>OW121695.1:1643562-2878354 GCA_933228735.2 Amblyteles armatorius
ATTGGGGGAGGCTCGATCGTGAATAATTCGCGACCTGCGCCCGAGCGTATGTTGCCCGGCGCGAGGCGAGCGCGAGGGGACACGGCAATTAGGCGCATGCGCGTCGCGCGCCGCAGGGTGTCGAGAGACGCGGTAGCGGCTCGACGCCAAGTACTTAAAGAAAAGTTTTTAAGCGAGGTGAGCGAGACGCTACCAAGTATAGATACTTCAAAATGCCGGAAGTAGATTCTTGCTTCTCGATTTTTCTCATCTACGCTAGATGTTTTTTTTTTCTGGAACTTGGCTTGAATGGAGGCAATGACGAAAACTAGCGAATTAAGGGCTTAGGCCGCAGTAAATGTGTAAAAATGCATGGATATTTTTCCAGGGTGGAATAGGATTTATTAAAGAACATTTAAGGATTTTTTTCTTTTCGTTTTATGGTTATTACGACTTTCTTTTATCGTTCGGCGTATACAATTTTTTTTGAGGTTCCTTTGCGGTGTCCCCGATTTCAACTTGTTATTTTATCAGAAACAAAGCACGTTGATTGTTTCTTAACAAATTATATGTGACGCGGTTCTTGACGAGCGAAATAAAATCGGCAATCTCGATTTTATGCACGAAAAATTGTTTTTTTGGGATTACAATAGAAAATATTGAGTCTGGAATAAAACAATTGTTATTGAAACAAAAAAAATCGATTGAACAACGATTTTTCACTTTTTGAGCCACTTTTGAAAAAATGTCGATTTTCGGGATATTCAAAGATCGATATCTCGGCTCTCAATGGAGCTAAGAAAAATCCGAGGCGCCCATCGTGTTGTACGGAAAAAATACACAAGATAAGGCCTTATCTGATATTTTGGAGGTGTTTTATCGTGCCGTTTGGGGACGTTGGAAAACGCAAAAAATGGACGTGGAATTATTTGACGAATTTTTTTTTATGAACTGCACGTGTTTCGGCGTATTTTTCTTTAAAATTCTTGAACATTTTTTATTGAACTTTATTAAAATATCAACGTTAGTTTTACGAAAAATTTAAAGTATGTATAAGAATTGTTAATTTTTTTAACCGACAGGAATAAAAATTAGGTTATAGTTGGGCGCGAACTCGCGAAGCTGAGATTGTCTCCCATACGATTTAGTGCGCTTAACCACAAGGTGACCATAAAAAATAATAAAGTCTTTACGCCAGATGTTCATCTCACGCTTTCTTACGGTATACCACAAAAAGTAAGTTCGGTCCAAAGCAGCCTTACAGCGCTATCTATCATACATAACATTTTCTAAGACTTCTTTTATTAGTATTTTTTTCCTTCTCTCTATTACGGTATAAACGAATGTATTTACTTATTTCTGCGACGTACTCTTCTTTGGCCGATACGTTTACGGAGCTGAAACGGTGGCGGTACGAGGCGCCTTCAAATTAAAGGACTTCAATCGTACACTTGCGTGCTAGCACACTCATAAACAATCCACCACAATTTCTTTACATCTGTTCGCATCGCTGTTCAATTCTTCACTGTTATAAATATACAGCAGCGTTTCCAACGGACTTTAATTGGTACGTCGTCACTCATCTACACGGCGTCTCTTCTACACGCACATAATGAACATATTTTCAACCTTGCACTAAAATTCTGGCGCCATGAGCAAACGTACACGTGTTCTTCCCTAGCAAGTCAAGCGACCGTCATTAAAGACTGTCGAAAGACCCAAAAAACGACGGTCGTTCTGTGACATTTTTTGTCCAGAATGACGACCAAAAAAAGACTAATTGTGAGGTTGAGCGTGGTTTGTTTTTCCATCAATGATCGCAAAAATTACCACAAAAACGACCGATGCAAGAATCGGTCGTTTTTGCGGTCTTTTTGCGGTCATTGATAAAAAGACGATCCATACTTAATTCAACAACTGGTCTTTATTTCGGTCGAAAAATGTCACAAAACGACCAGTCGTTTTTTGGGTCCTTCGATGGTCGCTTGACTTTCTAGGGAAATACATGCATTCCACTCGTGTAGGGGCAATGCGGTGTAAGAAAATGACAACCTAAAAATTACAGTATGTTGAAAAAGCTTCCGTGTTTTTTAAACTGTGAAGTATCGAACAGTGATGCGAACTGATGCAAACAAATTTCGTTGTAACGTATTTGTGTGTGCTAGCGCGCCCGTGAACGATTGAGCTCCGTTCATTTGAAGGCGCCTCGGCGTCACCAATGGTAAGATAACCCGTTTGACGGCACATTTTTCTATCTCGTTTGTAATTCGGCCCAGCACGTGAATACACCAAAATATATAATATAAAAATAGTACAAGATGATAACTGCATAAATGTATAGCATCGGCAACACATTTCTTTTGCTAAATAAATCCAAGATTCGCATGCACGGTGTTTCTTTGGCTGAAAGGTATTTGGCGTGAACGATACTTTACCGTCGCGCCTCCCAAACCTCTCGCGTTCCGCGGTCGGTAACTCGGCAGCGCGGTGAAGCAGATTAAAGCTTCGACAGTAACGTCTGCTCGAGGACGGGCTGATCGAAATTAACGGAATTTCGTTGAGTGTCACTCCCGAAAAGCCAACATGGCATTAAACCTCAAGAGCAAGGAGGAAGTCAAGGAATATCTGAAGAATCTTTACATCGAGTACAAATTTGGTTGTCTGAGCGAAAAGAGGCCCGAAGGTAGGTCAAGTTCCACCGACGTTATACATAACCTTTCGGATACAAAATTTTCGTCATCTTTTCGCTGCATCGAGACTTTAATTACGTAACGTATTCAGTGTGTCATCTTTTGGGCGATTACGAGGAGAGCATAAAGGGAGAAGTCAACAAAGCGGCGCCGATCTACAAGGAGAATTGCGACGTGAGAAACCATCCGAGAAGTTGCGCGAAATACGGCACTTATTTGGTCACGGGTAAGGAAGATTTCGTTGCCGGTGAGGGAGCTTCGGTTGTTTGCCGTCGGACGGCGCTGGAGTCGAATCTAACCCAGGGGAAGCGAAACAGCTGTGCGTGCGGAAGTGTTGGTTGCGATTTTCAGATTAACTTTATTCAATGGTCCTCATCATTTTGAGGAAAAAATGAATTCGGGCCCGATGCGAAATTACCGTGCGCATCCGGCTCGACTTTGCTTTTTCCTCGAAAAAATTGGCGCCCATGAGAAAAGTTCATTACAGTTTTCATTACCGACCGCGAAATTTCACTTCCCCTTAAGAGCATGTGGAACAACTTTCCGAGTGTGTCTCTCTCGCTTAGCCGTGAACGCCGCTAATGCTATCTCTCTCGCTCTCCATAAGGTTTTACATGCCCTCAAGGCCATGTAAATGATGCGCCACGTGACATACGAATGCGAGAGAGACAGATGTTTTTTTCGGATCAATGCCATCAAAACCCGTTTGACGTTTCGGATAAAACGCAAGGTTCGTCGAACGCGGTATTGAATTGTAAATCCGCTAATGCTTTGGTTTTTCCCGAAAAGTCTACGGTCTCTGAATCGCATTCATTACAGATTTTGGTTACCGACTGAGTCGTTTCACATGTCCTCAAGAACATAAGAGAAAACTCCCTCCCCGTCCATCCCGAGCTCAGTCGATATAAAAAATTGTAATCAATTTTTCTCACGGGTTCTCGTATGTACGGTCAAAAGAAAAGTCTCATCGGAAACGGATCTCATCTCGGCTTTCGATGATGCTTTTGTTTTGATTGTGAATGCCGAAATCCGTGAAAAAAGTTTATTACAGTTTTTATTACCGACCGCGGTACTGCCCATACTCTTAAGGGCATGTGAGACAACTTAGTCGGTAAGCAAAATCTGTAATGAATTCGATTCCGAGACCGTAGACTTTTCGGGAAAAAGAAAAGCATCAACGGATGCACAATTTAATACCGCGTCCGATGATGCTTCCGTTTTATCCGAAACGTCAACCAGTTCTAAGGGGATGTGGTACAGACTCAGTCGGTAACAAATCGCCTTCCCTGTTTTCTCCAAAACGATTGATACGACGAGCAAAAGCAAATTAGGTTTTCATACTCATATCTATTGCATACGAAAACCTAATTTGATTTTGGTCGAAGCATTAACCATCACGGAGAAAATAGGGAAAGCGATTTGTTACCATCGGAGCATTGATACGTATGTATCACATGCCCTTAAATGGCATTGATCCGAAAAATGCACCTATCTCTATCGCACTCATGTGTCACGTGGTACATCTTTCACATGGCCTTAAGTGGCTGACGGACCCGTTTCAAACTCCTCACTTCCCTTTTTTACCGACGAAATAGACGCTGTTCAAATTTTGTGCGGCTGAATTGGTTTTCGCGACAATCTGTAATAATCGATGTTCTTGATTTCTAGGATGTTTTCAATCGAAATTCAAATGCACTCCGAAGCGTTTATCGAAAGTATTACAGTCCTATAAATTTGAAGCATATGCGTAACATATCAATAATGCAAAGTCGATTCTACAAAATCGCCTCGTTCCGTCGGTAAAACAGGAAGACCCGGCAGGCCCTTAACAACAAATTTCTTATTGATAAATCTTATTGATTTCAGGCAAAGGCTGCGAGAAGAATGTTAAAGAGGCGTACAATTACATGAAGAAGGGCTGCGAGCTCGGAGATTCTAACGGTTGTCTTCACGCGGGCGCGCTCGCAGTTTCGGACGAGAAACTTACCGAGAAGGATCGGGCGACGCAGATAAACAAAGGAATCGAGATGCTGAAGAAATCGTGCTGGGAGCACGGAATGGAGAAGGGCTGTTACTACCTTTCGGGAGTTTACATAACCGGAATCAAAGGTTATCTCGAGCCAAATTTGCAGGAGGCTTACAAAGTCTCGCTGAAAGCCTGCGACTCCGGCAATCCTTACGCATGCGCGAACGTCTCGCAGATGCTCGAGCGCGGCGAGGGCGTTCAGAAAAATGAGAACCTCGCTGAAACGTTCAGGAAGCGCGCCATCGTCCTACATCGAGAGTTGGTCGAGTCGCGGAGACAGCTCGAGTTTCACCAGGGCGTCGACAAATGACCGTCACCCCCTTATGCACGGAAGCAACTTTCTAACGTGCGTGTCACAAACGCACATGCATCGTCGTAGTCGCGCATGCGCGTTTCCGCCGCTCTGACCGACTGAGAAACATCTTTTCCCCGATCATTGAGCGCTTCTTGACGATAACAATAGAAAATTTATGTTAACGTCGCTGACTCTTATTGTCGATTTCCTGTAATTAAATTCAATTGTTGCTCAGACGGAAATATACGTTTCACCATTTATCCTTGAATGGCGTTGAAGATTTCGTGGGAAAATTGTTTCTTTTTTTTTTTTTTATTCACTCTTTATTATATAATCTTTGCCGGACGTGCGCTGGTGAAGTAGCAATTACGATTTCCTCTCCCACCTATCCCGGAAGTGTGAAAAATATACATTTACTCGTTTCTTTGATTTGCTGCGGCCTCGGAACGGTCTAGTTTCGGAATCCTCTTCTTTGGTTTTTCATTAAGGTGAAGTGAAAGTCACGTGGCAAAGCCAGTAGTGTACGAGATAGCGCCATTGGTCTCACGGTGAAGCAAGAGAGAGAGCGACAGAGAACGTGTTTCACTTCACCTTAAGAGACTCAATTTACGTTTCAAGCACTCTTCAGAACGATGTTTATTTTGTCTGTGTCTTTTCATTGGGATTTATTTTTCTTCTTTTTGGGAGCTCATGACGTTCTTGTTAAAGCGGCTATTATTTGTGTGTAATCCTCTATGATGTGTTCTATTTTTTTTTTTTTTTTTTAACTGTGTGTGACAGCTCTAATTATGTGATATATTTTGTTCTACCGCATAGACATGCGGTAAGTCTGCTAATTAAAAGCTAAAGAAGAGGATTCCTAAGTTGGAACGAAGCCGCGGCTAATCAAAGAAATAAATTTTCCCATCGGTCACGGCATTCGACAACTATAATGTACATTTATCTCTGGAGTTCTATAACGAATTTATCGTCGGTCTAGTTTGTCCTACGGTGGTTCGCGCTTTCGAAGGCCCCACTCGATGACGCCAATGTCTGTTAAGGATGTTTCACATGTACATTCCCAGCCAAAAGTAGAATTCAGCGAGAATTTGAACACTTTCTAATGGTCTAAAAATCTGAAACAAATCAACAATTAAAGGTGCGAACGATATTAATTTTGCATCATAATAATGTCAAAAAGTTATTAACAAATTGCTAAAAAAATTGTTCAACAAATAATCAGTAAACTTTTTTTCTCTTTCCAGAAGAATTCATTGATTTTCTAGCAGCCACATGAATTTTTTCGGGATTTTCTATCATTTTTGAATTTTCCGTTCCTGAAATTTTATTATAACTATGGAACGGATCGCGCAATAGCCTCGAAACGTTTTGTGTGTATTGGGGAGTCGTGACACTGAAACGTATCCGAAATTCGTGCCTCCACATCGATTTTTCAAATTATCGAAAAAAAAACCTTATCAAATGATTGAAAATTCCGAAAAAATTTCTATTCGCAACGACTAACTTAAAGTAGTCCTTGCGAATAGTGTCCACCCCGCATAAGTTTCAGAGAAATTAGAGGTAATTGTAAACACTTTTGGACGGTATAAAAATCTGAAAAAAATCAAGCGTGTCAAAGATGTTGAAGAGATTAGTTTTGCATAATAATAATTCCAAAATGTTATTGACAAATTGATGAAAAATAAAATTGCTCAACAAATCTCTCGGAAACCGATCACTTTGGTCTCGTGATCAGAGTACTAGCCTAGAGAACAAAGTTCCGGGAGGTCTCGGGTTCGAATCCCGGTGACGTAGTCTTGCTGGCAGAAAAATATTTTGACGCGACGTAGTTCCTGGCATCTATCGTGCAATAGCCGATACATGTTTAGTAGACGTCCAATGTTTACAGCCAGTAGTCGACGTGACGCAGCTCCGGCGCCGTGAAGCAAGCCTAGAAGGCCGACTGTTACCGACATCCAAAAGTACAGTTAACGTTCTCTCATATTGAGTAACCCCCAAAGTGGTGAGGTTCCCACTAAAGGAAAAATAATTGGTGTCGTCGCTAATAACCATGGCAGTTGATGCGACGTTAAATAATGACAAATAAAAAATCTCTCGTAAACATAACTTTTTTTCAAATCAAAATTATTCGTTCATTTTACTGCATACGTATAAATATTTTAGATTTTTAAATTCGCTATGAATTTTGTGACTTTGTACAGGATTTTCCCATATAAAAAGAAAAAAATTTGAAGTGAATTTAAAAATCTGAAAAAATTCGTACGTATTCAGAAGACTGAACGAACAACTTTCATTTTTAAAAAGTTAGGTTTCCGGGAAATTCGTTGAACAATTTTATTTCTCATCAATTTGTTAATAACATTTTGGAATGATTATTATGCGAAATTGATATCTTCAGCACCCTCAAAATGCTTGATTTTTATCAGATTTTTGTACCGTCCACAAGTCTTCGCAATTCCCTCTCACGTCTCTGAAACTTATGCGAAGCGAAGACTATTCGCAAGGACTACCTAAAGTGCTGCGTATGCCTCTGTCGTTGGTTCGGCTCGTTACTTTCTTGCGGGGCGCTGAGTGCCCGCTCGCCGCGCCGTCTTTGGCTCCGCATAGGCAAAGATTGTCCGCTAATCACCGTGCACAAAGGTTCCTCGAGTTTCTCGAGCGAGCGCACTTTGATCGCACACGCGCTTAAGAGGGGAACATTTCTTGACGACCTTTTAACGGTTCGTCGACTCTTCTTTTCCTTCTACACGTGTCGCGTCTTCTTTTTTTTTCTGCAACCATCCTTCCGTACACACAAACTCGTAACGGCCCTGCATTGCATATAAGAGGACGATTCGAATGAGAGAAGCATATAGGTGAAATTAGCGCAGTGGTTAGCGCTCTTGCTCAGTAACCGATTAATCCGGGTTCGAATCCCGGTGATCACCATATGTTTTCTCTCTTCGATACTTCGCCCGTCCATCTGCAATATCAACATCTACAAATTCCCAAAAATCTCCGCTTATTATGTCTAATTATTATGACTAATATGATATCGATGCATGGGGTTTTTTCTCTTTTTTTACCCGCCGCAACACTCTGCGCCTGTCAGTGCGCATCTACTTTTTTGTATCACGCGATCCTACTCCCCGCTACAGGACCTGTTCCGGAAAGCGTTCCTAAGGAACACATTTGACTTGAAAGCGGGTTCTACAAGCCGGTAGACATGCTTGCATATAGCCTAGATCTTAGTTTGGCTTTTGTTGAAAGTTTGTTGTAGCCATTGAAACATTACTGTAACTTAAGAATTAAATCAATAAACATCTCATTAAAAAAAAAAAAAGCAACGCAAAGCGATAAGACCGACGACGAGAGCGAGGGCCTGGCACTGAAGAGTTCCGACGAGGGGGTGTGTAACGGCCCTGCATTGCATATAAGAGGATGATTGGAATGAGAGAAGCATATAGGTGACATTAGCGCAGTGGTTAGCGCTCTTGCTCAGTAACCGATTAATCCGGGTTCGAATCCCGGTGAATCACCATATGTTTTCTCTCTTCGATACTTCGCCCGTCCATCTGCAATAGCAACATCTACAAATTCCCAAAAATCTCCGCTCGATCATTACAAACTCGTAGCCGAGGGACTCGAGGTGTGGCCTTAGCGAGTCGTGTAGCGGTCTCAAATTCGGTGATTTAGGCGACTGACCCGGCTCGGACTTTGGGTTTTTACAGGACCGGATCGTTTCGCTCGCGTCCTTACCCGGACCGACGACCGCACGACCACACCGACTCACCAAACCTGCTTCCTCACTCGGTATAGGTTTCGTGTTTTTTTCATGTTTTCGTTTCGGTTTGTTTTTTTTTTTTTTTTTTGGTTTCGTCGCTGGTGTTTTCGATCGAGGGGACTCGACGACCCGATGTATTTTATTGTCAGTCGTCAATAATATCTTCTCGGAAGAATGTTTTACTCGGAGGAATGTCAAATATGCTTTTCCACAGTTCTGAAACATAAAGAAACGAAACAAGCCGATCGCAATCGCTTCGATTTTGTCGCGAAGAACTTTGTTTTTTCACTTAAAAAAACAAGCTGACCCACAATCTCTTCGATTTTATATCGAAGAACTTTGTTTTTTTTTTTTTTTTTTCAAAATATAAGGGGATGATTATCGCATCGATTTTATCTCGAAGAACTTTGTTTTTAATTTTTTTGATAAGACGATTACAATCGGTTCGATTTTATCTCGAAGAACTTGGTTTTTTTTGTTTTAAATTTGTAATAAACATGCTTCTGACGATCGCTTCAATTTTACTTCGAAAAACTTTTTTTTAGAAAAACAAAAAATCAGTCGATTACAATCGCTGCAATTTTATCGCGAAGAACTTGCTTCTTAATTTTTGAAAATACGTCGATTATGATCGCTTTTAATTTTAACTCAAAGACTATTTTTTCTATTGCCGAAGGAAAGCAACCTTCCGATTTGATCGACTTTCAAGTTCAGTTAGAATTCGTAATTGCCAAGTTAATCGAATTAATTACAACAACGAATCGAATTTTTCTCGACTGTAATCTCGTCCTTGTATTGGCGCGCATAAATGAGGCGAAAGAAATTCGACACGATACAGCAGAGAGCATCGCCTTTCGTCGTAATTAGAAAAAAGCCAATTACAATCGCTTCGATTCAGTCTCTAAGGGCATTTTTATTTAAATTTATGAAAAATACAATCGCTTCAATTTAGTCTCGAAGGGCATTTTTATTTAAATAAATAAAAAATTACAATCGCTTCATTTTTACCTCGACGAACCCACTTTTAAATGAAACAAAAATACGTCGATTACAATCGCTTTAATTCGATCACAAAGAAATTTTTTGTTATTTTCGAAGGAAATCTCTCCGCATGGTCGAATTGACCTTTCGATTTTATCGTGCTCGAGTTTCAAGTTCAGTTACAATTCGTAATTGCCAAATTGATAAAATGAATTACAAGAACGAATCGAATTTTTCTCGACTGTAATCTCGTCCCTGTATTAGCGCGCATAAACGAGGCGAAAGAAATTCGATACGAAACGGCGTCGCCTTTCGTCGGACCAGCAGCGGGGCTGGTGAGAGTGAGAGAAGGCAACGCGCGAGGATGTCGGGTATTCGTTCGCGTTACGAAGCGTAGCGTTTAGCGTAGCCGTGTGCGTCACGAGTGTTGATTATCTCGTTTCTTTATTCCCCCACCCGACCGAGTTTCGGTCTTTCCCTCTCCATGCGAACGGACTCTCCGCGCGCTGGTATATTCAGCCGAGGCGAGTTCGGCGAGCCGATCACTGATCCAGGATCACAACAGCGACGCGGTACTCGACGAGCCCGAGGATAATGTACAACTTTGCCGCCGCGGCCTTTGTGCTGTTGCTCGCCGTAGGAGCGTTGGTAAGTCGTACGATCGTTCAGTTTCATTCCTGGCCAAACGGCCTTCTTGTAAGTGGAGCAAACTCGGCATCCGACCGGTCCGCGTTCGGTATCTTTACCACTTTATAGATTTCACACGTATATAATAACCGATAGTCGCTAGGCGTCGAGCTCATCGATACAAACATCGTAACATAGTAACACATAATATCATGAATCATACACGCTTTGTGTGTATTCATTTTATTTTTATTATTATTGATATCAATTCATATCATGGTATTGATAATAATAACAATAACATAATAACATAAATCATAACGCTTCATGTCTCTTTATTTTGTTATTATCGTTATAATAATACATAATAATAAAGTTCATGTCGATTGGACACTCGCGCCGATACTCACTGATAATCACAGATACTCACAGATACTCACAGATACTCAGACGGATACCCATAGACACTCATACAAACATCGTAACATAGTGACACATAATATCATAAATCATAACACTTTGTGTTTATTTATTTTATTATTATTATTATTGATATCAATTCATATTATTGTATTGATAATAATAACAATAACATAATATCATAAATCACAACGCTTTATGTCTCTTTATTGTTATTAATGTTATAATAATACAGCAAATACTCACGAATACTCACATATGCTCAGAGTACTCGCATCGATACGCGAGCGCGCATAATTTCATGTCATAAATCATAACGCTTCGTGTCTCTTCATTTTATTATTGATAATAATTCATATGATGGTATTAATAATAATAAAAATGACGTGATATCATAAATCATAACGCTTTATGCCTCTCTACCGTTATTATTATTGTTGCTATAATTATCGATAATAAGGACAATGACACAATGTCGGGAATCATAACGCTGGATGCCTCCCCTAGCAAGTCAAGCGACCGTCGTTAACAACTGTCAAAAGACCCAAAAAAACGACGGTCGTTCTGTGACATTTTTCGTCCAGAATAACGACCAAAAAAATACCAACTGTGAGATTGAGCATGGTTTGTTTTTTCATCAATGACCCATACTTAATTCAACAATTGGTCTTCATTTCGGTCGTTATTCCGGTCGAAAAATGTCACAAAACGATCGGTCGTTTTTTGGTCTTTCGATGGTCGCTTGAGTTGCTAGGGTCATGATTATTTTTCATTTATTTATTTTGTAATCGTGTCCTTCGTTTGTTAATAAAGGGTGTCGAAGATGGAAATGAAAAAACAATCGTCAACGTTGATGTCTACTACGAGTCTCTGTGCCCGGACAGTGTGAGATTCATAAAGTCGCAACTTGTGACGGCCTATCCGAATCTTCAGGATCATCTCCATGTGAATCTCGTACCGTTCGGCAAGGCAACGGTAAGCAAACTTCGACGCGAGAAACTGTTTATCCAGCTTTCGGAAATAAAATTAAAACGCACAGTTTTTCGAGGCGAAAGAGAGAAAAAGGTGTTTATTTCGTACTCTGGGACCGAATTCCGCTAAAAGTACCGTGCTAAGATAGAGTTACCAAAAAATGTTTCGTGCTACATACTTTTTCGTCGAATTTACATTTTTTTATTTTTTTTTATTTTCAATCGCAACCTTTATTCTCCGTTATCGAACGCCGAACGATAAGACAGGAGGCTGCGGAGAAGTTACGCTAACTCGTCTTGGATCGCGAACGACCGAGGCAATTTCTTTTTTCACACTCCTACTGCAACGAGAGAAACTATAGAGCCTGAGAAAAATTCAATGTTAAAAAAAAGTTGTATCGAAAGTTTGTGACGTCTAATCGTCAATTCTAAAAATTCGGAAACAAGTAGAGCGACCGATAAGGAAGCCGTTAGACATTTACGATAATTTTTGACGGATTGCTAACTTTCAGCGGTTTTAATGGCATCGTGATAACTGAAATTTCACTATCGCCAAGCTCACTGGGCCAAACGTGTTTACGCAGAGTGAATAAAGGCGGAAACGATCGCCGGACTAGTATAGTCGTAAAATGAAAAATTTGCAATAAAAAAAGGTCAAATTAATTTTTTTTCAAGTTACATTCATTATTTAAAAAGTTGAATCAGTTATTAAAGAAAGTTAAATTAGTTATTAAAAAAAGTTAAATCAGTTATTAAAAAAAGTTGAATTAGTTATTAAAAAAAGTTGAATTAGTTATTAAAAAAAGTTGAATTAGTTATTAAAAAAGTTAAATGAGTTATTAAAAAAAGTTGAATCAGTTATTAAAAAAATTTTAATTAGTTATTAAAAAAGTTAAATCAATTATTTAAAAAAGTTAAATCAATTATTTAAAAAAGTTAAATTAGTTATTAAAAAACTTAAATCAATTATTTAAAAAAGTTGAATTAGTAATTTAAAAAAGTTATTAATTTTTCAAAAATTGTCTTTTATCCGAGAGTAGCACAGACGCGACGAGTCGTCTGGTCGATGGACGTTCATGTGTCAGCACGGACCGGCCGAGTGCAACGGCAATCGTGCCCAAGCTTGCGCCCTCGACGCGATCGCCAAGAACGAGAAGGCCGAGGATCGTCAGCGTCTTTCCGTCAATCTCGTTGGCTGCGCAATGTCCGCCAGCAATCCATCGACCTCCGTCGCCCGGGTACGTATAATTAACGATGCGTCGATTTGTTGCAATTAGTTTCTCGATGATTTCTCTAAGATTTTTTTTGTTCCGTAGTGCGGTCAGACAGTCGGCTTGACGATGGTAACGAGAAGGCGCATCGCTGACTGCGAGGAGTCCACGTTGGCGGACGATCTGCTGGCGACGCACGGCGACAAGACCTACAGCCTGGATCCATCGCTGACATTCGTTCCTACCATAGTCGTCAATGGGGTAAGCATCGATAAGAAAAAAAAGCGTGCAAAGTGATTCGCACAATTACTCCCTCATATTCTACGATTTTGCTCATAACTTCCTCTATGATAATTCCGTTGAGCCATTTTGGCTTCCTCATAGAGGAAGTTATAATTAAAGCACAGTAAAAAAAGTTTTAAGGCAATTTTAAATCTGATCTTCAGCGCTGATTACGAAACTATAACTCATTTTATTCTTTGAGTGATGTTTGATTCAGAACCTGCTGTCAAAGAAATTTAAAAAATTCAAAATTTTCAAAATCCTATAAAATTTAAACGGTTTGATCAATTGTCACCAAATTTAATACGAAACATTGTACACTGTTAGTCTATTCCTGTGCCAAATTTAAGATCCATACCTCCATATTTACTCAAAATTGGAGAATTTTTAGCAATTTTCCAAAAAAATCAAAATTCCATAAAATCTGAGCCCTTAGGCAGATTTCGGCCAAAGTCAATACCAAAGGTCTTTGATAAAAATACTATATACGTATGCAGTTTTATGACGACAGCTCAAAATTTGCGAAAGTTAGAGCTACCACAGACTTTTTTCAAAAATTTCAAATTCGCTTAAAATTTCGAAACGGGCCTCAATCTTCATAAAAATTATATCAAAGGAAGAGACGTGACCACTCTATTAGTGTACAAAATTTCAACCGACTATCTCAAGCCGTTTCCGAGTTATAGTCATTCTAAGCGGTGCACGCTGTCACACACACACATACTTCCGGACGCCAGCTAAAAATCACATTTCTCGACGATTTCGACTATTTCTAGTACGCTGACAATGAAAACTCGAAAAAAAAATTTTTCACGAAAACATAGCTTCCTCTATGAGGAAGCAAAAGAAAAAAATCCTTCCACTTTCTTGTCGAAAGCGGGTTCTAATTTTGTACTGTAAACATTTTTCTCATTCCAGGTCTACTCGTCGGAAAATCAATCGGCGGCCTTGTCGAACTTCCAGGGATTGATCTGCGGTCTTCTGCCGCAAGACGAGAAGCCCGCGTCGTGCACGAGCGCGTAAAGAGAGTTGCGAAACGAACGAACCGTTGGGAAAGCACAGAGATTAAAATTACGTCGGTTCAGAGCCCGGCTACTGTGCCGAGCGTCAGTTACGATATGTACAGTGCATTTATATGTACAGAAATATATGCCATTTGTCGATTACACGAGAAAAAGAGAAGAAATTAAAAAAGGGGTAATAATGAAGAAAATGATTCTTGACGCTAATCTCTTTTCTATATAAATGGCGTGTTTCTTCCTTTCTCTTTATCGCTGACTGAGAGGAGTCCACGTTAGCGGAGAATCCTTCACCGACATTCGCGCTTACCGTAATCGTCAACGACGTTGGTATAATAAAAAATACATATACATTTCAATTCATATTTTAAAAAAAAAATGTTTCTCTCGAGGTCTACGCGTCGGAAAATTAATCGGCAGCTTTGTCGAACTTCCGGGAAGCCCACATCGTGCGCGTTATCACAATTACGTTGATAAAAACAAAAAAGATTAAGTCGCTCCGGTTCAAAGCCCAGCGATTATGTCAAGAGTCACTTGTACTATATACAGTGTCTTTCTATGTGTGAAAGTATTTGCGATTTGTCGATTACCCAAGAAAAAGAGAGAAAAGAACGGGGCAATAATAAAGAAAATGATTCTTAAGAGGAAGTGAAATATCGCGGTTGGTAATGAAAACTGGAATGAAATTTTCTCAAGGGAGAACATTTTTTTGAGGAAAAAGCAAATTCGAGACGGATGCGTACCGAAATTTCGCATCCGGCCCGAATTAATTTTTTTCCCAAAAAAATTAGTACCATTGGACAAAGTTAATTTGAAAATTGCAACTATGTCTCTTGCACGCACAGCTGTTTCACTTCCCCTCAAGGCCACGTGAAAGATGTACCACGTGACATATGAGTGCATTTTTCGAATCACTGTCATTTTAAACCGGTTGACGTTTCGGATAAAACAGAAGCATCATCTGACGCGGTATTAAATTGTAGATCCGCTAATGCTTTGCTTTTTTCTGAAAAGTCTACGGTCCCTGAATCGCATTAATTACAGATTTTGGTTACCGACTGAGTCGTTTTACAGGTCCTTAAAGCTAATCTTTGGATACGAATGGACGTGCAATGATTCCAGATTCTCCCACACATTTTCTCCCTCGCCTATCTCGTAACGTGTTAAAAAATTCCCTCCGAGGAAAATTTCCATCCAATCTGACATCACTGATGGACGTGTCTCTTCCTTTCTCTTTATCACTGACAGCGAGGAGTCCACGTTACGATCTGCTGGCGGCGCTCCACCGACATTTAGTGCCTGCCATAATTGTCAACGATGTCGATACATTTAAAAAAAATTGTATTCATTTCTTCATCGAATGCGAATTTAAATTTTGTTCTATGAAAAATGTGTTCTATCAATCTGCAGCTTCGTCGAACTTTAAGAGATTGATTTGCGATCTTCTACCGGAAGACGAGAAATTTTCTATCCACTTCCTTATCCAACGCGAGTTCTGATTTTATTCGCCGAAAAATATTTTTGGTTGTGTTCTCTTCATCGAAAAAACAATCGGAGGCTTCGTCGAACTTCCAGTGATTGATTTACGGTCTTCTACCGGAAGACGAGAAATTTTCTATCCACTTCCTTGTCCAACGCGAGTTCTAATTTTGTTCTCCAAAAAATTATCTCGTTCGAGGTCCACTCGTCGGAAAATTAATCGGTAGCTTCGTCGGACTTCCGAGAAGCCCGCATTGTGCGCGAGCGCATAAGCACAATTACGAAAGGAACGAATCGTTGGAAAAGAAAAAAAATATTGAAATTATGTTGGTCAAAGCCCAGCGTTTATGTCGAGCGTCACTTATACTATATACAGTGTCTTTCTATGTACAAAAATATATGCGATTTGTCGATTAAACAAGAAAAAGAAGAAAAAAAAATACAAAAAAGGCGTAACAATAAAGAACAAAATTCTTAAAGCTAATCTTTGGATATAAATGGGCCTGTCTTCCCCTTTCCTCTAGCGAGACTCTTCGACACTGCCTTCTTGAGATCACGGTAACAAAGTTAATTTCCCTGGAATCACGTTTTACTTTTTTTTGGTTCTCTCCTCAGTCCGGAATACGGATATTCCATGCATCTGAAGATATCGGCACGACATGGAAATTTCATCATTTGGCGAGTCTGTCAATTAGCTTTAGGAAGATAAAAAAAATTGTTCACTCGTGGAAATTTATTTTCCTGGTGAATTTTCCCGATCGAAGTTTGTGCGATGCAAAACACAGTCGTTTTATAACTCGATGAAATTTAGTCTCGTGCAGATATCTTCAGGATATCTTCGCGATATTCTTCTTTTTTTTTTCTTGAAGATTTCAACCGCCTATGAATTCCGTCTCGTCGATGTTGCTGAGGTCGAGAAATTGCTGTTCGATGTCCGAGCCGAGTTCTTGAAAGTCCGTGACGTCGTCGTCGCCGCCGCAAAATACTGAAACAATAAATTCGACAAGGGTCACGTTAGGGAAAGAATGTCTTGGGTTCTCGGCTGATCGCGTGATCACGACATATAGCATGAAATATTTGGGAATAATTTTAGAAATTTTTTTAAATCTTTCAGGTCTTACGAAATATCTCTGAAAATAATATTTTGGAATAATTTTTAAAATTCTTTTCAATCTTTCAAATCTTACGAAATTTTTTTGAAACATGTGAAAATGATATTTTCTAATATTCCGTAAAAATATTCCAACGGAGCGTTCCTTAAATATGTCAGAAATATATTTAATCTTTCTATACATGTGAAATATTTCTGAAACATAGTGACAAAATGTTAAAAAATGTTTTGTATTTCACGCTTCACCGAAATATTTTTATGTTTATGCGGGTGTGTATATGCAAATTGGACTGGTGATGCAATATTTTACATTTCGCTGAAGTGTTTAAAAAACCATTTCAGCGGAACGATTCCGAAACATTAAAATGTGAGATTGACGACAGCCAAAAAAATATTCTCAAAGTGTTTTTAAAACATCTCACAAATATTTTTTAATATTGGCGAAATATTTTCAGTATTAAAAAAAAGTTTTTTTTTCAAATCTTTCAAAAAATTTTTTTCAACCCACTCAAAAATTTTTTTTCGAATTATCAAAGAATATTTTTCAAACTATCAAAAAATATATTTCTCAAACTATCAAAAAAATATTTTTCGAACTATCAAAAAAATATTTTTCGAACTATCAAAAAAATATTTTTCGAACTATCAGAAAAATATTTTTCGAACTATCAAAAAAAATATTTGCCAAACCTTTCAAAACTATTTCCTTGCTACACGAAACCCCGAATATATCTGCTCCGAAATTCAATCGATTCGCAACCGCCGCACTTCGCTCGAGGAATAAAACTCTCCGCGCCCAAAATTTCAATATTTTTTCCCAAATCACTCCATCAACAGAGTTGCTCGGCGACGACGAAACGTGACGTCGTGCACATTTCCTCAGGGTCGTCGGCGCTCTCGGTATCGGATCTCCCGATCGTAAATTGATACGACGCGTGTGCGTATTTTTCGTCTCCGCTCGCCATTAATAAAATCCGCGGTCCACGGCGAGGAATCGAGCGGTGAGGGGACACGCGTGCGACGCACGTGTCATCCCCGACGGGTTCGGAGCGCGGGCGCGCGGCCGCGCGCGCGTGCTTGCATACCCGCTCGCGTGACCGGCTCCAAAAAAGTAACGAATATTATTTTAAGCCTCGTCGTGGGGTAGCCGCGGCGCAAAGAGACGGTGGAAACCTCCTCTGAGATTGTAACTATGGAACGGCGTGCCCGCGTCATCGTCATTATTATTATTACGAGGAATACAGAAACAGAAGCGAGTCCGAGGGACTTAAGGGGGCAAAGCGCGCGGGCCAGCACGCGACTCTTCTTCCCCCCCCCCCCCCCTCTCTTCTTCCTCTTTCCTCCATGCACCGTTGATATTCGACGGCTTGCAAAGAAATCTCAACGCCACATTCTACCGAAACCCCCTTTCGGTCTCCACTTGAACGGAGAATATACACTGGCTGTTATATATATAGCATTGTGTGGCGTACACAGACTTTAAAGAAAAAAAAAAAAAAAAAAAAAATTGCCTTTTACTTTTCCAAACGTTGGAACGTCGTATCGAGCATGTGTTATCCGGGTATCCGTGAAGAGCTACGAGAAAGGCTGTAAACGATTTTTTTTTTTTTTTTTTTTTTTTTAAGCTACCCCACGTAGATTGCGCGAGCCGATTAGCTGCGCGAGGAGCGGCGTTGGTTGTGGGATCGACGGTGATCGGGAGGCGATTAGCAGCTGGTATTTGATTGGAGTCGGAAGGAAGAAAGTAGCGATCGACTCGTTCCTGCGACGATCGATGCATCGATCGAATTAGAATTGTTTGGGGAAAGGGGTGGGTTTTTAATAAACAATTAATTAATTAATTAATTAATTAATTTTAATAATAATAAATAATTATCAAGAGGAAGAATCGATCGGTGATCGAAGATAGATCGAAAGACCGTTGGCAAAAATTATTCGGTCCGGGTCGTTGTGAATTGTTTTTATTTTCGAAAGCATTTTTTTATAGCCAAGAGAGCTTTTTGTTTTGGTATTGCTTGATTCGAACACAGAAGTTACCTTTTTTCAGATCGTAGTATTTAATTGGAATCGTGAATTGTTTGGGGAAAGGGGTGGGTTTATAGTTGAGGAAGAATCGATCGGTGATCGAAGATAGATCGAAAGATCGTTGGCAAAAATTATTCGGTCTGGGTTGTTGTGAATTGTTTTTTTTTTTTTTTCAAAAGCATTTTTTTATAGCCAAGAGTGCTTTTTGTGCTCTGGTCTGGCTTAATTCGAACACAGATGTTACCTTTTTTTAAGATCCTATTATTAAATTGGAAATCGTGACAGAACGACCAAAGTAACGATCGACTCGTTCTTGCGATGATCGATGTGTCGACCTGCTTAGAATTATTTAGATGAAAGGGGCAACTCTGTAATTGAAAAAAAATCGAGTGCCGATAAAAGATCGATCGAAAGACAGACAAAATTACTCGGCCTAGGTAGTTGTGAATTGCTTTTTTTCGAAAGCTGTTTTTTATAGCCAAGAGTGCTTTTTGTGCTTTAGTCTTACTCGATTCGAGACAGGAATTACCTTTTTTTTAGATGCCATTATTAAATTGGAATCGTTACAGAACGCTCGAAGCAGCGATCGACTCGTTGCGATGATCGATGTATCGATTTACTTAGAATTATTTGGGGACAGCTGAATTATCTGGGTGGGTTTGGGTGAAAGACGGTTGGCAAAAATATTCGGCCTGGGTAGTTGTGAATAATTTTTTGTCGAACGCATTTTTTTTTTCATAGTCAAGAATGCTTCTTGACCCCTGGTCTTGTCGATTCGACACAGACGTTGCCTTTTTTTTATATTCGAAGCAAAATTTTGGTTCTTACCTTCGCTGTCGATCGCCGAATAAGCCTCGTCGTCGATCATAAATCGTTGCACGGATTCGAAGGGCACGAACTCCGGTTGACTCTCCTCGAGACTATCCGAAAGGCGCTCGGTCTTTCGCACCCCGTCGAGAAGGCCTTCTTTCGTTTCGCTCATAAAATCGGCGTTTTTGTACAGCCGATAATTCACCGATGTGGACGATGTCTTTTGGTCTCGCTGATAAGCATCTCCGTTCGCGATTACCAGGTGAACTCTGCTCGCCGGCTGTTTGGTTGAAATATCCATCGAAGATCCCATGCTCGAAACTACCGGCGATGGGTCGGTGTGGTTCTTCACGTGCTTGCGAAGACTCGAGGGATCGGTGTAACGCTTGCCGCAGCCCAGCACTTGGCACGCGTAGGGTTTCTGTGTTGAAACAAAAAATATACGAGAGTCAGATTAGGTACGCAGTTACAAATGAAAAAAAAAATTAAAATTTACTATGTTTATCGGTGTTCGCAGTACCGAATCGTTTTTCGTATAATTCAGCTTATCCGAACAACAATGCAAACTGTACTGGGATGAAGAGGATTTTTTTTTTTACCCACACGCGATTGATCTGGACTAATGATATTTTATTTTTTTTATTTTAGATTCGGGAAAATCGTCGAAATCGTAATGGGTCGGAAAAAAATTATTAGTTATGTTAATTTTCCGTATAAACTAGCTTATCCCAGTAGTGATGCAAACTGTACTAGGATAAAGAGCTTTTTCTTTACCCACACGCGATTGATCTGTCCTGTCGATCTTCTTTTTTTGGAAATTTTAGATCAGGAAAAATCGTTGAAATGGAACCGTGTCGTAATGGATCGGAGAAAATAATGATTAGTTATGTTAATTTTCCGTACAATTCAGTATTTTCTAGTATGAATGCAACTGTTCTGGGATGAAGAGTTTTTCTTTGGCCACACGTGATTAATCAGTACCATCGATCTTATTTTTACTGATTTTTATATTAGGGAAAATCGTTGAAATCATACCGTATTGTAATGGGTCAGGAAAAAAAAGATGATTAATGATGTTCATTGGTGTTCGCAGTACCGAGTCGGTTTCATAAAACTCTACTGGGATAAAGACGTTTTTATTTATCCACTCGAAAATGATCAGTAAAGTCGATTTTTTTTTTCTGAATTTTAGATTGGAAAAAAAATCGTTGAAATTGCCCCGCATCGTAAAGGGTCCGGAATAAAAACGATTAATGATCTTAGTACAAATGAAAATCGTACTGGGACATAGGGGCTTGTCTTTTCCCACACGTGATTGATCAATACCGTCGATCTTATTTTTCCGATTTTTACATTAGGGAAAATCGTCGAAATCGTACCGAATCGTAAAGGGACCAAAAAAAAATTTATTAGCTATGTTCATTTGTTTTTTTTTTCAGTTTGCCCCAGTACCAATGCAAACTCTACTGGGATAAAGAGTTTTTTTTTACCCACACGCGATCGATCAGTACCGTCTATCTTCTTTCTTTCTGAATTCGGTATTAGGGAAAACGTCCAAATCGTACCGTGTCGTAATGGGTCCGTTGGTGTTTCGCCCGGTCGCTGCTGTTGCTGAATGCTTTGGAGCATCCCCGATGCTGGCACGCGTAGGGTCGTTCGCCGGTGTGCGATCGCTGATGTATCTTCAGATTCTCCAATCGGGAGAAAGCTTTCTTGCATCCTGCAAACTAAAAAAAAAAATGTCTCGTTAATCAACCGCGCCGTGAAATATCGATCGAGTATAATCAATCTCGAGTAAACGCTCGTTGAAAAAAATAAAATAAAACACTTATTAAACTTCAAACGAAGCAATTTCCACAATATTATTTTCAAAAATTGCAAAATTTTCAAAAAGTTCGATGGGAATCCAAACGACCGAAATGATTTAATTTTTTTTTTTTTTCAATCGAGCGTTTAAGAAATTTCCAATAATACGGATAAATCGTTTACCGGACACTTGTTGGGTTTCTCGCCGCTGTGTACTCGCATGTGAATGAGCAGTTTGTATCTGGCGTTGAAGGGTCGCGCTCTCGGGCAGCCCTGCCAGAGGCAAGCGAATTCGTCCTGGCCGACCGGCGAGGAGCTCGCGTTGCCGGACTCCTTGTCCCTGTCCTTTTCCCTGTCCCTCTGAGATCTGCGACCCGGTCCGTGGGAGTTCGACGACGACGATTCGATGTGTCGCTTCTCGATGTGACGAACGAGTCCTTCCTGCTCGTCGAACATCGTGCCGCAATCCCTCCAGCGACACTGATAAGACGAGTGATATCCGTCCTCCGACGAAACATTGCAGCCTGCAAAAAAAAAAACAACCGATCGAAAATCAATAATCAATAATCGTCCTTACACCCAAATAAAAAATAATCGATCACAAATCAATATTCAAGAATCATCATTACACGCAAAAAAAAGCCAATCGATAAAAAATCTACACTCAATGGTTATTGCAGGTAAATAAAAAACAATCGATTAAAAATCGATACTCAATACTCATCAATACACGCAAAAAAAACCAATTGATTAAAAATCGATACTCAATATTCATCATTACACGCAAAAAAAAAAAACAATTGATTAAAAATCGATACTCAATGCTCATCATCGCACGGAAAAAAAATAATCGATTACAAATCAATATTCAATAATCATCATTACACGGAAAAAAATATCGATCAAAAATCAATATTCTCTGTAATCTCTGTTTACGTAAGAAGGGATTCTTTCCATTTACACACTAAAAAGTTAATAAATAAATAAATAAATATTCAATAATCTTCATTACCCAAAACAAAAAAAAATACAAAGATATACAAGTCTTACCAAAGGACTCCTCGTGTCCGTTCTTATCATTCCCAGCGCCGCCGGTAGAATTTTTCCGTCTCTCATCCGCGAGCAGTAGTCCCTCGTTCCTGGGCAGTACGACCTGGTTGCCGTTGTTTCCGTTCCCCGTCGCCTGGTTGCCTTTGTACGCCGCTAGCGAAGCGCTCGTATTCTGTCCATTGACGAGATGCCCGACGGCATAGCACGGTCCCTCGAGTCCGACGAACGGATCCTGAATCTCCTCGAGGTAGGCCGAGGAGAGGGACGACGGCGAGCCGGCATTGGCGAGGAGCATCGTCGGGTCGCCGCGTATGAGGCCGAGATCGAATTCATCGACGAACTGGAGCGATCCGTCGAGCTGCGGTTCGAGGCTGACGGACGAGTTGACTTGCGCGCCGACCGGAAGCGCCAGCTGAAGATCGTCCCCGTAACCTCCGCACTCCCCGTAATCCTGGCGTTCCCCGTTGTAATCCTGGTAGCCCGCGTAATCGACGTACTCGCCGCTCGTTACGTTGGAGAAGGTCCTCGAGAACGAGAAGGCCGAATTAACCGACGGCAGTCTCAGTCTCGAAGTCCCGTCGGAAACCTCATCGTTCGAGTATTCGCCGTACTCGCTTCCGGCGAAGACGCCTCCGACCCAGGAATTCGGCGTGACGGCCTCGCTTCCGGTGCTGCCCGGCGAGCGCTCGCCGTTGGTCATCGTCGCCGGGCAGGCCGGACCGGGATACCGGAAGACGGTGTTCGCCGTCGGACCGTCCCAATCCGCGTTCTCGTCCCTCGTACACGGACTCAGCAGAAGAGGCGAGAGACTTCCGGCGTTGTCCCAGCAGAACTGCGCGCCGGAAGTCGTCGGCGTCGTCGGCACGTTCGAGACGCTCCTTCCGAACTCGTCGTCGTTCCTCGTCGTCGGCACGGTCTGACGACATCCGTCGAGGCCGCTGCGTCGCCCCCCGTGGTAATCCTCGAGATGCATCCTCTTCTTCTTCGCTCCTCAGTTCACCATAAGAACCGGAAGTAAAAGAAAATAATGGAAGATCGTCCGGCGCGGCACGTGCCGATCGCTCGTCCTATCTCCTCGGGTTCTTATCTTCGTCGCCGTGTCGCGGGTCGGGGAGGGCGCGGGATCGGCCGAGCGGTCGCTACCGGTCACTCCGCGTCTCGCGAAGACGATTCCGTGACTCGAGCGGGAGACTCGATGCGCTCGGGCGGTTCGCCGAGCGGTCCGACCGTACTGACCCGAGATAAGCCGCGAGTCGTTCGACGAAGAGGCTTCCGAGGGAATGACGAGAGGCCGTTCCTCCGTTCGAGTCCCCACGCGGCCCGCGCGAGGACGCCGAAGGGGAGGAGAGGACGACCGCCGAAGAGGCCCGACGGGCCGGCGGGGAAGGGCGAAGAGGACGAAGAGGATTACGAAGAGCCCGAGGAGGGGACGCGCCGCCCACTCGCGTGGCTCGAGCCTCCTCCGCGTCTTGCGTCCTCCGACGGTCCTCCGGTTGCGATCGCTGCACGGGGGTCCGACGATGCACCACCCGAATCCCTGAACGCCCGAAGGGTAGCAGGGTGGCGCTGGGCCGTTATACTCGCAACGCCACATCTGCCCGACCGTCCGTCGTCTCCTCGGATGCATGAACTTTTTGTAACGCTCTCCGTCCTCGTCTTCCCGACGAGGAGCCTTCCTCTTCGGCTCCCTTCGGAAGCCCGATGGGTCCTCCTACACAGCGACATTGGTACCGATGTCCCTTGTCCGCAAACGTCCGCGATTATTTTTGTATCAATACATTACTAAAAAAAAAAATGGTGTCCTTTTTATAAAAATGTTGTCGTTTTTACAAAAATCTTGTCCTTTTTACAAAAATCTTGTTCTTTTTACAAAAATCTTGTTCTTTTTACAAAAATCTTGTCCATTTTACAAAAATCTTATCCTTTTTCCAAAAGTCTTGTCCTTTTTCCAAAAGTCTTGTCCTTTTTCCAAAAGTCTTGTCCTTTTTCCAAAAGTCTTGTCCTTTTTCCAAAAGTCTTGTCCGTTTTACAAAAATCTTGTCCATTTTACAAAAATCTTGTCCATTTTACAAAAATCTTGTCCATTTTACAAAAATCTTGTCCATTTTACAAAAATCTTGGCCATTTTACAAAAATCTTGTCCATTTTACAAAAATCTTGTCCCTCTTACAAAAATCTTGTCCTTCTTACAAAAATCTTGTCCATTTTACAAAAATCTTGTCCTTCTTACAAAAATCTTGTCCTTTTTCCAAAAGGCTTGTCCTTTTTACAAAAATCTTGTCCATTTTACAAAAATCTTGTCCTTACAAAAATTTTGTCTTTACAAAAATCTTGTCCTTTTCACAGAAATCTTGTCAATTTTACAAATATCTTGTCCATTTTACAAAAATCTTGTCCATTTTACAAAAATCTTGGCCATTTTACAAAAATCTTGTCCATTTTACAAAAATCTTGTCCCTCTTACAAAAATCTTGTCCTTCTTACAAAAATCTTGTCCATTTTACAAAAATCTTGTCCTTCTTACAAAAATCTTGTCCTTTTTCCAAAAGGCTTGTCCTTTTTACAAAAATCTTGTCCATTTTACAAAAATCTTGTCCTTTTTACAAAAATCTTGTCCTTTTTACAAAAATCTTGTCAATTTTACAAAAATGTTGTCAATTTTACAAAAATCTTGTCCATTTTACAAAAATCTTGTCCATTTTACAAAAATCTTGTCCATTTTACAAAAATCTTGTCCATTTTACGAATTTTTTTTTACTTGTAAAATTAAGAAGAAAATCATTGTGTAGGTTTGCGGAGAAAAAGGTTTGCTAAATGTAGAAATATTTTTGTAACGCACACGGTAAAAAAAATCTTTCTACATATTGCGAAACGGGGACGAAGCTTCGGTGAGCTGGGGGGAATTGTGAATGCGCGAAGAGACGCCGAAGCGGAGGAATTATATGGCTCGGTTATTTTTATTAATGATCCGGGAGAGGGGGGCGAGTTCGATCGGCCCAACGACCTTTTTGTTTCTTGCTCGTGTTTTCGGGCATTAAAAAAAAACGATCCTTCTTTTTTTTTTTTGGGTTACGGTGGCAGGGTGGCACTTTCTGGAGTTCGGGCCGCGTCAGTTGACACGAGGTTCGCTCGTGGGCCCTCGGAGGAGGCCCTCGACCGCCGCGGCCTTTCGTCGCTCGAGTCCTCGAGGCGAATGCGGGACCGAGCGAGAGAGACGCGGACGGGGAGGATGGAAGAGACGAGGAGAAAAAAAAAAGATGAAGAAAAAAAAAAAGTGAAACCAGCTGCCGCACACGCGTCACTTATTAACAACAGTTTCTTCACCCGCGCGAGCAAGATCCGAGAGGATCCTCTCTCGCTCGCTCCCTCAACCCTGTTTTTGTAATTTTTTTTTTTTTTTTTACCCTCGACTCTCTCCCGCCTCTCCGCCCCCGTTTCTTCGCTTAACGGCCTCGTACGACTTTCACCCCTTTTTCATTAGCTGGGAAATGGCTGGCCAAGTGTTTGTTGTCTGTCGAAATATTATAAATGCTGAGCTCAGTTCGGTGGAATGAAATTCACGAAGGGTTCAGTCAATGGCAAACTGTTCGCGTGCTTCCTTTTGGAATTCATTTTCGTGTGTAAAACACAATTTTCTTCGAATACGGTGACGTTTGTGTAAGAACTGGCGGATCGTTGCGGCTCGGATGTTTTGCACTGCCGCCATGAACTATCGAATTTAGAAATCGATGATTTAGATTTCCGGAGATTTACCGGGAACACGTCACTTCCGGTTTGAAAATTTTATTTTTCGACGTCAATCAATACGCCACTTCCGGTTTGAAAATTTTATTTTTCGGCGTCAATCAATACGTCACTTCCGGTTTTAAAATCCGATTTTTCTATAGGAAGTGACGTCATGCCGGAAATGCGTCACTTTCGGTTTGAAAAATTAGTTTTTTGACGTTAATTAATATGTCACTTCTGGTTTGGAAATCTGATTTTCCAAGCCGAAGTGACGTCATGCCGGAAATGCGTCACTTTTGGTTTGCAAATTTGATTTTTCGACGTCAATTTTTACGTCACTTCAAATTGCGTCACGGCCGGTTTGAAAATTTAATTTTCCGACGTAAATCAATACGTTCGTTACCGATTTGAAAATCGGGTATTTTTCGACCGGAAATTACGACATAGCGCAAGTGTGCGTCACTCAAACTCGTGTTGCCCGAATGAAATCGAAAAAAAGGCGCTCGATCGTGAGCAAGCAAAAAATCTTTCATTGACTTAATCCGCTTGGCGTGATAAGCTCTGGAGCGAGTAAATAGATCGGGAACGACCGAGTGTGTGTGCGAATGTCTTCTGGCGACAAATCTGTGTTGTCCCGCAATGTTTGTACGTACAGTGAGTTCCATGGGCGTGAGCGGGCCCCGCACTTGCTGTCCCTCCGGTTCACCCCTTGAGCGTCGCATATGCGCGGGCCCCGGGTAGTCTCGAGCGCAGCGTGCCGATGCACCGAACCCACACAAACCCGCTACACGGTCGACCGTACGTCATATTACGGGCAGATAAGTGATAGAGCGGCACATGTGGTCTGCCAGCCCTCTGTGCTTACATTATACGTGCTACGCTCGGTCGGCCGACCCCTCCCTACCTTTTTTTTTTTTTTTTTTTTTTTTGTCAGGGCACCTGTCAACCTCGTTCATATACCCATAGTCTCCGCATGTGTACACGAACGACTCTAAAATAATATACTGATTCCGATCGTGTTATGCATACGGGTGAGAATGACGATGTAAAAGAGAAAAAAAAAACAGAACGAAAAAAGTAAGTTGAAAAAAAAAAGGATTCGAAGAACGAGACCAACTATTATATCTGCGGCTGTGTGGAAAGTGTGCTGATCTAAACTAAAAAAGTTGCGTCGTGAATTTAAAAAAAAAAATCAAGTCGAAAAAAAGGATTCGAGGACCGGGGCCAACTATTCTGCGGCTGTTTCGAAGGTGTGCTGATCGAAACTAAAAAATAGTTGTAACATTAATTACAAAAAGGAAAAATACAGTTGAGATGAAGGATTCGAAGAATGAGACCAACTATTATGTCTGCGGCAGTGTGGAAAGTGTGACCATCTAAACTTAAAAAGTTGCATCATCAATTTAAAAACAAGAAAAAAAACAAGTTGAAATAAAGGATTCGAAGAAACAGACCAACTATTATATTTGCGGCTTTGTGGAAAGTCTGCTGATATAATCTTCAAAAGTTGCATAATCATTTAAAAAAAAAAAAAAGCCAAGTCGGAAAAAGGATTCAAAGATCGAGACTAACTATCTGCGGCTGTGTGGAAAGTGTGCTGATCTAAGCTTAAAAAAGTAGCGACATCAGTTTAAAAAATAATAATAATAAAAAAAACCAAGTTGAAAAAAGGATTTGAAGAACGAGACCAACTATTATATTTGCCGCTGTCTGGAAAGGGTGCTGATCTAAACTTAAAAGGTTGCATCATCAATAAAACAATTAATAAAAAAAACAAGTTGAAATAAAGGATTCGAAGAAAGATACCAACTATTATATTTGCGGCTTTGTGGAAAGTCTGCTGAAATAAACTTCAAAAGTTGCATAATCAATAAAAAAAAGAAAAAACCAAATTGGAAAAAGGATTCAAAGATCGAGACCAACTATCTGCGGCTGTGTGGAAAGTGTGCTGATCTAAACAAAAAAGTAGCGACATCAATTTAAAAAAAAATTATAATATTTAAAAAAAACCAAGTTGAAAAAAAAGATTCGAAGAACGAGACCAACTTTTATATCTGCGGCCGTGTGGAAAGTGTGTTGACCTAAACTTAAAAAAGCTGCATTATCAATTCGCCTGTTTTCGTCTTCTTTTTTGTTTACTCTTTCTCAATTTTTTTTGTTCCCCACGAGCTACTCACGCGACAGGCAAACATACAGATAAGTCGCCGCTGACGTCTTCGAGCGATACAATTGTGACACCGTCGGCATGTATTGGCCAAGTCGCGCAATTGCAAACGCTTCGATACGCCAACGCGAACAGCGATTCTCAGAGTCGCGAAATCGTCTCACGAGATCTACGGAATAATAGACCGAGAATCATAAAGTGAGTTTGAGAGAAGTTGCCGTTCTGCGCTCACACTTGTCGCTGCGTTTAGCGTTTGGTCAAGTGGCGTAAAAATAGAAAGCCGAGCGCTCTCTGCATGTGAGTTCGTATAATTAGGTTCCGAACCCGAGAAGACGAGTCCAACTACTAGCGCTCGCTTTCTCTCTCGCTGTCTCTCTCTCTATACCATCCTCCATACGTTACGAACGTAAAGCTTTCAAAACCTCGACGATTGAGGACCTTTTTTTTACTGAACTTTATGTATTTTTTTCCCCTCACAACTTCATTTCTTTCTTTACGTGAATGCTTGGTTTCGGATGGTGGGCGAAGATGAGGTATGCGGGAAAAACCTCCCGTGGGAAACGAAGAACCGTTTTGAGCTGCAAATTGATGAACAAACTGCAAATAGTATTTTTTTTTAACAACTTCGTTTCCTTACGCGACATCGAGAGATTAGTTCTGATATGATTAATGGGATTGGTTTGCGAAGATGAGATATGCTAGAAAAACACCCGTGGAAAGCGAAGAAACGTGTCGAGTTGTAAATTCACTAACAAATTGAAAATAGTATTTAAATTTTTTTTTTTTAACAACTTCTTTTTATTTATGCGACAGCGAGAGATTTTCGGATAGGCTTAATGGAATTGGTGGAGAAAAACTAATTGTTCATCGGTACGAGCGATAGTTACTGACACTTGTGTTGTGGAGATCGTTTCTCGGTGGAAAAGGGCTGGATATAATTCCGGAACTTCGGGAATAGTCGACCGAATAAAGCTTTCAGATCTTGACGATCGAGGACCATTTTTTACCGAACTTTATGTTAAAAACAAAATTCTACAACTTCGTTTTTTTTTTTAACGCGTCTATGAGATTATAGATCGGATAGAGTAGATGGGACTGGTAGGCGGAGACGAGGTATGCGAAAAAATCCTCCCGTGGGAAGCCAAAAAACATTTCGAGTCGTAAATGCTCATTTTCGATTTTAAAAAATCGCAACTTCGTTTCATCACGCGACTGCGAGAGCTCAGTTCGGAAGGTGTTGATAGGACTGGCAGGCGAAGACGAGGTTCGCGAGAAAAACCTACCGTGGAAAGCGGGGAAACATTTCGAATTGTAAATTCACGAATAAATCGCAAATTCTAATTTCCGATTATTTTATTATTTTACCTTTTCGGCTGTACGTTTATCGAATAAATTATCTCGAAAAGAATGGATACAGACTGGTGTGCGTAGAAGAAGAGAGACCTCATAACGAAACATCGTCGAATTGTAATGGAATTGTTCATCGATACGAGCGATAGTTACTGACACTTGTGTTGTGGAGATCGTTTCTCCGTGGAAAAGGGCTCGATATAGTTCCGGAGCTTCGGGAATAGTCGACCGGCAGCTCTCCCTTGCCGACGATTGGAAATTGCTGCACGCGACCGCTGCTCCACGCGATAGTCAGACAAGTCGTCGACAGTTGAGAATCGTAATTCTGGTAGAATTGCATGCAATTCGGTACCTCACCGGGGAAACCATTGACGAGGCAGGCGGGTTTCACTTCGGTCACACGGGAAGCCGAGCCAACGTGCGTCGTGAAAATCGCCACCATCGGACAGTCCTGCGCGAATTAAACATGAATTAACGAAAATGAAGAAAGTTTGACATTATCAAAACATTAGCCCTTCCATTAATAGCTTGGATTATGGATCAGCGTATCATGCAAGTCAGAGCTGGCCAGCACTTCAAGTACGTACTTGAAGTGCACAAGTAGTTTTTAGTACGTCAAGCACTTTTTTTCGATTTCAAGTACGAATAACAAGCACGTTTTGAGTACTCGCTCGTGTTACGAATACTCGACGAGCAGCATGACATCCTCTCAGAAAATCACGCGTCACGAAACGGTCGCAGTTAAATCGACAGGTAGATATGGCATTGATTATATAATAAATATTAGCGCAATATTTGCGATATGCGCTGCACGTGTCGCAAATATTGCCCCAACTACACTCATTTCTTGGTGCTTGTCGGTCTGGATTGTTTTTATTATTATATGATTATCTGCCTAAACTTTCCAATGAGTGTAATTTTAACGAGAATCCATTTTAAAACACTTGTGGAAAAGTCCATTAAAAAAACGAAAAAGATTCTCCCTCTCCGTTTTCGAATAAAGAAAAAATAGCTTCATAAAAATATTGTTTGACATTTTTTATGGCACATATTGTGAATTATATTTTTATGAAAAAACATTAAGAGTAGACTGAAAATGGCCTCAAAACGACGAATTACGAAATTTTCAGTTAGCGATTTTTGATAATAAATGTTGCGTTAAATGTTGACCGTTTAAAATGTATGAAAAGTAAACATTTTTTAATGTTCCGAAAAAAGGTGCGAAGTAATTTGCACATGGCTTCCTCATTTATTACAATTTTGCGCATAGCTTCCTCCATGAGGAAGCCATAATCGACCAACGAAGTTCCTCATAAAGAAAGCTATGGGCAAAATCATAATAAATGAGGTGCGAAATACTTTGCACCTTCTTATTTTTAAAGCCAACATAATGCTTAGCGCTGCGAACGTAATTGCGGAAAGTATTTGGAAAAAGTACTTGAGAAGTACTTCAAGTCCAAAAAGTACTTGATCTTAAGTACTTGTGACATTTTGTACTTTAAGTATTTTTTTAATACTTTGTCCAGCTCTGTTGCAAATAATGTACGAAAAAAAAATTACCTGGAAGAGAACGGCCAGATATTTGCCGGAAGGATCCCAATCCATGGAAATAACTCTACCGCCGATCGTGATTTCGTCGTCGCTCTCGTCCGATCTAAACGTCACCCTAGCTAGATCGATTAGTGGAATCGCTGTCTTTGCACTGTCAACGGATACCGTTCTCTTAACGTCGAATATAGTCTCCTGAAGCGGGAGCGAGAACATCGTCGCTGGATCCTCGGTAGATACGAAAAGGAGAGTTTGATTCGGACCGAAACAGGCGGCCGCTACTCGACCATTCGGCACCGTCCACCGTTCGACGCTCCAAGGATTTCCGGTTTCCGTGTTCCAGACGCTGCGCAAAAATATCTTTAGTTTATTACACATACTAGCGGTTATGTTCGCTCGCGCGCTCGCATTATCTTTACGAGTATCTGTAAATATTTGTCCAAGATCTGCGAATGTTCGTGCGAATTTCTGTGAATGTTTCTTCGAGTTTCTGTGAATATTCGTGTGAGTTTTTGCGAATGTTATTATTATTAATAATAATAATAATAATTCCGTCAGCAATTTCGAGGGAATACGTGTACATAAAAAAAATATATATTTTGATTTAGAGTTGTAACTATTCATTTAATTTATAGGAGTTTAAAATCTGTTAAATTGTATTCTGAAGTTTAATATATCGAGAACTTCTGTTCGTGAGTTCTCGACTATTTTGTTGATATAACCGTTGTGATGTACACGAACTCACGATTTCAGTCACCGTTCTCTGTAATGTTAGTACATTACCGAGAACAGTGACACGTTACGAATGTAACGTGCCATGCAAAAGGAGTAATCCGTGAAATGAATTCAATAAAAATTATTATTAAAATTTTCAAAAAAAGAAAGCGTTAATGAATGTTTGCGCGAGTATCCGTGAGAGTATCTGTGTCAGTCTGTGTCCACTCGCCATGAACTCGATTATCGTAGCCTTTTAATTATTTTTTTTTTACGTATCCCAAATGAGAAAGGGAAGTTCGTACCGGAAAACGGTGCGACACGTCGCGGCGAGTAGTTTCGAGCCGCACGGTGACCATCGAGCGAAGCAGAGCCCGCCACCGCCGACGCGTTTCAGCGGAACGCCGATTTCTCTCGAAACGTCCCAAACGATCATGTTCAGATCGGACGGCGAGCAGGACACGAGGATGTCGCCCTCGGGATTCCAGGCGACCGCCGTCACCGGCGCGTGATTTCTGTGTCTCAGGAAAGCGGCGTGACTCAGCGAGTTACTCGCAGCTCCTAACTCGATCGTCCAGACGAGAACGCCCCCGTGACAAGCGGCAGCGAGCTCTCGGCCGGCGTTCGGTCGCCAGCTCATCGCGCACACCGACTTCTGAGCGCTGTGTCTCAGCACAGCTATTCCCTGGATGCCCTTCGAGAATATCCTTATGCGATCGTCCCGCGTCGCGACCGCGAGACGGGTGCAGTGAGGATGCCATGCCAAACAGCGTACCTGAAACAAATTTCGACATAAAATTAGCGTTTCAAGGGTAAGTGAAGAGAGTTCGAAGCTGCGAGCCTTTAGACCCTAAAAAATAATTGTTAATTCAATATACCGGTCTGGAAGTTTTTATGCATGAACCGGCACATTAAAATGGACAATAATGGACAATCTAGATGAAAAATTGATTATTAAATTCAAAGTACTTTGATAGTGAAATTGAAGTAAGTTATTAAAAATAAAGTATTTCCGATGTTTTTGACAAACTGGAGATTAATTTCTCATCACGATTGTACATGAAATTTAATATACCAGTTTTTGCGTAACAACTCCGAATTCGATACAATAAATTTCGTATGCATTTTTTTTTACAGTGTGGAGTAAACTAGAAAATTGGTGCAAGAATCTTGTTCTTTGCCACTAATCGTCAGACTCTCTGAAGCTACCTGTTACTCATCGCACGCTTCAAAGAACAATAATTTCTCCGATAGAATTTATCGTCTACCGCTTTATCAAACACAATGGTAAAAACATGGAACAAATTACCAGTGGAAGCAATTGGAGCTGAGTCAATTACTATTTTCAAAAATAAAGTCGATTTATACGTCTCTACGCGAGAGCATTTGCATAGAAGCACGTGTAAAAAGTCGAAAACTTGCTATCCATCAGTAAATAACAGTAATAATTCGTAAAACAAAAATAGTTTGTCGCACTCGATGCGTTCGATCGATCCCTTCTGTATCGACACTCTGCGCTCATCGATGCTTCAAAATACATGAATATATGCGTCTCTTTGAACCGCTCAATGTTCTCAGTCGTTGTTCAAAGACCTACGAGCCGTCACCTAAAATAATAAAAGTGATCTTGAGAAATAAAAATCTTGTATAAAAATCCATTCTCCTCTCCTCTATAAAGGCAACAATAAATAAAAAATATTGGTCTCAACAACAATATTAATAACGTGTGTAAGGCAACGCGTAATTTACGTACTAGCGCCGTAGCCCAGTCCCTGGTCGCGGCGACGTCCGCTACCGAGTTGGAGCCCATCAGCGGCAACCCTTCGTAGAGCGAAGTTCTCCTCTCGACGAGATCCGACATCCGAGCGATTCTGAAAAAGAGTAGCGCGTCAGTGACACTCCGCCCGCGCGACAAAAATTACAACGCGCGAGTCGGCACGAAACTCCCACCTGGTCGCCGCCCAGCGAAGAATTTTGGTGACTCGTCCCGGATCCTCGGCGGCGGCCGCCCGGCAGGCCTCGACGAAGCCCTTTTCCCTCCATATGCTGGCGATTTTTTTGAAAACGCTGTCCTCGACCGGTAGAAACAGATCGCCTGCTCCGATCGTGCAGGACGATTCCCGCGTCGCCAGCATGTCGTGAGTGACGGTCACGTCCGGATAGTCGCGCATGTACATCGCGAACGGCTGCGTCTCTTCGTGGAGATGATTTTTGTCGCAGTAGGCGGCCGCCCCGGCGATGAGGCCGACGGTCGCCCGGTCGTCGAAAGGAGGACCCTCGAAGTCATCCAGGGACGTTATCTTCAGCATGTTCGAAAGTTTCGCGTCGGCTGCTCTGCGTAGTCGTTCGGCTCGTCGTCCGGCGAACTTAGGCGACCATTTTTTTTTTCCGCTAAGAAGTCTCCGAGAAGTTGATTTGTGTCGTGGCGATCGAAGATTCGTCGAAACTATCTCGGTCGACCGATCGGTCAGATTGTTTCGCGAAGCCGACAGGAGCGTGGACGAAAGGAGTTTCGCTCGTCGGCGATGCAAGCCTAACCTTTGATGCGCGATCGTGGGGCGACGGTGGCGCCGCCGCGGGCGTTCTGGGCGGCGATCGGCGGGACGGCGATTCGAAACGCGGAGGATCTCGTTGCCATGGCGACGACGGGCAGGAGTCTAGCGCGATCGGCTGTGACGCATGCGCCCCGGCGGCGCGAGAGGCTTCTCGAAAATCCACTCGGTTGGGCCGAGCGTCGGCGAGGATCGCACGTTGTTCGGAGCGTACGAATTACGTTTCGTCACCTCGCGTCTTCTTCTCCTGATTCGGGGAATTTTATCATTTTCGCGATCGAGGAATCGACGACGAGAAATTCACGAAAATGACGCTCGATCCGTCGCGCGTACGACGCGTTTTGCTGCCGAACTCGCGCAATCAGCTGTCGCGCATGCGCTCTACCGGCGCGAGAGGCTTCTCGGAATCCACTCGACCGCCGCCTGCCGAGCGTCGGCGACGATCGCACGTTGCTCGCAACTCTTCTTTTTCTACTGAATCGACGGATCATATCGTTTTCGCGATAGAGGAATCGACGATGAGAGACGTTTCAAAATTATGCTCGATCAATCGAGTGTACAACGCGTCCAGCCGCTGAACTCGCGCAATCAGCTGTCGCGCATGCGCTCTACCTTCGCGAGAGGCTTCTCGGAATTCACTCGACCGCCGCCTGCCGAGCGTCGGCGACGATCGCGCGTTGTTAGCGGCGTACGAACACATTTCCTGACCTCGTGCGTTCTTCTCCTGCGCTGAATCCACGGATTTTATCGTTTTCGCGATAGAGCAATCGACGATGAGAAATTAACCGAAAAAAAAAAAAATGATGCCCGATCCATCGCGCGTATCCGACGCGTCTGGCCGCTGAACTCTCGCCGGGTCTCCGACATGGTTCAACGGGATCATCGCGGACGTTTTAATATTCCCGATCGGGTCGGTCGGCGAAAAGCATCGAGCCAGAGTCCACACTTCCGGCGATAGTGGACGAGTCTCCGCGGGGGCTCGAGGGGGATGGAAGCGAGGTGGTCTCCGGGTGGGGAACGCCGATCGCGGGACGGGGTGGGGTGGGGACCGCAGTGTGCGGTCGCGACTCGGCCGACGCGGGTGCAGCTCGCCAAAGCTCGTCTTCTCTCCTGCGCGACGAGTGGACGGAGGACAGGGCATACGCGATAGAGATAGACCGGAGGAGCTTTCGAGCGGAGCTCTACGCGCACGTAACAATCTGCGTTACGGAAAGACGATATAAACGGTAGAAAAAAATTAGATTAAAAAAAAAAAAACGAAATTAAAATTAAATTGAAAAATCAAATATCTAAATTTTTTTTTTTTTCTTTCGAAGAGAGTTTTCTTTTTTCGCCGCGAGAGGCTACGATTTCTGAGTTTCTCGGCTCCGCGGCTCGACGGGAGAATCGAAGGTAAAGAAAAGAACGAAAGATAAATTGAAAAAAAAAAAAAAAACGGCGACGACGAGACGACTCGACGTCGACGGGTGCCGCGATAAAAAAAATGCAACCGCGAAGGTAGTGCGCCGGGCCGATGACGATGTCGTTCCTCGACGAGAATCTGCCTCGCTGATAGAGGAGGACAAAAAATAGAGAGGGCGTAAAAAATTGAAAAAAAAAAACCATACATCATCATCGGTGTTGCGTCGGTGTACGAGACGAGATCTGGAGCGAGAGGGAGTGAGACCAGGCCGGTCTCCTCCGAGTTATGGGCAAGGGTTACAAACGGAAAACCCGATGGAGAACCCTGAACATCGGCGGTGAGTGAGATTTAACGTGTCACGTTACTAATTCACGTATGTATCAATCGTTCACCCGTCCCTCGTCGCTCTTCCTAGCGCCGAACGTTCTTTCGTTATTCGTACATTTATTCGTTCCTCGAAACGGAAAAATAAAAATAAAAAAATCGCACGCAACACTCGCCCTCGATTTCCGACGCGTTCAGCTTCACGATAATTACGTCACACTGTCACAGCCTCCGAGGCGGCGAATTCGGAACGCGGCGAGCCATCGGGGTTGCCATAGTGCGTTTTCACGTCCGACGATCGATCACTGATAAAGCTCAATGCACGATACGAACCTGCATTATCACTGCCAGTGCTTCTATTATTATTATTAGTACTATTATCTCGCAATAATAGTAATAATAGTAGCGTTAGTAACAAATAGTAAATAGTAAAAAGTAAAAATAATAGTAGCACTCACTATTATTTGTATCGCTATTATTGCTATTTTACTATTATTACTATGATCGTGTTATCTCTGGATAATAGTAATGAATAGTCAACAGTAAATAATATGAATAATAGTAGTACCTAATATGATTTTTTTTCATCATTATTATTACTATTATTACTATTGTCGCTGCTACTATTATTTACATCACTATTATTCTTAGAAATAAATACTAAATAGTAAAAATAATAGTAGTCCATACTATGATTTTCATCACTATCATTATTACTATTACTGCTATTATTGTTATTATGATTATTATCTAAATGAAAGTTACGGTGCCCGCCCGTGACATAGTGTGGTGATTTAGGGCCGTGTTCACGACCCGATATATGTTTTTACGTCCGACGATCGATCACTGATAAAGCTCAATGCACGATACGAACCTCCATGATCAATATCACTGCCAGTGTTACTATTATTATTATTAGTACTATTATCTCGCAATAATAGTAATAATAGTAGCATTAGTAACAAATAGTAAATAGTAAAAAGTAAAAATAATAGGAACACTCACTATTATTTGTATCGCTATCATTGCTACATTACTATTGTTACTATGATCGTGTTATCTCTGGATAATAGTAGTAATAGTAATGAATAGCCAATAGTAAATAGTATAAATAATAGTAGTACCTTTTATGATTTTTTTTGCACCACTATTATTACTATTATTACCGCTACTACTATTATCACTATTGTCGCTGCTACTATTATTTATATCACTATTATTCTTAGAAATAAATACTAAATAGTAAAAATAATAGTAGTACATACTATGATTTTCATCACTATTATTGTTACTATTACTGCTATTATTGTTATTATGATTATTATCTAAATGAAAGTTACGGTGCCCGCCCGTAATATATACATATATCACCACACTATAGTGTGGTGATTTAGGGCCGTGTACACGACCCGATATACGCATGCAATCTGTAAAACGTGGGGCTCTCCGAAACGTGGGTGAACGTAAAATCAACGCTGTGAAAAAAAAAAAATCTTTCGTAATTTTTTTCTCCTCGCGACTACGTTACGCTGCCGTAACTTCGCTCGTACCGATCGGATCTCCGTGCCGGCGTGCTCGGTAGCGCGAACGTGTCGAGAACTCCTTCCCGTCGCTCTCGGGGCGAGTCGGTGGTACTCGCACTTTTGCTCGCCGATACGAAAGACCACCCGCCAGAGCCAGACGCGTTCGCCTCTCCATCGAAAACATCCCTCGCAGCCGGCGAGGCGAGAACACGGACGGGAGCGAAGAGATCGTTGCGCAGATCGCTGACCAACCGTTGCCGGCTCCGCCCGCAGCGTGCCGGCGCTCATTCCGATTTCCAATCCGGCTCGCAACGCAGACCGGGGCGAGAGTTCGAGGATGGAACTTACTTTTATTCTTGCTATCGAAATTGTTTCTTACTTCGCACGCTCCCTCCATTTGTTTCCCTCGGAACATTCCACTCGCTTCTTTCTCGAACGACGCCGAACACAAGAGACCGCACGCTCGCGTCCTCTGCCCTTGACTCGTGTAAACATGGACGAAAAAAAAGGTCTCTCTCTGCCCGCTCGGCGTCTCGCGCTGCGGTGTCGAGAGGAGCATGCCTCACCCCTCTCCACCGTCATTGACGAACGCACAACCGTGCGCGAAGCTTCGCTATTTTACTCAGCGTACAGTTATTGTTTGTTGTTTATTTTTATTTATTTCCATTTTTTTTTTTTTTTTTTTAGCGTACGATCGCCTTTTTTTAACGGAGTGCACGCGAGTGACACGAGACCGCAAAGCTGAAGCGGAAATTCGAAAGCTGTGACCGCTCGACGAGTAACTCAAAGATTCATTGGGAGATGCATCGGTTTCGGTCGCTCTACCAGTCTTGGTCCTTGAGATTTTTTTTTTTCTTTTTCTTTATATTTGCTTACCCGTATTCCCAACTCGATTCTTCGCAAAGTATTTGCGTGAATTTGTTTACAGTATATATATATATATACATGTTTTATTTTTTTTCATTTCTGCATTCGATTGTGTATTTAGAGTCTACGATTGCATTTCGTCCTTTCGAGCATGGCGACGAAAATGTAGAGTTTCAAAAAAGAAATGTTCTCGAAAATCAATCAACAGTATTCGAACTTTTTTTTACACGACCGTGTTTCTGAAGTTCGAAAGACAAGCGCGCGTTGCAATTTTACTGTAAAATTGTTACCTTCATTAAAAAAATTTCTAAATTTCAGGCAAAAGATTTCTATGATTTTAACGTCTGCTCTTATTTTACAAAAAAAAGGACACTCAATACTAAGGGAATGTTCGATTCATTTATATGCTCCATCGCCTAGAAGAGATCCTCGATCTCACGCAGATACCTTCGGGCTCGCGAAAATTTGACGAAAGGTCGCGAAAACCGGTGCATCTTGGCAGTGCAATTTTTTTTGTCCGAAACGAACCCATCTCTTCGGCGAATCACGTTGGATACGAAATCCAGAGCTTTCTCACGCCTCCTTGCTCTCTCGCCGGCTCTCTCTCGCTCCCGTTAGGAATCGCAGGCAGGCGGTTCGGCCGGGTCTGCCTCGACCGAAGCATCGATCCGCACCGCCCTCCGCGACTTTTCCGACTCGCGGGCGGTCTATACTCTCCCGACGTACACGATGTGTATACGTTAGGATAGATCTTACGACCATGTGTGTCTGCGCGTGTGAGTGTGTGTGTGTGCCTGCGTGTGTGTATGTGTGTGTGTGTACGCGCGCGCGCGCGCGGGTGGAGGTTTGGATAGATCTTACGAGTATGTGTGTGTGTGTGTGTGTGTGTGTGTGTGCGCGCGCGCTAGTGGAGGTTCGCACACCTCCACCCATACACCTCCGCGCGTCGTCGTCGACTCGCCTAGATAGTAAATAACGCGACCTCGCCGCTTCAACTGTCCTCTCCCGTGTCCGTTTCTCGTCTAGGCGAATCTCAAGCTCCGCATCGAATTTTTTGCGAGAGGTTCATCGGTCATGTATTATCTTACTCCGTCGCGATCGATCATCTTCGTCGCGTTCGCTTACTGTTCGATCGCGTACTAAAGTACGCACCTCCTATTACTACTACTACTACTAATAATAATAATAAAATAATTAACAATAATGAAATAATAATAATAATAATAATAATAATAACAATAATAATAATAATAATAATAATAATAATAATAACAATAATGTTTCTTGGCAAATGAAGGGGGAGTGCGTGGCGGTTGAGATATACACAAATTGCGTTTGGTTCTCGTACGATAGCCACACGCACAATTGCCAAATGTAATAGCATCGTGCGCGTTTCATAATACCGCGCATCGTCCGCCCTCGCTCACCCGCTCGTCGACGAGCTCGGAGCAGCTGGGGAGCCCGATTCTCCCCATGCATACATCTATCTATCCATCCATCCATGCATCTATCTATATATTTAACTATTCAACTATTTATAATTATATAAGCGTTTATATTATATTTATAATGGTTAACTATTTAACTATTTAACTATCTATACGCGAAGCACGTTCTACAGCTCAGAGCATAAAAAAGCTGGTTGCGAAGCGTTCGGAGTCGGACTACAATGAGAGGTCATCGTTGCGGACGAATCCTTCCTAGTGTGGTTTTTCCTGCTTTATTTTTCCTTGTCGTTCGTTTCGTCATCGAAAATTTTGCGACGTTTACCATCGTCTTTTCGAGCTCGAATGAACCACGTGTGAAAGTCGTGTACCATGGAAGCGTTCAGATTCAGACCCGAATGAGAGGTCATCGTTGCGGGCGAATCTTTCCTGTGGCGTCTGTGGCTTTTTTTCTGTATCGTTCGTTTTGTCATCGAACATGTTGCGACGTTTAGCATTGTTTCCTCGGGGTCGAATGAACCACGTGTGAAAGTCGTATACCGTGGATTCGTTCTCGTTTTCGTCTTAAAAGGACGAAAGAATTCTCGCTGTAAATACCGTCGTCGCGTTCGACACTCGTTGCAACGAATTACGCAACTTTCAGATAATTGAATATCCTCGGACGCACGTGGGGAACACTAATTAATAAATTTTCCGCGAATTCATTCAATGCCACGTTTATCGACAAGGAAAGATTATTATTGTTGTTGTTGTTATTATTATTATTATTATTATTATTATTATTATTATTATTATTATTATTATTATTATTATTATTATTATTATTATTATTATTATTATTATTATTATTATTATTATTATTATTATTATTATTATTATTATTATTATCATTATTGGTTTTACCAATCTCTTTTTCGCATGTCCCGACTCTTCTTATCGAGCAGATAACGCTCGTTCGTAATTCGCAGTGTTTGCTCGGGACACTGGATTTCCAAGTTTTATGTAATACGGCATGGTGCGAGTTTGATTTCAAGGCTGTTCGCGACTCGACCATATTCGTCGTTCGATTTTGAGGCCACGTGGAACGTCCGCCCCAACCCAAATTCTGAATGGTGCAATTATTATTATTTTTTTAATTAATCGAGTTAGAAACGCGTTAGATTTATTTCCTATAAAGGCTTCGATCGGCGATAAAAAAAAAATCGTATCCGTCCATTTTCGTTCGCTCGTTAATTTTAACCGACGGCGCTTCTTAAGACGGGGCATTGTGAGTGGCGTTTCATTAAACGGGCAAAGGCATGCATCATTTTAAATACGAGATAGAAATACCGGATCCGAGCCGGGAACTGGGACGCTTATGTATCACAACTAAGCATTACCAGCGGATACAATTTTGCAAACTACTATGTACCACATAGTGGACACTTAAAATGTCATTCGAAAACTGTTGACTCCGGCGAACGTTAATTTATGCAAGTATCCATTCATTTTTATTAATGACACATTGTCTTTGATGCCTTTTGACTTATCTTTCGTGTTTGTTTACACTCAGCGCCAATAATCATGTGTGCATTAAGTAATGCGTTCTTGTAATTGAAGCGAATAAAAGATCTTCCAATCAACCCCCCCCCCCGCAAGACATTTTTTACTCCGAAATGATATCTTGATAGTTTTCTTCAATCTGCATAACGCTTTTTGCAATAAATTTCAGGCCCGCTTCGAATATGAACAATTATCAATGAACGTATTTTCATTTAAGAGATTTACCGGAAATACGTTAATCCCAGTTTGGAAACGTCCATTTTTCGACCGGAAGTTACGTCATACGGGAAATATATCACTTCCGGTTTGCAAATCTCATTTTTCGACCTTAAATATACCACTTCCGGTCTGAAAATCTCGTTTTCGACCTGAAACACGTCACTTCCGGTTTGGAATTGCCATTTTTTCGACCGAAAGTAACGTTTTACTGGAAATATATCATTTCTGGTTTGAAAATCTCATTTTTCGGTAGGGAGTGACGTCATACCGGAAATACATCACTTCCGGTTTGCAAATTTCATTTTTCGACCGGAAACACGTCACCCACGGTTTGAAAATCTCAAAGTGACGTCATATCCGGCATGCGTCATTTCCGGTTTGAAGTTCTAATTTTTCATCACTTTATTTCATTCTTGAATCCCAAAAATGATCGTCGAACATATCTTTGTTCCAGAACAAGTGTCTACAGATATATTGCTTCCTCATAGAGGAAGATATGTTTTCGTGAAAAAATTGTTTTTCGAGATTGTAATGTCAGCGTACTAGAAATGGTCGAAAACGTCAAGAATTGTGATTTTTAGCTGGCGTCCGGATGGATGTATGTGTGTGTGTGCGTGCGCGCGTGCGTGTGTGTGTGTGTGTGTGTGTGTGACAGCGAGCATCGCTCAGACTTACTATAACTCGAAAACGGCTTGAGATAGCGGGTTGAAATTTTGTACACGAATAGCGTGGTCACGTCTCTTCCTTGGATATAATTTTCATGAAGATTTAGGCCCGTTTCGAGATTTTACGTGAATTTGAAATTTTAGAAAAAACTCTGTGGTAGCTCTAACTTTCGTAAATTTTGAGCTATCGTCTCAAAAATGCATATAAATACAATACCATGAACAAAGACCTTTGGTATTGAATTTGGCCGAAATCTACCTGAGGGATCAGATTTTATCGGATTTTGGTTTTTTTGAAACATTACTAAAAATGGTTTAATTTGAGTAAACTTTGAGGTTTCGAGCTTAAATTTGGCACAGGAATTCACTAACACTGTACAATGTTCCGCACTAAATTTGGCAAAAATTGATCCAACCGTTTCAATTTTATGAGATTTTGAAAATTGTGAATTTAAAAAATTTTGTTCACAGGACTTTCTGAATTAAACATCACGCGAAGAGTAAAACGAGTTACAGTTTCGTACTCAGCGCTGAACATTATATTAAAAATTGCCTTAAAACTTTTTATTGTGTTTTAATTACAGCTTCCCGTATGAGGAATCCAAAATGGCACAACAGAATTATCATAGAGGAAGTTATGAGCAAAACCGTAAAATATGAGGAAGTAATTCTGCAAATCACTGTGCACGCTTTTATTCAAAAAAATTGACCGATACAAAAGTCCCCAATGAGATTTCCCATTTTCCTCTTCGCCGTCGTTATTTCCTCGTTCGTGCGACATATCGACGCGGCTGCACGAGCCGATCGATCGAATACCTCGAGAATTCCGATTAACTTCTCTGCATTCCTGCGTCGCCGTGCAAACTTCACTTCCCCGTTCCTCGCTTTGTTTTTCGCCCTCCCTCGCCATCGTCGAGTTTCCGTTACACGCACATCAATGCGGTGCGGCCAGCAGTCGATGAGATCGGTGCTCGGCCGCTTCTCGTCCGACTTCTTTCGCGTGCAATTTCCATCGAGAAACTGTGCAATCGCGGTACGCGAACCGGCAACGAACCGAACAATGCCGAGTAGCGGCGCCGCGGATGAGCTGGCTGGTCCAAAGTAGACGCAACTCGACTCGGCGACCGGCGAAACCCCTTTCGCATTGTAGCAAAATCGAACGTCGTAGACTTCTCGTCGTTAGGCACGTCGAACACGTGCCAGACGTTCGTCTGTCGCTTGCCACGGCTCCTTTTCTTTTCTCGCGAAGAAAGCCGCCGGATTTCCCGTTCGCTTCAACCGCGACGGTCTGCGCGCACGGAAGAATGCTTAAAAAAAAATTGAAAAATAAATAAGTTCTTCGTGAATATATTTTTCCTCTTCGATCGCTCGGAGTGAAATCGGTAAAGGCGATTTTCTCTGTTCCACCCGGATGACACTCTTCAAAGTTTTTTTTTTTTTTTAATCATGTTTTTAATACGATTGCGAGCGATTGGAAGTAAATGTCACGATTACGTTGCGCCTCGAATTCTGAATGCTTTACCGATGGAAATCGGAGAACTGGCACGCAGAGGTGCAATAAGCAGCCTAAAAACAGCAATTGAGTGGATACGAGGAGCAACGGAAGCAAATATTGTGGAATTTCTCTCATGAACGTATTGTGAATGCATTTGGGGAAATTGATGTATGGAATGCTTGGTACATAAAATGAATCGTTATATGGAATCGTTATTTTGTTTGAGATGTTATATGCATGAAGCGTTACTCCATCAACCCTGCGATATTTGTACCTGAAGATTTGAGATATACAAAAAACACACGAGTGATATTAGCGTGCGAGCTTAAAAGCGAGCCGCCACCCAAAACATTTAATTAAATCATATTTATTTAAATCAAAAAAATATTTTACTTAAACCAAATAAACGGTGGCCGTCAAGTAAATTATTTTTCCGGGTGTAATCAATTTGTAATTGTAATAAATAAAATTAAATGAAATTAACACAAAAATGATCGAGTATTTTACCTGTATCAACGATATTTGTTTCATTTATAAGATACAACCGGTTATGTTGGCGCGTGCCATATGCTAAGTCCCATTGGGTGACCGCTTCCATCAACTCAACATGGAATGGAATTTTGGAAATTTAAATACAGTCTATACGCTATAAAAACCGAAATTTCGGGATATAGAGTGGTATTTCGGATTTTCGAAGTCCATCCTATGTGTCATAAAAATCGAAATTCCGAAAGTGTAGAATATAGACGAAACTGTTTAGCGGAGCAATCTCGAATTACACAAACGCACTATCTACTCGTGTCCCCTACGAATAACTATTAAACTTCTTCCCAAACTTCTCTTCCATTGACACCTCATTATAAAAATTTAATCCATTGTCATCTTATTACTTTCACTTATCTGGAATACACCCTACTAAACGAAACCTTATTTGTCTCTTTATGTCTGTATTTTTTTGTGAAAGGACGTGTCCCATAAAAAAATAAATAAATAAATATTATTTTCATATGTTTTAGAAACATTTTCTAATCTATGGATATGTATAGGATGTGCAAACATATAAATACATAATAAATGCTCGATATGTGCACGGTAAATAATTAAATTCGTTTCGCCGAATTCGATTATGCACCGGCAGAAATGCGCGAAACCATTTCTGAGTACAACCGCAGGCCGTGTGAATAGCATCGAGTGGGTGGACCGAAATTTTCGTGCCTGATGCGTGGCCGGGTGCGTGACTCGTTCCTCTTGACCGACGCACCGCGCCTGTTACGTAAATTCTGCGATGCGCACTCGGCGGTATTTCTTCTTTTTATTTTTTTATCGGCTCTAAAACTCGAGACGAGAAAATACAAGGTTCGACCGGTATTTAATTATAATTGTCTCGGGCGCAGTTGGACTGGAAGAAACGAGATCTGTGCTGTAACAGCGCGTCGCCGCGGTTGGGAGAGCACGAGACACGAGTACAGGTACGAATGCTGTTGACGATGATTTACGAAGCTCCCGAACGTTACGGCCACGACTCGTGCCAAGTTTAACGTTCGCCGTTCATCAAAGACCGATATTGTCGCAACGAGGAGATTAAACGAAGCAATCAATTGAAAATACGCTCAATATATACATATGTAAATATATTATGTGTATATCGTAGGGCTTCTGGTGAATCGCGCGCTTCGCACGTTTTAAGTGTCTCAAAAGCTTACTTAGAGTAAGGACTTAATCAATTAAGGAATAATCAAGACCTGGCCCCATGGGACAGAATTTCTCGTAAACTCAATTGATAAATCTAATTAGAGTGACACATCATTCCTCCTTTGACCCAACCCCTCCCTCCTCGACCCCCTCTCTAAAACGACTTAGAAGATTTCAGGGTTGAATGTCACCCAAAGGTAATTACAATATTTCATGATGAGAGGCAACCCAAAGGGAATTAGAATATTTTAGACTGAGAGGCCATCCAAAGGGAATTAGAATATTTTACACTGAGAGGCCACCCAAAGGAACTTAGATTATTTCAGGCTGAGAGATCACCCAAAAGGAATTAGAATATTTTAGACTGAGAGGCCACTCAAAAGGAATTAGAATATTTTAGACTGAAAGGCCACCCAAAGGGACTTACAATATTTTAGGCTGAGAGACCACCCAAAGGAACTTAGATTATTTCAGGCTGAGAGATCACCCAAAGGGACTTAGATTATTTTAGGCTGAGAGACAACCGAAAGGGAGTTAGAATCTTTCAGGCTAAGTGACAACCCAAAGGGAATTAGAATATTTCAGGCTAAGAGGCCACCCAAGGGGATATTTGAGCCCTTCTATAAGGAGACTTACAATGTTTCAGACCTCCCACTGCTAAAAAGGGACTTAGAATATTTTAGACTGCAGCGCTATTATTGGCCAACCGCACATCGGTATTGTGTTCGGCACATCGCTATAGGGGCGTGAAGTCGGTGTTGACCGACTTCACGCCCCTATTATTAGCCAACTTCACGTCCCTACTATTGGACGGTTCTATTATTAACCACGTTCTTATTATTAGCCAATTTCACGCCCCTATTATTGGCCACCTTCGTGTCCCTCCGATTCTTGATACGGCGACGGCTGCGACGGCGACGGCGGTCAGCATTTTATATATTAATTGATTTAACTCATTCTTTACGGGACAAACCATTTTACATGGTGTGTCTACATTCGAGTGGTAACATTGCGAATCTATACGAATTCAAGATCGTTTATCACACCGTTACTCAGCCCTATTAGTTCTATTACAGCTTAGTGTTTAGTGTTATATATATAGTTTAGTTGAATTTTAGATACAGTAGAACTTCGCTTATCCGACGTTCGATCAATCGAGCCTCCGCCTTATCCGAGGCACCCAAGTCATCCGAGCCCTCCGCGTTAATCCTTTGAAGCATACATTTTTCTACATGTGTGAAGTTTCGAATACATCGATTGTTTATTAATGCATTTTTTCTGAATTCAAAGTCGTGTATCATCTGCAATATCTTTAAAGGATTAGCCGAAGTGTAGGCTCGGACAATACGGAGAACTCGGGTAAAACGGCTAAAGGATCGATGCCGGCGTTCGGAGTAGTTCTGTTATCCGTGTTATCCGAGATTTCACTTATCCGACCACGCTCTCCCCACATCAACTCGGATTAACGAGGTTTTACTGCAATTCGACGTGCGGTTCATTACACGTCGAGAAGTCAATGGAGCTCGTAGAGTTCGACCTGTTCCAAGTTGGGTTGAAAAACATAGACTCGAAAACAAGAAAATAACATCGTCCACGCAGGCTCGGTAGGCAAAGTCGTGAATTATAGTCGCAACGGTGACAGAGCGCTGTAATTATTTCCTCACATCGTTGAGTTCGGTAAAGAGACTCCCCGTAATTCGCCTTCGACGATCGGAGAATTGTCGAATGAAACTAACGTCAGTTATTCCCAGATGAACGCTACGCTGCGATGCTTGTTCCGCGATTGCGTAAGCTTTGGGGACATTTCAGCCGAGGCTTAAGGGGATGCTGGAGCTGTTTTTTTTACTTTTTTTTAACCTTCATTACCTGTTTTACCGACGGACCGAGACAATTTTTCAGTTCCGATTTAGTATCCTTAATATGCTACAGGTATGCATAAAATAATGCAGGATTATGATATTGACTTAAACGCTTCGGTGTGCCGTCGAATTTCGATTGAAAACTTACAAGGAATTGAGAAAACCGAGTATTATAGTTTGCGAAAGTGCATCAACGTAGTGGCCCGATTAACGCATAGGCGGCTCTGCATCGTGCCCCAGCCAAGTCAGTACTTGGATGGGTGACCGTCTCTAGCCGTGCCCTAACTTGCGCATTGGAACCGTTGAGCAAGAGGTCGAATTCTGAGGATTGGTGTTCCCACTCGAAGTATCGAATGCGAACATCAAGTCAATAGTTATTTGTATGGCAAGGGCGTAGAAAGAGAGTTCTTGACGAGTGTGAAAATTCCGCACGAGCCGGAACTCGCTTTTCTACGCCCATGCCATTCACATAATTTTTCACGAAAATCAAGCTTTCCGTTTCCGTGAAGTGTGCGTAGAAAGGCACTTTTTGCGCTCTAGTGCGGGAAAAAAAACCATATTGCGTTTGTACGCATGCGCAGTATTTTTATCGCACGCGATGCGAGAAAGTGCCTTTCTGCGCACACTTCACGGGAACGGAAAGCGGGATTTCACGTGCATGTGTTAGGAGAAGACAATTTTCTTTTTCCTCGGTAGTCTGCAGTCTCAAAACGGCATGCAGTACAGTTTTTGTTAACAACTGGGCGCGGGGTAGGTGGGCGGAGGGTTCTTCCACATCACCTTAAAGTAAAGATTCGAGAAAGGTACCAATGCTCGGACGTTTGAGAGCATCCCCAGATCACAGCAGTTATTAATTGGTCAAGAACAAATTTTTTGTGAAAATCGCTGAAACCAATGTCAAGCTGATAGGTTTCACTTTGCAAAACACGCCGATTTATTGCAAAGAGATAAATATTTTTTTAAATTACGGACGAAAATAACAAGAGAGTGCAAATGTACAAGTCTCCGGTCGCGGTTTTTCGACACGTCCGTACATTCGGAGATTGCATTTTTCGGACAATCACCTACACCGACAAAAAGGTTTGGTAATATCAGCTAGATGCGGTTGCGGGTGGCGAAGGAAGTGTTTGGTCGATTGAACAAAATGTTTTTTAGAATCAATAACAGAACAGTAAATTCAACTAAATATTCGGTCACACGACTAAATATTCGGTCACACGACTAAATATTCGGTCACACGACTAAATATTCGGTCACACGACTAAATATTCGTTCAATCAACTAAAGATTCGTTCAATCAACTAATTATTCGTTCAATCAACTAAAAATTCGTTCAATCAACTAAATATTCGTTCAATCAACTAAATATTCGTTCAATCAACTAAATATTCGTTCAATCAACTAAATATCCGTTCAATCAACTAAACATCCGTTCAATCAACTAAATATTCGTTCAATCAACTAAATATTCGTTCAATCAACTAAATATTCGTTCAATCAACCAAATATTCGTTCAATCAACTGAATATTCGTTCCATCAACTAAAAATTCGTTCAATCAACTGAATATTTGTCCAATCAACTAAATATTCGTTCAATCAACTAAATATTCGTTCAATCAACTAAATATTCGTTCAATCAACTAAATATTCGTTCAGTCAACCACATATTCGTTCAATCAACTAAATATTCGTTCAATCAACTGAATATTCGTTCAATCAACTAAATATTCGTTCAATCAACTAAATATTCGTTCAATCAACTAAATATTCGTTCAATCAACTAAATATTCGTTCAATCAACTAAATATTCGTTCAATCAACTAAATATTCGTTCAATCAACTAAATATTCGTTCAATCAATTAAATATTCGTTCAATCAACTAAATATTCGTTCAATCAACTAAATATTCGTTCAATCAACTAAATATTCGTTCAATCAACTAAATATTCGTTCAATCAACTAAATATTCGTTCAATCAATTAAATATTCGTTCAATCAACTAAATATTCGTTCAATCAACTAAATATTCGTTCAATCAACTAAATATTCGTTCAATCAACTAAATATTCGTTCAATCAACTAAATATTCGTTCAATCAACTAAATATTCGTTCAATCAACCAAATATTCGTTCAATCAACTAAACATTCGTTCAATCAACTAAATATTCGTTCAATCAACTAAATATTCGTTCAATCAACTAAATATTCGTTCAATCAACTAAACATTCGTTCAATCAACCAAATATTCGTTCAAGCAACTAAATATTCGTTCAATCAACTAAATATTCGTTCAATCAACTAAATATTCGTTTAATCAACTAAATATTCGTTCAATCAACTAAATATTCGTTCAATCAACTAAATATTCGTTCAATCAACTAAATATTCGTTCAATCAACTAAATATTCGTTCAATCAACTAAATATTCGTTCAATCAACTGAATATTCGTTCAAACAACTAAATATTCGTTCAATCAACTGAATATTCGTTCAAACAACTAAATACTTCCTTCGCCACTCGCAACCGCAGCTAAGTTGATATTACCAAACCTTTTTATCGGTGTATGTTAACCAGGTAAATGAGTTATGGTAACAAAATTCTTGTTGTCCCAACGATTATTTTTTCTCCGTGCGTGTCAATGGCCGCGAAAAAAGTTGACTGCAGTTTTCGTCACCGACCGCGGTATTTCGCTTCGCCTCAACGAGACAGCAGCTCGTCGGGTCTGACATGCAAACTTTACTACTTATTACTTTCATCCCAGACGGGGAGTTCTACGAAAGATAAATAATAATAATAATAATAAAACAAAAAAATAGTTAACAACTCGGTTTCCGAAGTTTATCGTAATGATTGTGTCGCGCTATTACTACATCGTGTCGCAGTCGCGACGACGTGCGAATCGCTAATAGGCTATTACGTCGCCGCACCGGTGAGTAACACGCGAAGGTACGCGCATAGATCGCTTGTCACTTCCGGAGCGTGTAGATACAGCAATGTGTGAAACGTTAAAAAAAATATTAATATCTCACTGCTATGGATAGGGGAGGGCGGGGTAAAATGGGACAGTGAGGCAAAACGGGAGAGTGAGAGCAAATCTCAATTTTCCAATAATGTTTGGATGCCCCATTTTGTCCCAACGATACATCCGAATTTTCAACCCCGTTTTGCCCCGCCGTTCCATTTTGCCCCACTCTCCCCTACAAGGGAATTAAATTTTACATTTTTTTAAATCCGTATTTGTGTAAAAAAAAGTGAGCAGTGCGAATGAGCAGTGGATTTGAAAAAAAAATCCATCTTACCCCGCGGGCCGATGTTCGCAACTTTTGCTGTATCTGAGGTAGGCTGACGTTACAACGTACCGTGTTGGTACGCACAGTCTCGCGTAATTGTTCAATGAGCGGCGGTGCAGCTCGGAAGAGCCGCGGCAGCGGCAGATACGGCAACGTGTGAGACAGTTGAAAAAAAAAACCTCACTGCTATCGACTCACGTAAGCGACAATTTTTTTATAATTTTTCATTCCGAATTCGTGCAAAAAAAAAACAAGTGGTCCATCTTACCCAGCAGGCTAATTTTCGCCGCGTTTACGAAAGACATTATAGATTTGTTTTTTTTAATTCGGCTTTCCGTAAAAAAAAGAAGCAGTGGTTCATCTTACCCCGATTTCCCACGTTCGCGAACTGGGACTTTTACGAAAGAAACTTTGGATTTTCGAAAAATAATCCTGCTTTGTGTAAAAAAAAACAAGGAGCGGTCCATCTTACCCCAGCAGAGCCATGTTCGCCACTTTCAGAAAATAAATTTTAGATCTTTTCATCCGACTTTCGGTTACATAAAAAAACGGGTAGTGGTCCATCTTACTCCGCAGGCACTTTAGATTTTTGATTAATAATCCTGCTTTGTGTAAAAGAAACAAGGAGCGGTCCATCTTACCCCCGCAGAGCCATGTTCGCCACTTTCAGAAAATAAATTTTAGATCTTTTTATCCGACTTTCGGCTACATAAAAAAACGGGTAGTGGTCCATCTTACCCCGCAGGCCCATATTCGCCACTTTTAGGAAAGACATTTTAGATATTTTTATCCGAATTTTGGTTACATAAAAAAACAGACAGTGGTCCATCTCACCCCGCAGGCCCATGTTCGCCACTTTTACCCTATCCGAGGTACGCGGTGACGTTACACCATGCCGTATTGGTATGCACAGTCTCTCGTAATCGTTTGATGAGCGACGGCGCAGCTTGGAAGAGCAGCGGCAGCAGGAGCCGATGTTTTTCCGCACGAAGCTCGAGCAGGCCGGACCGAAAGAGCCTGCGAACGTTTTCATTCAGCTGCTCGAATAGATCACCGCGGGGACGGTCGCAGCATGTGACATTCCATTCTTTCTCGCGAGCGTGTCGCCGTGGCGTATTGTGCGCGGGTGCTGTTTAACGGTATTATCATTAATAACAAACTAAATCGGGACGAACGACGTGTGAGACGTGCGGCGTCTCTCGTCTACGACGAGTGAAACCCGAGGCGTTCGGTTATCACTGGATTCGCACAACGAAATGAGTTTTGTGTACCGATGAAGTTTGCGCGACACGATAGCCACGATAGCGCAACGTTTCCATGCACCGGAGAAATACCATGACGAACGCGTAACGCAGATCTGTGATTAAAACTCTTAATATAGTTTGAGTGAAAAGTAGGATTGATTATTAGGTGTTGGATAGATAAATCTGTATATTTTGGGTACATAGATTTATATATCTTGGATGCAATAGATTTATATATTTTTGATATACAGATTTGTGTATTTTGGGTACATCAATTTATATATTTTAGGGACATCAATTTATACATTTGGGATACGTACATTTATACATTTTGGGTGCATAACTTTAGATATATTGGATACATAAATTTATTGCATTTACGTGTCACGTGTCCGAGACGCGTGGTATCGAAAACATCCAAAACATTAACAGTTTCACGCGATATTCTTTCCCCTTTCAAATACGCTAACTCTTAATTTCCAACGATTAAACTCACCCGCGATGAATCGCATCGAGTCGTACCCACAGACAATATTTTCCAGCCTCCTCGTGCGAGAAGTAACATTCTTGCAAAAAAAAAAAAAAGAAAAAAGAATCCAAACTTTCACATGGCCAATAATAAAAAAAAAAATCTCTCGACACTCCAACAGACACATTCGTAATTGCAATGCAAAATATTTCAGTCGCAATAATAACAACGAAAAGTATGTCCGTCCCACTAATTATAACTAAGAAATAATTCCCTGGTACCGATTATTCAAAAGTCATGGATCGAGAAAGCCGTGCACGCTTGGTAGAAAGAAAATATCGCGGGCCTTGCGCCCTTCCGGCTCTGGGCGATACCTTTTTTTTCCTGGTCGCGAGTGCGTTACGCAAGCGTTAAATACACCCGTCGTCTCGGACCTCGAATTTTTCCGCGAAACGTTTTACCGGCCTGTGAAATTGGAACGCGATTCTCGCCGTTCGGTGATTTCGAGATAACGGTTCGTGCGTCGCGCAGGCTGCGTCTGTTCGGGGCTGTGACGCGGGCGACTCTCGCGTCTCGTGACATCCAAAAGTCGTCGTTCGACGAGCGGCGTGTGACCGGCCTCGTGGTCGCTCGTTCGCCGCCCGCGCTCACGTGCTATTCATAAACCCCGCAAGTACCTACGTGCGTGCGAGCGGGCAATTTTCCGGCGTCGCTCGAGCCTCCGTTCGGAGACCGCACTGTGCACCGTGCACGATGGTTTCTAGAATTTCGGCTTACGCGCTCTGTTATCGACTCGGACAATCCTCCGGAGAAAAAAAAAAAATGTTCCTCTGCTCGAAAATGTTGTCGACCTCTTCGCGCGTTATGCAAGATCGTCGTCGAATTCACACGCCCTACGGAAAAATTAATAAAAAAAGTTAAATAAAAAAAAACGAAAAAATAAAATTTCTGTCGTTGCGCGGAGCTCGAACCGGTTTTCTCTATAAAATGCTCTGACGGTGAAAAAAAAAATCCACCACACGGTCCGAGTCTAAAAAAAACGAAAAGAACCCAAAAAATAAATTCCAGCCTGGAATTCCTCTCGAAACGTCAGTTTTTTTTCCATTCGACAAATCGTATATAGCCGGTCGTCTCGTAACAGGCGTACGGCGGAGCGCGAACGAGCGCCGCCGCGACGGACCGTTGGTAATCGCGCCGATGTGCGGCCTGGGCTTCGAGCGCGGTTGCGTAATCGGCTCGGTTATCGCCGCGGGAACGCTTCGTGCGGAGAGAGATTCCCGTGTGGGAGGTCTGTGCTCCGTGAAATCGGCTCACGTGCGCATCACTCGCGGGCCCGAAGCTCTTAAGGCGGTGCGCTGTAACGACAAAACGTTACCGAATGCCGTTTTAAGGTTCATGTGTCGGTTCGGGCTCATTTCGCACAAGTTCGAGAAAAATAAGAGCACATTTCAAGTACTTCTCGATGGTTTACAAATCTGAAAAAATTCATGCATGTTAAAGCTACTGAAAATATTAATTTTGCATAATAATAATTCCAAAATGTTATTAACGAATTAATCAAAAAATTAATTGTTTAACGAATTACCCGACAACGAAACTTTTTTTTAAATTAAAATGATTCGTTCATTTTTCTGAATACGTATGAATCTTTTCGGATTTTTCAATCAGTTTTGATTTTAGTGTTTTTTTCACACATTTTTTCCAAATAAAAAAATCGAAAAAGCGCTCGTTTCACATAAGTTTGAGAACACTTCTCGATTGCATAAAAATCTGAAAAAATTCAGGCACATTAAAGGTACTCAAAAGATCAATTTTGCATAACAATAGTTCCAAAATGTTATTAACAAATTGATGAAAACAAAAATTTGTCGATAACTTCGCCGCAACCCAATTTTTTTGGGTTGCGCTCAAATACTCATAACTTCGTTGACTTCGCGAGAGTCCAGATAAAATGTTTAGACTCGAGTTTTCTGCGCTACGGTGCTAACTCGAAATATGGGACCGTCACACCCCTTTACTGTCAGGATCAGCAAACCGTATAGAGAAATACGTTTGTCTGTCAGTGGAGGGGTTAAATTAATATTTAAAAAAAAATCAAAATTAATTAAAAAATCTGAAAAAGTTGAAAATAAATCATACAAAAATCTGTGGGAAAACCCCATTTTCACACACTGTGAAATAATAGTGAATTACGATACTAGCGCGATGAAACTTTTTCCGACGAGCGAGAGCTTGCAGCACGAGTCGAAGGTGAGTGCTGCAATCACGCGAGTTCACAAGGTCTGAAAATTCTTTCAAGGGTGCTGATCGCGTCCGTTCGAGAGCCGATTCTTACATGACATGTACGTAAATTTGCCTTCGTGCAAGAATTTGTTTTCGACCGTTCGAGATAACATTTTTTTAACCGTTCAAGGTTCATCGATCACTGGCAAAAATAGATGTTTCATTTATTTAATTAATTTTATTAGTTTTCATTAATTGACATGCGCTACGCGCGACAATTTTCTTGTCACCGGAAGCGTAAGCAGAATATCCCGTGAAAAAAAAATCAATACATTTATTAATTTCATTATGCAATAATTTATAATTATGAAGGCAATCCAAGAGAATTGAACTCTAAAATTAAATGGCCTGTAAATGACCCGAGCACGAAACATCCTCAAGTTCCATAACTTTCGCTCTCACTCTCGGGGCCTCTTTCTTCGTCGCTGTCTCCGAGGGAAGCGCCCGAAGGGTTGAAGACGAGACGGAACGGCGGAGACATACCGGCTGGCCGGTCTAAGCGCGCCGGCACGGCCAGATTCTTTGCCGTCGGCAGCGATATCGGAGGACACTCGCGTTGCTAGGTAGAGCTGATCGATCCGAATACGCTGTCGAGCACTGCACGCGCTCCCAGCATATACATATACATATACATATACATATACATATACATATACACATACATATACGTATACATATACATACACATATACATATACATATACATATACATATACATATACATATACATATACATATACATATACATATACACACACATATACACACACATATACACACACATATACATATACATATACATATACACATACATATACATATACATATACATATACATATACATATACATATACATATACACATACACATACACGTACATATACATATAGATGTACATGTACATGGAGCATGTCTATATGTACGGGGAGATACGGGGAGTTGTGCTATATATCCTGCAATGTGCTCGCCTGGTGCGGCAGCACGAGAATCTCGGTGGTGGCTGCCAGACTTCCAGTATTCGATTCGAAGCTTACGCGTAATGCTGCGTCTAGACGACCCGCCGGGCTATCACGCGTTCACGTGAACTTTGCCGCTCTTCGAACCTTCTGCGCCGCGTACGGAGAACGGCGTTTTTTAATTTATTTTAGTTTCCAATTATGCGAGCAATCTTGGCAAGTGTTGTTTTCAATCTAATCGCCATTCGCGAAATTTCGTTCTTTGCGAATTTCGAGGTACGAGCGTTGTTGGGAAGATCCGCCGGTCCTCGGAGCGCGATAGATTTTTTAATTTACTTTTTCTTTTACTTTTACAATCTTGGCGTGTCTATAGTGGTTTTTTTTCAATTTAATTCGTCATGCGCGAAATTTCGGTCCTTGCGACTTTCAAGGTACAAAGGGTTGTTGGGAAGATCCGCCGGTCCTAGGAGAGCGATAGATTTTTTAATTTACTTTTTCTTTTACTTTTACCATCTTGGCGTGTCTAAAGTAGGTTTTTTTCAATTCAATCGTCATGCGCGAAATTTTGGTCCTTGCGACTTTCAAGGTACAAAGGGTTGTTGGGAAGATCCGCCGGTCCTCGGAGAGCGATAGATATTTTTATTTCGTTTTTCTTTTACTTTTACAATCTTGGCGTGTCTATAGTGGCTTTTTTCAATTTAATTCGTCATGCGCGAAATTTTGGTCCTTGCCACTTTCAAGGTACAAAGGGTTGTTGGGAAGATCCGCCGGTCTTGGGAGAGCGATAGCAGGGTTGTTAACCCAGGTAGAACCCGCGGGGTTATCGACTCTTGACCGCCGGGACGTATTAAGCTGCATTGGACCTACATATAGCGGGACTGACGAGTCTATAGCTACGTTATTTTTTCAATACTTTCAAGAGGTATTTTTGCACCGCGACAAACTTTGTCACGAGTTTGTTATGCCACTACCCGGATGCGTGTGTAGTTTCTACATCTGACAGCCGACCCGTTGATAACTTGTGCTTGAATTTTCATCGGTTCGCCTGTAGAGTGCGACAACTTTATTTGCACGGTGAAACAGATGCAAGAACGATAGATGGTTAATGAAAGTATAAGGGCGTTGTCGTGGCTAGAGCGCTTGGCGCCCCCGCTATGGACTATGGAATTAAGAAACCGGAAATTTACATTTCCTGAGACTTGCCGGTAGTTCGTCACTTCCGGTTTGAAAGTCTCTTCTTTCGATCGGAGGTGACATATTTCCAGCATCTCGTCACTTCCGGTCGAAAAAAATGAGATTTTTAAAACGGAAGTTACGCATTTCGGATATGCTGTCACTTCCGGTCTAAAAATGAGATTTTCTAACAGGAAATGGCGTATTTCCAGTATGATGTCACTTCCAGTAGAAAAATGAGATTTTCAGACCGGGAGTGACGCATTTCCGATATGCCGTCACTTCCGGTAGAAAAATTGGTTTTCCCGACCGGAAGTGACGGGCTTCCGGTATCAGGTAACTTCCGGTTGAAAAATTAGATTTTTCAATAGGAAATGGCGTATTTGCATTATGATGTCACTTCCGGTAGAAAACTTGGTTTTCGGGATCGGAAGTGACGATCTTCCGGTATCAGGTAACTTCCGGTCGAAAAATAAGATTTTCAAACCGGAAATGACGTCACTCTCGGTCGAAAAATGAGATTTTCAAGCCGGAAGTGCTGTATTGTCGGCATGACCTCACTTCCGGTCGAAAAATGAGATTCTCAAACCGGAAGTGATGTATTTCCGATCGAAAAATAATTGTTCCAGACCGGAAGTCGCGAATTTTCGGTGTGACGTCACTTCCGGTTGAAAAAATGAGTGTTTCTAGACCGGAAGTGAAGTATTCCTCGTCGAAAAGGGGTTGCTGTGAGAACACGAGTTGTAAACTTTTTTGCGCGATCTTTTGTCATTTTCATGAATTTGTCAAACGACCGACGAAACGTTCGCGAATTTCTTAGCGAACTATTGTATCTAACGTGGCACGTTGGGGATGCACCGAGTCGCCGTCCCTTCTCTACACAGTGTCCAACGGTGTCACGGGAGCACATGCTCCAGACTTCGACTGGCTTCTGGATTAGCGCTTCGGCTATTCCACTACTCACTTCGCACTCGCCTCGTCGACGCTCAGTGCGAGAGACCGACATAGAGGTTTCACTTTTTTTGATACAACAATCGGCGTTGCCACAGACCGTAATGTCGACGGAACGATAAAGAAACCTTCGGGTCCAAACTCTCGAAAAATCCAAGCTCGCCCAATCCGATCTGTCTCCGCTTGAGACGATATTTCATTGGCCACGTTGCAACATTTCGATTGCTGTCAACCAACATATCGTGCCGATACAAATTTTTAAAAAACGGCAACAATTTTTATTTTACAATAATTCGTCGGAAAATAAGCGCAGAGAGAGAACTCGCTTTCTCTGTGAGCTAAGTTTTCTTAATGAGATTCGCGGCCGGCAGTGGAGAGAATAAGGTCGATCTGAATGAATGTTCCATTTCTCTATTGGAACAAGCCCAAAAACTTCTCTCATTTTTTGTTCTTTTTTTCGCCGTCTTATTCATCGTTTTCGAGCGTCGCGATCGTGAATAACTGCTCATGGGGTCCAAAATCAACTCGCAGCGCGCACTATCGGCCGTCGCAGCCAAGGCGCGATTTTTTTTCCCCTTAGCCGTGCCGAACTCCATTCGTTTGGGGGAAATGTCACACAGCGACTTCTCTACTTTTGGAACTATGAATCACAAGTGTCATAAAGCAATGAATGAGGCTTTTTAAAAGAATTTATGATAATTTCTTTTCTCCACATGGATTCCCAGATACATGAACTAAAACACCCTAAAAACAAGCGTGTTGTTTCAAGACGCTTTAGGCGTGTAGATCGTGCAGTCAGTTTTTACATGCTTCATGGTGTGTTGATTCTCGGCACATTTCGAAGTGTGTAAATTTTACACTCTTTAAGTTGATTGTTTCAATACGCTTTCTACTGTATCTGGGCCTCAACCGCTGCTAGTAACGTGCCCCCCCCCCCCCCCCCCCCCCCCCCCCCATGAATGAAATTCAATGAAATTCAATGAAATTCAATGAAATTTAATTAAATATACTGAAATTCAATGAAATATACTGAAATTCAATGAAATATACTGAAATTCAATGAAATATACTGAAATTCAATGAAATATACTGAAATTCAATGAAATATACTGAAATTCAATGAAATATACTGAAATTCAATGAAATATACTGAAATTCAATGAAATATACTGAAATTCAATGAAATATACTGAAATCCACTGAAATATACTGAAATTCAATGAAATCTACTGAAATCCACTGAAATCCACTGAAATTCAATGAAATTCACCGAAATTCACTAAAATCCAATGAAATCCAATTAGATCAACTCCTGCTAGCGACATTCCCCCACCACCCCCGTCATTAAGAAACGGCGACCACGTGACTTATTCTCTTAATGAAAATGACATGTTGTACATAGATCGACATCACGCCGGACGGGGGCTTTCCAGAGTAAATGGGTTTACGAGGTCGCTCGAACGAGATCGAGAACAATGGGAGAAGAGCTTGGCTGCGGCCCGGTGCTGGCCGTAACAGGACTCCGTTTTTCCGTGTTCGTTAATCGCTTCGAAGCCAGTAGCGCGCTTCGGAGCTCCTCTCGGTCGACGTCTCTGCAAACTTCGGTTGCGAACCGTTTCACGGTCGTAGCCTCTCGTTACTCCGCACTCGAAAAACGAATTGCGACGTAGAAACAATCTTCCGTCACTTTTCCGTGGATAGAAGCCGGAGAGCCGGCTGAAGTGTCGACGATCGGATATAAAAAAAATCCCGGTTGAGGAGTGGAATGAAGCCTTTGAATCGAAGAACTCGATGGTCGAAGCCTCGAAGCTCGACATCAAAGATCTTCGCGGTCTTCGCGCGTGCCAATCGCAAAGTAAAAAATAATTCCGTAAAATCGGAATACAAAATATGGTAAAAATAATTCCGTAAAATCGGAATACAAAATATGGTAAAAATAATTCCGTACAATCGGAATACAAAATTTGGTAAAAATAATTTTGTTAAATAAGTGACGAACTCTTTTGCTCCGGTTTGAATATAAAAATCCGTTCTTTTATTTGCCGTGCCTTTGACAATTTTTTCCTAGCGCATGCACGTAAAATACTCCTTTCCGTTGAAGTGTGCGCAGAAAAGCTGTTTTTTTGCCCGCATCGCGTACGGGAAAAATACTGCGCATACGTACGAACGCAATATGGTGTTTTTTCCGCACTACTGCGGAAAAGTGCTTTTCTGCGCACACTTCCCAAAAACGAAAAGCGTGATTTTCGTGAATTTGCTTAGGAAATATTTAGGCACTTTCACCCTCGGCGAGAACATACTTTCTACGCCCTTGCCATACAAATAACCATAGTTTGTACTTTTGTTTATAAAATTAGAGCCGGACGGCGCGATTGGAAAATTAAGAAATGAAAAATTGCGGACATTTGGGGACAGTAAGTTGTTATAAGAAGTTCAAACACCCGCTTAGTAATTATTTTCGTGAGGTTACAGTTACAACTAGTCGTAGGGTCGACTAGGTTGATATGGCCCACCCCGCACATGAATCGATGGTTTGCGGATTGAACTATATTAATCGCGCACACCCTAATTACAAATCCATCCCAACAAAAATTGGTTTCGCTGCACTCGGTCGCAAAACACCGTATTATAGTATAGATTTACTTTGTACATTGTTTACAAAGTAAATCTATACTATAATACGGTGTTTTGCGACCGAGTGCAGCGAAACCAATTTTTGTTGGGATGGATTTGTAATTAGGGTGTGCGCGATTAATATAGTTCAATCCGCAAACCATCGATTCATGTGCGGGGTGGGCCATATCAACCTAGTCGACCCTACGACTAGTTGTAACTGTAATAATACAATTCTATCGCAATTATCATTATATGTAGTGAAAGAAAATTATTTATTTATTTATTTATTTATTTATTTAGTAATTGCGGGCTGGGCCAAATTACACGACGATAGGCAGACCTATCGTCAAATCGTGCGACAGTAGTTGAGAATTATGAAAGTTAATTAATATAAAAAATCATTATAGTTGTGACATAATTATATCAATTATAATTAATTTTTTTCGACTTTTGCCGATTATCGAAATAGGTGAGATATTTCGTGAATCCACTGACATTTGTTCGCCCGACTGCAGCCTTTGATCTCGGCTTATCGGCTCGGGCGTCGGGCGTCGGGGGGGGGGGGGGGGGGGGGGGGGGGGGGCATATTCACCGCTTTTATCCTACGAATCATTCTAGTAATAATAATATTTTCATGTCACAATTATAGTTATACTTATTTAAAAAAAGTTAATTCAAAAATATAAAATAATGTCAATAATAATATAATTGTATTAATGATAATTAAATTTTTTTTCGACATTTGTCAATTATCGAGATGGGTCAGATACTTCGTCGAATCACTGAAATTTATTCGTTCGACTGCAGCCTGCGAAGCTCTGATCTCATCCGATTGGCTCGGGCATCAGAGTTGGGTGGGTTTTCATTATTAATTTATATTGTTTAATATGTTATTTCAAATAAATATATATAATGATAACATGACATAATTTTGTTACTTCTGTTACAACTAGTCGTAAGGTGGGCCAAATTCACCACGTCGACCCTGTGACCAGTTACAACAATAATAATACAATTACATCACAATTGTCATTATATTTATAGAAAAAAATAAATTAAACAATATTTAAAAAAATAATAATAATTGTCACATTGCAACGAATATAGAGACGAGGATTGACCGAGAAACACGATAGTACGTAGATGACTTGAATACATTGATGTGACAAATGACGAACGGACATATTATCGATTGACGAGACGACGAGAGTATTGATCGGACTTTGAAAGAGAGAAGACCTCTGACAGTTCGAACTCGACATCAATAGCGGCGGTTGTGCCTAATAATATCCGCCCTAAAAACAAATACGCGTGTCGTTGATCTCGCTCGCTCACAACAATATAATAATAATAACTATTATTATTATTATATTTATTGTGAGTGCTCAAGTGTACATATTGGTTTTTATTCTTCCCATTTACAAAAATAATATACGACAACATATAGTTAATATCATTAAACATTATTCATAAGTACACTGAGAGAAGGATCTAGTAAAAAAATTATCGATCATCTAAGAAAAATTACCATAGCACATATTAGTATAGAGCTTCAAGGCGCCAGCTATGGCAAAAAGTCTCAGATATCCAAGAATTTTTACCATAATATCTACGAAAAATGCTTATAAATCCGGCACTTCCTACCATAGTTGGCGCCCTGCTACTAGGGAAGAGCGGGGCAAAATGGCACAGTGGGGCAAAACGGTACAGCGGGGGTAAAACTGTTCTTTCCAATAATTTTTAGATGCCCCATTTTGTCCCAACGATACGTCCGGATTTTCAACACCGTTTTGCCCCACTTACCATCACTGCCATCATCCAAAAGTTATTGGAAAATTCCGTTCGGTCCCATTATCCCGTTTTGCCCCAGTCTCCCATTTTGCCCCGCTCTCCCCTATATGATATTTTAGTATCTCTCAAGCGATATAGTAATTTTTACCAGATCCCTCGAGCCGGTCACCGAAGCCCTCACATTAATGACAATTAATGTTTGTGCGCCTTTTGCCGATCATCGAGTCGGTTGAGAAACATCGTTGATTCGCCGATCTTCGTTTCTCGGAGCGCAGCCTGCGAGGCTTTGATCTCGTCCGATCGGCTCGGGCGTCAGCACCGGGTGTTGCTCTTCGAGAAGCGTCCCGTCTCGTCGGATGCTTCGGGGCAAAACGGTACAGCGAGGGTAAAACTGTTCTTTCCAATAATTTTTGGATGCCCCATTTTGTCCCAACGATGCATCCGGATTTTCAACACTGTTTTGCCCCACTCTCCATCACCGCCACCATCCAAAAGTTATTGAAAAATTCCGTTCGGTCCCATTATCCCGTTTTGCCCTAATCTCCCATTTTGCCCCGCTCTCCCCTATGTAATATTTTAGTATCTCTCAAGCGACATAGTAATTTTTACTAGATCCCTCGAGCTGGTCACCCAAGCCCTTACATTAATGACAATTAATGTTTGTGCGCCTTTTGCCGATCATCGAGTCGGCTGAGAAACATCGTTGATTCGCCGATCTTCGTTCCTCGCAGCTTGCGAGGCTTTGATCTCTTTCGATCGGCTCGGGCGTCAGCACCGGGTGTTGCTCGTCGAGAAGCGTCCCGTCTCGTCGGATGCTCCGGAAGCTTTTACGGACGGCAATGTTCTCGTGGAGCGTGGTCGAACGTTTTCGACAACGTTCCTAGGCCGTTCTATAACCGTCCAACGTTCCAAATCGGCTCGTTGCCCGCTCGGCGATCGTCATTTGCCTTCGCGCTGCGCCGGCTCTCCTCGGCCTCTCGTCCGCGGTCTCGGTGGTCGTCGCGCATCTCGCGCGCGTACCGGCCCCGTGCCGTTCGCGTCCCCGAGGACGAAGACGACGAAGATCGGTAGGAGAACGCGAGAAAGGAATGGCGAGCCGCGCTCCAACCGAGGCCGTAACGCGGCGTCTATTCTTCGTTTCGTCGCCCCCCGGCGCGTGCCAACCCTTCGGGCGAGCTCGGAGTCTCGGGCCTCTGGACCGCACAGTGGATGCTGCTAAAAGACCAACGAGCAATGGACCGAGTCGCGCGAGATGCTCTCCCGCTCGACCGTTCCGTCATCCAGAAATAATAACGTCCACTCTCGGCCCGCCTCGCTGAGACGGTGTCGTCAACCTCGACACCGCTCGCTCGTCAAACTTCGCATCGCAAAGTTGAATAATGTGAAACGAAATTAAATGAAATAGCGGCGGTACATGTGTAAGATTTAGCTATGAATATCGACGAGCTACAACAGTTTTTACGTAGATATTGTGGATCATAGTATGCAACAAAATAACAAAAATGTTGGCGACCGGAGTTTTTGGGCTCGGGCTTTTCTTTCCTGGCAAGTCAAGCGACCATCGAAAGACCGAAAAAACGATTGGTCGTTTTGTGACATTTTTCGACCGGAATAACGACCGATATAAAGACCAGTTGTTGAACTTAATTCAACAATTGGTCTTTATTTCGGTCGTCTTTATGGGTCGTCTTTTTATCAATGACCGCAAAAAAGACTGCCGAAACGACCGATTCTTGCATCGGTCGTTTTTGTGGTCATTTTTGAGGTCATTAATGGAAAAACCACCCATGCTCGGCCTCACAATTGGTATTTTTTTGGTCGTTATTCCGGACGAAAAATTTCGCAGAACGACCGTCGTTTTTTGGGTCTTTTGACAGTCGTTAATGACGGTCGCTTGACTTGCTAGGGTTTGGTTCAGTATGAGATATGGTATAGTTAACGTAGTTGTGTCGCGAAGTCAATCCAAAGTCACGTGCATAAACTTTTGACACGTTGTAATTTAACTTCTGAATTTCACTTGTGCAAAATCTCGAAGGCTTTTGCCGGCCATTTGAATGAAAAATTAGATGTTGAAGAGCGGTCTTTTTACACGGCGCTTACGGGAGAACTGGCGAAATTTATCTTCAGATCGAGAGTTAACATACTTAGATCGAAGATAGCGGACAGTCGGAAGTTAAAAAAATGAAATGAAATAAAATGAAATCGAATGAATATTGTTATTCGGTAAATAGTGTTGATGAATGTATATTTTTTAAGTTTACCTATACAGTTTCGAAATTTTTATTTTGGACAGTGGATTTAAGGTATTATTAGCGGACAACCTGAGCCCACGTGAGTTCAGAGAGAATTGAGAGAGGAATTGCAAACACTTCTCGATGAGATAAAAATATGAACAAAATCAACCAAATGGAAGGTACTGAAAATATTAATTTTGCATAATAATAATTACAAAATGACATTAACAAATTAACGAAAAAAAATTTCCCAACAAATCACCCGGCAACCTCACTTTTTTAAAAATGAAAACGATTTCTTAATTTTTTTGAATACGCATCAATTATTCCAGAATTTCGAGTAATTTCTGAAAATCGCGTTTTTAGTTACTAAAAAACGTTATATTAAAAAATTACACAAAATTCTGAAAAAATTCATACGCGTGAAAAAAGATTAACAAATTGTTTTTATATGAACAAAAAGTTAAGTTGCCGGTGGATTTGTTGAACAATTTTTTTTTTCGTTCATTCGTTAATAACATTTTGGAATTATTATTATGTATAATCAATCTTTTCAGCACCTTAAATATGCTTTATTTCTTTCAGATTTTTACCCTGTCGAGAAGTGTTCGCAATTCTCTCTCAATTTTCTCTGAACTCACGTGGGCTCAGGTTGTTAGCTAATACTACCTTAATGTCCTGCAAATGGGTTCTGCACGTGAACAAAGAATAAATAAATAAATAAATAAAATCGAATGAAAACAGGTGGGGTTGAAGTAGTCAGTTCGACGGCCCTTCGTCAATGTACATGATTATCCTTAGGTGCAATATTTAGTACAAGACAATAGACGTAAAAAAAGGTATATCATTGTCAATACATTTTCGTTGACTAATTCTACAGAAATGAAATATTGCGAGAAGGAATACACGCGAGAAAGCGGGCAAACTAACGGAGGGTCACAATTGGGCCGCGGGGGAAAGACAGCGAGGAGAATCCATCAACGATCCACGGTCTAAATATTCCAGATTGGAATTCTGCGCAGGCTCGTGACGCACGACAAAGCTCGTCCGACCTCTCGGCGAGCGAATGGTAATGACAATGACGAATATTGAAATTCACCTGGCGCAAGCATTTGACAAAAATAAATAAATAAAATTGTCCCAAGCAGGAGATTATGCCGGAACTTCCGGTGCATGAAATTTAATGTATTGGTCGGCAATGGCCGAAAAAGCTCGTCGTACCTCTCGGCGAGCCAATGGTAACGACAATGACGAATATTGAAATTCACATTGCGAGAACTTTTATTATTATTATTATTACAAATATAATTACAAAAAAATTATTATTATAAAAAAAAAAAAAAAAAATAGTTCCAAGCAGGAGATTATGCCGGGACTTCCGGTGTATGAAATTTAACGAATTGGTCGGCAATGACCGAGTAAAAGTTGCACGAAAACCGAACAATCTCGAACACCGTCCTAATTATTCAACGACCGATTTTTATCAAATTTTTTAAATGATACACTGGTAAAAAAGTAGGGTTGAATCAACTAAAGATTCGGGCAGGGGCGTTCAAATGAATATATTGTTGTTCGAACAAAATATTTTAATGGCTCCAAAATATTTTGTTGAAATCATCCAAAAAATTGTTGAACTAACAAATTTTTTATCTGCACCAACAAGGTATTTATTTGAACGTCCCTGCCCGAATTTTTAGTTGATTCAACCGTATTTTTCAATCAGTGTAAGAGAAAATAAGAGAAAATAAGAGCAAATGACAGCGAACTTTAAGCTTCGGATCCTCCGAGCCCGATAGGGGTTGTGCAAGAACGACGGAGATATACGCCCGTTTCGAGTCGTCACTTCTCTCCCCAGGTGCCCTTTCGACCCCAGTCTATAGATACGCGGTAGACTCGCGCAACCCTCATCGCGCGATCGCATTGCCCCAGTTAACGTTCACTTCCTTCTTCGGCTCGCGAGTTAGACTCTTTTTCCGGTTTCACTGCTCGAGGCTCAATGCTCAAAGAATCACCAGGGCAGTAGTGTAAAAAAAAAAAAAAAAAAAAAAAATGCCGAGAGAGCCGAGAGATGATTTGTTCGATGGGGGAAAAAGCTAGGAAAAGAAGAAAAAAAAAATGAGGGAAACAATTTCAAAGTGGATATAGAAGGGGTGTAAAGAAGAGGCTCTAGAGTCGGTTGCTTTTTTTTTTTTTTTTTTTTGTTTGCTGCTCCGGCGTGCACGACCACAAAGCACCCTTAGATCGGTAGAGCCGTCGCATTCATCTCGTGCACTGGTGCGATGCGACCAAAGTTTTCCGACAACGTTACTTCATCCGTCAACGCGTCGCTGCAGCCGACTCGTATCCGTGTATAAGATAACTCGATAATTCATGTGCATACTCGTATAGTTAGCGTACCTCGCTTGTCCCCCCTTCGCCCCCTCCCTCCTCGGTTGTAGGCCGCTGACTTCCGGGTGCGAAATCGTCAGCGAGACGCTTCATCGATCGGTACTTCGAACCGGAAACATCGATCGCGACTTTCGAATAGAAATGCCAACCCTTCGCTGATAACGATAGTTGCTGCGACGTTGAATGCAAAGTAATTTTTATTATTGAGATAAAGCCAAAGGTGTGAAGATAAGGCAGTGTTCTTCTTTCTTGTTTCGGAATAAAAACAGATTTTATGATTGGGAGTAAGTTTTTAGTACGTAAGAAGAAGATATGTTGGGGATGGATAAGGCTAAAGCCGTACAGTGGAAATAAATTCTATTCTATACAAAGTAATTTTAGGATAAATGGATCAATGAAAAAATTTTAGGCGGCAATGTTTCATATCTGTTCTTCGATTTTAAGGCAGTATTTGCGAATAGTGTTCAGTTCGGATAAGTTTGAGAGAAATGAGAGGGAATTGCAAACACTTCTCGTTGGTACGAAAATATAAACAAATTGAGCGTGTTAATGATGCTGAAAAGAATAATTTTGGATAATAATAACGATCCCAAAATGTTATTAACTAATTGATGAAAATTTTTATTGTTCAACAAATCTTCCGGAAACCTAACTTTTTTCTTCAATGAAAATAACTCGATTACATTTCTGAATACGTATAATTTTTTTCAGATTTTTCAATACACTTTGAATTTTTTTATATATATGCGAGAAATGTATGGAAAGTCACAAAATTTTAAGTTGATTTGAAAAACTGAAAAAATTCATACGTATTCAGAAAAACGAACGAGTCGTTTTCATAAAAAAAAAGTTCGGTTTCCGGGAGATTTGTTGCACAATTTTTATTTTTCACTAATTCGTTAATAACATTATGGAATTATTAGTATGCAAAAACAAATTCTTCCCAGTACCTCCCAAATGCTCGATTTTCCTCCGAATTTAACTCCATCGAGAAGTTTTGCAATCTCTCTCATTCCTCTCTCGAACTTAGGTGGCGTCAGACACAGCGAAAGGACCACCTTAAGTACTACTTGCGAATAGTGTTCACTTCCTATAAGATTTATAAAAATGAGAGGAAATTGCAAACACTCCTTCAATTTTTCATCAATCTATTAATAACATTTTCCAATTATTATACAAAATTAATAATTTCAGCACATTTAACACGCTCGATTTTGTTTTCAGATTTTTATCATCTAAAAGTGTTTCCAATTTAAGGATATCAAAATCGCAAATCTGATCGCCCTCTCGTCTCTCCGAAACTTATGCAAAGTGAGCACTATTAGCAAGGAGACCACCTTGCCTCGATCCCCGTTCACTCGTTATTTTTCTCATGCCCCCAGAGACTATTGGCGTTTCGTCAGCAGCCGCCGAGAGAGTTACGTCATAGAGCACCCCCGGTGCATCCCCGCCATTCGTTTGTGCCAGAAGCTTCCGTGATATGGCAAAGCATTCCACTTTCGGTAACGTTACCCGCGGCCTCCAGACGGGGCTTGTAGAAACCCGACGGGGGTGTGAGGAGTGGGGGGGGGGGGGGGGGGAGCTCGGAAAGGGTGAGCGCAGGTGGTAGGTTTTTTTTTCGATCGTTCACATTTCCTTCCCCGGTCTGCTCCGGTTGGCTCCTCCGGTTGTGCTCGAACGCCGTACGGCCATCTTGAATGGCCGACCTCTCGCGCGACACCGGAAGCGGCGCTTGCGCGCCGACGCCCGTCCCCCTCTGCTCGATGCATCCGGCGCGCGCTTGTCCGTCTTTCGGCGAAACAACCCCCGGCGTCCCGGCAGTCGACGAAGGGTGGTGGCGGAAGCGGCGGACCGATGCGGCGCTCCCTCGAGAGCCGCGGCTCTTCTCTGCCGCCCCCGCAAAGCTCTCGCAGCCGATAAACTGCAGCGCCACGTTTCTCTCGAAGCTTTGAAGATAGTGTCCTCGAAAAGTCTACCGAGGGGTCGATGAGGAAGAGGGAAAGGTCTACGGGGTCAGTGCGTACCGTAATCGTGCCGGTCCGGCGAGGCCCGGCCGAACCGGAAGTGGCACGGCCGGCGTGGCTCGCAGCAATGGCGGACCGTCGCTGATCGTTGCTCGAGGAATTTTCGCCGATGCGCGAACTCGTCGCGCTCTGTGGGGGTTATCGTTGCCGGTCTATCGAGTCTATGGTTGAGCGTTGGAGTTGATTTGTGATTGACGTTATGGCGCGATAAGGGGGGGAGCTGGGTCTCTCGAGGATTGGGGTTCGGATTTGGATTTTTATTGAAGAATGTTGGAAATTCGGTGCTCGAGAGTGCGTGTATATGTGTGGGTGTGTGTGTGCAGAATTTTTAGCATATTCGGCAAATTTAATATATTTAAGATATGGAAATTTAAAGCTAACTGCGCAGCTCTCTCCGGTCACGTGACTTCTCTTTGGGGCTTGGTTTTTTTTTTTTATAGAAGAATGTTGGAAATTCGGTGCTCGAGAGTGCACGTGTGTGTGTGCAGAATTTTTTGCATATTTGGCAAATTTAATATATTTAAGATATGGAAATTTAAAGCTAACTGCGCAACTCTGTCCGGTCACGTGACTTCTCTTTCGGGGTTGGTTTTTTTTTTTTTTTTTTTTGTAGTAGAATGTTGGAAATTCGGTGCTCGAGAGTGCACGTGTGTGCGTGCAGAATTTTCAGCATATTTGGCAAATTTAATATATTTAAGATATGGAAATTTAAAGCTAACTGCGCAACTCTGTCCGGTCACGTGACTTCTCTTTGGGGTTTGGATTTTTTTTAAATTGAAGAATGTTGGAAATTCGGTGCTTTAGAGTGCAGGTGTGTATGTGTGCACAATTTTTAGCGTATTCAGTCAATTTCATACATATAACATATGAACATTTCGAGCTATTTGCGCAACTCAGTACCGTCACGTGACTTCGCCGAGTTACGGCTTTCAAGCTATAGCTCGAACACGCTTGTCGGAGTCTATATCATTGTAGTACAATATTTACAATATTTATTATGAACTTTTTCCGTTGGGCCGAGGATGCTCCGTCGTGTAAATTGTCCTCTAGTTATCGTGTGGATCGAGCCATGTATCCTTAACGGGAAACTGAGCACGTATGAGTGCGAGAGGGACAGAGTAAAAATATTGAATCCATTTTTCATGAAACGTTTAGATTTTCGTGAAACGTTTAGTTTTTCGTGAAACGTTTCGTTTTTCATGAAACGTTTCGTTTTTCATGAAACGTTTCTTTTTTCAGTAAACGTTTTTTTTTTCAGTGAACGTTTCATTTTTCTTAGAACGTTTCATTTTTCGTAAAACGTTTCGTTTTTCATGAAACGGTTCATGCTTGAAAGTCGTAACGAGCCCGTTTCCGATTAACCGAAGATGAAACAAAACAAAAATGCAAATGTCTGAAAAACACGCTCGAAAACTGAAATTTTATGACCTTAAGTTTTACACCCTACATCGATTTTTTTTCGAATTAAAAATAGTGCGCCGATAATTTTCAATGATTTACCGACATTTCCGAAATCCAATGAATACCTCCGTCTTGTATGTTTAGGCTCTCCAACTGCTTTGCCGAAGGGGTGGGACGCTCTCTGAGGGATAAAAATGATTGAAAAATAGGAATGCGTGAATATTCACAAATTTTAATAATTCATCATGAATCGAACATGAATAATTCGTATTTGAATAGTCAAAATATTCGAATAATTAAGAATATTCGAATGATTTTAATAGTCTACATATTCCATTAATTAGAAATATTAATTTGAGACTTGATAATGGACCATAATTTTCGTTACAAATAACGCGATAAACAATGCGAATTGATTTATAACAGAATTTGTTGAACACGTTCAAGCTTTAAAAAACCGAATAACTTGCAACCGAGCGTAAGTTCTTCAGCTTTGTCGTAATCAAAATTCTTCATTCAATGAATACAATTTATGTGCTCAGTTTCATTGTAATCGGAATTTAATCATTCGAATATCCAATTCATAAAAATTGTTCGAAATATTCGAATTTTTGTGATATCCATGAATATTCGTATCGTCCGATTTTTTTTTTTTTTTAAATTACTTATAAATATTCGGATTTTTTAAGTTATTCAAATTTTTCAATATTCAATTCGATTCAATTCAAAAGCTATTCGCACACCCTTATTGAAAAAGAACTGTGAATTCCCTATGGGTATGCTTGTTTGGGGCGCGGCGACGGTCATCACGTTCTGATTGCGAGTTGCTACGTAGAGAATCCCGAAAAAAAAAGTAACAACGGAGACAATGATAAGGGTGAAAGACAGAGGGAAGAGAGATTGGGCACGCTTCCAATGCTCGCACGACGCGGTACGTGACCGCGAGTCGTGTGGTATGCGTTCGCAAGCTTCGTCCTCTTCTGCGAGAGGACAAACATGATTCGAACCAATCGCACTCGCGGAACGTATAGTTTCTGTCCCGTATCGATCGATCCTCCCGTACAAACACATGATTGGCAATAGAGTGAACTCGTTCGTCGAGGCCTCGGTGCTTCTAAATAAATACCTTACAAAGAGCCTATAATAAATTCAACCCTCCGAATGTTTCGCATGGTCCCAAAAAAATATGATTAAACATCTCACCCGGCTATTCCTGGGGGTTAATCGGATCTCGGAAGAGCGCGGCAAAAAAGTCTATTCGAAAAGTATATCAAAAATGAAAACACACATTTAATCTTTTTATTGTTTTCAATACTTTCAATATTTTCAATATTCTCAATATTTTCAATATTTTCCATATTTTCAATATTCTCAATATTTTCAACATTTTCAATATTTCCAATATTTCCAATATCTCCAATATTTTCAATATTTTCAATATTTTCAATATTTTCAATATTTTCAATATTTTCAATATTTTCAATATTTTCAATATTTTCAATATTTTCAATATTTTCAATATTTTCAATATTTTCAATATCTAAACGGATATATCCATTAGTGTTTATCTCTTATATGCTTCTATTACGTTCATGTATGAATTGCATAACATGTTCCGTGAGAAGTATATTTAATATATGGAAGGTATTTTTTTTTCAGGTGCCATTCGATAATGGTACCAAGTACCACGTGTCCGAGGCGCATATTTACCATCCATCATTTCCCTTTCCATAATTCACCGTCCAACCGACTAATGGACAGAGTCAACGAGAATTTTTCATATCTGAAACAAATTGAGCCAATTAGCAACGGCGAGTTGGCAGAGAGAGGAGTTCTCGCGAGTTTGGTCTCGAGCGTAGAAGACCTCGTCGGTAGTTGGGTTCGGAAGATCAACGGGCATCCTCTGTGTCTTATAACTATGTCCGAGTGTAAGGTCCGAATTAGCGCGGCGTTTAGTGTACCGGTGCCAGGAGGATCGAGGCAGACGTTGGCTGGAGTCTCGGGCGGTGGCGGCGAAGAGTCTGCCGGGGTCGTTGACCCTTCGAGCGTTCTCTCGCGGGATAGGGTCGGGTCTCGATAGACAATCGCTCTTCGTCCTCTACGTCGAAGTCGGTTTAGCTATGGCTAATCACTCGTTACCACCCCCCCTCCCCCGCACGCGAAATTTTTAACGGTTTTTTTTTACTTTTACCATTAACGCAGAGGAAAGTAAATAGCGAAATTTTAGCGATATTTAGATTCCAAATTAGAATTACGCTATTATTATCATAACTAGTGATTATGTTGGCTCACTTGCAGTATCTGCGTGAGTATCTGCGTGAGTATCTGCGTGAGTACTGCGCGAGTTTCTGCGCGAGTATTTCCGCGAGTATTTCCGCGAGTATTTCCACGAGTATTTCCACGAGTATTTGCGCGAGTATTTGCGCGAGTATTTATGTGATTGTTTGTGTAGGTACTTGTGTGAGTATCTGTGAGTATCTGTGAGTATCGGCGAGTATTTGCGCGTATCCGTGCAAGTATCTGAAAGTATTTATGTGTATCTGTGAGTATCTGACAGTATCTGTATAAATCTGTGTGAGGGTTGAATGAAATGAACTTTACTATTATGTAGGTAACAATTTATAGCGATTATTGCAATGATAATATAAAAATAAAAAAAATTGGCCTTGAAAAAAATGATCGCCGGAAACTGTGAAAAAAAACAGTTCCTGCATCCGGGTACAAAGCCTCGGAGGGTGTCGTACGGATTCGATACGCTTCCGTCGGTTCTTCCGAGAGACGGGCGTATGAAAACGAGGCTTTGAAGTTTGAAAGATCTCGAAGTTCGAGTGCACAATGGCCAATAGTGTTCAGCGACTCGTCGAGAATGGCTTCGGGCCGTTCGCGTTGCGCACAGAGACGGAGCGATATATCTTCGTCCCATCGCGTGCTATTCTAATTCGGGAACTATTCTAGTCTCGGTCGCTCGGCGAGAGAGCGTCGAGATGAGAGCGCCTCGGTGATCGGCGGCATCTCCTCGGCGCCCTCCCTCCTCCCTCATCCCCTCGTTCACCGTTTCAGCCAGTCTCGTTTCGCGCACTGCCTGCGACAGGTATCTACAGTAGTTTTTCCTCCGCCGTACGGCCGTACTCTCCGCCGCTTTGCTCGTTCTTTTTTTTTTTTTGTCATTCATCGGAAAACGCTCCGTCGTTACGTAAGAGCGCGCGACCGACGCCTAATACTAAATTCGAAAGTTATCGACTTCACGCTCTCCCCTACACGCCTCAACGATCTCTTGTCGAAACATTCGTAGTGATAATAATAATAATAATATAAATAATAAAAAAGGGGGGAAAAATTGTAACTGTTGAATAAAAAATTTAACTGTTGAACATAAATTATAAATTTTGAATAAAACTTATAAATGTTGAACAAAAATTATAACCATTGAATAAAAATTATAATTGTTGAACAAAAATTATAATTGTTGAACAAAAATTATAATTTTTGAACGAAAATTATAATTTTTGAACAAAAATTACAATTGTTGACCAAAAATTATAATTGTTGAACAAAAATTATAATTGTTCAACAAAAATTATAATTGTTCAACAAAAATTATAATCGTTGAACGAAAATTATAATTGTTCAACAAAAATTATAATCGTTGAACGAAAATTATAATTGTTGACCAAAAATTATAATTGTTGACCAAAAATTATAATTGTTGAACAAAAATTATAATGGTTGAACAAAAATTATAACTGTTGAACGAAAATTATAACTGTTGAACGAAAATTATAACTGTTGAAAAAAAAATGCAACTGTTGAAAAAGTAATAACTGTAAAAGAAAAAGCAAACAAACGAACAAACCATTATCCAAGGTGTCCGGGGCCGTAACCGTGGAAGCGGAAGTAGAGTGACCGGAAGGAGGGAGAAGAGGAAGAACGAGGAGAGGAGCCAGCTGGGAGGAGTGAGAGATGCAGTGGCGCCGACAACGGAAGATCACCCACGTGATCGGCTCCTCTCATCACGTCCTGCTATTAGCGAGGTACCAAGACGGTACGAGCCATTCTCACAATGAGACCGAACGAGATAGAGGATACATACGTATATGTGTACATACACTGTTTATATATAGTCGATAAGTTTAAACGACCGCGCGACCCGCGGTCTTTCGCGCGCCCGCGAAGCTTGAACTACGACCCGATTAGAAAGGGCGAGAGGTGCTGCTCGTCGAGACCTTAGACCGCGTGGGCTAATAATTAAATGGCGGCATTCGCTCTAATGGTACTCAAGGTGATGCGAAACACCGCCGTTACAGTACTGTGTAAAACTGTACTGAGTGCCGTTTCGAGACCGCAGGCAGGGAAAGACGATTTGACTTTTTATCGGCGGTCTGCGCTCTCAAAAACGGCACTCACACACAGAAATATAATTTACTCGATGCGCTGACGCAAATAAATATTTACTTGATCTAAACAAATATTTTGATTGATTGAAATAAATATGTATTTAAATTAAACACATTTATTTAAAACAAACAAATATTTATTTTCGCGGCGACTGTCTGATGAATGATTTTTCTGGGTGCAGTAGAGTTTTTGGTTACCAGCCTGGCGTGGGGCAGGTGGGTGTCGGAGCAAATTTGTTTTTCTTATCGCCGAATTGGTCGGTAAAAAAAAACTGTAATCGTATTTTCTCAATGCCGCTGAAACTTACTCGTCGAAGGTAAATTAGTTTCGCGTCCACTTTTGAAGCAACTAAGGCACAGTGTATTTCGATTTTCTTCGGTCAACAAAGTTTCTGGGTCGAACTTTAAGACGTTAGTTTGAACTTATGGTCACTTCTCAAATCGAACTTAAGATCGAAGATGGGCACGAACTCAATTGCGTGCTTATGATTTATTACCCATCTTGAGTTCGAGCTTGATTTCGTGTTAAAGTTTGATCTTAAGTTCAAACTTAAGATTCGAATTTGATTGTAGTTCCAGTTGGATCTTAAGTTCGAACTCCAGTTCAAATTTTAGATCAAACACAAGTTCAAACTCAAGATCAAACTCAAGATCGAAACGCAAGACCAAACTCAAGATCAAACTCAAGTTCAAACTCAAGTTCAAACTCAAGATCAAACTCAAGATCAAATTCAAGATCAAACTCAAGATCAAATTCAAGATCAAACTCAAGATCAAATTCGAGATCAAACTCAAGATCAAATTCGAGATCAAACTCAAGATCAAATTCGAGATCAAACTCGAGATCAATCTCAAGATCAATCTCAAGATCAAACTTAAGATCAAACTTAAGATCAAACTCAAGAACAAACTCAAGATCAAACTTAAGCACGAACTCAAGATCAAATTCAAGATCAATCTCAAAATCAAACTTAAGATCAAAATCAAGATCAAACTTAAGATCAAACTCAAGATCGAACTTAAGCACGAACTCAAGATCAAACTTAAGCACGAAATCAAGTTCGAACTAGGGTTCGATGCTAAGTTCGAAATTAAGATGGATTTTAAGAGCGCGATGAAGCTCGAGCCAAACTTTGATGTTAAGTTTGATCTCAAGTTCAAACTAATGTCTTAAAATTCGAACCTAAGTCTGTTTTGTCAAAAAAAAAAAAAAAATTAACAGCGATGAGAACAGTTGAAAGAAATAAGAGAAAAACAAAGAAAAGAAAGAAAGGTTTCGAGACTGACCCGGGCGATTAATCGAGCTCGCGACTTGTCTGCCAGCGAGCGTACGATAAAATGTGTCGCAACCGTTCATTGTGCGTCGCGTATGCATTTGATAGACGAACGGGCGGTGTCACTGGGTTGCGGCTTGGAGTGCCTCTAGTCGCGTGTCCCGTTTCTTCTCTCCGCGTACGCACTGTGTGTGACACAATCGCACACGGCCCTCCGCTCTCGACATAGATACTAGAATATTTACGCTCGTATATAAGCCCGATTATCGTACGCACGCATCTGTGCACCTGGCTATTCGGTGGCGGCGCGGCTGATCGCACGGCTCATCTTTGCCTAGTGCGGGTTTACTGAGCCCATTAAAAAATCGACCGAATTACGTCTGTCCACTAAAATAGAACGCGATCTTGCGATTTGTCGGCAATAGATCGGGTATCGCGATAACCCGGATCCCTTCGGTATTTTCATAATTGCTTGTTACATAATTATTCACTGAGGAGTTATTATTTATTTATTTATTTATTTATTTATTTATTTATTTATTTATTTATTCATTTATTTATTCATTTATTTATTCATTTATTTATTCATTTATTTATTCACTTATTTATTCATTTATTCATTTTGTCATCATTATTATTTATTATAGCTTCGTAGTAATCAAAATTATTCATTCAAAGAATACAATTTATGTCCACAGTTTCATTGTAATAGGAATTTCACCAATCGAATATCCAATTCATCAAAATTATTCCAATTTTGAATTGTATATCAATATTTAATTCAATTGAATTCAAACGCTACTCGCACACCCCTAGTGAAAATATAATATCACAGTAGATTGAAATAGGATTATAAGGTACCACTGGAAGGGAAGTTTGGGAAGACATTTGTGTTATTCGTAGAGCGAGACCCGAGTGGATAACGCACTTGTGTAAGTAGCGATTGGTCCGCCAATTTTCACAATTAAAAAAAAAACCATTGTGGAATTAATTGATTTTTCCTGTTGAATAAAAAGAAAAATTGTAATTATTTTTCTTTATTCTATATATATATATATATATATATATAATTTATTTTATTTTTTCGAATATGACATGCCTTGTGTTTTCGATTGTCCGCGTATAATTTCCGTGTAAAGCAGTTTTTTCGTCAAATAAATCAGAATTATTTTTATCAATTTTCGAACGAAAATGTTTGAATAAAATGTCGCTTCCGGAAAAAATTCACTGTTGAAATATGTGAATTTAGCGGAGCGGCGATCGCACGGTTGATCTTTGCCCAGTACGGAGTTACTGAGCGGATTACAAAATCGACCGAATTACGCCCGTCCACTAAAATAGAACGCAATCTTGCGAATCATCGATAATAGATCGGGTATCGGCATTGCGGTAACGGGAATCCCTCTCCTATCTCCACAATTGCCTTTTACATAGTTAATCATTGAGAAGGCTCAAATTCCACAATTAAAAGAAACGTTATTATAGAATTAATTAATTTTAGTGTTTAAAAAAAGACGAAAAAATTATAATTTTTTTTCTTTATCCTTTACATACATATATATAATTTTATTTTATTGTTTTCTAGAAAAGTGTATTCTCTATGTGATCGAATATTACATGGCTCGCATTTCGATTCACCGCCTCTAATTTCCGTGCAAAGGAATTTTTCCCGCAAATAAATTACAATTATTTTTATCAACTTTCGAACGACAATATTTGAACAAAATATCGCCATTGAAAAGAAATTCATTATTAAAATATCGCCGCGAAATTGCGTTAGAAATTTCTTTTTTTATACAATACTCTACCGCTCGTCCAATTTTTTTCAGAATAAAAAAAGAATTTGTAGCCCATATTCATTTTTTTAAACGTAGTAGATTACGATGTAAAGAAATTTGTTACGATAAGATGTATAATGAAATGTTCGATCAATGTCCGCAGCTCCACCGGGCGAGGAGGACGAGGAGGACGGGATACGAAGCAGCTATGCGAAGACTGTGGAGAATGGAACGTGTGCGAGGAACGGCCAGCCCGGTCACAAGTCCGGGCGGACAGATTCGGCCGGAAGTACGACGAGCGACTACGCGAGCGACTACGCGAGCGCTGCGTCGAGATCGAGACGGGACGATTCCGGGGGTTCCCCGTCCCAGCCTAAGATAATATTCAACGAAAACGAGTACACCCGAATAACCACACCCAGACAGGATGTTCTGTTCAAGAAGGGATATCTGTCGCGCAAGAAAGTGTGGGCGAGCACAGCGAGCACAAGCGCAACACCGTCGACCACCGAGAGCCAGTCTGCTTCGCATTCAACCGCAGGTGAGATAAGAAAATATACATATATATAGTAGTAGTTTCTTTATTTTCATGTGGACCCTGATGGGTTTTTATCAGAGCTGGGCGGAACTTGAAGTACCGAGTATATATTTCGTACTTCAAGTACTTTTTAGTACTTCAAGTACTTTTTAGTGCTTCATGCACTTTTTAGGGCTTCAAGCACTTTTTAGTTTTTCAAATACTTTTTAGTACTTCAAATACTTTTTAGGACTCCAAAATTTTTTGAGTTTTTCGAGTTCTTTTTACCACTACGATAACATTTTAGTACTTCAAATACTTTTTCCGAAAGATTTCAAGTATCTAGTACAAGTACTATTTCAGTACACGCTGGCATAACGTAAACTCGATGAGTAGCATAACATCCTGTTTCTATTAATATATGATTATCCGTCGAAATTTTTCGACAAGTATATTTTAACCCGAATTGTTTTAGTATCATAATTTTTTTTCAATGCTTTTAAAAAATCAGAAGGGGTTCCCCACTTTTCGTTTTTTTTGGTTTATGAATTTTTTTTATGAGAAAATGTAGAATATGTTTAAAATAGCCTCAAAACGACGATTTACGATTATTTCAGTTAGCGGTTTTTTACAATAAATATTGCGCTAAATAAACATATTCTCACGAGTGTACAACGAGGCTTTCCCTTTTACACGATCATTGATTTTCCGGTTCAAATATTCCCCTTGCAAATTTCCCTTCCAAGCAGTCGAGTCATCTACCAGATCCTTCCTCGTTTCCCGTTTCAATTCTTCGCACTCCGAAAGATGAACAATCGTCTCATCCTTCTTTCTACAAAGAACGCAGTTTGCTTCCTCAAATAAATTTCCGTAGGTTACCAGTTCTTCAATGTAAAAAAATTTATTTGAAAATTAATGAATGGTGTTGGAAACTCTTTTACATAAACTGTTTCTGAAATTTCAAACACACATGCGTTGCGAATTTACAGTAAAGTTTTTATTTTTAACGAAAATTTTCAAAAATATCAGTCAAAAGATTATAATTTTAAACATCTGGTATTTTAATTATACAAAAAAGTACGTTAACGTTCAATTGACGTAAATAATGTAAGCAAATTTCAAGTTCCAGTACATTAAATTGACAATTAATCTTCACAGTGTTGTATTCCCAGTGTTCCTTCATTTCCACATTCACTTTTCTAATACATACATATATATATAGTTCTCATCGAAAGTGAAAAAAATAATCCTACCACTATATATATGAGTTTTTCGGGATCTCAATGAGAACCCTGCAATATCGACTGTCTCCACTTACGTGCTCGGCCGGTATCGAAAACTGTATCAACCTTATTCACGGACCACGGCATTGAAGGTCGAAAGAAAAGTCTCATCGGAACCGGACATCATGCCAGCATCCGGTGAGACCTTTATTTTGACCTTGAACACCAACCCCGGTGAGAAAAGTCGATTACAGTTTTTGTTACCGACCGTGGTATTTCGTTAAGGTAATTTAAGTTATTGAGGTTTTTTTAATTGGTCGTTGCAGATGGCAGCGAAACAACAGAGGACCAACGATTGCTCGACTGCAAGGAGAACGGTGCCGAGGAGTATCGGGCCATGGCCGAACAGAACGCCCAGGTCGCCTACGGTACCTTCTACGACCACGCGAGCGGTTACTACTACGAGTACCCGGTGATGGTCGTCGGTCCCGGCGGCGGTATGCCGGGACCACCGATGCACAACGTACTGACCGCGGTACCATGCGGGCCAGTGCCACTCCGTCCAATCGAGTGGGTCAATCCCGCTTTCGTTCCGAAATTCGGCAATCAGCAGTACTGTGTCATGGACTATCAGGTGAAGTACGGCCGATGCTACGAGTATAAGCACACAATGACTCCCAGTATCTGTCTTCAAAAACAAAATCTTCCGCCTCTCCGACCTCTCTGCGAACGGCATTCTTCTTCGACAGATCTTCGGGGCCATGCGATACCGACTCGGTCGGTAACGAATCGGTTGTCCTTTTTTCGGGCTACCGTCGATCTTTCGGGCAAATTAAAGTCTCGTAGTCTGCGCACAGAGGCACGAATAACTTACTTTCTTTTTTTCGGGAATATTAATTGTCGCTGAGAATAGAGGTGAAACGATCCGTTACCGACCGGGTCTGCTCGGTCGATAACAAAGCGGTTTTCCTATCTTCGCCGTGACTATCGATTTCTCGGACGAATGCAAATTTAATCCTCGTTGTCTGGACACTTACGTAGCACGGAGATGTTTTTGGGAGATTCAACGAATATTTTTTTTAATAACATAAAATGGTTTTTTGGAGTACAACTTTTTTTTTTTAAATATACATTTTTTTTTTAAGTATAAAAAATATGGTCTTGGAATATAAAAAATATTTTACCAATATTTCAAAATATTTTAGAAACATTGTGAAAATATTATTTTGTTCGCTCATAAATCTTACGTTTAAATGTAAAAGATTACATCACCAGTCCAATTTGCATACGCACACCCGCATAAACACGGAAACATTCGTACAAATATTTTGGTGGATCATAAAACAAAAAATATTTCAAAATACTTTATGACTACGTTTCAGATATATCTCACATGTGTCGAAAGATTACATGTGTTTCTGAAATATCTAAGAAACGTTTCGTTGGAATATTGTCACAGAATATTACAAAATACAATGTTTATATATTTCAGACATATCTCGTAACATTTGAAAGATCGAAAATATTTCTAAAATCATTTCCAAATATGTCGTGCTGTATAGTCATAGATGCACGAAAACCTACTTCACTTTTTTCCAAAATATTAACTAAACATATATCGCGGAGAATACAGGTGAGCCGATCTGTTATCGACTGACTCTGCTCGGTTGGTAACAAATCGCTTTTCCAATTTTCTCCGCGACTATCGATATCTCGAACAAAAGCAAATTATATTTTCGCATTCTGCGCCCAGATGCACAAAAACCTAATTTTCTTCTTTCCGAAACATCAACAATCGCCCAAAATACCCGTGAACCGATTCGTTACCGACCGAGTCCGCATCGCATGCCCTCGACAACGAAAAAAAAAAATATATAACTAAACATCTCTCTATTGTTTCCGTTTTTTTATGCAGACGACGCACCTAGGGCAATATCCTACACTGGTGGACGAGAGCGGAATGCCGTTGACCGCGCCGCCGGAGAACACCAACGGATGTGAGGAAACGTGCCTCGAGAATGGAACCGGAAGTGCCAGTTGGTCCGGCAGCGTGGCCGACGAGGAGGCCAACGGGGACGAACAGCCCACGCAGACCGACGCGCAGAACGGAGGAACGGAGTACAACAGCGGCAGCGTTCAAGCCGACGGTGAAGAGGAGACTCCGGAGATCGCCGTCAATTCGGAGCTCTACCTGGAGAACGCTCTTGCCCAGCAGCTCCACGTGACGCACGTCGCCGCGCCGCCTGTGCCTCAGCCATACATGTATCCTGGTCACTACATGTTCGGCCCGTCGCTGGTCAACGTTAACGGTTCGTTTCTAATCGTCAACCCTCCCCGGCCAGAACCACGATCTCTGCCGAATGTGCGACCGTAGCTTCCCTCATCCTGTAAATTAAAACAACCCACCCTGGCCCACGCCCTGCCTCGCCAGATTAACGCGACTCGAGCTTGCCGAATTTTCCTTGCGCTTCGATGGACGGAACGACCGAAACGAGCACGCTATTTCGCGAGGCCTGCCGGACGGAGACGATTGTCGAGGGAACGACGCGCAAAGACACTCACGGAGTGACCGTTAAATTACCGACGAGTGGAGCAATAGCGAAAAAAAACTAAAGGGAACTAAAGGAAAAGTAGGAATTAATGAGAGGTGAAAATTTTATTGTTAATTATTGAGTTTCGATGGCAATTTTCTCATTCGGGTGTCGGTTTGTCGTCCGACGATGAAGAAAGGAAAGCAGGGTAAAAAAAAAGTAAAGAATGGTCAAGGTGCGATTGCTTTGGTGCAAAAAAATCTTTACTAATGTACGAAATTTTTGCGACAGTCACGAGGTGGCTATAAAATTAGCGACGAGTGGAGCAACAGCAGAGAAAAATGAAAAAAAAAAAAAACTGAAGAGAAGCAAAAGTAGGAATTGATGAGAGATGGAAATGAAATTTATAATTATTGTGTTTCGATGAAAATTTTTTCATTCGGTTGTTGGGTTATTGTCTAACGATGGAGAAAGCAAAGACGGGTAAAAAAAATGGAGAAAGCAAAAAAGGCTAAAATCCAAAAAAACAAAAAGAAAAATGGAACACAGTTATTTCGCGTAAAAGTACCGTGTACGGAAGCGATGAACCCTTTGAAGGACCGTAGTGAAACACTACAATCTTGTTAAGGTCTCGATCTTCTAAACCGCTTAGGGAAAAAGGACCGAATTTTCGTGCCACTCACGGAGTGACTACAAAATTGCCGACGAGTGGAGGGATAGCAGAAAAAAAAACCAAAAACCGGAACCAATGAAAGGTGAAAATGAAATGGTTAGTTATTGAGTTTCGATCGCAATTTTCTTATTCGCGTGTCGAGTTATTGTCTAATGATGAAGAAAACAAAGGGTAAAAAAAATTCGTAGAAAAATCGTGCAAATGTGAAATTTTGTTGGCACTAAAAAAAATTCTTTACAAGCATACGTATCGTTACTACAATGAAACGAAGCTGTTTCGCGGTAAAAGTATCGTGTATAGGAAGGAGCCCATAGTAAGTCCCTACCTTCTCGTCGTGGTCGCGTATCTTCTGAACGGTTCAGCGCAAAACGACCAAATTTTCGGGACACCTTCGCAAGGCCAATGTCTCGCTTCGAGATTTTTTCAAATTTTTTCCAAACTCCGTATAAAAAGTTATCATTTATTTTTCTACGTCAAAAAGATGTCGCATAAATTTGAGGCACCTTTCCAAATTGAAACAAAAAATGCCGACTATGCCCATGATTTTTATTATTGCAAGGGAGGGACCGTGCTATACGCGCCCGCGCACTGCTGCCTTTCGCAATGTTGCGCAACCGTACGTTCCGGTGTACTCCCGGCTTCGATACCAGATACCGCGGACGGAGAAACCGAGCCGGGGGTCTCGTACGAGACACGCGGAGTCGATTGCATTCGGGAGATAATAATAATTCGTCGGCGGGTGCTCGCCTCGTGTCGGCTCACCCTGTCGTTTTATTGATTTCGAGAGCCGATCGCGCGCGAGTTATCGATAACTTCCACACGCGTCGCAGATCCCCAGGTGCGGTGCTTCCGTTACTCGCACCCATCGAACGCGTTTGGGTCAACGCGAAAAACGAAAAAATGGATTAACTTTTTTTAATTGAAAAAAATCTAAAAAAACGCGAAAAAAAATCAGAGTAACTTTTTTTAATTAAAAAAATCAAAAACAAAAATTAAAAAACAGCACTGCGTCACGAGTCAGAGAGATACGAAAGCGTTCGCTTCGTTAACTCCTTTACTTATTCGCCCCGTTAAAATTGGTGGCTATAGCGCTAGATTGGAAGCTAGAAAAAAAAAACAGAAAGAAAACAACAACAAGAAACAAAACCGGATGAATCCGCTATATTGTCACCTGCTCTCTTTCCAATGTTAAACGTGAGCAGTTTCGATCGGCGGACGCGCCGCGGGAAAAGGCTTTGCCCACATTCACGAATGCTGTCCCGTCCATCGGCATCACTGCTGTTTTGTAGCCACGGTGCCTCTGCCTCGAACAAGGTAAAACGCAACGCAAAAAAAAAAAAAAAATGAAACGAATTCACTGAGACGAGACGATGCACCCGATATTTTCGTACGCCACTCGTGTGAACGTCACGCCTCGATCACGATCGAGTCGATATTCACAAATATTCTAAGATTCATCGCTATGAATATGAAATTAAAAAGAAATAATAATAATAATATTGACTCAAACATATTTTCACAAAAGTATGAATTTATTCATACGGAATCGATTCTTTTATCTTATTCTTTAAAAAAAAATTAAAAAAAAAAAAATATAACGAATTTCGTTATAAGTGCAAATTTTTTTTTTCGAATCCAAGATACTTCAATCGATTGCTATCGGGGGTGTCTCTCGGTCTCGGAGTAGCGGCGTGCACGCTCTTCGCGACACCTTCGCAAATTTGCAAACGAAGTCCGCAATCGGCCACGGAGATGTTTCGCACACACAGACACACGCACGAACACACTCGCAGCTGCGAATTGCAACGCGCAAGATTCACCGAGCTCGATTAATCTTTCGCGTGTCTTCGTTTACACGCTCGACGTGAATTCTCGCTGATCACCAGAGGGGCGGTTGAAAGGGGGAGGCGCACCTTGCGCCCCTGAGTCTCGCGGCACATGTGTCTTCGCGATCGCCGGAATAGAGCTGAGGTTCGCGAAGAAGAACGAGTAGGATGAGATATACACGCATTTATGTGTGTTTCTCTTCGGGTCCATTGACTCGCTGCACCGATTGCAATAATGTCCCTATATAGTGTACCATATTTACATATATACATGTATACACATATATATACATACATATATAGGGGAGAGCGGGGTAAAATGGGACAGTGGAGCAAAACGCAATTTTCCAATAAGCTTTTGATGGGACAGTTGGGGTAAAATGGGTCAGAAAAAACCAGATGTATCGATGGGGCAAAATGGGTGATACAAAATTTTTTGAAAATGTGAGTTTTGCACCGTTCTCCCATTTTGCCCCACTCTGATGTACGTATATTTATACACAAACATATACATATATCCATAGGAAAGAGCTGGACAAAATGGAACAGGGAAGCAATACGCAATTTTCCAATAACCTTTTGATGAGGCAGTTGGGGTAAAACGGGTGGGTCGTCTAAAAATGATTGGAAAATTGCCTTTTGGTCCACTGTCTCAATTCGCTCCGCTCACCCCTACATATACATAGGGGAGACCGGGGCGAAATGGGACAGTGGGGCAAAACGGTACAGTAAGCAAAACGCAATTTTCCAATAATTTATGGGTGTCCCATTTTGCCCCATCGATACTTCCGGATTTACTGTTCCCTTTTGCCCCACCGCCCCATCTAAGGATGATTAGGAAATTCCATTTTGCCCCACTATCCCATTTTACCCCGCTCTTCCCTGCATGTATGTATATATTTTGCACATATGTATTTATATCGAGTGCTAAAAGACAAAAGGGCGTATGTCCTGTGTCAACGTATACGAGTTACGCCCTTTTGTTTCTCAGCCGTCGATATGTGGTGCGTGCGAGCAACACCGCATACTACTTAGCCGATCTCCACATCGCACGAGCTGCGTGCTCGATACGACCCGGCATTTAACGTGCGAAATGTACTTGGCAGCGGACGCTGCATTGCTGCACCCTGAAATAGCGAAACGTCGAAAATAACCCCGAGCGGCGAACGAACGCTCGAGACGAGGGGAGAGCGGCGGATCGAGGGCCGACTGCTCTATGATCCGACGTAGTTACGAGGCGGAGAGACTTCGTTGCGCCGTCCGCGTTACCGCTGAGTTCGCTCATCTCTCGGGACGCCTGCTCACCGCTCGCGAAACTATTATATTCGCCGATCGCCGACGTTACTGACTCACTCATTCTTCGTCGCGACACGCACGCCTGCGTCGCGGCTATCGAATCCTCGGAATCGCCGCCGAGGCCGCCCGCTGAGATACGGTCGTCGACTGTTGGCCTTCCCCGACGGTGCACCACTTTTCTTCTTTTTGTTTCTATTTTTTTTTGTTTTTTTTTTTCATTTTCTCTCCACTTCCTTTCTTTTTTTTCCTTTTGGTACTGTTTTGTTTCGACGTTTGTTCTCACCCGAGTTCCTCGTTCTGTGCTCCTTCATCGCGTTCTTCGTTTACTTTTGAATTTTTGATTGTTTTATTTTTGTCTTTTTATAACTCGCCCGAATTAACGCGAGATCGTTTGCATTAAATTTTTTATTTTAATCTGTCTACTTCCTTTCACTCTTTTTTTTTTTGTACAGTTTTGACTCTTCGTTTGTTCTCACTCGAGTTCGTAGTTCTGTGCTCCTTTGTCCCGTTATTCGTTTATTTATTATTTTGTTTATTGTTTTTTTTTTCTTTACTTTTGATTTTTTTATAACTCGCCCGAATTAACGCGAGATCGTTCGCTTTTTTTTAAATTTTTTATCTCTTTACTTCCATTATTTTTTTTGTACAGTTTTGTTTCTTTGTTTGTTCTCACCCGAGTTCTTCATTCTGTGCTCCTTTGTCGCGTTATTTAATTATTTACAATAGTGGACGCGGGAAAACTCCATTTTTACATTTTAACAAGTTATTAAATGTTTTATGTTTGTGTATAAAGAAGAAGAAAACATTTATTTATTTATTTATTTATTTTTCATTTTTTTATTGATTTATTTTTTACTTTTCTTTTATAACTCGCCCGAATTAACGCGAGATCGTGAAGACGCGAATCGCATTTTATTTTTGAAAAATTTGAATCTGACTACACCCTTTCTCTTTTTTTTGTACATTTTTATCTCCTCGTTTGTTCTCACTCGAGTTCTTCGTTCTGTGCTCCTTTATCGCGTTCTTCGTTTATTTTATATTTATTTTTGTTTTATTTAAAAAAAAAAATATTGTTCGTTGATAATCGTCAACGGCAAGAGTTCTGCGGATCGCCTGAATTTAACGCAATATCGTTCGCATTTTTATTTTTATTTTATTTTTTATTGCAATCTCTCTCTACTTCCTTTCTCTTTTCTTTGTGCACTTTTGTCTCCTCGTTTGTTCTCACTCGAGTTCTTCGTTCTGTGCTCCTCTGGCGCGTTCTTCGTTTATTTATTTATTTATTTATTTGTTTATTTATTTATTTATTCTGTTCGTGGTTTTAATATAACTGTTCGTTTATAATCGTCGACAATAGTTCCTGCGATCGCCGAATTAACGCGAGATCGTTCGCATTTTCTTCTTTTTTTTTCTTGGCAATTGAAGGCGTTACGATACAGAGCGGACCGATGGTGCGGAACACCGGCGTAACCGGGGGTCCGGCGAACACCGGAGCCTGTGCCAAACGGAGAAAGAAGAAAAAGTTGAGTAAGAGAAAATCGAGGCGTCCCGTCGGTTCGGTGAGTATTTCTTTTCGTCGTTTTGTTTCCCCTCCTATTTTTCTCCTCTCCGAGGACAATCGAGCCGTGCCAGCCGATTTTGCGCAGGCACCGACGATTTTGCGCAGCAAATTTGTTTCGAGTTCAGATTCCCGCGACCGACGGCTCGTATCAGTCGTTGAAAGATGCTCCGCGATTTTTAATTGAGCCTCGACGGGTGCGCGTTGGATTTAGTGGAGAATTTTTCGACGGGAGGAAGGAAACAAGCCATCGGTCGTAAATCTCGATTAATTTTACCGTACAAAGTAATAGCGGAAACGGAATGATTTGATACAAATAATAATTTTGATTAATAAGTTAATTAAATAAAAAATTGATTAATCAACCAATCAATCATTTATTGCATACACAAAAAGTGCCCTTGCTGCTCATTCAATGAATGCACTTTGTGCGCTCAGTTTCATGGCAATCGGAATTTCATCATTCGAGTATTTAATTTATAAAAATTATTCGAAATATACGAATTATTCAATTTTTTGAAATGATTCAAATTTTCGAATTTCGGGAAAAATGTATTTGAAACAATGAATTTTATTAATAAGTTAATGAAATTAAGAGTTGATTAATTAATCAATCAATCATTTATCGCATACAAAAAGTGTCCTTGCTGATCATTCAATGAATGCAATTTATGCGCTCAGTTTCATCGCAATCGGAATTTCATCATTCGAATATTTAACTCATAAAAAATTATTCGTCCTGTTCGATTTTTTAAATCTATTCAAATTTCCAATTATTCTATTAAATTAAAATCAAACGCCATTCGCACACCCCTAGCTATAAACTTATATCCTGTAAATTGAAAAAATAACAAAAAAACAATAATTACAATAATTAATATCCTCATCATAATAATCCTCCCATTAATTAATCAATCTCCTATTAATTAATTTTCCCAGATTAATGATTGATGCCATTAATTAATAAATTCCCAGATTAATAATTGATGCAATTAATAATAACGACTAATTAAAAAGCTCATAATAATTGCATCTCGGTAATCAAAGTATCATTGCGAAACGACGTAAATCCCAATAACACATCGAACGAAAAAAAATTCTCCATTCCCGTGAATGACCACAAAATTGATTTTCCCACAGGGCAACGCGGAGGACGAGGAGCAGGAGGAGGAGGAGTACAGCTCCGAGTCGGAGAACGCAGCGGCTGCGCTCTCCCAGACAGCGGTCGTAGGCGAGGCCGGTTCGGCCGCCTCGGCGGTCGCCGTTCCCGTCGCCGCCGAGAAGACCGCCGTGACGAGTTCGAGCACCGCGCGACGACCGCTCAATCCGGAGTGCAAGGAATTCCGGCCGACCGTCGAGTCGCGAACGGTTCCGTCGAGCGTCGACGGGACGTCGACGGAGGCGTCGACGAGCCTCTCGAATTCCGACCCGTCCCCGATCGCCGAGTCCGAAAATCGTCACCGGGTCGAGAACGCCGAAACATCCGCCGAGGCGAACGTTCGGGAGCCGACGCAGTCGCGAGTCGCCGAAAGCGCGACGACTCCACCGGACGGAAATTCCACCGAGGACCGTCCGAGCAGACCCGAGGAGGAGCTGGAAGCAGCGCCGGTCGAGTTCGCAGCCGAGGTATTCGCGAACGTGACGACTTTAGCCGAACGTGCTCTGGCGCCGCGCGGCGTCGTCGAGGGAACGCCGATGGAGACCGAAATCGCCTTCGAGGCGACCTCCGTCGACTTCCGGGAGATCGACGATCCGGAGATCCTCGGAGACGTCGAGCCCCGGAGCGAGGAGACGAGCGGCAGCAACGGCGGAATAAGAATCGACGTCGAGGAGGAGCTCGTGCCGAACGGACAGAAATCGGAGCATCGGAAGCAAAGCGCGCGGGAAACATCGCCGGAAGTAGCGGAGAACGGAAATCGCGTTCGTCCGAAGGAGCCTCGGAGAGGCTCAAGATCGGCCAGTCCCGGGATGATAAATCGGACGACAACGCCGATAAACGCCAAGTCCCGGAGACTGCCGGAGAGCTACGAGTCGCTCGTGACGAGAGGCTCGAACGGTTCTTCGTCGTCCTCCTCGTCGGCGGCCCAGCAGCCGAGAAACCGGAAGTACAGCGTCAAGACGCCGAAGTTCGTGAGGGAAGCGACTCCCGGGCCGGACCTCGACGTCACGGCGCTGCAGTCGCACATCCAGCCGAGCACCGGGCACGAGGAGTCCATCGGGATGAAGACGCTGAAGTCCGAGCTGACCGGAAGTCGCGGCGAACCGGCTAGAACGACGAGGTTCGACGACGAAGCGATAGCGACCGGGGTCGAGGCGATCGAGTCCGAGGTCCAGAGATTCAGCGTCTCGACGACCGGAAGTTGCTCATACACGGGCGACAAGCGAGACCCTAACGCCTCGAACGTCTCCAACGACGACTCGGGCGTCGAGAGCCAGAGATTCTCGTCGGACCATCCGATAACCGACGCCGTCACCGAGTGGCTCCAGAGAGCGAATTCCCCGGAGCTGTTCGTCACGTCGGCGATGGTCTCGGAGGACGAGCCGGAGGACGACGAGCTCGACGATCCGGAGCCGTCAAAAAACTTGGAAGGCAACCCCATGCCTGCACTATCTGCTAATGTCAGCGACGCGATTGACGAAGAGTCTTCGCGTTCGGCTGGCTGCGGAAAATTCGCTACGGCGATCGTCACCGAGGATCGCGAGAAGGAGGCTCGGGCGAGGAAGAACCGCCTCGTCTCGAGGAGAGGGAGACGCGGGGACTGCGGGAGAGGATCGAGGAAGGCGTCGAGGAAGGATCGTCTCGCGGTTGCTGAGAAAGAGGCGCGTGACGATTTTTCGTCACGCCGTTGCTCCGAGCGGATCTCGAAGATCGTCGTCGGTGACGATCGCGTGTGCGAATTGACCGAGAATGATAGCGTTGCGGGTATGAGGGTTGCCGAAAGCTCTCGGATGACGAGTATCGATGGCGGGACGACGGAGAGTCGTCGTGTCGAGGGGTCGCGGCGGTCGAGGAGCCGCGACGGCTCGACGGTCGAGAACGTCGAGGTGAAGGTGAGGAGAATGCCAGACGAGAACGACGAGGGGATCGTCGAGGACGAGGAGGTGAGCGTGAGGACCTTCGAGAAGGGCGAGATCGTCGTCTCGATAGAGGGGAAGGTACTTCCGGTCGCGGTCTACGAGCCGACGCTGTGCCGGAGTCGCGACGACGACGACGGATTCGACGAGGCGGCTGAGAAGCCGACGTTCGGCAGGATAACGTGCGAGAGGAGCCGGAGGGAGGAGGGCGCGACGTCGGAGGAGGGCGCGAGCAAGAGGAACTCGCTCGGGAGCATCGAGGAACCGGATGTGCTGGAGTGCTGGGAGGTCGAGACCGTCGAGCCGGTGACGACGCCGAAGAGGATCGCGGCGCGAGGCACCGAGCAGGAGGGCGAGGCCGCCGAGGACGATCCTCGACCGGAAGTCGATCGGGCCGGCGTGGAGATCGTCAGGAAGTACTACAGGCTCGAGGCGACCCGGGACAGCGGCGCAAGCGTCACCAGCGTCGAGGATTGCGAACCCGGCGACGCGAGATCGGCGGAAAAATCGGCCCGCTCCGAAAGCCCCGAGCGCATGATCGAGAGCCTCTGCAGCGAGGAAATCCCCGTCGTCGGCGAGAGGATGAGCAAGATCGTCGAGAACTTTTTCAACGAGTCGGGCATACCGGTCGAGGAGGCCGCCGAGGTCTACGAGAGTTGTTACAACGGGAAATCTTACGTCGTCGGTCTCGAAGCTAAGCTTCGACACACCGGCAGAATATTCGGACACGACGCCGACACGGAGAGCGCCGTACCGTGCAAAGCCGCTTGCTGCAATATTCAATGAGATCTCGAAGAATTGAAGAGGAAATTAATTTAAAAAATTAAAGAAATAATCGACATCGAATCATCCATTCGTTCATCTTATCGTGTAATGTCACGGATTCACCAGACACCATGTTAATGTTATGGAGGAAGTCGTCACGGAGATACCGCCAGGGCAGTCTACTCTCGGATCGTCTCGTCGCGCTTTACCGACGGACGATTGTGAGGGAAATCTTAAAAAAAAAAAATTAAGAGAAAAAAAAATAACGAATTCAGGTGCTTCGTGTCTCATCCTAGATGTACGAGTGACGAAACACAAGTTACGCACGTGGGAGGCGCTCACTCTTCTGCCAAATGAGTCAAAGGGAGAGAAGAAAAAAGAAAAATTCAAAGCTAAACGCAAAATAAATGAAGTAAAATCTCAGTCCTAGAGACCGATCGACGGTCGGTAAATCTTCTCGACAAAAAAAAAACGAAAAAATTTAAGTTACACATGCTCATTCGTCGAAACAAGACACGATCGCGTGACGGGGAGACACAAACGAGGCGACACTGCGAGAAACACAGACACGAAGACACACACACACGCTCGTTCGAGCGAGCAATGTACAACACAAGTCGAGCTTTCACACATTGCTATTCATTTTTTGTAAATAGCCTTTTTGAGAGATAATGAGAAGAGGGAAGAAAAATGAAGAAAAAAAGAAATAATTAACAAAAAAAAGAAGCTGCGTTTGACCGGAAATGAGTTGAGCGCGGTAAACTTTTTGAAAGAGCCAAAGTGAACTTAGTTTTACGAAGTTACGGGGCGTCGAAGAGTATCACGTTGTTATTATGGTGGTTCTTATTATCATTATTATTATTATTATTGTTCATTATAAGCGATAAGGATCAGCGGCAAAGCGACAAAGAGAGGGAGAGAGAGGAAGAGAGGGAGAAACGAAGAGGGAGAAAATAGAGTGAGAACGGGAATGGCTGCCGTCATTACGTGATTGAGGCATATTTTTTATGGGTCCTATACTTGAAACTCGATCGAGAAGAGCGTAAAGTTAGAAAAGCTGAAAAAAAATAAAAATAAAAATAAAAAACAAACAAACAAACAAGCAAGTTCAACGTTTAATTGTCAAGAGATAATAATCGTTTTATCGTAAATCTTAACCGGAGGTATAGTAATGGTCTTTGCTCAGGAAAAAAAAAAAAGAAAAACAAATATGTTACTCTATGCGCGCCTCCGACGAGTTTGGCGCGATGCTCACGCCGACTCTCAACATCAGTTGTGTTAGGATGGATAATAATTTTTATCGCGGGCGACATTGTAAAAAAAAAAAAAAAAAACGTAAGAAATTCCTACAGGAACGGGGCTTGTTGCGCGATACAAGCGGGAGGGCACGTTGGTGGTGGACGATTGATGATGTATGGTACACGTTACGATATTGAACCGTTGAAAATTTGTCATAGCGAAAGACGTTCAGTGTAGATCGATAGGAGCGCATAAAATTCATACACAGATTATTAAAGAACGAAAGATAACAAAAAAACTTACAAGAAATTAAAAATAAACAAATATCGAGTTGATGTAGACATTGAGTAAGCGAGTTACATACTTAGATGACAGAAAGTTAAAGGGAAGATTAAGAAAAAAAAAAAACAAAAAAAAATGAATGGTGAGGACACAGAAAAAAAAAATGGTGAAGTAAAATAAAAAGAAACGGTGTAATGACAGCAGAGCTACGTAGTTTTCAGAATAGCCGTTACTCGATAACGTATGGTGTATCTACAGGCAAAGCTTGGTAAGGAGGATGATAAAAAAATAAAAATAAAAAAAAATCCTAAAGGAAAAACTCGTTAAAAGTATAGAGGAGGAGGGGTGAGAAAATATGAGATTCGTTAAGTAGGCGTTATCGCCGACTCGTGCTACAATCCTGTGCGTTTGTGTGTACTATCGTAAGCATACTATAAAATGAATTACTTTCTCGTTCGTTAGCCGTCGTAGATTTTCGTTCGTGGCCGAGCAACCGATCGCAACGACCATCCGAGCCCGAGTGAAAATCCAAAGCGGCGAAGCGAGCGAAGAAAAAAAAAAGGAGAAGCGCGAGCACGTTTTACGAAGTTGATAAGTACCCCATATCGTAAATATGCAAGACATACCTCATAGAAAATATGTAAATAAGCAGCCGCGGTCAACTGGGCGCTCGGTGCACATCGTCAGTTCGGTAAAAAAAAAAAAAAGAAAAACATGAAATAAAAGAGCGAAGGCTGAAGAAAATTGTTTGGAAATCACGCAAAAAAATAAAATAAAAACTAAAAAATAAAAAAATGATAATAATAATCAAAGGGCACGGCGCGTGCGCGACAGATGCGTTTACCGCAAATGCTTGTTTTTCCGTTTTCCGACGATTTCAAATAACGGAACAAATAGATTCGCACGATGTGTACGTTATTTGCCGCAAGTGCGAACGTGTGTGTGAGAGCGAGAGAGCGAGAGAGAGAGAGGGTTTCGTTAACTCAATTGACAAAAAAAAAATAATAATAATAAAATAAAAACCGTTGCACACTATGAATCATCGGCACCGAACAAACAGAAATATGAATGAAAAAAAGAAGGAAAAAAAAATGAATAAAAAACACTATGTTTAAAATATATGTACAATATATCGCTATACTAAATGCGCGTTGCATCAATTGTGTGCCTTATTCTGTGGCGGCCATTTTTCGTAACCCTTTCAGAGCGAGCTCCTTGTCGTTATCGGGGAGTTGAACAAATGGAGGCAAAGAAGAATATTACACATTGCGACCATAGGAAGAGATACAATTTGGCGGGGCAAAAAGACACACGTACGGCGGGCTGTAAGGAAAAAAAAAAAAAAACAGAAGAAACTTTATCGTTTAGCGGAATAGCCGCGGATACACGATAATTTTATCCGGGCATGCGTAAACTTCGACCGAAATACATCACTCGTATTGTTCCTTTCGTATAGTTACATATTATACCAAACCATGTCCATTATCACACACGCGTTACTTGTAAACCGAGGTTACGTTTATTGCATTACAATTACGTGAAAAGTTGAGAAAAAAAAAACATAAAAATAAAATAATGAATAAAAAAAAGGGAAACTGAAAATTAAACGAAACAAAGACATACATGATACATACAACTCGAGTCACGTTACTGTACAATTATACTTTAGTTGTATTGGTACAAATGCGTATGAAGTAAATGTACTTCAATCTTGTCGTGTAATTGCTTAAAAAATAAGAATAAAAATAGGTTCGATTTAATCGTTTGATTCTATTGATTGTTTGTTCCCTGTTTTTTTTTCTTCTAATAATTAGGAAGCTCCCAATGTAGCGGATGATCTTCGACCGAAGAAGATGTCGATTAAGTGGGTAAAATGGATGTTACTTTCATTGATTTGCTTTAAAACTTGTAGACGAGGTTTATGCGTTTTTTTATTCCAATACTATACAATTTTTTATCGACATGTCGTTTGTTACGTTCTTTTCTTGCCGCAGCAATTGAACAACCAACATGTTTTTTTTCTAAGAGTTATTGCAAAGGATGCAGAATTTAATACCCAAACCTTTTTTAGCACCGAGATGCTCCGAAATGAAATTCGATGAAAACACTTGGATAAACAGTTTCGAAAATCTGTCGTTACTCCGAAATCGACATTTCCTCTCAATTCACTCAGCAATCTCTAACGTCAATTATATTTTATAAGAGTGAAAAAAAAACTATTTACGATTACATGCGTTAAACTAATCAAGAAGTGCCGATTTCGAAGTACCTAAACTTAACAACAGTTGCCCTAGCCGAGAAGTTTCTCTACCTTGAACTTAAATGTGCCGGGTTCGATATGTGAAAATAAAAAATACAAAAATGTTCCCCACCAACAAAACTGAACGAGTAATTGAAAATTTGTCATTGCTCCAAAATCAACATTATTATAAATCGCCCCATAATCTCTTTAACGTCAATTATATTTCACAAGAGTGATTAAAAGAAAAAAAAACTATTTACAATCGCATGTGTTAATTCGATGTCGTCATAAAAAAGCTGATTTCAAAGTACCTAAACCCGACAACAGTTGCCCGAGCCGAGAAGTTTTTCTACTGGGAACTTAAATGTACCACGAGGAGCAAAAGAGATCGACATGAAAAAAAAAAAAAAATTAAAGTAAAAAATGTTCTCCACCAACGGAACTGATCGAGTAATTGAACATTTGTCATTACTCCAAAATCTACATTATTATTAAATCCTCATAATCTCACCTCATAATGTCTTTAACGTCAACTATATTTCACAAGAGTGATTATAAGAACAAAACTATTTATATCGTCATAAAAAGAGCTGATTTCAAAGTACCTAAACGCAATACCAGTTGCCCTAGCCGAAAAATGTCTCTCCTTGGAACTCAAACGTCCGACTAGGAGCAAAAGAATTCGGCATAAAAATAAAAAAAAATGTTCTCCACCAACGCAACTGATCGAGCAATTGAAAATCTGTCCTTACTCCGAAATCGCCATTCACCCTCGATTCACCCCATAATATCACTAACGTCAATTATATTTCACAAAAGTAATTTAAAAAAAACATTACCAACAACCACATCCCTTATTTCGGCATCGTCATCAAGAAGTGCAGATTTCAATTAACCCAAACCCAACAAACTCTTCCCTAGACGATAAGTTTCTACCTCGAACTCAAATGTCCCGCTAATAACAAAACGATTCTACATAAAAAAAAATAAAAATAAAAAAAAAGTTCTCCATGAACGGACCTGCTCAAGCCGCGCGTCAAGCTTTCAAGGTCGCGCATGCGCGCCTTGGCCGCCAGTGTCGCGCGGTCGATTCGGCGCGCACCTCTCGCTCCGTGTATTTCGATTCGATAAGTTGAAAATCGCACGCGATATGCGATATACGACGAATGCGATATACGCCGCGTATCGTGGATCTCAGCGATACACCGCACGCGCACACCGAAGCGCTCGCACACGCGCGCACACATCCGCAGCGGTAACGTCGGTAGTGCCACCAGTCGTCCGTGGAAGGAATCGGCCATTCGGCCGAAAGGGGATACGGTGCGTGTCGGACGGACAGACGGACAGAGAGAGAGGGACCGACCGTCGGGAACTGCGGGCGAAGAGGCGTACATTGAACGCGGCTTGCAAAAAGTGTGATAGATGGACACGCGCGAGTTTCCCACTTAGCTGAGAGGATAAGAGAGGCTCGCACCTCGGTCGCGTGTGTCCCCCCCCGTGTCCGTGTACGATGCACGCGTGAGAAACAAGCCCGAGAGGCGAGTGGCAGCGAGAGTTCATCGGGGCGAGAGAGGAGAGCGAAACGAGCGAAGGAGAGCCGAGAGAGCGACGTGCGGACGGACGGAGAGCGAGTGCGCGAGGTTCGGCGAGGCTCTCTCCCTCTCTCTCTCGGTAGTTTTTCCCCGGAGAGAGAGTAAAGTTAAAAAAAAAAAAAAAAAAAAATATTCATATTTCGAGAGTAAAAGAAAGAGCCATTCGCGAAGGGACACAAAGAGATAGTCGAAGGAGAGAGAAAGAGAGAGAGAGAGAGAGTGAGAGAGAGAGAGAGCGGTTGCTACAGCGCCGTGACGAGCGGCGGGGTGGGAGCGAGGAGGCGAGCGAGAGAGGAGAAGCGAGCGGGCAGCAGCGGCGGCTAGCGGTGTAGCGAGGAGAGCGCGAGTGGCGAGCTCGCGTAACAGCGGCGAGGCGAGAAGCGAGAACGAGCCAGAGTCCGTGCGTGGACGGACCGCTGCCGTGTGGTGTGTTGGCGAGAAGAGCCGCGAGCGAGAGAGAGAGAGAGAGAGAGGAGAGAGAGAAAGTCACAGATAGGACAGATAGAGAGAGACGGGGTGAGGAGGTGTGTTTGTGTGTCAACGGTGTGTGGCAGTGGTGCGGCGGCTGCGGCGGCGGTGGCGGCGACGACGACGACGACGAGGAGGACGAGGACGACGACGACGGCGACGACTGGTGCGGTGGACGGTCGGACCGGGTCGGCACCCGTGAGAGTGCGAAGTGACGAGGGAAACGAAAATCTTTCCGCGACGGAGAGATAGAGAGAGAGAGAGAGATAGAGCGAGCGGGGAGGGAGGGAGGGAGGGAAGGAAAGTGGTGCGGTGTGTGTTTGGTCGGTGCGCTGGGTGTCTCGTTGGCTCTCGTCGCGAGGGACAGTGCCGGGGCTCCTTGGTCGACGGGCCCGCTGTCGTGACGTCGAGGGACGCGCGTGAGACTCGAGAGGGAAACGGCTGAGCGAGAGAGAGAGATAGAGAGAGAGAGCGCCGAGGAAAAATCGACGTGCGGAAATTATGTCCGACCGTGAGAGCCTGGACGATCAGCCACAAAGTAAGACAGCCTTTTTCTCCAGTCGCCTTCGCCTAACGATGCGGGGATATTTATTCATAGATGTACTATTTTTTTTTTTTTTTAAATTTAAGTGTATGTGTAAAAGGTGTGTGTATGTGTGCGTGAGTGTGTGTGTGTGCGTGTGTGTGCGAGTGTGTACATATGCGAGGGCCGGAGCAAGGCTGCGAGAAGATCGACGCGACATCTTTTTCGTGCGAGAGAGAGAGAGAGAGAGGGGGGGGAGAGACTCTCTCGGTCTCTCTCCGTGCGAACGACGAGGCGCGACGATTCGCGAACGACGAGTTTCGCCAGCGACGTCGGCCGAGTCCGCTCCGACGCGCCGTCGATAACGTGTCCGCCTCTCGCGCGCGCTCCTTCGACCATCCTCGTGTAGGAAGAAAAAAATTTACGTACGTTCGCGATAACAAAAAAAAATCGAAACGAAACGAACGAGCGCGAAAAAAAAAAAAAAAAAATTCGCTACCTTTCGACTGCCCTCAGGATCCAAGATGGCCGCGTTCGCACGTCGCCGGAGAGAGAAACGGACCGCCCCTCCCCCTTCCCCCCCACCCCTCGTACCTTCGGCTCCCCCTCTCCCCCTCTCCGGCGCGCGCGCGCTGCGTGTTGCCCCTCGTTGAAAATCCTCCCCTCCCCGCCTCTCTCCTCCCCTCCCCCCCACCCGGTCGCGCCGCCCGTGTCGAATATTCGCAACTTCCGACGTTGCCGTGCGAAAGAGCCTTGCCGGCGTTGCTCCGTTGGCTCGTTCGAACCGTGAGAGGCCCGAGCGTGGCTCTTCCCGCGAGACACGAGTCCGTTTGAAACACGGTCGATGGGGAGGGGGGGGGGGGGGAGCGGCGGAGTAGGAAAGGGAAAAAAAATTTGCGAGAGATCGAAGGATGCGTGAAAAAAAAAATCTCTCCGACGTGCCGGCCTTTCGGCGAAGCGACGGCGGTTCAAGGCTGAACAGGCGAACGTTCGACGACACGCGCGCTCGCCGAATTCCCGAGGCCGAGCGGAGTCCCGCAAACCGCTCTCGCACCGCGCGGCTTCCTTCTCGGCGGGGAGAATCCTACGGTGACGTAACACACACACACACACACACGAGCGCGCGCGCACACACACACACACACGAGCGCGCGCGCGCACACACACGAAGACACAGCGGCTAGCGCGCCGGTTCTTCCTTTATTTATTTGTTTCTTCGGTTCCTTCGCTCGGTCGCTCCCGCTCGCAGACTCGTCTGCACGCGCGCGAATCCCGTCTCTCCGTGACCGCTTCGACCGGCTGGAGAGCACACGCGGTCTCTCGCCCGTGGTAGGTCTCTCTCGGGCGCTCTCTCCCCCCCTCCTCTCTCTGTCTCCCCGTCGCTGGAAACCATCTTGGGGCAGGGGAGATTCGCGAGGTTTCGTCCGTTTCTTCGGCGATTGTGCATCCGCCAGATGTAACGTCCGAACTCGTTTTTCTCGTGCCCCGGACGAGAGACCGCTTATCGTTACCGTTGGGAAAGAGAACGGCGACGACGCGCGACACTCGACGGGGAAGACGCTTTTCTTATGCGATTATTAAAATGCTTTGAAAAAAAAAAATTTACTGTAGTCGCTTCCGATAGTTTTCTCGTGCCCCGGACGAGAGACCGCTTATCGTTACCGTTGGGAAGAAACCGGCGACGATGCACGACACTCGACGGGAAAGACGCTTTTCCCATGCGATTATTAAAATGCTTTAAAGACGCTTTTCCCATGCGATTATTAAAATGCTTTAAAGACGCTTTTCCCATGCGATTATTAAAATGCTTTAAAGACGCTTTTTCCATGCGATTATTACAATGCTTTAAAAAAAAAAAAAAAATTGGCTATAGTCTCTTCCGATAGTTTTCTCGTGCCCGGATGAGAGACCGCTTCTCGTTACCGTTGAGAAAGAGACCGGCGACGACGCGCGACACTCGACGGGAAAGACGCTTTTCTCATGCGATTATTGAAATGCTTTAAAAAAAAAAAATTGACTATAGTCGCTTCCGATAGTTTTCTCGTGCCCCGGACGAGAGACCGCTTATCGTTACCGTTGAGAAAAAGAACGGCGACGATGCGCGACACTCGACGGGAAAGACGCTTTTCTCATGCGATTATTAAAATGCTTAAAAAAAAAAAATTGACTATAGTCGCTTCCGATAGTTTTCTCGTGCCCGGACGAGAGACCGCTTATCGTGACCGTTGAGAAAGAGACCGGCGACGATGCGCGACACTCGACGGGAAAGACGCTTTTCTCATGCGATTATTAAAATGCTTAAAAAAAAAAATTGACTATAGTCGCTTCCGATAGTTTTCTTGTGCCCTGATGAGAGACCGCTTCTCGATACCGTTGAGAAAGAGAACGGCGACGATGCGCGACACTCGACGGGGAAGACGCTTTTCTCATGCGATTATTTATTACATTAAAATGCTAAAAAAAAAAAAAAATTGACTATAGTCGCTTCCGATAGGCCAGATAGAAAAATGACGGCACGGAGACGAAACGGTGGCGGTACCAATGGTAATGGTAAGTGCCGTTTCACGGCACGTTTTTCTATCTGGGAGGTTGAATTTTTCACGAGAATGTGAGTGTCGGCCGATCGGAAACAACTATTGTGGAAATTTGGAGCTATTATTATTATTATTTACATATATTATATGAATACAGTAGGACCGCCCTTATCCGACCTTCGATTATCCGAGCCTCTGCTTTATCCGAAGCACCCAACTCATCCGAGCCCTACGCGTTACGGTGCTCGCATATAAAACAACGTTTGCCGTTTTCCGTCGATCGGATCAGATCGGACACCAAAACGCGAGCGTCAGCCAATCACGGCAGTGTGTGGATACGGCACGGCCTGTCTGTGTTGCGTACGTAGTTTTGTGTGCGAGCAGCTTTAAATGAGGTGTAAGCTCGGACAATGCGGAAAACTTGGATAAAACGAAAGAGGACAAGCTGCTTTATTGTAACCGCTACATTGTTGCATGGGCGCTTTAACTTGTACATGTTTGCTGCGTGTTTTTGTTGCGAGTTATAAATACGTCAGTTCCGATTGTAGAGTCAATGATAGAACATCGGGATGTCTCAAAAAAGAAAAAATATCGTAAATTAACTAACAAAGCTAATTTTTATATGAAGTAGTGTGTTATTTTTTAAATACACAATAGTAATTCAAGTTTGAATTGAGTATGTTATCCGTGTTATCCGAGTTTTCGCTTATCCGACGTACGCTCTCCCCACATTACCTCGGATAAAAGGCGTTCTACCGTAATAATAATGATAACATGCGATTCTTAGACTGGTTAAAAAAAATCGACGAAAGTTGCTTCCGATAGGTTGAATTTTTCACGAGAAGGTGATTATTGCCAATCGGAAACGACTATTGTGGGAAACAAAAAAAAATTGTTATTATTTATATGTGATATATAATGATAAAATTATGTCAATAACATTCTTTGGCGGTTATGCAGTGGCCTGATGTAACGTCCAAACTCGGGTTTCTCGTGACCGGCCGCGACACCCCTTCTCGTTGCCGTCGAGGAAGAGGCGAGCGACGAGAGACGACACTTGATGGGAAAGACGCTTTTCTCATGCGATTCTTACCCGCAAATAAAAAAAATATATATACGACGTAGTTTCGTTGCACGAGCGTTCATGAATATTGTAAATACGTTCGTATCGCGACACTCGAGAGTTTCATGTTTGGTATGGAACATAAATGAAAAATAAAAAGTTCCACAAAAGTTGTTTCCTACAGGATGAATTGTTCATGACAAGGCAAATATATCGGCCAAACGGAAACAACTACTATAAAATTCTCAAAAAAGTTATCAGTAATATTATTTATACAAAATTATTGTGATGTGAGAATATAAAAAAATTGTAATAGTTCATCATGAATTGAATATGAGTAATTCGTATTTGAATATTCAAAATATTCGTATAATTTGAATACTTCAACATATTCGAATAATAAAGTGTATTCGAATAATTTTAATAGTCTAAATATTCCAATAATCAGAAAAATTAATTTGATACTTTATAATGGACCATAATGGTCATTATAAACAACGCGATAAATAATGCGAATTGATTTATAAAAGACTTCGTCGTACACGTTTAAGCTTTGAAAAAGGGAATAACTTACAACCGAGCCTAAGTTCTTCAGCTTTGTAGTGATCAAAGTTCTCCATTCAATGAATACAATTTGTGTGCTCAGTTTCATTGTAATCAAAATTTCATCATTCGAATATCCTTTCCATAAAAATTATTCGAAATATTCGAATTTTTGTGATATTCATGAACATTCGAATTTTTGTGATATTCATGAATATTCGAATTATTACAATTTTTTCAATTATAAAAATTAGTGAATATGCAATTCAAATTTTGAATTGAATATCAATATTCAATCCAAGTAGTATTCGCACACTCCTCCAAAATTGAATAAACAACATTCTTCGGCTCTGACGGTCCCCAAAGTCAAGAAGCACCGCTCGCGGTCAGTACTTGGATGGGTGACCGCCCAGCCGTGCACCGGCTGGCGCATCGAATCGTGAAGCGGGAGGCAATTTTCTCGGAGATCGGTGATTACCCTGTAGGAACATCAATCTCTGCTGAAACAGCTGTGCATGGCCAGATGTATGGTGTATGGCCAGGTTTTCCGCAGTTTCCCTGTGCCCGTCTGCGAATGCGACACAGTAAGCGGATAAGGGGATACGGCTGCAGACGCAATCCGGGGGGTGGGGAGGTTAGGGTGTGTGAAAGGGGAAGGACACCGTACAGGTGGAACGGATATAAAAAAGAAAATATTCTTCGACGATCGAGCATCCGCCAGATGTACCGCCCAACATCGCATCAGAAAAACGCTTTTCTCACGCGATGCTCACACTGAAATAATAATAATAATAATCATCATAATACGGTGTAGTTTCGTTAGATGGGCTTTGGTGTATATTGTAAGGGTTACTTTGCAGCGACACACTCGACAGGTCGATTTACGGCACGAGTCATTGCATTAAAAAAGAGTCTACAAAAGTTGTTTCCGAAAGGATGAATTTTTGATGACGAGGTGAATATCGACCAAACGGTGACAACTATTGTGGAATTCTTTATTCGAAGGGCGACGATATGGGACACTCGACGGGAAACCCGATTTTCTCAGAAGATTCTTACCCTGCAAAAAAAACCAAATAAAAAAAAATACAATGTAGTTTCGTTACGTGAGCCTTGGTGAATATTGTACGGGGTACAATTCACTTCTATCGGGGCATTCGAGACCTCGATTTACGGCACGAGACATTGCTTAAAAAAAAAAAAAAAATTCCACAAATGTGGCTCCCAATCTTCAGGACAAGGTGAACATACGCGAATCGGAGACAACTATTGTGGAAATCTAAAAAATATTATTACTATTATTATTATTATTATTATTATTATTATTATTATTATTATCATTATTGTTATTATTATTATTAATACATAAAATTACACAAATATGATAAACAATCAGACAGTGTTCTTCACGCTAGAGTTTTTGGAGTATGATAATAGATAATCGTAAGGTTCAAAAACCTCACGATTATCTATTATCATACTCCAAAAACTCTAGCGCGAGAAATTATCAAAAATTGAATTGCCGATTGAATCAAAATTGCCATCGTGAATTTAGCGGTTTGATAATTTAGGGACAATAGATTAACGAGTTTCAGTCATAATGATCGGCTCGTTGTATGCATCAAAATTGAGAACTGATTTGAGCGCATTTTCACTCAGTCAAAATGATTTAACGTCGATCAGGAAAGAGTAAGCTAAAAGTTGTCTGATTAAACGATCTACCTGGCTGTATAGACTCATGTGTCGTTCTGTTTTTTTCTTACAGAGTATGGAAACCCTGGCGGAATGGATGCTGGCGGTGCCGACTTCGATTCCGGTGAGCTCACGAACAATAAGGATATCGAATATCCTCAAAGAGAATGCCACATTGTCGAGGGAGAATCTCGTTGCTCGCTGCGAGATACAAATATTGTCGTTGGACGAAGTCGTATTCAAATTTTCGCGCGCTGATGGCTCGCCGCGATCTGACTGGTCCGCGGCGACTCATCGACCACACGGACTTGCGCTAGCACCGACTCGGTTGGCCCGATCTTTCGACGTTCTGAAATAGAAACCCGTCAAGCGGGCGAACGAGCTACGCGAAATTATGATTTTTCTTCGACTACGAACTGAGAATGGGGAATACCGTCGGCTATCTCTTGGAAAAAAAAATTCCACTCGAGTCGATAATAGCAATTTTTTTATGGGTCAATGTTGGAGAGGTTTTCTTGAGAGTGAGCGACCCTTAATTCTTTCGTCAATATCATTCGTTTTCCTCCAAAGCGAAAAATCGGCACATTTACGTTCCTACCACTCAGAACTTTACTTTACAACTCCACCACGTAACAACCCTACCGAAAAACGAACTCTAGCAAAAAATATCTCTACCGTATTACAACTCTACTGTAGTAGAGTTCCACACTGATAAAAAAGTACAGTTGAAACAAACAAGATTCGGGCCGGGTCGTTCAAATAAATATTCAGTTGGTCGAACAAAATATTTTAATGACTCAAAAATATTTTTGTGAAATCACCCAACAAATTGTTGAACCAACCAATGTTTTAGCTGTACCAACAAAATGTTCAGTTGAACGTCCCTGCCCGAATCTTACTTGATTCAACCGCATTTTTTTGTCAGTGCACTACAGTGCACTACAGTAAAACTCCAACTCGAAGTCCCTACCACAGTATGAAAAAAGATCACCAGACCGAACCAATCGCCAACAACTCTACCGGAATGTAAGCATTCAAGAAAATGTCTACAAAAAAAAAAATATATATATATATATATATATCATGGTGTCCAGCGGTCCTTGGAGTTCTGGAATTGATCTTGGATTTTGTCTGACCTCGAAAAAGTCCTGGCATGTTCTTGAATTTTACCTAATGTTCTTGAATTTTTTATTTCCCCGGAAATTTGAGTTTGTTAAAAAATGTATATTTAGTTTAGTGAATGTTCTTATCTTTTTTTTTTATGAACTGTCACGTATTTCAACGTATTTTTTTCCGCTTAACACGAATCCGCTGGCCTTTTTGGGGCTTAAGTACAGTGAGAAATTGAAAGTCTCGTATCGTATACGTATAGAAAAATCGTATTTTTGGGGTGTAAATGGAAAATATTGGGTTGGGCGTAAAATAATTGTCATATTCGTGATCAGCGGGAAAAAATACGTATAACACAGCATTGAAACAAAAAAAATCGATGGAACAACGATTTATCACTTTTTGAGCCACTTTTGGAAAGATGTCGATTTTCGTGATTTTCAAAGGTCGATATCTCAGCGCCCAATGGAGCTAGGTAAAATCTACGCATATTTTCATTTTTTTAAATGTCCCGACACAACCTGGCCATGTCCTGCAAAGTGTCCTTGAATGTCTTAGATTTCGTACAGATTCTTTACTGGGCGCCATGTATATAAACCAGAATCATAATAAAACTCTACCGAAATTGAAATAAAACTCTACCAGACTTGAAATAAAACTCTACCGAACTTCAAATAAAACTCTACCAGACTTGAAATAAAACTCTACCGAACTTCAAATAAAACTCTACCAGACTTGAAATAAAACTCTACCGAACTTCAAATAAAACTCTACCGAACTTCGAATAAAACTCTACCGAACTTCAAATAAAACTCTACCGCACTTGAAATAAAACTCTACCGGAATACAAGGCTTTTATTTCAATTCGGTTACATTCATTCAATTAGGGTACCGTTTTATATTGATTCTGGTAGAGATTTAATTGAACGCCGATATTCCGGTAGAGTTGTGAGTGGTACAGATGTGAATGTGCCAAAAAAAACTGCGGTCCTCACACAAAGACCTCATGAAAGAATAATTGCTGAACTATCCGGCTCAACGCAAAGCGAGCGATCGTTTTAGTACTTGGCCAAGGCCGGGTACATTTTAGTGGGAATTTAATCAACTAATGGGAATGATGCTATAAACTGTTTCTCCCGATTGGCCATCCGTTTCAAGTAGCTAATCTCCATGATTCCGCCGTCTTCCATGCGGACATCTTCCATGCGGTCGTTATCCAGTTATTAGCATCGTCCCGGCGAATCAATGCTACCGTAGCTTTATCGTTGCATTGCAGCGATTCCTAAGCGAATCCGCAGCGATGCAGCCAGCGACTGCTCGCTGCATCGCTAAATCCTACATAAGTTAAAGCTTCGTTTGCCAGACGCGCCGACCCGCTAGGATGGTCGGGAACTCTTGCAAGAAGGTTTCTTGGTCGATCGGCAAACATTCGCCATTTTCCCTGAGATTACGTTAAGTCCATCCGTCGGTAACAAAAACTGTAACGAATGCATCTCTCAAAATCTATGGGCACGGCTCGATTTTATTTTTTTAATGTGTCCCTAATAAAGTTGTAATTTTGTATTTTAGAAAAAAAATTCTAATAAAGTAGTCTGGAAATATATATATTTTTTAAAAGGCGTGCCGCTTTTCACACTGCACCATAAGCAGTTCATGCTAATTAAGGCAACTTTAGCTGATGTACCTCAGAATGGTCGGGGAGAACAAATTATTAGAGTTTTTTTTTTTTAAATCTTCATTCATTGATTTATAGCACTTGTGATTTTTAGTTCCAGATATAGAAAAGTCGCTGTGTGACGGTAACGAAATCTGTAACGAATGCACTTTTAGGAACAAAAACACCAGACGAAAAAGCAAACGCTCTTTTCCTCAGCCATCCACGGTCTGAAGTGGGGTCTCAAAGTACGATTAGAGTTTTTGTTACCGACCGAGCGCAGGTTTGCGGCAAGGAACATCACCTTAAAGACATGTGAAACGACTCAGTCGGTAACCAAAATCTGTAACGAATGCGATTCAGAGACCGTAGACTTTCCGGGAAAAAGCAAAGCATCAGCGGATGTACAATTTAATACCGATACCGATGATGCTTCCGTTTTATCCGAAACGTCAACCGGTTTTAAATGGCATTGATTCGAAAAATGCTTCCATCTCTCTCGCACTCATATGTCACGTGGTACATCTTTCACATAGCCTTAAGGAAGTGAAACAGCTGTGAGTGCGTGAGAGATAATTCCAATTTTCAAATTAACTTTATTCAATGGTGCAAATTTTTTTGATAAAAAAAATGAATTCGGACCGCATGCGAAATTACCGTGCGCAACAGGCTCGAATTTACTTTTCCCTAAAAAAAAATTAGCACTATTGAGAAAAAAAGTTCGTTACACTTTTCATTACCGACCGCGACATTTCACTTCCCCTTAAGGAGAAGTGCAACTCCTCGGTCGGTAACAAAAACTGCAATCCAAAATTCTCTAAGACGGTTAATTTTTAGGTAAAAACGTGAGACGGCAAACTATGCGCACTAATTCTGCAGTTCGCTATTCTCATCATCTTCTCAAGCAATAAACGGCTTGGGAGATTTTTGGGTTGCGAAATTGCAGCTGTCTCTCTCGCACTCAGAGCGATTACACTTCACTTTAAGGGCATGTGGTACAGACTCAGTCGGTAACAAATCGCCTTACCTGTTTTCTCCAAAACGATTGAAACGACGAGCAAAAGCAAATTAGGTTTTCATACTTATATCTATTGCCTACAAAAACCTAATTTGATTTTGGTCGAAGCATCAACCATCACGGAGAAAATAGGGAAAGCGATTTGTTACCATCGGAGCATCGATACGTATGTATCACATGCCCTTAACACAAAAAAATTGCGTAGGAATTTGCCTTCGAATACCGCACCGAAGCGCGTCTCTCGTCTCCCAAGTTTTCCAAAACCCTCAAAAGTCTCTCGCCAGATCGTGAGCGGAGCCGAACGACGGTTGCTGCCTTCGCGGCAGTGCTTTTCGCGCAGGACCGTCAAGGGCGAGCGCGAGGCTAGGCTCGATCGTAGGGTGGGTGGACGTTGAGGCTGGCAGGCAGGCCGTAGCGAGCGGAGGCGGTTGCCGCTGCGAAGGCACGGTCGTTCGGCTCTCTGGCGCGCGCATGCGCAGGCGCGCTCGACCGACCGCGCGGATAGTCAGCTGTCCGTGACGTCACGGCAGCCGCCGCCGAGTGGGGGCTCGTCACGTGGGCGCCCGCCGAGCGTCACGTGGCGAGAAGCGTCGAACAGACTGCGCCCGCCACCGCTCCTCTCCACTGCACCTATTTCTCTGCACGCTTTCTCGGAGAACTCCTCTAATCAGACCACTTCCACTTCTTTCCTTCGCAACTTTTGTTTCTCGTTTTCTTGTAGATCTCTCCTGACCTATTAGGACTAATTGGTAAAGACCACTTCCTAAAAGACTACTTCCACTTCTTTCCTTCCCAACTTTTTTTTGTTTCTTTGGTTTTCTTGTATATCTCGTCTAACCAGACTATGTCCGCTTCCTTGCTGACCAACTTTTTTTCTTCATTTTCTCGTAGATCTCTTACCAGACTATTTCCACTTCTTTACTTCTTTTCCACTTCTTTTTATCTCTCTGCACGCTTTTTCGGAGATTTCCTCTAATCAGACCACTTCCACTTCTTTCCTTCGCAACTTTTGTTTTTCGTTTTCTTGTAGATCTCTCTTGACCTATTAGGACTAATTGGTAGAGACCACTTCCTAAAAGACTACTTTCACTTCTTTCCTTCCCAACTTTGTTTGGTTTCTTTGTTTTTCTTTTAGATCTCGTCTAACCAGACTATGTCCACTTCCTTGCTGACCAACTTTTTTTCTTCGTTTTCTCGTAGATCTCTTACCACACTATTTCCACTTCTTTGATTCGTTTCCTTGTAGACATTTTCTAATCAGATTATTTCCACTTCTGTGCTTCACAACTGTTTTTTTTTCTTATCTCGTAAATCTCTTCTAACCAGACTATTTCTACTTCCTTGCTTTCCAACTTTTTTTTTCGTTTTCTTGTAGATCTCCTCTAATTAGACTATTTCCACTTCTTTGATTCCCAACGTTTTTTTCGTTTTCTCATACATCTGTTTCAATCAGACTGTTTCCACTTCCTTGCTTCCCAACTTTTTTTCTAATTTTCTCGTAGATCTCTTTCAACCAGACCATTTCCACTTCCTTGCTTCCCAACTTTTTTTTCATTTTCTCGTCGATCTCTTCTAACCAGGCTATTTTCACTTCTTCGATTCCCAACTTTTTTTCTTCATTTTCTTGTAGATCTCGTCTAACCAGACTATTTCCACTTCCGTCCTCCCCAACTTTTTTCCTACTTTTCTCGTAGATCTCCTTTTTAACCAGCCGATTTCCACTTCTTCCCTTCCCAACTATTTTTCGATAAAAAAAAAATATGAAAATTCCCCTTCCCCTGCGTGAGCTCGCCGGCCGATAACTGTTTTACCCGAGCCTCCGCGCGGCCCTCGCGGTCGGGGAATTCCCGGAGAGGAAACGAGAGCGCTCGGTCGAGCGCGGATATCGCGGGGGCCGCGAATCGAGCTCGCTCTCTCACGCACCATAACGCGCGCATTCCTGCGGCATGACGGCGAGCTCCATGAATGACCGGCACGTCACCGGTGCGACTTCGCGTTTGACGACACACCGCGGCCGCTCCGGCAGGCAGCGCGTATCTAACCCGGCCCGCGAGCCGTTTTCTCTCCTCTCGACGCGCGTTACAAAACAGCGGCACACACGACTTCCCGGCACTCCGGAGAGCACCAGAACCGAAGAGTCACCGCGCTCTCCGACGGCCGCTCTCCGTGTGTATAAACCGCAAACGCGATGTGTCATCGCGCGGTGACTATGCGAGCTATTCGACGCCGGCATTGCTCGGCTCTCGTACCTCACCGGGAGTCGCGAGTCTCTTCTCTCGGGAGCGCGTCTTACCCGCTGCTCGGATCGCTCGATCGTTTTCAGGCTTCCGATCGATTTAAAAGAAAAAAAATTAATAATAAACTGGCGCGAGTGCAAATGGTGCAGTTAGAAAAAAAAAAAGAAAAGTCGTTGTTGTTGACTTCGTGATTTTTGTTTGAAAATAATAATAATAATAGTAATAATAGTAATAATAAATTCACGGGAGTGCAACTGTGCAGATTTAGAAAAAAAAAACACACATTATTACCGAGAGTCGTGAGTCTGTTCTCTCGGGAGCGCATCTTACACGCTGGTTGGATCGTTCGATCGATTCTAGGGTTTGGATGCATTTTGTGATATTTATGTAAATTTTTATATATATATATAAAAAATAGACTCGGGGGAGTGCAAATGGTGCAGATTTAGAAAAAACAAACATTGTCGCCTTCTACTGAAAAAAAAATCTTATTTATAATAAAGATAAATTAAAATTGGCGGGAGTGCAAATATGCATTCGTGATTTTTATTAGAAAAACATAAAATAAAATTTGCCGGCAGTGCAAATGGTGTGGAGTTAGAAAAAAAAAAAAAACATTGTCGTCGGGGCCAGGAAAGTGATGGTGATTTTTTGTTTTGCTCCGAAACGTGCGACGGGGTGAAAAGGCGCTTTTTTTGCGGAGACAAAGAGGGTGTGCTATGGATATTGGAGACGCGGGGAAGGGTCGATTGATATCGGGAGAGGAGCAACAGGAAAGCCTGACGAATGGATGGGTCGATACGATGGAGACTATACAGTACTGGCATCCTGAAGGTGAATTTGTATCTCAGATTTTTTTTGGGGTATTGACAACGTGTGCTTTAAATGATTTTTAGCTGCAGGAGGTCAATGTGTTTAATTTATTAAAAATAGGTATATTTTCCAATCTGTTTATCTAACAATATATCAATTTTGGAGTACGCGAATTGAATTTTAGATTTTCTACTCCCGGGCTGATAACACGTAGATGAAATGATTTTAAGCTGCAGGAGGTCAATGTGTTTTAAAAAAATAGGCATATTTTTCAATCTGTTTATCTAACAATATATCAATTTTGGAGTACGCGAATTGAATTTTAGATTTTTTTCTCCGGGGCTGATAACACGTGGATGAAATGATTTTAAGCTGCAGGAGGTCAATGTATTTAAAAAAAACAGGTATATTTTCCAATCTGTTTATCTAACAATATATCAATTTTGGAGTACGCGAATTGAATTTTAGATTTTTTTCTTCCGGGCTGATAACACGTGGATGAAATGATTTTAAGCTGCAGGAGGTCAATGTGTTTAAAAAACATAGATATATTTTTCATTCTGTTTATCTAACAATATATCAATTTTGGAGTACGCGAATTGAATTTTAGATTTTTTTCACCGGCGCTGATAACCCGTGGATGAAATGATTTTAAGCTGCAGGAGGTCAATGTGTTTAAAAAAATATGTATTTTTTTCAAGTTGTTTGGTAAACAATATACAGATTTTGGAGTACGCGAATTGTATTTTAGATTTTTTTCTCAGGGGCTGATAACACGTGGATGAAATGATTTTGAGCTACAGGAGGTCAATGGGTTTAAAAAAAAAAATACGTATATTTTTCAATTGTTTATTTAACACGATTTTGGAGTACGCGAATTGAATTTTTGATTTTTTCTCCGGGGCTGATAACACGTGGATGAAATGATTTTAAGCTGCAGGAAGTCAATGTGTTAGAAAAATTGATGTATTTTGTCAATTTGTTTATTTAATCATATATAAATTTTGGAGTAAATGAACTGTGTAATTGATAGAGTCATGGCCGGAGCGTTTTAGCGTACGCAGTAGAGGTAATGTTGTCGATGCCAATAATTCGTTCGTCAGCTTGAAATAGACTCGTGACGAGAACATATAATAACAGTGTATTCACAGACGTCGATACGCATTGTTTAAATATTCAGGGTCTTTCGATCGCCTGGACTCGTTCGTCCGGTGCAACATACACTTTTTTTATTTGTATCATTGTTATTATTTTTTTTTCTTTACAATTCTGACCGTCTGCCTAACGAATTGATTTTTCGACCAAAACTTTGCAATCGAATTATAGATAAGAAAATCACACTTTATCCTGCCATAAGATTTTTAATGAAATAACGTTTGTATTTTATTTTTTTCTTTAGTCATAAAGTCGTAGCTGAAGAAGTAATTCGTTGCAGATTTCGAACTCGAGTGTTCGATAAAACACGCTGATGTACTTATTTTATTTTTATCATTGTTACTACAATTTTTTACACCATCCGTTTGCCTTGTTAAAAGTTTCTCTCGATAACAACGATATTAAAAATATGCACTGTGCAACGAATTGACTTTTCGACCGAAACTTCACAATCGAATAATAAACAATTGAATTACACTTTATCCTGCCATAAGATTTTAAATAAAAGAACGATTCTCTTTATTTGGTTTCTCTAGTCATAAAGTCGTAGCTGAAGAAGCAATTCGTTGCCGATTTCGAACTCGAGTGTTCGATAAAACACGCTGATATATTCATTTTATCTTTATTATTGTTACTATAATTTTTTACACCATCCGTTTGCCTTCTTAAAAGTTTCTCTCGATAACAACGATATTAAAAATATGCACTGTGCAACGAATTGACTTTTCGACCAAAACCTCACAATCGAATAATAAACAATCGAATTAAACTTTATCGTGCCCATAAGATTTTTACGGAAAGAAAAATGTTCTTTCTTTTTTTTTCCGGTCCGTCGTAAAGTTGTATCCGAAGAAGTAATTTGCGGCTATTGCCGGATGCTGACTTACTACCGAGAACCTAGTCTGACCACTACTCGTTCATGACTACTCCGCGTTACGACCATTCACTCGTGCGCTCAGAGTTCCCCGCAAGCTATATGACTCGTCCGGTATCCGGTTAAGAAGGTTCTTCCGTACGACCTGGACAACATTTTTTTTTTTACGGCTAGTGAGATGTACGATAAAAGCGGGCACAGTATAGGTTTTCGACGAAACCTTTCTTCTGACCGTACATGCCAGCATTCATGAAGAAAATTGATTACAGTTTTCGTTACCGACCGAGCACGCGTCTGGTGAAAGGTAAATGCCTCGCATAATCTTAAGGATTATTCGTTCCGAAATCCACTAATTGTCCAACACAGACCCTGCTGGGAATGACGCACAGGCTCAGCGCTGGCCGACGTTGAGCCCAAACTGGCCGAATAGGGGTTCTACGGTCTCTTAATGTTTGTTTCGCATTCTCATTTCCTCAAACCCTCTATATCATCATTACTAGCGTTGTGTTAGCTCACGCGTCCGCAGTATCTGTGTCTCACACAGAGTGTCTGTGAAATTGTGAGAGTTCTGTGAGTAACTGTCAGAGTTCTGTGAGTATCTGTGAGTATTCGTGTGAGAATCTGTAAGCATCTGTAAGTTTCGTGTGAGTATCTGTGAGTATTCGTGTGAGAATCTGTAAGTATCTGTAAGTGTCGTGTGAGTATCTACAAGTATCTGTGAATATTCGTATGAGTATCTACAAGTGTCCGTCAGTATTCGTATGAGTATCTACAGGCATCTGTGAGTATTCGTATGAGTATCTACAACTGTCTGTGAGTATTCGTATGAGTATCTACGAGTATCTGTGAGTATTCGAATGAGTATCTACCAGTGTCCGTAAGTATTCGTATGAGTATCTACAGGTATCTGTGAGTATTCGTATGAGTGTCTACAAGTATCTGTGAGTATTCGTATGAGTATCTACGAGTATCTGTGAGTATTCGTATGAGTATCTCAAGTATCTGTGAGTATTCGTATGAGTATCTACGAGTATCCGTAAGTATTCGTATGAGTATCTACAGGTATCTGTGAGTATTCGTATGAGTATCTACAAGTATCTGTGAGTATTCGTATGAGTATCTACGAGTACCTGTGAGTATTGGTATGAGTATCTTACAAGTATCTGTGAGTATTCGTATGAGTATCTACGAGTATCTGTGAGTATTCGTATGAGAATCTACGAGTATCTGCAAGTATTCGTATCGGCATCTACGAGTATACTCACGTATCTGTGAGTATCTGTTACTGTCCGTGAACATCCGAGTATCGGCGTTAGTGTCCAATCGACATGAACATTTAATATTATTATCATTGTTATTATTATTATTTTATTAGTTTTACTGAGTGGATCCATCTAACGTTTCCGCTGTTTTCCCTCCATTCTTATCTATTACATTTCTATTACCGGAATGCAAACCACGGACGAGTAATAGAAAAAGAAATTTGAATGCGGAACAAAAGCGCACAAAGTGTGTGTTCTATATACGCCGTCGCATCCTCGGGCACCGCGGAGCGCCGGACGCGTCGACGCAAGGCGACGACGTCGTCGGCGCCGACGCCGATGCCGCTGATGCTGCCGCCTCCGGCTACACCGGTACGCGTAAGCTCGTCGGCGCGACTCGGGCGACTCGTTAGTGTGAGTGACGTACAGGAATGCAGTTTGCATTGAGGCAGGTCCTGGTGCGGCCGTCGCGATACGACGCCTCCTCTAGTCTTCGCCGCCGCCAGCGCCATAGGGAATGATCGATGCACCAGTGCGAAACCTTCTCTCACCTTCGAGCCGCACACGTTCGTCTAACGCGAAGCAGATTAAATCTCCGCCTCCACGAAGCTCGCTCGAAAACGTCGAATCACAGCAAATAACGCTTTGACAATTGTTTAGAATTTTTTTTGACATAATAGATAAATAAAAAGAATGAAAAAACACCCAAAATTTTCGATCCAGAAATAAAAAAGTTTTGACCGACCGAGTTGTGCAGGTTCGAAGTTGTCGCTACGAGGAAGAAAAATACGACGTAGCTGCCGCTAACGATCGCGTCGTCGCTGGAGGTCTGCGATGTCCGCGCCGCGGGTCTTCGCGTTTCTATTATCGTGCATAGAGGAATGAAAAGCAAGGCTTACCCGACGGCGAAGCTCCACTGAGGAGTTCGCCGCTATAATTGTGCTCGAAGAAGGAAACACAGGAAGGAAAGAAACCCAGTTCTCGGCTATAATTGTGCTCGAAGAAGGAAAGAAACACATTTATCGGCTATAATTGTGCTCGAAGAAGGAGAGAAACACATTTATCGGCTATAATTGTGCTCGAAGAAGGAAAGAAACGGATTTGTCGGCTATAATTGTGCTCAAAAACGGAAAGAAACAGATTTGTCGGCTATAATTGTGCTCGAAAAAGGAAGTAAACACGTTTGTCGGCTATTATCGTACTCGAAGAAGGAAAGTAACACATTTGTCGGCTATAATTGTGCTCGAAAAAGGAAAGAAACACATGTGTCGGCTATAATTGTGCTCGAAAAAGGAAGGAAGTAAATTTGTCGGCTATAATTATGCACAAAGAAGGAAGGAAACAGATTTTTCGTCTATAATTGTGCTCGAAGAAGAAAAGAAACACGTTTGTCGGCTATAATTGTGCTCGAAAAAGGAAAGAAACACATGTGTCGGCTATAATTGTGCTCAAAAAAGGAAGGAAACACATTTGTCGGCTGTAATTGTGCTCGAAAAAGGAAAGAAACACATGTGTCGGCTATAATTGTGCTCGAAAAAGGAAGGAAGTAAATTTGTCGGCTATAATTATGCACAAAGAAGGAAAGAAACGCATGTGTCGGCCATAACTGTGCTCGAAAAAGGAAAGAAACACATGTGTCGGCTATAATTGTGCTCGAAAAAGGAAGGAAATACATTTGTCGGCTATAATTGTGCTCGAAAAGGAAAGAAACACGTTTGTCGGCTATAATTGTGCTCGAAGGAGAAAAGAAACACGTTTGTCGGCTATAATTGTGCTCGAAGAAGGAAAGAAACACATTTGTCGGCTATAATTGTGTTCGAAGGAGAAAAGAAACACGTTTTTCGGCTATAATTATGTACGAAGAAGAAAAGAAACACGTTTGTAGGCTATAATTGTGCTCGAAGAAGGAAAGAAACACGTTTGTCGGCTATAATTGTGCTCGAATAAGAAAAAAAAACACATTTATCGGCAATAATTGTGCTCGAAGAAGGAAAGAAGCACGCAAAACGCATTTCCCTGAGCGCGCTCGATGACGAGGCTGCGCTGAGAGTTCGTCGTCAATAATTGTGCAAAGATGCGGATGAAAAGGCAGCGATGAGAGGAAGAAGTTGTCGCTGCTCTTACCCGCGAGTCGAGAGGAGCGAGGAGCCGATATAGGTCAGGGCGTCGATCGGCGATGCGTCGAAAATGGGATTCGGGAAATAGCGACGAGAGAATGGACTGGGACTCTGCGTCGGGAAAGCGGCTGGGAAGCAGCGAGCTGGGCTGGACGCGACACGCGGAGGGCGAAGAGGAAGGCTGCGTTCTCGGAAATTCGGTGAAGTCGTCGTCGCCGTTGGTGGAGAGCGATGAGAAAAATGTGCTCGCAGTGTCATCGACGGAGGAAACCGACGGACGACTCGATGAAAAATTGGCTTTGAATTTGCGGCCAATTGCAGGTTGCGCTGGTTCGAGGCCGGAGGAAAAAGAAGACTCGAAACTGCGAGATCGGCAGCGATGATGCAACAGCGAGAAAATAAAACAATGTCGTAGGGCGCTGGATGTTCGCTGTTTTACGGAGGAACTCGAGACGGGCGGCTCGATGGAACATTGGGTTTCAATTTAAGGCCATGTGAAAGATGTACCACGTGACATATGAGTGCGAGATAGATGGATGCATTTTTTGAAGCAATGCTATTTAAAACCGGTTGACGGCTCGAAACTGCGAGATCGGCAGGGATGATGCAACAGCGAGAAAATAAAACAATGTCGTAGGGCGCCGGATGTTCGCTGTTTTACGGAGGAACTCGAGACGGGCGGCTCGATGAAACATTGGGTTTGAATTTAAGGCCATGTGAAAGATGTACCACGTGACATATGAATGCGAGATAGATGGATGCATTTTTTGAAGCAATGCTATTTAAAACCGGTTGACGGCTCGAAACTGCGAGATCGGCAGGGATGATGCAACAGCGAGAAAATAAAACAATGTCGTAGGACGCCGGATGTTCGCTGTTTTGAGGAGGAACTCGAGACGGGCGGCTCGATGGAACATTGGGTTTGAATTTAAGGCCATGTGAAAGATGTACCACGTGACATATGAGTGCGAGATAGATAGATGCATTTTTCAAAACAATGCTATTTAAAACCGGTTGACGGTTCGGAAGTATCATCGGACGCGGTATCGAATTGTACATCCGGTGATGCTTTGCTTTTTTCCGAAAAGTCTACGGTCTCGGAATCGCGTTCTTCACGGATTTTGGTTTCCGACTGAGTCGTTTCACATGTCCTTACAGTCCGATGGACGGTTGTGCTGGTTCGATGGCGGGGGGGAAAGGAGACTCGAAGCTGGAAGAAAGACGATGATGACCCAGTGAGGGTTTCCGGTGATTCGGAAGGTTTGCTCGGCGGTAAATTTAAGAGATGCGAAAAAAATGTAGAGCGTCCCAAGTAGAGCGAAGAGAAAAAAGTGCTCGCTGTTTTACCTTCGGAGGGACTCGGAACTGGGAAATCCGGAGGGAATCTTGGGCGGAAAGTTTAAGAGATGCGAAGAAAAATGTCGTAGAGCGACGAGAAGAAAGTGCTCGCTGTTTTATGTTCGGAGGGACGCGAAACTGGGAAATCCGGAGGGAATCTTGGACGGACAATTTAAGAGATGCGAAGAAAAAATGTAGAGCAACGAGAAAAAATTGCTCGCTGTTTTACCTTCGGAGGGACTCGGAACTGGGAAATCCGGAGGGAATCTTGGTCGGACAATTTAAGAGATGCGAAGAAAAAACGTCGTAGAGCTATAAGAAAAAAGTGCTCGCTGCTTTATCTTCAGAGGAACTCGACGGACGGCCCAATAAAAATTGGTTTTGAATTTAACACTGATGAGCAGTTGTGCTATTTCGACGATGGAGGGGGAATTAGCAGGAAAAATTTGAGAGACCAGAAGAAAAATACCATAGCGCGTCCGGATTAGAGCTGCAAAAAAAAAAAGTGCTCGCTGTTTTATCGACGGAGAAACTCGAGACAAGCGGCTCGATGAAAAATTGGCTCCGAATTTATTTGTTGGGTCTCGTTTCGACGACGAAGTGGAAAGAAGTCTCGAAACTAGAAGATCGGCGAATCTGGGTCGAAAAGTAGGTTGGGCTGAAAAAAAAGAGCGAAAAAGTGCTCGCTGTTTTATCGACGGAGAAACTCGAGACGAGCGGCTCGATGAAAAATTGGTTCTGAATTTATTTATTGGGTCTTGTTTCGACGACGAAGTGGAAAGAAGTCTCGAAACTAGAAGATCGGCGAATCTGGGTCGAGAAGTACGTTGGAGTGAAAAAAAAGAGCGAAAAAATGTCGCAGCGCGCCGAAGTCTGTTGGCTCGGACTCTAAACATAGAAACCGGAGGCTTCGACCACGGAGGAGAATACGCGAAGCTGCGGCGAGGGAACGCGGTTTTTCTTGCAAAAAAAAATTGCTACCGAGAAAAAAAAATCCGAAATAACAAGAAAAAAAAATATATACGATATATATATATGACATATATACGACATATATATGCATATGCATAATCGCGGAGGACTGCGAAGATAATGTACAGGTACACGGACAACCAAAGCACCGACAGGATGTTCAAGAGCCGGATTTATCAGGGCGATTTGAGTCCCGTCCCGACTTCGGGAAACCTTCAGCAAAGCTCCAGTACGTTAAAAAAAACAACAAAAAAATTATTATTGAATCTGCACGAGTGCGGCAACTTGGTGGTTGTGTTGACGGGTTGGGTTGGAAGTTGAAGCCCTCGTGAGGGAAGTGGTCCCGATTCTTAATTGAATTTGAGAACTTAATTCGAAGCCGCTCGACTATCGGCGAAAATGGGTCGTTTCTCACCTCGGCTTCGTCCGGTGTGCATTTTTGCTCGGTTGGTTTGTTTGTTAAGGTGGGAACGCGGCACTCCGAGGTTAAACAGTCACTCGTCAAGGAGGAATTATTGTTTCGCGGTTCCAAGCCGTTCCTCTCGAGAAATTAATTCTCTTCCGACTGAAGTGATGAACGCAGAAGCGCTTGCTACTTCCGGTTTCCCGAATATACCGCCTATGATTTGTTCGGGTTCACATTTATTTTTATTAATTTTTGCTTCCTCATAGAGGAAGCTATGTTTTCGTGAAATTTTTTTTTTCGAGATTTTGATGTCAGCGTACTAGAAATAGTCGAGAAATGTTATTTTTAGCTGGCGTCCGGATGTGTGTATGAGTGTGTATGTGTGTGTGTGTGTATGTGTGTGAATGGCGGGCATCGCTTAGAACGACTATAACTCGGAAACGGCTTGAGATAGTGGGTTGAAATTTTGTACGCTAGTGGAGTGGTCACGTCTGTTCCTTAGATATCATTTCCATGAAGATTGAGGCCCGTTTCGAGATTTTACGCGAATTCGAAATTTTTTCAAAAAGTCTGTGGTAGCTCTAACTTTCGTAAATTTTGAGCTATCGTCCTAAAAATACATATAAATACAATACCGTGGGCAAAGACCTTTGGTATTGAATTTGGCCGAAATTCACCTTAGGGATCAGATTTGATCGAATTTTGTTTTTTTTGAAAAATCACTAAAAATGGTCTAATTTGAGTAAACATGGAGGTATCGAGCTTAAATTTGGCACAGGAATGGACTAACACTGTACAATGTTTCGTATTAAATTTGGCAAATATTGATTCAACCGTATAAATTTTATGGGATTTTGAGAATTTTGAATTTAAAAATTTTTTTTTACAGGAGCTTCTGAATCAGACATTACGCAAGGAGTAAAATGAGTTATAGTTTCATAATCAGCGCTGAAGATTAGATTAGAAATTGTTTTAATTATAGTTTCCTCTATGAGGAAGCCAAAATGGCGCAACGGAATTACCATAGAGGAAGTTATGAGCAGAACCGTAAAACACTAAATGTTCGGACAAGGCCCTATATTATGTATCTTTTCGCGTAGAAGACGATGGGCACTTCGGATTTCCCCTATCTCCATTGGGAGCCGAGCTTTGGACGTTTGAAAATCACGAAAACCGACGTTTTTCCAAAAGTGGCTCAAACATTGAAAAATCGTTGTTCATTCAATTTTTTCGTTTCACAGCTATATTCGATGTATTTTTCCCCGCTGATCACGAATATCACCATTTATTTTATTCCCAACCCAATATTTTCCATATAAATCCCAAAAATACGATTTTTCGTGTGTAAAATCGAGCCCCTTAATGTCGCATTGTACTTTAGTCCAAAAAGGCCAGCGGATTCGTGTTCAACGCGCAAAAATACTTCGGAATATGTTGCAGGTAACATCAGAAAACAAAAATACGGATCCGTCAAAAAAATTCCAAGACTATTAGTTTAGCCGGCTAAAACGGATTAGCCGGCCCAACTATAAAATCCATTAGCCGAATAAGATATTTTAGCTCGCTAGGTCGGCATATCTGTACAGCCCAAGTTGCTTCTACTACGTAATTTTGTCTCACTGTATAAAGTCTCAAATACATCGGTGGGTCATGAATGCATTGTTTTTCTGATACTGTGCTTCAAAGTCTTCAAGCAGTCGAATGAGTAGAGACTAAAACAAATCCTTCTGACCGCAACAATTTTAATTTTCTCCTCACACAATTCGCACTCGCCTCGCCCCATCTCAGGTGAGAAATCCTTGTTCGCCAGCGACGCAGCTGAGCCATCGAACATAGCCCCGGGCTCTGTTTTACCCTCCGACTTCCCCCACCTCACCTAAAACTTTCCTTTTTATTGAACATAAATAAATTCGAAAAAAAAAACAAAAACGATGTTTAATGAAAAAATAAAAATAAACAAAAATTAACCGACTTATCGCAGAATAAAATCAATTGCAGTTTCAGTTACCGACCGCCGTATCTCGCATACTCCGACTTCCCTCACCTCACCTAAAACTTCCTTTTTTATTGAACATAAACATATTAAAAAAAAAAAAAAAAAAAAAACAAAGTTTAATGAAAAAAAAAAAATCAAAATAAATAAAATAAACCTACAATTCCCGCTCGGTTTATTCATCGCCTAGTAAAATCGATTGCAGTTTCAGTTACCGACCGTCCCATCTCGCATGCTCCTAATCCGCTAATCGGCGCCTCGTGTCCGACGCGCCACCCGGAGGCTGCGCTTTCGAGATACGTGGAACATCTGCGGATAAGCGAGTGGGAGATCGCGGGTGGTCGGACGGTAGTATGCTAGTTGGATATTAGGCTAGGGCAGGGTGTAGGCGAACCTCCGCGGAATCGAAGGGAGACTCGTCACTGCCCCCCCCCCCCCCCCCCCCCCCCTCCCCTCTCCGGTGAGGGGTCGAGGTAGAGGGTGGTGGGGGTAGAGCGGAAAAACTAGGTGCCCAGGACGGGGGAATCCAGCGAGCGAGGGGGGTGCGCGGAGAGGGGGGGGGGGGAGAGTGGAGGGTGCCGAGTGAACGGGTCGTTGACCCTTGTCGCAGCTGTTATTGATCGACGGCCAGGACTAGCAACATGGCTCTCCGTCCTTACACCGCCTCGCCTGGCCTACCGCAAAGGATCGCTTTTCATTATTTATTTTCATAGTTTTTTTCTTCACTGTACACACCATCTGGGTAGTTTCGTGAAGATGGCTTTCGGGTTCTCAGGATTTCTTTCGGGGCGAAGAAATTCGATCGCTGAAGGCGAGGGGCGAGGGAGGGGGGGGGGGGGGTGATGTAGCTGAGGCGAGCAACAGCGACGCGCGGTGACCAAGTTCCGGAGACTCGAACGGGGTGACCCAGTGAGCCGAGAGTTTATATGCCACCTGGATGAAACCCTCAGCCGCTGTTGCCGTACCTTCTCCTCTGTCCGTACCTTCTCGAGCTTCGCACCCTGAATTCAGCGCCGAGGGCAGCGCCGCGCCGAGACTGTGGCGGTTCTTTAATATTCGTTTTTAATGTTTTTTTTGTTTGTTTGATTTGATTACATTTCTGGGGATTTTGGGATAACCGGTACTGTGGCGACAAGTGTGGTGTTCCCGTTGGGTATCGATGTTCCCAATCGGAGCCCCGCAAGTGTGGCATTGGGTACCATTATGATTTGATTGATTGATTTGATTGGGTACCCATTGGGTACCATTATGATTTTTTTTTTTTTTTTGCTGTATTGATTACATTGGGGGGGTTTTAGGATCCCCGGTACTGTTGCGACAAATGTGGCATTCCCATTGGGTATCGAGGTTCACAATGGGAGCCACGCAAACTTGGCGTTTCTATTGGGTGGCGTTCCCATTGGGTACCATTAAGATTTAATTTTTTTTTTTGCCGACTTGATTACATTTGGGAGGATTTTAGGATCCCCGGTATCGTTGCGACAAATGTGGCATTCCCATTGAGTATCGAGGGTACCATCAAGATTTAATTATTATTATTATTTTTTTTTGTGGGGATTTAGGATCCCCGGTATTCTGGCGACAAATGTGGCATTCCCGTTGGGTATCGAGGGTACCATGAAGGTTTTCTTTTAATGAAATTTTTTTAATAACAATATGATTTTTCGATCGCAGGTCAGCAGGGCCAGCAGGGGGAGCAGGAACTGGCGACGAAGATGCTGCAAATTCAAAGCAAGCGGTTCTATCTCGACGTTAAACAGAACAGGCGGGGAAGATTCATTAAAGTAGCCGAGGTACGAATGATGACTGTCGTAATGAAATTTGAAAGAAAAATTGAAATCGAATAATTTTTTAATTTTCTGTTGTTTAATTTTACAGATCGGAGCGGACGGTAGGAGAAGTCAAATATTCCTGGCGCTCAGTACGGCGTCAGAGTTTCGTGATCACCTCTCGACGTTTAGCGATTACTATGCGTCCCTCGGTAAGATATTTGCCACGAACGAATTCGTCTTTTGACCTTTTCCGGAAAGTCTGAGACGCTATTTGTTGCTCACCACTTTGTGGCCAAATGAAATAAAAGAAAAGAAGATAACGAACCATCATAAAAAAAGGAATAAAACAACGTCATAAAAAATGCTAGTGCGTAAAAGCGGTTTTTGGACGAAGGTTGTGAAGTTGGCCGCACGAACCGGAAGCGAGTGCTGTCTGTTGTACGAGCTGAAGGCGAGTGTTGCCTACTTGCCAACTTCTGTCAGGACACCCCTTTTTCGTACGTCTCCCACTTTTTACGCCTGTAGCGTGGCGAAAAGTCACCAGGGTCTTAAAAAAGCGTGCGAGGAAGAAGCTAGCGTTGAAAACGTTTGCGAATACAGTACATTACGATAATCGTGCGAAATAGTACATTACGACACTAGTGCAGAAAAACAAAAAAAAAAATATAGAGAAAAAACTTGTGTGATTGCAACACTCGCCTTTGACTCGTTCTGCAAACTCACACTAGTCACAAAAAGTTTCTCGCACGAGTATCGTACAAAATTGTATTTCACAAGATGTGAAAATGCGGTGTTTTACGCACGCTAAGCGTGAGCAAAACCGTCTTTTTCCCACCGAGTGAAATAATGGAACTACTGTGATCTGCGCTCGCGCAGTATTTTTCTCTCACGCCTTAGTAAAAAACGCCACTTTTGCCACGCAATACAGGCACGAAAAGTGGGACTTTTTGTGCATATGTATAAAATAGTACTTTGCGATACTAGTACGGAAAAGCGGTCTTACGACGAAGGTTGTGAAGTTGACTGCACGAGCCGGATCGAGAGCTACAACGGCACGAGGCGAAGCCGAGTGACGTTTGTAGCTCGAGAGGAGGCCAGTGCTGCCAACTTCCCAACCGCCGTCGGCAGACCGCTTTTTCGTACAAGTATCGCATACTACTTTTTGTGACAAGTGCACGAAAATTTTCGCTTTTCGTGCCTGTAAAGTGCGTTCGGAAAAATAACTACAGTGACAGATAAGTCAGCGCCAAAAGTAACTGGAGTGTTAAAAAAGTGTGCGCAAAAGTAGCTAGAGTGTGAAAAAAGTGTGCGGAAAACAAACTAGCGTGTAAAAATAGTATCTACAGCATTTTTCGCGCATCCTCTGCTAGAAAGCGCCACTTTCGACACGCTTCACAGGCACGAAAAGCGGGACTTTTCGTGCACGTGTTACAAAAAATGCATTACTCCGATTATAATACGAAGGGTACAAAAAAAAAAAATCTTTGTACCTATGACACATGCGCAATTGATAGTCTTCAATGAATTTCTCCGCAGGTCCACCTAATCCAGATAATCTGCCGGACGACGGGAAGCTCAAGTCAGAAATGATGGTCAAGGACAACAGGCGGTACTATCTGGACCTCAAAGAGAACTCCCGCGGCCGATTCCTGCGGGTGAGTCACCCTGTATGTACCGAACATCAAGTATCACATTTTTTATAACACTAAATCTATCATAAAGGCGATTTCGTAATGTCGGTTTCGTCCGAGTGTCGCGCGTTCTCCGTCGGGAGGTCAGTGACCTTGGTTTTTTTTTTCGCAGACTAACAAATTTTGTTTTCTCTCGCGAATAACGAAGGGTTGGAGAGCGAGAAAAGCAAGCAAAAGCCTGGTTTGTTCTAACGTCTCGATGATTATTGCCGCAGGTATCGCAAACGATAACGCGAGGCGGCCCGAGGACACAGATAGCGATACCGGCACAAGGAATGATAGAGTTCCGGGATGCGCTGACGGATCTCCTCGAGGAATTCGGGACCGACGACGGCGGCTTCAAGGGCGATTTGCCCGAGGGCCGTTACATGCGCGTCGATAACAAAAATTATTATTTCGACATCGGTCAAAACAATCGTGGTATCTACATGAGAATTTCCGAGGTACGTATGCGAAGAGCTTCGCAGATCCGAAGTTATGCAGAAGTCTTTATATATAAAAAGGCCAGCGCAAAAAAAAAAAGAAAACAAACTAACACAACGAAGAATAAACGTATAGTTTATGATCGTAAAAAAGAAGCCGTGGAGTTTTCAATTTTCATCAATTTTCATCAATTTTTAAATAATAAATAAATTTTCTTTGAGTATAAAATTAAATGTTCAAATCGCAGCGGCGAAAGATTTTATAAAATGGTATTAAGGTTTAATGCAAATGGTGGAATGTGTTTACGGTCTTAGATATTCAAATAATTCGTAGTGAAGTCTCGAGTGCAAGTTCCAATAAGAACTATTGAAAGTTGCTTGTCCGATTGTTTTTTTATGCGCGGAACAAAAAGTGCCCCGAGAGGATTGAAAGTCAAGGTAGTGCGAGATATCCCACATAGCACGGAAATATTTTCGAAACGTTTCAACATTTTTCAAAATGTGTGTGCGCACTCTACTCTCACAATTTCATAGCTAAAGCGGGGCAAAAAGTTGTCCTATTAAATTTGGGAAGAATCGACCGAACCCTTTCAATTTTCTCATTTTTAATTCTTTTGATTTCATGAAAAATTAGTACCTCATCTGGACGCAATTTGCCGTATTAAATATTCATTAACGAATAAAATAAATGGTAGATTCGTGATCAGCGTGGAAAAATACATTAAGGTAGTCCTTGCGAATAGTGTTCGCTTCGCCTAAGTTTGAGATAAATGAGAAGGAATTGCAAACACTTCTGGATAGTATAAAAATCTGAAAAAAATCAAGCATATTAAAGTTGCTGAAAAGATTAATTTTTCGTAATAATAACTCCAAAATGTTATTAACAAATTGATTTAAAATAAAATTGTTCGAGAAATCTCCCGCAAACCTAACTTTTTTTCATCAAAATTATTCGTTCACTATTCTGAATACGTATGAATTTTGTCAGATCTTTAAATTCACTTTGAATTTTTTTTTTTATTTCGTAAAAAAGTGCAGAAAGTCACAAAATCAAAGTGAATTAAAAAATCTCAAACAATGCATCCGTATTCTCAAAAATGAACGAATCATTTTCATAAAAAAAACGTTAGGTTTCCGGGAGATTTGATGAACAATTTAACTGTTCACCAATTTGTCAATAACATTTAGGAATTATTATTATGCAAAATTAATCTTTTCAGTCCCTTTAATATGCTTGATTTTTTTCAGATTTTTATACCATCGAGAAGTCTTTGCAATTTCCTCCCATTTCTCCGAAACTTGTGCGAAGTTATTCGCAAGCACTATCTTAATTACAGTCCCGAAGCGACGACTGACGAGAGAAGATCATCAGAAATTTTTGTACCCAAAATAGACAAAAAAAATAAATAAAAAATGAATGACTGCGCATTTTTAAACATCGAATTTCTTTGGTTTTTTCCAGGTGAAGACAAACTTCAGAACAGCCATCACAATACCGGAAAAGTCATGGGCGCGGTTCCGCGACATATTCGCGGATTACTGCGACAAGATGAAGGAGGGAGGAGCGGGTGTGAGCATGGGTGGAGTTGGTGGCGGAGGCAGCGTCATGACCGACGGAAAGGGGGGCTCGGTGGTCGCGCAGGTACCATCGCCATCTTCAACCTCGCAGCAGCCTAATCCGAATCCGAATCTAGACTCTACCTTACTCAAGTGAAAAAGGCTTTAACTTAACTCGAACATTGGAATTATAACCGTAACTCGTTTTCAAGTCGTTAAGCGATCTAAAGGAACTTGTCAGAGTCTATGTCATCGTCACCGTCATCCTCGTCGTCAGCGTCATTACCATCGTAAATTTAGCTCGTGCGAGATCAACACAGGCGACGATCGCGGATCGTATCCGCGACGCGACATCGTTCGCCGTTGTAGTCACTTTTTCAATTGCGATTATCGTCACAAAATAATCGTTCGACCGAAGCGCGAGAGAGCGCGAACGTTTGTCTCGCGTTCGCGCGCCGACGCGCAAAATTTCGCTCGGGATAAAAAAAAAAGCTCGGCGAGATGATGAACGAAGGAGGGGGCGCAGCACTCGAACTTGCACCCTCGTCAATACGATCGCTGTAGATAGGAGTCGAAGATAAACGAAACGTAAGAGCAGAGCCGACGAAACGAACAGAAATTTAAAAGAAAAATAATAATAATAATAATTTTAAAACAAAAACGCGCGAGACGCAACGACGACGAGAAATTTTCGATTTGTTGCCACGGGTCGCCCGATGTCCCGAGCGAATACGCGAGTTAGCCATCGACCAAACCTTATAGGTAACTACCGTTCATTTCCTGTTCGAATCCTCAGGTCAACCTCCCCCCCCCCCCCCCCCCCCCTCCGCCCCCGCCCCGGGTTCTCATTTCGGTTGCCGCGCTCTCCGATCGTTCGCGAATTCCAATTATTCGTTCGAAACGCGCTCGTCTCACACACTCACACGTCCAAAAAAAAAAAAAAAAGAAAAATAGAAGAATTATATAATTCCCCGCGGGAAATGGACTGTAGTAAAGGATAAAGATTAAAGTGAAGAAAAAGAAAGAAAAAAAAGGGTTACGTTACAATTGAATTTGATCGTTCAGATTTTATGGATAAATAGTTGTTATATTAACGATTATGTCGCGGGTTTGGCGAAGAGGGGAGAAAAATCACGGAAGGCAGAAAACCGGGAAAGAAAAAGCATTTTTTTGACAACGCAGAGAGCGCCCGACGTTATCGCGGGACGGGTCTTTCGGGTTGACGATCTCGGGCGACACGAGCAGCCGTCGTAACTTATGAACCCGATAACGCTTCGACGGGAGAAAAAAAAAAAAAAAAAAACAAATTTCGGACAACGAGCTACGAGGCCGTTTTTCATTCCTAAAAGCGTAGCTCAAGGATGCAGACTCGGGTCGCCGCGGTTGCAGAGCGATCTAGAATCGCGAGGGGACGATGCTCGAGGCCGTCAAACGGTCTTGCACGAAATAATACATGCGTGGGTGGATGGGGAGGGGGAGGGGAGGGGGGAGTAACGAAAAAAGGTAACGGGTAACGCGACGACCGTTCCGAAAAATGGGGAGCTCGCTCGCATAATCGTCCTTGAACTCCGAGTAAATTCCAGTCGATCAATTGACTCTCGCGGGTTGGGTTTGGGAGACGAGTGGCTGTCGCTTATCGCGTTAACATTGATCGCGCCACCCCCCCTCTCTCTCTCTCCTCTCTCTCCCCCCCACCCCTCCACCCCCTCCCCCTCGTGAACCGCGACGCCGTACAATCGTTCGCTAACCGAACGATGTCTCTATTAAAAGGAAAAAAAAGAAAAGAAAAAAATGAGAAAATATTGAAATAATATATAAACATAGGAGATGGAATGCTAGCCGGATACAAATCTATATAATATGTACATTATAAACAACGTTAATTATGTTGAATTTCGTTTGAACAAAAAAAAAACAAAAAAACGTACGAAAGGTGCACCCGCGCATAAACACACTTTTATACAGAACACCGTAAGTTGAATAACAAAAAAAAAAAAAGAAGAACCAATTTAAAAGATATAAAAAAATCATTGACGAGAAAAATCGAACTGGACAGTCACGCGACAACCACGGAGAAAAAAAAACAACTCTGATGAATAAAATAAATACAGTCAGCGAGCGTGCGCATGCGTAGCAGGGCTCACGTGATTGATAGACGAGAGACAAATTGAGAAATGAAATTTTGAGAACAAAAAAAAATGAAAAAATTACGAAAACGGTGTCGACGAGTATCTTAAAGTACACGTTGCGATCTATCGACGTCCGAACTTCAAACACACAATTGCATATTAGGTATGTAATATACGAATGCATATTAGGTATTTATATAGAATCTATATAACTGTATAATTGTAACGAAATGCCAATGTCCGTGGACCCAACCGACTGTGCCCAGCCGCAACGCCCTCGCGAGTCGCTGCGTAATTCGAGGGGTGTTGCGGGATTTGCAACCGGTTAGGTCCTATCCCGGGCGCAGGAAGCAGAGTGGGGGTAAAAAAAAAAAAAAACTAATAACGGCAAGAACGAGGCGAGTTATTCGTGAGGAAGAATAAAAGAAATAATAAAAAATTTAAAAAATCATTGATATCCGATAATAACAGAGAAAAAAAAAGAAACCAAACAAGAGAATACGAAACGAACGAAAAAACAAAAAAATAAAAATAACGAAAAAAATTAATTAAGTAAAAAAGAAAGACCGAGTCGAAGATGGTACACGTTCGAGTTATATTTCCCAAAACAAGAATCGTAAAATACGCTTTCATTCTGCAACGCTGTGCTAATATCAACAATATACATTGAAAGAAAATTGTGTAAATTCGTTCTACTTGCGTTCTTTGTATTAAAAGGAAAAGATTAAAAAAAAAAAAAACAGATGAAAATAATAATGGAACGAGAGGATACACTTGTCAATTTCGCACTGGTGCGGAATGATCATTATTGATTAGTAGCGACGAGGGAGAGGGCGGGTGGTATATTATATGCATAAACAGACAAAGTGCTATTTAAAGGAGCGTGATATTTCGGAGTTTCGTGTGTGTGTGTGTGTGTGTGCTTGCGTGCTATGCAAACATCTCAGCTCCGTGCCACGCTCCGAAAATGAAAATGAAATTTTATTTATATTTTAGCGATGTTTCAATTATTATCTATCTCCGTTTAGATATTCGAACTTCTTTTTCGCGTAACTCTTTAACGAGGTTCTATTTTGATTTTTTTGATTATTATTATTGTTTTTTTTTTCATTCGATCTTTCTTTCTTTCTAAATCGACAATTTCGGCTGGTCTGAATTTACCTAGAATGTAGGATTCGACGATGTAACGCAATATAAATCACAATAGGAATTTTGGGAACGTGCGTAGGTTTGAGCCTCGGAGGGGCGTTTCGGAAGACTCTATCTCGACTCTCTCGAGTGCAGCGATTTTACGATTATAAAATTACTTATTAAAAAAAATATATGTATAAAAATCTACCTTTCATTTTTTTTTCTCGCACGAAGCAGCATTTCTTTTTTTTTTTAATTGATCGATCTCGCCTTTGGGTGAGACTCGAGAGGGTCGAAGGAACGAACCCCGAGGTTTGCGTGTAGGCGTATCGGACACGTTCAGATGGAAACGAAAAGGCATAGAAAAATTGTTCACTGGCGCAGATGGTATGACACATTGTGATCTATAACAATTTACAAATTACAAAGCATCAACAAGTAGTAAATATTTAAGGTATGTTACATATGACAAGAAAAAAAAACACACACACAGAGACACAAACACGAGAGAGATCCTCGATCAGATTCACTCATGAAAACAGACACTTCATTCAATTCTTCAAGCTGTACGCTTGTATTAAAAAAACAAAAATAAAAAACACGTGTACAATCCAAGCGTGAACGACTACAAACGTACCTTTACTGAAAATATTATACAAGAGTAAAGACGAAAAAATAAAAGAAACAGCAAAAAATAATAAAAATAAAGAAGTAAATAAATAAAAATGGAAAAACAAAGAAGTACACGTCTGACGCGTAAAAATTAAGCAAAACTAATATAAAAATAAAAAGAAAAAAGAGGAAGAAAAAAAACCACGACGCTCCTGCCACGCAGAGAGTTCTTAGACAGCTTTAAGATAAAAAAAGATATTGATAAATGATGAATAATAATTATTGAATAATAACGATAAACTTTCTATATGTTGAATCGTGTCTAGTGAGAAGCAAAAAAAAAAATACTATTGAAGTAACAATTAATACTATCGCCACGGACACACGTACACGGAGACACCGAGAGAGGGAGAGAGAGAGAACGAGAGGGAGAGAGAGAGAGAACGAGAGCGAGAGAGGGCGAGAGCTAGGGTTGAAAAACACAAACACACATGATGATGAATTAACACAGTTTGTATGACTATTAGTTGTCTCGATCGAATAATTTTTCTTTAAACTCTTCATTATTTTCACTTTAGTGAGAAATACAAAAAAAGAAAAAAACATAAAAAATGGTAAAAACAAAACGAAATGGCGGTTGTTAGAGGATAGCTTGGTGTTTTCGTTTGCTGTTTTACGAAAAAAAAAAACAAAAAAAAACAACGTTGTACAGTTGGTAAAATCAGCGAACCTTCGATTAGCTGATTTAAATGTCAAACAAAATGAAAAAAAAAAAAAAAATACAAAAAAAAAACGAGTAGTTGGATAGATACGAGAATAGCCCCACACGTTCTGCGACACGCGCGTGTTGCGGAAATTGAATCGTTACTGATATTCGTTATCATTGCTGCTGTTTGCCCCCCCGAGAACTTCCTTGTCTAACGGCAAGCCGCGAGATCGATCGCACGAGCCGAACGAAAAAGTGTGGGTCGCGACTAAGTTCACCGAGTGCAGACGAATTAATTTATTTATTTGTTTCGTTCGCCGGCCGAGGTGAACCCGAGCCGGACGAAGGTGCATCGCACACGTGCTTCCCACATGAGCGACACATGGCCTGTCCAACCGACATTTAAAAAAAAAAAAAAAAGTGAATTTTTTTTAAGTAGAAAAAAATTAAATTAAATAAATCGAGCAAATGTTATAATATGGAGAGAAGACCATCGTGCACGTTTGGCTCCGTGTCGCAGGTCTCGTGTCTCGAAGCTCGCGGTTTGCTGTTTTAAGTTTTTTTTTTCATGATAGAAATGAAACTAAAAAAAAAAAAAACAGAAATCTACTCTACAACGCTGCAGCGACTATTATTACAATTACGATTATATTGTCATTATTATTACGATTATGATTATTCATACAGTGTAGTGCATTGCCAGTTGTGTCCCGATTCCTAACTAACGGACCAGGCCTCGAGGGGGCTGATTAGTCTTCGTTTTTTAGTTAAGTGATATATACATATATACACATATATATGTATATATATGTTTTTTTTTCTTTGTTTCTTTCTTTCATTTTCTACCGAATTGTGATTTTAGCGATGAACGATAGCGATATAAAGTGCATCAGAACATTTACCATCTCTCGACCTTCCCCACGAACGAATATTTACTTTAACTTTCCTCGATAATGAAAGAAAAAAAAAAAAGAAAGAAAAAAAAAATATCGACGATGATGAAAACACCTAAAATGATACATTGTCCCTTCCTTGTCCCTGCACGAGATCGGCCCACTCGGGTCTGGCTCAATCGCCTAGGCTGTTCATTCAATAAAACAAAAAATGAGTATTTAAATCGACAAGCAATTATCTCGCGGAACGGCAGCGTTTTAAAAATCCCCGTCGTTTTGGTCCGCTTGTATATCTAACCGATACTCTCTTTCCGTCCGAAAAAAAAAACCAAAAACACCAGAAATAGAAAAAAAAAATACGACTCTTCTTTATCGTCGTCGTACAAAATAATTGACGATCTCATTGATTCGGTTTCGGCAGGTGGCTCGCTCGAAGAGCTCGGCGAGCAAGAATCGAAGGGAAAAAATGGGAGATCGTCGCCTCCGGGAGAAAGTGAGGAGACGCAAATCGTTGTCGAGAAAAGACAACGACCGATCCTCGTCCGGCGCGAAAATCCCAAATGGCAAATCCCCGGCGAAGACGAGCTCCGCACCTTCCGTAACCCTCTGCCAATCGCCCCCTCCCCATCTTCCGGATCCCTCTTCATCCAGCCCGGTCCCCAGCGAGGCGAACGGCGAATCCGCGCCTCAGTCGCACGACCAAGAGCAGCCCGAAACTATTTCGCATTGACTCGGTCGTTGATTTTTTTTTTTTACCCATTTTTCCATTGATAGTTGGTCAATTATTTTTTAGTGGTTTCGAGTCCTCTGTGGGAGCCGAAGAACACGCGTACATGAATACAGATCACACACACACTAACGTGCTAGAGGTCGAGACTCAAAAGACCGTTCTTTAATCCTTTTCGTTTTCATTGTTTGGTCCGGATGAGGCGAGAGGTCGATTTCTTGCAACACGATTGCGCGCTAGATCAAGTTAGATGATTTCCTTGATTTTTTAATTATTTTAATTTTTGTTTTATTTTTTTGTTTGTTCGATATTGAGCTGCGAGGGTGCTTTACGGATTCGGTCGATTTCGAGTCGTAGCGGTGCACGGATTGATTTATTAAGGGGAGCAAATTCAAACGTGAGTTTCAGGGAACAATTCAAACATCTGTCGGTGGGTTAAAAATCTGAAAAAAATCAACCTTATGAGAGGTGCTGCAAATACTGTTTTTATGTAATAATTTCAAAATGTTATTGACGAATTAACGATAAAAATAATTGTTCAACAAATTACCCGGCAACTTAACTACGTTATTCCATAAAAATTATTCGTTTATTTTCGTGAATACTCATGCATTTTTTCAGAATTTTTTGTATACATTGAAAATTTGGTTTTTTCTATGTCCAAGCTTTGAAAAAACGCAACTTTCAAAGAGTACAAAAAATTGTGAAAAAATGCATGCCTGTTCAGAAAAATAAACAAATCATTTTTATGAAGGAAAGCAGTTAAGTTGCCGGGTAATTTGTTGGATAACGATGTTTATCTTCAATCTGTTTATAACAAATTGGAATTATTATTTAACAAAAACGATCTTTGCAGCACCTCCCATATGCTTGATTTTTTAACATTTTTATCCCATCGAGAAGTGTTCGAAATTTCTCTGAAACTCACGTTTCTCGACACTCAGTACCGCTAAGACTACCTTAAGCCGCGAAACGAAGCTCGCGACTATTCCATTGTAAAACTCAATATCTTCTCTCGAACGATAAAAAAAAAAAAAAAAAAAAAAATTATGATGAATAAAATAAATTGAAAAAATCAACACACTCCTGCTGTGCAGCTAGCTAGTTGAGAATTATAAAAAATGTTCCGACTTAGATATGGTATAGTTTTGCGATACGATGTCTCCCTTTTGGCGCACTGTTTCACGATTTCTCGATATTCCGGGACAGAGGTGGGATTCGTGGTGCGCACGTAGAATGCATTATTTTATCAGCCGATTGCAATCGAAACCGGAAGTAGCTTGACCCAAGTTAATCGTCGCTCGCCGACCGGCAGTCCCTCCTTGTTTTTCGTTCGATCGACAGTTTAGGCGTTGTTGATGCTCTTCATTTTTCGCCGATCTTTGTCACCTCGAGACACAAGCACGGTTCACGATTCACGGAGCTACTTCCGCTTTGTCCTTCGCGTTGTTGCGTTCATTGCGATATTAAGGTATTGAATAAAAAATTAAATAAAAGAGATTGAGAGAAAAAAAAAATTAATAACGAACGATATAATTGTAGCATCGTCGCGGGGTTACGAATCAATCAAAAAATGATGAAAAAAAATTAAGAAGTAATGAAATCTCTCGTGATCACGATTTCCGGTCGCAAAAGAGCGCGAAGGGGCATGCATGGGACACGGATCGTAGAGATTGAAAGAAAAAGGTATAGCACGTCACTGCCATATTACGAATAAAATATTGTTGCCCAATTTTCTTATTTTTTTCCCTTTTTTTTTAACTCTCGTGTACTCGTCGATGAAAGTACCCGATGTGCAAAAGAGCGTCGTGCGATTCATAAAATTGAAAAAGATGTTTAAACAAAAAGAAACTAACAAGAAGAAGTGAACAAATATAAATTTAAAACGGTGAAAAGATTTTACGTATATTCGTAGCACGTTAGGGACGAGTCTTAGATAAACAAACGAAAAAAAAAAAAGAACACGCTCCATTTCTTCTACGACAGCACGGTTGAGAAAAAAAAAAAGAAAACGTAAATTACGAGACGGCGATGGTAGCTGCAGGCCTGAACTGTTGTTAAATAAAAAGAAAAGAAAAAAATGTTTAGTGTATACGTACGCATGTGATTATTAATTCCTATCATTGCACATTTACGTACATGGAGAGAAGCGTTACTGCATAAAAAATGTATTTGAAAGATTGGGTGGATATATAATAATAATAAAGAACAAAGATAAGTGGTTTTAGGTATAACAAAATATTTTTCACCATATTTTCTTTCGAATCGTCCAAACTTGACGAGGTGTTTCGACAAAAATTTCAACCCCTTGCGGTAATGCGCAATGAGAGTAAGCGTCTCATCGTCGTTCGATAGATGACTCTTTCTCAAAAACTCCAGTACGTATTCTCGCGAATCTCTCGTGTGCCGCAGACGTTCTGTGTTCGTCAATGCAACGCAGGACTGCGGACGAAGCGGATAAAGATCCAGGATATTGTTATTTACCTCCAGACGGCGAGGTCCGGAATTAGAGAGAAAATTGTAAGTAACTCGACACTAGCCGAATAGCCAAAGTATAGAAAAATCATCCGCAGGTGTCCCTGACACTCGACCGAGCAGCGAGGTGTTCGGCTAAGAGGTTCAACCACTTAGGATAATGCGTGACGAGAACGAGCGTCTCGTCTTTGTTCGACCGATGTCTCTTTTCGAGAAACTCCAGTACGTACTCGCGCGAATCCCTCGTGTGCCACAGGGGCTCTATGTTCATCAATATTACGCATGATTGCAGACAAAGCGGATAAAGATCCACTATATTTTTATCGCCGTCCGGCAATCGCGATTCCAGAGACTCGAGAAAGAATTTAATGTAACTCAGGGCTTTCGGCGAATAGTCAGAGCGTAAGAAAATCTCGTTGAGCACTCCGCATGCGATTTGAAAAACGGTCGGCGAAATCGCAGCGTCGTTCAACAATTTCTCCAACGCGCGAGAGGCTTCGGATCGGCGCGACGAAGTCTCTCCCCTCGGGTCTCTGAGTTTCTCTACGAAGCCGTTCATCAGCGGCTCCTCCACGAGCTCGAGACTCCGAGCGACGTACAGTCGTTCCACGGTCCGCGGACCGAGCCCGAGACGATCTCTCTCCCGCAGCGCGGCGAGCAGCAGCCTGCTGCTCTCCTCCGTCCGCCCGAGCTCCGCTATTCTGTTGAGCACCCTCTCCAGGTCGAGCGCGAAGCTTCCGTTCTTTACCGAGAGAGTCATCAAGGCGTCGCCTAGATTAACGAGAACGTCCGTTCTAGCATCCTCCTCGAATAAAGCGTCGTTCGTCAGGTGAATCCGCAGTATTCTCTCGGCGAATCGTAAAACTCTTTCGCCGTGCGTGAACGCTCGATAAGGCTCGAGCTCCTTCGGCGGACGTAACCATTCTCTGAGTACTTCCTAGAAAAAAAAGGCGAACCGTAACGCTTTGCGAAGAGGTCGTCGCAGCAAAATTATTTGCAGCGTCGCAGGAGCGAAAAGCCCGAACGCTGCTGCGGCAGTCGAGAAACGAAAAACGACTCACTATTATTTGGATCCTGACCGAGTACCGCTGATAAGCTTCGGGCGAAACTTTGTGGGCGATCAGGTCGGCGAACGATTTGGTGAGAGCAGCCAGTACGCTGCGATCGGTGAGCGGAAACTTTTCGGACCCGAGACATCTTTCGAACGCCGCCGGATCTTCGAAACCTTTCGTGACATCCTCGTGACTCTGTACGATAGCCCGTAAAATTTGTACGTCCATTTCGTGTCTTTTCGTGCTTTTTTTACTCCGAGAAAACTCTTAACTTAGACTCGAGGCGAACGCGTTTGTGCTCTGGTGAAACTTTGATGATGACAATCTTCGCATGCCGTTCGCACGCTTTCGCATCACTGTTCGCTGCGTCCGACTGTTTGTTTTTGTCGGGCGGAAAAGGCGGGAAGGGACGGACACTGATCATTCGGGAAGTGGCGTGTGCGGTTCGCGGTTCGGAACTCGGTCGGATTGGGCATTCGCCAGCTCATGCCGGTAAGAGTTCGACGATCGAAAAACATAGCATAAGAAATAATTCGATTGGAATTCTAACGACGATGGAAGCCGTCGTGAAAATTACGAAAAACTCGCTTCATCGTGTTGAGAAGTCGAATAAAAAAAACGACTCCTTTTTTGCGAAATTCGAACGACGATGAAAGCCATCGAGACAATCACGAAAAAATCGCTCCATCTTGTTGAGAAGTTGAAAAGAAAACAAAAAAAAACTACTAACTTGTTGCAGCAGCTCCCCGCATACTTCGGCGACGGTGGATCGAAGATTCATGTCCGACGCGGAAACTCCTCGATCACGGTCTTACACACAGGACTGGGCACTCTTATATCATCCGCACGTAGTCAGTTGTGCCGAAAATGAAGCCAACATGGCGGTCAATTCAAGCCGAATCGTGATTGTGATTCTGTCCGCGCATGCGCAATGCGTCGAAACTCGGAGTGTCGCGCAGCAAGATTTCGTACTGCGCTTCAGTAAGTGCCGTGAAAAGGTAATGGTAGGTCAACGTACACATCTTAGAATAAACTCGCACGAAGTGGTTATTTATCTTAAGAGACTAAAAATAATAATAATTGATTGTAGCATGCGATAACCGTTCAATGAACTTTGAATTTAGTAATTACTTTCGTTTGTCTTCTTTTATTTTATGGAACAATAAATCGATGAGTTGCATTCGGTTGTAATCGTTGAGTGGAGAAACGAGCGCGCGGTGCGCATGCGCGTACATAAAACAGGCCTGAACAGGCCGCCATGTTAGCTTCAATTTTGCGACGCTTTCGTCCGGCGCGTGTCCAGACTTGTCTACAAGCGTGTCCAGACTTGTCCGTGTGCTTACGATTCCTTGCCAGTGTAGCCCGGGTAGTACAAGCAATCAGTTATCAGAACGTGATATCAAAAAGTGATCGCAAAGTTACCGCCCATCCAAAGAGTTAACTTTTTGTAAGGTAGATTATACAGTTACCATTCGGACGAAAGTGTGTAAACCATTTAGATAAGTTTTTAATACCAGACCTCTTTTCGCTACCTAGGACAGTGCGTGTTAAATCGCGAAAATTGTTTCTACTTACTCGTCAGTCGAAAGTGATTATAAACGCCGATCGCCGCGGAGATATCAACGACGAAGGAACGGACGAACTCTTAAGATACCGTTTCGTTATATTTCATTATTTTATTACTAAATCACTCTGTCCATCGAACCGTACCTTCGAAGCCCACGATGCCGCGACTTCGTCGCAATTACCTCAGGTTACGAGGAAAACGGTTCGAAAAATGTCCGCGACATTTAAACCGTACGAAAGTAAGATCCGCCAGGCTGGCAAACTTTGCGCTCGTCCGACGCGCATCGTCGTGTGCGGCACGAGAGATAAAAAAAGTACGAACGAATGTTCCACCCACGAGACTTTCTGTTCGATCGTTGACATCGCTGAAGGGATCGTGAGCATACAATAGTACCGACCCGTTAATGTAGCGGGAACCGTCATAGTGGCAGATTTATATCGTAACATTAACGTCGCTTTTACTCGCGCATCGGAACACGTGGCTAGTGCCAGAGAACGTAGAAGTATATATATATATACTTCTATGTTCTCTGCTAGTGGAAATACAGGTTTTCTCGATCGATGAGCTCTGACGTTCGCCGGTAGTCGACGCGAGGCTCTTCGTATCGTTCAGAGCTTCACTTTATTTTTTTTCCAACCTCGAAATTCGAGGATTTTCCAATTTCTGGTTATACGAATAGGATTTATGATTATCGGGACATGTGACTGGCGTGAATAAACGTTTTCTCACTCGATGAGCCCGGACGGTGCGTCGGTATTCGTCGCAAGGCTCTTCGCAGTTACACGAACTTACACTGCCTTGTTTGCCTAACCTCGAAATTTCAGAATATTCCGAATTTCGGTGAAACGGTTACACGCAACCAGCACCGACGATCGTTGGGCGTACCGTTGAAAGTATTCACGTTCTTTCATCGCGAACACGATATTCTCTATGAGACATACGACCGTCGACGCGAGAACGCCGATACCGAGTATCGCGAAAATTACAGTAACTCTGTGTACGTCGACGATCTGCATCCTGGTCTGTTCGAACGCGAAACGTTCGATCTTCGAATACATGTAGCGATTCTTTATGCTCCGTATCATGCCCGATTCGTGAAGTTTCAGGATACTGAAAATATAATTAAAAACTCGTTTTTGTTAAAATTGGGAATCCCTGCAACGTCACTGGCGAGTCGAGCGACCGTCATTAACGACTGTCGAGAGACCCAAAAAACGACCGGTCGTTTTGTGACATTTTTCGTCCAGAATAACGACCAAGAAAATACCAATTGTGAGGTTGAGCATAGGTTGTTTTTGCCGTCATTGATAAAAAGACGACCCATACTTAAGGTCGCTTCCCGCTCATCTCGCATGAGTTATCGAAAAGTGAGCGAATATTGCGAGTACTTTTCGATGATGTAAAAATCTGAAAAAATTCATGCAGATCAAAGGTACCGAAGAGATTAATTTTGCGCGATAACAATTCCAAAATGTTATTAACAAATCGATCGAAAAATTAATTGTTCAACAAATCGCCCGGCAAAACAACCATTTTTTTCCACGAAAATGATTCGTTTATTTTTCCGAACACGTATGAATTTTTTCACATTTTTCAATTAATCTTAATTTTTGTGTTTAATCAGACATTTTTTCCGAATAAAAAAATTAAAAAATCAAAGCTAATAGAAAAATCTGAAAAAATTCATGCGCGTTCAGAAAAATAAACGAATCGTTTTCGTGGGAAAAAATGGTTGTTTCGCCGGGCCATTTGTTGAACAATTAATTTTTTGATTAATTTGTCGACAACATTTTGGAATCATTAATGTGCAAAATTAATCTCTTCGGTACCTTTGATCTACGTGAATTTTTTCACATTTTTATGTCATCGAGAAGTATTCGCAATATTAGCTTAATTTTCTCGAACTTATGCGAGATGAGTGGGAAGCGACGTAGCTACAGTAATAAAAAAATTGGTCTTTATTTCGGTCTTTATTCCGGTCGAAAAATGTCACAAAACGACCGGTCGTCTTTTGGGTCTTTCGATGGTCGCTCGAGTTGCTAGGGTGGGTCGGTGAGAATTAACTTACCCGATATCGAGGGTTCTCTTGTTCTTTACTCTCCTAGAGACACCGGAACCAACGTACATCGGTACATTCGATGTATCGAAGGGATAAAGTTTGCATTCCGTCATTTTCTTGGTCGCGACTGCGTCCTCCTCCTCGTACAGCACGTATTTGTACGGGTGTAAACAAACTTTGCGATACTCATCGTCGAAAGTTCGCTCGGCTGACACGCGCCCTGCCTCTACCATTCTACTGTACACTACCGAGGACTTCGACTGCTACAAATTAACAAGGTCACATAGCGCGAAATATTTTGAAAACATTTCGGACATTTTTTTAATCTTTCGCATATTCTGAAATACGTGGAAATAACATTTTGAAATATTCTCCCAAAATATTTCAACGAAATATTTCTTAAACATTTCATGAATATACTCAATCTTTCGTACATCCGAAGTACTTCTGAAACGGTGAAAAACATTTTGAAAGCGAATATTAGCAGGTGTGTACTGAACTATGTTCGGAAGCAACGAAAAATAAAAAATGATAATTTCTCGAATGACTTCAATATTTCAAAAAATGTCAATATTTCAAAAAAATATTTTAGAAACACTACAAAAAATTGCAATACATTAAAAAAAAATGTTTAGGAATATTTTTAAAAATTTCAATATTTCAAAAAAATATTTTAGAAATAGTTCAAAAATATTTTAGAAATAGTTCAAAAATATTTTAGAAATAGTTCAAAAATATTTCAAAAATATTTTAGAAATAGTTCAAAAATATTTCAAAAATATTTTAGAAATATTTCCAAAATATTTCCGTGCTATATGGGTCAACATGCTCGAGCAGTGAGACTCACGGTCATAGCATTGTGGCTGACGGATCCAGCTACGGTTAAGATTTGGAGGTCGGTATTATCCAACAGGGTCACCAGATCGTTGAAAGGTGCGTCGATGATTTCCCTGGTTATGCCTTGTATCAAACAGGCCCCGTGCGAGACCAGGGTTAGCCAGCAAAAAATACTTGTCGTCAATGTCAACATTCTCGATCCACTGCCGGTATTGTCTGGTGCATTACCTAAAAAATGAATACAAGAAATTAAGTGACGAGGACGAAAAAACGGAATTTTTTTTTGTCGATTAGTCTTTACTCGACCCCGTAAGTTGGAACTTCGAAAACGAAACCAATCAGACACCACCGCATAAGTTGGGCCGACTCAGAATCGTGCGGTTGGGAAACATGCGATCGGAAACTGTAATTCCTTAAATTTACCGGTTGCCTCGACGTACCTTGGTTGCACAACGATGCGAATGTGTAGAACAAGTGAGCGAGGCACGACCGATCTTGAAGCTCCAGAATTTTGTTGCGCGTAAGCATTTTTTGCGTTATGATATTCGCCAAAGCGAGAGTGACGATAACTACGAGAACGAGAATCCAGACTTCCGTGGAAAATATAGCGAACATCCAGCCACGCCTTCCCGTCCAGAATGGCCGTGCAAAAATACGCAGCCTGTACCGATAAATAATCACACTTTCGATATTACAACGTTTCACATTACTCAGCGTGAGACACTTGCCTGTTCGTCCACAACCCCGGAGTGAACTTTGTCGCGTTAATCAGCGATCTAGAAAATATTATTTTCGGGATGATGTCCGTCTCATTTTTTTTAGCATGATTAATTATCTTGCCAAAACCGGTTGACGGTTTGCCTTGATCGTCCAGTGTCGAATGTCTTTCGATTTTCTTGAGAACGAGGCTAAATTGAGAGTCAGCGAATGATACATTTAAAAATTTTGCGCGATACATGTACGGTCAGCACATTTACATCTCTACCACTCACAACTCCACCAGATAACAGCTCCCTGGCATACTGAACAACCGAAGAAGCGACCCTAAAAGCGACGGTTGTTATGTTCCCAAAATTAACCACACTAACGACCGCTGAAGCGACCCCTCTGACGACACATTTTTTTGCCGTGTTTCGGCAATGAAGTCGTTTGTTTGATTGGCGACCGAGTAAACGACCGTCTAGGAAACGGAAGGTTGCTTTTACGGTCGTTTGTTCGGTCGACAATCAAAGAAGCGACTTCCTTCAACTTCCTTCAACCGCTTTAGCGGTTGTTAATGTGGTTAGTTTTTGGAACATAACAACCGTCGCTTTTAGGGTCGTTTCTTCGGTCGCTGTTCACGGTCGCTTCGTTTGCTGGGGCTCTACTAGGAAACATCTCTCCACAAACAACTCTACCAGAAAACAACACTACTGGATAATAAACTGGTGCAGTTTGGGTTTGGGGTGGGTTTGGTAGAGTTATTACTCTACCAAAAAAGACAGCTCTAACAACTGTACCAGAAAACATCTGTACCACATTACAACTCTACCGTATCAGATCTCTACAAAAATTTCTACCAGAAAGTAAAAAAAAACTCTACCAGAATCAAAACAAGACGCTACACTGATAAAAAATACGGTTGAATAAATCAAGATTCGGGCAGGGACGTTCAATTAAATATTTTGTTGGTATAGCTAAAAAAATTGGTTAGATCAACAATTTGTTGGGCGATTTCACCAAAATATTTTTGTGTCATTAAAGTATTTTGATCAATCAACAAAATATTCATTTGAACGTCCCTGCCCGAATTACTTGATTCAACTGTACTTTTTTTATCAGTGTACCAGAATCAAAACAAAACTGTACCAGAATCAAAATAAAACTCTACCAGACTCAAAATAAAACTCTACCGGGCTACAAGGCTATCTTGTATTCTGCCTTGTATTCCGGTAGAATTTTATTTCGATTCCGGTAGAGTTTTATTTTGATTCTGGTAGAGTTTTTTTCAACTTTCTGATCGAGATTTTGGTAGAGTTCTAATACGGTAGAGATGTTTTCTGGTAGAGTCGTGAGTGCTAGAGATGTAAATGTGCCGTACGGTCAACGATCATGAAAAAAATAAAAATAGAAAAAAAATGTACCCACGTGAAATTCAAAGAATGTGAAAGCATGGTCCAGATTTCCCCGCATATTCCTCTAACCTTGGTGTCGTTGTCGTAGAATTCAAAGAAGCCGGGTTCCTAAAAAAACAAAAAAACAGCTCGTAAAACGTTCTCATAAACTGAGCCCAAAAACTAAAAGACTCGTATCTGACCTCGTAATAGATTATCGTTAATGGCTCCCCGTTGAAGTTGTGTGTTTCTTCCTCTCGGCTCCGCAAAATACGTTGTTTCTTCTCCGCCTGGTAGGAACGCTCGCCGGGAAACGGCTCGAAGATCCGAAGGCGTTTGTTCCATCTTACCCCGCTGATAGCGACCGTCCCGTTAATTCCGATTCCCAGGACTACCATCGCCCAAAGAACGATTCTAAATAACGACTTCATCGACACCGGAATTTTCGAGTATTTCGTATTATTCGTATAATTTTTTTTTCATACATCTACACGGTATCCGAATCATACACGTTGAAATAACGAATTGCCACTGCGATCTGATGTACTTCGCTCCGTGCGCTATAGAAGTACGAGTAGATAGAAGTGCGATTTTCATTCGGCACGTGTACCTATATCGATCCCCGTATGGCGTTGAATAGTGCGATACCGATCCACTAATGTAGCGCAGGTTGACATAATTGCGGGTATCAATGGTGACATTAACTCGCTATTATTCGAACATCGGAACGGTACTAAAATAGAGACGTTTCGATAGCGCTGAAAACGTTAAATTAAAAATATGTCCTACATAAAAAAAATTTTAACGTTTTTGAAATGCAAAAATACAACAAAAGAATCGGAATTTTTTTTTCTCATTTATTTTCTCTCTCAATCGATCATTATTTTGTTGAAACTCTCGCTCGCCTTCGAAGGGTGAGTGCTCTGTATGTGATATTTTCAGCAACGCATATAACCACGGATGCGACGATACCGATGAAGAGCAGTGCTAGTAGGAATGAAACTCGGTTGACGTCGATCGCCAAGTTGCTTATTCGCTTTATCAACGATTCATCTGTGCGAATCGACATGTAGCGTTTTATTATTGCAGCTGTGAGGCCAAATTCGCGTAATTTAATAAACCTGCGAATAGAAGACGGGGAAGAAAAATTACATAAGAATGTGAAGATTAATGGCTAAACGAAAATTCATGGTACAGTAGAGCCCCGATTAACCGGGATGCTCAGGACCGAAGAGTCCCCGGGCTAATCGAAATCCCGGTTGATCCAAACTGGACACCGAAAGTAAGGTAAACGTCCCAGTGACCGAACACGTCCTAGTGGCCGCGCAAAGCATGCGTGCAAGAGAGACGCAAATACGATTTTGCACGCATGTCCGGAAACTGGGACTTCGCCCTTAGGTGTGCGGCCACTGGTACTTTTACCTTATACAAGTCAGTAATGGCTAATGATACAACTTTATTTTTACTAGTAAAAATGACACTTGGTACGGCTTGCACTTAATTTGCTAAATAGTATGAACTAGAATGTCAAGCTTTGGATTTTTTTTTCATCAATATTACGTAAGCTAGTATTTTTTTAAAAGTATTCAGTGACTTCGGTTTGCGCCGCGCACAAAAAAAAACCTCGGGAGACGCACGGTTAAGGTAGCTCGCTTCGCGCTCATTTCGCATAAGTTCGAGAAAATTGCAAGTACTTCCCGATGGTATAAAAATCTGAAAAAATGAATGCATATTAAAGGTACTGAAAAGATGAATTGGTAATAATAATAATTCCAAAATGTTATTAACAAAGTAATGAAAAAATTAATTGTTTAACAAATTACCCGGCAAACCAACTTTTTTAAAAATAAAATGATTCTTTCACTTTTCTGAATGCGTATGAATTTTTTCAGATTTTTCAATCAGTTTTGATTTTTGTGTACTTTCACACATTTTTTCCATATAAAAAAAATCAAAGCTAATTGAAAAGTCTGACAAAATTCACACGTATTCAGAAAAATGAACGAATCTTTTTCATAAAAAAAAAGCTTCGTTGCTGCGTAATTTGTTAAACTATTAATTTTTGATCAATTTGTTTGTAACGTTTTGGAATTATTATTATGCAAAATGAATCTTTTCAGTACCTCAAGTATGCATGCATTTTTTCAGATATTTATACCATCGAGGAGTATTTGCAATTTTCTCTTCTTTTGCTCGATCTTATGCGAAATGAGCCCAAAGCGACATAGCTAAAGTAAACGGCCCAGTTTCCGCCGCTGTTCCAATTACCGCCATTGATCGCAATTTATACTGATCATAAATACAGTATAACTTAAATACAAACGAAATTGAAGGCATTTCGAAGCGCGGTTACCCCTGATCAATGCCGCGATACGTATATTTTTTAAAATAAAATGTTCCCTTTAACAATTGAAGATGGAGGAAACTGGGCCGCTTACCTTACCTTAATTCACTTTAGGTTAATCCGACTCCGGTTAATCGGGGTCCTACTGTATTAGCGGGCAGTGAAAAATACTTTACCCAATGTCCATGCTCCTCTTGTTTTTCACTCTTTTACTCATACCGGAAACGATTGGCGACACGTGATAGTCGTCGCCAACGGGAACAAGTTTGCACAACATTATTCCCCTGGTCGCCAGCGCGTCCTCTTCATCGACAAGCACGTACTTTTCCGGTTCGGAGCACACCTTGCGATACGCATCTTCGGTATTTTTCACGATCGAAACACGTCCCGCAAGTCTGATGCGTCTGAATGATCTTTCGGCAAAGGGACTCTGCAATCGCAGTAGCAAATTCGCATGACAACGCAGCTTCACATTGTTAACGAAAGGCGGACAGATTACTTACAAAAAAAGTTGCCTGGCTGAAGGAACCTTCAACAACTAGTATTTGGATTTTAGTGTTTTCGAGCAGGGTCGCAAGATCGTTGAAGGGGGCGATGAAGACTTCCTGAGTGAGGCTGTTGATCAGACGGGCGTTGTATCCAACGAGGGTGAGGAAGGCGAATATTCTGATGGTGAGGTTTAGTATTCTTGATTCGTTGACAACATTGTCCGACGAGTGCCCTGAAAAAATATACTTTTTATTTACTGTGTGGCTAAAACAACAAAAACCCTAAGCATACACAAAATTTATAGATTTTTGAAAAAACTGCGGAAAACCTGCCCTGAGAAAAGGAAATGGTTGGATTGAGCAAATGCGCGGTGACATACGTTCAAAGCTGTTATTTGTTTGGTACGAATAAAGCCTCGTTTTGTTAAACGATTATTTGCTTCAATTCGCTGAAAATGTGTTGATTGAAACAACGATTTTTGTTGTACCAACAAAAAACATCTTTGAACGTTTGTCACCGCGCATTCGCTTGATCCAACCATTTCTTTTTCTCAGTGCAGGTTTTTCGCAGTTTCTCTGTGCTCTTGTGCGGATGCGACACAGTAAGGGGTTAAGTGGGGTGTGTAAAAGGGGAAGGACCCCGTACAGATGGAACACATATATAAAAATAAAAAAAATTAAATACATTGGAATGTCTAAAAAAAAAAGAATAACAGGAACCTTACCTTGGTTACATATCGTTGAAAAGGTGTTAAACAAGTGAACGAAATACGATTGACGTTGGAAACTTTGACCTGCGCGTTCACTCAACACTCTTTCCGTCACGAGACTCGCAACACTGAGTACCGCAATAAAAATTGCAACGAGATACCAAGTTTCCGCACTGAACGTGTCAAACATCCAGTGACGATTCGGATTCCACGTTGCTCGCGCATAAATTCTTTGTCTGCGGGAACAACTTGTTTCAATTTTGGACAAACTAGTTTCGTACTATTGGTATTAACAAACTTGCCTGTTCGTCCACAAATCCGGGCTGAAATTAACGGCGTTAAGGCGCACCTTGTAAGCCGCCAATTTCGGCACGATGTCGATCTGATTCAATTCTGCGGACCTCAAGATCCCGTTGAAACTACCGTTCTTCGTTCTGAACCCAATCGCATTTTCTTCACTTTTCTCGAAAACGAGTCTGCGAATTACAATTTTTTTTTTAAATCTAAAAATTCTTCAAACACCCTTTTAACTTTGTTCCTCGTCATTGATTGTCAGAGACATACGTGAAATTCAAAAAATCCGAGAGTACGTTCCACATGTCTCCGCATATTCCCCTCGCTTTAGTGTCGTTATCGTAGAATTCAAAGAAACCGGGGGCCTTGAAGGAAACAACCGGTTAGAGTTTCCCGCAACGAACCCAAAAATCAAAAGCGCTTATACTTGACCTCGTAAAAGCTGATTCGCATGAGTTCGCCCTCAAAGTCGTGGGTTTCTTCTTGTCGGCTCCGCCGAAATCGTTCTCGTTTCTCTACCTCTTGAGAGGGAAGTCCAGGAATCGGCTCGAAATCCTGAAGTCTTTTGTTCCATTTTATCCCAGCAACAGCCCCGTTAATGGCGATTGGCGGGGTCGCCATTGCCCAGACAGCAAGCACAAAGAGCGGCCTCATTAGCTCAAGATATTCCGGATCTTTGTGTAGTTTTCAACAGTTTTACAACAGTTCGCCACGTGCCGATCGCGTGCCGAGCTGACCAACCGCTACACAGAACTGAATCGCAGGTCGCGGTTTACCCGCTACGAGCTCCATAAACGGCGAGCAACATCGCCCGTAACTGATAACTCTATCAGATCGTCGTTGCTTAATGTTCAAGAAGATAAACCTAATAAAACAAGATAATAACTAGGGGTTTCATTGAGAAGGATCGATCCACCTTCGGATAACGATCGGAACATGAAACCGCCATTAATTCACGCGGGGCAGCGTCGCAAAAACAAACACGTCTTCTCGTCAGTCAGATCGATGGGATGCCCAATTGTGATACAGTCATTCGTGAAAATGCGCGTGATTTTGATCTGGACATATAAAAAAAAAACCAAGAATACGTAGCAAGTTTTAGCGGCGTTGGTTGGTTCGTTGCGAAGATGTACCGTGACACGGACGTGCGATGGGATGAAGATGTGAAAAAAAGAAAGATTCAGCAAAGATTGAATGATTCACGCACAGAAGCAAGGTAAACGGCCCAGTTTAAGCCGCTGTCCCAGTTATCGCCATTGATCGCAATTCATACTAATAAAAATACAGCAAACGTTAAATACAAACGAAATTGACGGCATGTTGAAGAGCGGTTTACTCTTGATTACTGCCGCATATTTGTTACGTGATTTTTACGTATACGTAGATTTTTGTATAAAATGTTTCCTTTAACAATTGAAGATGGCGGAAATTGGGCTGCTTACCTCATAGATACGAAAGATCGCGTGTAATCGTTCGAAGGCTGCAATCGTTGACCCGACAACAAACCGCCTCTTATTTGTTACGTTTCAGCTGACACCAGAAGGAACGGGCGTCGTGGTGAGCCGTGCATACTGGAAGTAGTCTGCATGCACTATCCGATATAGATAATCTCGTCGCTATAGTTATAATTATATCGCCACATATTGTAACGAAAATGTAGCAGACTATTCGTTAAGGTAGCTATGTCGGTACGCCGGAGACATAGACATCAGCGTCTATGCGACATAAAAAATTAATCATACTATGTGGTACTTTGTCTGATCGTACATTAAGTGATCGGGATAATTAACGTTTATCATTATTAATTATATTCGCCCCAAAACCAAATACCCGCGTCATTCATTTGCTCGGTCGTTACAATATTCTCGAGCGTTACATCGGGCCTTGTCAGGAACGCATCAGGCCGGATGTAGCGCTTGAAAATTTCTACTCGGGATATTTTATCGCGATATATCGCTATATGTTATATCGTTATAACCGGTGCGTTGGTCTAGTGGTTAGCATGCTCGCCTCTAAACCGGAGCATCGGCAGGTCGAGGGTTCGATTCCCGGTGCAGTCGTTTCGTCGAGAAATAAAAAATATGGGCGGGACATAGCTCCAGATAAGGTAAACGGCCCAGTTTCCACCGCGGTCCCAGTTACCGCCATTAATCGCAATTTATGCTAATAATAAATACAGTATACGTTTAATACAAACGATATTGACGGCATGTTGAAGAATGGTTTACGCTTGATTAATGCCGCGATACATATATTTTTTATAAAATGTTCCGTTTAACAGTTGAAGATGGCGGAAAGTGGGCCGTTTACCTCATATAGTGCAGGCACACGCGTACTTGTACGTGTGTGCCACAAGTATATAACTGTAGTCCATGTTTACATTCTCGGCGAAACTAGACGTAGCTCCGGTGCCGTGAAGCGAATCTGAGACTGACTGTATCGGCATAGGTTTTCTGCAGTTTCCCTGTGCCTTCAGTCTTAAGACTATGGCGAATGCGACACAGAAGGGAAGTCGGCTGCAGCCGCAAAAATGGGGGGACTGGCTCGGTGCGTAAGTACAAAAAACCGAACTGGACATAAAATAAATTAAAGACTAGTAATTGCGGATCAAACCGGGGCCGACGCGCTACAAGGCAATAGCTTTGAGAAACGGAGACAGTACAAAAAATATATATATATATCGTTATACATAGTATAGTTATTGCTTGCGATGACATTGATTCCTCGACATAACAAGGATCGATGAGAACCCGCTTGGGAACGGTGGCATTAATTCCAATGACTCTGGATACTCGGCGCTAGGATTGACGGCAGTTTCGGTCACATGTCCATCCATGCATTGTGCTCTGAGCGAGGCTTATAAAAAAAGATGAAAAAACACAAGACGCCTTCATAGGAAGCCACGCCAGGAATCGACTCAAAGACCCGAAGGCGTTTGTTCCATTTGACCCCGGTGACAGCGAGCGCCTCGTTAATTCCAATTCCCAAGACGACCATCGCCCAAAGACCGATTCCATATAATTACTTCATCGATGAAGGAATTGTACAGTTTTTCGTATTATTCGTATAATTTTTTTTTTTCATACATTTAGACGGTATCCGAATTATAGGTTTTGCAATAACAAACTGCCACAGTGATCTGATGTCTTTCGTTGCGTGCGCTACGAGCAATAAAAGTGCCAATTGTATTCAGCACATGGACCTGTATCGATCCCCGTATAGCGTTCAGTAGTGCGATGCCAATCCACTAGCGTAGCGAAGGTTGACATAAATGCGGGTATCAATGGTGACATTAACTGGCTATTATTCGAACATCGGGACGGTTCTGAAATAGAGATGTCTCGATAGCACTGAAAACGTCAAAAATAAAACATATCTCGTACATAAAAAATAAAGCGTTAAATTAAAAATGCATCACTAAACAAAAATGTCTCGTACATAAAAATAAACCGTTAAATAAAAAATGTCTCGTACACTAGGGCCTCGATTTCATGAACAGCGGCGGGACCGGCTCCCGCTGACACCCACGAAAATCGAGGGAGCGCATGCCCCGCCCATACTGACTGTCGAGCATGGCAAATAGCTTACTGCGTCGGTCGATATTCGCTCTGTGGTAGGGACTGTTGCGGAAACCGAGGTCGCGCAAATCGAGGCCCTAGTGTACATAAAAAGTAAACCGTTAAATTAAAAACGCGCGTACATAAAAAGTAAACCGTTAAATTAAAAATGTCTCGTACATAAAAAGTAAACCATTAAATTAAAAATGTCTCGTACATAAGAAGTAAACCGTTGAATTAAAAATGTCTCGTACACGAAAAAATGCATCGTACAATTTTTATCATCTTCTAATTTGAAAAGACAAAAAAATTAGATTTTTTTTTTCTATTCCAATCAATTATATTTTTTTTTTGCATTCCTGCTTGCCTCCGAACAGCCAGGGCGTTGTAAGCGATATTTTCTGCAACGCCGATGACAATGGATGCGGCGATACCGACGCAGAGCAGTGCCAGTAGGACGGAAACTCGGTTGACGTCGATCGCCAAATTGTTTATTTGCTTTATCGACGATTCGTCCGAGCGAATCGATATGTAGCGTTTTGCAATCGCATCTGCGAGGCCAAACTCGCGTAATTTTATAAACCTTCGAATAGAAGAGAGGACAAAAAAATTACGTAGAAAGTTGAAGATTAATGTCGAAACGAAAATTCATGGTATTGCACTGAGAAACAGGATAGCATTTCCTACTATAACGAATCGTTCCCAGGAGGAACGTCTAAGATAGTTTCTGACAGAATAAATTCAATTGGCTAAACTACAATTACGGTTGCAAAAACAATATTTTTTTTCATTCTCGTAACTATGATATGAAGACGTTTCCTTTGGGAACTATTTTTTATGGTAAAAAATCTGTATTGCAGCTTTTACCAGGTAATTTTTTCTCAGTGTGGCGGGTAGTAAAAAATATTTACCCGACATCCATGCTCCTCTTGTTGTTCACTCTTTTGCTCATGCCGGATACAATCGGCGACAAGTTGTAAGCCTCACCAACGGGAATGAGTTTGCAAAACGTTATTCCCCGAGTCGCCATCGCGTCGTCTTCATCGAAAAGCACATACTCGTCCGATTCGATGCACGCCTTGCGATACAAATCGTCGAGATTCTTCTCCACCGTGACACGACCCGCTCCGTTGATGTCGCGAAATAACTCATCGGTATTGGGACTCTGCAATCGCAGTCACAAATTCGCATCGCAACGCAGATTCAGATTATCAACGAGAGTCGGATAGATTACTCACGGAAAAAATTGTGTGGCTGTAAGAACCTTCTAAGACTAGTATCTGGATTTTCGTTTTTTCAACCAAGGTTGGGAGATCGTTGAAGGGCGCGATAAAGACTTCCTGGGCGAGACTGGTTAACAAACGGGAGTTGTACGCCACGAGAGTGAGCCAGCCGAATATTCTGACGGTCAGGTTTACCATTCTCGATCCATTGTCACCATTGTCCGATGGGTTTCCTGAAGAAAATATCATTCATTTGATGCGTGACTAAAACAATAAAAATACACAACAAAAAGGTGGTAAAATTCGTATATATTTCTAAAATATAGATATGTATAAAATATAGATAGAATAGATAGAGACATAAGAAATCCAGAAGCAAAAAACAAAAAAATACAATAAAAAGTAACAAAATAAAGCAATGAGATACAATAGAAAAACCAACGAAGTAATAAAGAAATATAGATAAAGCAACAAGGTGAGCGCACAACAATGGCGGAATGGAAGAGTAGCGAGTAGAGAGCATATCGAATGCCGGTCAACCGACAGCGGTGGATGTGCGTTTGGCGCACGCCTGTGATGGTCCCCCAAGTCAAGCTGATTCGTTCGCGGTCAGTACTCGGATGGGTGACCGTTTAGCCGTGCGCTAGCTGGCGCATCGGCCGTTCAGCGGGAGGCCCTTTCTTCCGAGACTTTGGTGTTTTCTGCACTTTCCTCGAGTCCAGAAATACCGGTGGGTCAGTAGAATATTGCCGTCTGTACCGGCACGGGTTTTCCGTACACTGAGAAAAAGGATAGTATTTCCTACCATAACGAATAGTTCCCAGGGGGGACGTCTATATATATAGTTTGTGATAGTATAAACTCAATTGATTAAACTATAATTATAGTTGCAACTACAATTTTTGGTCATTTTCGTAATTGTAAAATGTAGACGTCTCCCCTGGGAACTATTTACCATGTAAGTTTTTCACAGTGTAGTTTCCCCGTGTGCCCGGCAAATGCGGTACAGTGTAGTTAGGGTAGTACTAGCGGACAGTCTGAGCCCACGTGAGTTCACAGAGAATCGAGAGAGAATTGCGAACACTTCTCGACCGGATAAAAATCTGAAAAAATCAAGCATATGGAAGGTGCTGAAAAGATTGATTAGGCATAATAATAATTCTAAAATGCTATTAACAAATTTATGAAAAAAATAATTTTCAACGAATCCCCCGGCAACTTAACTTTTTGTTCATAAGAAAACCATATTCAAACTTTTGGAATACGCATGAATTTTTCAGAATTTTGTGTAATTATCGAAAATGACGTTTTTTTCATTAACTAAAAACGCGATTTTCAAAAATTACACGAAGTTCTGAACAAATTCATACGTATTCAGAAAAATTAACGAATCATTTTCATTAAAAAAAAGTTGGATTGCCGGGTGATTAGTTGGGAAATTTCTTTTTCGTTAATTTGTTAATAACATGTTGGACTTATCATTATGCAAAACTAATATTTTCAGTACCTTCCATATGGTTGTTTTTTTCAGATTTTTATCTCATCGAGAAGTTTTCGGAATTCCTCTCTCAATGCTCTCTGAACTCACGTGGGCTCAGGCTGTTCGCTAGTACTACCTTAAGTCGGCTACGGACGCACTGGAAGTTAGGTAGCTTAGCTAAGTGCGGTGGGAATCGATAGGGAGTGTTAGGAGGGAATCGGGATGGGGTTCCGTAAAAACCCAACGGGGTATGCGGTGGAATTAGAACAACAAAATTTTAAAAAAATTATATTTCTAAAATATATGTCTATTGATATATTAAATATATATGGCTAAAAAAGGTATGTGACAACGGCAACCTTACCTTGGTTACATAGCGTTGAAAAGGTGTGAAACAAGTGAACGAAGTACGATCGGGTTTGAAGCTTTTGACCAGTGCGTTCCGTCAACACTTTCTCCGTAACGAGACTCGCAACACTGAGTACCGCAACAAAAATCGAAACGAGATACCAAGCTTTCACATTGAACATATCGAACATCCAGTGACGATTCGGATTCCACCTTGCTCGCGTATAAATTCTTTGTCTGCACGTATTAATTAATTAATTAATTAATTAATTAATTAATTAATTAATATATTTATTAATTTTCAATTATTAGTATCAACTCACAGAGAAAAAAAATCAAAAGTCAACATAATGTGCGCTTACGGGTGGCGAAAGAAATGATTGGTTGATCGAAAGGAATACCTCGTTGATCGGGCTAACAGGCCGTCGTATCAAATGTTTCTTTACTCACTATGACAATTATTTCGTTCGATCAACCAAAAATTTGTTTCGCCACCCGTAAGTGCCCACTTTGTTGACGCAATCGATTTTTTTTTCTCGGTGCAAACTTGCCTCATCATCCACAAAACTGGGCCGAAGTTAACGGCGTCAAGGCGCACCGCGTAAGCCGCCAATTTCGGTACAATGTCGGTCTGATTCAATTGGGCATACTTCAGTACCCCCTCGCCGTAAGTCCCGTTCTCCGAGTGGAACCCGACCGAATGTTCCTCGCTTTTCTCGACGACGAGTCTGCGAATTATAAAAAAAAAATCTAAAAATTCTCCAAACACTCTTTCAACATTCTTCTTCGACATTGATTGTCAGAGGCATACGTGATATTCAAATAATCCGCGAGTACGTTCCATATGTCTCCGCATATTCCTCTCGCTTTAGTGTCGTTATCGTGGAATTCAAAGAAACCGGGAGCCTTGAAGGAAACAACCGGTTAGAGTTTCCCGCAACGAACCCAAAAATCAAAAGCGCTTATACTTGACCTCGTAAAAGCTGATTCGCATGAGTTCGCCCTCGAAGTCGTGGGTTTCTTCTTGTCGGCTCCGCCGAAATCGTTCTTGTTTCTCCACCTCTTGAGAGGGAAGTCCAGCAATCGGCTCGAAATCCTGAAGTCTCTTGTTCCATTTTATCCCAGCAACAACCCCGTTGATGGCAATTGGCGGGGTCGCCATTGTCCAGATGGCAAGCACAAAGAGCGGTCTCATTAGCTCAAGATTTTCCGGTTCTTTGTATTCACTGTAAAAATAAATTGCAAATTTAATGTACTGGATATTGAAATTTGCTTTTATTAATTACATTGATTGAACATTAATGTACTTTTTTGGAAAAATAAAAATACCGAAAAATAAAATCACAAATCTTTTGCTTGAAATTTACAATCAAAAATATCATTGAAAATAAAAATTTTAATCTAAAATTGCAACGCACACGTGTTTTCAATTCCAGACGCAGTTTATGTAAAAAAAGCTTTCGATACCGTAAATTAATTTTCAAACAAATTTTTTTTTACTGCGTTGTTACCAACAGTTTTAGGACGGTTCGCCACGTGATGATTGCGTGCGAAGCTGACCAACCGCTCCGCAGAACTGAAGTCATGCCGGTCGCGGTGTCCCCGCCATGGTCTCCATAAACGGCGAGCAACTTCGACCGTAACTGATAACTCTATCGGATGGCCGTTGCTTAATGTTCAAGAAGATAATATTAATAAAACAAGATAATAACTGGGGTTTTCATTAGAAAGGATCGTTCCAACTTCGGATAACGATCGGAACATGAAACCGCCATTGGCTCACGCACGGCCGGGTCGTAAAAGCAAATAGGAGTCTTCTCGATCGATGAGACGCCCAATTGTGATACAATCATTCGTGAAAATGCGCGTGATTTTAATTTTCAAATATTTGCCGGCGTGGCCATTGTCCAGATAGCAAGCACAAAGAGCTATCCCATTAGCTCAAGATTTTCCGGTTTTTTACATTGTCATCAACAGTTTTAGGACGGTTCGCTACGTGCTGATTGCGTGCGAAGCCGACCAACCGCTCCGCAGAACGGAAGTCGCTGGTCGAGGCTTTACAAAGAGCGAGTATCATCGCCAGTGATGATAATATATTTATAATATAATAAGATAATAACAGCGGTTTCATTAAGGAGGATCGATCCAACCTCCGATGAAACCGCCATTGACTCACGCACGGCCGGGTCGTAAAAGCAAATAGGAGTCTCCTCGATCGATGGGACGCCCAATTGTGATACAATCATTCGTGAAAATGCGCGTGATTTTACTCTGGAAATATTTGGCGGCGTGGCCATTGTCCAGATAGCAAGCACAAAGAGCTGTCTCATTAGCTCAAGATTTTCCGGTTTTGTACATTGTCGTCAACAGTTTCAGGACGGTTCGCCACGTGCCGATTGCGTGCGAAGCCGCTGGTCGCGGCTCTACAAAGGACGAGCATCATCGCCAGTGATGATAATATATTTATAATATAATAAGATAGTAACAGCGGTTTCATTACGAAGAATTGATTCAACTTCGAATCACGATCAGAACATGAAACCGCCATTGACTCACGCACGGGTTCGTCGCAAAAACAAATACGAGTCTTCTCGATCGATGAGACGCTTAAATGTGATACAGTCATTCGTGAAAATGCGCGCATTTTCATTATTCTGAAAAAAAAATAAAAAAAAATAAAACGGAAGATTCAGGAAATACTGAATGATTCGCCAGGAGCATGGAGACGAACAATCGCATGCAATTGCTCGATGGCTAAAATCGTTAACCCGATAACGATTCTTGTTCTTGACTCTTCTTCCGACATCGGAAGCAAGGGGCGTCACGTGGTAAGCCGTGCATACCGGAAGTAGTCTGCAAATACTGTCCGATATAAAGGATCTCGTCGCTACATAGTTATATCTATGTCGCTATATATTACCTTGCTAGGCTGAAGGATTTCGGTCAATGGCCTATTGGCCCACCCTAAGTCATTGTAATGGAAAAAAATAACTAAATGAAACACGCACTGCAAGTGATGTCAATAAATGTCTACTTTTCTACTACTAGGTCGCTGTATATTATATAGTATAGTTATTGCTTTCGATGGCTGTGGTTTCTCAATGTAACAAGGATCGATAAGAACACGGTTGGGAACGGTGGCATTAAATCCACACTGACAAATTCGCACAGTTGAACAAGATCCGGGCAGGGACGTTTAAATAAATATTTTGTTGGTCGAACAAAATATTTTAATGACTTAAAAATATTTTGCTGAAATCCCCCAGCGAATTGTTGATCTAACCAATTTTTTAGCTGTACCAACAAAATATTCAGTTGAACGTCCCTGCCCGAATCTTAATTGATTCAACCGTATTTTTTATTAATGCAGTGACTTTGGATAGGGGAGAGCGGGGCGAAATGAGATGATAGGGCAAAACTCAATTTTCCAATAATTTTTGGATACCCCATTTTGTTCCAACGATAAATCCGAATTTTCAACCCCGTTTTCCCCCACTTACCACCACCGCCACCATCCAAAAGTTATTGGAAAATTCCGTTGCGTCCAATTATCCCGTTTTGCCCCACTGTCCCATTTTGCCCCGCTCTCCCCCAGCCGGCGCTAGGGTTGAGGGCAGTTTCGGTCATATGTCAATCAATGCATTGAGGCTCACAAATAAAAAATACGAAAAAGTAAACATGAATAGAAAAACGGAAACAATTTTGGATCTCATTAGTAGTCTTAGCGGTTTCAATAGTACTGTCGGAATCGAGCTCGGTATTAATTTGATATTCGAATACCAAAACTACATTTTACAAGTAAAGGCTGCACAGAAAATTCATAACACGTTTTCGGACGGGACGAACGCATAGAAATTGTAAAAGGCTTTTTTTTGTATTTTGCAATATGTAAATGTTTCTGGACCATAAATCTAACAGTCGATTTCCGTTTATTGCAACACCTCTCCTTACATGCTTCACATACGACGAGGAAAGTAAAAATAGTTCTACAAAAAAGTTTTCACTATCCCAGCTTCAAAAATTCAAATTCGAACATCGGAGCGGTCGTGACAATCTGAGAACTGCGTTACCACTGGTGTTCTCCGACGTAATTTCTAGTTGTCCAAAGTTCGAATTTTTTCCATCGTCCTTAGAGGAATGCGAATTAAAGCCCCGCACCTCGGACGGGGTGCAAAGCGACTCTCTCAGTTGTTGCTTCATCCGCGAAGGCGTTTTATGCGATCAGATACGATTCTCTTGACATCGGTAAATCGTTGGATCATAGTTACGATAGTTCCGCGTCTCCTCAGCACTGCAAAGACAACATTCTCTGCGGCACAGATAACCACCGACGAGAGGACGCCGAGACACAATACTGCAAAAATAACGAAAACGCGGTCCATGTCGATCGCGAGACTGGAAGTGTCATTGATAGTGGCTGCATGGTTTCTCGGAGCTAGGTACCTCTTCTTTATCGCGTCTATCACGCCGTACTCCCGCAGTTTCATAATCCTAGAAAGACAGCAAGAAATCTGAAAATAGAAATCATCGGGACAAGACGCACTGCAAAAAATTACTGTTTGAAAATTCATAAATGTACATGAAGTTTTATGCATATACAGTACATGAAATTTCATTCACACGTATGCAAGAATATTGCGTTACCGGTATATTAAAAACAATATTATTTGTATAATTTTTGTAATAATAACATAATTTTCACATACGGATGTCTTCATTTTCAATGTCATCAGCGGTAATTTTAATATACAGGTATTGCATTTAAAATTAAATTATTAAAATTCGAATGCAATGTGTATGGATTCTAATTTCATATACCGAGGTTGAATATTTAATATAACTTTGTATATCGAACGCGTTGTAAATTTCATAACATTTTTTACAGTGCGGAATTAGAGGTAACTTGATACCCGATGTCGATGATCTTCTTGTTCTTGAACCCCCTGCTGACACCGGCGGTGACCTGCGTCACGTAATAAGCTACCCCGACCGGCAGCACTATGCAAGTCTTAGCTCCTCGCCCCGCTACCGCATCTTCCGTATCGAACATCACATACTTGTTCGAATCCGAACAAACCTTGTTGTAAAGATCTTCGATATCCGACATGACTTTCAAGCGGTTCGATTTTCTGACGCGTCCGAATATCGGCTTCGCGTAGGTACTCTGAAATCGCGAATCTTATGAAGCAGTGAAGTCATTTGCGTCTCGGATAGCAGAGTTGGTGATTTCTCACCGAAAAAGTAATGTCGGCGATGGAACCCTTCAACACCAAAACTTTCAAATTCGTTTTGTGAAATAGACTGTCGAGATCGTCGAATGGTGGATTGTAGACTTCCTGGCTCATGCTGTATATCAAGTGGGAACTGTAACCGATCAGGATCAACCAGGAGAACATGCCGATGGTGAACGACAGGATTTTCGAGCCGCTTCCAGTATTGTCCGGTGTGTCGCCTGCAGGAAATAACCGTTCATTGAAATTTCAACGTGCCAACGAATTCCGTTGCATGCAAGCTTTGGTGCGAAATTAATGCAAATCGTACTTTTTTGTAACTCATGTGTGAGAAGTGCTACTTTTCGCGCCTGCCGAGAGAGGCGAAAGTGTCGCTGTACAGCGAAGTGCACCATAAATACCCGGCGCATGCGGACATCGCTCCGATCTTACTTTACGCACGCGCTTTACGCACGCGCTTTACGCATGCTTCAGAGTGAGTTAGGCCGTGCGGTACAGCGACACAATCAGGAGATACAGGGTGGGACTTTTCCTGCATTCGTTATAAAAACTATTATGCGATACTAGTGCGGTGTAGCGAACATTATACGCGGACTGTCAAGCGAGTGACAGAAGCGAACTTTATATGCACGAGTGCAACAGGAGCACGAGCCGAAGCCGAGTTTTCCCTGTGATACGAGTGCGACTCACTTATCACGCACCCTGATGCGTGCGTAAAGTGCGTGCGTAAAGTAAGATCGCCGCGATGTCCGTATGCGCCGGGTATTTATATTACACTGGGCTGTAAACCGCCACTTTCGCCACTCTCGGCAGGCACGAAAAGTAGCATTTTTCATGCATGAGTTATAAAAAAAAAATTCGGACGAGTGTGAGTTTGTAGTAAGAGGTGAGTGCTACGATCACACAAATAATCAAAAGTTTGTCGCACGAGAATTGCGCAATATTTTATTACACTCGGTGCGAAAACGACAGTTTTACGCACGCTTCGCGTGCTAAAAATCTCTATTTTCACACCATGTGAACTGAAATTTGGTACGAGAGTCGTGCTAAAAAGTTTTTCTGAACTCGTGTGAATGCAGCACTTGTCAAAAAAGTTCGTTCGCACTAGGATCGTTATGTACTATTATCGCACTAGTATCGTAAATTTCCATTATTTCGCAACTTACACATTATTTCATTAACAACAATTATTTCACAAGGTGTGAAATTGCAATTTTCGCACCGAGTGAAATAATTAGTACATTACTCCACGAGGGCGAAAAACGTTTTTCTAAAGAGTGTGAGTTTGCAGCACGAGCCGAAGGCGAGTGCTGTAATCACACGAGTTAGAAAAAGTGTTTCGTACATCCCTCGTGCGAATAGTCCATTACTCCACGAGGGCGAAAAACGTTTTTCTAACGAGTGTGAGTGCTGTAGCGAAGGCGAGTGCTGTAATTACACGAGTTAGAAGAAGTGTTTTCATCACTCGAAAAAGTGTTTCGCACGAGAGATCTACGAAATTTTTCATCACAAGGTGCGAAAATGGGGGTTTTACGCACGCGAAGCGGGCGGAAAAGCGGCCATTTTCGCACCGAGCGATAAAAAAATGTTTTGGGGGGCAAAAAAAAACCTTTATCCGAACGGGGGCGCGCTCTGCTGGGCTACTAGGCGAATCATGTCGGCGAGCGCTCATTTCACGAGGGTACCGTTGCAGGCATAAAATGCGGCCACTTTTTAGCATAGTCGGAAAAAAATAGTATATGCCACTCGGGAGAAGTGCATTTTCACCTCGTGTGAATTTCTGTCCTCGCTTCGCTCGGACAGAAATCTTCGCCCTTCGTGAAAAACCGCACTTTCCTCCCTTGTAGCATAATGTACTATTTGTTCATTTTTCGGCGAAAGAAAATATTTAAAAAAATTTGTTATACGGTTATTTCAATGCGCGGAAACTTTGAACGCCTCACCTTGATTGCACAGAGTTGAGTAGGTGCGAAACAAGTGATTGATATACGATTCAGATTGTAGTTGACGACCCGTGTGATGTATCAGCACTCTCTGCGTAACTTTGCTTGCAAAACTGAGGGTCATGATAAAAGCGAAGATCATGCACCAAATTTGGGTTGAGAACAGATTAATCATCCACAAACGATTTCGCTTCCACTGGCCGTGCGCGAAGATTCTCTGGCTACAAAAATAATCAATGTTACCCTTCCGTCTTACTCGATTTTAATCAACGTCAGCCAGTGTAAGCGTACTTGCCTGGTGAACCACGTTGCCGGTGTGAAGTGCACCGCTTGAATTCGCGTGTGATAAGCTTCCATTTTTGGGATTACATCGGTCTTGTTCAGCCTAGCGTGTTCCAGTATTCCACCGTAAGTCCCGTTCGGAAATGTGATTCCCAAGGAACCCCCTTTAACATTGGTCAGGACGAGGCTGCTCGGTCGTATCTCGATTACATATCGTCGAAGTCACAGTTGCACATTCAGACATTCATTTTGCTTCCTCATAGAGGAAGCTTTGTTTCCATGAAAAAAAAAATTTATCGAGATTTTAATAAAAAAAATGTCTTCAGGATGTTCCAAAACATCGGAGAATCATATTTAGAAAAAATGTCTGGATTTATGTGTGTGGTTCGCGCGTGCGCGTGTCCGTGTGTGTGTGTGTGAGTGTCTCAGACCTGAAAAATTGAACCTCTTATAACTCAAGAACGGCTTGAGCTATCAAGCTGAAATTTATAAGGTATGTAGAGGGGTGAATCCTTAATGTTTGGTTACCTTTTTAGCAAAATGCTTTGACTCGTAAAAATTTTACATGATTTTTAAGATTGCTGAAAAACTCTGTGCGCACGCTAGCTCTTACAATTTTCTAGCAATCGGGCCAAAAAGTTGTACACAAAGGCACTATTACCGACCAATGAGCCATATTTAATTTGGCGAGGATCGATTAAACCGTTAAAATTTTATGAAATTTGAATTTTTGGATTTTTACGAAAAATTAGTATTTTCTTTCTGTCGGGAGGTTTCGTATAAAATATTAAGTTAAGACTAAAATTAGTTGCGGTTTAGTGATCGGTGGCAAAAATAGGTTGAATGTAGTCCCTGAGCGATGATTCAAGAACAAACTTTTTCGGGAATTTTTATAACCAATATAGCCAAAATGAATGATTTTGCGTAGTGCCAAACAACGAATTCTTTGCTTCTCGATGGCATCGCGGAAAAACTCAGGTGTTTATCATGTTCTACGACGGGAAATACACAATATGTATGTGACGGGGTTAAAAAAGCTAGGTAAAGAGGTACCATTTGCATTTATTGAGTAAAATCTAAAGTGCCAAAAATAATTCAGGAGCGCATAATTTGATGTGTGTTTTTGCGCAGATCACAGATCCGACAAAGTGAAGCGCGACGTTGGTGCATTTTTCTCGTTGAACCTGGATCGGTCAGTCGTTTTGCAAAAAAGTCAGAAACAACGTTGACGTTGAAAAAAGTTGAAAATTGAAATTTTCATACCGCTTCCTCATAGAAGTTGAAAGTTGAAATTTTCATATTGCTTTCTCATAAAAGTTGAAAATTGAAATGTTCATATGTCTTTCTCATAATGTTCCGTTATTCGCGAAGCTTCCTCTCTGAGGAAGCCATAAATATAGAAAATTCTTTCTCATAGAAGAAGCTTTGTGAAAATAAAGGAACATTATGAGAAAGACACGTGAACATATCAATTTTCAACTTTTTTTTATACTCACGTGAAATTAAATAAATTAGCGAGCGTAGTCCACAAGTCACCGGTTATTCCGCTCATCTTAGTGTCGTTGTCGTAAAAATGAACGAAACCTGATTCCTGAAAATTACGACTCGTAAATAACTTGCGTAATAATTGGATGAACTAAGATTTGAACATTTCTTTGGTTTAATGTGAAATTCGTACAACCAGAAAAATAATTTATTCGACGGCCACCGTTTATTTGGTTCAAGTTAAACATTTATTTGATTTAAATAAAATAAATATTAATTTTTATCACATAAACATCTTACTTGAACCAAACAAACGGTGGCCGTCAAATAAATTATTTTCGAAAAAATTATTTATTCGATAAATAATTTTTCTGTGTGTATTTGTTTCATTCGATCGGAGGCACAAAAAATTTTACCTCGTAATACATGATGCGCAAAGGTTGTCCGTGCATGTTCCGAGTCGTTATCAGGTGTTTCTGCAGAGCCTTTTCTTCTCTCTCGAACCGCTCGACCGACCCTTCGCTGATCGACGCGAACTCTCTGAGATGCTTGTTCCATTTGACAACAGTAAAAGCCGCCTCGTTCAGCGCGAGTTTAAGACTCGAGATTCCGAGAACGAGAGCGAGTAACGACTTCATCGACTCAGGCTATTTCAATAATCTTTCTTTTTTTTTTACAGCATTATTTCCATCGTATTCGTCGTAAAATTTGCACAGCATGAAACTTACGTGCTAAGTTCACAGAGCGTTGCACGAAACTGAATTATTCTACTGTCGTCTACTTCGTACGTTATAATAGTTCATGCGACACGCTATTCGATAAGGGATCAACTTAACTGTAGTAAACATTCGCAGAGATGACTGCGAAATTCTGAGCTAACAAGGATCGATGTAACTACAGCTGACAGACCTGGCGTTGAAGATAAGACTCTGCAGTACTCCGAACGAAACGTCAATCGTTAAACAGCGTGAATATGAGAAATATATCGACCGACCGAAATCGGAAGAGCTTCATTGTTCCGTGCAGGGAAGTGGAACAATCGCGCTTCCGGTTTCGGACGAGGTAGTTCGAGGTCGAAACTTGTCTCAGTCGTAGATGCTGGTTGTCGATTAAATTTTTTGCGTAGGTTGAACTTTTCGCGATGTACCGCAAAGTCGTGATTGATGACGTGCCAGCCTTTGGCTGAAACGCCCGTTCGGCTTTACACTCCGCGGACGGACCGTTTCCGATTATTATCCGCAGTGTGAGTCGTCGCGGCGTTTAACGTAAATGGCAAGCCAGAGCCGCGACAATTTATAAATCGGCATCGTTATCGCATGACACAAATAAAGTTTTATAGTTGACCGTGAATGGCACGTGGCTGGATGAGCTCGCGTGACCGATCCTCTCTCGCAGTGCATGGTGGGCGAAACTTATAACTGAATACAAAAAGTCAATAACGTGGGATATCATTCGAATCGATAGTTTTCCATGAGAAATTTTTGGTTTCGCGTTTACCGTAAATGGTAAGTACCATAAATTGCGCTTACCGTAAATGGCAAGTACCATAAATTTCGCTTACCGAAAATGGCAAATGCCATAAATTGCGTTTGCCGTAAATGGAAAATACCATAAATTGCGTTTGCCGTAAATGGTAAGTACCATAAGTTACGTTTGCCGTGAACAGTAAATACCATAAGTCGCGCTTACCGTAAATGGCAAGTGCCATAAATTGCATTCACAGTAAATGGTGAATAACATAAATTGCGTTTACCGTAAATGGTAAATAACATAAATTGCGTTTACCGTAAATGGTAAATACTATAACTTACGTTTACCGTAAATGGCAAACGCGAGTCACGCGAATATATAAATCAGAATAGTTATCGCATGACGGAAATGGAGTTTTACAGTTGACTGTGAATGGCGCGTGGGTGGATGAGGGCCTGTCACGTGGGAACCCTATCTCGCAGTGCATTTTGGCCGAAACGTTTAAATGAACACAAAAAATCAATCACAAGATGAGCTTCCAATTCGATAGTTTTCTATTATACATTTTTCTTTTTGCGTTTACCGTAAATGGTAAATACCATAAATTGTGCTTATGGAAAATGGTAATTATCATAAATTGTGCTTATAGAAAATGGTAATTATCATAAATTGCGTTTACCGTAAATGGTAATTATCAGAAATAGCGTTTGTCGTAAATGACAAACTCGAGTCACGCTAATACATAAATCGGAATAGTTGTCGCACACAAGTAAACTGTTATAGTCGACCGCGAATGGCACGTGGGTAGATGGGGATGCGTCACGTGATACCCCTCTCTCGCAGTGTATTGTGGGTGCAACGTACAACCGAACACGAAAAGTCACTGACGAAACGTGCCTTTCGAATCGACAATTTTCAATAATGAATGTTCCGTCGCTTATACTCGTACATGAATATAATATTTTCGCAGATAAATATGACCAGTGCAAGCATCATGCCCAGACAGAGGATCATGAAAAGCATCGAAACTTGATTCATATTGATAGAACGGAAAGGTGTCTGCTCTGAGCTTATCACGGTAGATTCCATCCAACGGTCCTTCATTCCATCGGTAAGTCCGAATTCGTTCAACTTTAGTATACTGAAAAAGCGTTAAATATCGGTACAACCACCAAGTTTCACACAAAGTTCCACACCCAAAGATCAGGTACGTTACTTTTCAAATTTTTGTTACAAAATTATTGAGCGATTATTATTATCTTTAAAAATGGTACGTAAAAAATGCGGCAGTTTTACATCTCCACCACGTAACAACTCTACCATATTAGAACTGTACAAAAATCTTGATCAAAGCGAACCAGTCGCTAACAACTCTACCGCATAAGAACTCCACCGGAATATAGGTGTCCAAGAATAAAACTCAACTCAAAATACGACTCTACTGGAGTTCAAGGCTGCCGTCTAGCTTTGTATTCCGGTAGAGTTTTATGTAATTTCCGGTAGAGTCGTTATGTGGTAGAGTTATTGGTGGCTGGTTCGCTCTGGTAGAGTTTTTCTCGTACAGTGGTAGCGATTTTGGTAGAGTTCTAATACGGTAGAGTTGCGAAGTGGTAGAGATGTTTCGTGGTAGAGTTGTGAGTGGTAGAGATGTAAATGTAACATTTTGAAAACAAAATCGAACGACGATACTTCTACAAATATTGTGATCAAGGAACACGTTCCGTTAAGAGCTGCAGTGTTAAAGAAATACCAATAATTTACCCAAGATCCAAAGCCCTCCTGTACTTGTATCCTTTGGGTACACCGGAAGTGACCCAAGTCGAGAAGTAAACCTGGGGCGTGGGAACGAGTTTGCAAACATATCTGCCGTACGCTCGTTGTCTGTCTTCGGACTCGAATATAGCGTACTTCCTCTTCCCCCAGCATCCCTTCTCGTACATCCGTTCCACCGTTCGCACGGGAAAAAAGCGGGCGATATATTTCTCGTTACGTTCGTATTTCGCAGTCAATCTCTGAAATTCAACGAAACGTCATCGAGTCAAATTTGTTTGTCGCTAATCGTTCCGCTACTGAGTCACTTTTGCTTTTGTTGAATGTTTACCTTGAATTTGGAGTAGACCATTGAGCCGTTGAAGACAACGATGTTGTAGGTGGTGCTGTTGAACATCGATTCGATACCGTGGAAGGGCAGTTGAAGCTTCCGGTTCGTCATGTAGGATATCAGATGCGAACTCAGAACTATCAGCAACAGCCAAGCGAACATCTTTTTCGATAGACCGAGAATTTTAGTTCGATGATAAAGGCTGTCGGGAATGAATCCTTGGCAGCAAATTGTGGCGAAGGTGTAGAACAAATGATCGTGCAAATTGTGACGATGGTTCCTGTCGCCGGACACTTTGAACGATATCCTTTGGGTTGCGTAACCGAGCACGCTCAGAAATATAAACAACAGAAGAATCGAGCACCAAACTTTTTGCGAGAACATGTTAATCATCCAAGTACCATTGGACGTGTATTCGGGCCGAATGTAAAGTCTGTATCTGCAAACAGAGAAGGGTGATTGCATCGCTCTCGTGAAGCAACAGCTCGGATTGCATTCCGTTCATTGCAAACATCGCATTCCGGAGGATTCGTATTTGTTTGCAAATTGAAAAAAAGAATGCTAAGTCCGGGTAACAATTGCCGTATTCGAGCTGAACATCTTGCAACAAATTCCTTTATTCATTGTCTTATCAATTGTATTAATTTTCTTCATTATCAAATTTTATTCTGAATTTTCGGTACAATCGTTAAGACTTTCGGGTCTTGTACCTATTGTCCCAAGTAGGGGTTGTATCTCTAGAGTATTCATTTTTGTTTGCAAATTAAAAAAAAGAATTCCACGTCCGGGTAACAATTGCCGTATTCGAGCTGAACATCTTGCAACAAATTCTTTTATTCATTGTCTTATCAATTGTATTAATTTTCTTCGTTATCAAATTTTATTCTGAATTTTCGGTACAATCGTTAAGATTTTTGGGTCTTGTACCTATTGTCCCAAATAGGGGTTGTATCTCTAGAGTATTCGTATTTGTTTGCAAATTTAAAAAAATAATGCCACGTCCGGGTAACAATTGCGGTATACGAGCTGAACCTCTCAACAAATTCCTTCATTCATTATCTTATTAATCGTATTAATTTTCTTCATTATCTTATTAATCGTATTAATTTTCTTCATTATCTTATTAATTTTATTAAATTTCGTCATTAGAAAATTTTATTCTGAATTTTCGGTAAAATCGTTAAGATTTTTAGGTCTCGTACCTATTGTCCCAGATAGGGGTTGTATAGTCCATCACTTGCGATTCCGCCAAGTAGAACGCCGTTCTGGGAATAACTTGTATCTCGTTACGCTGCAACATACCCAAGAGTCCGTCCCAATTGCCGTCTGGCTGCCGCATTCCGAAATGGCTTACGTTTACACGGATAATTATCATCCTGTAGAGAAAAAAAAAACAAGCAACTTTCTCATCACATTTGTTGTTGACGTGAAATCGTTACAGGTAAATTAGTTGGATTCCCCGTTTGAATGTTTCAAGACTAGTCGACATAAAACGAAAAACTTTAATCATATTTTCTTTCATTTTCTTTTTGAAAAAACAAATTCGAAATTTGATACAAACATTACACTTTAAGTATAAAAGGAAAACATTTAATCAAATCTGAGAAATCGTGTTTTCGGACGGAACAGACAGTCGGAAACGGAAAAGTACGTTTTTTCCCGACTTCGCTAAGATAACCACATTCCTAGTGTGTAAAATAGCCTATTATTGACCAATGATCATTGTTAACCTGTGCGCATGCGCGATACTGTTTCATTACTCTCTAGGAGTGAGGGCACATTTACATCTCTTTCACTCACAACTCTACCAGAAAACATCTCTACCGTATGAGGAATGGGAATAAAACTGCACCGAACTTGAAATAGAATTGTACTGGAATGGAAATAAAACTCTACCGGAATTACCATGAAACTCTACCGGAATTACCATGAAACTCTACCGGAATTACCATGAAACTCTACCGGAATACAAGGCCAGACGATAGCCTTGTATTCCGGTAGAGTTTTTGTTTCTATTCCGGTAGAGTTTTATTTCAAGTCCGGTAGAGTTGTTTTTACTTTCTGGTAGAGATTCGGGTAGAGTTGTGAGTGGCTATTACACCCGGTTCAGTAATGGTCACACGCGAATAACATGATTTTGCCAGCCAAAAAATGCGGTTACTTTAACGAAGTCGGAAGAAAGCACCAAAATTTCACACTCGGCCAAAATCGAGTACTTCCCTCCCTTTAGCATAACATACACCTTTTCGGAAACACATATGTTTCAAGACCATAACCGAAATCCACTTCCTAAAGTCACATCACCTTCTTTCTTAAAGAACTCATTACTTATCCGACGAGGAAGCAAACCAAAGGACGTTTTAAATTTAAAAAACGCACATCTCAGTTAATGTTCCAATATCGTCGTGAAACTCACGTGAAGTTCAGATATTCGGACAACATGTTCCACAATTCGCCGCAGACACCGCTCACTTTGGTGTTGTTAGCGTAGAAGTTGAACAAATTCTTTTCCTGCAATAAACCAGGTTACCCATCGAATCGACCGATTACGTTTCACTTGCTCGTCGGTCTCGCTCCGATCGCTCACCTCATAGTAGGCGACGGTAAGTTTTTCGCCCCGGAAGTTGTGAGTCTCTTCTTCTCGGATTTTGTCCAGGAAAACTTGCCGTTGAACGCTGTAAGTCGACACGTTGTCGATGGGAACGAAGTTGCCGAGACTCTGGCGCCAGATCAGACCGCCGGCCTTGTAGCCGAGCGCGAAATTATGTTTTTCACTCGCGACAACGAGTAGAAAAGTTTGAAATAGACGAAGCGTCATTGCAGTTTTCTCGCCGCCGGTTCGACCGCGTCGAACGGTACGGAGCACAATCGTCGGTGATTGCGGACGAGCGAACGATGCGCGAACACGAGCGAATCGACGTCGGAATTCCCGCGCGTCAAACACGCGACTTGCACCTTTGAAATTTGTAACGGGACAATCTGCCGATGCTGGAGTATAATTTGTCCGTCACGGGCCGCCACGCGACTGTCCGCTGTCAATCCCGCGAACCCCCGATTCGTCATCTCGCATGCCGCGCTGACGATAAGAGGCGAACGAAAGAACCGTTTCGCGTTAACGCGCTCGTAAGATAGTCGGCATCGCGATAAAAACAATATCGAGGCGTATATGGAACTTCCACGAGGCACGGATTGAACTTCCGGGGTGCGATTTTGCTTCCGCCGCCAGTACGAGGGTCTCCGCGCACGCGGGCGATTCGTTTCATTCTCGATCGTAGATTTGCGTTAATGCGAATCGGCGCAAGGTTCGCATCGCCTGTTCGTCAACGCTACGAACATTTCCGAGTTTTTAAAAAATTTTCACCGCAACCGCTGTTCGTGAATGTTTCCAAGTGTATTTTTTTTTCTGACGATTCCTTTGGGATTAGATCGTGCGAAAGGCGACTGAAGGACTGATTCAAATAACACTGTTTAATGGATATTTAAAAATAATAATGATAATTGATATATAATTGAAAATAATACGGACTAATAGAAATGAAACGGTTTTATTACTTTATTATTATTATTTATTATTATTATTATTATTATTATTAACTGATTGAAATGTGGAACATCTCAATTACACCGAGTAATCATGAAGAGGACAGTGACCTCTCGGGACTACGAGAGAATCGCTATAAGTGCAGGTAAATACCGTACTATCGGAGATAACATGTAAGATGACCGGTAGGGTGATCCTGAGATTAAAATTTTTTAAAATTTTCTATGGATTTTTTTTTATTTTCTGGGGAGAAATTTTTTGAATTTTCACACCTCACGTATTATCGCGAGGTATGGAATAAAAATGCGATATGGGAAGGGTCCTCGAAATTAATGCATTTTTGGAGGTCGCCACCGGCTGTTTAAAAAATTAAAAACTTCGGAACATCTAAGTTGAAAGACAAAATGAAAAATTCGAGATTCTCTTGGATCCAGCCCGCACTACCAGAGTATAACGTATAAGAAACAACTTTGAAAAATCCCTATAAAATCGAAGCATTGTTAGAGGTCGCTACCGAGGAATAAAAAACCAAAGTTTTCGATAATTATAGCTAACTGTTACAAACCGTTGTAGAAGGTGAAAATCCATCGCGGAAAAATAACCGAATATTTTATTTGAAAATATATGATTGTTGCAACAAAAGTTAAATTTCAAAACCCGGAGGTTTGTCGTTTGGGGTAAAGAGACTCGACAAATTCCTGCTATGGTCAAAAGGTGCAAAATATCTCCATCGACGAACGAACGAAAAATGTTATTTACCTAATTCTCTTCAACAGCTGAAAAAAGAGTACTTTTGTTTCAGCTGTTAAACAGAATTAGGAAAATGAAAATTGAGATTACGGATATTGGGCACTTATTCGATGGCACCCGTCGTGCATTCAGCTCTGTTCAACTTCTTTGTAAATATTGCTCATGGCCTTTTGAGTACAGTGTACGCTACTCATACCTGTATATATTGCTGGAAAAAGACCGCGTATGTCCCGTACATTACCAAATTAAATGAATAAATAAATAAATAAATAAATAAATAAATAAATAAATAAATAAATAAATAAATAAATAAATAAATAAATAAATAAATAAATAAATAAATAAATAAATAAATAAATAAATGAACAAATAAACAAATAAATAAATAAATCAATAAATAATGACAATTATATACTAACATGCAAAGCAAAAAACAAACGAAACATGTTTCAAATAGTTTCCACTATCGTGTCGAACTATCGAACTGTTTCGGAACGAGTCAATTTTTCCCCATGTATTAATTTTGCCCTACTCTGTATTTCTGTAATAGACTTCGAAGACGTGATCGACGACGCTCCACCAGTTGATAACGACATCTGCTCAACTTTTAGCGTCGCATGCGGTTCGTTTGTGATGATTATCCGCGGGATGGTCGATGCGCGTTTACCGTCAACTACAAGCTGTAAGCTACGCGAAGATGTAAATCGGATTCGTTATCGCATGGCACGTGTAAAGTTTTATCGTCGAACACGCTTCACCGGTTTTTTTCCCCGCAGTGCATTGTGCTGGTAAAAATTTTTAACAGCAAAGAGACAATAATTACACCATTGCAACCATTGCAACCATTGCAACCATTGCAACCATTGCAACCATTGCAACCATTGCAACCATTGCAACCATTGCAACCATTGCAACTATTTCTATTTAACGAGCGTGGAACTTACGTGACGTTTGAATGGTCGGCCAACGTATTTCATATTTCCCCGCAAACCCCGCTCATTTTAGTGTCATTATCGACGAAATGTACCATATTGTAGTCCTGAAAGTATCGTGCGACCGTTCGATTGAATCTTTAAATTCATTTAAAACTCTAAAGAAACTTCATTTTTCGATTTTATTATTACTGACCTCAAAGTAGCCAAGATTCAGGCCCTCGCCCTGGAAGTTGTGCTTCTCCTCTTTTCGACTTCTCACCAGAATTTCTTATTCATAAGCGCAGAATTTCTTGTTCATTAGCTATGGGAACGAATTTCTGTAGGATTCGACTCCAGATGAGACTCCCGGGCGCGTAGCCGTCCACTGAGTGATATCGTTGAATTGCAAAGATAAATAACAAAAACTTAAACGGACGATACATCGTCGTTACTTCGAGTGAATACGGACGATGGCCAATAAGTTGCGTTCGGATCGAGGAATGCATTTGACGCAACCTCTGTAATTTGATGTATTACAGCTATTTATTCGCGATGGAACATCATTCCTTTGTCACGATCATAGGCGCCATTAATCGTAATCGATGATGCGTGTTCCTGTGAAATTCTGACACAACACGGGGATGGTTTTAAGGCGATTGCAAGCATCTATTTCGGCCATTCTCATAAAGGACTTCTATCTGCAGCAGTGTAAAATACTGCTTCCTTTGTCAACTTAGAAAATCGTTTCCAAGTTGGCTGTTCCATAATACAGTGAAATCCCGATTAACCCGGGTCGGATTAATCGGGAAGCGGATTAACCGTGCGTCTTCAGCGGTTTTTTTTAATGCGCGGAGCAAACCAAAGTCACTGAGAACTTAAAAAAAATCTAAATACAACAACAAAAATCCGAAGACTTTACATTCTAGTTCACACTATTTAACAATTAAGTGCAAGTTGTGCCAAATGTCATTGTCACTGGTCGTATTGAAGTTGTGTCATTAGCCATTATTGACTTGTATACTTATATTCATGACTTGTATATACTTTCGCTGTGTTTGGATTAACCGGGATTTCGATTATCCGGAGACTTGTCGGTTCCGATCATCCCGGTTAATCGGGGTTCTACTGTACAGTAGAACCTCGATTATTCAAATCAAGCCTGATTCGGGTTAACGATTATTCGGACACTGGTAATTTGCAAACGAAAAATAACATGCTTACGTACAACATGAAAAAGGGAGCTGACGAAGTGTCGGTCTTGGTTCGGAAAAAAAAGCATCCCTGAGAACATTTTGCTCCCGCTTAGCGGTGGAAATATTGTTCGTCCTAGTCACAACGCACTCGACTACAAAATATTGTCACAGAACTTTCGGCTTTATTATATTACATTTTACCGACGTTTACACACCATGAAAATTACATCGAATTATAAGAGACACGTGACGTATTGCGACATCCCAAATACGTCATAGCAAGAAGTGTCTCTTGTATAATAAATCATACATTTTTTGGTACAAAAAACGGACATCAATTGATTGGAGACTGAAGATCAGTGAAGATCCAGTTTTAATTGTAAAATGTGCGGTGTGGATATTCATTGTCTTGGGCACGGGAACAGTTTGGATCAACGAGAAAGACGTTCTGCACATAGATCGGCCTTGTCGATACCTCCGATAGTTCGATTTCACGCCTCATCCGATTCTCTCTATGATTATCCGCAGGCGGACGATGAGCGTCCAGACCAGCCTCTCCTATGAACACCTTTCCGCCGTCGGATCGGCGTTGATTGCTCTTGCAAATAGAAATGACGACCTCGAAAACAAATATTGTGGCTGACGCGAAAATACCCATGCCAAGAATTATGAACAGCATCAGAACTTGATCGAGATTTATTGGCATGAATGGAGCGTGACCGACGTTTTCCGAGTCAACCACCTCGGCAGAGGTTTTCAGCCAACGCCTCTTCAATCTATCGATCAGCCCAAATTCCTTCATTTTCAATATGCTGAAACAAACATTTAATTTCATCACTCTAGGAAGTCGAAGGCGTTTGAGTTCATGAGCAAAAAAAATCGTCTTTTGCTCACCCGATGTCGAAAGTCCGCTTGTACTCGAATCCTTTCGGTACGCCGAACGTGATCCACGTTGGAAAGTAAGATTTTCCAACGGCGACCGTTTTGCAAAAGCGATTCCCGAATGCTCGCTTCGTGTCCTCCGACTCAAATAAAGCTCTTTTGTCGGTTTCACATCTCGTTTTGTGAAGGAATTCCTGCTCTGTGAATAACCACACACGACGTTTCTTATGCGCTCCCTTGATGGACGAGTTATTCCACAGAATCTGTACGTAAATATATTGACGTGAAAAAAATTGTCTCTCGACACGCGCGAGTTGTGGTTGCGTCAAATTTTTACCGTATATTGATCGACGTCAAGAGAGGGGTAATAAATAGCGATGGTGTAATTGGTCGTGTTCAACAGTGATTCGATATCTTCGAAGGGCGGTCGAACCTTCACATTCGTCATACGGGACATCACATGAGAGCTCAGAACTATCAGCAGTGACCCGGCAAATATCTTTTTCGATGCGTCAAGTATTTTACTTCGTCGATCGAGAGTCTCGGGTATCGAACCTCGGGAGCAAAGTGTACCGAAGGTATAGAACAGATGATCGTGGAAATTGTGGCGTTGGCTTTCGTCGCCGGACACTTCGATCGACACATTTTGAATCAAATATCCAAGTGCACTCGAGAGAAGAAAACAGAATAAAATGGCGAACCAAACTTTGCGCTCGAATATGTTGAATATCCAATTAGTGTCGGACTTCCATTCAGGCTTGATGTATATTCTGTATCTGGTAAAATTGGTTTATAGAAATACATTTATAAAAATATAATTATTAAAAAATACAATTATAAGAACACAATTATTAAAAAATACAATTATAAGAACTCTTGATATGAAGAAAATTAGTTTATAGAAAAGTACAATTATAAGAATACAATTATAAGAACTCTTTGTCTGCAGGAAACGAATCAATTGTCACGAAATTACGCACCTAGTCTCCCAGATCGGCGTGGTGAAATCCAGTTGATTTAAATGTTTTGAGGAGAATGATATTCTGGGAATTATTTGTATCGCGTTCCGATAAATCAAATGAAGGATGAAGTCCCTCCAAGATACGCCGTTTTCTATTGTTTCGGGTACTCTAATAGTTACCAGGCTAGCGGACATTCGCAGAATGTTAACGTATTCTATTCATATCGTAATTGCAGCTTTCAGACGAGCGTGGAACTCACGTAAAGTTTGAATATTCAGCCAGGGTATTCCATACGTCCCCGCAAACACCGGTGATTTTAGTGTTATTATCAATGAAATTTACCACGTTGTATTTCTGAAAGTATCGTGCGATTGGTCGATCGCATCTTTCAATTAATTTCTGCACTAGCTCCGGAGCAACTTATTTCATCGACTTCGATATTACTGACCTGAACGTAGGCAAGTTTCAAGACCTTGCCCCGAAAGTTGTGCTTCTCCTTTTGTCGACTTTTCGCCACAATTTCTTGTTCGTCAGCGCCGAAGCTCGAGCGCTCATCATCTATGGGAATAAATTTATGGAGATTTCGACGAATAGTTCTACTTGAACGTATGGCAAAGGACCTCGATTATGACACTTCTACGCAGATCTCTCACTTTAAGCGTGTAAAATCATAGGGATAAACAGGATGACCAAGAGTCGCAGTTTGTGACCCCCCGAACGCGCGCTACCCATTGGCTGCATATCAAATGGTGGGGGGGGGGGGGGGGGCGACTCCCTGGCATATTGAACGACCGAAGAAGCGACCCTAAAAGCGACGGTGGTTATGTTTCAAGAATTAACCACACTAACGACCGCTGAAGCGACCGCTCTGACGACACATTTTTTTGCCGTGTTTCGGCAATGAAGTCGTTTGTTCGATCGGCGACCGAACGAACGACCGTAATAGCAACCGTCTAGGAAACGAAGGGTTGCTTTTACGGTCGACAATTAAAAAAGCGACTTTACTGCCGAAATGCGGCAAAAGAATGTCGCCAGAGCGGTCGCTTTAGCGGTCGTCAATGTGGTTAGTTTTTGGAACATAACAACCGACGCTTTTAGGGTCGTTGCTTCGGTCGCTGTTGACGGTCGCTTCGTTTGCTAGGGCGATGCTCGAGGAACCCCTGTTACAAACTGCCCTGATAGACAAAAGCGTCACAAAAAGTAGCAGTTGGCGCAATAATTGCGAAATATGCCGCACAAGTCGCAAATATCGTGCCACTACCGAAATGCGGCAAAAGAATGTCGCCAGAGCGGTCGTTAATGTGGTTAGTTTTTGGAACATAACAATCGTCGCTTTTAGGGTCGTTGGTTCGGTCGCTGTCGACGGTCGCTTCGTTTGCTAGGGCTACGCTCGAGGAACCCCTGTCACAAACTGCTCTTATAGACAAAAGCGTCACAAAAAGTAGCATTTGGCGCAATAATTGCGAAATATGCCGCACAAGTCGCAAATATCGTGCCACTGCCGAAATGCGGCAAAAGAATGTCGCCAGAGCGGTCGTCAATGTGGTTAGTTTGTGGAACACAACAACCGTCGCTTTTAGGGTCGTTGGTTCGGTCGCTGTCGACGGTCGCTTCGTTTGCTAGGGCTACGCTCGAGGAACCCCTGTCACGAACTGCCCTGATAGACAAAAGCGTCACAAAAAGTAGCAGTTGGCGCAATAATTGCGACATATGCCGCACAAGTCGCAAATACCGTGCCACTGCCGAAATGCGGCAAAAGAATGTCGCCAGGGCGGTCGTTAATGTGGTTAGTTTTTGGAACATAACAACCGTCGCTTTTAGGGTCGTTGCTTCGGTCGCTTCGTTTGCTAGGGCGATGCTCGAGGAACCCCTGTCACAAACTGCCCTGATAGACAAAAGCGTCACAAAAAGTAGCATTTGGCGCAATAATTGCGAAATATGCCGCACAAGTCGCAAATATCGTGCCACTGCCGAAATGCGGCAAAAGAATGTCGCCAGGGCGGTCGTTAATGTGGTTAGTTCTTGGAACATAACAACCGTCGCTTTTAGGGTCGTTGCTTCGGTCGCTTCGTTTGCTAGGGCGATGCTCGAGGAACCCCTGTCACAAACTGCCCTGATAGACAAAAGCGTCACAAAAAGTAGCATTCGGCGCAATAATTGCGAAATATGCCGCACAAGTCGCAAATACCGTGCCAATATTGCTACTTTTCGTGGCGCTCGTCTATCAGGGTGGGTCAGTGTCGAAAACTGGATCCTTTACCTCGGGCAAGTTTCAAGACCTCACCCTGAAAGTTGTGCTTCGTCTTTTCTCGACTCTTCGCCACAATTTCTTGTTCGTAAGCGCCGAACGTCGAGACATCGGCTATGGGGATGAATTTCCGAAGACTTCGGCTCCAGATTAGACTCCCGGGCGCGTAGCCGTCCACCGAGTGATGTCGTTGAATTGCGAAGATAAGTAACAAAAACTTAAGCGGACGATACATCGTCGTTACATCGAGATCGCGAAACGGTGCAGCGACTACGATGATTGCCGACGCACGATTGACAGTGGACATGCACGGTGGCCAATGAGTCGCGTGTGAATCGGGAAATGCATTAGTATCGTATTTTTAAATGCTACCTCTGTAATTTCGTGGATCTCAGCAATTTATTCGCGACAAAATATCGTTGCTTTGTCACGATCACACGCGCCATTATCCGTAATAGATTCTGCGTGTTCCGTTTATACTCTGACACGCCATGGGCTTGGGTTCAAGGCGATTGAAAGGATATTTGCGTTACTCTCGTAGTGCACTTGTGTTTGTGCTCGTGTAAGATAATGCTTGCTTCGCCAACTTCGAAAATAGGCGAAAATTTTTGAAGATGGCTTTGTGACGTATGGGCGTTCGTTTACGTCGAAATAACCCCATCGTGTGAAGCACGGCGAGTTTATATTTTTATTCCGCAATCGTCTTTGGCGCGACACGTGCCCTAGCGTACTGAGCGATCGAAGAAGCGACCCTAAAAGCAACGGTTGTTTGGTTCCAAAAATTAACCACAATAATGACGGCTGAAGCGACCGCTCTGGCGACACATTTTTTTGCCGTGTCGACAATGAAGTCGTTTGTTTGAATGGCGACCGCATAAACGACAGTAATAGCAACCGTCTAGAAAAACTCATCCCGATCGTCAAAAAACTTAAATCTGGACGGTTGCTTGTACGATCGTTTGTTCGATCGACAATCAAAGAAGCAACTTCACTGCCGAAATGAGGCAAAAGAATGTCGCCAGGGCGGTCGCTTCGGCAGTCGTTGGTGTAGTTTTAATTTTTTTTTTGTGCAGTTTTAATTTTTTTTTGTGTAGTTTTAATTTTTTTTGTGTAGTCAACATTTTTAGCACAAAACCACCGTCGCTTTTAGGGTCGCTTCTTCGATCGCTGTTCACGGTCGCTTCGTTTGCTAGGGCGCTTACTAGATCTTAAGATCTAGTAAGTCTACCGCCCTACCGACAGAGAAATTTCTCTGTCTTTCTCTCAGTGTAGTCGTTGACAAGTCTGAATTCGTTAAATCGCGAACAATGTCACGGATCGTGCGAGAGCGTTGGAAATAAAAATTATCCCAATTCCGAACGTGACGGCGTGTTCTATAGTACGAGCATCCCTAGCAAGCTGATGGGCCGCAAACGGACCGAAAAACGGACACGTCCGTTGGGGAACAAAACGGACCGTAAAAAACGAGAAAATGGACTGTACATTTTTTGTTGGCATTTGGTATTTTTTCTGTTGCGGAAACCGAAAACGGACCGAACGATTTTTTTCGCAAAAATTTGCTTTGGTCCGTTTTCGGTTCCCGGAACCGAAAAAGAACCAAGATCGTATTTTTATTCTGTCCTCTCATTAAAAACGGAATTAAAAGCAAAGCAACAAAAAAATCAAAAAACTTAGCCAAAAATTGTAATAAAAAACGTTCGGTCCTTCCTCGGTTTCCGCAACCGAAAAAGGACCAATTCAAAGGTACGGTCCGTTTTACCGTTTTTGTGGTCCGTTTCGTTCCCCAACGGACGTGTCCGTTTTTCGGTCCGTTTTTTATTTTTTCCCCTAAAAGCAGCCGTCCGTCAACTTGCTAGGGATAACCAATCTAACTTCAAGGTTCAAGCGCAAAGAACAATATCATTGACACATAATTTCCGGCTTTATTGTGTTATTTTATCGCCGTTTAAATACCATGACATTCACACCGAATTATGCGACACACGTGGCATATCGTGCCACTCTAAATACATAATAATAAGGAGGGTCTCTTGCAATAACTCTCTTCCGAAACTGACATTGATTAATCGGAGATTAAAGATCAGTGAAGATCTCGATTTAATTGTATAATGTACTCCCTGGCAGATCCCGCGTCCAACAAAACCGCCGAGAAAACGACCGGTCGTTTTCGGACAAAAATACGTCCGGTAAAACGACCGTTGAAACGACTTCATCCGCGTCAGAGAGCTTTCAGTCAGGTCGTTTTACATTTCAAGACTGGATGAACAACCGCGAAAACGACCGTTCAAAAGACCTTTCAGTCCGGTTGTCGTTATGCGGTCGTTTCTTCGGTTGAAAATAAAAAACGACCGGACTGAGAGGTGTTTTGAACAGTCGTTTTCGCGGTTGTTCATCCAGTCTTGAAATGTAAAACGACCTGATTCATTCAATAAATCAATTCATTCGTTTATCAATTGCAAAACCACCTGACTGAAAGGCCTCTCTGAAATCTGCTCGTATGCGGCTGGTACGGACACGGATAAAGTCGTTTTGACAGTCGTTCTCGAGGACGTATTTTTGTCCGAAAATTACCGGTCGTTTACTCGGTCGCTTTGAAGGTAGTTTGGTGGTGGTTTTTCAAGTCGCAGAACTTGCCGGGGCTGTGTTGACAATCATTGTCTTCGGCCCAGTGACAGTTTGAAGTGGCGACAAAGACATTCTGCACGTAGATCGGCATTCTTCTTACATCCGACAGTTCAATTTCACGCCTCATTCGACGATGTAAATAACGATCTCCAGGCGGACGATGCGCCTTGCCGATCAACATCTTTCCACTGACGGGCCGGTGTTGATCACTCTTACGAACAGAGACGATGACCTCCGAAACAAATATCATGGCCGACGCGACTATACCTATGCCAAGAATTATGAAGAGCATTAAAACTTGGTCGAGAGTCACCGGCGTGAATGGAGCCTGAACGAAATCTTTAGCGTCAACCGAATGGGAGGAGGTTTTCAGCCAGCGTTTCTTCGATCTATCGATCAGCCCAAATTCCTTCATTTTCAATATGCTGCAACAAACATTTATTTTCATCACTTTAGGAGCGCCGATTCGCTCAACCCGGCGAACGAAACATCGTCTCTTGCTTACCCGATGTCGAAAGTCCGCTTGTACTCGATTCCTCTCGATACGCCGAACGTGATCCATGTCGGAAAGTAAGATTTTCCAACGGCGACCATTTCGCAGAAGCGATTGCCGAACGCTTCCTTCGTGTCCTCCAACTCGAATAAAGCCCGTTGTTCGGAAGCACATGTTGTTTCGTAAAGCCATTCCTGTGGGTTTATCGACCACACGCGACGCCTCGAAGACACCCTATCGATGGTCAAGTCGTTCCCCAGCTTCTGTACATCGATTCATTGCCGTAAAAAGAAACGTCTCTCGAAAAGCGTTAGCTGTCGAACGGCGAAGTTTTTACCCAATATTCATTGACGGCGATAGAGTTCGAATAAATGGCGATGCTGTAGTTGGTGTTCTTCAACAGTGATTCGATGTCTTCGAAGGGCGGTTGCAGCTTCACATTCGTCATACGGGATATCACATGGGAGCTCAAAACTATGAGCAGTAACCAGGCGATTATCTTCTTCGATACGCCAAATATTTTGCTTCGTCGATCGAGAGTCTCGGGTATGAATCCTTGAGAGCAAAGTGCGGCGAAGGTGTAGAACAAATGATCGGACAAATTGTGACGTCGATTTCGGTCGCCGGACGCTTTGATCGAAATATTTTGCATTAAATATCCGAGCGCACTCAAGAGAAGAAAACAGAGTAAGATGGCGAACCAAACTTTCTTCTCGAATATGTTGAACATCCAATTAGCGTCGGACTTCCATTCAGGCTTGATGTATATTCGGTATCTGGTAAAATTGGTTTGTACAAAAATACAATTTTGGGAAATCTTTGTCTGAACCGACAGATTGTCACGAAATTACGTACCTAGTCTCCCAGATCGGCGTTGTGTAATCTAGTAAGTTTGAATGTAACGAGGTGAATGCCATTCTAGGAACTATTTGTGTTTTGTTTCGAGCGATCATTCCGAGGGCGGTGTATCGCCATTTCTTTTTCATTTCTGCTAATGCGGGGATTTTAATCGTTACGAGGCTGTCGGACGTTCGCAGAATGTTAACGTTTTCAATTCAGAATCGCTGCCATGGCTATCAGATGAGTGCGTTACTTACGTAAAGTTTGAATATTCGGCTAGAGTATTCCATATTTCCCCGCAAACACCCGTGATTTTATTGTCACGGTCGACGAAATTCACCATATTATAGTCCTGAAAGCATCACTCGATCAGCCGATTGCATCCGTCAATTTCATTTCATTAATTCATCAATTCATCAATTAATCATAAAAAAATGAATATTCACAATAAAAACCATATTATAGTCCTGAAAGCATCACTCGATCAGCCGATTGCATCCATCAATTTCATTTCATTAATTCATCAATTCATCAATTAATCATAAAAAAATAAATATTCACAATAAAAACCATATTATAGTCCAGAAAGCATCACTCGATCAGCCGATTGCATCCATCAATTTCATTTCATTAATTCATCAATTAATCAATTAATCAATTAATCAATTAATCAATTAATCAATCAATTAATTAATTAATCAATTTCATTAATTTCTGAAGTATTCAGCTCCAAAGTGTAGGATGGTCCGTAAATGAGGCTCGTTTCGTTTAAAGTTTCAAACGTAAAATAAATGGTTTTATTGAATATAATTAATGGAATACAAAAAAAAGCTTTTGTTCCGCGCTAACGCGTGCGCGCTCTTCTCTGGTCGTAGCGTGACTGTCGTCTCCTGCTATCGCCGCCCGCCTCGACTAATCGTGGCGCTCGACGGCCGTAGTCTACGCGCGCGTCTCTTATACAAAATAAAAGTTTTCATACTCTTTCTTACAAAAGCAACTCGTTTCTTTAACTTTAACATTACTGACCTGAACGGAGCCAAGTTTTAAGACCTCGCCCTGGAAATTGTGCTTCTCCTTTTCTCGACTTTTCGCCAGAATTTCTTGTTCATAAGCTCCGAACGTCGGGACATTAGCTACGGGAATAAATTTCTGGAGATTTCGGTTCCAGATGAGACTTCCGGACGCGTAGCAGTATACAGAGCTATGTCGCTGAATTGCAAGGATAAATAACAAAAACTTAAATGAACGATCCATCGTCGTAACTTTGAGATCGCGAAACGGTGTAGCGAACGCGATGATTAACGACGAACGATTGACGGTGAATATGAACGACGGCCAGTGAGTTGCACGTGGATCGAGGAATGCATTTGTCCGCACCTCTGTAATTTCACGCATTGCAACAATTTATTCGCGACAGAGTGTAATTTCATCGTAACGCTTTTATCGCTAATTATCCGCAATCGATCCTTTCTATTTCGATCACGTACTCGCGCGTCGCGACAAGGATCCAGGATTATAAAAAATAAGCAAACATTCGAAAGCATCGTTTTACAAAAACATGAATGGCATATTTTATTTGATCGAATATATAAAGAACCTTACATATCTAAATCTTCGCATCGCCAATAAATGTTCAATATAAATTAATTAATACCTATACGGTCTCGCGACGAATTATTCGAAGCTTTCTTTACCGAAGTTGTAATTTTTTTTTTTTTTTGTATGTATAATAATCGAAGCGATCACGTTCGTAGATTCGGTCAGTCTATCGAAGTCTTGGTCTTCATTTAAAATTGTTTTTTTAAATTAAAAATACTCGTTTTTTTTTTCATCTTTGTCGACATCGAACTTGATGAACATCGCCGTCGATCGAAATTATAGTTTCAAAAAAAAAAAAAAAAAAAAGTACAAAAAATACAAAACAGTGTAAAAAAAAGTATCGTACACACCACGATTCACGCCGCACTCTTCTAATATCTTTCGGTAATCATTGAATCTCGTTTGTCGTCACGAAACCGCGAAAACTCGTTCGTATTCATTGGATTTCAATCTTTTAAGACTAAAATATTCATTCTATTTCGTCCAGCCAGGCGCGAGGGTCCTGTTTACTACCGCGTGCACACCTGTTTCGAGCTTCTTCTCTTTTTTCTCGTTTTTCTCTTCTCATTTTTTTTTTTTTCTTTCTTTGGAGAACTCGTATCGGAGACGAAGGAAAATATACGATAAAACTCGCGCCTATGCCTGGTTCGGCACAGTCTACCCTCTATACATGTATACAACGAAGTTCGGTACGAAGTTGCATGATTTACACATATTCCCATTTGCAGTTACGTCGTTTACAACGCATTGGTCTCTCTCTCCGATTGGCCTCGGCCACGAGTTGGCAACGTTCGTCGTGCTGCAGTAATATATCCTCGCGAAGGGTTTCACCCCTCCCGAATCGTTACTGTACACACACACACACACAGATACACACACCCACTGCTGTTACCGATATCTCGACAGTTTTACCCTTCCGGCTTTGCAACGGCTGCCGATAAACACTCGAACGTCATCTAACTTGAAAATTTGTTCTCGCGCTTAATTACGATACACACTGGGGAGGGTTACGACGTATTATTTGTTTCATTTTTTTTCCCGTATAGAACACATATCAGTTATTGTTTCCATTGGTTAACAAGAGTGATAAGAATTGAGAGAGGGGAGAGAGAGGGTAACCGCAGAAGCGCAAGTGACTATTCCTATCGTTCCAAGTAACTCCAATGACGATATCGTATTCTTTTCTCTTCGTCAAATCGAAAGATTTTTTTTTCGTTTTTTTTTACTGACATACTTAAAAAATCCATACGCCCGTTAGTCGTCAACAAGAGATCTCGAAATATACAAAAATTAGTTATAAATAAATAGTTACAGAATACCTGTTTCATCAGTCAGTCAATGATTCGTAAAAAGTTTGAGCGATGGAATAATAAACGTTTCCATGTAGGTTTTTTTTTTTTTGTTTCATTTTGGAGCAGTGAAGTACCTTTCGTCCTCAACTCGCAGTCAATTGCGTTTTGTGTGTTTGGGGAAAAAAGTTGAAGTTTTTGTTCTCTGTTGTTCCTGTCTTGTAAATGTGCACGATGCATTTAGAACGCGACGTTTCCTTACAATCATTTGGATACCCTGGTCTCGATGGTGACTTTGCTAGGATCCGGTAACCTGACGACCAATTGGGCACCGTTTTGCATGGGTCTCGTGCCGTTTAGGGCGTTCGTAATTTTTCCTCCCATCGGTTGGGGAATCGACGGCAAGACTTTCTTGGCTCCGCTCAGTTTCGGCGAGCAGCAGAGCTTGTCCTCGAAATCGGTCATATTTACGTTGGCGCTGTTGTTCTGATGAATCGGAGCTCCCTTCGACGGCGTTCCGTGCTCGGTGAAGTTACAGTGCTGCGCCCGCTGATCGAGGGCCGCGTTCGAGTTCGAAAAATTTGGATTCGCCGGCATTTTTATGGGATTGCTGTGATCGCTCAGGTTGCATATCATCGTGTCGCCGTTGCCCTTGAACGATGTGTCGTTGCGCGTCAGCGTGTCGCTCTTGAAGCCCGGCGTGATGTTCATCTTGTTCGTGCCTTTCACGCTGTTCGAGCAATAGCTCGGCATCGGCTCGCTGCGGAAATCGGTGAGGTAGGTTTGGTTTATGTACCAATTGTGCAATCGATGGTGTATCTCGGGAAATTGTGGCCTGCGATTGGCCACCTCGTGCCAGCACTCGATCATTAGGCTGTAAATCATCGTCGGACAGTCCTCCGGGCAGGGGAGGAGTTGCCTCGAGCGAATCATGTCTATTACCTCCTGATTATTGTATCCGTAGTACGGCTGTAACACGCAATGATTAACATTGTTAAACAGCGTGCAATAATCGAAAGGGACTTCTATAAAGAGGGCGAGCAGCGACATTGTTTTGCCGAATCGTCATATGGCCGAAAATTGTACTTCTTCCGTATAATCAAACTTCTGAAACTGTATTTTTCCGACTCGTCGAAATGGCGAAACATTATATTTCCGATTTGTTAAATTTCCAAAATTTTGTAATTTCAAATGCTCGTTTCAGCGAACGTTACTCTTTGGAAATAGTAATTATAAGGTTAAGTTTATCATAATTTTGGAAAATTGACAATTCGGAAAAATAAAGTTTTGAAAATTCGACAATACGGAAAGATAACGTTTCAGAAGTTTGACGATTCGGAAGAAGTGCGTTCAGACGCATGATTTTCGGCCATACGTCGATTCGGCTGATTGAAGTTGGCGTAAAATAACGCGAAATCAGTATGTGGTGTAATTTAATACCTGTAAGCCGTAACTGTAGATTTCCCACAGTACGACGCCGAAACTCCAGACGTCGGATTCCGTGGTGAATTTCCCGTACAGAATTGATTCGGGAGGCATCCACCGTACGGGCAGTAGACTCTTCGATTGTACCCTGTAGTAATCGCTGCTGTATATGTCTCGCGATAGGCCGAAGTCGGAGATTTTCACTGTTAAATTTTCACCGACGAGACAGTTTCGGGCTGCGAGATCGCGGTGGACGTAATGGTGGCCGGCTAGGTACTCCATCCCTGTTTAATGAATGTTTGTCAATGCTAAGTAAACTTGTGCTCTTCAGCGTTTCTTAGGCGCCTTTAATCGTACACAGTTCAATCGTACACCCTTATTTATAACGGGAATAAAAAGTGCACGGGTGCAAAACCGGCGAAGAGATTTTGAAAATGTGGAGTATATTGCACGTGTTATGTTTTGAAGTTGTTACGTCGGGTGGTAAACTTTCTGCGTTGTAGGGAAATTGCGGTGTACAATTTTTGATCCGTTAATTGAACAAGTGTTAGATATTTACGGTGTACACTCGAACGAAGTTGTGAACGTTTGTAACATTTTTTGCGGTGTACGATTAATTTCCGTGACAACAAAAGAGTGTACGATTGAAGGCGCCTCGTTTTTTTGTGTCTTCGCTCTTGTTACAAAAATCGACACACTCACCGGAAGCAATTTGTAACGCGATGTGGAGAAACTCCGGTTGCTCCAAGATCTTTCCGCTGCCGTTGTTGAGCGGCACGTCCGATCTTGGCGAGTGGCATATCAGAAACTCGTGCAAGTCTCCCTGCGTCATGTACTCGAAGAGCATGCACATGGGCTCGCCCGTCAGCACCACGCCGAGAAGGCAGATTATGTTCGGATGCCTCAAGTCCGTCATCAGATCGACTTCTCTTTTAAAATCGCTCTGCGTCTTCGGGCTTGCGTTTTCCTTGAGTGTTTTTACCGCCACGTATATGGGCTCTTCGCATTTATTGTCCGTTTGCAATTCGCCTTTGTAGACTTTACCTGAAAAATAGGCAAACAAATAAATAAATAAATAGATAAATAAATAAATGAATAAATAAATAAATAAATAAATAAATAAGCCGCTGTTCTCGGACAAATTTGTATTCGACTAAATCGAGTGACAAATTTTTCTCTCGTAAGCTGTCTCGTACGTACCGAAAGCGCCCTCTCCAAGTTCTTGGATAAACACGACGTTGTTCACGGCAAATTGCGGTACTCTGTTGTTAGAAGTTCGGCTACTGCCGCTGCTCAAAGTGCCGGTACCAGGCGTTGTGTTGCCCGGTCCGGCGAGCAACGAGCTCATTTCCATCGGCTGCGTCATGCTGCGCCGACCGTCGTAAATATTCTTGTCGCACTGTATTCCCGTCAGCATCTGGAAATGACAGATTCGCGCTATAGTCACATTCGATATTCGGAGTTTCCGGAGTCTCCGCCTGCGACTCTAACATTCAGCTCACTTTATTCGCTGGTAGATGATTCGATTGCCGTCGTGACTTTCGGCTCCGGTAATAACAGCAGTAGCACACCAGAATGATGACGAAACCTCCCGTCAACACGAAACCCACAACTCCGGAGATCCACAGATATTCGACTGAAAAAATAACGGAAATATAAAAATTTATTTTCTTAATTTTTTTCTAAGGATATTTTGAAATTTTAAGTATTTTAAGATTCTTTTTTAATTGATTAAGTAATTAGGCCATTTAAGTTAATAAAAAATTCATTCATTTTTAGGTCATTTGAAGATTCTATTTTTGCCTGTTGCTCAATTTTTTGCGCTGTTGTGTTTTAGAGAAGTTTGCACCAGAATGCGAAATAAACATTATAATTTTTATTTTTAGTCCTATTTCTGTTATCTTTATTCTATTATTTACGCATCGGTTACTGAGCAAATTTTATTTTATTTTTCGTTATTTATTTCACATCGATCATAGTACGTCGCGTATGCATGCCCGACTGGCGAATGTACTCACATTAGGTCTCTCGTTTTTTTTCAGTTTTACGTTACTCTAATTTTCTTCTGTGACCTACGAATCATAGATTTGTTTTCTGTTCATCGCTAATGCATAATTTGCCAAATAGTTTACTATGGCATGAATAAACATAATCAATTAATCTCTCATATGCATAACACGAGAACGGCAAAGTGGGCCGCAAAACCGATGGTATGTAATTTAAACAAAACAAAAAAAATACCCACCACACGTCGGTATGTTACAAGATTCCTTCTGCATCTTGTTATTAGCATCGACGTAACACCACGGTTGGCTTTCCTTGCCTCCAGGGTTTCGACAGAAAGAGTGTCCCGCTAGTTCCTTCTTCTGCAGATTGAACTCGTTCGACCACTGCAGACAGGGTCGTCCCGATATACTCGTGTTTACTCGACCGGTGTACGTACTTCCGGTGCCCCAGTAGCAATAGTCGTCTGTAAAAAAAAAAAATTATAAATATTGAATCTCACATTACGATCCAGGATATTTTTTTCCTTCAGTTTTCGGTTCATCGATTCAGCGCGTTTCGCAGTTTGTGCTTTTCCCAACAATGTACTGACCAGAAACGTTCACTATTTTTTATTTGTTAAGCCTTTAAGTACCGGAGATTTTTTGCAGAGCGCATTTAACCATGTCTTTTAAGCACAAAAACGATATGGATGTTCTGAATAAATTTTCTTCTGCGTTATCAAAAAAACAACATTTCAAGGTCTGACTGTGAATTTTTACAGATTTTTTTAAACACTTTGACTAGTTATTCGAATCGTTAACAGGTTGCGTCTTGGCAAATTTTAGGTTCTCGTTGAACAAGGATTAGGTACGAGGAGGGTAAATTTTCCGATCGCATTAGTTTGTGGCTTCGGTTTAACAAACAGTGAAAACTAAAATTGTTAATGACCCAGCAAATAAAGGGACATATTTTTATATTCAATTTTGAACAAACCGGTTTGTCACTGATTTAACAAAATTATCTTTACAGAACTTCGTATTCCGATTTTTCATAATGATTCTTTACTGTCTACGTACTCTCTTGGGCATTATTATCCATCGATATTCCAAGAGTCAAGCAATCCGCGGCCTCTTTAGTATCGTCGAGCGGCAGGTCGGAACATTGAACCAAAGGCACTTGTCCGATGAGAGGATGGCGTTTGGCGATGGCGTATTCCTTGCGGCACAATTCGTTCTCCAGCATCTCGCACTCCTGTCGACATATCCTTCGCAGTTTACGATTGAGCCAGTCCTTCTTCGCCGAATGAGGATCCCCGTAACTCTGGCTTATTATCTTTCGGGTCGGCGCTTTGCCGTCCTTGTCGAGAGCGAATTCCGCCCGCGGACTGTACTGGGCGCTTCTTCTCTTCCTGGGCATGCCGCGAGGACGCGCGATGTCGTCGCTGTTGTCCTCGTTCTCGGCCTCCTCCAGCGGATCGCCCTGGTTGGAGTTCAGCAGATTGAACAGCTGCGTGCTGGCCTCCGAGTTCTTCGGCTTGTGACCGTTCGGATGATCGCGGCATATCGGGAACGCCGAGTAACACAACGATGGCTTTGCGTATGCTTCGCAGTTCGACGATACCTCACTGAAACACGATAGAAAAAATAATAAATTTAGCTGTAAGGTAAAATGCTCGTTACGCTGGTTCTACTTTAAATCTCACTTTCAAATTCGCTTCCTTGCGGAAGAAGCATTGGACGCGTAAAAAAAAATAATAAAAAATTCTGGATTTTCAGAACAACCGAAGTCGTCTTACATAGAATTTTGCCAGAATCAACAAAGAAATTTTTTTAAATGTATAAACTGTCCAAAGCTTAGTTTGCGATACCAACTAGAATAAATGAATATTAATTCCATCAGGATAGCAAAGTAACATGAAAATTAAAATTAAAGTCTCTAATTAAAATGAATTCCCGAAGAAATCTACTCACTTCGAGAAATTGATAACTTGAAAGGCCTGCGCAAGTTTCTCGTCCAGTATCTTCTGCGTCATGGGATACGGCACGTAGATAGATCTGTTCCCCACAAACTGTGCGCAGATTTTACCAGTGTACAGCTGCGCAAATAAACATCGGATCAGCGATAATAACAGGTCTCGGGTGCAGACATGTAGCGATCCAAAAACACTTTTTTTTTGTTGCGAAATAACGGTAACATTGCTGTACGGAATGACCCACCTCGCACACTCCCTCGTGATTGTTCTTGCGCCCTGGCACGGGGCCGACGCCGGGCAGTTCGAAGGCTCTGTGCGAAGTTTCCATATTGACATCGCTAAGGCCGCTTCGTGCAGTATAATCAACAACGCTCGATTGTGAACTAGTGGGATCGGGACTTTGCGACAATATTCTGAAAGGATTGGTGCGTCCCGGAAGAGTGTTGTGCGGCGTCGGAGCTTCGATTCTTTCGCCGTCCAAGCCGCTCTCGTCTTCGGTGCTGAATATAAAAAAGGATGAAAAAAAAACATTATAGTTCATCGTGTATAAATAAAAACTGGACTTTATTCGCATTTATTGTATGCATGGTCGAGGAAGTCGGGAGGGGGGAGGGGTGGAGGGGTGGAGGGGGGGGGGGGTGGAGATTTCGATATTTCTTTTCAGTGTTTACCTCGAGGTCGTGCGAGCGACATAACCTCAAAAAAAATGTCAACAACGGGCGAGCGAGGACAAAAATAAAACTCACCTTCTTCTCAGCATTTTTATAACATTCTTGTCGACAAATTGAGCGTATATAAAAATATAAAAATTCTGTAACAACACTAGGTACACGCGTAGCTTCATAATTCTTTATTTATCGTCAAAACATCGAATTCGAATATATATCTATCATTTCTTATTGTTGACGGCGGGTTTCGCGGCCATTTAACGACGCGAGCGCTCGTAGCGGCGGTTGTTAGAAGCGGGGGCTTCTCGAGGATTTCGGGAGAATTTCCCTACTTTATGTGCAGTCCGTGGGGCCATGAGTATGAGAGAGATGGTTGCAATTTTCAAATTTACTTTATACAATGGTGGTAATTTTTTTGAGAAAAAAATGAATTCGGGCCGGATGCGAAATTACCATGTGCATCCAGCTCAAATTTGCTTGTTTCTAAAAAAAATTAGCAGCCTTCAGAAAACTTCATTACAGTTTTCATTACCGACCGCGATATTTCACTTCCCCTTAAGAGCATGTGAAACACTATGGAGTGCAAAAGAGATAGCATCAGTGGTGCTGTCGGTGGAGCGAGACAGACACGCTGAGAACGTTTTTCACATGCTGTTAAGAGAGTCCTTGCGAATAGTGTTCCCTCTCATTTCTCTGAAACTTATGCGGAGTGAGCACTATTCGCAGGGATTACCTAAAGGATGCATCACACATGCGTTTGCAACCAAAAGTTTAATACGATTAAAATTTCAGTACTTCGCGATGTGCCAAAAATCTGAAAAAAATCAGTCGCTTTAATGATGTCAAGACCTCTTATTTTGGATAATAATAATGTTAAAAAATTATCAACAAATTATTTAATATAAATGGTTAAAAAAAATCAAGAAATCTTAAATTTCTTATATTAAATGAATTTCGTTATTTCTCTAGAATTCATATGAACTTTTTCAGAATTTTCTTAGAGGTTTGAATTTTCCGTTTTGAAATTATTTTTGACACCACAACTACAGAACTATTGTCACAATCGCCTCGAAACTTTTTGTGTGTACTGTGAAATCGTGATACGACGGAAACTTATCCGAAATTCGTGCCTTTTTAGAATTTTTTGAAATATAGGAAAATTCTAAAAAAATTCATATGAATTCGAAAAAAATCAAGGAATTCATTTAAAATGGAAAAATGAAAGATTTTCTTATTTCTTTTAGCAATTTAAAAAAAAAAAATTTGTTGATATCTTTTTGGCATTATCATTTCGTAAAATCATAGTTCTTTACATAATGAATAAGCCGATCTTCTTCAGATTTTTGGCACATCGCGAAGTACTGAAATTTTCATCGTATTAAACTTTTGCTTACGAATCTATGTGTGATGCATCTTTAAATATCATAAACAAACATTTCCGGTCTGAACAGTAAGACGCCGAATACGCGCGACGAGTCTACGGTATGAGTTTCGAAGTCGCCGAACAGTTTTAGGGGGAAGTGAAATATCGCGGTCGGTAATGAAAACTGTAATAAATTTTTCGCAAGGGTGCTAATTTTTTTAAGGAAAAACCAAATTAGCACCATAGAATAAAGTTTATTTGAAAATTGCAACTATCTGTCTCACACTCATGGCCTCGTCACGTGACTTTCACGTCTTCTTAAGTTATCCCCGGAATCTCCTGAAACTAGGATGGGCGCGGAGCGTCGAAGGATTTACGGACAGGATAGCTAATGAAATTTTCATACTCGTCCAGAAGATCGGAGAAGTGCGGCATGGCTGGAACGTAATCACCCGGATCTGCGCCATCCTCGATTTTCCCACCGTCTGAAAGGAGAAAGGTATCAAAACCGTTAATGAAGCGTTACAGATGTATACAGCGAGGGAATTATGCGCGCGCACCCTTTTATAAAGTAGCGATGTATCGCCCCGAGGGGGCGGAAAATGAAAGCACCCTACGCGATCGGAGTGATATACGACGCTAGACACGGTCGCATGCAAGTATTACAATAATAACCGCGTAATGGGCCATTTATCAAATTCTCACTCGTTCGCAACACAACCGCTAATGATCCCCTCCTTAGGTTCGTACGCAGAGCTATCGAGCTCCGGTACACGCTTGATACGTAAAATATTGTTCGCGGGGGAATGCTCAGCGATTCTAAATTAATATCGCACCCTCGCCGGTTCAACCGATTAGCAAACGCTATTTTTGTTATTTTTACACGCCGTAATTGATCGAAACTTTGGACGCCTTTCGCCCCTCGCAAATTCGACCATTTTCATTTGTCGAAATTATTTTATTTTCACTACATCCGGAAAAGTAGTTTATTCGACGGACGCCCCGCAAATGAATATTTATTACAATTAAATAAATATTTATTAAAATTAAATAAATGTTTATTAAAATTAAATAAATATGTATTTAAATTAAATGAATATTTATTTAAATTAAATAAATATTTATTCAAATGAAATAAATATTTATTCAAATGAAATAAATATTTATTTACTTTAAATACATATTTATTCGGCACATTTACATCTCTACCATATTAGAACTCTACCAAAATCTCTACCACTGAAGAAAAATACTCTATCGGAATACAAGGCCTAGCCTTGTATTTAGGTAGAGTTTTATTTCCATTCCGGTAGAGTTTTTTTACTTTCTGGCAGAGATTTTAGTAGAGTTGTGAGTTGTAGAGATGTGAGTGATAGAGATGTAAATGTGCTATTTATTTGTGGCGTTCCTATCAAAGAAATTAATGTTCTGGTTGTAAAACTTATATTTCATCAAGGTGGCCGGCGGAATTAAAAAATTGGTCAGGGGAAAAAGTAAATTGTCGCCGAATAGTCTGCAAATAAATAAAAAGCACATAAAAGGAAGCATTGAAAGGAAAATTGAGAACATATTTTTTTCAAATTATACATTAATACAATAATGAGGCATTTTCATTTACATCATTAATTTTTCAAATAAAAGCCGTTAGAACTTTGGTCAGGGAACATTTTTGATCAGTCAACGAATTCAGAGAATTTAGATTTTTCATTTCGTATATAAAAAACTCTAGAAACGTTCAGTAGGGTGAATTCGTTGAAACATTTTTTTCCGTGCAGAAAACGGTCAGCTCGTTCATCCATTCATTAATGAATTAACTAATTCTTGCTTAATCGCTATAGCGTTTCGACACCAAGGACTTAAAAAAAAAAAAATACAATTGACTCAAATAAGGAGCACAAATGCATGACAAGCAAGTGCAAGGCTAGATTTTGTTCTAGGCTGAATTTCGGACACGTCAGTGTAGGATCGGACGTATCCCCGATTTAGGATCGGAGCTCGAGACGAGGGGTCGAGATTTCTCGCACAGGCGAGACACCACAAGACCGAGGAGAAGCTCGGCTCAGGCATATCGCTGCATGCCTCTCCGGTTATTCATTCCTCGTGCCCATAAATTCGTACCTATGCAAACTTCGGGCACGCCGTGCAGTGCCGGAGCGTACACACGTAGCAGAATGTTGCGAGGCGTTTCGGCGCAGGGGCTCGAACGGGGCCTCCTATGAGCGCCCACGTGCATTATACCGCGAGGCCGCGTATATACCCCGAACGGGAAGTGGAAAAGATAAGGAAGCCCGCGGTCATTAATTACTCGCCGGCAGCCTCGCCGGCCCGCGCAGCCCTACAGCGAAGCGCTCCATGCACGCTCCTCGACGATGCATAATGTAATACTCTGACCCTGCAACGCATGCGCGAACTCGACCAGCCCTAGCAAACTCCACGTCGGACATTAAACACTTGCGTTTTTACCCGATTGTATAAAAAAAAAACCAGCAGCTCTGTGAATTTTGAAAATTTCATTAGAGCTCATGATATTCCATTTTTTTTACCTAAAAAAATAATAGTTACTTAGAAAAAAGAAAGTAATAAAGATTCTTTTATCGCGGGGCTTCCAGACGCATAAAACTAAAAAAATCGTTCCACTTTCCCCGGCTTTCGTCGCTTCGAGCCAAATCTTTTTCTTTATGTACAGATCGGCTTTACGAAGACCACGCTTATTCCAGTGAATCTCGAGTAAGAAAGTACGGAGTGCGAACGCATATTTACATATCATTATAACTATTGCTGTTATTATTATTATTTTTATTTTTATTATTATTATTATTTTTATTATAATACTGTTATTATTATCCATCTGAGTTTAATCCGGATTATTTATCCGAGGGAGATGACAAATTGTCGTCGTAAAATTTTTCAGCCCTCAACCCGGCATTTTGGCAATTTCGGTGGGTTGTTGAGGGGTCGAAAAGGTGGCCGCTGAGCGAGGGAAAAGAGAGAGAGCGGAGTGTGCGCCGTGATAAACGAGCGTTGCTCGATAGGAGGCTGCGGGGGAGAATGGCCGGAAGGTACGATGGTCGCGAGCTGCGCCTATACCTTTATCAGAATTTCATGTAATGCCGCTAATGGGGATTAGGCGGTGGCACGGTCCGGGAAGTCCCGCCCCGGGCCAACTGGTACTCCGGTGAATGGCATAAAATAATATTAAGCGAAACACTGTGTATTCCCCATCGTGGATTCGAATCGTAATCCGACCTGATCCGCACCGGGTCCCGGGATTTTTTTTTTCAACGGTTCGCGTTGCGACAGCGATAGGCGTGCGTTGTACGTGGAGGACTGTTCCGACCCTCGTCGCGGTATCGAAAATGGACAAACTCTGCGGTCGGTTCTGTTTATGCCGGGCCGTTCTCGGTGCCGGATGCATTTTCGTCGCTAATCCATTCGGCAGTAACACGCGCATTCGTACTCGCGAGCGGTCGAATATTATTAAATTGTTAATCATCGCTGTAAGCGGCCATGGTAAACATTTTTAGCGTTTATTTAACTCTTGCTTGAAAAGCGCTACTTTTTGGGCCTCCTGAGAGTGGCGTAAGTGGCGCTTTACAGCCAAGTGTATTATAAATACCCGGCCCATGCGCACACCGGGCCGATTTTACTTTACGCACGGTTCTCGTAATTTACGCACGCTTATCGTAGTTTACGCACGCTTATCGTACTTGACGCACGCTTATCGTACATTACGCACGCTTATAGTACTTTACGCACGCTTCTCGTACATTGCGCACGCTTATCGTACATTACGCAAGCTTATCGTACATTACGCACGCTTATCGTACTTGACGCACGCTTATCGTAGTTTACGCACGCTTACCGTACATGACGCACGCTTGTAGTACATTACGCACGCTTCTCGTCCATTACGCACGCTTCTCGTACTTTACGCACGCTTCTCGTACTTTACGCACGCTGTCCGGTACCTCCGATCTCAGACCTCCCTGATAGAAAACCCGACCAAAATTTTAATTCCCGACCCGATTTTCGTCAGACCCTATAGAATATCCTTATCACAATAACGATTGAAATTTTCATTGAAAAATATGGCATTCGACGAGGGTGCGAAGCGCGGACGGAGGGGGAGGGGGGGGGGGGGGTGTTTGCATTATGTAACATGCACTGTGTGCCATGCGCATATTTGTACCGAGCACACACTTTACAAGGGTTTGTTTACCACCCGTTAATTACATTCCGCAATGGATATTAACGAGGACCGTGGCTACCGTTCCCCCGAGTCCAATAAACGAATGCCGAGAGACCGCGCAATCCCCGTATCGCCTGCATATCGAATTCGAATTGAGACTCGAATTCGCGATCGGAGTTTTGTCCCCGCGACCGACGGGTTGGCATTTTCGCGTTTTAAACAAATCGCGGGATTAACGTCGAGCCATTTGGTCAATCGGGGAGCGGCGACGGAGCCGCCGAGCGCCAAATGCACGAAAAGCCCGCAATCTCGCTTCGAAAGTATTTCCAAACGCATCGCAGCCGCGGCGCGTGCGCGCGATCGGCCGGGAACGGAGAACGTGTTTCTCCCGTTCGGTTCGTCGCCGGATTGAGCGTATCCGCATATCGTATGCTAAATCTTCGATATCTGCGGCTCTCTCGGCTCTATCGAGTCGTTAATTCCCTCGGGTGAATCGATGACACTTTTGACGATAACGCTGGGACAGACCTGCGCACGCACTCCGCGCTCCCCTATCGCAAAACTGCCCGATTTCGTGCGGCTCGCTTAGGCATCGAGCATTTTTTTTTTTTTTTTTTTTAGTTTTTCCACACACGGCGCAGGTAAACGGCGGCTCACATTACGCTGATAGCCTTCGGCGATATACCGGATGGGCTCCCGCGAGATTGACGAGACGGATAGTGAGTTGACCGAACCAACAGTTGGGAACGACGTACCGTGTGTTATATACGTAACGTACATGCGTATGCATATTGTAACAAAAATTTAAAATATAATATAAAATATAATATAAAATATAATATAAAATATAATATAAAATATAATATAAAATATAATATAAAATATAATATAAAATATAATATAAAATATAATATAAAATATAATATAAAATATAATATAAAATATAATATAAAATATAATACAAAATATCATATAAAATATAATATAAAAAGATTTCGCCGCCGCTACCGTCGCCGTGTCAAGAATCTAGTGGGGTGGTCAATAATGGGGTCAGTAAGGGTCAATAATAGAGTCAGAGGGGGTCAATAATGGGGTCAGTAAGGGTCAATAATAGAGTCAGAGGGGGTCAATAATCGCGTCAGGAAGACAATAATAGGGACGTGAAGTTGGTAAAAAATGGAATCGTAATAGTGGGGCTTAGAATCGTAAGGGCATACGTCTTTTAAATTACTTAGAATAATAAGGGCTTAAGTCCACAAAGGGGTGCGAGCGCGCGAGCTTCTAGCCACTTAGAATACATTTATATATTAAGGTGTTTCAAAAAAAGGCTTTTTTAAAAATACTCCTCCCATCTTTTTGAAGTACAGATTTCGATCTCAAATTAAGCCTGGCGAAAGGCGGTAACCAGCAAAAAATCCTAACGGGGAACAAACGATCGACTTCACAGTGATCGTAGATTTGACAGTATTTTTCGGGACTTTAACGTGAACTGACGGATACACGATTACGTGACGTTACGAAATATCGTTCGAGACAATAAACATTTCGCATATTGTTCTTTTCATGATACGCAGTGTCTTTTCATTGCGCGATTACGTTACAATATATATGATATAATATATATTGGATGCATATATTACATTAACCATTATAACATTTCGTTACTATCTGTGGGTGGGAAGTTTCGCCGGAATGATTTTCAATGGTTCGGTATTAAAAGCGACGGCCATGCGTCGGGCAGCGAGACCGAAATGTGAGCAGCTGGTAGACAGAGGAGGGCGAAGAGGGAAGGGGAGGAAGCACGCATAGGGTAAATTTTGTATTGTCGGTATTTGGGATAAAGGAAATTTTGTTTGACTCTTTGACATTGAATTGAACGTGAAATTCGATCAAATGATTTTGAACAATCGTGGGAAGGCTTTTATCGTTCGATGCAGAATGGGCGGTGGGAGCGGTGAATATGGTATACAGTGAACAGAACGGTAAGTACGCGCGGAAATCGATCCGGGCCATATTCACCACATTTTTTTGTAGACCGATGCGTTAGAGATTTTTAATATTAAAAAAATGCGGGAAGGTGTTTAAAATCTGCCTGTTCGGGGTTTAGACCTTTCAATGGTCAGAGCATGTATTGTTGTCTCGTTCGGACATTGCAAGTCTTAAACAGCAAACAGCAACAAATTACCCGGCGTCTTAACTATTTTAGTTCATAAAAATTATTTGAACATAAAAAACGTGATTTTCATAGATTGAAAATCTCGATTTCATGCACGAAAAATCGTATTTTCAGAATTGAAATAAAAAATATTGGGCTGGGAGTAAAATAACTGTAATATTCGTGATCAGCGGGAAAAAATACGTGGAATATAACCTTGAAACAAAATATAGCCTTGAAACAAAAAAAAATCGATTGAACAACGATTTCTCACTTTTTGAGCCACTTTTGGAAAACTGTCGATTTTCGTCATTTTCAAACGTCGATATCTCGGCCCCACATAGAGCTGGGGAAAATCCGAGGTTATTATTATATTGTTATTATTATCTATCTGAGTGCAATCAGTCTGGGCCATATTCACCACATTTATCTTGTCTTTTTGTGGCCCAATGCGTTAGAGATTGTTAATGTTGAAAAGGTGGTACAACCAGAAAAAAATTATTTGAGGGCCACCGTTTATTTGGTTCAAGTAAAATATTTGTTTGATTTGAATAAATATTTATTTAAATGACGCAAATAGTTACTTAAATGAAATAAATATTTATTTAAATGAAATAAATATTTATTTAAATCAAATAAATATTTTACTCAAACCAAATAAACGGTGGCCGTCAAAATAAAATATCTTTCTGGGTGTAAGAGATGCGCCAGATGCGATTGCTATTGTTTCGAGTACGATGAGGAAGAGGGAAAAAAAACGACGAGGGAGAGGGAAAAAAAAGAAAAAAATTACAGAGAGCGAGAACTAGAGAGTGAGTTGGAGGATCGAACTGTATGCAGAACGAGGCGAGTGGACTCGGCGAACTTTTAATTCGAGAACAACGCGCGCGCGTCGCTGCTCCGTCAGCATCGTCGGTACGGATCGGAAACTTGGCCCATGTTAATTGGAAACTCGAGAGGAGAGCGGGATAGTCAGTTTGTGGGTGGATGGACGAGGGGTTCGCGCTCGCGTTCCCTACCGGACGAACTCTCGTTAATCTTTCGGATTACGCATTACTCGCGTCCGGACCGGAAACTTTGTCGATCGATTTTTTTTTTATTTCATTTCCCGCCTCTGACGATATAACGAGCGGAGGACAGGGGAAGGATAAACATTCGGTGGGGAATAAAAAGGTACATCCTGTATCAAATTTCATCAACTCTGCAGACCCAACGCCTGTCAGGATTGATTAATTTCGTTCAACCGGTTCGGTTAACTTGCGAACCGCTCATTCACCGTCCCGTCGTTGGCCAAATGTATTTTTAATGTTGGTGTTGAATATTCGTGGCAAATGTTTGTCTCAAATGTACTATCATTCTCAAATGTTCATCTCGAAGGCTCGTCCCAAATGTTCGTCCCAAATGCGCGTCCCAAATGCGCGTCCCAAATGCTCGTTCAAAATGTTCGTCCCAAATGCGCGTCCCAAATGCTCGTCCAAAATGCTCGTCCAAAATGCTTGTCCCAAATGCTCTTCCCAAATGCTATTCCCAAATGCTCTCCTCAAATGCTCTTCCCAAATGTTCTTCCCAAATGCTCTTCCCAAATGCTCTTCTCAAATGCTCTTCCCAAATGCTCTTCCCAAATGCTCTTCCCAAATGCTCTTCCCAAATGCTCTTCCCAAATGCTCTTCCCAAATTCTCTTCCCAAACGCTCTTCTCAAATGCTCTTCCTAAATGCTCTTCTTAAATGCTCTTCAGAAATGCTCTCCCCAAATGCTCTTCCCAAATGCTCTTCCCAAATGCTCTCCCCAAATGTTCTTCCCAAATGCTCTTCCCAAATGCTATTCCCAAATGCTCTCCTCAAATGCTCTTCCCAAATGCTCTTCCCAAATGCTCTTCCCAAATGCTCTTCCCAAATGCTCTTCCCAAATGCTCTTCCCAAATGCTCTTCCAAAATGCTCTTCCCAAATGCTCTTCCCAAATGCTCTTCCCAAATGCTCTTCCCAAATGCTCTTCCCAAATGCTCTTCCCAAATGCTCTTCCCAAATGCTCTTCTTAAATGCTTTTCCCAAACGCTCTCCCCAAATGCTCTCCCCAAATGCTCTCCCCAAATGCTCTCCCCAAATGCTCTTCCCAAATGCTCTCCTCAAATGCTCTTCCCAAATGTTCTCCCCAAATGCTCTTCCCAAATGCTCTTCCCAAATGTTCTTCCCAAATGCTCTTCCCAAATGCTCTCCCCAAATGCTCTCCCCAAATGCTCTCCCCAAACGCTCTCCCCAAACGCTCTTCCCAAACGCTCTTCCCAAATGTCATCGTTGATTAAAATAAAAAAACTCTAATTCCACAACACAATGTCTCACTATCCGCCGCTTGCCGACCTCCCTCCAATCGTTCGTTCGCCGGAGTCTTCCCTCCGCGATAACGCGATAGACTAACCCAAACTTAATGAAACGCGATCGGTATGTCCGGAACGATAAACCGATCCGCGTTGCGTACGGGGCGCACACCGAAATGCGCGTTAACCGCGTCGCGGCGTATTTTCCGACTGCCATCAGCCCCTTGACGCGCGAATCCACACACGCGTCCAAGCATGTCCCAGCCGTACGGTTATTCCTCCCTCGTATCGTACGAATTCCTCGCGAAAGGGTTGCGCCCGTGACGCTCTCGCCCGGTGATGCGCGCCTCGGCCTCTCGCCCGTCACGCGCACAGCCCGCAGATAAAATCGTGACGCGCGTTTCGTTCGGCGAATCGCGGAGGAAGCGGAGGTCGCGCGCTGCCAGTGAAAACCGAGGGACAGTTCGACCGATGCCCATAACACCGCCGATAGAGAGACGATCCGCGAGTTCCGAAAGCTCTCCCGCCCGCAGGGGGGGGGGATGTTTAATAAATACATGACCGGCGTTCGCCCCCCCCCCCCCCTCGAATATCCTTCCTCCCCGTACGCACGAAACCCGCTCTTTCCGTCCCGTTCCCTTTCGCCTGTACATCCGTCCATCCGTCCGTCCGTCGTTTCGCGTATAGCTTATACACCCGAACGATTTACAATCTCGTACGGATGGTCGCTCCTCTGCCGCTCTTACGCACCGATGCGTGTTGGCCGGAGCACGCAACACCCCCGAAAGCCTCCCGGTGTATAATCCGAAATGTCGATGGTTTTCGAGCGGTTCGACCTGTCGTTCGGGCCCGGCTAGTTTTCCGGGTTCGGAACTACCGGCCAGGCCCGGCCCGCCGGTTCCGCGTGGTAGCAGCTCTTTCCCCTCCCTCCCGGTTCGCGATCGCGTGTTCCGTGTGCCTCGGCCGGCCGGAAGAGTTCATCGCTAATGGGGCGCAAGGGTGCACTCGGTTTGTATCGCTCGCTCGAGAGAGCTTCGGGACAGCGTACTCTCTCGCCAATACCGCCGATACTGGCCGTGCACTCGACGGACCGCCCCGGCCCTCACTCGATTCATTTGGCTCGGCTTATTCGGCGTACCCGCCGATTGGATAAAACCCGCCGGACGTTGCTCTACGCACAGTCGATCGTCGATACGAACGATTTCAAACATATTTTAGCCCAATGGTCCGCCGATGAAAATTGGCTTTTCGGCGAACCCTCCGGAGTTCTCTTTTGGCATCCGTGCGGGCCTTTTTGCATTGCTGATGGGAGAGAGTAGTTTCGCGGAGTGCTGTATCGCTCGATCTATCATTCGTTGCCTTTTTGGGGAAACTCGCGAGTAGTGCGGCGTTGGGTGATTTGGGGTGATATGGTCGGGCGGTCGAAACGATGATTGTGAGCACCGTTTTCACCCGGGGAGGTCGAAAAGTGGATACGCGGGTGGTTTGGGTCTGGCGTTTAACGTCCCAGCACTGGCACGATACCGCGCCAGACCCGGGAGTCTGGGCGGCCTCGTGACAGTGCTGGGGTGTAACAGTCGGCCGGACTGAATCCTACCTGGGAATCAACGATTATAATAAATATTAAGGGAGCGAATAATACGAAAGCAGGGCAGGAGCGCCGAATATGGCCCTATTTGATTTAGTACCTGAATCAATTATCTACACAGAGAAAAAAAATCAATTGAGTCAACAAAATGTGCGCTTACGGGTGGCGAAAAAAATTGTTTGGTTGATCGAAAGGAATACCTCGTTGATCGAACTAACAGGCCGTCGATTCAAATTTTTCTTTACTTAATACAACAATTATTTCGTTCGATCAACTAAAAATTTGTTTCGCCACCCGTAAGAGCTCATTGTGTTGACTTAATCGATTTTTTTTCTCAGTGTATGGACCGGGCCATATATTCTCTAATTTTAACATTCACTCTTAACCGAGAAGCTCGCCAGCTCGCCAGCTGGTGGATAATGTGATAATTCTCTGAATAGCTGAATTTTTTATTTCAATAATTGTTTTATGCAATTCAAATGATGCCTTTATTTTATTGCAATAATTATTTTGGGTAATTTAAATACTGCTTTCATTTTATTCCAATAATTATTTTAGTGGTAGTACACGGAGGAAAATAAATCGTTGGGACAACAACAATTTTGTTACCATATCTCATTTACCTAGTTAACATAGGGACAATCGAATATTTTGCTATAGCAGCCAAATATTTTTTATGTCACAACTATAAATTATTAATGATCTACATTTTGTTAGAGAAACAGAACTATTTTTCTCCGTGTAGTAGTAAATTCACTTCATTAGCCTCAGTTGTATATGGTCCGGTGATATTGCGTTTATACATGTAAGATTTATTTCTTTTTTCCTGAAGCTAATGGGACATTGACCGAAGTACTTCAGCCCATAATTATGTTACTTTATTCAAATAAATATTATTTTATTTTATTCTATTCAAATAAATATTATTTTATGTTATTTTATTCAAAACTCAGCATGGAAATGACACGGGAAAACGGTCGTCCGGGTATTGCCATAATCATATTTTTTTAGTGCTAAGCAATGCAAACTGTAACGCGGGTGGAGTGATAACGGGTCTAATATCTCTGAGGTTTTGGTGAGATTAAACGATACCCGGTTTATTCTCACCCGGTAAGGTCTTCGGTGCCCCCGTCTCGATTCAAATGCTGATTTTTGGTTTTAGTATGCATGGTCCGTTTCATCCCGATTGTGAAAATGTTCCTGCCGCCTTTAACGATTATACCGTTATCACACAGTAAAAAGGTACGAAAGTATTTGCACATTTAACAAACTTTTTTTAGCACAAACGCCCACTAGTAGTTTGTTGCTAATTTTACAAAAAATACTCGTTACATTATCAGACATTTCTGTAAAATGGATAAGATTTTTTTTTGTAAAATGAACACGAAAATTACAATTATCATGAAAATTAACATGAAAATTAACATGAAAATCAACATGAAAATTAACATGAAAATTAACATAAAAATTAACATAAAAATTAACATAAAAATTAACATAAAAATTAACATGAAAATTAACATGAAAATCAACACGAAAAGAATTGTTGACGTTTGTCGAAGAGGAACGTCGGCACCTGTTTTACTGTGCAGGATAAAAATGACGACGCGATCCGATTTAGCATGGGAAAACGATGGCGCGGGTATTGGCCACTTTTGCCCTAATCATATTTTTTACCGCTAAGAAATGCAAACTGTAAAGCGGGTGGAGTGATAACGGGTCTAATAATGGTACAGGGCGCACACTGCTGCGTGGCGAAGGTGGGGAAATGAAGGTATGGGAGGCGAGACACAGGGTATGTGTACAACGTCAAGAGACCGCGAGATGAGCGTCTGCAGCATATATGTATATATATGTATATGTATATATGTATGTCTATGTATGCAGCATAATCGCCGAGGCTAGATTCTCTTAACGCGAGTTTCGAAGCCCTGCTAGGACGGGCGGTTGGACGGGGCGAAAGGGGAGCTTGCAGGTCTATCCGCCAACTTCCCTGCATTATGCAAGTTAGATTAGACCGCACGTCGAAGGTTAAGGCGCGGATATGCGCGGAAGCTGCGCCCGAGCGAAACCCCCAGGTCTCGTCTTTCCCTTCCAACGTACCTGCGACTATGCGTACAGTGCCGTTCACAATTCAGACACGTCCGCGGATCGGAGTTGGCAGTCGTTATTAACAGCCGATGTACGCACTCGACGGAATCGATGTGTAAAATCGGCCTGTTCGGGACTTTGCAATTTCAAGGGTCACACACAGAAAAATAGTTTGTTTTACGGGCGCCCCGCAAATATATATTTTTTTGGTTTAAATAAACGTTCATTTATTTCAAATAATTATTCAATCGAATCAATTAAAATATTTACTTACACCAAATAAATATTTAAGTAGGGAGTGCGCTTTATTAGCCTCAGTAATATATGATGCGGTGGTATTGGGTATGCACATGTTATTTTTCCCCCTCGGGCCATTGACCTTCGGCCCATGTATTCGACATGGAGTACCTCATAAATATTGAATAAAACCTTGTTTGCAGAAAAAACGATACAGTCGACTAAAATATTATGACAATAGCTTAAGGTTGGTATTGTATTGAAATAGTTATTTTATCTTATTCAAATAATTATTTTATCTTATTCAAATAATTATTTATCTGTAGAACACCCCTCGAACGATTTTCGATGTGGAATTGCTAAGAATCGGTCGAGAGGTCTCGGTCTTGACGTTTTCAATTTTTCGAAAAATATTATTCGCACTCTACCTCTTATAATTTTTCAAATATTTACATAAAAAATTCGACATAAATAAATTATTATGGACCCACGTTCCCTATTAACTTTGTCAAAAATCGATCGAACCCTTTAAATTTGATAAGATTTTGAAAAAAAATAAAAATAATTCCTACCTCACACTCAGAAAAAAATTTATTTTACGGCCACCGTGTATTTCCTTTAAGTAAAATATTTGTTTGATTTAAATGAATATTTATTTTAATTACGTAAATAGTTACTTTAATGAAATAACTATTTATTTAAATCAAATAAATATTTATTTAAATCAAATAGATATTTATTTAAATCAAATAAATATTTTACTTAAATCAAATCAAATTTTAACTTAAACCAAATAAACGGTGGCCGTCAAATAAATGTTTCTGGCTGAACAGACGGCCCATTTCGTCTCAAAATTATTATTTTTTCTCCACTGCAAAATCAGTGCTCGTGTCTTCTCCCCGGTCCTCTCCACTCAAACATCGGTCGCATCACTTTCCACGAGTATCGACTGAATTTAACACAGCTCCGTGTCTCCGCGATCTCAACCCCGAGATAATCGAACGTCTCCGAGGTTTCTGCGAGATTGAACCATGCCCGTTTTATTCTCGAATCCTCCGAGGTCCCCGGAGTCCCGCTCGCGATTCAGAGGCATCGCATCTGAACGAGCCTGTACACGATGCCACTATCAGTGAACGGCGCAGCGAGCGAGACGACCGGGGACACAGATCGGGAAGACAGAAGGAAATTTCGAAGACCGCGGCGCGCCGCGGGCGACGGCCGAGGAGCGCGAGATCGATTATCTCTCGACCGCGGTCTCTCCGGCTCCGAGACGGCTACTCGCCCAAGATCGGGACATCGAACGGCATCGACGAGGTTTCTCTGCAGCCTCCGCGCCGCGGGAACCTCCGCTACGTCTCGCGAAGCATCGGCGAAAGCACGCGACTGTTTCCACTTAAGGAGAAAGGGGAATCGCGTGGCGCGTCTTATCTGTACGAAAAAAAAATAAAAAAAAAATAAATAAAAAAATTGGCGAATAAGAAGAAGAGGAGGAGCGATAATGGAAGGGATGAGAGGGAAAGGTTCGCGGGTGTGCTCCGGCGAGCACGAGAACTCCGCCGTCGTCCGCGACACAAGGGCACGATTACATGTAAAGAACCTTAAGGCCAGCTTACTCCAAAAAACGTAATTTTTTTCAATACATTTTATTTATAGTACAAAACATGTTGAGTAATCAATTTTTTTACATATGAAAGCACATATATGAAATTACTTGAAATTTTTTTTTTTTTTTTTTTTTCAAAATGGCGGTCCTGTCAATGGCTGCTGAAACTCATCTGATTCGTAGATGGATGACATCATTTCTTGGAAAAGAATTATCTGAAAGCAAAAAACAAAACGGTTTCATGTTCTGTATCGAATTGGCTATGGCCTCAAGCAGAATGAAACATTTTCAATGAAAAAAAAACAAAATGGCGGACTTTTGCATTTTTTTAACCCTTTTTTCACTTTTAATTGTTTATAACTTTTTTAAATAATAATGAATATTTCTGGTTCTGCTTGAGGCCATAGCCAATTCGATACAGAACATGAAACCGTTTTGTTTTTTGCTTTCAGATAATTATTTTCCAAGAAATGATGTCATCCATCTACGAATCAGATGAGTTTCAGCAGCCATTTTCAGGACCGCCATTTTGGAAAAAAAAAAAAAAAATTCAAGTAATTTCATATATGTGCTTTCATATGTAAAAAAATTGATTACTCAACATGTTTTGTACTATAAATAAAATGTATTGAAAAAAATTACGTTTTTTGGAGTAAGCTGGCCTTGGAAGGCGTCGTCTCGGTCGTGCAACGGCGGTCCCGCTCGTTGGCCGCCGAGCAACGAGACGCTGTTGCACAACCCGGCTCGTCGAGATAAGAGCCGGCACCGCCGGGACGAGAGAGGAAGACCGGGCCGGAGGTGAGCGGCTCCGCTTCGCGGGACTCGAGGGTTTCCCTCCTCTCCGGACGCCGTCGACGCGATACCGCGCGACGGACGCAACGAAAAGCGAGTCTCCTCGAGCGTCGACCGGTGAGACCGTTCAATGAGACCGGCCTCGCGACCGCGTCGGCTGAAGCCACTGCGGGCTCGGTGGGGCCAATTCGGAGCGAGGCTAATCTTCGTCGAGATACTCCGATAATCGCGATGCGAAAGATCGCCTGTTTTTGCTTCCTCATAGGGGAAGCTTCGTTACGGTGAGAAAAAAAAATTCCAGATTTTAATGAAAACATGTTCAGAATCACATGTTCGATGTTCCCGAAAATCGAAAAATCGGATTTAGAAAAAATGTCTGGATGTGTGTGTGTTTGTGTGTGTGTGTGTGAATCAGACGCGAAAAATTCAAATCGCTATGTCTCGGGAATGTCTCGACCGATCAGGCTGAAATTTGCACACATCATGTGTGATCAATACACAACGTTTGGTCAATTTCATTGAAAAATGTTCAGTTGTTTTTTTTTGTACGCGATTTTTTTGTATCATTTTTTAGTCCAGAAATCCAGAAATTTTTTTATAAAATTTAAAGGGTTTGGTCGATTTTAATTGTCAAATTTTAATAGGGAGGACGGGCCCAATATAACTTATTTGTGTCGATTTTTTTAGGGAAACTATCTAAAAAATTATAAAAGCTAGAGTGCAAATGATATTCTTTAGAAAAATTGACGGTCACAAAGCCGAGACCACTCGACCGATTCTTACCAAATTCAAGAGCAAAAACTGTTTGATGTTGCTCTTCTTCTGTAGAAAGTTTTAATGCGGGTAAATCAACATTTGCGAAAGCTAGAGCGCAAACACACTTTTTTCAAAAATTAAAAAATCTGATAATATCTGAACGAATGTTTAAATTATTGCGTAAATTGGAAGAAACAAAGGCACGCAACCGCTCCACTTGGGTACCGAATTTCAACCCGATTGATAAAGAAAATTGCTTAATAAAACAGTTACAAAAAAATTAAATGAAGAAATAAAACAGGCTATGTTTACTTAAGTTCTGACGAAATTTCGAGCCTTCGAAGTACTCGATTAATCCTTTCGTAGAAACATTGTAACAATCAACAATTTTTCTTCTTATCAAATTATACAGAGAGTTTCAGAAAACTTGTAAGTCCCATTCGAAATTCATTTGCACATCGTTCCTCTCGAATGACTCGCCATCGGGCACAGTTTCGGGAGATAATATCGACGCACCAAAAGATATAACTGGGACTTACAATCCCAGCAAGATCCTCGTAAAAATCAAAGTGAGCTCCGCCTCGACAAACCCGAATATATTTCTGAATCCAACATTTTTTTGAACGAAATAAAAATTGGCTTTACAACAAGCAATCTGTTACATCGTTTCTGATGTAAAAAAAAACTGGCAATGGATTTTTGTCAAATCGAGTCGATTGATGTAACTTCGGCCTGCACCCTTCGTTTTTTAGTTTTCCAAACCCAAAGCCCGTAGGCCGCGATTTTTCGCGGTTGATTTAGACTCTTTTTTCCGCCAACACGATACTCTCGGCAGAGGTTCCGAAAATCGGTGATCCACACGCACGTCCGACGCGCAAGTGTTTTCCCCCGTGTTAACCGAATCTCTCCGACCCCCGCTCGGTGTTCTCGAATTACCGAGCGAGCCGCGCATCCACCGGGCGATTCGACGCCCGGGAACACAGACTCTCCCGTAGGAAAGCTTTCGAGCATTTTTTCCATCGAACAACCGCCGCGCCAGTGTCGTTCCTCTGCCGTTCACGCGTCCCGGGCGTCCGCGAGCTGGACGGAAATCGGACACTTTACGGCCCGGAAAAACGATCGATCCGATATCTCCAGCCGCGTCATATTTCTGGATACGCCATACGCAGCCTCCATCCGCGCTCACCGCAGTCGAAAGCCCCCCCTCCCCCCGTCCCTCCGTCCAATCGCGCCACAATGCGCGATTCCATCGATGAGGCGAAATTGCGTTCACCGCACGGATAAAACGGCGAGCGACCGTTTTGCCCCGACGGTTCCCATCGCGCCATCCGTGTTTCGAATCTCAATTTAATTACGCAAAATTTCCGATCGAGTCGACGATACGAGCGATCCCGGTGGGCTCGTTCCTTCGTTCCGTTGATGCCAGGACCGGCCCGATTACCGGTCAATGAGGCAGATAAACAGCGTTTTCCACGGGCGATAACGCCTCCCCGCGCCGAACCGGCTATTGCACGAACGGGACTGCATAACCATTTATGGAACGAAATTTGCCGCGACCCTCGTCGAAACTTTAAATGCACGCATGCCGTAATGCAGCCGTAACGCAGCCCCATGTGAAAAGGCCCTTTCGGAAAATTCTCTGCGGTCGCGATATCGCTCTGTACCTGGTTAATATGGAAATCGCTCGCGAAAGTTCAATCGATGAAACTATTCAGCGAAACGAGAAGTCGTTCGTGTGCGAATCGGATTTTCATCGCTCCGCATGCGGGCTCGTTCGTAGATACAAACGCTCGCGGTGTAACTGCGCTTTCCGTGTACCGATATCGAGAAATCGAATGCGAACTCGTCCCGCCCAACCGCTCGGTGTGGTCTGTAGTTTTTTTTTTTTTTTTTTTTATGGTATCGATTCGATCCCTCCGGGCACATTTCACGATATTACTCGCGAAGTGGGGGGAGAAGATGAGAACTTCGTTTTATTTCCAATTTCCGAACGATAACTGTATCTCGGTGAATTATTGGATGCAAGATGTTACGTGAGGATGGTGCGGCGAACCGCGATGCAGCGGGAGATCGTACGGGAGGAGCAAGGCGAGTGCTTCCGATAATGGGACATTGGTTGACCACGATATCCCGATGGGATCAGTTATACATATTATTGTTAAAAAAAATGTATGACTAATTGTTGTACAATTTCGATACTTTTCTGTATCTTTTGTAAGAAAAAGTTAAATACTCTATTTGGAAGTGATTGATTCGGATTCTTTTCGTTCTTAATCATGGTAGCAAGTTTCTCTTTACAATTCCCGTTATTTACTTCTATAGATAGTTATCCGAACGATAACTATATCTCTGTAATTTATTAGATGCAAGATGGTACGTGAGGAGTGCTCCCGATAAATTGACTAACCACGATATCCCGATGGGATCAGTTATATGCATTATTGTTAAAAAAAATATATGACTAATTGTTGTAAAATTTCGATACTTTTCTGTATCTTTTTGAGAAAAAGTTAAATACTCTATTTGGAAGTGATTGATTCGGATTCTTTTCGTTCTTAATCATGGTAGCAAGTTTCTCTTTACAATTCCCGTTATTTACTTCTATGGAGAGTTATCCGAACGATAACTATATCTCTGTAATTTATTAGATGCAAGATGTTACGTGAGGAGTGCTCCCGATAAATGGGACATTGGCTAACCACGATATCTCGATGGGATCAGTAATATATATATTATATGGTTAAAAAAATATATAAGTAATTGTTATACAATTTCGACATTTTGCTGTAGCTTTTTTTTAAAGAAAAAGTTAAATATCCTCTTTAGAGGTGGTTGATTCGGATTCTTATCGTTCTTAATCATGGTAGTAAGTTTCTCTTTACAATTCCCGTTATTAACTTATATAGATCGTTATCAGAACGATAACTACATCTCGGTGAATTATTGGATGCAAGATGTTACGTGAGAATGGTGCGGTGAACCGCGCTGCAGCGGGAGATTGTACGAGAGGAGCAAGGCGAGTGCTCCCGATAATGGGACATTGGCTAACCGCGATATCCCGATGTGATCAGTTATATATATATTATGTGGTTAAGAAAATGTATGAGTAATTGTTATACAATTTCGACATTTTTCTGTATCTTTTTTTAAGAAAATGTTAAATACTCTATTTGCAAGTGATCGATTCGGATTCTTTTCGTTCTTAATCATTGCAGCAAATTTCTCTTCACAATTCCCGTTATTTACTCATCATTTTCGCAGGTAATATTATTTACAGTGTTAATGTACGGTAAACGATAAATATGACTATACGATTCTTCTAAGTACCATTATAATGTTTGGCCGATAAAAGGGCTGTAAAAGCGCCGTAAAATGAGTCTACCGTAAATGAATAAATAAATAAATAAATAAATAAATGTTAGTCGTTGCACCAATATACCAAAAACATTTTTTTTTAAATTTTCCACGAAGTTGTCTTCGAATAAATCATTGATTTCTGGAATCATCGTTTAATCAATTTTTTGCATTCGTTTCGCGGATGCCAAACAAGTCCAAAATCCCTAGTATTTGCACATCGATATCTCAATTTTTTATCTAACGAGAATTCTTAATTTTATTCGAATTATTCTAAAAGCGTTTAGAAAGTCTCAAAAATCGAAGTGAATTTAAAAATCTGAAACAATGCATACATATTCAGAAAAATAAACGAATGATTTTTATTTTAAAAAAACAGTTATGTTTCTGGGAGATAGATTGAACAATTTAATGTTTCATCAATTTCTTAATAACATTTTGGAATCATTATTATGCAAAATGAATCTTTTCGGCATCTTTAATATGCTCGACTTTTTTCCAGATTTTTATACCCTCGAGAAGTGTTTACAATTCCCTCTCATTTCTCTGAAATTTTTGCGAAGTGAAGACTATTCGCAAGGACTACCTTAAGGATTTCCCTGAGTTGGCTGATGTATGCTCACGCTCCACTAATACAGGGGCGGGTCTCGAAGAGGCTCGTCTCGTCTCAAGTGCCACACGATGAGACGCGAAGTAGTAACGAGAGTCACGCGAGCCTCGCGGAGTTTGACCGTTGAAAGTGCGCCGTCCCGGGTTCGTGCAATAATCCTCGTTCGCTATCCCGTGTAGGCCTCTTCGTGCAACCATCGACGAAACAACGCGGTCTGCCGCGCGCCGCTTGTAACGTGAACGCTATTGAATTCCGTCAGAAAATTAACGCTTCGCCCCAAACTAGCGATGGCACGGGAACGATAGAATTACGATGTAACTCTCTTTACGATCGGGATTTAATATAATTGAATCCCGCGAAGTACCGAGACTAATTACAGACCGTTGGCGATTTGCCGATCGCGGCCACCGGTATTATCGAGGGGAATTCTCTTTACCCTAACGTAATGAAAGGGCCGAGTACAGGGTGATGCATTCCGCCTCACGGAATACAATCTATTTCAGTCTGTGGGCTAAATTTTCTAATCGTTGAATTGTAGCTCATGGAATGGAACTTATCCCATTTTATGGGCAACATTTTCTAATCGTTGAATTGTAGCTCATGGACTGGAATTTATTCCATTGTATGGGCACAATTTTCAAATAGGTGAATTTTAGCGAATGGTATGCATTTTATCCCATTGCATGGGCAACATTTTCAGATAGTCGAATTTTACCTCATGGAGTGGGATTCATCCCATTCTGTTGGCAACATTTTCTAATGTTTGGATTTTAGGTCATGGAATAGAATTTATTCCATTTTATGGGCTACATTTTCTAATGATTGATTTTTGGCTCATGGAATGGAGTTTATTATATTCTACGTGCTGAATTTTCTCATCGTTGAATTTTCGGGCATAAAATGGAATTTATCCCATTCCATGGGTTAAATTTTCTAATGTTTGAATTTTAGGTCATGTACTGAAATGTATCTCATTCTATGTTCTAAATTGTCTATAGGTGAATCTTAGCTCAAGGAATAGAATTTATTACATTCTATACGCTAAATTATCTAATAGTTGAATATCAGCTCATACACTGAAATTTATCCCATTCTACATAGTAAAAAAAAATTTTCCGTTTTACAACTCATTGTCCACAAACGTCCACAATTTTTTATTTGTTAATTTTTCGATCCCTACCATCTGGATCCAGATTTCACAAACAAAGTATAAACTAAAATTTGAGAATGACACGAAAAATAAAAGGACGGGTTTGTTTATTTAAACTTGAACAAACGAGTTTGTCACTTATACAACAATAATTATTTTCACGAAATTTCGTATTCCGATTTTACGAAATTACTTTATACTGTGTATGGGCGTATACGGCGTTACGATTTAAACCATCGACATACAGGCTAACATATTTCCACGTATCTTTAATACATATCGTTTTTACTGCTGACTGCCCGCTACGGCAAAAAGACGGGAGTTATGCGTTTCACCGCGATCGACCGGCTCGGCACTTTTCGCAAGTGCCTATAAACTTCGGAACGTCAAATAATTACTTAACAGATTTTGGTACACCAAAACTTTATAGCCTGATCTATGTTTGTGACAATACATTTGTGAGCGGAGGTATGAACTCAAGGTAATATACCTATGTATGCTACGTACAAACGCAAATGATGCCGCATACTTCACGCTGCCGCCGAGATAGTGCCGAGTTTCCAATGCCCCATGAGAAGCGCGGAATTGCTATTTATTCATAATCGTAACGTTTTTTATTCGCGTTTTTTTAATTACACACTGAGAAAAAGGATGGTATTTCCTACTATAACGAATAGTTCCCAGGGGGGACGTCTATATAGATAGTTTGTTTTAACTATGTAGATATATAGATATATAGATATATAGATATATAGATATATAGATATATAGATATATAGATATATAGATATATAGATATATAGATATATAGATATATAGATATATAGATATATAGATATATAGATATATAGATATATAGATATATAGATATATAGATATATAGATATATAGATATATAGATATATAGATATATAGATATATAGATATATAGATATATAGATATATAGATATATAGATATATAGATATATAGATATATAGATATAGATATAGATATAGATTGTTTGATTAAACTATAATTATAGTTACAACTATAATTTTTGGGCATAGTCGTAACTGTAAAATGTAGACGTCCCCCCTGGGAACTATTTTCTGTGTAAGTTTTTCCCAGTGCGTTAAATTCCCCGATACAATGTCAAGACCTTCTTCGACTTAGGACGGGTGTGAAAAAAAAGTTCTCGCCACGAGAGACCGTCGAGTAAATCCCGTGCGTCCGGGAGCCCGGACGGATCGAAAAATTATGGCGTGTTTCTGTCCCCTCCCTCTGCGCAGGCTCGAGGTTCCAGCATCCGGAGAAAGAGCCTCGGCACGTTCGCGTAGGTGCGAGACACCCTCGAGCGAGCCGGTGCCGAGAGTCGGGGCGAAGCAGAGAGACTCCGCGCCTTTCCGTAGTCATTCCGCCACTTAATCGCCTCCGCTCGTAAACAGGTCTTCGCAATAACCCCGAGAGACGTGTCCGGGCGGGGACCGGGCTCGTAAAGTTCGCAAAAGTATTGCGCTCGAAGCTGGCACACGAGTCTCGCGTGCGCGGCAACAATCCGGAAGTTCTCCCACCGAGCCGCGACCACATGAAAATTATGAGCCTGAAGATATCTGCGTAAGATCAAATTTCATCTTTGGCAAGTCTCCGTCAAAGCACTGTTGTGGGAAGACAAAAAAATTGATCACTTGTAGAATTATATTATCTAAGGAAACTTCCTCGAGGAAAGTTTTTGCGATGCAGAACACAGACGATATGACTTCATGAAATTAAAAAAATCATGTAAAGACAATGAGATAAAGATTTAAAAAAAAACAAGTCTCCGTCAAAGCAATGGTGTAGGAAGACAAAAAAAATTGTTCACTTGTAGAATTATATTATCTAAGTGAACTTCCTCGAGGAAAGTTTTTGCGATGCGGAACACAGACGATGTGACTTGATAAAATTTAAAAAATAACATAAAGATAATAAGATAAAGATTTGAAAAAACACAAGTCTCCGTCAAAGCAATGCTGTAGGAAGACAAAAAAAATTGTTCACTTGTAGAATTATATTATCCAAGAGAACTTCCTCGAGGAAAGTTTTTGCGATGCAAAACACAGACGATATGACTTGATGAAATTTAAAAAATCATATAAAGATAATGAGATAAAGATTTAAAAAAAAAAACAAATCTCCGTCGAAGCAATGCTGTAGGAAGACAAAAAAAATTGTTCACTTGTAGAATTATATTATCTAAGTGAACTTCCTCGAGGAAAGTTTTTGCGATGCAAAACACAGGCGACATGACTCGATAAAATTAAAAAAATAATGTAAAGATAATAAGATAAAGATTTAAAAAAAACAAGTCTCCGTCAAAGCAATGCTGTAGGAAGACAAAAAAAATTGTTCACTTGCAGAATAATATTATCCAAGTGAACTTCCTCGAGGAAAGCTTTTGCGATGCAGAACACAGACGAAATGACTTGATAAAATTTAGTCTCATGCAGATATTTTCAGGACGATTGAAAATTGGACGAAGAAAGATCGAGCGAAGGAGAACGCCGCAATTCCTAGATCCGGATGAGATCTCCGTATACAAATGGGAAGGCATTTAAAAATTCACAAAGCTCGGCTGCCGCTCCCGCGATCCATATTCAAGCCTTCCCGGGGTTAAAGCACGAGGGTACACAGGAATATCCATCTTTTCTTCCGGCGCTCTCCGCCGCCCCGCCGTTTTTGCTTGTGACTCTTGCGCCGGAGCCTCAACGCATACAAATGACGAATCGCGAGGGCTGCCGGGTGCGTCGGGCACTTTCCTTGAGAAGGTAGTTCAGCTATTCTTCTCCTTTCCCTGAGCCATGCACATCCAGCCTGGAAGCGGAGCTGCTCGCCGCACAGAAGCGAGGAGCCCGAGGAAGTTACGGTTGGGAGTTTCGCGACGAGGACAAGATGCACAAGAGCTTTAATACAATCGAGCGCTTGGTTGGATACCCCTGAATTCATGACTTTATGCACGGCACAGAGTCATGCTGGACGGTGCACGGGTTGCCCGGAGCACGGAGAAACTTTGCATCTTCTATTCTGCTGAATACTGCAGATCTACGAGGTAGAGTACGTTTTAGGATCGTGGTGGTGTCAAGAAATAGGGTATGCACTTTAGTTTCCACCAAGGCCGTTGTCGTGATCGCGCGGAAAAGCGCCAAAATTGTCTGGCAGGAATGGCAGACGGAGCCAGTGCTGGCCAACGTTGGACGAAGACCGGCCGGTTGGTCTACGAGGCAAAGTACGTTTCCAGATCGTGGTGGTGTCAAGAAATGGGGTATGCACTTCAGTTTCCACCAATGCCGTTGTCGTGATCGCGCGGAAAAGCGTCAAAATTGTCTGGTAGGAATGGCAGACGGAGCCGGTGCTGGCCAACGTTGGGCGAAGACCGGCCGGTTGGTCTACGAGGCAAAGTACGTTTCCAGATCGTGGTGGTGTCAAGAAATAGGGTATGCACTTTAGTTTCCACCAATGCCGTCGTCGTGATCGCGCGGAAAAGCGCCAAAATTGTCTGGTAGGAATGGCAGGCAGAACCGGTGCTGGCCGACTGGCTCAATGACGTAAAGTCGATTCTACGAAATCGTCACCTTCCGTCCCTAAAGCACTACGGTCCAGCAGCCCCTACGACGACTCCTCCACGAGTCATCTGGTCCGCGCTCGATCCAACAACCACAATGTCCTTACACGGAGAAAAAAAAAATTGTTGCGAAAACAAGGATTTTGTTACCCCAAATCATTTACCTGGTTAACTCAGTTACAACAAAATATTTTGCTGTGGCAACAAATATTTTTGCTGCAGCAACTATAAATTATTTAAGATCCACATGTTGTTAGAGAAACAGAACAATCTTTCTCCGTGTACAGTTTTGAGTCCCGGCGTGATTTTTGAATATTTGTAGCGCGCCATCCGAAAGCCGCCCTCAATAAACGCCGGATAAGCGACCGAAATTTCTCAGTCCTCTTGTTTTTGTTTTCTGCAAAGGCGTGCACAGCCCGCTGCAGCGGTTCGCTCCGGGGCGAAACCGCACCAGGACGTTGATAACTATTCATGCGCGTCGAGGTTTCGGACCGCGGCACCGTGGAACAAGCGGGAATGCGAACGACGTTGAATCGGAGTGATACGGAATGCTGCGGGCTCGGTACATTTACGTATCCGTTAAGGGAGCCGCGGAGTTTCGTTCCGGCTAACCCGAGGCGCATACACCGGAACAGTTTGCAACTCGGGTTCGCTTTGGCCGGCAGCACTTTGTGTGTACTAACTTGGCCGTAAATTGAACAGTCTCGGGGAGCGACGCCGGTGGGGTTGCGCGCCGGCCCGCTCGAGGAGGCGCTGATTCCTCGTGGGAGAGGCCTCGTTTCGTCCAGCTTCCTTGGTCGCGATTCCGCTGCCGGCAGTCGCGTTATCTCATGAATCCTGGAGGTCCCACGGACGCTCGGCGCGTCCCGTCGCAGTCGGCCTATCAATATTCACCACTTCTTTCCGACCTGGCTGGACGACCCGGTTTCACCCCATAGCGCCGGATGAAAGTCGAACAGGCAACTCATCGCAGGTCCTTCTGCGATTCTCCCGCAGAGATTGGACGAGTTTGAGACATCGAGGAATTTCCTCCCGTTCACCCGTTCGTGGCTCGGAGAATGGGGAAGGGGAAGCAGAGATATAAGAAACAAATGGGGGTTGATAAATAAATATCATTATGAGTGGTTGTTATTATATTTCGGCACTTAACTCTATCTTTTTTGAGGGAAGTTAAATGTCTTGTTTAGAGATTGGCTGATTAGGATTCATGGTGGTGAGTTTCTCTGGGTAAATTCCGAGACATCGGGGAATTTCCTCCCGTCGCCGTTTTCGGGCTCGAGAACGGGAACGGGGAACAGGAGGTAAAAGAAACAAACAGGGGTTGTTAAAAAAAAATGAACTAATTGTTAAATAATTGCGTCACTTCTCTCTATTAAAAAAAAAAAGTAAAATTTCCTAGTTACAAATGTCTGATTTGGATTCTTTTCGTTCTTACTCGTGGTAGCAAGTTTCTCTGTATAATTCTCGAGACATCGAGGAATTTTCTCCCGTCGCCGTTTTCGGTCCCGAGAACGGGAACGGAAAAGGGATATATATGTATAATTTTTCTATACTTTCGGCACTTATCTCGATCTTTTTCAAGCGAAAGTTAAATATCCTATTTAGAACTAGCTGATTCGGATTCTTTTCGTTCCTACTCAAGATAGCAAGTTTCTCTGTATAATTCCCGAGACATCGAGGAATTTCCTCCCGCCACCGTTTTCGGCCCCGAGAACGGGAACGGGAAACAGGAGGTAAACGAAACAAACAGGGATTGTTGAAAAAAATTTAACTAATTGTTATATACTTGCGTCACTTCTCTGAATTTTTTTTTAAAGAAAAAGTGAAATTTCCTACTTACAAATGACTGATTTGGATTCTTTTCGTTCCTACTCATGGTAGCAAGTTTCTCTGTATAATTCCCGAGACGTCGAATAATTTGCTCTCGTCGCCGTTTTTGGGCTCGAGAACGGGAACGGGATATATATATGTCTAATTTTTCTATAATTTCAGCACTTATCTCTATCTTTTTTAAGCAAAAGTTAAATTTCCTATTTAGAACTGGCTGATTCGGATTCTTTTCGTTCCTACTCATGGCAGCAAGTTTCTCTGTATAATTCCCGAGACATCGAGGAATTTCCTCCCGTCGCCGTTTTCGGCCCCGAGAACGGGAACGGGAGACAAGCGATAAAAGAAACAAACGGGGATAAGTTTAATTGAAACGCGACCGTGCGAGGATACAGCGATGCCTAATGGCCCTCGAAGTCCTTACATACGCCGGTGAAGCTACGCGGTAAGGAAACTCCTTACTTCGGCCAGATACCGATTCGGCTTCCTCGCTGTACGTTTCGACCTCGTTCGCTCAACCGTCTGGAAATTTTTCGCCACATTGGCTCCGCGAGTCGGCTCGGAGACCCGGGAGATTGATGAGCGGATCTAGATGTTCCACGTTGGACCGGGAAAATGTGCTATCTTCGGAGATCCCTTGCGAGACGGACGCGAACCGGTGCGATTACGGAGCTTTCTCGCTCCACTGTTGGTCCTTCGTTTGTCTCCCCGGTAGCGCTAATCCTCCGCGGTTGGGCGCAGAGCGTCCGACACGGTTTTTTGGTCCATTGCACTGAAACTTACTTTGCTGCTGGGACGCGGTAAGAAGTCGGAAATGACGGAAGAAAAGAATATTATTTTTGGGGTCGATGACCCTCGCTTTTGGGGACACCAGCCTATAGTGGGCTGATTACTTTTATAAATGTTCTTATCATAGTCTTTCGTTTTTCGTTCTTATCATAGTAGCGCTAATCCTCCGCGGTTGGGCGCAGAGCGTCCGACACGGTTTTTTGGTCCATTGCACTGAAACTTACTTTGCTGCTGGGACGCGGTAAGAAGTCGGAAATGACGGAAGAAAAGAATATTATTTTTGGGGTCGATGTCCCTCGCTTTTGGAGACAACAGCCTATAGTGGGCTGATTACTTTAATAAATGTTCTTATCATAGTCTTTTGTTTCCGTGGTCTTCCTGGTAGCGCTAATCCTCTGAGGTTGGGCGCAGAGCGTCCGATACGGTTTTTTGGTTCATTTCACTGAAACTTACTTTGTTATTGGGAGGCTGAAGTTTAGCAGTGTGGTCGGAGATGACGGAAGAAAAGAATATGGTTTTGGGGTCGATGTCCTTCGCTTTTGGGGACATCAGCCTATAGTGGGCTGATTACTTTAATAAATGTTCTTATCATAGTCTTTTGTTTCGTTTTCCTGGTAGCGCTAATCCTCCGCGGTTGGGCACCGAGCATCCGACACGGTTTTTTGGTCCATTGCACTGAAACTTACTTTGCTGCTGGGACGCGGTAAGAAGTCGGAAATGACGGAAGAAGAGAATATGATTTTTGGGGTCGATGTCCCTCGCTTTTGGAGACATCAGCCTATAGTGGGCTGATTACTTTAATAAATGTTCTTATCATAGTCTTTCGTTTTCCTCCCCGATAGCGCCAATCCTCCGCGGCTGGGCGCAGAGCATCTGACACAGTTTTTTGGTCCATTTCACTTACTGAAACTTACTTTGCTATTGGGATGCTGAAGATCAGCAGTGCAGTCGAAGATGGCGGAAGAAAAGAATACGATTTTTGGGTCACTGTCCCTCGCGATTGTGGGACTCAGCCTCGAATGGTCCTTTTACTCTAATAAATGTTCTTATCATAGTCTTTCGTTTGTCTTGCTCGCGATTACGGGCATCAGCCTTAAGCAGTCCTTTTACTTTCTAATAAACATTCATATCACAGTCTTTCGTTAACCTCCCCAATAACGCTAGTTTTCCGCCGTTAGGCGCAGAACATCGGACACGGTTTTTTGGTCCATTTCGCCGAAAACTTACTCAGCTATAGGAACGCTGAAGTTCAGCAGGGCGGAAAAACGCCAGAGATGACGAAGGAAGAGTAAATTATTTTTGGGTCGATGTCCCTCGCGATTGCGAGCATCAGCTTCGAGCCTCCCTTCGACCATCGAATAAAAGTTCTTATCACGATCTACTCACCGTAGGTCTCGACGTCGACGGTCAGCAATCCGGAGCTCTCGATCTGATCCTTTCCGTTGCCGATGCGACATGTATAGAGACCTTTGTCCCGGGTCCGAAGCCTGTTTATCTTCAGACGAGTGCCCGAAAACTTCTTGTCCGATCGATCGTGTCCCTGTCGCGCGGACAATGAAACAAATCGTTATCAGACCCGAGCGCCCGAGACGGCGCTCCGCGCCTCTCTCGCGGGAAATTCGAGTCGAACGATCGATTTCGATCGACGCGTTTTACCTGGGCAGGAATCTTCCTGATGAGAATTCTCCCCTGTTCCCCGACGAGGGCGACCCTGTCCTTGAACCATTGGAACCTCGTCGGCGGCGGGTCGCCGACTACTTTGCACCGCATGTGCACCGAGTCACCCTCGTCCTTCGTCAGGTTGGTCAGTCCATCGACGAACTTGAGACTTCCGGCACTCTCGTCCACGCTGGACTCCGTCTCGACGGTTCTGAAACACGCAACGCCCGAGCAACGGGTATCTATTATTTCACGGGCAATGCACGGAGAGATAGAGAGAGAGAAGCGTCGAAACTTTCTCATTGTTGTTGAAACGTACGGGAGGGAATTAATATCGAACGCCGGCAAACTCCCGAGAGCGAAGACCTCGAGAATTTCACGTAGCGTTCGTGGTTGCTTGTATCTAACAGATATAACTAACAGACATATTTGTACATATATATATATATGTATATATATATATATACACAAATGTATATGTACCATTGTGTGCAGTTAGAGTGGGTATGATTCTTGGCGATAGTGCGGTCACCGATGCGAGGGTGCAACAACCCCTTGGCGAGAGGGCCAATCACGCTGTTTACTGTGCCAAGCAATGTGGCCGACGACGTTCTCCCGTTCCCCCCCAAGTGCACTGCACCAAGTATGTGTATACTCCGCAGTATGTATTACCTACATAGCTTAGTACTCGGTATATGAGGCATTTCGTATCAAGCGACCGACCCCCCCCCCCCCCCCCCCCCCCCCCCCCCCCCCCCTCCTCCAGCCCTGGTACAATATGCTGTACTGCCAATTTTGGTGCAGCTGGTCCACGAATCGAGGGACGTTAGATAAAAATTTGATGAAAATTGGAAGGGCTCAAAGGCATGGGAAAAATGTACGGAATTCGACGCGATTCGTACGTACAGGCTTTCGAAAATTTGAAAAAAATTAATAAATCGAAGGGAATATCTTTTTAAAATCTTATAACGTCGGAAGATGTTTTTTTCCACGGTCCACGGTTCTCGATTTTATAATAGTGTGATAGTTAATTCCGGTCCTTATTTTTTCGTAAATATCTGATTGAAAAATAGGCAATTGGTTGCCGCTTTTGACATCAGGGGAGCGTTGCTAAAAGGACATTAGCGGTAAAAAAACAATCGTATTAAATTTAATATACTGGTAGTGGAGGTTTTTAGGCATAAACTGGTGAATTAAATTTTATGTGCAATTGTGATGAAAAATTGATGTACAGTGTCTTGAAAACGAACACATGAATTACCTTGAATCATTTACTTCAATTTCACAGTAAAAATTCATTAATTTTTCATCACAATCGTGCTTTAAATTGAACGTATGAATTTTTGCATAAAAACTTCCAGACCGGTGCATTAAATTTGCAATTTTTTACAGTTTGGACACTTCTTTGGTCGAGAACGAGATGCTTTGTTTGACACGGAATGCCTCATGTACGGAGCCACATATCAGTTACACACGGCCAAGTTGACCGTCTGACGGTGCAGTTCCTTGTGTGTCCCGCGTTGTGTCCATAAACCTACGCCTACATGGCCTGGAGCGCGATAGGTCTCGTCACCCATCGCGTCCCCAGTTGTGGTGTATACCCTCTAAGTAACCAGGGTAACTGGCCAAATCAATTCGCATTCGCGTAATTATATCGAAGACAATGCGGAGACGCGTACTGATTGCACTGCGCATGTCCTTTGCGAGAGATCCGATTGCTGCGTTGAATCGGATCGAAAACGTTGCAAATGGGAAAATGGTCCTGACGCGGTTTTCCCGACGACAACGAACCTTATCGGTACGGAACGACAACAAAGAAACTTAACGAAGTGGGTGAAACGGAACGAAAGGTACAATCCAAGCGATGCAAGAGTTTCTTGACCCGAGTTGAAACGCGCGTAAGGGTGAGTCGAGCGGAAGACAGCGAAGAAAAGTCAGATGGATAGATTCGATGGACTAATGGCGTTATGTCATTTTGTCGCTTGGTATTGAGAATAACCTGACCGGAAACGTTACAAATAGGAAAACGGTTAAGACGCGATAAGGGTGGAATGTGTCGAGCGAGAGACAGCGAAGAAAAGACAGATGGGTAGATACGATGGACTAATGGCATTATGTCATTTGCTCGCTTGGTATTGAGAATAACCTGAGCGGAAACGTTACAAATAGGAAAATGGTCAAGACGCGGTAAGGGTAAAATGTGTCGAGCGAGAGACAGCGAAGAAAAGTCAGATGGGTAGATTCGATGGACTAATGGCGTTATGTCATTTCATCGCTTGGTATTCAGAATAACCTGACCGGAAACGTTACAAATAGGAAAATGGTCAATACGCGGTAAGGGTAAAATGTGTCGAGCGAGAGACAGCGAAGAAAAGTTAGATGGGTAGCTTCGATGGACTAATGGCATTATGTCATTTGCTCGCTTGGTATTGAGAATAACCTGACCGGAAACGTTACAAATAGGAAAATGGTCAAGACGCGGCAAGGGTAAAATGTGCCGAGCGAGAGACAGCGAAGAAAAGTTAGATGGGTAGCTTCGATGGACTAATGGCATTATGTCACTTCCTCGCTCGGTATTGAGAATAATCTGACCAGAAAGGTTGCAAATAGGAAAATGGTAGACGCGGTTTCCCGATGACAACGAACCTTATCGGAACGAAACAGGCAAGAAAGAAACTTGACGAAGTGGTGTAGTGGAGAGAAAGATACAATCCAAGAGATGCAAGGGGTTCTTGGGCCGAGTTGAAACGCGCGTAAGGGTAAAATGGGTCGAGCGGGAGACAGCGAAGAAAAGGCAGATGGGTAAATTCAACGGACTAATGGCATTCTCCTCGCTCGGTATTGAGAATAATCTGACTAGAAACGTTACAAATAGGAAAATGGTCAAGACGCGCTTTTCCCGATAAAAACGAACTTGATCGGTACCAATCGACAGCAAAGAAACTTAACGAAGTGGTTGAAACGGAAAGAAAGCTACAATCCAAGAGATGCAAGAGGTTCTTCAGCCAGGGTGAAACTACTCGATCGGGAAGTGGCGAAGAAAAGGCAGATGGGTAAATTCAACGGACTAATGGCATTATGTCACCTCCTCGCTTGGTCTTGAGAATAATCTGACCGGAGACGTTGCAAATAGGAAAATGGTAGACGCGGTATCCCGATGACACCGAACCTAATCGGAAAGAAGCGGGCAAGAAAGAAACTTAACGAAGGGGTGTAGCGGAGAGAAAGATACAATCCAGGAGATGCGAGAGGTTCTCGGGCCGGGGCGAGACGCGCGTAGGGGTGAAAGCGGGACGGCGGGAGACAGCGGTAGGAGGCGAAGAAGGTGGATGGCTAGGTTCAACGGACTAATGGCATTATGTCACTTCCTCGTTCGGTATTGCGAATAATCTGACAAGCGGGCGGACTCTCTCAGTTTCACCGGGGGGGCAAGCAAGCCAGCCAGCCAGCTAGTCAGAAGACCGTCTCAGACGGGGATTAGACGTTTCCAGGGTTTCTATAAATAATGCATCGGCGCCGCGAATCCGTGGGTGATGTTCGGAGGGAGGAGGCGCCGAAGTGGTAGTGACAACGACACACGCAGGACTGCACGTACTCGTGCACCGGGTATGTATTACTCCGCCGTCTTCGGTCCCTCTCCCGGACGAAGAGACCGGGAGATAAATCATGGAAAACGAGTCACCGATGCAGCGTCGGAGCGGCGTACGAGCTTTTAAACGGGAACTCAGCTTTCGCGACGGAAATTCAACGAGGCATCAGAGACGGCGGCAACACGATCCTCGTCCCGGTCTCATCCGACCCACGATTTCCGCACCCTTGCCGCACTCGCGACTCCTTTTATTCCCCCGGCTCGGCGACGACAACGGCGACATCGCAGCTCAGTACCATCCGGCTTTGCGCCCTGTAAACCGACGACTTCGAAGGGAACGACCGAACGCCCGTCGTACCGGATGCTCGTAAGGGACGCATTGTCTGCGCAGAGCCTCGGGGCTGCACTCCGAACTTGAGGCCCTTCCTCACCGACCCCCGTCTTTCCGTCGTCGGTGTCTCCCACAGCCCGAGAGATTCCACTGACGAAGCGGCTTTTCGCCCGACTTTGGCTGCGTTCGCTAATGTCCTTGCTTCGGTCCATGCGGCAGCGTTCTGTTACATGCATTTCGATGTTTTCAAAACAACCGACCGGAGAACGGGAATGACTTTTTGTGATTTTTGGAAAGTTTGGACCTTGAAGTGGGATCGTCGGATCGTAGAAGCCAAAGTTCGAACCATAGAAAAGGGCGCGCCACAGGGCCAGTATCGGCTCACCGTTGGCCTAACAGCAGCCAGCACCGGTCCTGTGTTGCATTCCTATTCTTGGGGTCTTTTTCCCTCATTCTGCAAAATTATTTTATCCTTTTCGTGGATCAACAATGTTTTACACGCGCTCTTGTCAAGGCAGAAGTTGGCAACTTTGCTGCAACGAAATTGTTGACTGCTGTCACGTTTCGCAGAAAGTTGCTTTACTAGTGAGTCGATAATATAATACAATCTAATATAATAATATAAATATTACTAACAATTATAATTGTATACATATAATAATAATAATATTATATAATAGAATACATTTTCACACCGTTTCGCCGAAAAATAAACTGTTTGAGAAAAGTGACAGCTGTCAATAGGGGAGACCGGGGCAAAACGGGACAGTGAGAGCGAAACTCAATCTTACAATCATTTTTGGATGTCCCACTTCGTCCCAACGATACATTCAGATTTTCAAACCTGTTTTGGCCCACGTGCGACCGTCGCCACCATCCAAAAGTTATTGGAAAATTGCGTTTTGTCTTATTATCCCGTTTTGCCCCGCTATTGCATTTTGACCAGCTGTTGCATTTTGCCCCGCTCTCCCCTAATATCATTGGAGCAACGTTGCTAACTTCCATGCCATGTTCTGTGATTGTTTCACGAAATCTTCATTTTTTTTCATTTTTTTTTCAGATGCCCAACGAATGGTGGGATCTTGTTTAAGGCGAGGGCGGGAGAAGACGTAACACGTCTCGTTCGCCGCGGCAAGCTTTCGTAGGTTACGGCGGCGAGAAGAGCGACACGCATCAATATTAATATATGGTCCCGCGTTCGGGACGCGGGTCGGAATAATGTATGACGAATGGAGCTCCGAGCAACTCTTGTCAATGATCGAAGCGAGGACGGAACGGAGGTAAGTGAGTACGGAGCGATGCATGTTGCCGCGTGCTTCAGGCTGAAAATGTATGGTCTGAGCGCGCCGCTGTACCGTAGACACACACGGTCTCCGGACAGTTTCGTAAGCATAACGTGTCGCAGGCTTTTCGTTTTTTTTTTTTTTATCCTGTGACCAAGAACGAAAGAGCAGAGACGGAACAGCGCAAGGACCGCACAGTGTCAATCTTGTGAAACGGGTTAGGGTAAAAAAATGGTAATTATGGCTCGGTCCATGTATGATTTATGTATTAATCGAGGCGGTCCATTTTCGCCACACTGAAAAACAATGATCAATGATTCAAGTAAAATTAGCTTGCGGGCTGCCAAAGAAAAAAATTATTATTTCGATTCTTACAATTGCATACTGGATTGAAACGATAACATGTTACTTTCTCAGTCTTGGCAGTCGTTATTTCAATATCATATGGAATTGTAAGAATTGAAAGTAGAATTGAAATAATAATTTTTTTTTCTTTGGTAACCCGCAAGCAATTTTTTTTTTACTGCAGCTTTAGCTTGACCATTATCTTTGCACGAATTGATAAAAATAAAATCAGAGTTCCCTACACTGCAAAAAATAACTTGTAAATCATTGAATTGTAAGTTTTTCCGCAAAAACTCGCACATTAAATTTAATGTCCAATTTCGATGAAAAAATTAACATACTTTTTCAGTGAATTAAAGTAAACTACTAAAATTGCTGAATGAAAAAATTGCTAAAAATGAAATTAAAGTAAACTACTAAAATTAAAGTACTTTTGCAGTAAAATTAATATAAATCATTAAAAAATAAAGTATTTCCATAGTTTTTAATGAATCGAACATTCATTTTTCATCACAATCGCACATGAAGTTTAATATACCTATATATATAGTTTCTGCATAAAAACTTCCAGTCCGGTACATGAAATTTCACCCGACTTTTTTTTACACTCTACCCGCAGCCAGTGTTCGGCCACCGTCGGCCAGCACCGGTCCAGCGTGCGACTCCCGTTAGCCTCAACGTCCTTCATTGATAAATGAATCCTCGTTAATCCAATCTCCGAGGCCGACGACTTTACTCTACCGGCGATTCGCCAGCGAATGATTGAAGACCCGGAGTAATCATCATTCGTTATTATTAATCGCGAGTGAGAGAAAATTACGGGCCAGGATCTCCAGAGATCCCAGTACGGAGAACCGTAGCTCGAAAAACTTTCCCCAAAGTGGCCCGACGAATATTTTCCCGGCCCCTTTTCCCTCGCGCAAACCGCCGCTTCTCGCGCCCCCTCGGAATTGGTCTTCCCCGGTGGTGATAAATAAAAATCAATTTCAATCACCCGCCCTGGCGCGACGTTTGTCGCGCGCGCAGTCAAAGCGGGCGAACCGCGAGAGCGAACGAGCTAGCACACGGGAAGTGGCGTTATTAGCTTTCGAATCGAGCCAATCGCGTAGCTTCCTTATTAAGCCCTTCGGGGAGGAAGAACTGTCGCTCCCGAACTCTCTCCGGTTTCCTATCCAGGCATTGCCGGTTTTGCCGTCGGCCCGGAAGCGGGAGGACCGACGGGACCAGCTTGAGCAACCATTGAACCAAACCCACCCCCCCCCCCCCCGTTCCCCCGGTTTCTTCAACACCCCCCCTATCGCGACCCCGCAGAATTCCCAATCTATCTCTCCCAACAGACCCCTCTTAGAGTTTTGACAAAATATTACCGTAGTTCTCCGGCTAGGAAGGTAAACGGAACCGGTGAGGAGGGAAAAGCTCCGACTACTTAGGTGGCCTCCGGAGTGCCGTCGTCAATTTAATTAGCGAGCTCGCGATCGAATGGGACCGGAGGGCGGAAAAGGGAAAAGATCCGACTGACGGAATGCCATGTAGCCTTTCTCTCATTATCTCCGGCAAGAGTCCGCATCGGTCTCGGACCGATCGCGACAAGGGGTGGGGGGGGGGGGGGGGGAACCCTCGCGACAACCATTTTGAATACCGAAGAGACTGCCCGTTCGTTTTTTGTTCCCGAACGAGAAAGCCTCACTCCGGAGTAGCCAATATTCGATATCGCGCAGTCGGGCTGCACCCAACCTGTTTTTTTGTCCGACCCCGCCATTCGTGGCATTCCCGGATAAACTAATTATCGCCGAAACGACGGCGGGGCGCATCGCGGCGACGAGCTTTCAACGGAATTCCCGTCGCGCTCGGCGGGGTCCTCGGCCCTTCCGGCCGTCCCTACGCCGTCCCGGAACGAGATCGGAGCTTACCTTCAGAAGAAAAAGCTCTCGGGAGTAACGAAGGAAATTGCGGGGGAGTTGACCCGCGCGGCGAAGGTGAGGATAATCCCGGCCGGGGTCGTTTTAGTTGGAAAAATCTGTAATCGGCCGGCGAAGGAGAGGAGCGTGCGACGAGATATAAAACTCGAACCTTGCGACGATAATTGCGACCTCGACTCACCCGTTACCGCCACCGTCCGCGACGTCGTTGTAGTCGGAATACGTGCTGTAATCTTCGATTTCCGTTTCACTCTCGTCGCCGTCGCCTTTCCCACCTGCAATCAATTCAAACCGGAAATCACTCTTTGAGTTGTCGGGGAAGAATCGGGGTTTCTACTTATCGAACTTTGGTTTATTGCGTTTTGGTCATTGATCTTGCAACATGTTTGGTTTACGGTGAAATATGCTAACGGGGCAATTCATTAATAATAGTAATGATTGAATAACAAATCGTTGATAAATTACTAGCTTATTTTTCGTTACGTGCAATTGCTTTCACAAAAGTGCTCAAAATTTGCATCGAAGGAGCGCAACATTTTTTAATTTCTGACGAATCGTGGAATGAAGAGGGGTCGTCGAAGCAAGGTGAAGAATTTCAATTTTCACATTTTATTCATTGGTCTTGCGACACATTTAATTTCCAAAACCAAATATGCTATATTATATGGCGTAATTAGTAAATAATAATAATTATCAAATAACAAATCATCTATAAATAGTCAGCTTCTTATTCGTCAAATGCGCTGTTGGCGCGAAGTTGCCTTCGCCAATCCGCCCAAAATGAGTTACGAAGAAGCCCGATATTTTTTAATTTATAACGAATCGTGGAAGGAAGAAAGGTCGTCCAGGCAAGGTGAAGAATCACAATTTTCAAATTTTAATCATTGGTCTTGCAACACATCCCATTTACAAAAATAGATGCTAATGGCGAAATCTTGCAACAACCTTCTTTTTCGTCAAATTCGTTATCAGCGCAAAGTTGCTTTCGCAAAACCGCTAAAAATGAGTAACGAAGAAGTCAAACATTTTTTAATTCACAATGATCCGTGACAAGAAGAAAGGTCGCCGAAGCAGAGTAAGGAAAAGCAATTTTCAAATTTTGATCATTGGTCCCGCGACACATTTAATTTCCAAAAACAAACCCGCAAAAACATTACACGATATAATGAATAAACAATAATAATGCTCAAATAACAAATTATCAATAAATAGCCCGCTTCTTCGTCGAATGCGCCGTTGGCGCGAAGTTGCTTTCGCCAACGCGCCCAAAATCAGCAACGTACCGCCCAACGTTCTTCAAGTTAACAATGCCTCACGAAAAGAAGAAAGCTCGTCGGAACCAGGGTGAAGAATCTCAATTTTTCTGGGTATCTTAAGCTCGACTCTTCCTCCGGAGTCGGATTTAAGCTACCCAAAGTTCTTCAAGTCAACAATGCCTCACGAAAAGAAGAAAGCTCGTCGGAACCAGGGTGAAGAATCTCAATTTTTCTGGGTATCTTAAACTCGACTCTTCCTTCGGAGTCGGATTCAAGATACCCAAAGTTCTTCAAGTCAACAATGCCTCACGAAAAGAAGAAAGCTCGTCAGAACCAGGGTGAAGAATCTCAATTTTTCGGGGTATCTTAAATCCGACTCCGAAGGAAGAGTCTCGTCAGAGTCTCGTCAGAGTCTCGCGAAGGGTCTCTTTCGGGGATCGAGTGCGGTGAAACAGTCGCCGGCTATCACGCGAGGACCGAGTATGGACGACGAATTCGGCGGTCGCGGCGACACGCGAACATGGGTCGGCAGTCGGCGTTCGCACGGAGCTGGCTCGGAGTGACGAACCCGTCGGACCGACCCATCGTTCGCGTCGAGCGTTCGGTTCCCGGTGTTTTCCCCCGGTCCGTTTTGCCCCGCCGCCATTGCCGGGGAATATCCGGGTCGGAGGAACACGAAACGGACGAAAAGCTTTGCGGGTCTCACCGGCGAGTGCATTGCATTCACGTCCCCGCTGGGACGCCGTGCCGGGGGACCGAGAAGAACGCATTGTGCCTTTTCACCCGAGAGGAGCTTTGCGACCGGCGCTCGAGCCGGTGGCTCTCTTCAAAGTTTGCGAGCATCGGAGAACAAGACCGGAGACGAGAGACCGCATTCGCCCTCGTCACTCCACTTGTGTACCGCCCGGCTTCGCAGCGAAGGGATTAATCATTCTTTCGGAAAACTCTCCGTCTCACCGCACCTCACTCTGTCTCCGGCTCGTCCCTTTTCACCATCGTTCCACCTCCGTTCCACACCCCCGCGCGACAACGGCCACTCGGAAGTGGAGTGCATTGTGGGGAGAACGAAAGGGACCGAACGATAGAAATTTTTTAAATGAGATGAGTGAAATATTTTATGCGGATCGTTGGTAGGGTTTTATATTTCGGATATTTGTCTGACAACGAGAAAACGGAAGGGACCGAACGATAGACATTTTTTTAATGAGATGAGTGAAATATTTCATGAAGATCATTGGTAGGGTATTATATTTCGGATATTTGTATGACAGAATTGAGTAGTTTTTATCTTTGGCAATTGTTAAAGTGTCCAGTCGCCGTTTGTTTGATATTGTTTGCCTCATAGGCCAAAAATAATTTTTCTCTTGATTATAGTTCGAGAAAAAAGGAGGAAAACTCACATATTAAAAAATCTACTCTGTCTGTATATTCTTGACTGTGTGTCCTGCCGGTATATTCTGAATTCGATGAATACCGTGTAGCTCGTATAAATCTGTCTGTGTAATCACTTCTGCTATTTGCTCATAGGGGACGAAGTCTCAGGAACAACAATAAATGGTATCATTTTTTAAAAACATTTTTAACTACATTTAACCGTTTGTAGGGTATGTCAGGGTGATATGGCCGGTCGTAATGACTTTTAACGTGAGAAAGGAATGGCGTTGCCGTTTGCACAGTTTTTATAAAAACTCTGTAAACGGCAAGGCCGTTTCTATGGAATATGTGGATACAATATGATTGCACCCAAAATTATAAGAGTGTAGGTGCAAGGGTCAGCATGATATGGCCACATAGAAAAAGAAAACGGTTTTACTGGCCATATGGCCAGTAAAATAGTAAAACATACAATGTGATTGCACCCGAAATTATAAGAGTGTATGTGTAAGGGTCAGCATGATATGGCCACATAGAAAAAGAAAACGGTTTTACTGGCCATTTGGCCAGTAAAACAGTTTTTTTGGGAGTTTGGTTTCTGAAATATTTGACGGAGGTAATTGTTGTTTTTCGGCAGTTCAGGCAACATAAAGAATACTAAGACATGTTTTGCGCCATCCCTCCATGCTTCTCTAGGCCTTATCGGCTTCTACTATTACTGCGGCCATATCACCCGTAGTGTCCGGGTGATATGGCCGGTCGCGAATATTCATTTGTAGAGCTGCAATTAAATCATGCATCGAACATATCGGAAGCTTAGAGTGAATTACTTTAGTTCGATGTTTCTAGAGTTGGTTACGACCAAAATTTAAAGGTTTATTCAACGCTAAACCTCCAATTTTCGTTGTTTAAAAAATCATGGCCACACCACCCCGATTAACCATTTATGACCGTTTATGACCATCTATAACAATTTATGACCATCTGTAACGATTTATAACCATTTATAACCATTTTTAACAATTTGTAACTATTTTTAACAATTTTAAACCATGTTTAGTCTTTAATTTGATATCCAATTACTGCGTCACGTTGAGAAATGAAAGCTCCACTGGAGTGCCATTTTTACGATAGGCTTATTTAAAAAATAGTTACCTCCTATGGGTGACTCTGGCACGAGGGTCCCGATCGTAAGTCTTGCGCCACGACGCTTCCGTCACATACGTCGAGGGGCGTTAAATCGTAATTGAGGATGGTTCTCTCCCCTGGCTCTTAGCCTTGTAATGAGTTATTTTCCGTTCGAAGTTTAATATCGGCTGGCTCTCCTCTCTCTCTCTCTCTTTCTCTCTCTTTCTCTCTTTCTCTCTGTCTCCACTTAACTCTTTTCCGAGGGCTCTGTCACTATACACTGTTCCCCCTCGGAAACACAGTGCCGTATGCAGGCGCGGAGCCAAGAGTTTAATAAGAGTGGTTCAACCGCGCGTTCATTTCGTTCAACGTCCTTCCAACGGCCGCACCGCACCAAACGACCGCCGCCCTTCACGATGGTCATATTGGCACAAGGGCGAGGGCAGACACCGAGCGAACAGGTGCCAAAATAGCCCAAAGAATCCGAAGAGGAAGACCATAGAGAACCAACGCAAATGCCAACACTCGCCAATATACCTACCCTCGACCCCTCCAACCTCCGCTTATTCTTTCCCTCCCTCAACGAAAATTTACTACATCGTCTCTCTCGCCTACTCGAACATTACATTTTTTATAGTAGATTTTTTTTTTTTTTTTTTTTTCATCGTTCCAAAGCCGTGCTTCCGTAGGCGAAGGAAAAAATTATCTCACCTACTGTATCGTAAAAGGTAAGTGCATTTGGCCTTTAATCACCGTTCTCATATCTATTTTTTTCTGGCAAGACCAGACTTTAAAGTTACAGGGGTCTTTTTTTGAAACTTCCGACCGTCCGACTTTTCTCCAATTTTCGCATTCTAGTAGCAGTAATAGTCGTAGTGAATCTATTGAAAATACATAACATGGAGCAGTTTTGGATAACCAACATACTTAAATCTTAGCACGTACATTCTTTCTTTTATCTATTTTTTTTTTTAGCAAGAGTAGACTTTAAAATTACAGAAGTCTTTTTTTTGCACTTCCGACCGTTCGACTTTTCTCCAGTTTTCACTTTCTATTGGCAGCAATACTAGTCGTGAATTTATTGAAAATAAATAGAACGCAACAGTTTTTGATACCCAACAAACCTAAATCTTATCCTCTACATTGCACATTGCCAATTGGCCATCGACCGAACTCCGTCAGGCATTGCATTCTATTAATCAGCTTTCTCGAAAACCGGAGCGGTATCAGAGACAACAATGAAGGAATTGCCGTCTTCATCGTCCACAAACTCTTCATCCCTTCGGCGCCCAAAATCATCGTTCAATATGCTCAAAGAAAAAAATATCCTCCAGCCTATAGTTGAAGAATGTACAGCACCGATAAACAATTTCATAATTTGCCTAGACCAAAATTCACCGAGAGCAGCATAGCCTGCGAATTCGCACGGCCCTGAGCCCTGAAGAGTGAACGAGCTCTCGAGTGTGCTTTCCTCGCTGCCCTTGCACCTTATGTACATAGTTTTAGTTGCGCGCTTACAGCACATAGCTATATGCATCCACATATATATGTATACGTATCCACACGTCCACATATATATGTATACGTGGCCACACATCCACATATATATGTATACGTATCCGCACATCCACATATATATATTTATACACGTATCCACACATCCACACATATATATTTATATACGTATCCACACATCCACACATATATGTATACGTATCTACACATCCATATATATATGTATACGGATCCACACATCCACATGTATATGTATACGTATCCACACATCCACATATATATGTATACGTGTCCACACATCCACATATATATGCATACGTATCCACACATCCACATATATATGTATACGTATCCACACGTCCACATATATATGTGTACGCATCCACACATCCACATATATATGTATACGTATCCACACATCCACATATATATGTGTACGAATCCACACATCCACATATATATGTATACGTATCCACACATCCACATATGTATGTATACGCATCCACACATCCACATATATATGTATACGTATCCACACATCCACATATATATGCATACGTATCCACACGTCCACACACACGCGTATACACATTTACAAACGTACATAAGGTATAGTTGGGGTGAGCGCCGTGGAAACTTGAGTTCGCCAACTATCCGCACGAGCAATATCACGGCAGAGCGTTGCGCACTCGTTACGTCCCGGCGCGCGCGTAATTATCGCGGGTAATTGCGGGGACAGAGTTAAAAGAGAGGGTTGGAAAAGGAGGCGAGAGAGGGACGGAGAGAAAGAGGGAGAGCGACGTTGCCTACCCTCCGGCTCTCGCCTAATTCGAAAGTAGTCCTGACGGTGTACCGAGCAACCCGCTGAGTGGGTAATCTTGTTTTCTGCGAGGCGGTCGGGTTTCGTCCCGATGCGTCGTAACGCGCGGATCTTTTCCCCGGTGGCCAACCAAAACCACCTACAGAACGAAAAACAACCGGGCAGCCCGCCCGTCCCCAAAGTCCCAAATTTCCTCAATGAGATTTACCCGCACACTTTCCCGAACTGCGAGAACTCAAGATACCTAACATGAAAGTACGGAGGGGTGGTTTTCGCGATGCAGCGACGAAAGTGCGCGTCGGGACAAAAAGCGAGTCGGCAGTGAAACCAAAGTTTCGTCTCTCCTACGGCGCGGAGGAGAGGCAATAAAAGAGGTTCGAAAGGGAAGGAAAAAGTTATTCGATTCGCACACTGGAGCCACTAGAGGCTCGGCAACGCCTCGAATTCCAATTCCCTGTGTTCGACGCCCAATTGAAATTTAATCATCCACCGGGGTTATGTTACACGTCCCGTACACGTGGAAACCCCTACGAACACCGCCCTCTGCGTACGAGCTGTTATCGTGCGCTCGCGTAAACACGAGTCCGATTACTCGTGCCGGAGTGCGGAGCGGGGACCGGATAGGGGGATGGTCGCTTACGGCACATAGCGTTTACGGGAGCGTGGGAGGTATTATGAGCACTTGTCGAAATGTGGAAAGTGGGCGATGTCGGGATGGACGCGACGATGACGAGTTTTCTCTCCGGCATCCCTTGACACTCTTACCAGACGAGGTTCAAGTCATCCTCTTTGATCGGTAAGGGTTTGGGAGGCGTGCAGGGCAAGGCACAGTGATTGGCCGCGAATCGGCAGTCATTCCCAAGTTTGGTGAAATGTGTTTTTGCCATCCGGTTAAGGTAACGCGTCGCTTGATTCCCCGTTTTTAAGGTGGTTATGTCGCGAAGGCAATCCAAAGTCATGTGCATAAACCGTTGACATGTTGTAATTAACTGTCAAATTTCACTAGTACAAAATCTCGAAGTCTTTTACCGACCGCGGATCGGCGATCGGCAGTCATTGCGGGAAATTGCATTGGACCTTGCAGAACACAAGCTTGGTAAAATGTGTTTTTGCCATCCGGTTATTGATGTAGTTAGATCAAAGATAGAGAAAAAATATTCGGTACTGCGGACTCCCGAATCAATCAGGAATTTCAGCACAACAAGAAAAGTCAAGTCACCGGACTAATGTTCAATAGAACTGCGATCAAAGTGCACGTTTTCGGGTCAATTGACGTTACCTATCCTAATTGTCGTAAAATTGAAGTCAAATCCGCACTAACCAAATAATCTGCTTACAATTAATGGGTTCAATCTGATCGCGAAAATCTTCATAGGTGCTCTATTATTTTTTCTCATATTATTGATGCAGACAAAGTACCACACATAATTAATTTGTTATGTCATATAGACGCTGATGTCTACGACTCCGGCGTACCGACATAGCTACCTTAATGGTGCGGGTGAAGGTGGGGGGCGTTGTTGCTAGCAGTGGTGGAGGCTTAGATATCTATTCGTATACAAGTTCGAAGCTTCTTTAACTATTAATATCTTTAAAAAACTATGGGCACAGATCGATTTTATTTTTTAATACTTCAGAAAGAAAATTCTACTAAAGTAGTCTGGAAGTATACATTTTATTAACAAGAATGTTGCTGTTCACGCGGCACTATATACAACGCATGCCAATCGACACAACTTCAAGCTCGCGTTTCTCGGAATCCATGTAGAAAAAAAAATGATTAGAAAGTCTTTTAAAAAAAAGCCTCATGCGTTGCTCTATAATTCCAAAATTAAAAAATTCGCTGTGTGACATATTCCCTTAAGCGGCCGATCGTTTCACGGTCGAGCCTGAGCTGGGGATTTGTATGAAGAGCGCCGAAGGCCGACAAAAGGCCTTTGATGGTGTATGATATCCGGAGGAGCCGATGACGACGGAGAATTTTCTCTCCAGCATCCCTCGATGCCGTTACCAGACGAGGCTCGATGTCGTCCTCTTTGACCGGTAACGGCATGGGCGGTGTGCAGTGGAAGGTACAGTGATCGGCAGTCATCGCAGGAAATCGCTCTGGACCGAACACAAGTTCGGTGATATCTGTTTTTGCCGTCCGGTTAAGCAACCGATCGTTTCACGGTCCAGCCTGCGTCGGGGATTTGTATGAGGAGCATCGAAGGCCGGCCGAGCGAGAGCCGACCGAGAATCGAACGTGGAGAGGCATGCGGACGCGGACGGAGGACGTTCAGAGAACTACGGAGGAACCCATCCGGGACAAGTGTCGCCGTGGTAACGTCGCTCGTAAAGCCGGACACCCCGTACATCGGCACGTCTGTGTGCGAACGGCTCTGCCTACCGTCGCCGTGGACGCGCGGATCGGCGGACAAAACGGAGCGGCCGATAGCGTCCGAGCGATACGGTTGCTCTTCGGCCCGACGGCTCTCTGCCACGGCACAGTTATCGGTCCATGAAACACGTTGCTCCGAGACCGATGGAAACGCGCCAATGTCTGGCGCTCGGCCGATCCTTGAAGGGCCAATCGCTGCACGGCTCGTCTCCGTCGTCTTCGCTGCGAAACCCGCCGCGCTCCGAACCTACAGTCGAAGTCTTCGTAGTTGAACTTTTTTACGGATCATTTTTATTTGTTTATTGGAACTATCTTTTTTTCGTATTTTGGAACATTGGTGTAATGTGCGGATGTCTAAATTAATTTCTCTCAGTGACGGTGCAACTTCATTTTACCGGTCGACGAACTTTAGGTCCTTCTTGCCGATCCATCGATTTTTCTGTGATTTATTTATTTATTTATTTATTTACGGGATGAATCCTTTTACTACATAGAATAATGAAAAAAAAACATCAGTAAATTGGTAAATTATGAAAGTATCTCTACAATGAGAATAATATCACCATTTCGCATCTTAATATAAAACTAGACAAAATATAATTCATTAGTTCATTTTAACATCAATAATCAACACACGGGTTATTTGTCTTTGGTTACTTTGGAATAAAAGTCATTCAAAGATGAGAATTCCGATAGTATATATTTCATGTATTTAAACAATGAAAGACAGTTCGATAATGAAGCTAAACAAAATTAGTGGCTCGGACCAATTTTTTTTAGGGTTATTTTACAAAGATTGAACAGCCGCTGATACGAAGACGCTAAGTGAAAACACTTAGTTTTGGCCGAAGAAAAAGTTTTGTTTTCGCATAAAAATATTGATCGAGGGAAAACTTGTTCGATGATAAGGCTGAGGATGTAAAAATATAAATTCTAGGGTGACGATGTGGAAAAGTGGCGTCTCGGCGGGTCATGAGGTCTTGGACTGTACAGCCTTTACTATAGATACCTATGATTCCTATGCAATATAGATAGGCTCCCGTATTGGTTCGCCATACACACTTCATAGGAGACCTAGCTGCGGACTATTTTCCCCGGTCTTCTTCTGGCTATACAGAAAATAGTATACACAGCGAGATAGCGAACGGTGTCCCATCCGACGGGGAGACCGAACCAATAAAATCGAATGCTTTTGTGCCCCTTATAGACGTCGGGCTCTCCAGCTACGAGGTTTCCATTCTCGTTTTCTTTTTTATATTTTTCCATCCCCCGTACTCCACCCCTCTCTCGGCCGATTTCATCCCTGCGTCGACCTTCCGTCTCGTGGAATTCATACCGGCTCTCTACGCTCCGCGGAAAAAAATTCATCCGCCGGCCTCGAAATATTTTATTTACTCGGTTTTTTCAATTCGCCGTTCCTCTCGTAGTTTGTATTAATTTAGTTTTACGTGACAAACTATAGCGTTATAAATTACAAACTATAGCGTTTTAAATTACAAACTATAGCGTTATAAATTACAAACTATAGCGTTATAAATTACAAACTATAGCGTTATAAATTACAAACTATAGCGTTATAAATTACAAACTATAGCGTTATAAATTACAAACTATAGCGTTATAAATAAAACATTTATTTAATTAATCCACTTGAATATTTTGAAAACCTTGGGCTGAAGAAAGCTGGTCGATGGCCCATTGTCGATGTCAATGAAAGGGACTTAACAACAACATAGAGAGATGTATCGGAGATTGTTTGGATCAACTCTTGTAGTTTGTATTAATCTAGTTTTACGTGACAAACTATAGCGGTACCGCGGGTTTGGAGTAATGTGCATGCGCACCTCGGGGCACGTTTGTGACACGATGGCACATTATATTATCGGCTATGAATCAGCGATAGGCGACCATCTCAATTACGAAACTGCGGTAAAAAGTTTGCCCTTCTAAATCGCGTGACCGTACGACACTGTTGAAAATAATTCGTATGAAGTTTAATGTACTTGTATTCGAAGTTTTTATGAATAAACTGGTACATTAAATTTCATGTAGAATTGTGATGAAAAATTAACATATAGTATATTAACAATTTTGAAAATAGTTTTCTTTAATTTTACTATAAAGCTACTTTAAATCCAATAATTTACGTTCAGCAGTAGTAGTAGAAGTGTATTTATTGAAATAACAGTTGGTCCATTTGGTTTGGTTTGGTTTTTTTGGTTTAACCTCCGATACATCTCTCTATGTTGTTGTTAAGTCCCTTTCATTGACATTGCTAATGGGCCATCGACTGGAGTCCTTCAGCCCAAGGTTTTCAGAAAACACATAATTACAAGCATAAATCGCTTGTAATTATGTGTTTTCTGAGCCCTCTGTATTGGCCATTTGTTAAAGCTGTTGGAAGATTATGTGCGTAGGTGATTTGTATTTGCGTCGTATTTGTTGTTGTGGCTGCGCGCATAGTGGCTCCATGTTATTTAGTTGGTTGACAGCAGATCGTTTGGTGAGAAATTCACATCTTCCTACTGTGGGTGCGATTCTGTTATCTCGTATAAAAGGATGTTACGTGGGTTGGAAGTAGTTTTTATTTCATAGTTCCCGCAGTTTTGATTTTTTTTTAAATCCACTGTCTCTGCAGTTGAGAAACATAGGGTGGCCATATTCAATTATAGGTCGGCATATGCTTTTATGTACTTTTGTTAACTGATTTATCCGGAGGTTACAGGTCCTAAATGTGATGCTTCTGAAGTGTGGAGCTCTAGTTGATATTTTAGATTTACATTGTTGGAGATGGAAGTTGAAGTTCAGTTTATGATTTCCACATTAAACATATTGATTGTAGGAGACTGGGGACTGATTTTATGGTTGAAGATTAGCAACTTCGGTTTTTCTGGGTTTGGTTTGAGTCCCCAGTTATTGAACCAGGTTATAATATTCTCTACGGATAATTTACTTTCATTTTACTGTACAAGTCCACTAAGTTTTCATTGCAATTCTACCTCGAATTGAATCTACCAGTTTTGGCATAAAAACTTCCAATCCGGTGCATCAGATAAAAATAAAAATTCAACAGTGGTTGCTTCAAAGGTCTCGATAGTATCAACGTTCGACGAGAGGCGATTCCACTATTCAACGTTCAGTTCACACCGGCTCTCTGCATTCCCCCAAAAAAATTCATCCTCCGGGCACGAAACGTTTTATTTACCTTTTTCTGAATTCGCAATTTCACTCGTATCTCGTATTAATTTACTTTCACGTCCAAAACTATGATGAATTCCGAGCTATAGCCGCATCGTAGGGCCGGCGCAATGCGCATGCGCAGCCCGAGGCGCATTTACAGTTCGGTGGTCCATTGCATTACCGTCCGTCGACCGGCGATTTGCGAGCATAGTACAAGTTTACAGTACACAGTACAGTGCGTAGTACAATTAGGAAACAGCCATCAAAAGTTTGCCCTTCCAGATCCTTTGGCAGTACGATGCCTCGAAGGTCTCGAGAGTGTTGCCATTCGACGCAAAGCGGGCGGACTATCCAACTTGAAATCCATTCTCCGGGTTCGAAATATTTTCTTTGCTCAATTTAACTAGTATTTCGTATTAATCTAGTTTCACGTAACAAAATATAATGAACTCCGAGCTGTAACGATAATGCAGGTTTGGCGCAATGCGCATGCGCAGTTCGGGGCGCATTTTCGGCTCGCTGGTAGATTATATCACCGTCCGTGTATCGGCGATAGGCGACTAGTGCAATTAGGAAACTGGCATGAAAACTTTGCCTTTCTGGATCCTTTGGCAATACGATGCCTCGAAGGTCTTGAGAGTGTTGCCATTCGACGCAAAGCGGGCGGACCATCCAACTTGAAATTCATTCTCCGGGTTCGAAATATTTTCTTTACCCAATTTAACTAGTAGTTCGTATTAATCTAGTTTCACGTAAGAAACTATAATGAACTCCGAGCTGTAACGGTAATGCAGGTTTGGCGTAATGCGCATGCGTAGCCCGAGGCGCATTTACAGTTCGGTGGTCCATTGCATTACCGTCCGTCGACCGGCGATATGCGAGCGTAGTACAAGTTTACAGTACACAGTACAGTGCGTCGTACAATTAGGAAACTGCCATGAAAACTTTGCCTTTCTGGATCCTTTGGCAATACGATGCCTCGAAGGTCTTGAGAGTGTTGCCATTCGGCGCAAAGCGGGCGGACTATCCAACTTGAAATTCATTCTCCGGGCTCGAAATATTTTCTTTACGTAATTTCGCTAGTAGTTCGTATTAATCTAGTTTCACGTAACAAACTATAATGAACTCCGAGCTGTAACGGTATCGCAGGTTTGGCGTAATGCGCATGCGCAGTTCGGGGCGCATTTACGGCTCGCTGGTAGATTATAATACCGTCCGTGGATCGGCGATAGGCGACTAGTGCAATTAGGAAACTGGCATGAAAACTTTGCCTTTCTGGATCCTTTGGCGATACGATGCCTCGAAGGTCTTGAGAGTATTGCCATTCGACGCAAAGCGGGCGGAATATCCAACTTGAAATTCATTCTCCGGGCTCGAAATATTTTCTTTACGCAATTTCGCTAGTAGTTCGTATTAATCTAGTTTCACGTAAGAAACTATAATGAACTCCGAGCCGTAACGGTAATGCAGGTTTGGCGTAATGCGCATGCGCAGTTCGGGGCGCGTTTACGGCTCGCTGGTAGATTATATTACCGTCCGTGGATCGGCGATAGGCGACTAGTGCAATTAGGAAACTGGCATGAAAACTTTGCCTTTCTGGATCCTTTGGCAGGACGATGCCTCGAAGGTCTCGAGCGTATTAACGGTCGACGATAGGCGGGCGCTCGAGGGCGCGCTTTCATCGCAACGCCGAGCGAAACGTACAGTGTCCGTACGTCGTGAAGGAAAAGAGCTGCAGCGTGTAGCGCCGAACGCGAAAGTTCACTGGGTTGAGATTCGGCTTTCGAGGGAGTTGTCAGAGTCGACGCCTCGGGCGAAACTCCTCTCCCGGGCGGTCGCGGATGTTGCCTCCCGAATCCGCTAGGGGTCGGCCCTTACCTTGGAGCGCATTTAAAAGCTTCAAAGTGCAGAAATATTTTTAAATTTCAAACTACCTTGGGGCTATCAAAAAAGTACCGGGTAAGTTTGTTTCACCTCGATTTTATACAAATAACAGCCACTGCGCGGATGGTAGAATTTTGTTTTTGGTAAAGTTCTGTTTTTGATATAATTTTGTTTTCGGTAAAATTTTGTTTTCGGTAAATCTTGTTTTCGGTTAAATCTTGTTTTCAGTAAAATCTTGTCGTCGGTAAAATTTTATAATCGGTAAATTTTTGTTTTCAGTAAACTTTTATTTTCGTCAAAATTTTGATATCCAAAAAAACTCGCTCGATGCTTAAAAACGTTCACACCCCGTCCGAATTTCTTCGAGCGAGGTTAAATTCGTTTAGTCTCAGATTTTCATTTTAAAAAATCAATCGAATACAAGAAAATCATTCATTACACGCCGAAATGGTAAGTGGCGAAGCGCAAGGCGTTAAATTTACCGAGGTTCTACGGTAAAAGCAAAAAAAAAAAAAACAAGCTGTACCACGGTATAAATAGCCAGTCGTGCCCGTACGTTCTATGCTTTACGGTTGCGTGAGCGTCGGGCATAGTGCGAGGGATACATTCTATCATCGCGCTTTCCTGCCCATTGCCCACGTGTCTCGCGGCTATAGCTTCCCGGCAAGCCGCGCGAGCCGAAACCGCGAGAACAGTCAGTCCGCACGCACCCCGCGACCACTTATCGTACAATGCACCTGTCCAATGGCCTTCGCTTCAACGGAACATTAGAAGCGATTTAAAAAAAAAAAAAATTAAAAAAAAAAAAAAACCTAAACGATAAGACAGTCGTCGAACCGTCGCCAAGAATAGAAGTGCAAACACTCGAGAACAAACGGTCGAGTCAAGCCCGTCGAATTCGGAGCGTTGAACTTTTGCCGAACGGCGAGTATAAATCTACTTTAGCGAAAAGCTCCGGAAAGTTTCGCTTTTCGAAAGCCCCCGTTCGAATTTCCCGACGAAATGTCGAAGAGCGTGCATCGAGCATCGGGCGTGCGAAGCGCTTCCGGCACTCGCGATCGGGCGATTCGTCACTCGGCGGGGTTCGGAGATAGTGTACGGCAACAGCTTGTAATAGGTAATACACTCCGAGAGCGGTGTGTACAAGACCGACCGGAAGCTAACTCGCCAACCCCTGGATCGCATATCGCCGCAGTCGGACGCGCGCGCGTCTACACGGGGTTAATGCCGTTGCGCTGTTGCTGGACGCGTATTGTAATCTGGCATAATCGGAATAGCACCCCGGGTAGTGAGCGGGGTTGCCGGGCTGTCGGTTCTGTGGTCGCATGCGGGGGCGGAGTTGGCCGGGGCGACGGCACGGGGGACGAAAGGGCGAAGGGTGTAGAGCCGGACGAGCCGAACGTCGGACACGGAAGGGGTGCGTCACCGTACGTCGAGAAGGTCTCGGGGGTGTCCGATCGGATGGTCCACAATGCGGACGGAAAATCGGCCCCGAAACATTCAATCGGCGAGTGCGTCGCGAGAATTTAATTGCCAAAGAATCGGCAAAGCGGCGGTGCGGGAGGGAGGGAACAAAAGTGTCGGCGCGAATGCGGGCAAATGACACGGGACGGAAATCAGGGAGGGAAGTTGGAAAGCTCTATCTGATATTATTATATATTAGGGGGTCTTTAAAAAGAACATTTTTGAATTTTTATGGGGGCCATTCCGGATTATCGGGAGGTATAAAGTAAAAATGTGATGTGTTGAAATTAATACATTTTTAGAGGTCGCTACCGGGTATTTAAAAAATTAAAAACCTCGGAACATCTAAATTTCAAATGAAAATGAAATAAAAATCAAATGTCGATAATTATAACTAATAGTTACAAAATTTTGTGAAAGGTGAAAATCCACCCCGGAAAAATAACCGAATATTTTATTTGGAAATATATATTTGTCGTAACAAAATTGAAATAAAAAAAACCGAATATTTGTCGTTTTTGGTAAAGGGAGTCCACAAATTCCTGGAATGGCCAAGGGTTTTGGGGGTGTCCGAGTCGATGGTCCACAATGCGGAGGGAAATTCGGCCCAACGCACCGGTTGCAAAAGGGTCCAATGGTTTCGGGGATGTCCGAGTCGATGGTCCACAATGCGGAGGGAAAATCGGCCCCAAAACATTCAACCGGCGAATGCGCAGCACGAATGTTATTTCGAAAGAATCGGCTAAGCGGCGACCGCGGGAAAGTTGCGGGTTGGAAGGAATAAAAGTGTCGGCGCGAAAGCGGCAAAATGGCACGGAACGGAAACCAGGGAGAAAAATTGGAAAGCTCTGGCCGCGGGTGGGATAATATATATATATATATGTATATATATATATAGGTATGGAAATAATGTTCCGCAGGACACGGGACGTTTTCTCCTCCCGCGGGATGCTCGAAACATCCCCCGAAGCTCTGTCGCGACAATGCAAGCCCGGGATCTCCAGATTTAGCCAAGGATCACGGAAGAGTCTCCTTTCAGAGCTGCTCTCGACGCTCTCGAAAACTGGCTACCGGTAAAGAATGGAGCACGAAAAGCGGATTCGGGAACTAGCTTTCGGTCGTGTTGGTAACAGAAAGCTGCCGCCGGTTTCAGAAAGAGAGGATTAAACACACCCGTATACCCTGAGCGGAAACGAAATCGCTGGCTTTTAACGCCGCGAGCGACAACGCCAGAATGATTCATTCTGCGTGGAATTAAGGGACGTCTTGTTTTTTCTGTTTTTTTTTTTCTTCTTTTTTTTCACGATGTTATGGCTGACGCAGAGTTCATTAGGGATGTGCTGAAATTTTCAAGAATTTTTAAAAATCTTCCTAGCCGGAATTGTCCGATTAAAGATATCAGCCGATTCTCCCATAAACAGTAAAATAGGTAGCAACGTTTCTTGTCCCACAAACTTTTACAATTCTTTTATTTATTTATTTATTTATTTATTTATTTATTTATTTATTTATTTATTTATTTATTTATTTATTTATTTATTTATTTATTTATTTATTTATTTATTTATTTATTTATTTATTTATTTATGTATTTATTCATTTATTAATCAACGGGATCAACCCTAACAAAAGATAAAATACAGCATGTTTAGTTTAATAAATAGTAAAAAGTATTTTATAAGATCTTATTTTCTTAAAAATCTTTTCTCGTTAATTTTACAAAAAAAGTGGTTAATTATTAAAAAAATAAATCGTTAATGTTACACAAAATAAATTGTTAATTGTAAAAAAAAAACATTGTTAATTATACAAAAAAAATGTGTTACTTTTACATTATTTTTTGTGATATTAACGAGAACAAATCTGTAGACCTTTGGGACAAGGAAAGTTTCGTCAAAGTACGAACCTTTTTTTTTTACTGTGTACCTGCGAGATATCTTTTCAACTGGGTTTTCGAAATATTTGGCATATTTATGTGTTTTACTACAACTACAAATAAGGAAGATCGCAGTGACATTGCGCTCGATCGATCGAATCGATGCACGCGATATTGTATAACGATGCACAATATCGTGTGCGTGTGCTGGAGGTTTTAGCTGGATTTCTGGTCCTCCCGGGAAAAACAAATGACTCGAAGCAGGTTGGCACAGAGCGAGCGTCTCGGACTTAAAAACGCCGGAGGAAACGAGGGAGAAGCGTGCGAGACAATATTTCGTCCTTGCACGAAAGACTGCAGGGTAACGATATCGAAGATGCATCATCAAATAACGTCAAGAATCCCATTGTATTCCCTCTTCCACGAATGTTCCGCACGCGAGCTTTTATATACGATCCTCGAAAATAAATCCGCGTCTCCGCGACTTCGCTTTTGGCTTCCTCTTTCCTCGTGTCGCACGTCGGGAAGACTTTGATACGCGAGACTCCAGACAGTCGCGCAGACATCCTGTTACTCGTCATATCGTCTCGCGTGTGACGAAGTCTCGGGAGGTGACGGCAACATCGAAAATGGGAATAATGACGCACCAAGAAAAAAATTGTTGTATAAACCAAAAGTCGCGATGAAATACTTTCGAGTCTGCTGCTTGGTTGGCACACAGTAAAAAAGGTACCAACGTTTCCTGTCCACAAATGCCCATAATTCTTTTCTTGTTAATTTATCAAAAAAATCTTGTCCAGTTTTCAAAAATGTCTGTCAATTTTACGAATATATATTTTTTTTTGTAAAATCAACAACAAAATAATTGAGGTCGTTTGTGGACAAAAAAAGGTTTGTGAAATGTACAAATCTTTTGTACTGCACCGAGAAAAAAAATTGTTCAAGTTTAAGTTTAAGTAAAATATTTATTTGATTTAAATAAATATTTATTTTATTTAAGTAACTATTTACTTAATTAAAATGAAGGTTCATTTAAATCAAATAAATTTTTAAACGGTGACCGTCAAATAAATATTTTTTCTGGGTGTGTGCACAACTAAAGCGTTGTTTCGTCGAACGATTAGTTGCTGCGATCGATTCAAAACTTTTCGTTCAAAACTAAATATTTTTTTTTGAAACTACCAAATAACGCCTCATCGCGCCTCGGTTAATCCAACCGTTTCTCTTTCCCAGTGCGAGATCGAGGAAAATCCCGGATTTTAGGAATTTCTGGCGAAAAATGGCGTCGGCGATCATCCGATTCATCGATCCGTTTCTCTCGATCGATACGAAGGGGAGGTGCGGTGTCTCGGCTCGAGTGCCACATATGCATGATATTGGCTCCCGGTTCTGCGTACACACGAGCACCTGGGTAAACCGGCTGTACGATATGATATCGGGCAGGCTAGATGTTTGCTGGATTCTGCCAATGAACATGCACACTGCATACAGACGGTGTACGGTCGCCGGCGTTATGGATCTCCGGGAGATTCAGTTACGGATCGTCGATATGCACCTGTGCGAATCTGCGGACACCAGTAGCAAACGTTACGACGTCTGTACCGCTGATGCTTGCGTTTAACTGTCCGAACGTGTGCTGCGCTGGTACTCGAGGCATTCCGTGTCAACCATACTCCGAACCATTTCCTAAAATTGTTCGTAAATTTTTCGGAATATCGGAAACTATTTTGATATTTTTTCTGTCGATCGCACAGTTCAGCCGGAAATAATTTTGTGTAGTAGTTTTAAGGAAAATACATAGGATATTTTTTAGCGTGGATGTTAAATCATCATTAATATATTTTTGTAAGGCGTGCATGAGAAGTGCTACTTCTCGTGCCTGTCGAGAGTGGCGAAAGTGGCGCTTTACAGCAAAGCGAACTGTAAATACACGGCACAGACGCACATCGGCCCGGTTTTATTTCTCACACGCAAATTCATTTCTCACATGCAAATTTACTTCTCACACGCAAATTTACTTCTCACACGCAAATTTATTTCTCACACGCAATTTACTTCTCACACGCAAATTTACTTCTCACACGTTTCTATCGTACTTTTCTCATGCTTCTCACCCGCTTCTGCGGTACTTCTCACACGCTTCTGTCGCATTTCTCACACGCTTCTGTCACATTTCTCAGACGCTGCTGTCGCACTTCTCACACGCTGCTGTCGCACTATTCACACGCTTCGTCATACTTCTCACCCGCTGCCACAATGACACTTTCGGCAGGCACGAGAAGTGGCACTTTTCCTCCACTCGTTACAACAAATATTATGCGATACTGATGCGGTATAGCGAACAAAGATTGTGAAGTACTATTATGTTGATATTACTTTCAATCTACAATATTTACCTTACAATATTTTCAATATTTTTTTCGTGAATTCGAATCGGACAATTTAGTCGTAAGTCGTTAAGTGTCTAATCTGTAAAAAAAAAAAAAAATCGGTATTACGGACCGTCGAGCCTTTGCTACTTACTGGCCAACTTGACGCGGAATATCTCATGGGGTTGGGCTCTTCCGCTATGCTGCAGTCGATGCACACGTGTGCATACTGTTATACCCTCGGTCGCATGTGACTGTCGTGCATCGAGCGCACTATTTGCACGATGTCACGCGGCTCCAAGAGCACACGGTCTTATATGTACCGGCGAGCAGCCGACTGCAATCCAAAGGCCGTACATAAGCTGCACATGTCCGTAGGCCAGCGTCGTTGTGTGCGGTGTAAACGACTGCACGACCTTATCCGTCCACGAATCGGAGCATTATTCAACGCTGCACACAGCCCAGCGCGAGGCTTGCACCGCGTACTCGACTCGGTACAAAACGAACGTACACTCCAGCTCGTGGCGCTCGCGTTTCGCATGATGTTTGTCGCGAATTATTACTATTATTTTTTTTTTTTTCAACTCTATTACAAAAATCGATCGATGCCCGCGATAAAATCTCTCGCGGGAAGTAATAATTATTCCCGTTGAACGCACTCGTCGCGTGAACCCGGCTCTTTAGATCGGAATTAAAGACTCTGACGATTCTATCTGTCCGCTGACATTAAATGATTTTTTCGAGCTTGTCGCCGCGGCTCAGCCGAGCAAACTACGCGCTATATAAAAACTCGAGTGGAATAAAAAAATAAGAAAATAATGAAAACGAGTAGAAAAAGAGTAAAACAATTGTACAGACTGAAAAAGAGTCAGCTGAAGGAGGGGGGAAAAGGAGTCAACGACCCGACAGCTTCACTTCAAAGTCGAGCGCGCACTCGGCCGTTCCGGTCGGGTGTTGAAAAAAATAAAAAGAAAATAATGTAAAAACTAAAAATAAAATAAAAAATCAATTCATCAGAATAATCCAACCGTCTATTAAATTTCGTCTCGGCTTCTTATCGACCCTGCATTCCGAATAGGCGCTCGGGTCGTCGAAACGATAAACATCGATATTGAAATTGACATTAATATTTATTGACAGATTATTCCTTTTACATAGTTCTATAAAAATAGAAAATTTCAATAAATATAAGACTTAGTTTTTTGTCACATGTGATCACTTCTGACTTAAAAAAAAATACAAAATTAAGCAATAATAATAAATCATTGTTACAAATGAACAAATTAGGTAAATTATCTTGGCTGAAATTAGTCACAGAGTAGATGAAAATAAATGTTAAAAAATGTATACAGAAGTATAGAAGCACTTCAATATAGTTCTCTTAGCTATCATCATTCGTCTAAATATATATTCGCCTAAAAGTTACGATTATAGTAGGCGTACCAATAAATACACCGATAAAAACGTTTGGTAATATCAACTAAGCTGCGGATGCGGGTGGCGAAGGAAATATTTGGATCTAATGAAAAAAAAATGTAGTTGATTGAACGAATATTTAGTCGTATTACCGAATATTTAGTTGAATTGACTGTTCTGTTATTGATTGTAAAAAAAAATTTGTTCACTCGACCAAACATTTCCTTCGCCACCCGCAACGGCAGCTAAGTTGATATCACCAAACCTTTTTATCGGTGCAGGAAAAACGCGAGATGTGTGTCCGGCGAAACGAGATATCGCGTGTGTGTGAAGAGGAGGAAAGGGGGAGGTGGTGGGGGGAAGGTAGATATCCGGCGTTGGGTTTTCGGTCTCGCGGGTTTTTCGCGACATCAAAGGAGGGTTTTGTCACGCGGCCGGCCGCGGCGCGCGCGTCCACCCTCGCCGAAAACACGCCGCCGCACGCAACACAACACACCACGCACGGCCGAGAGGCGACCGCCTCGTCCCGCACTCCTCGGGCTCTCGCTTACGCAAACCCCGGTGTAAATTTCAGACACTCGCGCCGCGCTCACGCTACATTAATTCGCAGCACGAATGCGCGAGCTCTCCACCTTCTCTGCTCTCCTTCGGTGCAAATTTCATTCCACTCTCCGACCCTTTCGCGTGGATATCGAACAAAACGCACCCGCTCGACGGAGCAAAAAAAAAAAAAAAAAAATACACGACAAGGGGCAAAGAAAGACCCGAAAGAAAAAGGCTCGAAAGAAAACGAAACCCGGCAAATTTATCAACGCGAAGCCAACGAGACTTTCATAATGGCGACTAATAATGACGTAACGAATTATAATCGAGCGGACCAACGGGCGAAAGGGTGTTCGAGCCCGTCTCGCTTTTCCATCCGTTCCTACAAATCGTAATGAAAGAAGGAACAAAGTTGCACAAAAAAAAAAAAAAAAAAAACAGATGAAGAAGAATAAAAAAATAAAAAAATAAAAAAAACTACCATTCGGAAGATATCGAGATCTCCAAGTGCAGCCAGACGCGGCGGTCGATATTCCGGTGGCTTCTATCGGCGCCCTTAATAATTCATGAATGCGACCGGATTGTGCCAATTATAAAATAACGAACCACCCTCCCTCCCGTCCGTGCGCGCGGGGTGGCGGATTGCGGAGAGACGGGGGAGGCGCTCGGTAGAGGGCGCGTTTGCGACGAGAGGGAGCCGACGATGTTGAAAAAAAAAAAAAAAAAAAATGTAAAAAATCGTTTCCCTTTGTGTCCTCAAAGGATCGAGGTCGGTGGCGGGCGGCGGAGCTTTGCCGTCGGTCTTGGCCGGGAGGGCGGTGCAGCGTGCAGCCTCTTCTCGCACTGCCTCGGACCTCGGCGCACCGGTACGAGCGCGGTAGACTCTGGTTTATCGTCCGTTCCGTGCAACTCGCCGGATCGGCGAGGGAGAGAGAGATTATTCGCAATTTGCAGGGTCGACGTTGGCGTGCGTGCGAAGCCCCGGTCCACCCTTTCGACCAAAACGGATACGTGCGGACGCGCCGGACTTTCCAATTACAAGACGTCACGTCCGGAGAGAAGCTTCGCCGCGAGAGACGCGATCTCGAAAGACGGGCGAACCCCCGCGGCGTTGGCTTAATGGCCCGTAAGAAAATTCGATAACGCTGTGGAACTCGCCCTTCCGGCCTCTCCGCCCGAGCCCTTCCTCCACCTCCGGCCCTCCGCGCTCGCCATTGTTTCCCGCGGCGCTTCATCGCGGAGGAGGAAGCACCGCGTGTTCCTTGATTCGGACGCTTCTGACACTTGCCGCATTCGCGATGCATAACGCAGAAAAATTGAGGATGTTCGCTGCAACGTCACTTCCGGTCTGACAAATCTCACTTTTAAGTCGCAAGTGACGTCACGCATAAAAATTGGGAAAACGTCGTGACGGTAGTTGCGGTTTGAAAATCTCAGTTTTAGACCGGAAGAATATCGCGCGTCACTTCCGGTTGGAAGCTGAGATTTTCAAACCGGAAGTGACGTCTTCTGGTATGACTTGATTTCCGGTTGAAAACTGCGATTTTTAAAGCGGAAGTGAAGTTCTCTCGTACGACGTCACTTCCGGTTGGAAAATCGAGATTATTGAACCAAAGTGAAGTTTTCTCGTATGACGTCACTTCAGGTTGAAAACCAAACATTTCCAAAGTGGAAGTGACGTTTTCCCGCATGACGTCACTTCCGGTTCGAAAATATCAGTTCTCAACCGCAAGTGACTTCAAGTGACGGGAAAACGTCACTTCCGGTCGAAAACTGAACTTTTCAAACCGGAAGTGTTGTTTTCTCGTATGACGTCACTTCCGGTTGAAACATTCGATTTTCAAACCAGGTGTGACGATTTCCCGTTTGACGTCAAATCCGAGATTTTAAAACCCGAAGTGACGTCACAATGAAATTTTGCAGATGTTTCTGCGTGACGACGAGGGGGTGAGCGAAGTGGTGAGTGCTCTCGGTTCTTGTTGAAACATCGTAGGGACAGAAGAACGATTGCAGATAGAGAGTCCAAAATGCAGGGCCGTGTCTCGATGATGTTGCCGTACGGAAGACGGAAGAGGAGGAGCGGGGAGTGGCGGATACGGACGTCAAGTGGCTCTCGAAGAGAATATCGTTCGATCTGCCCGCGACAGAAGTCACCCGTGTCGGCGCATCCGACATATCTAATAACATGTATCATTCGCATATATTCTCCGAGCTCCGAGACGCGATAAGACAATGGACCGTAGGCTGAAAGCACTTTATTTCCGAGGTATAAAGGAAGATGAATAAGAAGAAGACTCAATGGATCTTGTGTCTGAAGCCATCACGGGGATTCTGTCTGCTACACTCGGAAGAGGGTATTGATGATCCCTGACGGAGAGAATGTGTTCGCCTGGATAGAAACGAGATCGGAAGAAAAAGCGGGCGCTCGCAAGAGGTTTGAGAAAGATTGACAAAAATTTGCCAAATTTCTCGAACGAGTCCATTAATAATTTGAGGATTTATAAAAATTCGGTGTTGATTTATTGAGGAGTTTGAAATACATAGTTTGGTAGGTATTTTAACGGCTCGAAAAGTTAAAAGGTAAAAAAAAGTGTCTGGAAGTGCAGTTAGAATGCGTATTAAAACTGTCACTAGCAGCGTGTAACGCCGTCTCTAATCATATACGATAGACCAATGGAAAACGGTGGAATGTAGAGAGCCAAAAACCCATAAATTTTGCAACACTTTTTCCGAGTCAAAAACTAAACACCGCGTTTTGAGAAAAATTGCCAAAAATTTGCCAATTTTTTCAAACAATTCCATTAATAATTTGAGAAAAGCACTTTATTTCCGAGGTACAAAGGAGGATGAATAAGAAGAAGTCTCAATGGATCTCGTGTCTGAAGCTATCACGTGCATTCTGTTTGCTACACCCGGAAGAGGACATTGATGATCCTTGCCCGAAGAGAACGTGTTCGCCAGGATAGAAACGATATCGGCGGAAAAAGCGGGCGCTGACAAGAGTTAAAGGAAATATCAAATCGGCGAGAGACGGAATGGCAAAAAAAGCGGGACGAAGGTTGAGAAGGGACGCGAGGATTGTGGAATATCCCGAGCAGACTCGACGCAGCTTAAATTTAAATAAAGAGGCCGGCGTTCCCTTCTTTCCCTTCGCGATCGAAGGCACTGCCGGGCTGCGTCGTGCCAGAACAGAGACAAATACTTAGGAACCTGCTTGGGAAATGGTGGATACGTGACCCGAATTTTTCTACGTCCTTCGATTCGGTATGACGAGAGCGGTGGAAAGCTGATTGTACAAACGCAGATGCAAAGCTCACGGCTGCTGCTGCAACCAGCACACGTTAGCCTCGATCCAGCGGTCATTGATCAAATGATCACGTACCGGCAATCGACGATAGGTGCATCGATATAGAAGACTCCTACACGACTTTTATCGCTTTTCCGCCCCGCAAATATATCTTAAGAATTCACGATCGGATATTCGGGATGCAAGCGACTCTTTCTCAGAGTCAAAGACTGAATACCCACGTTTCCAAAAAGGTTTCCAAAGATTCGCCAAATTTCTCAAACGAGCCCTTTAATAGTTTGATGATCATTTGGGGACTTTATAAGAATTCGGTGTTGATTTATTGAGCTATTTGGTGTACACGGTAGTTTAAGGGTTACAAAGGGTTAAAAAACATTTGCCGCCTGTAATCATACACGATAGACTAAAGGAAAAAGGTGGAACGTGGAGAGCGGAAGACCCATAAATTTGGCAACATTTTCTCAGAGTCAAAAACTTAACACCGCGTTTTGAGAAAGGTTGGCAAAGATTTGGCAAATTTCTCAAACGAGCCCTTTAATAGTTTGATGATCATTTGGGGACTTTATAAGAATTCGGTGTTGATTTATTGAGCTATTTGGTATACACGGTAGTTTAAGGGTTACGAAGGGTTAAAAAACATTTGCCGCCTGTAATCATACACGATAGACTAAAGGAAAAAGGTGGAACGTGGAGAGCGGAAGACCCATAAATTTGGCAACATTTTCTCAGAGTCAAAAACTTAACACCGCGTTTCGAGAAAGGTTGGCAAAGATTTGGCTAATTTCTCAAACGAGCCCGTTAATAGATTGATGATCATTTGAGGACTGTATAAAAATTCGGTGTTGATTTATTAAGCTATTTGATATACACCGTAGTTTGAGGATTAAAAAGGGTTAAGAAAAATTTGCCGCCTGTAATCATACACGGTAGACCAAAGGAAAAAGGTGGAATTTAGAAAGCCGAAAACCCATCAATTTCGCAACACTTTCTCAGAGTCAAAAACTAAACACCGCATTTTGAGAAAGATTGACAAAAGTTTGGCAAATTTCTCGAACAATTCCATTAATAATTTGAGGACTTTATGAAAATTCGGTGTTGATTTATCGAGCAGTTTGAAACACAAGGTTTAATAGGTACACTGAAAAAAAAAATATCAATGACTCAAGTAAAATCCGCTTGTGGGCTGCCAAAGAAAAAAATTGTTATTTCAATTCTTACAATTGCATACGGGATTGAAACGATATTTCAATCGATTGTTTCAATATTACATAAAATCGTAAGAATTGAAAGTGGAATTAAAATAAGAATCTTTTTCTTTGAGAGCCCGCAAGCAAATTTTTTTTTCAGTGTATTTTAACGGCTCGAAAAGTTGAAGGGTTAAAAAAAAGTGTTCGGAAGTGCAGTTAAACGCGTATTAAGACTGTCCACTGGAAGCGATTGACGCCGTCTCTAATCATACACGATAGACCAAAGGCAAAAGGTGGACCGTGGAGAGCGGAAAACCCATCAATTTCGCATCCCTCATCCGTTTATTCGCCGCTCACTCGCCCTTTCCCCGGGGGGGTTCCCCGCGAGCCAGGAAATTTACGATCACGTTTTGCATTTTACGCGTTATATCCCAACGTTGTGTGCCGAACGAGCACACGCCGTGGCCGCTCGCTCGGCCACCCGTTCGCCAACCCGGCTTAATTAAGACTTAAAGGCCCGCTTAATTGGGACGTAGTCACCTATACACGGTGCTCGCTCTGTACACCTCTCTCTCCACACGCGAGTGCAGTATGCGGAGAACCGCGACCACGCCAAGGCGCCGCGGCTACACCGCCCTCGATTCTCTGTGTGCCCGCCGAGAGGGTTGCCCACCCTCGAACCCGCGTCTTTGCGCCCTTGCCCAGCGAAATCCTGATCTCCGGGGACATCAAAGGAGAGCTTAAGCGCTCCGGTTGAGGCGTCCGGTTGTGCGCTACCCGCACTTGCACAGTCATTGGCCATTCGACCTTAACGCCATGTTGAACACTTTCTCGTGCTTTCTCTCTCACTCCACTGCGAGGGCCAATAACGGCATCTCTCTCCGTCTTGTGGCGTGGTCACGTGACTTTCACGTGCTCTTAAGGTAGTCTGAATAGTATTCACTTCGCATAAGTTTCAGAGATATGTGAGGGAATTGCAAACACTTCTTGATGGTATAAAAATCTTTTAAAAAATCAAATACTTAAGGGTGCATGAAAATATTAATTTTGCATAATAATGATTCCAAAATGTTATTAACAAATTGATGATCAATACAATTGTTCAACAAATCTTCCGGAAACCTAACTTTTTTTTTACTGAAAACGATTCGATCAATTTTTTTAGATTTTTTAATTCACTTTGTTTTTTTTTTTTACATGGGATTAAAAAATGTGTATAAAGGCACAAAATTCAAAGTGAATTTAAGAATCTGAGAAAAGGCATTCATATTCAGAAAACTGAATGAATCATTTTTGTTTAAAAAAGTTAGGTTTCCGAGAGATTCGTTGAACAATTTTATGTGTCATAAATTAGTTGCTAACATTTGGGAATTATTATTATACAAAATTAATATTTACAGCACCTTTAATATGCTTTAATTTTTTCAGATATTTATACCACACAGAAGTGTTTGCAATTAATTCCCTCTCATTTCTCTAAAACTTATGCCAAGTACGTGAAATTATGCTGCCTTGACGGAGCTACGAGAATGCCGGCAATGAAAAAAATCAAACATATTAAAGGTGCTGGAAAGATTAATTTTCCATAATAATAATTCCAAAACGTTATTGACAAATTAATGATAAATAAAATTGTTTGACAAATCCCCCGGAAACCTAACTTTTTTTTTACCGAAAACGATTCTTTCACTTTTGTGCATACGTATTTACTTTCAGATTTTCTAATTCACTTTGATTTTTTTTTATATGGAATTAAAAAATGTGTATAAAGTCACAAAATTTAAAGTGAATTTAAGAATCTGAAACAATTCATTCGTATTCCGAAAAATGAACGAATCATTTTTATAAAAAAAAACTAAGTTTCCCGGAGATTTGTTGAACAGTTTTATGTGTCATAAATTTGTTAATATCATTTGAGAATTACTATTATAGAAAATTAATTAATTTTCAGCACCTTTAATATGCTTAATTTTTTTCAGATATTTACACCGTCAAGAAGTGTTTGCAATTCCCTCTCATTTCTCTGAAACCTATGCTGAGTGAACACGATTCGCAAGGACGACCTTAAGCCCTACGGTGTTCAGTACGCGAAATTGTGCCGCCTTGACGGAGCTACGAGAATGCCTACAATCGCAATCATCCCCCGCCTGAGCGGCCAATAACTGAACCCTCTCCGCAATCTTCCATCCGCGATACCGGCTCACCCCGGAACGCGAAGGGCTGCGAGATTAGGGCGAACGCACCTCCTCGACGCACGGCGCGGCGGATCTCGCGGTCTCTTCACGGATCCCCGCATCAGAAGTGCAAGAAAACACAAACGCATCGGTGAGATGATATAAAAAAGAAAAAAAAAAAAAAACGAAAGCCGAAGGGCACAGGCTAGAGCGAAGGGTGAACGAAAGAACGCGGACTTTCGAGAGCACCCACTTGCCGTGGGTTAACGAGAGGGTTCACGCGTGACTCACGCCCCTGGTTATTCCATCAGCACGTTCCGTGCATTTGTCGAGCTTTTTTTTTGTACCCTTCGACCACCCCCCGCCTCGCCCTCGTCTCGACTCTCCGCAATTCTAAAATCGCAGTCTCGTATTTATGATTCCATCTGGCGGAGCGAACTCCCGGGAACGTACGAGAGAGGCCTTTGGTTTTTCAACCCCTAAACGAGCTTTGAATTTTTCATTTTACGCCTCGTCGGGGAGAGAGAAGGAAAAAAACGAGCGAGGCTCACTTGTCCGCACTTGGCAAAGGGTGGTATCGCTTTAATGCGCAACGGTTTGGGGGGGGGGGGGGGGGGCAGGTGAGGGGGAGGAGGAGGGCTCGTTGAGGGTGTATCCGATGCTTGCCGTACACTCCGATTCCGCCTGCTTCGGAATTGGATTAGTTCGGGCTGATGGACGCCAATCTGCTCGATCTTGTTGACCCTCTACCATTTTTTTTTATATCAGTTTAGTGCCCGAATTTTCCCATCGCTGTCCTCTTCGATGGGACATGTGGTAGGCATTTTCTTGTTTTCGTTTCAGAAATAAATTCATAAACTTTTTGTAGCTTTCATAGCCTTGGATTCTCAAAACTTTGCGATAGATACGAGACATCTTGGTTTTTCTGCAGCAACTTCAGCGTCTTTGCAGTTAAGGTCGAGCGCCTTCGGCTATGAGTTCGGCTATGATAGAGACTTGCCAAAGATGAAATTTGATGTCATGCGGATGTCTTCAGGATCATCTCTGCTCGATGAAGTTGACGCCTCTGCCATTTTTTTAACATCAATTTAGGGGAGAGCGGGGCAAAATGGGACAGTGGGGCAAAACGGGACAGCGAGGGTAAAACTGAATTTTCAAAAAATTCTTGGATGCCCCATTTTGTCCCAATGATACATCCGGGTTTTAACACCCTTTTGCCCCACTTACCATCACCTTCACTATCCAAAAGTTATTGGAACATTGCGTTTTGTCCCCTTATCCCGTTTTGCCCCACTGTCCCATTTTGCCCTGCTCTCCCCGAGTGCCTGAATTTCCCATCACTGCCCTCGTCAATGGGCCATATGGTGTGTGTTTTCTTCTTCTTTTCTTTTTCATCGCTTTTCCTCCCAGAAATAAACTCATAAACGTTTCATAGCTTTCCGGATTCTCAAATCTTTGTCGTAGAAACGAGAAATCTTGGTTTTTCTGTAGCAACTGCAGCGTCTTCGCAGTTAAAGTCGAGCCTTTAGTGCCTGAATTTTCCCATCACTGTCCTCGTCGATGGGACACATGATGGGTGTTTTCTGTTCTTTCATTTTTTCGTCGCTTTTCTTCTCAGAAAGAAATCCCCAAGCTTTACATAGCTTTCATACCGTTAGATTCTGAAAACCTTGTCGTAGAACCGGAAAATCTTGGTTTTTCTGTAGCAGCTTCAGCGACTTCGCACTTAAGGTCGAGCGCCTTGGGCAACGACTGGCGTGTACCTGGCCCTGCGCCGTATCTCTCGGAGGGGTCTCGTGTATGCCGAGCGAACGCATGTATCTCCGCTGTTGCATCGATTGGGTCGGCACACACCGGGGGTCCCGGCGCTCGTCGTGTCCTCGGGGCTTCGAGAGGGGCCTGCCCAGTCGCCGGCGTTCGCCAGCTTTCGAGTGGCGCGCGATCGCGACCCAGCGCGGGGTCGGCCCGGCGAGTTATAATGCACAGCGCCGGACGCCGGGAAGCAGAAGAACCGGGAAGGCCGGATAGATTGAGTTTCGAGTTGTCCGCCAACAAACTCCGTAGCGCCGCGCGGTCTTTCCCCGCTCCTCCTCGGGCTTTTCCATCCGCCCCCGCTCGACGCGAGCTACTCCGTATGAGACGGAGTGCAGGGCCTGCGAGGATCGTCGGGCGATAGAGAGAAGAGCCACGGGCACCGGGCGGCGAGGTAGCCCTCCGGGGTCAACGTCGGCTTCGAACCCTCCACCGATAAATACACTGTCCGAAGTTCGGCCGGGCGTGTTCCATCGGGAGTTCGCCGGTTCGCCTTTTCGTTACACCACGCTATCTCTCGAGACCCTTCCCTGCAACGCTATTTTCCCGTTTTTTTTTTTTTTTTCATCTTATTTTTCCTATCCGACGCGTGCATCGCTCGGAATCAATTCCGTACAGTAGATATAGCCCGTACGTGCGGGGTTTGGTACCGGTGCATGAATCGATCGTTGAGAGAAAAATGCGAGCAGCCTTCCCGCACGAATGTTCTCGCCGCGTCGGGAGAGCCTGTACTCGATTCGGCGGGTAAAATAAAATAGAAAATTTATCAACCTCGCGGCCGGCGAGTCGGAGGGCTGCCCATCGATGGGAAACGTGGGGGTTACGCGATTCCGAGCGACCCCGGAACGCGCAAGGCGAAGACTCGTTCTCGGTACGTGTCTGCTTATTTTGTGGGGGAGGTTTCGAATTTGATACTGAAAATCGCGCAGTCGGATTCACCGTTGAAAACTGAGAAAATTTTCCCTTTGGCGAAATTTTCTAGGATGCGTGGTTCCCGAGTTACGAGCGGATGAAGCTCGAGCCAATGAGGTGACCCCGCGCAGATGGCGCCACAGTCGCCCGAGTCGCCTATTGGCTCGAACTTTGCGCGCTCGTTGCTCGGAAACTATCTACCGGGCAACATTTTGACAGAGGAACATTTTGTTCGGCTTCGGAAGGACAATAACACACCCAGAAAAAAGTTTATATCTGTCAAAGAACATTTATCAAGGACGGAGAAAAATGTTTATTCGCTTCGTAACCTAATGGAGCGTTCATTAATTTCTAATACAGTTTATTTGTTTGATAGTATTATTCTTATCATTTAATAATGTTCATTTGGATCTAATGAAGAGATATTTACGTTAAATAATCTTATTTATTTATTGCGTAACAGACCCGCTACTTTTGATCGTATGGGAATAACGAGATATATGAATGACGCAGAAACGAATTTTTTCTTAAATAAATAATTTTTACTATCAACGAAGCATTAACAAGCAGTGTTTAATTATCAAATAACCATGGAGATCCGTTATCGAGACACTATTTCACTAATCACGTCGCACATTAGTTATACTCAGAACATAACCAATACCGAAGTTGCTTTTTCGAGGACTTATTCTACAACCCCAAATCGAGCGAGGGACACAGCTTGAAGTGAACAAGGTTTCATAAAAATAAACTGATGACTTGCCTCTCTATTACAATGTAGTCGTTCCCCAGAAGGAATAAATACAGTCTTGTATTAAGGTAAACGGCCCAGTTACCGTCATTAATCGCAATTTATACGAATAATAAATACAGTATAAGTTAAATACAAGCGAAATTGATGGCTTGATAAAGATCGGTTTACTCTCGATTAATGCTGCGATACGTACATTTTTTATAAAATGTTCCCTTCAACAATTGAAGATGGCGGAAACTGGGCCGCTTACCTTATCAGCGAGAGATATTTTCAGACGACTGACGCATTGACGACTTTGTAATGCGCGCTACGGAACAATAGCCGCGTTTGTCTTGACGTCAAATACATAATTTCTCTGGCGCGAAAAAAAATGTATCTTAAAGTACAAATCTTTGAATAATTTTTATTTCTTACACCAAAGAATAGCCGTTATTTCAATCTAAAAAGAATTTTGTTAAGACAAGTAAACATTTCTCATCATAATAAACGTCATGTGAAGATCGACGTTTGTTCGATTTTCAATCAATCTTTTTTTAGGGTGCACCACATTTCCGCCCGATTCCGGAACGTCGTATAAATCCCGATCGAAACCCGGTGAATTCCTGCGGGAGCCACGAGAGCGTAAAAATCCCACGAAACTGCGATGAGCTTTGGCGAAAGAAGCAAATTTCGGGAGTGCACACAGGTCGCGACGAAATCTGCCATCGATCAGTTTATTATTCCGCGCCCTCGTTCGCGCGTTCGTCCCCCTCGCAGTGTCCCGATGAGAATAGTGGCCGCGTGCGACATTTTTGAATATTTAACGATCGCTGATGTACGATCGTATAATATTTGTTGCTTTATGAATAATTCCTCGGCCGCCGTCGAGGGGGGGGGGGGGATGACGCAGCTCGCCGACGACCCAGGGTGTAGCCGATCCATCGCCGATAGACACGGGCATCCACCCGGGACGCGCAAGGCGGTCTACGGAGAGATTGGCACGAGGATAAACCGAGCCTAACATATGTGCCACGCGACCATGTTTATCCTCCGCATCCTCCGCCGAGATGCCCCGGAGATCATCCGCTGTTTCGAAATAAAAGCCACCCCTATAATTTTTTTTCTCTCCACCGTCGAGAGCCCGAAGCACTCTTCCCGCACACTTGTTTGTTCCGAGCGGATAAAGTAAAGTCGAAAAAACCTTCAACCCTCGCCCGCTGCGCCCCGGTTTCTTCTTCGCTTTAATGACAAGGTACTCTCCGCTTCTCCGCCGCACGATTCGCTCGATAACCGTAGCTACTAAGCATTGCAAACAAGTCGCTCGTCACCGAGCCTCTCTTGTTTTCCGAACCGCAGACTTGCCGCAGTTTTGTGCAGGCCGCATCTACTCGAACTACGCTTACCAACTCTCCCTCACGCACCCTCCGTGCCTCGCGATAGCCGCTGCACATGCCTCTTGGGAAACGGGCCAACGTGCACATGCGAAAGAGTAAGTGTCGCACCAGCCACACCGCACATACACTTTTGTCGCGGCGCGTCAAACCGCCACGTGCTGCGATACCACGCGGAACACATTGTCCCGGAACCCGTGAGGCTGCGAGCTCGGAGAACGGGCGAACCGGGAGACGGAAGAGCAAACGCAGCCGCGATAGAGGGCCGAAGAGTGCCGTCGCGGGTTTCACAAAGACGCTGTACCTAGCCGGTATCAAACAAGCCTGGAATACGGGGGAGAGCCGGGGCGCACGACGGTGCAACCCGGTTCCGTGTATCCTGGAAGGAACAAGCACGATCTCTTATTCCCGCGTTTCTGATACAAGCGGCAAGCCGGAAACCGGCAGGGGAGAGGACGACGGAGGAAAGGCTCGAGACACTTCGAGGAGAAGTAATCTGTCTCGAATCGCGTATGCGAAGAAGGCGCCGGTGTACGCCTCGGCGAATGCGACACAAGCGCGGTTCTTCCGTGGGTTGATTCGTACTTGTCGTGGTGGGAAATTCGGTGAAGCTAGATGCGGCTCGATGGACTCCCGTCGGGTGAGATCGCTGGCTGTACTGCTGGATGTCTTGCTACGCGGAAAAGATGCATCAGTTGGACTGAGAATAAAATTGTTGACTCAACCAATTGTACTAGGGCTATGGGCGCTAGACGGTAAATTGGTTGAGTTCACTCTTTTAAGGTGGTTAGATTGGTATTCGTTGGGGCAAGTGATTTGTTAGTTGGGCCAACTGCTGGTGAAATTGTTGGATTAGCCATTTACTTGCTGGCAGTAATTATTTAGTGGCTTGCTGCAGTCGAGCGACTTGGTTGATCCAACAGCACAGGTTACCAAAAATATTGATAAACAATTCACACAATACATTGATCCGCGCGACCGCGTAATGCTTTTTCACCTTTGATCCCGGCAAGACACCGAGCAAGCCATCTAGGAAAACAAGGCATGACAGTGACCGACAGTTTACCGGATCGAAACAGATCGTAATGGTGACCAATTTATACCCAACTAATAATTATTTAGTTGACTCAATCAAGCATTGTTGACCGTGTAGCCTCCTATCCCGATATCTTTGATCCCATCAAGACACCAACGAAGCCATCTAGGAAAACGAGTCATCAATGACCGGCAGTGTACCAGATCGAAACAGATCATAATGGTTACTAATTTATGCCCAACTAATAAATAGTTAGTTTATTTAATCAAGCACTTTTTCTCGTGCAGACTTCTATCCCGATATATTTGATCCCGGCAAAACACGAAGCAAGCTGTCTAGGAAAACAAGGCACATCAATGACCGGCAGTGTACCAGATCGAAACAGACCATAATGGTTACCAATTTATGCCCAACTAATAAATAGTTAGTTTATTTAAACAAGCATTTTTTCTCGTGCAGACTTCTATCCCGATATCTTTGATCTCAGCAAGACACCGAGCAAGCAGTCTACGAAAACAAATCATCAATGACCGGCAGTGTACCAGATCGAAACTGATCGTAATAGTGACCAATTTGTGCCCAACTAATAAATAGTTAGTTGATCTAATCACTCATTTTGGGTCTTGCGAAAACGGCACAATATTTCGCAGGCTGCAGGAGGGATGCCCTCGTGCCCGGGAACGAACCTTTCAGCTCACGGCACACCGGACCTACTTCGATGAAGATGGGAAACATCGGGTTAGGATGAGAGCTCCATGTCTGCAGATATACGTCCTGGACGATATAGGTGGACACACTCCGATAGACACTGTGCACGCAACAATGTGTGCAGAGGCCTGGCTCTGTGTGCCGGGTCTTACCCTCGAGAGTTTTGATTAAGTCGGGAAAAGAGCTTGCCTGCTGGTTCAAAGAGCGGAGCGAGGGGTTATTGAGAAAATCTGTGATGAATCGACCTCATCCTTCAACGGGATAGCAGTTGCTCTGCGTAACTGGCTATGCACGTGTATAACTATACACGTTCGTATAACTATACACTCCGCAGTAGCGTTTCTGATAACCGGATGGGAGCTGTTTTGCCTGAAAAAAAAAATCAAGTTTCGTACTGCGGGATCCGCGAAACGGAGCGACGAGAGCGGAAACTCTATCAATACCAATATGGATGTTTCTCGTTTGCTCCGCTGTTCAATGACTTTTTTTTAATCACGAAAATACCAATTTTTCCGCCTCTGACACTCGCTTTGATAATGAGAAATATCGGTGGCTATGGTGAACGGGGGTTTCGAATGTTCGGCAGGATTCACGGTGATGCCCGAAGTCTCCGCAGCGGCTATGCAGGGGCTGGAACGAACACTGCATTTTTTTAAATGTCAATTCCACTTTTAATTCTTACAATTCCATATGATATTGAAACAATGGCGGCAAAACTGTCAAGGTGACATGTTATCTTTTCACACCCGTATGGAATTATAACAATTGAAAGTAGAATTAAAAGAAGAATTGAAAGTAGAATTGAAAACAGAATTGAGAGCAGAATTGAAAGCAGAACTGAAAGCAGAATTAAAAGTTGAATTGAAAGTATAATTGAAAGTAGAATTGAAAGTAGAATTGAAAGCAGAATTGAAAGTAGAATTGATAGTAACAAGTTCTTTTCTTTGGCAAGGCGCAAGCGAATCTTACTTGAGTCATTGATATTTTTTTTCAGTGTATATGTACAGTGTCAGGGGTCGAAAATAATCGGGGCACGGCAGGAGCAACCGAAATATAATAAACCGAAATAACCGTGCAGACGGTACCCTTCTAAATGCTTCACCCTCCATGTGCACCATCGCTATGTGCTGCTATATGAAAACGATAACTTCGTTTTTTATTTTATTTTTTCCTCTTTTTTAATAAAGTTGGAACCGAGACTGCAGCACGTGAGAACGAGGAGCAGAAGGAGGGGGAGGAATCGTGCGTACGTGAGATAATTGAAAAGAACTTGATCCATTGCCACCATCTGTTGCACGTTCTGTAACTATCTTGCAGAGAACCTGGTGCTCGTTCATAAAAGTTCTTCGGGAGTTTTTCTCTCATTTGTGGCGAGCATTGATTGAAAAGAGGACTGATTGGCAATTAGCCATTTGATACACTTGTAAAAAAAAAGCAACCTTTTCCAATATTTGTCCGCTTTTTGATCGAGAACGAGGGTCATGGAGGGATTGAGATGAAAATGACATTATTCCGAAAAATGGCTACTCGAATGGCTACCATAGAATAAGGTCAATCTGGCTATGCGTTACAATGTTTTCAATATTAAGAAAAATAAGATTTTCACTCGCTCCATTTTTTTTTTTTTACACATTTTTAATCAGCTTTTATGTTTTACTCGTTAAAGGTTGAATTGGAAACTTCAGACTTTGAGTAAAAAAAAAAAATTGACTTCACACAGTAAAAAAAGTTTGTACTTTGTACAACAACTCATTCTCCACAAACGTCCACAATTTTTTATTTGTTCATTTTCTAGTTTTGCAAACAAAAGTACGAACTAAAATTGTTAATTGCACGAGAAATAAAAGGGCAGGTTTGTAATATTCAAACCTGAACAAATGAGTTTGTCACTGATTTAACAAAATTATTTTTACGAAACTTCGTATTCCGATTTTACGAAATTATTTTTTACTGTGCAATAACTGGCTGTGTTTCTCGTTAGAGTTGTTCGGGAGATTACTTTCGTTTGTGGCGAGCATTGATTGAAAAGAGGACTGATTGGCAATTAGCCACTTGATACAGTTGTAAAAAAAAAACAACCTTTTCCAATATTTGTCCGCATTTGATCGAGAACGAGGGTCATGGAGGGATCGAGACGAAAATTACATTATTCCGAAAAAGGGCTTTTTTAAGGGATACCATAGAATAAGGTCAATCTGGCTATTAGTCACAATTTTTTCAATATTAAGAAAAATAAGATTTTCTCTGGATCCATATTTTCTTTTTACTCATTTTTAATCAGCCCTTATGTTTTACTCGTTAAAGGGTAAAATTAGAACGTTCAAACTTTGAGTAAAAAAAACTTGACTTGAATAACTGGCTGTGTTTCTCGTTAGAGTTTTTCGGGACGTTGCTTTCATTTGTGGCAAGCATTGATCGAAAAGCAGACTAATTGGCAATTAGCCATTTGATACAGTCTTAAAAAAATTATTTTCCAATCTTTGTCCGCTTTTTGATAAAAAAAACGCGGGTCCATTGAGGGATTGGGACGAAATGGCATTATTCCGAAAAATAGCTTAAACGAATACTATAGAATAAGGGCAATATGGCTATGAGTTACAATTTTTTCAATATAAAAAAAATAAGATTTTCACTCGCTCCTTTTTTTTTTTACACATTTTTAATAAGTCCTTGTGTTTTAATTTATAAAGGGTAAAATTGGAACGTTCAAACTTCAAGTAAAAAAAAACTTGACTTCAAAAACTGGCTGTTTTTCTCGTTAGATATCTTCGGAACATTGCTTTCATTTGTGGCAAGCATTGATTAAGAAACAGACTGATTGGCAATTAGTCACTTGACACAGTTATAAAAACACTCTTTTCGAACATTTGTCCCCTTTCTGATCAACAACGAGGGCCACGGAGGTATCGCGTCGAAAATGTCATTATTCCCAAAATTAGCAACGCGATTGAACATCATAGAAGAAGTTCCATCAATATTTTCGAAATAAAAAAAATATAATAAAAAAACAATCCATACAATGTTTTTAATACAAAAGAAGAACATTTTTTTTCGCTCCACATTTTTTTTACACCATTTCAATCAACCCTTATATTCTACTCGTTAAAGGGTAAAAGTAGAACGTTCGTACTCCGAGTAAAAAAAAAGTTGGCTTCAATAACTGGCTCTGTTGCTCGTCACAACAAAGAATTCTTCCATTGTTCGTCGGTAAGCTGTCGGTAGCGCTTGCACGGAATGCGGAGAGAGAGTGAGAGCTCGATGCATAAAACTCGTGTATGTGTCCCATACGTTATCGCGTGTGTGGTCTGGGCCGGAGACGACCGAGGCGACTGCGACATCCATTGAACAAAAGCGACGATTGTTCCCGTCCAGCACAGTTTTCTCTCGTTGTGCGTGGGTTGCTGGGTGGCACCGGTGCTGCTATTATCCGCGTTACGTGACACACAGTCGGAAAGGGATAATACGTTGCACGTGATGCACGAAAGGATCCGGCATGTGTGCGATCTCGTTCGCGATTCCCACGACTTACGGACGAGCCGTTCCCTTCTTCTTCATTTTATTTATCGGAAAGCGTAGCAGTGATTAACTTTATGATCTTCGCGTGCCCGACGGTTGCCGCTCTCGGGCGTAGTGGAAACAGCCCACACTTCTTTTCCTACACCACTTGAGCACCCTCGAATATAGCCCGACGCCCGAGCGTTCCTCGTCGTTTTCATTCCTTTCCACTTTCGGTATCCAGCTTCTCTTTTTCATTTCAACTTGGGGATTTTTTTTTTTTTTTAGCAGCACGTACTTCCGCCCTCCTCCGACCGCACATCCGAGAGCGACGCTCCACTGGCTCGCAGTTAATTTCCTTCCACTTTATCGACACCCCGACGACGGATAGAAAGAGTGGAACGGCTTCTCTCACCTCATTCCCGTTTTTCGAGCTTTTCTGCCCCTCCAGAGCCCGTCTCTATCTTTCTCTCGATTCCGTCGGGTACTCATTTCTCCCCCCCCCTCCCTCCCCCCCCCCCCCTACTTCTGTATTAGTCGCTCGCTACATTCACCGCCGTCGTTGCCTTTGCCGTAAGAAACTTTTAGCGGCCCTGATGGGAATCGCCGGACGGAATTGGATGTCGCTTCGACGCCCTTTATCGTCAAAGAACTTGGCGTCTCTGATGTTTACGCTGATGCAAAATCATACTACTGACGCGATATCGCGCCCGATATTTTAGATTAAAGCGAACGGCGACTCGCCCAGCAGTAGATTGAGTTTTACATATATATGTGTATATGTGTCTAGTGAAATTAGTCCGAGTTCCTGTGTTTATGTACGCGACCGCGGCTGCAGCGACGGGACATTTGTGACGGGAAAGTCATCAATGTACAATTTTTTTTTTTTTTATTTGCCGGATCTGAAGTTTTTATGCAAAAACTGGTACATTGCATTCGATGTACAATTATGATGAAAAATTAATGTACTTTTTCATCGAAATTGAGGTAAATTATCTAAATTAAAATATGGTCATAGTAAAATTAAAGTAAATTATCAAAAATAGTTGTAAAAAGTATAAGTATTTAAAATGTTTTTGAGACACTGAAGATTAATTTTTCATCACAATTGTACATTAAATTCAATATACCAGTTTTTGCATAAAAACTTCCAGTCCAGTACATTAAATTTCATACGAATTTTTGTTGACAGTGATATTTTGCAACTACAAGTTAAAATAAAATATAGTTAAAAAAAGAATAAATGACAAAATATTGCAGCTTAAACTCTTCGAGGCTCAAAGTTTCTACAAGTACTTTGTCTAGTAAAATACGTCTTGGCAAGATATATATATATATGTCCAGTAAAATTAGTCCGAGTGCCTGTATTATGGTACGCGCCTGCGGCCGCAGCGGCGGGACGTTCGTGCAACACGGAAAGTCATATTGTGCAACTATGAGTTAAAATAAAAAATACAAAAAATAAAGAATAAAACACTGCAGCCCGAGTAACTCTACGAGGCTCAAAGTTTCCGCGAGTACTTTGTCGAATGTCTTCGGCAGGAAAAAAAATTGCTCACTCCATCGAGTGTCACGGGCACTCGTCCGCTTCCCGCATAACCCTGCGTTGTTTCTTTTTCGCTATACAAAGCAGTGGAGTACAACTCTCGACCCCCCCCCCTTTCCTGACAAAGTACGAAAAGGAAACTGGGGGACGAAGTCGATGCACGGAACTCTCGAGAAGTTATTGCCGTTTCGGTGTACGCGGGTGCGCGACTGTACGCGTTGTAACGTATGTGTACGGGGCGAAGCGGGGACGACACGTGTCCGCTTCTCGGTCGGAGTTGAAACGACGACGAAGCAAAAACGTTATATTTTCCGAGCGAAGCCGTCACAAGGGCGGATACTTTGTGTTGATGGGCGGCAAGCATGCCCTTATGATTTCGCGAGGACGTTATTGTACGTGGCACGACATTGCAGCATTCGGACGCAGAGCCCTCGATTATTCCCGCGGGGGTTCCCCGGGCAGCCCCCGCTGGGCGAGACGGAGGAGGACGTGCCGGGCACGTTGGAAGGGGCACGAGAGACTTCCCCGTGCGTCAGTGAGATCGCTTAGCTTTGTCACTTGCAAAACTGAGTTAACAAAAATTACGGCGTTAACAAACAAACTTTTTCATTTGCTTCGGGAAATAATGGACTGTAAAGAAATTCGAATGTAATTTAACGTACTGGTACTGAAAGGTTTTATGCATAAACTGGTCTATCAAATTCCATGTACAATTGCGATAAAAAATCAATGTGTACGTTGAAACTTCAGAAACACTTTACCTTTACGTTAAAAACTTTAGAAAGACTTTACTTTTAATAATTCACTTTAATTGTACAATAAAAGTTATATTCACAATTTTTTTTTCATAGTGTAGACAACATAATCATAATCATAATCATAATCATAATCATAATCATAATCATAATCATAATCATAATCATAATCATAATCATAATCATAATCACAATCACAATCACAATCACAATCACAATCACAATCACAATCACAATCACAACCACAATCATAATCATAATCATAATCATAATCATAATCATAATTATAATCGTAATCGTAATCGTAATCGTAATCTCAATCGTAATCGTAATCGTAATCGTAATCGTAATCGTAATCGTAATCGTAATCTCAATCGTAATCGTAATCGTAATCGTAATCGTAATCGTAATCGTAATCGTAATCGCAATCGTAATCGCAATCGCAATCGCATTCGCAATCGCAATCGCAATCGCAATCGCAATCGCAATCGCAATCATAATCATAATCATAATCGTCGAATGTTTAATGTTTAAATATTCGCTGACAAGATTGATGTTTAAAGCAACGTGGCTATATCACAGGTTATTACTCTGCATGGATGTAACAAAAAATTTGCCAATGAAATTGCAAATTGCGCCCAGTACCGGTACCCAGTTTTCCCGAGGCACCATCTTTCCCCATACATCGACTAAATGTCAATTAATCCCATACTTGGACGATCTCCGGGACACCAGCAATTAGGATGGCTAGCGAGGCAGCGTATCGTTAACTTTGTTTCTCATCGTCGCGGAGGGTGTGAGAGGACAAGGGGTCGGGATAAGAGAGAGAGAGAGAGAGAGGAACCCAAGTCGAAGTGCCCCGTGTCTGACGGGAATCGTGTTAGCACCGTAGCGAAATCGAGTTTGGTGTCCCCGAGCTCTCGGTACTGTAGCAGTCGCTCTTGCCGGCTCAAAAGTGCGCGCTGGCTAACGCGATTTCGACGATCGACCGACGCCTCCGTCCGATGACGGCCACCCCCTTCGCTCTTTTCGGCACCCTTGGCGACGCCTTGACGCCGAACAATTAAAGAGTCACCTTGAAAATAATTGGTTCGAGGGAATCGACTGTTAACCTATCGATCGCAATCGAATCTCGGAGGTCGGTCGGCAAAGTAGATTGGGGTGTCGATCTGCTGGACTGAGATCAACATGTAAAAATGAACACTAGCTTCGTATTGCGATTGCGGGACGAAATCTGAAATCCTTTACTGCATCAAAGCACGGGAAAAAGTTCCCGATAGCTGAGGTAAATGCTCCGATTCGTGGCAGGGCTCCTATTAATGGCAGGCTTATTACGTTATGGGTAATAGCAATTCTTATCGACACGCCAGTTACAGTTTTCAATACGTAAAACGTTCCTCGTTAATTCTTCACTTAGGTTACTGTTTAACGTGTATCATTACTGTCTCAATAAAACGGCCAGTATGCTTTTTTATTGACGAAATTATGAATCGACGCATTGAAAGTGGCTACTGATAGGCACATCGGTGGCCGCCAATAGGAACAAAGACATGTATTCATTATTTTATTCATATTGTGTCTTTAAAAATGGATACTTATACATATTGGGGGTTTTTGGTTAGCCAATGAATCACTCGTCCCGATGGAATCTAGTTTAATAAGCAGAAATATTCGTGATTATGTAAATATCGGTGGCCGCCAATAGGAACAAAGACACATATTCATTATTTTATTCATATTGTGTCTTTAAAAATGGATACTTATACATATTGGAGGTTTTCGGTTAGCCAATGAATCCCTCGCCCCGATGGAATCTAGTTCAATAAGCAGAAATATTCGTGATTATGTAAATATCGGCGGCCACTGATAGGTACATTGAGTTGCCACTAATGGGTGCAATTCTTTATCGCGCGTGCCACCAATAGGGACAACGTCACTTATTCACGCTTTTATTCATATCCTTTGAATAACAATAAATAATTAGTCACAGTTGGGAGGTTTTGATTAGATAATTAACTAAGCTTCCCGATGGGATCGATATCAGCGACCGGATATCCATAGTTGTATAAATATTTCGTAATGTTTCGGACACAATTCTTAAGCGGCCACTAATAGGAGCATTTACCTTAATTCCTTCCGTGATTACTATACGAATCTGGTGACCATTACCATTACCATAGGGAGAGCGGGCAAAATGGGACTGTGGGGCGAAACAGGACAATCGGGCATAACGCAATTTTCCAATAACTTTTGGACGGTGGCGGTGGTAGTGAGTGGGGCAAAACGGCATTGAAAATCCTGATGTATAGTTGGGACCAAATTCCCATTTTGCCCCGCTCTCTCCTACTCTTATCTCGGCGAAAAAAAAAAAATAGCGTCATAATAAAATTAGCTGGGAGTGAAGGAATGGGTCGATCCAGCTCGGGGGAATCCCCGACGAAAGTTAATGTGTACCAACTAGGAGAAAATGCGCGAGGTCCTCCGCGTCGACGAGCTGGATGAACGAGGGCGGAAGCAAGAAGAACGAAAAACGGCGCGGAGAGACGCGCGATTTCGAGCTTTCGTGGAATTCCGACTCGGCAAACTTTGCCCGAGAGAAAAACCGTGCGCCCTCCCCTCCCACCGTAGGATTATTAATTTCTGTACCGCGAGGCATACCGGAGGCTCGAAGTGCGCCTCGAAACGAGACCACCACCGACACGCAGCCCACCTCCTTCGGGAATGGCGCACTGGTGATCCTGCCGTACAATAAACGCTCGACGATTAATCGGCCAGCGCCTCGAACTATAAATACCTTTGGAAAATTTTTTCTCGTGATTCCCCGCGAGCTTTTCCCTCCCTTATTGTTCCTCTTCGATTTATATATCTCGCTCGAAGTTCGAAGCTCCGAAACTCCTTTTTCTTTCAATCGCTCTTCGCTTCTCTTCTCCCTCCCTCGGTTTTATCGCGCCGCTGTGGGTTTTTGGGAAGATAAATAAGCGATGGATCATTCGAGGAAGAATGCTCGAAATTTCACTCTAAAAATAAGCGTGCTGTCAAGGGTGTTGAAACAACTCACAACACACATATTACATGTGATGCGCCATCCGAATTCATTAATAAAGTACGTGTTCGTCGGCTTGTGTGTTGAAAAGTGAACAACACACTTGCTATGCAGCTTTGCTATATTCTCTATAGCAACGTACTTTTTAGTGTATTGCTACAGAACACGCTCATTGGAAAACACGTTATGTGTATTTTTTCAACGCGTTTAAGGACGAACAACTCACAACACAGATATTACATGTGTTGTGCCATCCAAATGCATTAATAAGGTACGTGTTCGTCGGCTTGTGTGTTGAAAAGTGAACAACACACTTGCACTGCAGCTTTCCTATATTCTCTATACAACCTACTTTTTAGTGTATTGCTACAGAAAATGCTCATTGGAAAACTCGTTATGTGTATTGCTTCAACGCGTTTAAGGACGAACAACTCACAACACAGATATTACATGCAGAAACAAAACACTTGCACTGCATCTTTCCTGCATTCCATATACAAAATACTTTTCCGTGAATTGCCATAGAACAATTAACATAGAATTGGAAACATTCTTCTCGTGATTCCCCGCGAGCTTTTCCCTCCATTAGTGTTCTTCTTCGATTTATATATATCTAACTCGAAGCTCCGAGCTCGGAAAAGCCTTTTTCTTTCAATCGCTCTTCGCTTCTCTTCTCCCTCCCTCGGTTTTATCGCGCCGCTATGGGTTTTTGGGAAGATAAATAACCGATGGATCATTCGAGGAAGAATGCTTGAAACTTTACTCTAAAAACAAGCGTGCTGTCAAAGGTGTTGAAACAACTCACAACACACATATTACATGTGATGCGCCATCCGAATTCATTAACAAAGTGTGTGTTCGTCGGCTTGTGTGTTGAAAAGTGAACAACACACTTGCTATGCAGCTTTGCTATATTCTCTATAGCAACGTACTTTTAAGTGTGTTGCTACAGAACACGCTCATTGGAACACTCGTTATGTGTATTGTTTCAACGCGTTTAAGGACGAACAACTCACAACACAGATATTCACTTTAAAAAATGTTATGAAATTTACAACGCGTGTAATACACAAAGTTATATTAAATATTCAACCTCAGTATATGAAATTAGAATTCAAATACATTGTATTGAAATTTTAATAATTTAATTTTAAATGCAATACCTGTATATTGAAATTACCGCTGATGACATTGAAAATTAAGACATCCGTATATGAAAATTATGTTACTATTCCAAAAATTATACAAATAATATTGTTTTTAATATACCGGTAACGCAATATTCTTACATACGCGTGAATGAAATTTCATATACCGTATATGCATAAAACTTCGTAGACATTTATGAATTTTCAAACAGAAATTTTTTGCAGCGTTACATGCAGAAACAGAACACTTGCACTGCATCTTTCCTGCATTCCATATACAAAATACCTTTAAGTGAATTACCATAGAACAATTAACATAGAATTGGAAACATTCTTCTCGTGATTCCCCGCGAGCTTTTCCCTCCATTAGTGTTCTTCTTCGATTTATATATATCTAACTCGAAGCTCGGAAAGGCCTTTTTCTTTCAATCGCTCTTCGCCTCTCTTCTCCCTCCCCCGGTTTTATCGCGCCGCTATGGGCCGCAGGTATCGATGGAGCCGCGGGACTCCGAGGGTCTTTCCAATTCTCCCGAGGGATCGATTCGCGGCCCGCGAGAATCTTTCCGCGCTTCTGCGAGCGGGTATATTTACCGCGTCCCGAAGTGCCGCGAGGGTGAGTCGGCCCGGTGCCGACACGACTACGGCCGGAGCCCGCGCACAGTTCCCATTGGTTTTCGATGCCGTCGGTCTCTCCTCTTCCTGACTACTCCGCGTCCTGTCCTCCTACCGCAATTGGAAAACTTTCCTCGTAATCTCTGTCGAATAAATCTGCCGCTACCGGCGAACCGCAGCCTCCGCGGGTTTTCTTCCTCTCCGTACAGCGTGCCGGGTGCGCACGGTAGGGGCGACACTTAAAAATATTCATCCGGGAAACCATCCTGACGCAAGATGCTTCGACGGAAATCGAATCGAATCGAGAATCGCGACAAGGAGGTGAATTCATCGCCATCCAAAAATTGGTGTCTCTCTGGCCGGGAAACTCGGGTCTGGTTTTTGGGGAGATAAATAACCGATCGACCACTTGAGGAAGAATGCTTGAAACTTCAGTCTGAGCCAAGCGTGCTGTCGAGTGTGTTGGAACAACTCACAAAACACGTATTACATGTGTTGTATAATCTGAACGCATGAATAAAATACGTGTTCGTCGGCTTGAGTGTTGAAACAACACACTTGCACTGCATCTTTCCTGCATTGACTGTATACTTTTTAGTGGTTTGCCACAAAACACTCTTTTGGGAAAGACGTTATGTATATTGTTTCAACGCGTTGAAGGACGAACAACTCACAACACACATATTACATGTTCTGCGCCATGTTAAAGCATTAATCAAATGCGTTTACATTGGCTTGTGTGTTGGAAAGTGAACAATACACTTGCACTGCATATTTCCTATATTTTCTATACAACGGACTTTTTAGTGGTTTGCCACAAAACACTCTTATTGGAAAAGACATTATGTATATTGTTTCAAGGCGTTTAAGGACGACCAACTCACAGCACACATATTACATGTGTTGCACCATCCAAATGCACTAATAAAATGCGAGTTCGTTGGCATGTGTGTTGAAAAGTGAACAATACACTTGCACTGCATCTTTCCTGTATTCTCTATACAACGTACTTTTCAGTGGTTTGCTACAGAACACGCTCATTGGAAAACACGTTATGTGTATTGTTTCAAGGCGTTTAAGGACGAACAACTCACAACACACATATTACATGTGCTGCGCCATCCAAATGCATGAATAAAATGCATGTTCGTTGGCTTGCGTGTCGAAACAACACATTTGCGTTGCATATTTCCTGTATTCTCTGTACAAAAAACTTTTTAGTGATTTACCACAAAACACCTTTATTGGAAAAGACGTTATGTATATTGTTTCCACGCGTTTAAGGATGAACAACTTACAACACAGATATTACATGTGCTGCGCCATGTAAAAGCATTAATAAAATGCGTGTTCATCGGCTTGTGTGTTGAAAAGTAAACAACATAATTGCACTGCATCTTTCCTATATTATCTATACAACGTACTTTTAGTAGTTTGCTACAGAACACGCTCATTGGAAAACACGTTGTGTATTGTTTCAGCGCGTTTAAGGACGATCAACTCACAACACAGATGTTACATGTGTTGCGCCATCCAAATGCATTAATAAAGTACGTGTTCGTTGGCTTGTGTGTTGAAAAGTGAACAAAACAGTTGCACTGTATCTTTCATATATTCTCTATACAACGTACTTTTTAGTGGTTTGCGACCGAACACTCTTATTGGAAAAGACGTTATCTGTATTGTTTCACGGCGTTTAAGGATGAACAACTCACAACACAAATATTACATGTGCTGCGCCATCCAAATGCATGAATAAAATGCGTGTTCGTTGGCTTGCGTGTCGAAACAACACATTTGCGTTGCATATTTCCTGTATTCTCTGTACAAAAAACTTTTCAGTGATTTACCACAAAACACCTTTATTGGCATAGAAGTTGTGTGTATTGTTTCACGGCGTTTAAGGACGAACAACTCAGAACACACATATTACATGTGCTGCGCCATCTAAATGCATTAATAAAATGCATGTTCGTTGGCTTGCGTGTTGAAACAACACACACATAGAATAGTCTAATTCACTTAAATTTGTCCTCAAAAGAAGCTCGTCCCAGCACATCGAGAACATTTTTCTCTGAATTTCTAAACTGTAGACCTTACGACATCCGCGCCAAGAATTTTATGTTTGCTCATACAATTATTATAATGTTACTCCAGCATAAATTCCATGTAATTCCAGAGTCCCGAGGTTACAATACGAGACGCCGCGACGCCCGGTTATTATTTTTCCCTCTTCCGAAAACCAACACGGGCCTCGGTGTGTATGCGCATCCACGTACAAAGGATCTCGCGGAAACTCTCTTCGTCTAATTATTCCACGAAGCGGACCTGCGGGCGAAGGGCGCAGAGCCGGCTGAATCCTTTGTCGTCGGGCTATCGCGCGCAAACGTAGTTAAATGAAATTAACGCGTCAGATGAAAAATAAAGACGAAGAGGAGGAGCGAATCAAAGAGCGAAAGCGTTGTAAGGATAATCAAAGATTCGAGAAGTCAGCCATTTTACCGGGACTCTTGGGCTCGATTTTATGCACGAAAAATCGTATTTTTGGCATTTAAATAGAAAATATTGGGTTGCGAGTAAAATAATTGTTATATTCGTGATCAGCGGGAAAAAACACGTGGAATATAGTCTTAAAACAAAAACAAAAAAATTGGTTGAACAACGGTTTTCACTTTTTGCGTCACTTTTGGAAAAATGTCGATTTTCGTGATTTTCAAAGGTCAATATCTCGGCTCCTGATGGAGCTAGGAAAAGTCCGGGGTGCCCATCGTGTTCTACGGGAAAAAATACACAACATAGGGCCTTGTCCGAAGTTTTAGAATCGTTTTATCGTGCCGTTTTAGGACGTTGAAAAACGCAAAAAATTTACTCGAAAGGGGTAGCCTTGCAATTTTTTTTCTTTTTTTTTTCTTTTTTTTAAAATTAACTGCCACATATTCCGACGTATTTTCGTGCGCTGAAAACGAATCCGCTCGCTTTTTTAGACTAAAGTCTAATGAGACATTAAGGGGCTCGATCTTATGCACGATTTTATGCACTTGCGCGGCTAAAGCCGATTAGCCGGCTAAAATATCCGGCTAAGACGGCTTAGCCGGCCAAACTCTAAAATCCATTAGCCGGATAATATATTTCAGCCGGCGAGGCCGACCCATCTGTACAGCACTAGTACAGGCAGGGGTTAAAAAAGTGAACAATTTAAGGCCTTGTATGCGCGAAAAATAATAAAAAAATCATTTTTTTTTTAATTTTAACTCCATTAACCTGATCGGTAGCCCGTCGCGCCCCAGACAATTTTTCTTTTCGCCCTCGCTATAAAACTGTGAAAATATGATCGTTTGATGACAAACAATAAATAATGCTTTCGGCAGCGTTGTAGCCGCACTATTTGCTTAAGAGTTCCATCTCGCCCCGGTCTCCCCCACATAGGCTAAAGGTGGGGAATACGGCCTACCTCAATCGGCACGTAGATCAATCGCGTCTCCTCCGGGCCAATCGACCAATTTTACCAGAAAGACCTTCGCACGTATTTTTTTTATTACAAAAACAAAATTTCATCCCCTCCCGATAAACAAGCCGCGGGTGTCGGGAAACTCTTCAGAATTCGTCGCGAATCCTGCGTCCGTGAGTTCGTATATCTCGTTCGTCTGGCACGAACCGCAGCCTCTCGTTCCCCCTCGTTCCTTCGTCTCTTCCTCCGGCAGTCGCAGTCTCGTCGTCGCCGCCAAGAGCCACGAGAAACTTTCTAGCTGGGGCACACCTGACGAGCTGCTATCTTTCTCCCCCTATTTCTTCCGCTCTCGTCGTAGAAGGGTATATCCAGGCGAGTCCCCGGGGCTGCGAGGCAGTTCCTTTTTTGCCGGAGTAAAACTCCCGTCAAAACGTGAACCCGTCGTGTATCCGACGCCTCCAACTTCCCGGCCAACTCTCACGGTCACGTGGCATCAGCCATACGTATGTGCTGCAAGATATCCCCGGTGCGATCGTGGAATCGGAGAAGAACAGGTCGGCTGCCCTCGTGCACGTACAAAGTTAACGAAAAAAAGAGAAATAAAACAAACAAAAAATTTAGAAAATAAAAATAAAAAAAACTGGACGAAAATCTCGCCGCGGCTATCGCGCGACTCTGAACTTTATTCCTCCCCGTGGCTTTTCTTCGCCGTCCTAGAGTATAGCTTCGCCTCGTACTGCATGCGGTGTATATGTCTTTCTGATAAAATTGGTCGATTGGCCTGGAGCAGACACGATTAATCTACGTCCCAATCATATTCCCCACTTAAAAGTGGGGAACATGATTTGAGTAACCATTTACTTAATTTAAATAAATATTTATTTTGAATAAACAAATATTTTACTTAAACCAAATAAATAATTTACTTAAACCAAATAAATAATTTACTTAAACCAAATAAATAATTTACTTAAACCAAATAAATAATTTACTTAAACCAAATAAATAATTTACTTAAACCAAATAAATAATTTACTCAAACCCAATAAACGGTGGCCGTCAAATAATTTTTTTTTCTGGGTGTATGTATGTACTGCAAGATATCCCCGGTGCGATCGTGGAATCGGAGAAGAACAGGTCAGCTGCGCTCGTGGACATACAAAGTTAACGAAAAAAAAATAAATGAAACCAAAAAAAATCTAGAAAAAAAAAAAAAAACTGGACGAAAATCTCGACGCGGCTATCGCGCGACTCTAAACTTTCTTGCTCCCCATGGCTTTTCTTCGCCGTCCTTGCCGTGTAGCTCCGCCTCGCACTGCATGCAGTATATAAGTCTTCCAGATAAAATTGGTCGATTGGCCTGGAGCAGACATAACCGATCTCCGTGCCAATCGAGGTAGGTCATATTCCCCACTTTTAACCGATGTATATAATTAATATACTTTTCTTAGGCAAAAAGAAAAAAAAAACAGAAAAAGAAAATTAAAGATTAATAAAAATAGGGAACAGTAAATCGCAATGAATATAATATTAATATAATTCTAATAGTCATGGATCGAACGCCATCTAAAGATTTACGTAAATATTTTTTTACTTTACTTTCATACGTGGGGCGGATGCCACGGCACAGGTGTTACTTACAGTATGGCATGACAAGATGCAGCTTTGCGAGATAACTTAACCCAAATAAATTAGGTTAAGTTATCTCGCAAAGCTGTATCACGTAAAGGTTCTTTTACATTATTTTTATACGTAGTCCGGATGCCCCGGCACAGATGTTACTTACAGTATGGCATGACAAGATACAACTTTGCGAGATAACTTAACCAAAACAAATTAGGTTAAGTTATCTCGCAAAGCTGTATCACGTGAAGGTTTTTTTACATTATTTTTATACGTTGTGCGGATGCGACGTGACAGGTGTTTCTTACAGTATGGCATGACAAGATACAGCTTTGCGAGATAACTTAACCAAAACAAATTAGGTTAAGTTATCTCGCAAAGCTGTATCACGCAAAGGTTTTTTTACATCATTTTTATACGTAGTGCGGATGCCACGGCACAGGTGTTACTTACAGTATGGCATGACAAGATGCAGCTTTGCGAGATAACTTAACCAAAACAAATTAGGTTAAGTTATCTCGCAAAGCTGTATCACGTGAAGGTTTTTTTACATTATTTTTATACGTTGTGCGGATGCCACGTGACAGGTGTTTCTTACAGTATGGCATGACAAGATACAGCTTCGCGAGATAACTTAACCAAAACAAATTAGGTTAAGTTATCTCGCAAAGCTGTATCACGTAAAAGTTTTTTTACATCATTTTTATACGTTGTGCGGATGCCACGTGACAGGTGTTTCTTACAGTATGGCATGACAAGATACAGCTTTGGAAGATAACTTAACCAAAACAAATTAGGTTAAGTTATGTCGCAAAGCTGTTTCACGTAAAGGTTTTTTTACGTTATTTTTATACGTAGTCCGGATGCCCCGGCACAGTTATTACTTACAGTATGGCATGACAAGATACAGCTTTGCGAGATAACTTAACCAAAACAAATTAGGTTAAGTTATCTCGCAAAGCTGTATCTTGTCATGCCATGCTGTAAGTAACACCTGTGCCGCGGCATCCGCACTACGTATGAAGATAATGTAAAAAAACCTTCACCAGATACAGATTTGCGAGATAACTTAACCTAATTTATTTAGGTTAAGTTATCTCGCAAAGCTGTATCTTGTCACCCCATACTGTAACACCTGTCACGTGGCATCCGCCCTACGTATGTTCTATAAGAAATCCCCGGTATGATCGTCGAATCGGAGAAGAGTTAACGAAAGTTAACGAAAAAAAGAAAGAAATAAAACTAAAAAAGAAATCTAAAAAAAAAAAAAAAAACAGGACGAAAATCTCGACGGCGCTATCGCGCGACTCCAAACTTTCTTCCTCCCCTTGGCTTTTCTTCGGCCTCCTGCCGTACAACCTCTGCCTCGTACAGCATGCAGTATATATGTGAAATGTTTTCCGTATTATATATCGTCGGCAACCCTTCGTCGCACACACGACTTTCCAACGACCGACGCACGTTAGAGTCTATGGTCGGCTCGGGTGTAATAATATTTCATTTGAGAAATCGTGCCGGTTCTCTTTCTCTCCCGGTCGCCCCGCGCGCCGCGCTTTCCCGAAACTCGCCGAACAACGTATCACACGTTTCATCTTTCTCGGCGTAGGAGGCCGCCAGGAGCAGAGGTGTACCGTGCAGCCGGAGAAATGTAGGGAGAAAGATGGAAAGCGAGCGCGGAGCAGACCTTGGAAAAGGCAGCGGTAACGGAGCGGCGAGTCGGAGGGGGGGGGGGGGGGGGGGGGAGGTGCGTGAAAAATCGGCCCGGGGGAAACATTTGTTGCCGAAACTAAAGTACGCCATCAAAAGCCCCTCTCGCCGGAGCCAGAAATGTTGTTCTTTTCCTTTTTATCTTTTTTTTTCGCCATTCCTTTTCGTTTTTTCTTCCCCCGTTTCCCTTCTTTGTTTTTATTTAACTCTCCGGCGAGCACACTAAATAATTGGTACTGTGGGCTCGGTGCGGTTCCCTGACCGTGAGCGGCTTGACGATGATTTTACACTTTTATCTCCCGAGGCTCGTCCGGCTTGTTATCGGAGGCGGAGAAAGGGGGAGGGAAAAAACTGAAAGTGTGTCGTTTCGAGGAAATGTTGCTGGCGGTTTTGGGCGCAAGGAAGGTTAATCCTTTCGGCGGGTCTTGAATCTTGTCTCGGGCGTCGTCCGAAATTTTGTGGTTCTTTTCCTTTTTTATCTTTTTTTTCACCCATTCTTTTTCGTTTTTTCTTCCCTCGTTTCCCTTATTTGTTTTTATTTTTATTTTCTTTCATTTATATTATAATATTTTATTTATTGGTACTGTGGTTCGGTGCGGTTCCCTGACCCTTCGCGGCTTGATGATGATTTTATACTTTTACCTCCCGAGGCTCTTCCGGCTTGTTATCGGAGGCGGAAAAGGGGGGAGGGAAAAAACTGAAAATGTGTCGTTTCGAGGAAATGACGCTGGCGTTTCCGGGCGCAAGAAAGGTTAATCCTTTCGGCGAGTCTTCAATCTCGTCTCGGGCGTCGCCAGAAATATTGTTCTTTTCCTTTTTTATCTTTTTTTTTCTCACCCATTCTTTTTCGTTTTTTCTTCCCTCGTTTCCCTTTGTTTTTATTCTAATTTTATTTTATTTATATAATAATATTTTATTTATCAGTACTGTGGTCCGTAGCGGTTCCTTCGCAGCTTGATGACGATTTTATACTTTTATCTCCCGACGCTCTTCCGGCTTGTTATCGGAGGTGGAAAAAGGGGGAGGGAAAAAACTAAAAATGTGTCGTTTCGAGGAAATGACGCTGGCGTTTCCGGGCGCAAGAAAGGTTAATCCTTTCGGCGGGTCCTGAATCTCGTCTCGGGCGTCGCGGGAATGGGATGATCACACTTGGGACTGCTCGAGAGGGCGGAGTGAGCTGCGCGGAAAAAAGTCCTCTCGAGGATCGAGGTCCTTGAGGGTTCTCTAACGCGTCGCATAAGGCTGATCCCTTAACGGACGTCTCTCGCGAGTCGCGACCGGGAGAGAAAAAGGCGTCCATACAGCCGGGGCTGAGGGGCGCACTCTTGAGACCCGGGGAGGTCCTTGCGGAGAGGATAAGGAAAACGAGAGGAACGGAAGAGCCGCGAGGATGACGTGAGGATCTTAGCTGCTGTATCGAGTAATCCTCTTGGTTTTGTAGCTGTATCGTGGAAAATCGTCGGGCGCCCGTGGGAAGAGCCTGTTCTGTTTGCTCGAACGTTCAACATCCGACCAGGAATGATTTATACCAATGTAGACAAAAGATTCTGGTAAAATGTATAGTTTATCTTTAAAAAAAAAAAGGTTGATTCAAAGCTATCTTTTTGCAATTCAGTATTTTATTGTGAAAAAAGTAGGCGATGTGTGCGGGGACAATTAATATGATCTTCCTCAATTTTCTAGATTCTTTACCTCTCGAGGATTTGGCTGTTGTATCGAGTAATCCTCTTGGTTTTGTACCTGTATTGTGGAAAATCGTCGGGCGCATCGGAGAGAGCCTGTTCTGTTTGTTCAAACGTTCAACATCCGACGGGGAATGATTTATAGCCGTTTTTTTTTAATTTCGCCATTTTTAGCTGCAATGTAGACAAAAGATTCTTGGAAAATGCATAGTTGGTTTTAAAAAAAAAAGGTTGATTCATAGCTATCTTTTTGCTATTCAGTATTTTATTGTGAGAAAAGTAGGCGATATATGTTGGGACAATTAATGATCTTCCTCAATTTTCTAGATTCTCTACCTTTCGAGGAATTGCCTGTTGTATCGAGTAATCTTCTTGGTTTTGTAGCTGTATCGTGGAAAATTGTCGGGCGCACGTGGGGGGAGCCCGTTCTGTTTGCTCGAACGTTCAACATCCGACGGGGAATGATTTATAGCCGTTTTTTTTTTTAATTTCTCTATTTTTGGCCGCAATGTAGGCAAAAGATTCTGGTAAAATGTATAGTTTGTCTTTAAAAAAAAGGTTGATTCATAGCTATCTTTTTGCAATTCAGTATTTTATTGTGAAAAAAGTAGGCGATATGTGTTAGGACAATTAATGATGTTGCTCAATTTTCTAGATTCTCTGTCTCTCGACGATTCCATTGCGTTCCACGGAATATCAGATTAAGGGAAATGGTTTGGTAGAACTTTTGCCTCGGGAGAAATCGGGAATTTTGCGACCCTTCTACAGTCATCCGGTGATTCGCTACTGAAAAGCCGACAATCCGAAGTGTCTCTAGTCATTTTCGTTCACGCTGCCGTTCTACTACCTTGTGCTGCTGTGCTTTTCGCTGGGGTTCCCGGATCCGTCCTTGGCGAGAGCATAAGATGCGTATGAAAGATGGTATGAAAGATGGCTCCGGGACATCGCAGGGAGACAGAGAATTGCGGAAGCTCTGCCGTTCCCTCTGCCCCACTCGTTTTGCTTCCACTTGACGAGAAACCCCGGCTACATACTTTATGGTTCGCCAACCTCTGCATCCCTTAATTGCGCGGTGGTTTTTAATTCCGGCGAAATACAACGTCTACAGGGGAGCTCACGGCTACATAGCACATTCATTCTTACGTTACAAATTTTGAGTTTTTCTCCCGCGTGCATAAAGTCCATACCCTAGATGAAAAACGTCTCAACAGTTTCTACCAAGGTGGCTGGCACGCAAACTAAATAATCCTCAACGGAAGATCAGTGAGCATTGGGAAAATCACGGATCATCATGAGAAAACGAAGGCTATTGGTGATTTTAAATTAGTTCTTTGTCCCAGTCGTTTTCCTTCTACTAAACGAGAAACCCCGGCTACATCTTTCATGGCTCGCCAACCTCTGCAACCCTTGATTTCCGTAGTTTGTAATTCCACCAATATAGAATACAAATAAATCAAATAAGCGGCCACCGTTTATTTGATTTAAGTAAAATATTTATTTGATTTAAGTAAAATATTTATTTGATTTAAGTAAAATATTTATTTGATTTAAGTAAAATATTTATTTGATTTAAGTAAAATATTTGTTTGATTTAAGTAAAATATTTATTTGATTTAAGTAAAATATTTATTTGATTTAAGTAAAATATTTATTTGATTTAAGTAAAATATTTATTTGATTTAAGTAAAATATTTATTTGATTTAAGTAAAATATTTATTTGATTTAAGTAAAATATTTATTTGATTTAAGTAAAATATTTATTTGATTTAAGTAAAATATTTATTTGATTTAAGTAAAATATTTATTTGATTTAAGTAAAATATTTATTTGATTTAAGTAAAATATTTATTTGATTTAAGTAAAATATTTATTTGATTTAAGTAAAATATTCATTTGATTTAAATAAATATTTATTTTAATTAAGTAAATAGTTACTTAAATGAAATAAATATTTATTTGAATCAAATAAATGTTTGACTTCAACCAAATAAACGGTGGCCTTTAAATAAATTATTTTTCTGGGTGCGAGAGCTCGCGATGACATTGCACACTTCTTACGTTAAAATGTTTGCTTTCGCCTGCCTCGTGCATGAAGTCCACACCATAGATGAATAACCCGTCAATCGTTTCTCCCAACGTGGCTGACGTGCGAACAAAGTCATCCTCAACGGAAGATCCCTGAGCATCGGGGAAAGTCACCCATCATGGTGAGAAAACGTAGACTAATGGTGATTGTGAATTACTTTCTCCCGAAGCGAGCAACTGGGAGACATCGAAACGCCAAAAGGTTGGATCGGAAGCAGCAATGCGGAGCAGGATCTCGTCGTTCGGATTCAATCTCGCTGGCTTCGGGACTTCGCTTTCCTGCGGCGAACGGAAACGTCGGACCAGCTCGGCTCGTTTGGAAAGCGGTGCCGGAGTCGATTCAACGCGATCCTTTTATTTGACCAACCCTCGACGATTCGACGGGAGTGAGCATTGGCGCGGGTCCGCGGCGAAAGGGACTTGGCTCGGGTAGTTAAGTGCACGTTCGTGCACCCGTTTTCCCACGTCCGCTTCCCTACATTCCCGTACCAGCCCGCGCGGTTTTCACAGTAATTCCAGTAAACTAAAGAGTCGACCCCCGTTCCCGTATCGCGGAGCAGCGCGAAACTCCCGTCAAATGATCGTCGTTAAATTCATTGGCTAGAACGACACGGCGACGGGAATTACGGGACGAAATACGGCGAGACTCCGGAGAAAGCAGCGGAAAACCGGGTGCCGAGCTTGCCTGACCCTGCCCGACGCTTCTGACAAAATAATGAGAAAGACAAACACTGCAAGGACTGGCGCGCAGGAACACTTTGAAAATAATAACCGGAGTCGGGGAGCGACGTTATGAAATGAAAACCGGAGACCCGGCGCTCGTTTTCCTTCTTTCGCGTCTCGGAAATGATTAACTGCCTCGGAAGGTGTATTACTGTCCGTTCCTTCAGTCTAACAAATGGCTGTCGCGATAGCCCGCTATCCTTTTATCCTTTGTCGAATCAACTCTTAACGAACTGTCGCGAGATAACCGAAATGACAGATGTACACCGTGGGTGACGTATGTTTGGATGACGGTTTCTTTGCTTTCGCACATTGGAGTTTTCGCGAACGTAGGAATATCGCGGGAAAGCGACGCGGCAGTTTCCAATTTTCAGGACATATTTTTCACCGTCGTTTCTTTGCTTTTGGGCGAAGAGAGTTCGATCGGAAGACGAAGCAGATGGGGGAGGCGAAAGCCTGCCGAATACAAAAGTTGATCGGAGTTGGGTACGCAACTCGACGAACGGTGACGAATGGCTCGGTGCGATGATCCTTTGTCGAATCAACTCTTAACGAACTCTCCCGAGATAACCGAAATGACAGATGTACACCGTGGGTGACGTATGTTTGGATGACGGTTTCTTTGCTTTCTCACATTGGAGTTTTCGCGAACGTAGGAATATCGCGGGAAAGCGACGCGGCAGTTTCCAATTTTCAGGATATATTTTTCACCGTCGTTTCTTTGCTTTTGGGCGAAGAGAGTTCGATCGGAAGACGAAGCGGATGGGGGAGGCGAAAGCCTGCCGAATACAAAAGTTGATCGGAGTTGGGTACGCAACTCGACGAACGGTGACGAATGGCTCGGTGCGATGATCCTTTGTCGAATAAACTCTTAACGAACTCTCGCGAGATAACCGAAATGACAGATGTACAACGTGGGTGACGTATGTTTGGATGACGGCTTCTTCGCTTTCGCACATTGGAGTTTTCGCGAACGTAGGAATATCGCGGGAAAGCGACGCGGCAGTTTCCAATTTTCAGGCCATATTTTTCACCGTCGTTTCTTTGCTTTTGGGCGAAGAGAGTTCGATCGGAAGACGAAGCGGATGGGGGAGGCGAAAGCCTGCCGAATACAAAAGTTGATCGGAGTTGGGTACGCAACTCGAGGAACGGTGACAAATAGCTCGGTGCGAGAGGTTCGTGCTTTCGTTGTACGAGCGTCGCCGTCACGAGCGGTGCGAGACCGCGGGCGTAGCTCGCCGGTCCTCCGGACCGAAGGATCTTTGAAAAATAATTGGAAATGCCGGGAGAATTTATGAGACGTTGGGCCATCTGTTTCTCGAGTCTTATCTCGGACTCTCCGTCGCCGGCGGCGAGATGCTCCGAGCCAAGAGCGACGTGGCTAGCGTGGAGCTCTTCTCTCGTCGAAATCGAGGAGATGAACGGCCAGGGGTGAACGACGATGAAACGACAACTATTGGTACGTGACGGACGGCAGCCAAGACTCGTGCAGCACCTTCTCGTGCCACCCCCTTCCCCCCCCCTCCCCCCACAACGTATAAAGTACGTACACGTGTTTCGGCACGGGACCGAATGGGAGGAGGGAAGATGGACGAATAGATCGATCAGCGAGAAAGCTGCGAGAGAAATGTAACTGCTCGAAAGAAGACGCTGGAACATTCAATCCTGGAGCGAAGACAACGGAACTGGCAATATTTGCGCTGGAAGCGCAAACGCGTCATCTTGTTTCGCTCATGTTTTGTTCTTGAGGAAAATGATGCCTTTTTGGCTTTGTTATCAATACGGTGACACGTTGATGCATCAGCCCATTCACTGTCAGCGAAAGGTGATGGCATTTCCATTGTTGTCTATGTATGTACACAGCCCGTCATTGATGGTTTTTCTGTTTTGGTGGATATCTTGCTCGATGTCGTGACATTCGGCAAGTCTTGCTAGACATCCAGTCTTGCCGGACGTTTAGTCTTGTCGGGCATCCAGTCTTGCTGGACATCCAGTCTTACTGGATATCCGGTCTTGTTGGGCACCCAGTCGTAATCGACATCCAGTCTTGTTGGGCATCCAGTTGTAGTGGACATCCAGCCTTGCTGGACATCCACTCGTAGTGGGCATCCAGTGTTACTGTACATCCAGTCATACTGGAAATCCAGTCCTACTGGAAATTCAGTCTTACTGGACATCCGGTGTTACTGGACATCCAGTCTTACTGGAAACCCAGTCACACTGGAAATCCAGTCTTACTTGAAATCCAGTCTTACTGGAAATCTAGTCTTACTGGGCACCCAGTCGTAGTGGACATCCAGTCTTGTTGGGCATCCAGTTGTAGTAGACATCCAGTCTTGCTGGGCATCCAGCTGTAGTGGGCATCCAGTCTTACTGAAAATCCAGTCTTACTGGAAATCTAGTCTTACTGGAAATCCAGTCTTACTGAAAATCCAGTCTTACTGGACATCCGGTATCGCTGGACATTCAGTATCGCTGGATATTCAGTATCGCTAAACATGCAGCCTTGCTTTTATCTCTGCGCATCCAGTATGGCTCGCGAAGGCGGTTCTAAGTACCAACGACTGTCCATACGGCCAAAATGCACTGTTCCGTCTGTTCCTCCAATCGTCAAGTTGAAACACACACGGACCCACCACATCTTTTCCTGCGGTAATGTCTTTATCCGGATCATAAGTTTCGGGGTGTATATCCAAAACATATAATCCATTGGCATTTACTTTTTTGATCCTTCCTTGTCACATGGTTCGTTGACCACGTAACATCCACGTGTTAACTCGTCGCAATCGCCGTCACCGACCGTGACATTTATCGAAAATGTTGTATCCACCTTCCAATTACGAAGCGCAGTGGCGACGGGGGGGCGGACGGTGGATCGATTAGCAGCAGTCTCCTAAACGAGAATGCATTGTTTAACTTGGCCGCCTGGATTACACTCGGCCGAGCCGGGAAAGCCGGACCGCTGGAATACCAGCCGACGAGATGATATACAATTATTCTGTAGCCGGGGCATTAGGCACACGCGTTGCCCGGTTTGCTAATCATGATATTCCGTTGTGCGAAACACTCCCTCACCCGTTGCCCGCGGCGGTCGACTGGCTTGTACTAACTCGCTCGCTTATTCACGGAGACACACAGTCATTTTCGCCTCATCAATCCTCCGGATATTCGCTGAGCGAGCACGAAAGGCTGTAACTCTCGCGACCGGCTGCGTCACACGATAGTGTCTTGCGCCCCAAGATTATCACATACGCGTCATATCACCACACATGTGTAACAAACCCCCGCGTCACAACTGTCGCATCGATTTCCCGTCGATGAACGACTCCGCGAGAGGGACGTTAGAAAAAAAAAAAAGGTTCTGCCTACTCGGGCACGAATGTCTCCCCCTCTTTGTTTTTCCAAGAATTCGAAGGCACACAGACGCGGTTCGTGCCTCGAGACGAAAAACGGTGAATTAAGTAGCCCTGGTCTCGGCCCCCTCAACGCCGACGGTAAACGCGGACGGAGATAAAAGAAACGTGAGCGTCGAGTTCGGAAAGACGCCAGTTACTTAAGGCCTCCGAGAATAGAATCCCCGAGTGTAAAGTCGTCTTCGTCGTGAAAAGAATTCCGCAGCCCCCCCCACCCCCCGCCAGTTACTCAAGGGGGGTTAGGTGGGGTGGAGGTTGAGTGTATCTAAACCGTGAGACGTACGAGGGCAACGGGAGGGTTGTTGCAGAAGAAGGCGCGCAGGGGGAAACGGCGGAGCGGTTCGGTAGAGTGACGGGTCACGCCCGAAAGATTTCTTCGGAGGGGTTCCTCGCACCCCGAGCAACCCCTCCGGTTGTCGCTGGAAAAGGCGCACTTGCCCCGCGATTCTCCGCTGCACACTTCCTCGCCGTCCCGTTGCCGGGGAACGGGGTGGAAAGTGAGACGTTGTTCGGCCCGGCTGGGGGGGGGGGGGGGGGGGGGGGGGTAATCGAGCCTAATTGAAAACTCCTCGGCGGAGGGGATGCCGGAGGGATGTCGGAGGAAAAGGCTCGAGCGCATATCCGGCCGATGAGGATGCGACGGTGGACGGGCGGACGGCTGGCGGTTCTTCGCAGATTCGGTAGCGCATCCCTTGGAACGGTCTCGAGCTACGCGCCGCGGGGGCCGAAGAGGCGGCGCTCGGGACTTCATTAAACCTTGCAGCCTCCTTCTGGGTGCGTGTAATGTAGCGGACCGAGCGGATAAGGCTAATTATCTGTTGGGCGTGTAGTTCGCGCAGCCTCGTCGATCGACTGGGCAAATCTGATTCTGATGGTACTTTGGGTACGCTATTAACGGTTCGACATTCGCTGAGTGTTCTTCCGGTTTTGAACGATGTTCCATCTTCTCGTTGGGAAGTTCGACAAGTTGTGGTTGTTACTACAGTGATTCGAGGATTGGAATGTCTTTGGTAACGCAATATCGGCGTTAATAAGGCGGCAACCGCCATCAATAAAAGAAAAATTATAAGAATAATGGAAATGGGGGAAGTCAGGACTTAACGAGCAATTGCGAACGGGTCACGTGATACCATATCTCGGATGATACTTTGGGTACACTGAAAGAACACTGAGAAAAAAAATCGATTGAGTCAACAAAATGAGCGCTTACGGGTGGCGAAACAAATTTTTGGTTGATCGAATGAAATAATTCTTGTATTACGCACAGAAAAATTTGAATCGACGGCCTGTTAGTTCGATCAACGAGGTGTTCCTTTCGATCAACCAAACATTCGTTTCGCCACCCGTAAGCGCACATTTTATTGACGCGATTGATTTTTTTTTCTCTGTGAAGGATCTGGTAAAAAGGACCAATTGTCTAAGAAAAATTGCCATATCACATAGTATTAGAGCGCCATCTATGGCAGAGTCTCAGATTTTCCAAAGATTTTTAACATAACATTCACAAAAAATTCTTACAAATCCGGTACTTCCTACCATAGGTGGCGCCCTAGTTCCCTACTACTATGTGCCATGGTAATATCTCTCAAGCGATATAGTCATGGTTACACGATCCTTTTCTCAGTGTACACCATTACCGTCTCGACATCCTCAGGTCTCAGAAAAATTACCATACCACACAGTATTAGAGCGCCACCTATGGCAGAGTCTCAGATTTTTCAATAATGTTTACCATAATACATACGAAAAATTCTTATAAATCCGGTACTTCCTACCATAGGTGGCGCCCAAGTTCCCTACTATTATGTGCCATGGTAATATCTCTCAAGCGATATAGTCATGGTTACTAGATCCTTTTCTCAGTGTACACCATTACCGTCTCGACATCCTCAGGTCTCAGAAAAATTACCATAGCACACAGTATTAGAGCGCCACCTATGGCAGAGTCTCAAATGTTCCAAGAATTTTTACCATAATATATACGAAAAATGCTTACAAATCCGGTACTTCCTACCATAGGTGGCGCCCTAGTTCCCTACTACTATGTGCCATGGTAATATCTCTCAAGCGATATAGTCATGGTTGCTAGATCCTTTTTTCAGTGTACACCATCCACTTCCAATGATTAGCACACAGATTTTCCAAAGATTTTTAACATAACATATACAAAAAATTCTTATAAATCCGATACTTCCTACCATAGGTGGCGCCCTAGTTCCCTACTACTATGTGCCATGGTAATATCTCTCAAGCGATATAGTCATGGTTACAAGATCCTTTCCTCAGTGTACACCATTACCTCCTCGACATCCTCAAGTCCCACACTTCCTGTTTCGCACGATCTCCCACCTCTCCGTTCGGAACTCCAACAAGTTGTGGCCGTTCTTGCAGTGATGCAAGGATCCGAATCTTTGTGGTAACACAATATCGGTGTTAATGAGCCGGTAACCGCCATCAACGAGAGAAAATGATAAGAACAACGAGAATCCGGGGCAAGAGAACTTAACGAGCAATTGCGAACGTGGTTCACGTGATACCTACTGTACGACTGTAGATCGTTACCGGCAGTGAACGCTGTTCGACGGTGGAGATGTGTACACAACCGGGCCTCTTGTTTCTCACGTCAGTGAACAGACCTTGAGCCGGTGCCTGCGCACGTTGTTCATTTTTACGAGCGAGCGATAAAAGCGAACCCGTTGATTGGCTATCCGGGGATCGCGGGAACTCCGCGGCGGTGGAGAGCGCGGAGCGTGTGGAGGAGGCTCGGCTCGCCGCTCCGTTGTAGCTTGGTCCGCGGTGAGGGCTTCCGGCCGCACGGCTACCTACGGCCAGAGCGTGACAGTCGTAAAAGCCCGATCGATTTCTTTGTGCGGCACGAGCGAAAGCTCTCTCCGTGCCGCGGGCTGCACGGAGCTATCGGACCGCTAATGTCCCATTCCCTCGGCAAACTGTAGATGGGCTCGCTGCACGCGGGCGTTAGAACGGCGGGGACGAAGACCGTGGTGCAATGTACGAATGACTGGGGTTACTTGACGCATTTTATGTACATGCAGGCACTAAAATCGTAATAGGGTAGAGGAGGCGAATATGGGTCCATGCATCGTTGATTCACGAGCTAAGCCCGGCGAGCCACATTCACCACTTGTATCATACAATCTAGCAGGTTGTTGCGGCTCGCACCCAGAAAAAAAATTTGTTGGACGGGCACGCCGCAAATAAATATTTATTTCATTAAAATAGATATTTATTTACATCAATTAAAATGTTTCATTTAAACCACATAAATGTTTATTTGCGGATATGCCCGTCGAATAAATTATTTTTTTGGGTGCGGGAGCTTCACGGCCACGCTATCGACTGTCGTATTTAGAAACCGAAAATCGAGATTTCCAGAGATACGTCATTTCCGATTTGAGAATCTTGTTCATCGACCGGATGTGACGTTATACCGGACATACGTCACTTCTGGTTTGAAAATCGTTTTTTTTTTAACCTAAACGACGTATTTCCCGTCGAAAAATTAAGTTTTTTTTCATCACGACGATAGTGCAGAGCGCTGTTATGCACCGCATTATGCACAACTCATCCACACGCACGGAATAAAAGAATAGTAGGGGAGACCGGGGTAAAATAGCCCAGCGGGATAAAACGGGACAGTGACGGCAAAACCCAATCTTCCAATGATTTTTGGATGCTCCATTTTGTCTCAACGATACATCCGGATTTTCAAATCCGTTTTGCCCCATGTACCACTATCGCCACCATCCAAAAGTTATTGAGGAATTACGTTTTGTCTCATTATCCCGTTTTGCCCCACGTACCACCATCGCCACCATGCAAAAGTTATTGGGGAATTACGTTTTGTCTCATAATCCCGTTTAACCCCGGTGTGCCATTTTGCCCCACTCTCTCCTATAATAGGTGAATAGTTTTGGGCAGGGCCGCGTCACGCCCGATGTAACGCTCGAAAAGCGCCCAACTACTCCGTACGCCTTTATCGCGTCTATATGCGATAGTCTGTACGCCTTCATCGCGTCAGACTGTCGATACACATAATCCTCAATGTATTCTCGCACGGATCTAACACCGTCTCTTTCTCACGTAAATCCCACATACTAACAATCCTCGAGCGGGCTCGAGGAAATGTCTGGAAGCAGCACCGAGCGAGGCATTGTAATGTAGAGGCGGGTGAATTTTAACGGACGTTTCGTGAGACGAATAACATTTATAGGCGTAACACCCGTGGGCAGGTCGTACTGTGGAGGCGCGGTAGGTTCGAAGCGGTTCGGTACAAGCGCCGTCGAACATACGCGAAACCCGGAGAAGATATCTCTCGTCGGGCGCGCAGCCTCGAAGGGAAGGCCTAGGGAGGGGGGGGGGGGGGGGGGGGGGTGAGAATTTTATGACACGCGTGAAAGTGGTGTCCCATAATTTAAGGGATTCATGGCTCGCTCGCTCGCTGGCGCGAGCCCGGAGGGTGGATGCGCGACGTATATAACCACCACATGGTGCTCCGTTGCGGAGAGTTTCGCTGTGGTTCGGGAATTAACTGCTCTGCGAGACACGCAACGGCGCACCGGAGGCTGCGCGTTTTCCTCCCCCGATCTAACAGAAGGGAGGAAACTTACGCGGTGTCACCGAAACGAGCATCGGAGGTAGGGCTGTGCGTTTATTATATCGCTAAAAAAAACCCACCAAAATATCATAAAAAAACGGCCGTAGAGTGGCTATTTTGATGATACTTCCCGTGTGAAAGTTCAAACCCAAGGCTAGCTGATCGAGTAGAAATTTTCGAGCGTTACATCGGGGCCTGATAGGGTTCTGATAAGGCCTGACGAGGGCCTGATAAGGCCTTATCAAGACCCTGTCAGGGCCCGATGTAACGCTCGAAAATTTCTACTCGGGACAGGTATGAGTTAGTTTTTACCTAACAAAATCTTTGTGAGATTCAAATAACGGCTTTTCTTTACTATCAGTGAACAAATTTATTCTAAGTGACTATTTATTGATTTGCACTTTTAAATACATGTTTATTTTGAATAGAAATATATTCACGCCCAAGAAATTATATGTTTGGCACCAAGACAAAACACGGCTATATCCGGCAACGCGCATTATAGAGTCGTGAACACGTCAATAAAAAGAATAGTACTATCAAACAAACAAATGTAATAGAATTAAATGAATGCTCTATTAGCTTAGAAACCAAATAAAAATTCTTCTTCGTCGCTAACAAATTTTCTTTGATTGGAATAAACTTTTTTCTGGGTGTACCTTTACCAGTAAAGCTGTGAGCAATCGAGACACCAATGACTCGTCGTAACTAGCCATCGTCTAGCCCGTCCATTTCTCCTACACGGAACATGCCATCTATAAGCTAGATTCAATCCAGCCGTAGTCGGACGAATTTCCACACGGGGCCGAAACTCTTCGGGCCAAAATATTTTCCAAAACAGCGAGCACTCTTCTCACTTCCCAGTCGCAACTTTGCCGTTAACCCGGCGAAACTTTGTCGTGAGAAAATAGTCGACCGGGATGAAGTTTCAAAGGGTCGGAGGATCGTCGGAATGCCAAAGGGAAAGGAGGAGAGCGAGCGGGACCGAAGAGGTCGTCGCGACCAAACTTCTCCGCACGTCTTCCTCTCTCGCATCAAACTCTTATGAATTTCATTTTCACGGGAGAAAAAAAAGCGTTAAATATTCCGAGAGAATAGTCCGAGAGTTTGGCGATGGGTGAGGAAGCGGCACGTGGAAGCGGCGCAAAGGGGGGGCTGCGGAGCGAGAGGTCGTGCGTCAAAAATTCAATTATCGGTGGGTTCTGTCCGCAGGCGAGACGTGCATGCCTCTACGTTTCCCTTTATGCGTGTATGCCGTACGTGCACACGTGCAGAAATATATCTATCGTCCCGTGTATTGGGCATGTATGCTATATACATAACGTAGTTGGGAGTATGGATGTAGAAGGAGGGCTTGTCATCGCCGACGGTGGGCCGACGGTGGCCCGACGGTGGCCCGTTGCTCGCTACGTGCTCCCAATACGATAGAGAGATGAGCCGAGAAAACTTCGGTACGAGAGTCGAAGAGTCTCGCACCATCTCCCGTTTTTTTTCGCCACCGGTTTGCTCGCGAGGGCCAACGATCGATCTTCGAAAAGGCAAGTAGAAAAATCCGTCTTTGCATCAGACCTCGTCTCAGACGCGCATGCGCGCCTGTTTGATGTACCTGTTTCTTCTAGCTTAAGCTACTGAGAGGATGAATACTTATTGTCGCCTCCGATAACTCTGGTTGAAAGTTCGGATCGTCAAATCGGCACCTGATAAGGTCTTATCAGCGCCTGATTGTAATGCTCTAATGTTTCTGCCGGGGAAGGTGCGACCCATTGAACTGCGAGTTTCAGAGTTCATTTTGAGGTCCTTTTACTGAGGATAAGAAATGGTTGGGTGAACCAAGGCGCGGTGAGATAAGGTGTTATTTGGTTGGTGCAACAAAAATGCTTGTTTCAATCGACAATTTTTGCATCAATTGATTGCCTGCCGAGAGTGGCATAAGTGGTGCTTTACAGCCAAATACCTGGCACATGCACACATCGGGCCGATTTTACTTTACGCACGCTTCTCGTACTGTGTGCACGCTTCTCGTACTTTAAGCACGCTTCTCGTACTGTGTGCACGCTTCTCGTACTTTACGCACGCTTCTCGTACTTTAAGCATGATTCTCGTACTTTACGCACGCTTCTCGTACTTTAGGCACGCGTCTCGTACTTTAGGCACGCTTCTCGTGCTTTAGGCACGCTTCTCGTACTTTACGCACGCTTCTCGTACTTTACGCACGCTTCTCGTACTTTACGCACGCTTCTAGTCCTTACGCACGCCGGCTGTACAGCGCATTGATTTGGAGTACAACGGTGGCCGTAATATGTCGTCATTAATACAAACATAAACGAAATTTACAACATCGACGAGAAGACAATAATTCGCGGTGTCTTAACATCCCAATGTGAAACTTCCCAAAGATAAAAAATCTTCCCGCTGATCGGTAAGACCCTCCGCAGGGTTCTCACCTTGCGAAAACAATTTCTCCAATTTATATATCCATTTAAGAAACTTGCTCTTTTTAGAGCAAGGAAAGGAGATAAGAAGTAGAAATCGGTTTGTGAATAATTGCATCCGAGATACTTTTTCAGCGGATTCGTGGGGGAGCGATTTGGTGGGTTTCGGACCGGAGGAGAGGCGGAGAACGAGAGGGTGTGGAAGATGGAGATTCCTCGAGCCCGACTTCGACACTTGTCGTCCTGTCGGGTGGCGAAAGTTTCTTCGGGCGAAGCCAATATCGGTCGGTGCTTCGCGACCGTCGCCCGAGCGCAGACCTGCGGCAGACGGGTCCGAGGGTGGCGAGGGACGAAGGGTCCGGAGAAGCGTCGTACACGGCCGGGAGTTCCGCAGCTTCGGATACCCGGCTTCGATGCGCACGTCGAATCTGTAGAGTCCCGTTGCGATGCGGCCCTGGCCCGACCGGGACGCTATCAGCAGTTTCGAGAAGGGTACATCATTCCCGGGGGACGAGCCACCCCGCTGACTCCCAGGGGAGTCTTATCCCGACTCCGGGCTTTATGTAAGAATGGTCCGTGGACACGGAGATACTTCGGCTCTCGGTTACTCACGCTCATCCGACGCCCACCGGGACGGCCTACTGGGCCGGTAAATAGGGATTTTGAACTCGAAAGAATTACGACGGTTTGCGGAACTTGGTATATAAGTTTGAAACGGCCTTGTGATGGTAAGGAGGATCGACTATCAGACGAAATCCAACTTACGGCCTCATTTTTTTTATACCTGCAATATGAACACCCAGGAAATAATTTATTTGACGGACACTGTTTATTTAGTTTAAATAAAATATTTATTCGATTTAAATAAATATTTATTCGATGTAAATAAATATTTATTCGATTTAAAGAAATATTTATTCGATTTGAATAAATATTTATTTGATTTAAATAAATATTTATTTTACTTAAATAAATATTTATTTTACTTAAACCAAATTTTTTATTTTTAGTCTAAGTTTGCACCATCGCGACCGGATGATTTCATTCGGAAATCGAACCTCAGATCAGGCGACTTTCATTTTATTTATGGAAATTTTGATGAAACTAACTTTGACCCTTGTGGAAAATATTCCGAACTACGCAGATCGGTGTGGATTTGGGATTCTTAATTCTTTCTCAATTGAGGGTCGATCTGCATACGGCACGACGGTTCAAACTCGGAATTGGAACAAGAAATTGGTCCAGAATTATGTATAAAGTTTCAAAACTATCGGGTTTTGTTTTTCGAAGTTTCGACGATATTTCCGTCTATCCCAACCGGCCCGCTAGTTTATAGCGGCCGGGCACAGTTCGGCGAACGGGCCGATAAAGAGAACGAACGGAGCTCGGATAAATCCCCAGGGCCATTCCATCGGCACACGCCGAGACTGCTCCACAAAGTCGACTCGTCAGCTTCAATTCGTAGTGCGTCTTTATTCCCGCCGGTTTGCCAATCGTTAAATTATCCCCGGGTAATCGTGATTCGAATCGTGAGTCAGAAAGGCAACCGATTTACTCTGTTTTCCACGAAAGCATGTCGAAGCTTGGGAAGCTAGGGCAAGTGCAGGCCGTCTGGGGAAAATCTTGATATTTTAATGACTTCATTTATTTGTATGGCAAGGGCGTGGAAAGAAAGTTTTTGATGAGTGTCAAACGAGTCAGAACTCCCTTTTCTTCGAGTCAGAACGCCCATGACTCTTCCATAATTTGCCTTAACAAATTCACGAAAATCACAGTTTCGTTTCTGGGAAGTGTGCGTAAAAGGACACTTTCCCGCACTAGTGCGGGAAAAAGACGATGACGCGTCTGTACGCATGCGCAAAAATACTAGCTATAAAGTAACCGGTAACCAAGACACTGACTAGAATGCTTAACTTGCTGCTGTCAGTTTCGTTTTTACTCGTATTGACATATCTACTGAGTAAAGATAAATAAACCCGACCAACGGGAAAAAAATCTTGATATCTTAAACGCAAAGTCAAGTTTCATTTTTTCAGACGGTTTGAAAAATGCGTACAACCTTTGGAAGATCGATGAAAAAAAACACTAGTTAACACCGTTCTCGAATCCAGAAACTATTCTTGACACTGAGAAAAAGACTTAACTCGCCGCTATCAGCTTTGTTTTTACTCACCTTAAGATAGTTAGCTTTTACTCACATACCTTAACATACTTTGTTTTCCTCACATAGCTTAACAAAAGAAATTAACGAACTCGTTCGATCGGACGGTGCTTGTTCGAACAAAATTTTATTTGATTCAACAAAACATCTACAAATTCTGCCGGTGTGGTAAAAAAATCTCGCCATCGATTCGACGTGCATGGGATAAATGAGAAAGATAGATTTTCCACATGTATATATAACTTAACATACTTTGTTTTTACTCGCATAGCTTAACAAAAAAAAATTAACGAATTCGTTCGATCCAACGGTGCTCGTTCGAACAAAATTTAATTTGATTCAACAAAACATCTATAAATTCTGATGGTGTGGTAAGAAAATCTCGCCCTTGATTCGACGTCCATGGCATAAATGAGAAAGATAAATTTTCCCCATGTATATGTACCTTAACATACTTTGTTTTTACTCGCATAGCTTAACAAAAAAAAAAATTAACGAATTCGTTCCATCCAACGGTGCTCGTTCGAACAAAATTTAATTTGATTCAACAAAACATCCATAAATTCTGCCGGTGTGGTAAGAAAATCTCGCCCTCGATTCGACGTCCATAGCATAAATGAGAAAGATAAATTTTCCACATGTATACCTTAACATACTTTGTTTTTACTCGCATAGCTTAAAAAAAAAAATTAACGAATTCGTTCGATCCCACACTGCTCGTTCGAACAAAATTTAATTTGATTCAACAAAACATCTATAAATTCTGCCGGTGCGGCAAGAAAATCTCGCCCTCGATTCGGCGTCCACGGCACAAATGAGGAAGATAGATTCTCCACATCCACCACAGCAGCGGAGTGAATTAGGAATCGGAGCTAGGACTAGAAGATTGAGAGAACCGGGAAATATATAGAGGAACGAGCCCGGGAGTTTGGCCGCAGAGCTATAATCAACCCTCTATCGCTCGTTCCCGGTCCCGGCCTCTCGCTCCACGGTAAATTAAGCAAACTTCTGGGTTATCCCGGAAGGAAACTCCCCCGGCCGTCCCGCTCTCGCCGCCGTTCGTTCCCGTCCCCTCCTCCGACGCTCCTTTACATGATCAGAGGACAAAAGCACCGCGGCGCGTACCAGACCGGTCGGGGTGATGACGTTAAAAACACCCTCGACGATCGACCAAGTTTTTCCCCGCGTGTGCCGCTTCCTCCCGGTCCTCCACCCGCGCTCATCCTCCGCTTCTCTTCTGCGGCTTCGCGAAGAACCGCGACTCCGAAGATTTAATCAGGTTCCCCGGGCGAGCTCTCTCGGCTATCTGCCTACCTACCCGGGCCGGCCGTCTCACTCGACGATAGAAAGTTAGGAGCTTCACCCCCTCCTCCCTCCCCCCCTCCTCCCCCCCAAAACTCCCCGAGAGAAATCTACCGACCCTGAACTCGCAGCTTCGTCCTCGTCTTCTCTAGCACCAATGACTCAGTTCGGGCCGGGACGCGGACGAACTTCTCCCACGGGGGAGGGCCGATATTAGGGTTTACGGAGCGGGCGGGCCCTACCGTATTTCTTGGTCCAACAAAAAATCGCTTGACGGTGATTTTTTTGTTTTATGTCTCTGTGATGTAAAAAGATTTCGTCGCGGCTGCCGTGTCAAGATTCGAGGGGGTGTCAGTAATTGGGCCAGAGGGGGTCATTTATGCACGGTAACAAAAATCTTGTTGTACCAACAAATTTTTTTTATCCCTGCTGTGAAGTCGATCATTTGTTCGTCCGTCAAATGTCCTGCTGTCCGTTCTTCATGACCGCATACCGAGGACAATCCTCTATCCTATACCGCGTGCGATATTTGTATATATACACAATATATACACTGAGAGAAGAATCTACTAAAAATGACTATATCGCTTGAGAGATATTACCATAGCACATAGTAGTAGGGCGCTAGGGCGCCACCTATGGTAGGAAGTTCCGGATTTATAAGAATTTTTCTCAGACATTATGGTAAAAATTCTTGGATAATCTGGGACTTTCTGTCATAGATGGCGCTCTGGCGCCCTACTACTGTGCGCTATGGTAATTTTTCTTAGATGATCGGTAATTTTTCTTAGATGATCGGTAATTTTTCTTAGATGATCGGTAATTTTTCTTAGATGATCGGTAATTTTTCTTAGATGATCGGTAATTTTTCTTAGATGATCGGTAATTTTTCTTAGATGATCGGTAATTTTTCTTAGATGATCGGTAATTTTTACTATATCCTTCTCTCAGTGTATCTTCTTTTATTAATACTATATCGAAGTCATTAAGCCCACGCTGCGCATCGCTAGGTAGGTAAAAACTTGGGATCATCTCGGTCCGCGTGCGATAAATTACAAAGTCTCATCGCCGAAGCGGAGGTAGATGAGTGCATTAACGTCACCGGTACTCGAGATGAATCTGCGTTGGTCGATCTATGTTACAGCCGGATGAGCCATCCGGCTGTCCGAAGCGAGTGTGTTTTCGAGTTTAAAGCGTGGATGCAACGACGTCGTTGGCGAACTGCGGCGAAGCCGAGAATCGCAGGCGTAATAGCCGACGCGTAACGCGAACGAGTGTACACGTAGGCGAGCGCACTGGCGTTTACCTCCTAACAGGCGAGCCGATCCGTTTACGTAGCGCGCATTTACAGGCACCCTCTCGACAGCCACTTCGGCCCTCGGCCATAAAAGCCACTGAAATATATACCGCGCTCGGAGAGGAGGGCGCGAAGACGCGAACGTGGAAAATCCAGCGGGACAGGCGAAGCTTTTTGGGTAGGCGTGCAGCAACTCCTTGGGAACCCGAAGCCAATACCGCCCACGTTTCCCGTTCTCTTTCGCCACTTTGCCGATAATAACAAACAACGATAACTCCCGCGGATCATCCGACCGAACGCGCGATCGTCTCTCCGGAGATAATGAAACTAAGAACGGTCTCGTGAGATCATAGATTGTTAATAAAAATTGTAAATCAGAAATTGTAAATCAAAAATTGTAAATAAAAAATTGTAAATAAAAAATTGTAAATAAAAAATTGTAAATAAAAAATTGTAAATAAAAAATTGTAAATAATAAATTGTAAATAAAAAATTATAAATAAAAAATTGTAAATCAAAAATTGTAAATCAAAAATTGTAAATCAAAAATTGTGAATCAAAAATTGTAAATCAAATATTGTAAATCAAAAATTGCAAATCAAAAATTGTACCGGAATGGAAGTTTTTGTGCAATGACTGGTATATCAAATTTAATGTACAATTGTGATGAGAAATTGATGGGCTTTCACAGGGAAATGAAAGTAAACCATTGGTTTTAAAGGACTTTTATGGTACGATTAAAGATAATGATTAAAAGCAAAGTATTTCTTAAGTTTTTAATATGCTGTACGTTAATTTCTCATCAAAATTGTACATCAAATTTAATATACCAGTTTATGCATAAAAACTTCCAGTACCAGTACATTAAATTTTATATAATTTTCTTTTTACAGTGTAGACTTTTCTTTTTACAGCTATAATGAAAAATAGGTGCTTTTAACCAATCTGGGAAAGATGCATTGGTTTTGGATAATTAAACACTTTCTGTTCGTCTCGCAAAAACCTCGTTCTATTAAACGGCTTCTAAATGTATACCGTATACTGGGCCAGTTTTACCTGGTTTATACGTGATAGTGTGCGTTTCCCTTGAAAATAACTAATTAGGTACTTTTTCCATAATCGTTGTAAGTGGCAATTAAAAAAAAAAAATTATTGCAAAGCCATACGCTTTTAAATCACTCTATCTCTCTACAGTCTCGGTTACCAAAAGCTTTCGGCTCCTCCTAACAAGAAATAAATTAAACTCGACGAGGTAAACTCAGGAGAGCGCGGGAGATAAAAAATTTCTCGGATGCGCCGGGAAGACGCGAAACATGAGAAGACGAGGGGTTTCAACTTTTCTCGCCGAACAACTAACAAGCCCAGCGTTTTGTTATTCCGTGCGCCTTGGTCCATATTTTTAAATTAATTTTCAAGAGCACAAAGTTACATCCGCAGTGGTGCTTCTGGTGCGGAATATGCTATCCACGTGCGCTCCCAACAATCGCGGGGTTCCTCATTGAGTACAGTCACGTCGTTTCCGGTTCTCAAATAAGCACATTTTTGTTTTCCTCTCGTCAGGACATCACGGATGCACGGGTTAATTCAGGGTGATTAGACCGGTCGGCTTATACGGTTGATCGTAAAAACAAAACCACGGCCATATAACCCCGTATTGCCTTAGCTGAAAGTGGTGAATATGGCCCAGTCCACTTATCATTGATTTGTATTTCACGACAATGCCCAATTTTTACGGTCAGATGGCGCGTTCACGTAGACGATGTCTGTTGGATCACGCGTTCGATGTCTCGTTATCCGAGATATACTTTTCGTTTCCCTCTCATCACGATATTACGGATGCACAATGGAAGTCAGGGAGATTAGGCCGATTGGGTGATAGGGTTAATCATTTTTTTTAAAACTATAACTACAGGGTTAATCATTTTTCTAAAAACTATAACTACAAGGTTAATCATTTATCTAAAAACTATAACTACAAGGTTAATCATTTTTCTAAAAACTATAACTACAGGGTTAATCATTTTTCTAAAAACTATAGCCATGTCAGCGCATATTGCCTTAGCTAAAAGTGGCGAATACTTATCGTTGATTCACATGCTAATCGGAGTTCGCCATAAATCGAGGTACACCCTTTGCCTTCGCAATACAGATTTTCTTCGCGATAGAACCGCAAAGATGGACAATGCCCAATTTTTACGGTCAGATAACGCGTCCAAGTAGACGATGTCTGTTAGATCACGTGTCCGATGTCTCGTTTTCCGAGATGTACTTCTTGTTTTCCTCCCGTCACGATACCACGGATGCACAGGGTAATTCAGGGAGATAAGGCCGGTTAGATGATATCGATAATCATTTTTAAAAAGCCCATCGCCATGTCACCCCATATTGCCTTAGCTAAAAGTACTGCATACTTATCATTGATTCACATGCTAATCGAAGTTCGCCATACATCGAGGTACAGCCTTTGCCTTCGCAATACAGATTTCCTTCGCGATAGAATGGCAAAGATGGACAATGCCCAATTTTTACGGTCAGATAATGCGTCCAAGTAGACGATGTTTTTCTTTCCCTCTCGTCACGATATCACAGATGCTAAGGGTAATTCAGGGAGATTAGGCCGGTTGGTCGATATCGCTAATCATAAAAAGAAACCCATCGCCATCTCACCCCATATTGCCTTAGCTAAAAGTACTGAATACTTATCATTGATTCACATGCTAATCGGAGTTCGCCATACATCGAGGCACACCCTTTGCCTCCGCAACACAGATTTCCTTCGCGATAGAATGGCAAAAAAGGGACACAATGCCCAATTTTTACGGTCAGATAACGCGATCACGCAGACTTTCCACAGGTCCGGTTGTTCGGTGTCTGGTTTTCCGAGTCCACCGCTGCCAGCATCGGCGAAACCGTCAGGATAGTTCGCTCGCGACCGAGGCTATCGACGTGCGAGCACGTCTACGTGCGGCTCGACAGATTTCAATATCCGACATAGCGGGATGGAAAGAGAGTGGAACGGCGCCCAATATTCCTCGCCGTTCGTGCGTGCGTTCCCGGAGCGGAGTCGCCGCGCGATTCCCGCCCGGCTCCGACGTACCCGTCCGTAGCCCACAGCGTATGAACGTCCCGCCCCTATGCATACTGGACCAGACCGAGGGTTATTCGGATCTTCCCGACGACGGCGTAAGGCCCCGAGGTACGTGCGAGAGTAATATGCGCGGATATATGTCGGGCGCGACGGCCGCACGAGAACCACGAAGAAGAAGAAGAAGAAGAAGAAGCGAAGCCCTCCGAATCGGGGCGCGTACGAGCTCGCACGGATAATAAGGGCAGTGAAACGAGACTGTAAATAACTCTAAAACTACCGACGGAGCAATACCCGGCGAATATTGCTCGACCCCTCGCAGCCGACTTTCTTACCGGTCCGGTTGCCTCTTCAGCAACCATCCAGATCCGCGTCTGCTCCGAGCGTCTTCCACGAAGATTCTCCGCTCGGTCTCCCATTCCCCGAGGGCTTTCCCGTTGAATCCGAGCGTCAATATTGGTCCTCGCTTCGACGCAAGAAGAGGACTCCGCATGTATCCGCATGCTTCCGTCATTCGAAAGCCTTCGTCGCGACGAGAGGAGCGAAAAAATGAAGAAAAGAGAATCACAAAAGCAATGCCCGATGAGGGCGTGACGAGGCGAAACGGATCTTCCGTGGCCATTATTCGTGGCGCGTGTATCCGGAGTGGCCCAAGGTAACACCCCGTGTAATACCATAATGGTACGTCGCGCGCATTACGCGGCTTAGCCGCGGTTTCGGTTCGCCGATGCATGACGAATCCGTAATATCGAAGAGGGGGCTTTGCGAACGAGGGTACGAGAACCGCCACCGGCCGGAACAACCCTCTTCTTGCCTCGGCGCGGCTTACGCGAGAGTAACGTGACTGGCTGGGGGGATGAAAAGTATTCCCCCCCCTCCCCCCCCCCCCCCCCCCCCCCCCCGATACCGCGACTGTGATCCGCAGCCGCAAGGACACCGGCAACCCATTAACAGATTAATGATTTCGTAATGGCCATTATCTCGAGTCACTGTTAACGAAGCGGCTCGGCTGGCGCAAAGTCGTGCATACGATCGAAGCCCCCCTCCCTCGATCTCCCGTTCCTCTTCTGCCGCCGGCTAACCCCACCTCCCCCAAAGAATACGGTAATCAAGGGGCGCGTCGTTAAACGCGTATACGATTCCGATGAGGCACACGGAAGACGAACCCTACGATCGGCGGTCGAGGGAGTCGCGTGCGGGACCGATAAATTAGCGACCCTGGCGGGAGCGCCGGTATCGGCCCGGCGTCGGCCGGCGCTCGGCCAGCTCCGGCCAGCGGCGCTTCCGTCGTTCCCGTCAGAGAAGTCGCGGGCGAGACGGAGTCGGGCGGATTCGTCGGACCTGCGAACACGCGGCTGGTCTGAGAATCGAAAGGGTGTAACTCTGCTGGGTCTGCGGACGGACAACGAGTCCTTCTCATTCCGGTGATTCCGGCTGCGGATCGACCGAGGCAAAAGGGGCGCACGAAGCGTCTACGAGCTGCGCTCATACGACCTTACGGAATCGGACGATCGATGCGTGCGCGCGGACGACGGGAGAGGTGGTTCTAATCCGTGGAACACGTCCCCCCCCTCGGGGGGGAGAGATAGCGAACCGACGAGAATATCCGAACGTTAGATTTAAATCAGATACGACGGGGTTTGCCTACTGTGCAGGGTTGGTTACGGGCTGGATGAAGCGCGACGCCGTACGGTGGTGATTCAGGCCCGATGGCACCCGTTCTATCTTCACCCTCCCCCCTCCCCCCCCCCCGTCGTTTTCCCTAATATCCCGGGTGATATCCACGGCGAGAAGAGCGAGCGAACGAGCTCTCGGGCTTGGAACGCGAATTCCAGAAATTTGGAAGGTCCGACGGCTACAAATCGTGACATAATATCGAGCGCGACGGGCCGGCGAGGCGAAGGTGGAGGCCGGGGAAGAAAATATACGAAGGAACGACGGAGACGGTGCACCGAAAACGGGCGTCGGGGTGAGAGGAATAGAGAGGAGAGCTAAGTGTACGTGCGCGATCTCTCCTGGCGGGTAAAATGAAATTCCGGGCAGAAACGCGCGGGCCGTAGTCAAATTCCACGGAGCACTAAATAGGCGAGAGGAAGCCGGGGCGAGTTTAAAGCTCTCGCGGAAGAGCGGGTTACACCGCTCTCGATGTATCCTTCCGGTTATTTTGTACGTGACTGATGAGAACGTTGAGAGGCGGCGAGACGGGGTTGAGCTTTTCTTGCGCTTTGGAATGTCGTTTCGCCCTCCCGCCGCTGCGACTTCCGGACGAAGCGAAAGATATTTCGTGTGTCTCGACGTTTCGCCTCCCGCTCTCGCATTGTCTCTCCTTTCGCGAAATGATATTTCACCGGTTTACGAGCCACCGTTTTCACCTTCGTTGTTCCGCGCATCGGAATATCGTACGGAGCGAGGATTTAACGACGTCGTCGTGCCGCTGCATCAAATGCCAGGGGGGGAGCGAGATTCTACGCGAAATTTATGTTTCACGTCTCACAAATGTCAACGGATCCGGATTACTGCGGTTTCTGCGTTTTCTTGTGCGAGCGCTCGCTTCGACTGACAAAGGAAACGGATTTGCGTGAAGAAACGTCATACCGGAAATACGTCATTCCGATTCAAATCGGACTTTCAAAACGGCAGTGACGTGTTTCCGGTATGTCGTCATTTTTTGTTGAAAAATTGGATTTTCAAACCGGAAGCAACGTTTTCCCGTATGACGTCATTTTTGGGTTAAAAGTGAGCTTTTCAAATCGGAAGGGACTTCGATGAGAATATTTTTAATTTTTCTCTGAAACATGTGAACTAAAGGATATAGGAAAGTGGGTGACACGTTACAAATGTATTGGGTTTTTGTATTCGGTTTTCATCTCGAATGTAGTGAATTAAAGAATGCAGAAAAGTTGGTGACACGTTACAAATGTATTTGGTTTTTGTATTCGGTTTTCATCTCGAATGTAGTGAATTAAAGAATGCAGAAAAGTGGGTGACACGTTATAAATGTATTTGGTTTTTGTATTCCATTTTCATCTTGAATGTAGTGAATTAAAGAATGCAGAAAAGTGGGTGACACGTTATAAATGTATTTAGTTTTTGTATTCGGTTTTCATAGTCAGGTCTCACGTTAATTCGCAGAAACATCTTTGAGAGTATTAAGTAAAAAAAACTTCTGCCCATGTACGGCGTTCTTCGTTCACAATTTTGCAATGCAATGTTCAACAGCTTTGCAATAACGGCCCTTCAATAGTCTTGACGAACCGGTGATTAATTTAATGTACATTCGTGATCTTGGTATCTTTCCATAGACGAAACTCTTGATAGTGATTGCCGTACTTCTCGCGCGTAGTACCTTTATATAAATATCCATTGTCATAAGAAAGTTATAACGATGTCTGATAATCACGGTCTTTTCATTGCTTTATATTTCATTCGTTTCTCATTATAATAATGGAACAAAATAAAAATAATATAAAAATAAGAATATATAATAGAGTAATTCATTACATCATCATATTTTAAGCCGTATCATGCGGTTCAATCAATTATTTCAAATAAATATTTAGTTGGGCGAGCAAAATATTTAAATGCCTCTAAAATACTTTGGTGAAATCATTAAAATAAATTGTTCAACTAACGAAACTTTCAGCTGTAAACCAACAAAACATTTATTCCAAAGTCCTTTCCAGAATTTTTAGTTTAATTCAACCGTATGTTTCTTATCAGTCTACACTCTCACGAGTTAAGCCGGACGTAACCTTAGCCTCGATAATTGTGTAGTAAATTTACGACAACACCAAAAAATCTTTATCGTTATAAGGATAATAAGTGTTCTAAAATTATTAAAACACCGTATTTGCATCAGCACGCAGTGGTCCATTTTGCCACGCCGGTCCGTATTCGCCGCATTTACCCTACGTGCGTCCGGGTGTGCATCGATTCATCCGAACATCCGAAAAAAGTTGTTCAACTAACGAAACTTTCAGCTGTAAACCAACGAAACATTTATTCCAAAGTCCCTTCCAGAATCTTTAGTTTAATTCAACCGCATGTTTCTTATCAGTCCACACTCTCACGAGTTGAGCCGGACGTAACCTCAGCCCGGATAATTGTGTAGTAAATTTACAACAACACCAAAAAATCTTTATCAGTATAAGAACAATAAGTGTTCTAAAATTATTGGAACGCAGTGGTCCATTTTGCCACGCCGGTCCGTATTCGCCGCATTCGCCCAACGTGCGACCGGGTGAGCATCGAGCTATCCGAACGTCCGTACGTTTCCATTCGATCCTCGCAACGTTTTCCATGTCCCTTCCCACGCCGCTTCTTTTTTTTGTATCCCAGCGTTCTTTCTCCCCGCGAATAAAAGAGGAAAGGTTCTCGCGTCGCTCGCCCGTGTGCGTCGTCCGCACAGCCGCGCACGTCCCGAGACGCTCCGCATGCACGATATTTTCTCGTAAAAATAGAAAGTGGATATCGCACCGGGGCGAAATAAGGTTGACGGTGCGTGAAACAGCATCTTTATGCATTCCGCGTGACTGTCCTCACTTACCGAACGGCGATCGCGCACGTGTGCGACTATTCTTTTCCCCGTCTCCGCGTCCCGTGGCCGAAGTGTGCGGCGAGTCGTACCTGCGTAAGAATCCAGAGGCGGGCTCGCACACACCGGCGATCGAAGAGCACGCGCACACACTCGACTGTGCAACGGTACGGTAAACGGGCGGATGCGGAAGAGTCGGTCGCGGAAGAGACGAGGGAGAAGAGGACGAGGCTCGCTGGCGCGACGACCGGGAGGGAGTCCGAGAGATCGGAGCGTTTGCAATATCGGGACGGCTTTTCGATACCGTGATTCGAGGGCGACGCCCCGAAGTGATAGCGGAACGAGGGTCTTTTCGGTCTGCGCTCTCTCGATTCTCGGTTTGCGTCAATGCGATCCGTTGTTGCAGCTTCGCCGTATCGGCGTCGCGTATTCGCCGCTGTCGGCGGGCGATGTCGCGCTGTCGTCGAGACGGATACGCATCTGCACGATCGGGTGATAGGGGGGCGATTCGCGATTCCGGATGTTTTTTTTTTTTTTTTTCGTACTCACTGCGTGCGCACGACTGCCGATATCGTTATCGGGGAACGGAGCAAAGAGGTTCGCTCAAATTGGCCCCCGGAGAGATCCGCCTGAGACGCAGACGTCGTTTGTATCGGGAGATCCAGGAACTGAGAGAACTCGAGACCCTTACCTGAAATCAGAAGAAAAATGGTAAAGGATACGGTTCAGGAAAATAAGCTTTTGTTACCGCGCATGGTTGCGGAGTGTGTGTGTCTGTAACAGGCTTGTGTATCGCTTGTTTTCCTTCGCGCTGTCGGGATGTGATGCGAGTTGGTTATTGAATGAAAACCGACTGGCGGAATTGATGTGTCGCGTGAAGCATGGATGAGCGGTGTCTGCTTGCCGCTGAAACGAATAGCCGATTGCTTTTGTTACGTTTTTTCAATTAAAACGTCGCATCGACTGCTATGGTCATTAGTGTCCTATATGATGATATATGTAAGAGATCTATTTTTCCCTTTAGTGGGAATCTTGTAACGTTGGGGGGGTTAATCAGTGCACTGGGAGAAGGATTTAGTAAATGTGACGATATCGATTGAGTCTTTGTGTTCTTGTTATTATGGGAGTTGCTTCATATAGGAGTGTCTTATTCTTGTTAGACTCCAGATGGCAATTGTTTTGGCGTTTTTGATTTTTTTGAGAGCGTTTCTTTGCAATTCATAAATATTGGGTAAAGCGAATATTCGGTTGCTTTTGTTTCGTTTTTTCAATTGAAACGTCGCATCGACTGCTGTGGTCATTAGTGTCCAATATAATGATATATATAAGAGACCTATTTTTCCCTTTAGTGGGAGTCTTGTAACGTTGGGAGGGTTAATCAGCGCACTGGGAGAAGGATCTAGTAAATGTGCCGATATCGATTGAGTCTTTGTGTTCTTGTTATTATGGGAGTTGCTTCATATGGGAGTGTCTTATCCTTGTTAGACTCCGGATGGCTATTGTTTCGGTGTTTTTGATTTTTTAAGACCATTTCTTTGCAATTCATGAATATTGGGTGAAACGAATACTCCATTGCTTTTGTTCAGTTTTAACAAATTTGAACGTCACATCGGCTGCTATGGTCATTAGTGTCGAAACCTATCCTTCCCTTTAGTGGGAGTCTTATAACGTTGGGGGGTTACTCACTGCACTGAGAGAAGGATCTAGTAAATGTGACTATATCGATTGAGTCGTTGTGTTCTTGTTATTGTGGGAGTGACGCTAGTTGCTTCATACAGGAGTTTCTTATTCACCTAGGAGTTTCTTATTCGAGTTAGACTCCGGATGGCAATCGTTTCGGCGTTTTTGATTTTCTTGAGAGCCGTTTCTTTGCAATTAATGAATATTCGGTGCCCGTATTGAAATATTGGTCTGCATATGCTTTTGTACACTTTTGCGAGGTGTTTTATGTGCATCTTGCGGTCCCTGAAAGTTATTCCTCTAAAGTGTGATGATCTAGTAATCGTTCTCTTTTTACGTTGTTGAAGATGGTTGTCGAAGTTCAATTCTTGGTCTATAGTTATTCCCAAGTATTCTGCACAGTCTTCGGGGTGGGTTGAATTCTCGATTGTCTTCATCGGTTTATACTGTGGTGACATTTTTTTTAAATTACCATCATTGCTCAATGACGCTGACTTTTAAAAAATGTCAGCACTCTGCAAATAGTGCATATAGTGTTCACAACGAGCCCAAAGCTGGCAGGTCGTCGGACAGAGAACAGCTCTAGTAAGCTCCGCTGAGCCGGTCGCCAGTGAAGCTACGAGTTAACGTGTTGGATGAGCTAATTTGGCCTCTTGAGACAACTTTTTTTCATCTCAACGTATATCTCAGCCTTCTTTAACAGTCCCATTGATTTTGGCTGCTTGCCCCAAGTGCCCAACATCGGCGAGTCTGCGTCTGACATCAGCCGCGGTGAAGAGACACGCGGAAAGGCCTGTGACCATCCGCTCGGGATGATCTTTCCCGCAGCCTCCATATCCTGCTCACCAATTATTTCCGGCAAATTGGTGTCCATTGTTTGCCAATAGCATCGCTAATTACCCCCGTACGTTTACGCGCCTTCCCGCACAAACCGCCCCAGCGTTCGAAAGGGTTTCGGGGATTAAGTTGGATCCGTTCGCATTAGTCTGCGGTTCTCGCGTTTCCTTCCGTCTGTGCGCTACCTCATAAAACCGCAGGATTTCTCCGACGATACGATCATCCCTTTTCTCTCGCATACCTGCGGTGTCCGCATCGGCTAATTCGAACAACCGTTCAGCCAACGGCCGGAGTCACGTTTCCATGCTCTTCTCGAGTTCCATCAACACCCACACCATTCCTACATAATTCCTACAATCGCCCGAATTCAAGTCTCGGTACGAGCCAGGAAATCCTAACGTACCTTGCCTACCTAAATACCTAATTTGTGTCTCTCCATACCTAAATAACTCTCGGACGCTTTTTTACCATTGCTTTTATCGCGCGGCGCCCACGGTTAATAATCGATTCTCCCTCGAATTATCCCGGCGTCTACGTCGCCACCGTATTAACCCCTGGGCTTTTCGTAGCTAATTCAAACAACCGTTCAACCAACAGCTAGAGACGTGTTTCCATGCTCTTCTCGAGTTCCATCAACATCCACACCATTCCTGCATAATTCCTACAATCCTCCAAATTCAAGTCTCGGTACGAGCCAGGAAATCCTAACGTACCTTGCCTACCTAAATACCTATTTCGAGTCTCTCCATACCTAAATAACTCTCGGACGCTTTTTTACCATTGCTTTTATTGCGCGGCGCTCATGGTCAATAATCGATTGGAGAGAAAATTAATCCCAGCGTCTACGTCACTGCTGTTGATGCTTATTCCCCCCTGGGCTTTTCGTAGCTAATTCCAACAACCGTTCAACCAACAGCTAGAGACACGTTTCCATGCTCTTCTCGAGTTCCATCAACATCCACCCCCTTCCCACATAATTCCCACAGTCGCCCGAATTCAAGTTTCCGTACGATCCAGGTAATCTCAACGTACCTTGCCCACCCGAATACCTATTTCATATCTCTCCGTCCCTAAATAACTCTCGGACGCTTTTTTATCGTAGTGCTTTTATCACGCCGCGCCCTCGGTTAATAATCGATTCTCCCTCGAATTTATCCCGGCGTCTACGTCGCCGCCGTCGACGTTTATCGCCCCCCGGGCTTTTCGTACAGTATACATCGCAGTATATCCATACCCGACCTATACACCTATTATATACATACATCCAGTTCGGCTCGGCTCTCGCGGAATGCCACAGCCCGCAGGCCCCCATCGGCGTTTCCCTCGTTTAATCGAAAGGATATCATCGTGTGCTCTCCGGATCCTTTCAGGCGAAAGTACCCGCGAGCACCGCCAGCCGGCCCCGTTACTGTTATACCAGATAACTGCGAAACCTCACCGGGGCACATCGACGTTTCACCCGGACGAGATACCAGCACACACTCGATACACACGAGCGGCATGCACGGTAGCCGACCGAGTACTGTACACATCGGCGCCGGATGATATCTGTGAGACCGAGTGCACGCGGTAATGGATCCCCGGAAGGGTTGAAATTAATTATAGAGCGTTGTAGCTATTGCGATGTCGAGAGCCGTTCGTTGCCTCCTCGTGATGGTACTGTTGCCGGAGTTTCCTGGTGGAGGAGTCCGGCGGTCGCCAGACTCGGGCCTCGGAGGGTGAACCTCGTTACTCGAGGATGCTCCGTCCGGGCTCTCCGGCTACGTAACTGCACCGACACGCCTGCACCAACATGCACACCTATAATGGAAGGATTCACCCACACGTGCGTAATCCGACCGATGTGCATATCCGCGCGCACTTTTGCGAGGTGTTTTGGGTGTATGTTGCGGTTCCTGAAAGTTATTCCTCTAAAGTGTGATGCTCTAATAATCATTCTCTTTTTACATTGTTGGAGGTGGTTGTTGAAGTTTAATTCTTAGTCTGTGGTTATTCCTAAGTATTTTGCGTCTTTTTCAGTTAATACACACACCTAAAACAGTTTATACACACACCTGTACATACACCTAAAACACCTCGCGCGCACTTTTGCGAGGTGTTTTAGGTGTATGTTGCGGTTCCTGAAAGTTATTCCTCTAATGTGTGATGCTCTAATAATCGTTCTCTTTTTACATTGTTGGAGGTGGTTGTTGAAGTTTAATTCTTAGTCTGTGGTTATTCCTAAGTATTTTGCGTCTTTTTCAGTTTATACACACACCTATATACATACACCTAAAACACCTCGCGCGCACTTTTGCGAGGTGTTTTAGGTGTATGTTGCGGTCCCTGAAAGTTATTCCTCTAAAGTGTGATGCTCTAATAATCGTTCTCTTTTTACATTGTTGGAGGTGGTTGTTGAAGTTTAATTCTTAGTCTGTGGTTATTCCTAAGTATTTTGCGTCTTTTTCAGTTTATACACACACCTGTACATACACCTAAAACACCTCGCGCGCATCCTGCGAGGTGTTTTAGGTGTATGTTGCGGTCCCTGAAAGTTATTCCTCTAAAGTGTGATGCTCTAATAATCGTTCTCTTTTTGCGTTGTTGGAGGTGGTTGTTGAAGTTTATTTCTTAGTCTGTGGTTATTCCTAAGTATTTTGCGTCTTTTTCAGTTTATACACACACCTAAAACAGTTTACACACACCTGTACATACACCTAAAACACCTCGCGCGTACTTTTGCGAAGTGTTTTAGGTGTATGTTGCGGTCCCTGAAAGTTATTCCTCTAAAGTGTGATGCTCTAATAATCATTCTCTTTTTACATTGTTGGAGCTGGTTGTTGAAGTTTAATTCTAAGTCTGTGGTTATTCCTAAGTATTTTGCGTCTTTTTCAGTTTATACACACACCTAAAACAGCTTACACAGACACCTGTACATGCACCTAAAACACCTCGCGCGCAATTTTGCGAAGTGTTTTAGGTGTATGTTGCGGTCCCTGAAAGTTATTCCTCTAATGTGTGATGCTCTAATAATCGTTCTCTTTTTACATTGTTGGAGGTGGTTGTTGAAGTTTAATTCTTAGACTGTGGTGATTCCTAAGTATTTTGCGTCTTTTTCAGTTTATACACACACCTAAAACAGTTTACACACACACACCTGTACATACACCTAAAACACCTCGCGCGTACTTTTGCGAAGTGTTTTAGGTGTATGTTGCGGTCCCTGAAAGTTATTCCTCTAAAGTGTGATGCTCTAATAATCATTCTCTTTTTACATTGTTGGAGGTGGTTGTTGAAGTTTCATTCTAAGTCCGTGGTTATTCCTAAGTATTTTGCGTCTTTTCCAGTTTATACTGTGCTGAAATTTTTTTTAAATGACTAACATTCTTCAATGTCGGGAGCCGTTCGTTGCCTCCTCGTGAAGGCACTGTTGCCGAGGTTGCTGGTGGAGGAGTCCGGCGGTCGCCGGACTCGGGCCTCGGAGGGTGAGCCTCGTTACTCGAGGATGCTCCGTCCGGGCTCTCGGGCTACGTAACTGCACCGACACGCCTGCACCAACATACACACCTATAATGGAAGGTTTCACCCACACGTGCGTAATCCGACCGATGTGTACGTCCCCGCGCACGACTATAAGGGCGTTAATTGCCCAATGACGATAATCAAAATTGATTCCGAGACTTCGGCACCGACGAGTGGAAATTCTATTTGGTAGCGTGCAGATCCGGGGGCCAGAGGATATTGCGGATGCCGTATCGTTTTATGCATATCTACCCCGGGACACTGTTCATTAGTCTCGGGCGGATCGAGCCCGTGGGATGGAAAACAGGGACATCCTCATATTTCCCCTGATGGATAACGAAATTCAATTAATTTTCGGTTCGACATTGCGGGTGTTTGAGGATCGACGGTCAAATTTACGTTGGGCTGTGTCACGACGGCGGTGAGGAATAAACGATATTTTTGGTGTTAATTACAATGACGTTGACGGCGATTCGATGACGCGGCGTCGGTCGGGGCTGTCACGATCGTTCGGTCGTTCGTTGACATTTGCCGATAATCGAGATTTGCCGGTAATTGACGTGGTTATTTTTTGTTATTGATGAAGTTTGAACTCTTCGAGGAATTTTGCACGGGACCGGACGAGGAAGATTCAAATGTTTAGTCGAGACGGATGGAGAGCGTCGAGTTCCGTTACGTGACCCGATGTACGTTTCCCGAATCTCGAAACGTGCACCAGGTGCCAGCTCTCTCGGCCGTTCGTACCCTGATCGACCGCACGCCGTCGCACGGCCACAGTCACGTTATATCTGGCTCTCCTGTCCCCTCGAGACGATAAATTATTTACCAAAGTTTCTGAGCGTGTTACACGGCGCTGGGTAGGGATCGTGGAAATGTTATGTATCCTCACAGATTCATGGTCCCGAGGGAGAGGTGAAACCAAAATGGCACGGTTTACATTCGCGATCTTCACACCGGGGAATGTGACCGGAAAAGGTATCGAGGCCTATCACGACACATCCAGAAAAAAATTTATTTGACGGCCACTTTTTATTTGGTTTAAGTAAAATATTGATTTCGTCAAAAGAAATATTTATTTGATCAAAAGTAATATTTATTTGATCAAAAGTAATATTTATTTGATAAAAATAAATATTTATTTGATAAAAATAAATATTTATTTGATAAAAATAAATATTTATTTGATAAAAATAAATATTTATTTGATAAAAATAAATATTTATTTGATCTAAATAAATATTTATTTGATCTAAATAAATATTTATTTGATCTAAATAAATATTTATTTGATCTAAATAAATATTCATTTGATCAAAAGAAATATTTATTTAAATTAAGTAAATAGTTACTAAAATGAAATAAGTGTTTATTTAAATCAAATTTTCGCCAAGTACTTAAAACTTTCAGAAAATATGTTTATGAAAAAAACCTCTTAAAAATTAAAAAATCTACCAAAACAGATGTTTATCCGAACAATAAAAAAAAGAGTATTTCGATCTAGATGTGTACCGAAGGTATACTCGCGAGGACCGACGATGTATCTCGAGTACTTCGATCTAGGGGAAACGGGGACATGTGTCCCCGTTTCCCCTAGATATGTACCAAAGGTATACTCGCGAAAACCGACGATGTATCTCGAGTATTTCGATCTAGGGGAAACGGGGAGATGTGTCCCCGTTTCCCCTAGATATGTACCGAAGGTATACTCGCGAGGACCGAAGGTGTACCTCGAGTATTTCGATCTAGGGGAAACGGGGACATGTGTCCCCGTTTCCCCTAGATATGCACCGAAGGTATACTCGCGAGGACCGAAGGTGTACCTCGAGTATTTCGATCTAGGGGAAACGGGGACATGTGTCCCCGTTTCCCCTAGATATGCACTGAAGGTATACTCGCGAGGACCGAAGGTGTACCTCGAGTATTTCGATCTAGGGGAAACGGGGACATGTGTCCCCGTTTCCCCTAGATATGCACCGAAGGTATACTCGCGAGGACCGAAGGTGTACCTCGAGTATTTCGATCTAGGGGAAACGGGGACATGTGTCCCCGTTTCCCCTAGATATGCACCGAAGGTATACTCGCGAGGACCGAAGGTGTACCTCGAGTATTTCGATCTAGGGGAAACGGGGACATGTGTCCCCGTTTCCCCTAGATATGCACCGAAGGTATACTCGCGAGGACCGAAGGTGTACCTCGAGTATTTCGATCTAGGGGAAACGGGGACATGTGTCCCCGTTTCCCCTAGATATGCACCGAAGGTATACTCGCGAGGACCGAAGGTGTACCTCGAGTATTTCGATCTAGGGGAAACGGGGATATGTGTCCCCGTTTCCCCTAGATATGCACCGAAGGTATACTCGCGAGGACCGAAGGTGTACCTCGAGTATTTCGATCTAGGGGAAACGGGGACACATGTCGCCCTAGATATGCACCGAAGGTATACTCGCGAGGACCGAAGGTGTACCTCGAGTATTTCGATCTAGGGGAAACGGGGACATGTGTCCCCGTTTCCCCTAGATATGCACCGAAGGTATACTCGCGAGGACCGAAGGTGTACCTCGAGTATTTCGATCTAGGGGAAACGGGGACACATGTCGCCCTAGATATGCACCGAAGGTATACTCGCGAGGACCGAAGGTGTACCTCGAGTATTTCGATCTAGGGGAAACGGGGACACATGTCGCCCTAGATATGCACCGAAGGTATACTCGCGAGGACCGAAGGTGTACCTCGAGTATTTCGATCTAGGGGAAACGGGGACATGTGTCCCCGTTTCCCCTAGATATGCACCGAAGGTATACTCGCGAGGACCGAAGGTGTACCTCGAGTATTTCGATCTAGGGGAAACGGGGACATGTGTCCCCGTTTCCCCTAGATATGCACCGAAGGTATACTCGCGAGGACCGAAGGTGTACCTCGAGTATTTCGATCTAGGGGAAACGGGGACATGTGTCCCCGTTTCCCCTAGATATGCACCGAAGGTATACTCGCGAGGACCGAAGGTGTACCTCGAGTATTTCGATCTAGGGGAAACGGGGACATGTGTCCCCGTTTCCCCTAGATATGCATCGAAGGTATACTCGCGAGGACCGAAGGTGTACCTCGAGTATTTCGATCTAGGGGAAACGGGGACATGTGTCCCCGTTTCCCCTAGATATGCACCGAAGGTATACTCGCGAGGACCGAAGGTGTACCTCGAGTATTTCGATCTAGGGGAAACGGGGACATGTGTCCCCGTTTCCCCTAGATATGCACTGAAGGTATACTCGCGAGGACCGAAGGTGTACCTCGAGTATTTCGATCTAGGGGAAACGGGGACATGTGTCCCCGTTTCCCCTAGATATGCACCGAAGGTATACTCGCGAGGACCGAAGGTGTACCTCGAGTATTTCGATCTAGGGGAAACGGGGACATGTGTCCCCGTTTCCCCTAGATATGCACCGAAGGTATACTCGCGAGGACCGAAGGTGTACCTCGAGTATTTCGATCTAGGGGAAACGGGGACATGTGTCCCCGTTTCCCCTAGATATGCACCGAAGGTATACTCGCGAGGACCGAAGGTGTACCTCGAGTATTTCGATCTAGGGGAAACGGGGACATGTGTCCCCGTTTCCCCTAGATATGCATCGAAGGTATACTCGCGAGGACCGAAGGTGTACCTCGAGTATTTCGATCTAGGGGAAACGGGGACATGTGTCCCCGTTTCCCCTAGATATGCACCGAAGGTATACTCGCGAGGACCGAAGGTGTACCTCGAGTATTTCGATCTAGGGGAAACGGGGACATGTGTCCCCGTTTCCCCTAGATATGCACCGAAGGTATACTCGCGAGGACCGAAGGTGTACCTCGAGTATTTCGATCTAGGGGAAACGGGGACATGTGTCCCCGTTTCCCCTAGATATGCACCGAAGGTATACTCGCGAGGACCGAAGGTGTACCTCGAGTATTTCGATCTAGGGGAAACGGGGACATGTGTCCCCGTTTCCCCTAGATATGCACCGAAGGTATACTCGCGAGGACCGAAGGTGTACCTCGAGTATTTCGATCTAGGGGAAACGGGGACATGTGTCCCCGTTTCCCCTAGATATGCACCGAAGGTATACTCGCGAGGACCGAAGGTGTACCTCGAGTATTTCGATCTAGGGGAAACGGGGACATGTGTCCCCGTTTCCCCTAGATATGCACCGAAGGTATACTCGCGAGGACCGAAGGTGTACCTCGAGTATTTCGATCTAGGGGAAACGGGGACATGTGTCCCCGTTTCCCCTAGATATGCACCGAAGGTATACTCGCGAGGACCGAAGGTGTACCTCGAGTATTTCGATCTAGGGGAAACGGGGACATGTGTCCCCGTTTCCCCTAGATATGCACCGAAGGTATACTCGCGAGGACCGAAGGTGTACCTCGAGTATTTCGATCTAGGGGAAACGGGGACATGTGTCCCCGTTTCCCCTAGATATGCACTGAAGGTATACTCGCGAGGACCGAAGGTGTACCTCGAGTATTTCGATCTAGGGGAAACGGGGACATGTGTCCCCGTTTCCCCTAGATATGCACCGAAGGTATACTCGCGAGGACCGAAGGTGTACCTCGAGTATTTCGATCTAGGGGAAACGGGGACATGTGTCCCCGTTTCCCCTAGATATGCACCGAAGGTATACTCGCGAGGACCGAAGGTGTACCTCGAGTATTTCGATCTAGGGGAAACGGGGACATGTGTCCCCGTTTCCCCTAGATATGCACCGAAGGTATACTCGCGAGGACCGAAGGTGTACCTCGAGTATTTCGATCTAGGGGAAACGGGGACATGTGTCCCCGTTTCCCCTAGATATGCACCGAAGGTATACTCGCGAGGACCGAAGGTGTACCTCGAGTATTTCGATCTAGGGGAAACGGGGATATGTGTCCCCGTTTCCCCTAGATATGCACCGAAGGTATACTCACGAGGACCGAAGGTGTACCTCGAGTACTTCGATCTAGGGGAAACGGGGACACATGTCGCCCTAGATATGCACCGAAGGTATACTCGCGAGGACCGAAGGTGTACCTCGAGTATTTCGATCTAGGGGAAACGGGGACATGTGTCCCCGTTTCCCCTAGATATGCACCGAAGGTATACTCGCGAGGACCGAAGGTGTACCTCGAGTATTTCGATCTAGGGGAAACGGGGACATGTGTCCCCGTTTCCCCTAGATATGCACCGAAGGTATACTCGCGAGGACCGAAGGTGTACCTCGAGTATTTCGATCTAGGGGAAACGGGGACATGTGTCCCCGTTTCCCCTAGATATGCACCGAAGGTATACTCGCGAGGACCGAAGGTGTACCTCGAGTATTTCGATCTAGGGGAAACGGGGACATGTGTCCCCGTTTCCCCTAGATATGCACCGAAGGTATACTCGCGAGGACCGAAGGTGTACCTCGAGTATTTCGATCTAGGGGAAACGGGGACATGTGTCCCCGTTTCCCCTAGATATGCACCGAAGGTATACTCGCGAGGACCGAAGGTGTACCTCGAGTATTTCGATCTAGGGGAAACGGGGATATGTGTCCCCGTTTCCCCTAGATATGCACCGAAGGTATACTCGCGAGGACCGAAGGTGTACCTCGAGTATTTCGATCTAGGGGAAACGGGGACACATGTCGCCCTAGATATGCACCGAAGGTATACTCGCGAGGACCGAAGGTGTACCTCGAGTATTTCGATCTAGGGGAAACGGGGACATGTGTCCCCGTTTCCCCTAGATATGCACCGAAGGTATACTCGCGAGGACCGAAGGTGTACCTCGAGTATTTCGATCTAGGGGAAACGGGGACATGTGTCCCCGTTTCCCCTAGATATGCACCGAAGGTATACTCGCGAGGACCGAAGGTGTACCTCGAGTATTTCGATCTAGGGGAAACGGGGACACATGTCGCCCTAGATATGCACCGAAGGTATACTCGCGAGGACCGAAGGTGTACCTCGAGTATTTCGATCTAGGGGAAACGGGGACATGTGTCCCCGTTTCCCCTAGATATGCACCGAAGGTATACTCGCGAGGACCGAAGGTGTACCTCGAGTATTTCGATCTAGGGGAAACGGGGACATGTGTCCCCGTTTCCCCTAGATATGCACCGAAGGTATACTCGCGAGGACCGAAGGTGTACCTCGAGTATTTCGATCTAGGGGAAACGGGGACATGTGTCCCCGTTTCCCCTAGATATGCACCGAAGGTATACTCGCGAGGACCGAAGGTGTACCTCGAGTATTTCGATCTAGGGGAAACGGGGACATGTGTCCCCGTTTCCCCTAGATATGCACTGAAGGTATACTCGCGAGGACCGAAGGTGTACCTCGAGTATTTCGATCTAGGGGAAACGGGGACATGTGTCCCCGTTTCCCCTAGATATGCACCGAAGGTATACTCGCGAGGACCGAAGGTGTACCTCGAGTATTTCGATCTAGGGGAAACGGGGACATGTGTCCCCGTTTCCCCTAGATATGCACCGAAGGTATACTCGCGAGGACCGAAGGTGTACCTCGAGTATTTCGATCTAGGGGAAACGGGGACATGTGTCCCCGTTTCCCCTAGATATGCACCGAAGGTATACTCGCGAGGACCGAAGGTGTACCTCGAGTATTTCGATCTAGGGGAAACGGGGACATGTGTCCCCGTTTCCCCTAGATATGCACCGAAGGTATACTCGCGAGGACCGAAGGTGTACCTCGAGTATTTCGATCTAGGGGAAACGGGGATATGTGTCCCCGTTTCCCCTAGATATGCACCGAAGGTATACTCGCGAGGACCGAAGGTGTACCTCGAGTACTTCGATCTAGGGGAAACGGGGACACATGTCGCCCTAGATATGCACCGAAGGTATACTCGCGAGGACCGAAGGTGTACCTCGAGTATTTCGATCTAGGGGAAACGGGGACATGTGTCCCCGTTTCCCCTAGATATGCACCGAAGGTATACTCGCGAGGACCGAAGGTGTACCTCGAGTATTTCGATCTAGGGGAAACGGGGACATGTGTCCCCGTTTCCCCTAGATATGCACCGAAGGTATACTCGCGAGGACCGAAGGTGTACCTCGAGTATTTCGATCTAGGGGAAACGGGGACATGTGTCCCCGTTTCCCCTAGATATGCACCGAAGGTATACTCGCGAGGACCGAAGGTGTACCTCGAGTATTTCGATCTAGGGGAAACGGGGACATGTGTCCCCGTTTCCCCTAGATATGCACCGAAGGTATACTCGCGAGGACCGAAGGTGTACCTCGAGTATTTCGATCTAGGGGAAACGGGGACATGTGTCCCCGTTTCCCCTAGATATGCACCGAAGGTATACTCGCGAGGACCGAAGGTGTACCTCGAGTATTTCGATCTAGGGGAAACGGGGACATGTGTCCCCGTTTCCCCTAGATATGCACCGAAGGTATACTCGCGAGGACCGAAGGTGTACCTCGAGTATTTCGATCTAGGGGAAACGGGGACATGTGTCCCCGTTTCCCCTAGATATGCACCGAAGGTATACTCGCGAGGACCGAAGGTGTACCTCGAGTATTTCGATCTAGGGGAAACGGGGATATGTGTCCCCGTTTCCCCTAGATATGCACCGAAGGTATACTCACGAGGACCGAAGGTGTACCTCGAGTACTTCGATCTAGGGGAAACGGGGACACATGTCGCCCTAGATATGCACCGAAGGTATACTCGCGAGGACCGAAGGTGTACCTCGAGTATTTCGATCTAGGGGAAACGGGGACATGTGTCCCCGTTTCCCCTAGATATGCACCGAAGGTATACTCGCGAGGACCGAAGGTGTACCTCGAGTATTTCGATCTAGGGGAAACGGGGACATGTGTCCCCGTTTCCCCTAGATATGCACCGAAGGTATACTCGCGAGGACCGAAGGTGTACCTCGAGTATTTCGATCTAGGGGAAACGGGGACATGTGTCCCCGTTTCCCCTAGATATGCACCGAAGGTATACTCGCGAGGACCGAAGGTGTACCTCGAGTATTTCGATCTAGGGGAAACGGGGACATGTGTCCCCGTTTCCCCTAGATATGCACCGAAGGTATACTCGCGAGGACCGAAGGTGTACCTCGAGTATTTCGATCTAGGGGAAACGGGGACATGTGTCCCCGTTTCCCCTAGATATGCACCGAAGGTATACTCGCGAGGACCGAAGGTGTACCTCGAGTATTTCGATCTAGGGGAAACGGGGATATGTGTCCCCGTTTCCCCTAGATATGCACCGAAGGTATACTCGCGAGGACCGAAGGTGTACCTCGAGTATTTCCATCTAGGGGAAACGGGGACACATGTCGCCCTAGATATGCACCGAAGGTATACTCGCGAGGACCGAAGGTGTACCTCGAGTATTTCGATCTAGGGGAAACGGGGACATGTGTCCCCGTTTCCCCTAGATATGCACCGAAGGTATACTCGCGAGGACCGAAGGTGTACCTCGAGTATTTCGATCTAGGGGAAACGGGGACATGTGTCCCCGTTTCCCCTAGATATGCACCGAAGGTATACTCGCGAGGACCGAAGGTGTACCTCGAGTATTTCGATCTAGGGGAAACGGGGACACATGTCGCCCTAGATATGCACCGAAGGTATACTCGCGAGGACCGAAGGTGTACCTCGAGTATTTCGATCTAGGGGAAACGGGGACATGTGTCCCCGTTTCCCCTAGATATGCACCGAAGGTATACTCGCGAGGACCGAAGGTGTACCTCGAGTATTTCGATCTAGGGGAAACGGGGACATGTGTCCCCGTTTCCCCTAGATATGCACCGAAGGTATACTCGCGAGGACCGAAGGTGTACCTCGAGTATTTCGATCTAGGGGAAACGGGGACATGTGTCCCCGTTTCCCCTAGATATGCACCGAAGGTATACTCGCGAGGACCGAAGGTGTACCTCGAGTATTTCGATCTAGGGGAAACGGGGACATGTGTCCCCGTTTCCCCTAGATATGCACCGAAGGTATACTCGCGAGGACCGAAGGTGTACCTCGAGTATTTCGATCTAGGGGAAACGGGGACATGTGTCCCCGTTTCCCCTAGATATGCACTGAAGGTATACTCGCGAGGACCGAAGGTGTACCTCGAGTATTTCGATCTAGGGGAAACGGGGACATGTGTCCCCGTTTCCCCTAGATATGCACCGAAGGTATACTCGCGAGGACCGAAGGTGTACCTCGAGTATTTCGATCTAGGGGAAACGGGGACATGTGTCCCCGTTTCCCCTAGATATGCACCGAAGGTATACTCGCGAGGACCGAAGGTGTACCTCGAGTATTTCGATCTAGGGGAAACGGGGACATGTGTCCCCGTTTCCCCTAGATATGCACCGAAGGTATACTCGCGAGGACCGAAGGTGTACCTCGAGTATTTCGATCTAGGGGAAACGGGGACATGCGTCCCCGTTTCCCCTAGATATGCACCGAAGGTATACTCGCGAGGACCGAAGGTGTACCTCGAGTATTTCGATCTAGGGGAAACGGGGACATGTGTCCCCGTTTCCCCTAGATATGCACCGAAGGTATACTCGCGAGGACCGAAGGTGTACCTCGAGTATTTCGATCTAGGGGAAACGGGGACATGTGTCCCCGTTTCCCCTAGATATGCACCGAAGGTATACTCGCGAGGACCGAAGGTGTACCTCGAGTATTTCGATCTAGGGGAAACGGGGACATGTGTCCCCGTTTCCCCTAGATATGCACCGAAGGTATACTCGCGAGGACCGAAGGTGTACCTCGAGTATTTCGATCTAGGGGAAACGGGGACACATGTCGCCCTAGATATGCACCGAAGGTATACTCGCGAGGACCGAAGGTGTACCTCGAGTATTTCGATCTAGGGGAAACGGGGACATGTGTCCCCGTTTCCCCTAGATATGCACCGAAGGTATACTCGCGAGGACCGAAGGTGTACCTCGAGTATTTCGATCTAGGGGAAACGGGGACATGTGTCCCCGTTTCCCCTAGATATGCACCGAAGGTATACTCGCGAGGACCGAAGGTGTACCTCGAGTATTTCGATCTAGGGGAAACGGGGACATGTGTCCCCGTTTCCCCTAGATATGCACCGAAGGTATACTCGCGAGGACCGAAGGTGTACCTCGAGTATTTCGATCTAGGGGAAACGGGGACATGTGTCCCCGTTTCCCCTAGATATGCACCGAAGGTATACTCGCGAGGACCGAAGGTGTACCTCGAGTATTTCGATCTAGGGGAAACGGGGACATGTGTCCCCGTTTCCCCTAGATATGCACCGAAGGTATACTCGCGAGGACCGAAGGTGTACCTCGAGTATTTCGATCTAGGGGAAACGGGGACATGTGTCCCCGTTTCCCCTAGATATGCACCGAAGGTATACTCGCGAGGACCGAAGGTGTACCTCGAGTATTTCGATCTAGGGGAAACGGGGACATGTGTCCCCGTTTCCCCTAGATATGCACCGAAGGTATACTCGCGAGGACCGAAGGTGTACCTCGAGTATTTCGATCTAGGGGAAACGGGGACATGTGTCCCCGTTTCCCCTAGATATGCACCGAAGGTATACTCGCGAGGACCGAACTCGAGTATTTCGATCTAGGGGAAACGGGGACATGTGTCCCCGTTTCCCCTAGATATGCACCGAAGGTATACTCGCGAGGACCGAAGGTGTACCTCGAGTATTTCGATCTAGGGGAAACGGGGACATGTGTCCCCGTTTTCCCTAGATATGCGCCGAAGGTATACTCGCGAGGACCGAAGGTGTACCTCGAGTATTTCGATCTAGGGGAAACGGGGACATGTGTCCTTGTTTCCCCTAGATGTGTACCGAAGGTATACTGGCGAGGACCGATTAATTTTACAAGAAAAAATACAACGTGGATAGATGGGTCGCATCCATCAGCGGCAACAAACGAGGCGAATCGGAGGAAGAAGAAGAATAACCCGGATCTTCCATGTGCGAGCCATGAATCTTTATAATTGTCCCTCGGGGTACGAAAGTTCGCTGCGCGGTCGCTCGAATCCGCAGCTTTCAAATTCACGTTTTCTTATCAATTTTTCCAAAAGCGCCCGCATGCATCTCGCCCTAGACGACAAAATCATTGTCGACATCGACATCGAACATCCGCTAAAATTTATTAAAATAAAAAAAGAGAACTCGGTAATGCGTCTGGAAGATTGTCCGCGTTCACCGGCGGGTTAAATTAGCGAGATCAGAATCTCGAGTCCCGTCGCGTCCGGTATAAAGGAGGAGATTCGTACGAGTGTTCGCAGCCGAGTTTGAAGATGGTGGCGGAGAGGGTGCGGAAAGAGAAAGAGGTAGCCCGGTTCGAGGCGGTCGTCTACGCCAAGCACGACAATTAGTTTTCTTATCCTTATCTATTCTCGGCAATCTTGGATTGCGCCCCCCCCCCCTCCCCCCCTGGAAACTATTCCGAGAGCCCGCGACGAGATCTCAGCCGGTCGCGAAGAGAGACTCGACGAAGGAAAACGAGGAGGGACTCGTCGCGAGAAACTTGCTCGGGGCGGTGCGCGTCCCTTTTCTCCGCACCCCGGTCGAACGCGCCATTCCGGCCGTTCTCCCTTAGCGGGGACCAAAAGGACTGCGACGAGCGTCGGCGTGGCACGAATCGCGTGTCTTCGTGTGTGCGATCGCGACGCGTCGATGGCGCACCGGGTGGCGGGCCGGGTTGGGGTGGCTCCGGCCGACGGTTACATCCCGGCACTGGCCCGAGAGAGCGCCAGGCCCCGGAGCCCGGCCGGTGTCGCGCCGGGGCCGGGAACGAGGGTCTAGCAAAATGTGAGCGAGAATCGTGCGAAGCGTCGGGCGAGGATCGAAAGGATTCGTGCGAGAACCGCGAAGAACTCCCGTGTCGCGGGAACTAGCGCGTTAAAATTATAGACCGAGAACGAACGGGCGGATAACGAACGGATCGAGAAGCGAACGTGGGAGGGAATGATCCGCGTCGCGGCCCCTCTCGCGATTGTGTGTGGGATAACTACCCGACGCGCTCCCCGCGTCCTCCATCGGGAATGAGAGGGAGAGAAGAAAAATAAAAAATATATATATATGAAAAAAAAGGATATGCTCTTCTCGCGGGTCACGATGGAAATAAGGGTGGGTGAAAGGGTCGGTAATTGCGGGATCCTTTCACGCTCCGACCGACGGTCGCGTGCATGAAAGGTATCTCTTCATTTGTGTACCATTTGTATGAACACCGGTGAGGGCCGTGTGGAAAACCGTTTTCACGGTCCCTTTTTGCGCGACGGCGACCGGCCAGGGTGCGCCGCGTCTACGTTTGCGACGAACGAGACAAGGAACCTCGTAATTAGCGCGAGAACGTCTGACTGGAGACGGTAGACGGAAAGCGAGCGTCCGTCGCTCCGACACTGCTTGGCTGCGCATTAAAAACCCATTTGCTCGCGAGTAGGGCTCTTGCACAAAGGCATCTTCCGGGCTGAAGGAAAGGGGTGAAAAACCTACGAGTCGCCGAGCAACGGGTCCGGTGTTTCCGCGTTTGCAGACACGGGGATCAAGAAAAGCTATATACCGACTTCTGAGGAAGGGACGGGCGGATCCAACACCATTCAACGGGTAAAACGGTTTGGGATACGCCCTTCTGTTTCTTACGCAGTCTGCGCCACTTGAGACCGGGGTGTTTGACCCTGTTGAACATGCAGGGTTGCAGGGTTATGGTAAATTGGAGAAAGGTGTTCGGATTTTTTGTGGGAAAAGAACTTATTAAAGTGTTTGGGGAAAACACCTTACGGAAGTGTTTGGGGAAAACACCTTACCAAAGTGTTTAAGGAAAACCCCTTGCTAAAGTGTTTGGAGAAAAGACCTTACCAAAGTATTTGAGGAAAACCAAAGTATTTGAGGAAAACCAAAGTATTTGAGGAAAACAGCTTACCAAAGTGTTTAAGGAAAACACCTTACCAAAGTGTTTGAGGAAAACACCTTACCAAAGTGTTTAAGGGAAACCCCTTGCTAAAGTGTTTGGAGAAAAGACCTTACCAAAGTATTTGAGGAAAACCAAAGTATTTGAGGAAAACAGCTTACCAAAGTGTTTAAGGAAAACACCTTACCAAAGTGTTTGAGGAAAACACCTTACCAAAGTGTTTAAGGGAAACACCTTACCGAAGTGTTTGAGGAAAACACGTTACCAAAGTGTTTGATGAAAACCCCTTGCCAAAGTGTTTGAGGAAAACGCTTTGCCAAAGGTGTCAGGATTTTTTGTGGGAAAAAACCTTACCACAGTGTTTGAGAAAAACACCTTGCCAAAGGTGTCGGGATTTTTTTTTGCGGGAAAAAACCTTACGTTTGGAGAAAACACCTTGCCAAAAGTGTCGGGATTTTTTGTGGGAAAACACCTTATCAAAGTGTTTGGGGAAGACACCTTGCCAAAGGTGTCGGTATTTTTTGTAGAGAAAACACCTTATCAAAATGTTTGGAGAAAACACCTTACCAAAGTTGTCGGGATTGTTTTTTTTGGAAAAAACTTTACCAAAGTGTTTGGAGAAAACACCTTGCCAAAAATGTCTGCATTTTTTGTTGAGAGAACACCCTATCGAGACCTTTCCGTCAAAAGGTACCTACGATAAATAAAATGCAGCCACATATAAAAACGTACAGTTACAAAGTGGGTCAATTGGAATTCGAGTTCGCTTCTACAGCCGTTCGTGGAAGTGCTTGCGGGCTCGTAAGCGAGCTTGAAGAGCGCGAGAGAACCAGCGCCGCTGTCCTCGAGTGTTGAACAAATCGCTCGAGGATCGTGGCGAAAGGCTATATCGGTCTGTTCGACTGCAGCGATGACGGGTCTGCCGTTACGACGTCGAGGAAAGGACGCAGACACAAAGATAGCACGAACGACCATTTCACGTTTAACTGGAACGTTGTAGCGATGTTTATCGTTAAATTTATTGAGCGTAATCATAAAGCTGTGCGAAACATGCGCCAAATGAGCGGGTCGTTGGGACACGCGCTGCAATAACAACGACAGCGTACTCCGGACGCCGTTATGACAAGTTGTTGGTCACGAGATCCGCATGAGCGTCGAATCGTGGCGTGATAAAAGCTCCGAGACCGTCGGGCAAGAGATGGAGGTAACTGGACACGCGTTTTATTGTCGTGGAATTAAGTGCCTGTTCATATAATCCTACACTGGAGCTTACATCGAGTTGGACAACTGTTTGTATCACACTTTGGGTCGTCTGGGATCGTAAGTGGACTTAGGGGAGGGTCGGCGAATACCGGCCAACGGATAAAACATGCGAGATCAACTTTCGTCGTCAAGTTTTAATGATAGCTGTTTCGCAATGGTTTTGCTGCTTGCGAAACACTAGGATTTGCTAGATCACACTCCAAAGTTTGCACCTATTCAAGATATTTAAGGTGGTCCTTGCGAATGGTCTTGATTTCGCATAAGTTTCAGAGAATTGAGAGGGAATTGGAAACACTTCTCGATGGTGTAAAAATCTGAAAAAAATCAAGCATATTAAAGATGTCGAAAAGATTAATTTTTCATAATAATAATTCCAAAATGGTATTAACAAATTGATGAAAAATTTAACTGCTCAACAAATCTCCCGGAAACTTTTTTTAATAAAAATTATTCGTTTATTTTTCTGAATACGTATGAATTTTTGCAGGTATTTAAATTCACTTTGAACTTCCTGACTTTCTGTACTTTTTTCCCATATAGAAAAAAAAATTCAAAGTGAATTTAAAAATCTGAAAAATGCATACGTATTCAGAAAGATAAACGAATAATGTTCATTAAAAAAAAGTTATGTTTCCGGGAGATTTGTTGAACAATTAAATTTTTCGTCAATTTGTTACTAACATTTTGGAATTATTATTAGGCAAAATTAATTGTTTCGGTATCTTTAATACGCTTGATTTTTTTCAGATTTTTATACCATCAAGAAGTGTTTCCAATTCCCTCCCAATTCTCCGAAACTTATGCGAAATCCCTCATTCGCAAGGACTACCTTAAGAATATATCCAAATTTCACTTTACCGATAAGATATTAAGACCATATAAAACACCTTCCTCCCCGTCCATTCTGCGCTCAGTCGGTATCAGAAACTCTAATCAACTTTTCTGATGGGTTCTCGCATATAAGGTAAAAAAAAAGTCTCATCGGAAGCGGATATGATCTCGGCTTTCGATGACTTTTCTTATAAACGTACATCCCAGAATCCGTAATGAAAGTTGATTTAAGTTTTTGTAAGTGACCGCGGTATTACACATGCTTTTAAGGTTCTTCCTTAATATCCTCAATATTTAATTATTAAGAGGCCGACATTCCAAGTCGCACGGTTCAGGCAATATACGTTTTTCGCCAGAGACAGAAAGCGAGGAGAGCGGTGAAGTAAGAGAAGAAGGATCGACACGTTGCAGTCGGGAGGGTTACGCACACACATGCAGTCAATGGCCATTGAATTGCCAGAGCGCCTGGGAGAATCGAAGGCGGGTTCACGAGCAAAGGAACGAAAGAACTCGGAACGGAAACGCCAACGTCGACAGGAGGTCCCGTTCGCCCACTCTTGTCCGTCTCGCTCGTTGCTGCTTCTGCTCGTTCACGCGTTGACGAACCTTTTCCTCTGGCTTCGTTCGATAAGTAAATGCCGCCGTTCTTGATGCAATCACCCAACGCATCGGTCCAAAAATTCGTCGCGCGTGAGCTTCCCTAGCAAGTCAAGCGACCATCGAAAGACCCAAACAAACGCCTGGCCGTTCTGTGACACTTTTCGTCCGGAATAATGACCGAAATAAAGAATTGTTAGGTTGAGAATGAGTCGTTTTCTCATCAATGACCGCAAAATGACCACAAATACGACCGATGTATAAATTACTGAAAAAGTTCTAGATTGGGTCGTTTCGTCGACGTTAATCAGAAAGTAACCAGAAAGACGACCATGTTGAAAGGATTTCTTTGGGTCTTTTGTGAAAAACGACTTATCTGAGACTAATTGTTAGGTTGATAATGAGCCGTTTTTCCATCAATGACCGCAAAAGACCACAAGTACAAGTGATGTATCAATTACTGAAAAAGTTCTGAATTGGGTCGTTTCGTCGGCGTTGATCAGAAAGTAACCAGAAAGACGACCATGTTGAAAGGATTTCTTTGGGTCTTTTGTGAAAAACGACTTATCTGAGTCCTCGTCGACAGTCCCTTTCCTAGTAGTTTTTCATAAACTACCTGAAGAACGACCCAAAGAAAAACTGTCAACATGGTCGTCTTTCCAGTTGTTTTCTGATTTACGCTCACGAAACGACCCAACCTAGAGATTTTTCAGTAATTCATACATCGGTCGTTTTTGTGGTCATTAACGGGAAAACGACCCATCCTCAACCTAACAATTGGCCATTTTTTTGGCCGTTATTTCGGACGAAAAGTGTCGCAGAACGACCAGTGGTTTTTTGGGTCTTTTGACAGTTGTTAAAGACGGTCGCTCGACTTGCTGAGGTCAATCGTAGTTGGGATCAAAAACCAAAAAACAGAAACTGTTCAACCGGCAAAATTAAACAAAGTATCGGGTCATGATTTCTTCGAATGGCTGAACTTAACCACAGAATAAAAGTGAAGTGCAATAATTTCACGACGATACAAAGGAAATTAAGTTCATTTAGCTGGAAGTGAATGAAACTTCCTGTGGATAAAGTGACCGGGCACGTTCCATAATACGTCCGAGACTCCGGTCGTATGATGAATCGCGGATAAGAACGCCCACGCGAGTGCTCGAGGAGCCCCGCCGAGCCGAGAATATAATCGAGACACAGGTCACGTATTTCTCTCGGCGCAGGCCAGCGCGGTTTAAAGGCTTTTCTTGATTCCCTGCCACTGCCGATCAATTCGACCGGCATTGAATCGAAGACCCGCCGCTCTCGAACTCGATCCCGTACACGCGAAATTGGCCAATCGATTTCGTTTGTTTCTTTCGGTAAAAGGAGCGCCCGAAAGAAAAACAGAATCGGAAATGGAGTGAATTTTTCCCAAGGGTTCCGCAACTATGCAGACCATCGGCATTTCTCGCGGCCCCTTAGGACGGGAATGCTCTAAAGAGTTGCCGATAATTCACTGAACTTCGTTCGGATACAATCGGACGTTTAAGGTGAAACGCGAATTCCAAGGGTGCCGATTCTGAAATAAAAAGGGAAAAGCTATGCAGAGTCTGGTCGAGGATATCGACGGAGCTAGCCCGAGAAATGGATCGGGCGGAGAAATGGATCTCCCGTTCTCCGATTATCCGGACATGAAAATTATTTTAATTATACAATTTTAGTTGCGTAATTTTTATTGTAAATGATAATATAATTTTTATTTAAAAAAATAATCAGGATTACAATTATCCTACGAAATGCCAAAATCGCCTGTCCAAATCCATAATTTTACCCGCACGAATTCCTCAAAAACGATTTCACGTAGACACACACACAGTTGCACTGAAAAAAAAAATATCAATGACTAAAGTAAAATTCGGTTACGGGCTGCAAAAGAAAAAAATGGTGTCAACTCTACTTTCAATTCTTGCAATTCCAGACAGGATACAATCGGGCGGTTAAGGTGAAACGCGCATTCCAGGAGTGCCGATTCTGAAAGAAAAAGGAAAAAGCTATGCAGAGTTTGGTCGGAGATATCGACGGAGCTAGCCCGAGAAATGGATCGGGCGGAGAAATGGATCTCCCGTTCTCTCGATTATCCGGAAATGGAAATTGGCAGTCGCATCGAGGCGGCGCGCTCGAACCCCGTGCCTGTTTGCTTTTTCCACCCATTATTTAAAGACCGAGCGTGGTGATTTTCCACCGAACGCGGGAAGGGTGAACGGGCGCATCGGCGCATGAAGGGGCGCGAGGAGGAACCGGAACTGGAGACTGTTAAGGAAAATAGCGTGAATGCCGAGATAGAGAATGGTACTTGGCAGTATTTCGGTATGCCGGCTCCCTGAAAAGCCATTACGGCCCCTGCGTATTGCCTGATACATGGATTCCTTTTCCTTGGGCCACCCTTTTTCAGGCCGCTCCGCACCGTTTGCATTTAAGTGCACGGAGGCGCGGGCGGGTAAGTAATGCGAGGCGAGATAACGAGTAACGAGGAAGCACGAAGCCAACAAACACCGCGGCAGGAAGCGCGATGAGACTCTCGGGAGATTGCTCAAACTTGTATTTTTTTATTTTTTTAATAATTTTTTTTTTAGCGATCTTTCTTCCTTAGACGTTTGGTGGAAAGCGTCCATCGTCACTCGCAAGTGACTCCGATAGGAGCTGTGCACGATCGATAAAGGTCCGTAGGTCGTGAACGCTTGCGAGACGTAAGATTAAGGTAGTTAAAAGGTGCTGAAAATATTAATTTTGCATAATAATAATTATTCGACAATGTTATTATCAAATTTATGAAAAGTAACAGTTTTCAACAAATCTCCAGGAAAGCTAATTTTTTTTTCTTTATTAAAAATGATTCGTTCAGATTTCTGAATACGTATGCATTTCCCAGATTTTTAAATTCGCTTTGAATTTTTTTTATATGAGGAACATGGTTAGGAAGTCAAAAAATTCTAAGAGAATTTAAAAATAAAAAAAAATGCATTTTCATGTAAAAAAAAGTTAGGTTTCCCGGAGATTTGTTGAACAATTCTATTTTTTATCAATTTGTTAATAAAATTATATAACACAAATGGCCGACGCACACAATAATAAAAAACCTGAAGATACCCCACAACACATTGTAGCATTTAATCGGCCTAAAATAAGACATGTGTAACACCATCGCACTTACACTTTTCTTCTCAAACAAAGGCAGACAAGTAGGAGCTACGCGGCCTGAAATACTCCAGCCGATGGCCCAATTAGCAAAAAAAAACACAAACGAAGAAATTTGTAAATACCCGCTTACGAGTGTAAACATTCTGACCAATAAAATTCTCATACTATGTACTACTAATTCTATTTTTATAATTTTATTATTTTAATTATACAATTTTAGTTCCATAATTTTTACTATAAATTATCATTCCATTTTTATTCCAAGGGAGATCCCGGATTACAATTGTCCTACGAAATTCCAAAATCGGCTGTTTAAATTCATAATTTTACCCTCACGAATTCCCCAAAAACGATTTCACGTCGACACACAGATGCCCTATAAAAAAAAAAAAAAAATCAACGACTCAAGTAAAATTCGCTTACGGGCTGCAAAAGAAAAAAAAATTCAATTCTACCTTCAATTCGTACAATTCCAAACAGTATTGAAGCGACAACATGTCACTTTGACAGTCCGCTCGTCGTTGTTCCAATGTCCCATGTAACTGCAAGAATCGAAAAAAAAAAATCTTTTCTTCCGCAGCCGCAATCAAATTTATTGTCCAGTGTCTGACAAGAAATTCGCGCCTTGCGACTTTCCAGTCAAGCTTTCTTTTTTACCGTCCCGAAACATCGTAAAACCTCTATCCGTGTTTCCGGCTGCATCGAAGAGATCGATATGGATCGGTCCGTCTGCTGTGCGAACTCTTCCCTTCCGGCGAATTAAGACTTTTATCCGTGGAGTCGCGACCGGAATCGCTTTGTGAAAGGGACGCGGCGCGCCGCGAATCCCAATACAAACGGAAACGACCCTTTTCTCGTCCTCTCCGGCCCGATCTACTCGTCCGTCGCTGTACCGTTCAACCCTTCGCCGCGCGGACATCCGCGATGGTTGAACATCGACCACCGAACCACCAGCGATCTCCGCCGTTCTCCCTCCCTCGTCTACGTCCGTTATAAGCTGTGCATATAAATGCCAAAGCCACTTCACGTCAATACGAGGCGCGGCCCTCGCTATCGGCCTCGAACCCTTTGCCTCATGTATTTCCGAGCAAACTCCGGCGTCGGCATCGTCGCAGCCTCTCGTCCGTATCCCTCGATTGTTTAACTTTAATAAACCGTACGGCGGGACAAAGACGAGTACCGGAAGAGCTTCTGTATCCATTGCCACGTCGAGAGTGTCCTCGATGACGAAGAGCCGGAGGCTAAATTGCGAGGCGGACGGCGGAATTGAGAGGCAGCAAATTTTTAACGTTGTAAATGTTAAATGGATTACGAGAGGAAAAAAAATTAAAGCGACGGATCAAACCCGGTATAATTTGTGTCGTGTACGGGGGAGAAAAGCTGACGCCGGCCACCCGAGGGAAAACTTCGGTATCTTAGTTATGAAGTTAAACTTCGATTAACAAAGTGGCTTAGTCGACTAGCAAACAGTACCGTTTTATGCTGTAACTCGCTATGGACTATGGAATTTAGGAAGCAGATTGAAAATCTTATTTTTCGCTGGAAGTGACGTCACATCGGAAACACGTTACTTCCGGTTTGAAAATCTCATTTTTCGACCGGAAATCAATTAATCACTAATTTATTCGTTAAACAACAAATATTGTAACGGTCTAGCGTTTGCCGTAAAAGGTTCATGCTGCGATGGGTTATTGTACGATCGGCGAAACTCCAAACGTATTTAGCCACGCGCATTATATAATTAAGCATAAATTCAGTACCGTTTTATTGAAAAAAGTACCGTTCTATGCTATTACTCGCTATGGACTATGGAAATTAGAAAGTGGGTTGAAAATCTTATTTTTCGCCGGAAGTGACGTCACACCGGAAACACGTCACTTCGGAAATACGTCATTTCCGGTTTGAGAATCTTATTTTTCGACCGGAAATGATGCCATGCCGGAAATGCGTCACTTCCGGTTTGAAAATCTCACTTTTCGACCGGAAGTGACGTCACACCGGAAGCGTGTCATTTCCGGTTTGAAAATCGCGTTATTCGACCGGAAGTGATGTCATACAGGAAATATGTGACTTCCGGTTGAAAAATGCTGGTCTCACCTAGTGGCCGGTATTCGCGCACTCTTCCCTGATGTTTATTGTCATTCTTCCATTGGGGATACGTCTCTGCTTTCTCTTTGCGCGTACTGTTTACAATTAAAATTAACGTAATCGTGCGTTAGCGCTTGCGAGTGATCGTACAAGCGAGAGTGCACTAGCTCGCGTTCGCCAAAAGGTTTGGGTAACGTGGCAATTAATCACTAATTTATCCGTTAAACAACAAATATTGTAACGGTCTCGCGTTTGCCGTAAAGGGTTTACTCACGCAGTTGGAGTTCATGCTGCGATGGGTTATTGTGCGATCGACGAAACTCCAAACGTATTAGCCACGCGCATGATACAATACAGTATAAATTCAGCGAGTGAACGTTTGAAAATAATTATTTTGCCAAGCAGTGATTTCGCGCTTTGCCGAATGTATTTTTTAATTCATTGAATTGTTAAAATATATTTCGAACGAAAGTGTAATCAACGAATTGGCACACAAGAGGATATGAGCTCGATACCGAATGACTCGGGAGCAATTTTTACAGTTTACTTGACTATATCGAATGTATATGTATATTCAAACCGGATGTAACGTTTCCCCGTATGATGTCACTTCCAGTCAAAAACCTATGTTTTCAAACCGGAAGTGACGTTTCCCGTATGTCGTCACTTCCAGTCAAACACCTATATTTTCTACGTCACTACCAGTAAAAAGCCGAGATTTTCATACCGGAAGTTACGTTTTTCCACATGACGTCATTTCCGGTCAAAAACCGAGATCTTTAAACTAGACGTAATGTTTGCCCACATGACGTCACTTCCGGTAAAAAAACGAGATCTTCAAACCGGAAATGACTTTTCCCGCATGAGGTCACTTCCGGTAAAAAAAAAAAGTTTTCAAAACCGGAAGTCACGTTTCCCCGCGTGACGTAACTTCCGGTCAAAAACCGAAATTTTCAAACCGGAAGTGACGCTTTCCCAATGAATTTGAATGTGTAAAATTAACTCTCCGGGCGGACGACAAAGGAAGCTATTCGAGATCGCACATTGCGTTCGATCGATCGTCGCATTGCGTAGTCCCACGCGGGTACGGATAAGAACAGTATCGGGCGAGAGGTCCCTCGGCGGGGAGGGACGAGAGAGTTTACCGCAGCGGGCTAAACTCTCGGGGTGACTCTCGGCCACGCGTATCCGAGGAGCGTCATAAAACATTCTTGAAATACGGGCCGTTGCGTGCGGGGTGGGGTCGGGCGGGCTCGTTGGGATTCGGGCGAGTGCCGGTAGGACGGCGCCGGGCCTGCTCCGGGTGGGCTCCGGGACGGATCCCGCGAACCGCACCGCTCGCCGACGAATCTACGTTCCTCGGGTACGTCCGGCGTTAATTTGTCGCTTGGTCGCGGATCGCGGGACCCGCGGGATTCCCTTCCGCGTGGCACGCACGTCGCACGACGGACGGCCCCGTGCGGGCGCGACGGGGAGAAGGCCCGAGGTATATGCACACCGAAATCAGCGGTACGGACGCCACGACAACAACCCCGCGGTTAATGGTCCGTGGAGCTCGACGCACGCGCACGGCCCGTCCTCGCGCCACCCCACGTCCAGCGTTCTCGTACAACCCCCCAAACACCGTGTCCGTTCTTCGTCAGCTCGCGTCCACTCGGCGATTGATTCAACAGTTCCAGAATACTGGAATAAAAAAAAAAAAAAAAAAAACAGAGTCCGGCGCGAACGCCAGTGTCGGAGGGGAACGCAGAGCGGGAGTGAAAAATTGCCTGGTAAATTTGCACAGTTTCGAACGCCGGGAAAGAGAACGGAAAGAACAGCGACCGGTGTGCACGGACAAATTTGTTTACCTTTCGTTTTTATGTGTTTTTTTTTTTTTTTCATCGTTTCCCACAGCGAACGATCGGATTTTATTTAGCCGATACAGATTGAATCCCGTTTCGTTCCACGTTCATCATTATCGTTTGATAGGGCCGGGTTGTCGGTATTTTTTTTTTCTCGATGGCCTTCGGAAGACGGGGGAGTTGCGGAAAAGCGCCCTTGTCTCGTCTCTTTGTTGGGTGGTTTCATTAATTTTTGCCCCCGAGCAAGCGGCGCTTGCCCGGGCACTCGTCAGGCTCTCGTCCCGCCGGCGCACCCGGGAGCGAGAGACACACGGGTAACGGTTGTCGTACACTGACGATCGACTGCGGCGGTAATGGAGTTTCCAGCGATAACGGTTATCCACCCGGTGCTCCGATCGACCCCTCCCGCGAGGTTCTCGCGGTCTTCGCTCGACCCCTCGACCAGGAACTCCTCGCAGTTCCGCGCGCCGCGCCGCTAACGTATTAAGGGCAAAAATCGTCTCGGATAATTGGCGCAATAGTCCGGAGAGCGGAGGATCGTCCGGGTGCGAGGGCGAACCGGGGGGAGAGAAGAGAGAAGAACCGGGGGGTGGGGGGGGGGCGAGGAGGGGCAGGGGGGGCGAACTTAGGGAGTTACTTCTAAGTGGATTCGTTCCTCCGGCTCTTCTCCATGGTTCGCGTGGGAGAGACCGAGCTATTTCCTAGCCCCAATTCCGGGCGATCTTTCGCTTCTGCCCGGAATTTCCCACCAGCGGCAGCAATTCCGGGCGTCCGGCTCCTCTGTATCAGCAGGCGCGCACACGCCGATAACTCGATATTTTCATTACGCTCTTAATCCGGATTTTCTGGCTATATCCTTTTTCGATCTCTTTTATTCGATCGCTCTTCGGTGTATGGACCTTCGATAATTGATCTTCGCGGTATATGTGCAGTGCCGGGGGGAATTTTTCTCGGAGGAGAGTATTAGGAGAGGCGGTTGAAATTCGCGGTAGGCTTCTTGTGGCGACTGCACTGAGAAAAAGAAACGGTTGGATTGGGCAAATGCGCGGTGACGTAGGTTCAATGGTGTATTTTGTTGGTACAACACATATGTTTGTTTCGATCAACAAATTTTGAATAAATTGATGGAAATAATCGCTTAGCAAAACAATGGTTTGGTTGTACCAAACAAATAACAGCTTCGAAGGTATGTGACTGCGTCTTTTGGTTAATCCAACGAATTTTTTTTCTCAGTGTGCGCAACTACGCTAGGGATCTGTCGTGGTGGAAGGGTCAACTGGAGTTGCGGATCGTCGTCCCTTTCGTGACTTTGGAGCAATTTGTTTTCGCGTGCAAAGTACAACTTAACGTATTAGTTGGAGAGACGGGTTGGAAAATAATTTTTTGATCAATTTACCGATTCTTGGAAGATGTTGCCATTGATATTATGATCCTGGAGATCATGAAGATCTGCATGAGACTAAATTTCATGAAGCTAGAACGGCTGCGTTTTGCATCGCAGAAACTTCGCTCGGGGAAGTTCACTTAGAGAATGAAATTCTGCAAGTGAACCATTTTTTTTCTTTCTAAAGCAGCGCATTGGCAGAGACTTGCGAAATATGAAATTTGACGTCATGCAGATATCTTCAGGGTCACTTGATCTCGTGGTCATATCATTCATATAGTGTTCAGATGATTCGACCACTATGGCACTATGGTAGGTACCTGGCATAATGCGGGATTCAACTGGAGTCGAAGATCCACCTCTATCGTAACTTCGAAGCCTTTTTTTGCGCCCAAAGTGAAAATAAACGTAGTGGAGATATGGATTGGAAATGAATTATTGAACCAAATTATCGATCTTCGGTAGATGTTACTGATGATAACATGGCCATATCATCCATAGAGTGGCAAGATGACTTGACCTTTTAGCGAGGGGGCAACCACAGTAACTATTTGTCGTGATACACGATTCAACTGAAGTTGAAGATCGTCACCTGGTTCATGACTTCGAAGCAATGTTTATTGCGTGCACAGTACAAATTAACGTACTACTTGGGAACATGGATGAGAAACGGTCTTTAACTCAATTACCGATTCTTAAAAGACGTTGCTGTTGAAATCATGTCCATATCCTCCACATAGTCTCCGTATCATTTGGCCACGACGGAAGGAATCTGTCGCGATGCAAGATTCAATAAGAGACGCGATCATCATCTCATGACTTCGAAGCGATTAATTGCGCGCAAAGTAAAAAGTAACTTATTTTGCATCGAATCATTGATTGGAAATGAATTCTTGAACGAAATTACCGAGCATCAGAAAATGTTGCTATCGATATCATGTCCATTTCATCCATATGATGACCGGATGATTTGCGCAGCTGCGATCGTTCAATAACGTTACCACTGCTAATCGCCGTAATATTTCGACGGTCGCTTGCCGGTCGTGCGACCAATTCATTTCAAACGCGCGCATCCCGTTTCCACTGCTTTAAAGACCACATCCACATCACCCGAAAATCCCCCATTAAACTCGTCTCTTCGGAAGCAGGAACTCGAACCTCGAGTACCGGCATCTCTCGATTTCAGTGGCTCTTCACCGTAAAATCACTATTTTCCTCTCGACTGCTTGAATCGCGGCGGAGAGTAACCGCACGCGATTGCTCGGGATACCGCGAGCGCGGAGTACTTTCCGTCCCTTTTCCCGGAAGACCCGTAAAAATATCGAGCCATCGCGTTATACACTGGTATCACAGAGCGCCAGTACGACTCTGCCCAGGTACTGCGAGAGAGCTTTCGTCTGTAGGTTTCCTCTCGGTTATGCTCTCTTTCTTTGCTTCCCGCTCGACTCTCCTCGTCGCATTCCCGTAATTGGAAAAACGAAAAAAAAAGTATCGCCGCCACGGAGTCTCGGCCCAACCTATACAGATGTTAAACGTGTGTGCGGGACGAAGGGAAAATACTGGGAACCTCCGAGGCCGTACCATAAGTGCCCAGCGCCTCCGCGGTTTCGGGCGCCACCGTCGCATCCGCGGTTGCGACGGAGAGAGAAGAGCTCGCGGCCACTGCGTGCGAAAAACCCCCGTTTTCACACCTTGTGAAATAAAATTTTGTTCGATACTCGGGCGAAAAACGTTTTCTGAACTCGTGTGATTGCAACACTCGTCAGAAAAAGTTTTTTCGCACTCGTATCGAAATGTACTATTTTTTTTACTTAGCACCACATCAAGCTGTAGTTTTCATCATACTGTTGAAAATTGTTTTAAAATAAAAATTCTAAACTTAAGTAAGTATATTGGAACCGTGTCCATTGAATAATAATACCAGATTAACCAATGACTAATAAGAACATTTATTACGTGTTGATCGAATGGCGAATACAGAAACACCTTGCGTCGGTTACGATATAAACTATAGCTTCATAAAATGTTGAACCATTTTTTTTTACATGTCCTACAAAATATGGGAATAATGTACATGCGACGGATTTGTGTGATTAGATCAACCAGAAACGTGTATTAGGGTGGAGAATAATCGTTTTGAGAAGAGGTAACTTCGAAGAAAAAAATAAACGATAGCTCCTTCAATTTTCGTCATACCAAAATAATGTCTTGTAGTTTCGTAGATAAACTTATTCTCATTAAGATTGATCACAACTATTATGTCCGAAAAATTAACGGTATTCGAATTATTAGCAAAAAACGTAAATTGTGCACGCTAATTTAAGGGCAAATTTGACTACTTTGTATTTAAAGTTGTATAATTTGAAGACTGCGCGTCCGAAGATGTTCTGCAAGGTGCCAATGTGAAGAAAATTGATCAAGCCATACAATGCCACTAGTATCACAGAGCACCAGTGCGACTCTGCCCAGATACTACGAGAGAGCTTTCGTCTGTAGGTTTCCTCTCGGCGATGCTCTCTTTCTTTGCTTCCCGCTCGACTCTCCTCGTCGCATTCCCGTAATTGGAAAAAACGAGAAAAAAAAGTATCACCGCCACGGAGTCTCAGCCGAACCTATACAGATATTAAGGTACTACTAGCGGACAGCCTGAGCCCACGTGAGTTCAGAGAAAAGTGAGAGAGGAATGGCAAACACTTTTCGATGAGATAAAAATCAGGAAAAATCAACCATATGGAAGGTACTGAAAAGATTCATTTTGCATAATAATAATTCCAAAATGTTATTAACAAATTGACGAAAAACATTTTTCAACAAATCGCCCGGCAACCTAACTTTAAAAAAAATTGAAACGATTTATTAATTTTTCTGAATACGTATGAATTTTTTCAGAATGTCGTGTAGTATTTGAAAATTGCGTTTTTAGTTAATAAAAAAACGTCATTTTCAAAAAATGACACGAAATTCTAAAAAAATTCATACGTGTTCAAGAAGATTAATAAATTGTTTTCATATAAACAAAAAGTGAAATTGCCGGAGAATTTGTTGAACATTTTTTTTTCATTCATAAGTTAATAACATTTTGTAAGTATTATTATTATGCATAATGAATCTTTTCAGCACCTTCCATATGCTTAATTTTTTTCAGATTTTCATCCCGTCGAGAACTGTTCGCAGTTCTCTATCAATTCTCTCCGAACTCACGTGGGCTCAGGCTGTCCGCTAGTCCTACCTCAACCGCGAGTGTGAGAAGAGAGCGAAACTACCGGGAACCTCCCAGGCCGTACCATAAGTGCCCGGCGCCTCCGCCAGTTCTGGCGCCACCGTCGCATCCGCGGTCGCGACGGGGAGAGAAGAGCTCGCAGCCACTGGCACGATTACGACGACTGCGACTCCCATGAAAATCCCCGGTGAGAGCTTCCGCGAAATGACGAGAGGAGTGTGAGACGCGCCGCCGGAAGTGTGCGAGAAGGGGGCCGTATTCGGGAGGGCGCGGAAGGGAAAAGGCGCGATATGCATAATCCGTACTTAGTCGAAGCCGACGAAGCGTCCCGCGGCCCATTCGCACACTCGTCCTCGTCGTCGTTGGCACCGAGGCGAATTCCGACGATTTTCCAGCCCGCGCCGCTTTCCTCGCGCGCTGACGCGGGTAACAAGAGCCGTGAATCAGGATTCAGCCGCTCCGTCGGGAGCCCGCCAGGAGACCCTGCAGCGCTGCACTGCTTCTTATACTCGTTTCGAGCTTTCGCCTCCTCCGGCCCAACCCGAAGGCGAGGGCGGTGTGTGCGGTGGAGAATCTTCTTAGAGCAATTTGTAGCGCAAACTACCGCGGCCGTATAAAACGCTACGGTGATGTTTATGAAAGGGTATTGGAGGAAGAAGAGGAAGAAGCGGAAAAACAGCGGGAGGGGCGGTCGAGAATGCCGAGGAGTGCAGAAGAGATACGATGGCGAGGAGTTCGGCGGACCGAGATCGTAATCTGACGGGGACGAGAAGAAAAGTTTCCATGCACCGTACGGTGTACTCTCCTTCCGGCGTTGCTCGCACGGAGCGGAAGTCGCGAGGCATGTGGCGAGAGAACGATAACAGGTAGACGAGCTTCGTTCGATCCGAAGAAAAATCGGTCTCTTCGGCGACCTGTGCGTCTGTTCTCGGATGAATCCGTCGTGGGATGTTCGTTGCGGCATTGCCGTACAACGAGTGTATGCGACGCTGTGTGCGGTAATAATGTTATTGCGTCGCGTCTCTCGTATATTATTTTGACGAAGGGAGACGGGAGGACGTTTCCATCTGGGCGGGACAGGAATGAGACAGGGGAAACGTCGTTTCTTACTCGCGAAGGAGAGACGGCGGGTAAGCAGTGACGAGTTTTATTTCTTGATACGGCTATGTTCGCGTCTGTTTGCACGAGTTTCTGCTTGGTCGAACGGTACGATGTCATTCTTCGGAGATGCACGCGCAACGACGTCGTCGCTTTCGGTCTCCCGGAGATGTAATTCGCTTTCGTAAGACGCGACGAGTTGGAGAATTTTTTTTTTTTTGTTTGCGATTAATGAAAGAATCTTTCGCAACGCGTGCACGAGGAGTGCCACATTTCGTACCTGCAAGAGGTGGCAAAAGTGGCGCTTTATGGCAAGGCACGCTGTAATGGCACTGCGCGTGCGCACATTCGCTGAATTTTACTTCACGCACGCTAATTTTAATTCTAGCACCTTAATTTTACTTCTCGTACGCTAATTTTACTTCTCGCACGCTAATTTTACTTCTCGCCTGCTAATTTTACTTCTCGCACGCTAATTTTATGACCGAAAAATTGTACGTGAAAACCTCCGCCCGCCGACCATCTTGGGTAATCTGGAACGCGGACTGCAATGCCTTTTTATTCCACTGATACGTTACTCGTACATGATTATAGTAAACGGGGAACGAGAGAAGCTTCTCGCGGGCATTTTAGAATTCGAATGGGCACGCGACCAGATAGCCTCGTATAACTCGGAGCCTCTGTGTCGCGTCCCGAAATATATCGAGAGGCGTGCGCCGGACGTCGGGGGAGGGAGAGAAGCTGTAGCAAAGTCGGATGAAGCGAAATATCCTTGGCCGCCCACATAGTTTCCACCAATTTCCTGACCCGAAGTGACAAGAGTTAGCGGGAAATAGGCATACGAGGTCTGTGCTCGGTGCATTTACTCATCTCATCCCGGCGCCCTCAGCTGCCATCTTGCCTCGCGGCAACACGTGTACGCCGCACACATTGCACAAAAATTACCTTCACGCGAATGGTATTGTAAAAAAAATTATTCATTTTCATTAAATTAAAATAAATTTAATTTTTCAATTTACCGTCCGCGAAAAAAAAGTTATTTAAAATTGAAATTATTTAAAATTGAATCCGGGACAAACGACACGTTATCCGTTCTGACGTCTGAACGGGACTTAAGTATTGAACAAAAAAAACGAGTGTTTCCGTGGAGAATTAAATGAATATTCCGAAAAAATTGTGAATTGTTCGACGTTTAGTTTTCGAGATATCTCGAGTTTGAAGAGAAACGTAGCAGCGCGCTAGCGTCGCATCTGTCGCGGATAAGCGCCCTGGAGAACGCCACACCAATCCCACACATTGCATTAATAAAAATCCCTTCACACGAAAGGTACGTAAAAAAAATTATTAAATTTAACTAAATGAATTTAAATTAAATTTGTTAATTTGCCGTCCGCAAAAAAAAGTTATTTAAAATTGAAGTTTGCATGATCTTCATCCATCTCATATATCAATCTGGGACAAACGACACGTTATCCGTTCTGACGACTGAACGGGTCTTTAGTATTGAAGAAAAAAAAAAAAAAACCAGAGTGTTTCGGTGAAGAATGAAACGAATATTCCGAAAAAATCGTGAATTGTTCGACGTTTAGTTTTCGAGATATCTCAAGTTTGAGGAGAGACGTAGCAGCGCGCGAGCGGCGCATTTATCTGCCACGGATAAGCGCCCTGCGAAGCGCCACGCCAATCCCCACCGCCGCTGTATCGCGACGGCAATACATTGCGAGGCCTCGCTGTCTTCAACGAGCTCGGCGCTCTGACTCATCGCATCTACGACACTGGCAGATCTCGCGGGATTCCCGAAACTTTTGTCCAATTTCTTGGAAACCCGGGAGGTTAATTTATCGGGCAGTCGTTGCTAAAAGAACGCGGTCGAGGTCGACGATCCGTCCGGTCGGAACTATAAAATCTTAATTGACGGCTGAAAGGTTTTCTCTGACAGGGGGGAGTAATGTATTCTGTCAGCTGGTGGACCGATTCGATCGACGTCGCGAGTCAGCTTAAACCGAGGTTAGGTTTGTACCTGACCTCGTTTGAACACTATCTTAACGGGTGGGTCAGTTTTTTTTCAATCTTAAGAAATACATATTGAATATTTTAAAGACACAAACTTTTCATATATATATACATTATATTTTATTATTTTATATATATGTATATATAATATTAACGTAATGTAATGTAATGTACACTGAACAAAAAATATTGATTCAAGAACAGTGACACTTGCGGGCTGCCATGGACATACGCTGTTATTTTAAGTCTATTTTGCTTGATATAACGACGCATGATAATGAAACTATTACATATCTTCTCATAAATTTCATGGGGATTGGTTCATTTTGATATATAATTGTTGGAATGAAAATAATAATTACACTGACTACATGTGTCAATGGCAGCCCGCAAGTGTTGAATCAATTATATTTTTTTACATTAAAATTTCGCACTCGTATCGAAATGTTCTATTTTTTTCTTCGCACCACATCAAACTGTAGCAACTCTGTGTAAATATCATACTATTGAAAATTGTATTTAAAATAAAAATTCTAAACTTACATAAGTATATTGGAACCGTGTCCATTGAATAGTAATACCGGATTAACCAGTGACTAATAAGAACATTTATTACGTGTTGATCGAATGGCGAATACAGAAATCCCTTGCGTCGGTTATGATATAAACTTTGAGAAGAAGATAATAAACGATAGCTCCTTCAAATTTAATCGTACCAGAATGATGTCTTGTAGTTTTGTAGATAAACTCATTCTCATTAAGATCGATCGCAACTATTACGTCCGAAAAATTGACGGTAGTCGAATTATTAGCAAAAAACGTAAATTGTGCACATTCATTTAAGGACAAATTTGACTACTTCCTATTTAAAGTTGAATAATTTGAAGACTGTGCGCCTGAAAATGTTCCTACAATGTTCCAATGTGAAGAAAATTGAACAAGCTGTACTATGCCACTATTTTTATGCCCTTCGATTCTGAACGTAAATTGGCCCCGTTACCCAAATACATCAACTTCTTATGCGTTAATCAAACAAGAAGTACAAAAATCGATTGCGCCACCTCTTCAAAAAATCGCCCACCCTTCCCCTCCTACAACTTTCAATAGTACAATATAAACTACAGTCTCACAGTAAGCGAAAAAAAAAAAAAAATGATATAGTCTGTACATATTACTTACGATCTTTTTTCATAAATTTTTTTGTTTTCCATTTTATTGGAAACTTCGGTAGGGAAGCGAGTGGTCGCGCGAGGGTGAGAACAAAAGTGCAAGAGAGGCAGCCCATCAGAGACTTTACTCCCCATTCCCCCCTATGTGTACGTCCGTGTGTGTGTGTTTAGCGAGAGGCGGAGGTAAAAATGTGCAGAATCCATACGTGCAGCGCTCTCGGGCGAGCAGCCCTGAATTTATGACAAGGTTCAACGAAGACCACGTTTCATTGACGTTGGCCTGGAGGAGGGCGGAAGAGGCGGGCGGGGCGGGGGGGGGGGGGGGGGGGGGGGGAGGGGTGGAAGGGATGTTGAACGCGCAGCAGCAAAGAGGGATTCAAGATTCCTGGACCGCTGCTGGAGGTTTCCGGTATCTCCGGAGAAATGAAAACTTCGCTGCTTTCACCGATATTATAGTGAACAGTACCGTATCGCGCAGCGCCCAACATACCTATGTAGCATCTTCGCGGAACGGCTCCGAAAAGGATGGAGGGATGGAAAACGGGAGAAAAAAAAATAAGTTGCTTCATTCTTTTTTCTTTTCGGAGCATGTGGGGGAAAAAAAGAATGTTCGAAACAGAGGGGGTTGCGGTCGAAAGATTTGCCGGTAGCGACCGCGACGGCGCAGCGGTGAGAGAAGAGCTCGAAACTTGGCCGTCGTGCGTTAAAAATTGTTTCTCCTCGCCGTGGAAAAAAAAAGTCGGCCGCACGCGCAGGTAACTTAAATTCCTCGCGTGCCGCGCTGCTTTACATTCGTTCGCGCGACGCGAATAATTCTCGTGGCTTATCCGAAGCCCGTTGTCGGCCCCTCACGATTTTCCGTATTTTCCGCGCGTCGTCGTCGTTCTCCCGTGCTCGTCGCCCCCGAAAAGTTACAAGCTACGCGCGAGAGAAGGTCGCCCCGTTTCCCGCCCCGGTAACTCACGCGCTTCCCTCGCGCACCGGGAAACTTTAATTAACCCCTGTGAATTAACGGAAGCCGAGTGCGCGTCCGTCCTGCGACGCGATACAGAAAATATCTCGCGCACGTAACGGGCGTACAAAATTTTTCGTGCGATTTTACGTTCGCTCGCTCGTGCAACGTGCGTGTTACACGTGCGCGCGATTGTGCGCGCTCGTTGTATCGCGATAGCTGCTGTACGCATCTAATTTCGCCGGTGCAGTCCGCGCACGCTTGTGTGCGACGTTTCCACCTCCATGCACTGGCCCCCGACAACGGAACAATTTATTCTCCATACAATTTTGTCGCGAATCCTTAACGAGTTTCCCGCCGGCAATCGCGCGACCTCGTGGCTTCTGAAATTTTTTGCCTCGCGACCACGGACGCTCGCCGTGTCACGCTTGCGCATGAAATATTCGACCGGAAGTGACGTCGGACCTAAAATACGTCACTTCCGGTTTGAAAGTCTCATTTTTCTACCGGAAGCGACGTTGTACCAAAAATACGTCACTTCCGGTTTGAAAATCTCATTTTCCGACCGGAAGTGACGTCATACTGAAAATACGTTACTTCCTGTTTGAAAATCTCATTTTCGGACTGGAAGTGACGTCATATAGAAAATTTGTCGCTTCCGGTTTAAAAATCTCATTGTTCGATCGGAAGTGACGTCACACTAGAAATACGACACTACCGGTTTGAAAATTTCATGTTTCGACCGGAAGTGACGTCACACCGAAAATACGATACTCCGGTTTCAAAATCACTTTTTGACCGGAAGTGACATCACAGCAGATATCGGCGCTTCCGATTTGAAAATCTCCTTCTCCGACCGGAAGTGACGCCATTCTAGAAATACGAGACTACCGGTCTGAAAATCTCGTTCTCCGACCGGAAGTGACGCCATGCTAGAAATACGGGACCACCGGTTCGAAAATCTCGTCCTCCGACCGGAAGTGACGTCATGTCGGAAAAACGTCACTGCCGGTTCGGAGATCTAATTTTTCGACCGAAAGTGACGTCGTACCGGAAATACAAGGCTCCGCTTTGAAAATCTCGCTTTTCGACCCGAAATACGTCGCATCCGGTCGAAAGACGACATTTTCGATCCGAACAGCGAACGAACCCAAAAACGGGCGAAAAAAAAAAAAAAAAACAATTTTGAGCCAGTCCCGACGGATATATGCGCGCCGGTCACGCCAGCCACGGTTCCGGAATACCGCACTCCGCACCGGACAAACAAACGGGTTAATTAAAACCTCGGCGGTACAGTGTGGCCGGCGTATAGCGAAAGCAGAATGGGTTTGCTCTGCCCCCCCCCCCCCCCCCCTCTCGCTTCTCCATCGAACACAATGCAGCGTGGAGTCCTGGGACGCTTTCTATTCGAGCACGCTCACGCACACGGTGTCACGGGGTAGCGACCTCCGTCTCCTCCGCCAACCCCGCCTCTCCCATATCGTCCGATACAATATGTATGTATATCAAGCGCGCACCACACGCGACCTACAATATCGACACACGAGCGCCACTCGTCCAGCCTCCGCCTCACTCTCCCTCTCTCCGGTCGCACAACGTTACTTTCCCATAGACGCTTATGCTTTGCGCTTCGGGCCGACGGTCCTGCTTTCGTCATGCATATGCATTTTCCGACGCTGTCCGCCCCCGCTGGAAGAAGCAATTTTCCGTATGACCGTAGAGGCCCGCGTTGCATGCTGGCTCCTTTTTTTTTGTTCCTCCCCCCCCTCACCCTTCGCTCTTCGGCGACAAACCCCTTTCACCGTGCTCCTCTGTTCTGTTCGCCCTCGATTATGACACGACGTGTGTCCCCTGCATTCCCGCCCTCGTCGACCCGAGTCCAAAATGCGCGCATCTATATACACTTGTAATTATCCCTCTTGTGTCGCGACGCACGGAGACGCGCATGCGCGTTCGCGAACAGGTGAAATAATTATGCCGCTTTGTCACAATTGTACAGGGAAGCGTCGCGCTGCTTGACGCTTTCACCCTATGCAATTTCTAGTCTGTGTAACCGTCGCTGTAGCTCTCCGTAGTTTCGGTTATTTATTTTATTATTAGGCGACGTGTTTGTCGCACAGGGTCACGTTCCCTCGGCACTCGAGAGACGGTACCGTGGAAACGGGATTCGAATACCACGTCGGGGGGTGAAGCAGGGTCGCTAGTCTATTAGCGCACGAGCGAGCAGGGGCGACGAGACGAAATGGGGTACTGCTAGCCAGTTCTGGAAACCGTACATATATGGATATATATACACATATGGATATATATATGTATCGACTGCTAAAATGCAAGAGGGCGTATCTCGCGTGTTAAAGCGTAGGAGTTACGCCCTTTCCAGTCCTGGAAACCGTACGTATGTATACATATGGATTTATATATATATCGACTGCTAAAATGCAAAAGGGCGTATCTCGCGTGTTCAAGCGTAGGAGTTACGCCCTTTCCAGTCCTGAAAACTGTACATATGGATGCACACATGAATATATGCTGAAATCTATTTTTTTGCTGAAATACAAAAAAGCGTATCTCGCGTGTTAAAACGTAGGATTTACGCCCTTTCGAGTTCTGGAATCCGTACATATATATACAAATGGATATATATGTACGACTGCAAATATCGACTGCAAAAATTCAAAAGGACGTATCTCGTGTGTTAAAGCGTAGGAGTTACGCCCTTTCCAGTCTTGGAAACCGTACATATGTATACACGTGGATAAATATATGTATCTAATGCTAAAATGCAAAAGGGCGTATCTCGCGTGTTGAAGCGTAGGAGTTACGCCCTTTTGGTTCTTAGCGGTCGATAGATGGATGTACATGTAGTCCTCCACTCTCGCTCTCGTCAGCGTCCTCTCCACTCCTTGGGATCCTCGTCGGCTTTCATTTGGGCAACCGCACGTACCAACGGGTCATACCTCACGTAGAGAGGCCGCAATGTGAGGCTTAAGAGTGCGCTACGCTCGAGCCAACAGCACCCCGACGTGCTTTCCGCTATGCATATGCATTTTCCTTCGTCGTCTTCGTCACACTCGCATTCCCTCCGTCGGCTTTTACTGCACCGAGAAAGGTATTATTCTTCGTTACGTGCCGGAGGGGGCCGTTCGAGGGAACGCGTTTTGGTCTCGTGGTCCACTTCGGGCACGAGCCGGGAAACGCGGGAGACAACGGCACGCCGGGGATGTTTCTGTCGCGGTTGTTATCGTGTAGGACTGCACTCGGTGCGGTAAAGGCCATGTGCAAATATTGGCGGAACGGAGTGGGTTTTTCATTCGGGTTGTATTCTGTGATATCAGCTGCGATCAGCTGCACTTGCAGTCGTAGCTTGCTGTTGGGATTGGAGGCGCGCGGAGATCGATGCTTGACCTTTTTGGGAGGTTATTAAATTGGACAATTATTGTTGGCAGATAAAGGCCATTTTCAATCCGTTAGGGGGCAGAATTGATTCGTCATATGATTTGGGCAACAAAAACGATCATGCAATGATACAAAAGTGTTGAGTAATCCGGATTTTCTTGAATTAGTATCAGCGAAAAGTGGGCCAATACCGACCACATGTGATTAGTACTTTAATTCGTACCGAAAATGGCACTTGCAATCGTAACTTGCGTTGAGGATTGTAGACTCGCAGAGATCGATGCTTGGTCTTTTTGGGAGGTGATTAAATGGACAATTTTTTTAAATGGATAAAGTCCATCTTTTCATCCGCCAGGGGACGAAATTGATTCGTCGTACGATTGGGAAAACGCAAGTTAGAAAGTAAAGATACAAAAGGGTGACATTACCGGGTTCTTCCTGAATCCGTATCAGCGAAAAGTGGGCCAATACCGGCCACATGTGATTAGTACTTCAATTCGTACCGAAAATGGCACCTTCAATCGGAGCTTGCGTTTGGGATTGTAGGCTCGCAGAGATCGATGCTTGGCCTTTTTGGGAGGTGATTGAATAGATCATTTTTTCAGACGGATAAAGGCCATCTTTTTATCCGCCAAGGGACAAAATTGATTCGTCGTACGATTGGAGAAATCAAATTCAGAAAGTAAAGATACAATAGGGTTAAGCAACCGGATTTTTCCTGAATTCGTATCAGCGAAAAGTGGGCCAATACCGGCCACATGTGATTAGTACTTCAATTCGTACTGAAAATGGCACCTTCAATCGTGGCTTGCGTTCAAGATTGTAGGCGCGCGGAGATCGATGCCTGCCTTTTTCGGAAAGCGATCAAATGGACAATTTTTTAGGCCGATAAAGACCATCTATCGATCAGCCAGGGAGCAGAAATGATTCATAGTTTGCCAGACAGGTTTGCCGGACAGGTTTTTTATAGAATTCATAGATAAATCCCCTTCAGAGCGTTAAGATGCAAGCAGAACACAGCTAGGTTTATACCAATACAAATAGAAATCGGAATTTCTTTGATACCAAATTCCAAATTCAATTTTGGGCTCCAATTCGCCTGCCTCGATAGGCAGGCAAATTGGACGCCGGAGCCGTGCAAATACCCTAAGTACTTGAAGTACGTATTGAAGTACCAAGTACTTGAAGTACTGAGCGATGCGCAGTTCTTGAGCACTGACGCATTGAGCACTGGCAGAACTGAATTGCTGAAGTTCCGAGTACTGGCCACTGACTCGGTACTTCGTACTTCAATATGTTCTTCAAGTACTTAGTGTATTTGGCCAGCTACGAAACGAACGATATAATCCAAAGATACAAAAGCGTTAAGCAATACGCTTTTCCCCGAATCCGTATCAGCGAAGAGTGCGCCAATACCGGCCACATGTCATCACACCGAGGACAAAAAATTGTTGGATTAACCAAAAGTCGCGTTGACATACGTTCAAAGCTGTTATTTGTTCGGTACAAACATAGCATTGTTTTGTTGAACGATTATTTGCTTCAATTTATTCAAAAATTTTCGATTGAAACAGACATTTTTGTTGAACCAACCAAATACACCTTTGAACGTATGTCACCGCGCATTTGTTCGATCCAACCATTTATTTTTCTCAGTGTAGTTCTTGAAATCCGTACCGAAAATGTGCACTGCAATGCTGGCGCGCCGAGTGCATCCATCCGGTTCGTTGCGTAATCCCTTATGCGTGCTTCCATTAGCGTTAGGAGGATCACGAAAGGCGGGCTTTTTCTCACGCTCTCCCGTCGTGACGAGTACATTGGCCGTAAAGGTGCGCGGTCGTTCGGAGCACGAGTGTCACTTAAGCTCGCTCCAAGGTGGACGCCCGTGCGCAGTCACACGTCACGGGCTCTATGAACGACAGCGGACGACGTCGACGACGAGGACGTCTTAGGATCGTTCACCCGTTTCTCGAGTGGGCCGAGTCCGCGCCGAGCGGCACAGTCGTTGGCCATCCGCGCCGACGACGAAATACAGTCGTCGGCATGCTCTCGTCGTCGTTTCTCGCACGGAACTCGCCGCATCCACCGTCGACGTCTGTCGGAATTGTACAGGGTTGATCTTTACAACTGCTCCGCTATTACATTGGCTACGAGTAGCTACTTCGTCGCGTCTCAGGTGCGAGACTCGCACAACCTCTCCAATTCTTTACGGGCGAGTGCCAGAGAGTCTCCCCTGTCGAGAGCAACTGCAAATGTACAACTTACGTTAAGACACGTAAGTTTTTTCTTTTATGAATGAAATGTTTGCAAATGTGTGAATGTTTATTTTTTAATTTAAATATTTAATATTTATTCCGGCTGGTCGAGTGTATACATTGGTTCATTTTTTTCTTCTTTTTATTATAATAATATATATTAACATAGAGTTAATTTGATTTGAATAGTTCGTCATTGCAATCGCCTTGAGCAGGTCACATAAGCCCGTTGAGCTTGTCCGCAACCTCCAATCGTCCAACCTAACTTAAAACCAAATCTAATAAACATAGAAAATCTAGATAAAATGTAATTCTTCTAAAAAAGAGATAATCAATTGAAACAAAAACAGAAAAATGCAATCTTTAATATTCTTCGCTTCCATTGCTTGAAGAGAGCAATTCTTCGTTTAACTTCCTTTCAATTTTTTTTTTTACTTCACACTTTCCTCGCATTCGCTGGTAGCCTATTAAAGTAGTTTATTTCTATAAAATCGTAAGCTTTCCTTCCAACCCCTTTTTTTTCTAATACCTTGCCTAAAGCTAACGTTTCGGGCATTTCTACTTGTTCCTCCATAAGACCTCAATTCCTTATTCTTGACTAGTTGCATCACGGCCGTACTCTGATACATTCCAGCGATCCCTGACATTGATGTTTCCTGAAATAGCATATTTACTACGTGATCTATTTATTTACGGCGGACGAAAAACTTTGAAAAAATCGTTTTAAATGTTGGTAGTTTTCGTCTTCAATTTTTTACGAGCGTTAGTGGGTTGGAAAAAAAAAAGTTTTTCGTCGTAAAGGGTAGTAAATAGAACTAGAATTCCGACGGTGAGAGACCGTCACTGCGAGCCGACTTTAAATGTAGGTCAGCCCGGACACGGAAATACTCGTGGGCCGTGCCGAGATTTAGGGGACAGACGGGTGTGGGAAATGTAAAATATATAGTCGTACATCCGCGGAGAGGTCGAAGACGCACTCGAATTACTCGTGGCACATTCGCGAGGTGGCTTAAGCTTCGTTCCCGGAGATTCAAGGGAGACAGGTGCGCTCGCTGCAACGCACCGGAGTCCCGTTTCCACTTTCCTCTATAATCCGATATTACTATGTAATCCGCGCAGACAGTTACGAAATCGTTGTGCACACGGGGACTAGACGTTCCCGGATGTGAGCTAAATTCTTGCTTGTCGTAAAAAAAACAATAAATATTTGGACCCCAGTCTGACCCGCTTAACGACCTGTTTCTTTTTTTTCTTATTTTGTGACACCCAGTATTTTGTATTTTGTATTTTGTAACACAACATTGTAACAGCATTTTGTAACAGAAAGGCAGGAGTCTGCATTTGAATTTTACACATGGACATAAAGTTATAATTTGAGGTTGTTGGTTTGCTTATTTATTTGCTTGTCCCAATAAAAAATAAAAAAAAACGGCGCTGTGCACTTCCGGTGACGTCACATCAGAAGTCACTTCCGGTTGCCAATCTAATTTTCCGATCGGAAGTGACGTCATACCGGAAACACGTCACTTCCGGTTAAAAAGTCTTGTTTTTTAACCGGAAGTGAATTTGTACCGGAAATACGCCGCTACCGGTTTAAAAATCTTATTTTCCTACCGGAAGTGGCGTCGTACCGGAAGTTCATCACTTCTGATTTGGAAATCTTATTTTCGAAGCAGGAAGTGATGTCACACCGCAAATACGTCACTTCTGGTTGAAAAATCTTACTTTTCCACCGGAAGTGACTTCGTACCGGAAATTGGGCACTTCCGGTTGATCAACGGGCTTTACGGACCGAAAGTGAAGTATTTCTATGAAATCACCGGAAAAACAAATTTTCGGTTCCTAAATTCCATAATCCATAGTGTGAAGGTGAGAAGCGCCCAATCTACAATAAGCTGCTAGTTACATATAAAAATCATAAATATTTCACTCACATTAAATATGCAGAGAATGTATTGCGATTTTATATAACATATGCAAAATTGACTGTCTATTCTGGAGCCAATAAACAATAAATGGCGATCGGTAAACGAAGACAACGAGATAAAAAAATCAACGAAAAAAATGTATTGAACGGATCATCGTTTCTTCAGATTACATTTTTTTGGTAAAAAATCTTAATTTTTCTCTCGCTCGGAATTGAGACGTCGATGAGGACGCGAAGTCGATTATTTTCCGAGGGTTGCCATCGAGATATTGTGTCCGAATAAGGCGGGACAATGGACCGGAGCGACGTATAATGTTTGGAGATCGAGTGCCAGTGTGAACGATGGAGCCGAGAACGGGAAGTACGATGAAATTCTCGACCTCTACCCGGGATTCCAGCTTATATCTCAACCCCTAGGCAACCCCCTGCGCGCATTCTCTGTTCGTCCTCTGCCTCGTGCCTGCGCCTTCCTTTAATCCCCCTCCTCCCCACCCCGTGCGCGTGCGATACAAAGAAAGTCTCTCGAGTCATCCCGCACTACTTCGACCCCCCCGTCAGCCCGCGCTCGCTCCGAAACGCGTGTTATTCCGCTGCGGGATGTGCCAGAAATCGACAGGAAGATCGATCACCTCGGAATCAATTTTCCGCTGACTCTCACTCTCAATTTTTTTTTTTTTTTTTTTTCGATCCACTCTCATCTCCCCCGGATGATGTGACGCGTCGAGAGAAAGCTGAATTCAATGATATCGCGTACACAAAAAAATAAAGATCCGCTAACAACTCACCCTTAACTTGGGGATTTCTTTTTAACTCCAACGGAGGCTGAAGAAGGGTCGACGAATCTGATCGCATCGCGGAGGTCTCATTATTTTCGTGAACCAAAATCATTTCACGGAAATAAAATAGTTATTTAATATGATTGAAAAATTATTTCACGGAAATACAATAGTTATTTAATATGATTAAAAAATTATTTAATCTGATTTCAAATAATGATTTAAAGTGATTTCAAATTATGATTTAAAGTGATTTCAAATTATGATCTAATCTGATTTCAAATAATGATTTAATCTAATTTTAAAGAATTATTTAATCGGATTGCTGATCCGAAAGAAGCCGGCGCAGTCGTCTATGATGTTAACAAGCCCCCCTGAACATGGGGATGTATTTTTATCCTCACCAGGGGCTGAAAAAGGATCGACGAATCGGATCGTCTCGTCAAGGTCTCATTATTTTCGTGAACCGAAATCATTTCACTGTTCAGATTAAAAATAATTATTTAATATGATTATAAAAATTATTGAAGCTGATTTAAAACAATGATTTCATCCGATATCAAATAATAATTTAATCTGATATCAAATAATAATTCTATCTGATATCAAATAATAATTTAATCTGATATCAAATAATAATTTAATCTGATATCAAATAATAATCTAATCCGATGTCAAATAATAATTTAATCTGATCACTGTTCCGCGACAGTCCAGCGCATTCGTGCGCGACGACCCCGATGGTCAGAAATTCCCCTCCAAAGAGGCCTCGACATCCTGACCCACCAGATGCTCAAGCTCGTCCAGCCACTGACCTTCCCCGTCGCGCATCTTCTCCCACAACTCAATCGACCCAAAATCACCAGCGACATCGCCGGAATCGCCCTTAGCGTGTTCTCGAGGTCTTCCCGCGCTCTCGCTCCAGAAAAGGTCACCGAGTAGAAAAGTCGCTCGACCCGCCGCGCGTGCCGGCCGCGCGTAGGGCCGCTACCGGCGGGCTCGGCCGCACGGTAGTTCGAGCCCATCATCGCGTAGAGCGCGCGCGTTTCGTCGCTTCCCGGATAATTTTAGATCGGCGAGATAGCGTCTTCTCGTTCCGGCCGCGGGGCGAGCGAGCGGGACGGAGGAAGCGAGGAGCTCGCGGGTGAGACCAAGAGGAAGACGTTGGCGAGCGTCGAGCGAGAAACGTCGTGGGCAGGGTGAAAGAGGCGGCGAGCCTCGCGGAGAGGGAGGAGGACGGGGAACATTGAGTGAAAAAGCTCCGCTCGGCCGGAGTGGGAGGAAGCGAGCGAGCCGGGAAAGAGACCGAAAGCGCGACAGAGCGAGACTCCGGGAGCGAGCGGTCTCGCGAACGCAGTTACGCCGACCGGCTCAGACCGTGTGTGCCGCCAAATTGAACCCCGTGAGCGCGTCGGCAGAGAGTGCACGCGCGAGCTTTCGAACGCCGTTTGACGAAAGGCGAAATAAGGCGAAGAGCGAAGAGCGAGAATTAACAAAAAAAAAAAAAGGGAGCTCCGCTGTGCGGGACGGTTTCGGGGCTGCGAGGGGGGGGGGGGGAGGAGGAGGCCGAAGAGGCGGAGAAAGTCGAGTGCGGCGTACACGCGAGGTGGACGGGCCACTTCCGGTTCCCTGTGGCACGTACGGATTTCCTACGAATCTCGAACGGGTGACCCGGAATAATTCGTCGGAAGGGGGGGAAGGGGAGGGTTTGCTTCTTATCGCTTTTTTTTTTTGTCGTTTTGATACCGGAAGGTTTGAGACGGAGGAATCTGAGGACTGTGCGGGGTGGTGCGTGGTTTAAGAAAAATAGTATGTGCGTGCGCGGGCGCCGGGTTACTCGTGCGAGGCCGGGATGATTCACTCGACGGACGGGCGCGAAGCGGCCTCTTGAACTGTCGTCCCTCGATCGACTTTGCAGCCCTCCGGCGAGGGAGGCGGACGGGTGGAGGAGAAACAAGTGGGGTAAGCTTTTGGCGTCGATGGGTCGAATGTGTCGCGAGGGAGCTGTCGATGAGCCGCGGTTGCGGGGAGACTTTTGTGGATGTTGAAATTCGGGAGAGAACTTCGCATGGGAGATCGTTAACCAACGATCCATGTCAAGTCCGCAGAGAAATGTGGAAATGTGGAAATGTCTGGAATGTGGATTTAATTCCGTACTGAGTTCCAACTAAATTACAACCAGGTGCTTTTTAGGTGCGCATTTGGTAGTAAGTTCCAACTAAGTTCTTTTTGGGTACTGTTTTGTACTAAGTTCCAACTAAGTGCTTTTTAGGTGCCAATTTGGTACTAAGTTACAATTGAGTGGTATTTAAGTGCTAATTTGGTATTAAGTTCCAACTAAATTCCAACTAAATTCCAACTAAATTCCAACTAAGTTCCAACTAAGTTCCAGCTAAGTTCCAGCTAAGTTCCAGCTAAGTTCCCACCAAGTTCCAACTAGGTTCCAACTAAGATCCAATCAAGTTCCAACTAAGTTCCAACCAAGTTCCATCAAGTTCCAACCAAGTTTCAACTAAGTTCCAACTGTATACCAACTAAGTGCTTTTGGGTCCCGATTTGGTACCAAGCATCAACTAAGTTTCAACTAAGTGCTTTTTCGGTGCTCACTTGATACTAACTTCCGACTAAGCTCCCAACGCTACCAACTGTCGGTTCGCGGTCTGGCGCAGCCGCGGAGGGGGAAGTCTCGCGGATCCGCGGAAGGAGGGAGCTTTAACGTCAGTAAAAAAAGAAGAAAAAAAAAAAGATACAAGTGCGAGTAGTCGACAGCGGAAGGTGCTCGAGAAACTGCGCTTGGAGCTGGCGAGATCCAGTTGCTTCGGTTAGTCCGGTGACTCTCCAGTGGTCCAGACAGAGGGTTCGTCGTTTTTCGACCGACGTATACATAGACACGGGGAAACCGTGCTGCGAGTGTTCGAAGTTTGCCGCAACGGGTGTGCGTGAAACTGGGCGAGGGATGAATCGCACCACTCAGTCGGGGCGAAGCTCGCCAGTCCGGTAGATTCGGTTTATAAAAAAAAAATATATAAAAAGAAAATTAAGAAGAAAAAGAAACGGAGCGCGGAGGAAATTCGCCCCGGGTTCCTCTCCGCTCCGCAGGAAAGGATTGCACGGACGGGAGCGCCTTCCCTCCACGGTGTAACGGGTGCCCGTGAAATAGTGGGCGAATAAATCACTTTGCAAAGGAGACTGCGGAGAATCCAGTGGCGAGGGGCGAAGGCTCGAGTCGCCGCTTCCGCACCATCGGGCCGGAGGGGTCGCGCGCGACTTGATAAAGAAGAAAAATTTCGCTTAACAAAAAGGCACTGAAACCCGCGAAAGGTAAAGACTGGCTGGAGCGATGACGATCGTCTGTCAGATCTCCCCGGTCTCGGCGACCGGCGCTCCTCCCTTACTTTACAGCGCTCTCGACCCTTTTCAAGCATTCATTGGAAGGTTTAAAGAAAAATTTAATTCGGAAAAAAATTACCAATCTTTTTTATTTATTTTTTTATTTTCATATCGAAAGATAGATTGAATCTTCGAGCGTGCGTTCCAATGTTGGCAATGGTTCGTCGGGCAGTTCAAGAGAAAGTTGAACAATTTCGCTTTTCAAAAAGGCAGTGAAACACGCGATTGGCTGGAGCGACGATGATCGTCTGCCCTCATTTTATAGCCCTTGTTTTACGTCGCTCTCAACCCTTTTCAAGCATCTACTTTGAAGGTTTGAAAAAGAATTATTTCAGAAGAAAAAATTACGATAGTGTTTTGATTTTTATTTTGATTTTTATTTTGATTTATTTTGATATCGAAAGATAGATTTAATCTTCCAGAATTCCTTCCAATTTTGGTAGACAGTAAAAGAAAGTTTGTAGTTCGTGCAACTTATTGTTCACAACGTCCACACTTTTTTATTTCCTAATTTTTCGATCGCACCACCCGGCTCTAGTTTTGCGAATAAAAGCACAAACTAAAATTGTTGATGATACGGAAAATAAAAGCGCAAATTTTTAATTTTCAGACCTAAAAAAAACGAGTTTGTCACTTATTTAATAAAATAATTTTTACGAATCTTCGCATACCAATTTAACGAATTTTTTTTTTACTGCATGCCTCGTCGAGCAGTTTAAGAAATACAGTGCTTTAAAACAATAAGGGGTATGTTTCAGATATTTCATTCGAAAATACACGTTTGCTTTATCGAAAAGCAATACAAAAATATTCGGTCAAAAATCACATGCGATTGATTATTCGCCTTATCACCATAAATTTAAAAAAATATCCGTTTCCTTCATAATAGATTCTCCATATAATGGAACTTCAACTTCACCCTTGGAGCCAAATCGCGCGCGAACTAATTTTTTTTCTTTTTTTTAATTACATCTCTTCCCCTCAAGATTTGCTTCCCGTGCGCCGCAGCACTGGTCCGCGCTTTTTCTTATCGCGCGAAAAAATTGTTGGATGCAAGGACGCCCGAAACGGGCCGGGGTAGGGGCGACGGGTTTTCCGCAGGGGCGAAGAGGAAATTACGTTCCGGCGACGAGAAGCTGACAGAAGCGGCGCGTCTCGAGCCGGTCGCCTCGCCGCCCCCGTCGCGTTACTTCGCGTCACATTTAATTTTCTTTTTCACAGAACCGTGAGCACCACCGGCGATACACGCAGACGCGCCGGGAAGAAGGCGCGAACGGAACGAGTAAGAAATAACGAACGGAACGAGTAAGAAAGAAGGAACGGAACGAGTAAGAAATAAGGAACGGAAGGAGTAAGAAATAAGGAACGGAAGGAGCGGAAGAGCTTTCCAGCGTCGCAGGGTTTTGTGCGCTATCTCGTGCACAAGAGCATCTATTAATGGAACGACTGTTTCCTTTGTTAGCGCGGGGGATGGCGAAGTATGCCACCGGCTGCCGGACGCCGAAGCAGAGTCCGAACAATGCTCCCGTTCGTTCGTGAAATTTTAAGGCGCTCGCGTCGCCCCATCGGGAATTTCTCTCGTACACGCAGCCTCGCCTTACCCTCCTCTTTTTTTCGCCCGGCTCCGACGCAACAAACTTCATGATAAGATCCCATTTTTTTCTCGTCTCGCAGCACTCTTTTCCCTTCTCATTCACTCGGCTCGTATCTCGAGAATTCTTCGCCGTCATTACTGGAAAATTATTCCGTTGCCGTAGACGTTAAAAAATTATTCCTTAAAAATCGGAATACGAAGTTTCGGTATAATAATTTTGTTACGTTAGGGACGGACTCGTTTGTTCGGGTTTGAATATTACAAGCTGCACTTTTATTTCCCGAGTGGGGGAGAGCGGGCAAAAATGGGCCAGCGGGGCAAAACGGGATAGTGGGACAAAAACCAATTTTGCAATAAATTTTGGATGGTGGCGGTGATGGTAAGCGGGGCAAAACGGTGTTGAAAATTCGGATTTATCGTTGCGACAAAATGGGGCAAAACGGTGTTGAGAATCCGGATTTGTCGAAGGGACAACATGGGGCATCCAAAAATTATTGGAAAACTAAGTTTTCCTCCCGCTGGCCCGTTTTGCCCCGCTCTCCTCTAATTAACAATTTTGGTTTGTACTTTTGTTTGTAAAACTAGAACCGGACGGTGCGATAGGAAAATTAATAAATGAAAAATGGTAGACGGTTGTTGTAAAAAGTAGAAACTTTTTTACTGTGTAGAGCTCGTGCAGTATTTGTCGGGGATTGCAGGACGCTGAGATCCAATAATGGAGCATTATGTTGTAGGAATATTCGCTAAGGTAGTCCTTGCGAATAGTGTTCACTTCGCATAAGTTTCAGAGAAATGAGAGGGAATTGTAAACACTTCTTGGTGGTATAAAAATCTGAAAAAATCAAGACTATCAAAGATGCTGAAAAGATTAATTTTGCATAATAATAATTCCAAAATGTTATCAACAAATCGATGAAAAATAAAGTTTTTCAACAAATCTCCCGGAAACATAACTTTTGTTTAATGAATATTATCCGTTCATTTTTCTAAACACGTATCAATTTTTTCAGATTTTTGAATTCACTTTGAATTTTGTAACTTTGTACACGTTTTACACATATAACAAAATCATTCAAAGTTAATTTAAAAAACTGAAAAAATTCATAAGTATTCAGAAAAGTGCACGAAGAATTTTCATTTAAAAAAAGTTAAGTTTCCGGGAGATTTGTTGAACAATTTTATTTTTCATCAATTTGTTAATAACATTTTGCAATTATTAATACGCACAACTAATCTTACCAGCACTTTTAATATGCCTGACTTTTTCAGATTTTTATACCATCCAGAAGTGTTTGCAATTACCTCTCATTTCTCTGAAACTTATGCGAAGTGAAAACTATTCGTAAGAACTACCTTAAAAAGAATAAATCAAGCGACGAGGATCCCGACGTCAGGATATAATTTTTATTCAGAAAGACACATCGATCCTCTGCTAACTACAATTTTCCTTCCCCGCAAAGAAATGTACCTTCTTCAAAGTAATTTTTTTTTTCTTTTATAAAATTGATCTTCCACGAAGTACAATTTTTCTTTCGCACGAATAAAATTCACCCTCTTCAAACAATAATTTTTTTCCTCGTAAAAAACTTGATCAATCAATCCTTCCTACGCAAAGGATTCAAGATACGGTGAACCAGAGAGATAACAGATTGATATAACGTTACCGCCGGTAGGCGGATGTGAGAATTCGAGTAATGCTCGAGTGACTGACCAATCGTCGGGCGCGCGAAGAGAGGATTGATTAATCTTTCCAGCGCGAGTGGTTCGAGCTGATAAAGTAGCCTGATCGCTTTGCCGGGAAGCTCTCCGACCTTTCGACACGGGAATTCGAAGACTTCGACGGGTCGAACAGCCTCGGCTGTGGAACTCTAAATCGTCGAATTTCCACTGGTGCGTAGGAATTGCGTATCGGCTTTCGTACCAGCGCCTACTACTACGCGTCACTATATATATATATCAGTCAATATATACGTATATATAAAATGAACAGTCGGAGAACGAGTGAATGAGAAGGAGACGAGGTAGACGCGAAGGTCTCCGCAGACTCCGGCTGGCGGTGTGGATGATGGCCAACAGCAGGCATTCGATATACAGTCAACGGGGAACATCCGTGCCCAATGTTTACCGTATTCCACTGACAAGTATTCGGCCGAGACGGCGAGTTATTTTTGTCGATGGAAATTCTCGTTCAAACGTTAGATTCGTTCTATACGGAATCATCGCCACGTGCAACGCAAAGCCCACTGAAGACATCAACAGCGCAAGGAAAAAGAAACGTGATTAATCACTTCGGTGTATTGAGAAAGTTGGCCGTATCACCCAAAGTACCCCCCCCCCCCCCCCCCTTCTTCAACGCTTCAACCTTCGACACCTTTTTAATCTTCAATCTTCAACGCCTTTTTAATCTTTAATCTTCAACGCCGTTTTAATCTTTAATCCTCAACGCCGTTTTAATATCGCCCCGCCAATCACCCTACCGAGTTTGTCTAATCCCCTGCGTGAAGTATCGTAATGCAATCGGTTTTACGGTTTCACCGACTTTACCGGATTTCAGATTGCAGCGTTCGAAAAACCATGCAATCTGTAATTACCATCCAGTTTCGACAATGGAATTAACAATTTAGTAGAGTGCTCATGAATAACGACCGATGTTGCAGAAAGTTGGCCATATCATCCACAGTGCCGGGTGACTCGGCCAATCGGCAACGCCTTTTCAATATCGCTCCACCAATTTTCCCATCGAATTATCTAATCACCCGCGTGAAGTACCGTAAAGCAATCGGTTTTACGATTTTACCGATTTCACCGGCTTTCACTCGTCTGCTTTCAAGAAAGCATAACCATGTCATCCATAATTGCCATCCAGTGTCCACAACAGAATCAACAATTCAGTCGAGTAAATTTCAGTTTGCAGCGTTCACAAAACCATGTAATCTGTAATTACCATCCAGTTTCGACAACGGAATTAACGATTTAGTAGAGTGCTCATGAATAACAACCGATGTTGTAGAAAGTTGGCCATATCATCCACAGTTCCGGGTGACTCGGCCAATCGGCAACGCCTTTTCAATGTCGCCCCACCAATTTTCCCATCGAAATGATCTAATCACCCGCGTGAAGTACCGTAAAGCAATCGGTTTTACGATTTTACCGATTTCACCGTCTTTCACTCCCCCGCTTTCAAGAAACCATGGCCATGTCATCCATAATTGCCATCCAGTGTCCGCAACAGAATCAACAATTTAGTCGAGTACCGCATGAATAACAACCGTTGTTATCAGTGACTACCACACAATTCGTATTCCCCGTATTAATTCGGCTTCGGGCGAACCGACCGGTAACTCTCCTTTGGAAACGCAGAAAATCCGCATCCCGCGCGCATTGAGCCTCGGCTCCGGCGTCCCAATTAGTCGGGCAACGTTTCCGTTGAATAGAATTAATCGCGGTTTCCGATCCTGCACTTCGACTTCTCGCGGAACGGGGCGTTGTATATCGCACGGTTGCGAGCGCCCCCGGGGCTTTCGAGGGGGATGCGTCGATCGTTAGCTATACGTCGGCCCCGATGCTTGCAACGCCGCGCGAGACCCACCTCCTCCCATCTCATCCGAATCCTATTCAGAGCTTAGCCGTGTTTAGAGTTTGCGAAAGCTCCACCTCGCGGGAACGAAGATTAGGCAACTTCCTGCCGGGATGCAAAACTTTCGGGGATCTTTGCTATACATTCGCGAAGCTCCGCCGTTCTCCGTCCGTGTCCCTCCCCCCCAATTTCGATCCCGTGCCTGCCCGGCGTCGTCGATCTCGGCCCGATCGATGTTGCGGTCCAGCGAAGCCTCCCGCAGCTTTCACCCTCGGCGTCTACCGAGCTGAGATACGCTACAAGCTCTCGGGAATGTTCTCGAACGTGCGGTGCAGTCGGACAACCGGCTCTCCGGTGCAGCGTCGGATGCAACCCTTATCCGGGCTAACGTCGCCGCCGAAACTTCCTCGAGCGGGAGGGTCTTCGCCATCTAACTTTCGGCGAACGTCGGAAGTTCAACGGGGGATCTGTATCATGCGCATCGATGCATCTGATTCGCGATCGCTGCATGATCTCCGCTGGAACTCCAGGGAAACTAACGGTCCCGGTAACAACCGTGGATCCACCCATCTGTCGAGGATCGCTTCCCAAGCTCACGAATCTTTCGACTTTGGGATTCGGTTCGCAAGAACCGACACTGCCGAATAATCGCCGGTAGTCGACGGTTTACGTGATCCAGATTCGGGACTGGCGTTCACTGCCCGGCTTGACGCTTGGTTTCCGATTTGCCAGCATCCAGCCAAGCATCAAGAAGGTAATCCAGGACGACATCCGGTAAGACATTCGGCAGGACATTCAGTAAGACATACAACTACACGTCCAGAAGGACATCCAGTGAGACATCCAGAAAGTCGTCAAGCAAGTCATACAGAGACTCATCAAGCAAGACATCCAGCCAGCCATCCAGAGAGTCATCAAGCAAGACATCCAGAGAGTCATCAAGCAGGACATCCAGAGCCGCATCAAGCAAGACATCTAGAGAGTCATCAAGCGAGACATCCAGAGACTCATCAAGCGAAACATCCAAAGACTCATAACGCAAGACATCCAGAGACTCATCAAGTAAGACATCCAGCGAGTCATCAAGCAAGACATCCAGAGACTCATCAAGCAAGACATCCAGAGACTCATCAAGCAGGACATCCAGAGACTCATCAAGCAAGACATCCAGAGACTCATCAAGCAAGACATCCAGAGAGTCATCCAGTAAGACATCCAAAAAGTCATCAAGCAAGACATCCAGAGAGTCATCAACCAAGACATCTAGAGATTCATCAAGCAAGACATCCAGAGACTCATCAAGCAAGACATCCAGAGACTCATCAAGCAAGACATCTTGCTGGATGACTCGCTTATTATGCTCGATCCCGTTAAGACATCGATGAAGAAATCCAGCAAAATAGAAACACCCGAATAACCAGACATCCATGCCGGGCAGTGTACATATGGCAGTGTCGATTTCCCGCGTTCGATGCTCGCGTGTGGCGTCGAAGATAAAGCACCGGTGCGAACGGCTACCGGAGGGTGGAGGGTAAGGTGACTTCCGGCCTGGATAAGCAAGAGTTGGACGATCTTCCGGGTGTGGAGGGTGTGAGGCGAGGGATGCTCGGCTTATCATAAATGCCCCGTCAGCAGGAAACCGCCACAGCAGCTGGTGCACACTGCCGTTGGTGCAACGCCGAGCCCGGCAGGCGTCTGGCTTGCGTCGTCGAACGGCTAGTGCACCGAGAGAGCCGAGGGGGCGGAGGGGGAACGAGAGTGAGAGCCCACGGGAATGCACTCACACCGGCGCGATCGTTATGCCTTCGTTGTGTCTATAGACTGTAACCCAGAGTAAAACAGGGCAACGCAGTCGCAGAGGGGAAACTACTACCAGCGGCAACCCTGCATTCGAGAGCGTATCGGCCAAAGTGTCGACCGGAAATCGTTAAAATTTCGCAGCCACCGCCTCTACGATAATCGATTTACCAATGCACTCGGCTCCCACATACGCGGCAATGGCTCCCGGCATAAGTTTCCGGTAGAGACTGGACTGCCGGCCTCGACTACCGTGCCATTTTTTTTTTTTTTCGCTTCTCGGCCCTCTATTTTTCGATAAATTGGACCTTGGGACCATTTCCAACTAGGGAGATCGGCACAGGGGAATATTTTTTTTTTTATTGTGTATGCTGTGAAAAAAAATAATTATTTCCACTGGTCGAAAGCTGCTATCGTGGGAATTAAAAAGCAAAGCAATCAGCTTCGGCCTTTTTCGATCGAAACGAAAAAAATAAACTATATTTTTAAAAATGAATATTGACATGTGAAATCAATATTTATATTGATTTCACTGTCAATCAAGCTTGCTCACGGCGGTTCGGAGTATCGGTCGAGGTGCGAAAGCTTTTTCGCTTTTCGGCCCTCTATTTTTCGATAAATTGGACCTTGGGACCATTTCCAACCAGGGAGATCGGCACAGGGGAATTTTTTTTTTTATTGTGTATGCTGTGAAAAAAAAAATTATTTCCACTGGTCGAAAGCTGCTATCGTGGGAATTAAAAAGCAAAGCAATCAGCTTCGGCCTTTTTCGATCGAAACGAAAAAAATTAACTATGCATTTATATTTTTTTAAATGAATGTTGACATGTGAAATCAATATTTATATTGATTTCACTGTCAATCAAGCTTGCTCACGGCGGCTCAGAGGATCGGTCGAGGTGCGAAAGCATTTTTCGCTTTTCGGCCCTCTATTTTTCGATAAATTGGACCTCGGGACCATTTCCAACTAGGGAGATCGGCAAAGGGGATTTTTTTTTTTTTATTATGTATGCTGTGAAAAAAAAATTATTCCCACTGGTCGCAAGCTGCTATCCTGGGAATTAAAAAGTAAAGCAATCAGCTTCGGCCTTTTTCGATCGAAACGAAAAAAATTTACTATACATTTATATTTCAAAAAATGAATATTGATTTCACTGTCAATCAAGCTTGCTCACGGCGGCTGAGAGTATCGGTCGAGGTGCGAAAGCATTTTTCGCTTTTCAGCCCTCTATTTTTCGATAAATTGGACCTTGGGACCATTTCCAACTAGGGAGATCGGCAAAGGGGATTTTTTTTTTATTATGTATGCTGTGAAAAAAAAATTATTCCCACTAGTCGAAAGCTGCTATCGTGGGAATTAAAAAGCAAAGCAATCAGCTTCGGCCTTTTTCGATCGAAACGAAAAAAATTTACTATACATTTATATTTCGAAAAATGAATATTGATTTCACTGTCAATCAAGCTTGCTCACGGCGGCTCAGAGTATCGGTCGAGGTGCGAAAGCATTTCGGCCCTCTATTTTTCGATAAATTGGATCTCGGGACCATTTCCAACTAGGGAGATCGGCACAGGGGAATATTTTTTTTATTCTGTATGCTGTGAAAAGAAAATTATTCCCACTGGTCAAAAGCTGCTATCGTGGGAATTAAAAAGTAAAGCAATCAGCTTCGGCCGATTTTCGATCGAAACGAAAAAAATTAAATATATATATTTTTTTTTTTTTGGAATAAATATTGACATGTGAAATCAGTATTTATACTGATTTCACATGTCGATCAAGATTGTTCACGGCTGCTCGGAGTATCGGTTCAGCAACGAAAGCATCGTTGACAAATCGGTCTTATCGAATTGCCAAGGTCTCCGTTCGCCAGTCCGATTTAGAACGGCCTGGATGATGGTTTGGTTTATATATACCGCGTTTTCGCCCGCCACGAGGTCGAATCTCCGTTTGTTTGTGTCCGTTTCATCGAACGATCTAGTTTTTCCGCGCGGAAAGTTTATGCGACCGAATTAGCGAAGCGTGTTGCGGTAGGGAAGCCCATTCAAGCCGACGGAAATCACTGTGGCACGATTCGGTTAACCTTTTTTTTTTTTTTTTGCATTCCTCTCTTTTGCCCGCACTTTAATGCGTAACAAGACATTTACAATTATTATTCGTTTAAAGCGAAATCAGGAGGTCGCTTCTTCCCGTCGACCGAGGAGTCGTCTTAGAAGAAACGAGCAAACTCCCTCGACTCACCGGGAATCCAACGAAATTTTGATAAACGTCATGCAAATTTTCCTCGCCCCGTAACGAGGGACGAAAGTTTTTCACCAGACGCGCCTCTTCGGTCATGTTCCCCATATCCATCCCCCCCCACTTCACCGTCTCGCCGACGGAAAACTTAACGGAGTTTAGCACAAAGGGAAAGCAAGTGACGGCCGTGTGTACAGCTAGTCGGATCCAAGCCAGATTCCCCGGTTGTACATAAAAGCTATGTGCCGCGGTATGTAAGAGGCATAATTGCGCGGCGTCTTAAACGAGGTTCTTTCTTCCCCGCTTCGTTCCCCACTTTCGCCGTCGACGGGTCACGGAAGTACCGCCATTTAAACATTTTAAAAAATGTAAAAAAAAGCGTGCAAAGTGATTTGCACAATTTCTTCCTCATGTTTTACATTTTTGTACATGACTTCCTCTATGATAATTTCCGTTGTTCCATTTTGGCTTCCTCATAGAGAAAGCTATTGTTAAAATACGATTTTCACAACAGAAAGTATAGAAAAATCATGTGCAAATTACTTTTCAGCTTTTTCATTACATAGAAAATGTCTACGTTTCGTAAAAGTAAAACCGTCAAAATTGACAACAGAATTTATTATGGGATATCGCAAACTGAAATTTGCAGATAGCGTCGTTTTATGGGAATTTTTATTATATTCCTCAGCGCTGATTACGAAACTATAAGTCATTCTACTCTTTCCGTGGTATTTGATTCAGAAATTCGGGTCAATTGGGATTGTGGGATTTCGAAAAGTTTCATTTCAGAAAAATTGAAAATTTTCAAATCCTAGAAAATTTAAACGATTGCATCAATTTTTGCCAAATTTAACACGAGACATTGTACACTGTTAGTCTATTCCCATGCCAAATTTAAGCTCGATGCCTCTATGTTTACTCAAATTAGACGGTTTTTGGTAATTTTTGAAAAAAATCAAAATTCCATAAAATCTGATCCCGTCGGTAGATTTCGGCCAAATTCAATACCAAAGATCTTTGATACAAGTACTACATTCGTGTGCAGTTTTATGACTATAGCTCAAAATTTGCGAAAGTTAGAGCTGCCACAGACTATTTTCAAAAATTTCAAATTCGCGTAAAATGCACGGGCCTCCATCTTCATGAAAAAAGAAAATTAAAAAATCAGATAAACCAGGCATCGATGAACAACAGTGTACCTTATCGATACCTTATCGACACGTTATCGATACCTTATCGGTACCTTAACGATACCATATCGATACCTTATCGGTACCTTATCGATACCATATCAATACCTTATCGGTACCTTAACGATACCATATCGATACCTTATCGGTACCTTAACGATACCTAATCGATACCTTATCGGTACCTTACCTTACCGGCACGGGTTTTCCGTAGTTCCGTGGACTGCGGACGCACTGAAAGTTATATAGCTTAGCTGAGTGCGGATATTGAGTGCTAGGGTGGAATCGGGATGAAGTTTCGTAAGAACCCAGAAGGGTGTTCGGTGAAGATGCAACAACAAAGTATTTCTTATCTTGAGTCTCAAAGAACGAACTTAAGATAAAAACTCGCGCCGCTCGTGTCTATAAATTCGAGCTTCCCGGCCCTCGTTCTCGTGCATGGAAGCGATCGCAACACTCTTCACCTAGCAATTACTTTCCGCTCCGGGCGAAAGAGCTAAAACCCCCGAACACTCGGTCGAGGCGCTGCGTGCGGTTGCCCGGAGCAGACGCATAAAATCTTCGATATTTTGTGCACTTTACGACCGCAATTACCCCGGTCGCTACTAGCAAAATTAATTCGCGAGCCCCGGGGCTGAGATTGAACTGTGTTTCCCGGCCGCTCTACATCTCCGCATTCGTTAATTAGCTGTTCGTATACACTGACGGGTATTCAAGATTTATCTCTCACTCCCGTTCCACCCTATCTCTTTCTCCCTCGGTCGTCGTGTGTTTCGCCGCTCGCCCGCGCCCTTCCGACGAGCGAAACGCGCGGCCTCAGCGGGAGAATCTCATTCACCGCGGAAACGCCTCGAGACTCGGGAGTTTCCTGTCCCATTCTACCGTATCGGAGAACGAGCCGCGCGCGCGCTCCTCTCAATGAATTTCCTTTGATCTCGCTCGTCGGAGCTTGGGCATTTCCGCTGCGCACGAGCGCCGTACATGCGACGCGTCTCAACGGCGGATCCCGGGAACGCGTGTCGGAACCGAGGATTGGTTCGCTCATTTTTTTTTTTCCCGGGTCGACCGTCGCCCGCCTCGCATTGTTGCGCGATCCGTGGAATTTACCGGCGACCCGGCACGAATTATCAATTAGAGGATATGTTTGCTCGTTCCTCGCTGTCGCCTTAATACCTCGATTTCGGCCCGTTCCGCCGACTGAAATTAAATCGAGGCCGCACGAGAGCCGAAATGTTTTCTCAACGGGAGCTCGTCCGAGGCATCGCATTTACCGAAGAGCCTTCGGAAGAGCCACTCGGCGAAATACGTTCGTGAACTTTTGTGCGAAACGTTTAAATTCTGGGGAGATTCGGGGACATCCGACGCAGCGCACTCGCCGCGTCGGCGGAACGGCTGGCCTCCGAAATAACTTCGATACGGAGAGCCGTGAGAAAAGTCGTGTTTGTTTTCTTTTAAGAAAACAGCCACTTTGCGGAATGGGTTGGGGAACTTTTGTGCGAAAGGTGGAAATTATGGGGACGCGCGCGGAGATCTGACGGAGCGCGTTCAACGCATTGGCGAAACAACTGGATTACAGAATGACTTTGTACATTTTTGTCCTTAAAATAATTATAAAAATTCGGGACAAACTTGACGATTTTCTGTGAGAACGCTCGAAAGTTTTCTGTGAGAATTTTTATAGCTTTTTCTAGATTAGGGTGCAAACATTTAATGATTGAATTTCTTGTGGAATACCTATCTCTATACAGAAGACTGTCGAGCTGTTAGAAAAATGTGTGTATTTTTTTTCTTTAAACAACCACTTTGCTAAATAGATTCGTGAATTTTTGTCTATAAAAATTTAAATTGAAATACTTAAATTGAATAAACTGAAATAGCTGTATTCGAAAATAACTTCGTAACTTTTAATCTTAAAAAATGAAAATAAATAAAATATTCAGGACCTGCTTGACGAAAATGCACGTTCTAAAGAAGGAGTTGGGCTGTAAGAATTTGTCATAGCATTTAAAAAATTGGAGTCCACAAATTTAAGAATTTCATTTCTCGAGCTATTTTACTATATCGATGCATGAAGAGTGTCGAGCTGTGAGAAAAATTCCGTTTTTTTTAAACAGCACTTTGCGAAGTAGTTTCGTAATTTTTTATCTAAAAATAAACATCGAGCGCATTGACCGCGTTGGCGAAGCAACAGGTTTCCAAAATAGCGTCCTAAATTATAATCTTAAAAAAATATATATATATATATTCGGGTCCAGTTTAACGAATGAGAATTGTCATAGCATTTTTCAAAACACGGTTGCAAAGGTTTAAGAATGGAATTTCTCGCGCCTTACACCCAGAAAAATAATTTATTTGACGTCCACTATTTATTTGGTTTAAGTAAAATATCTGTTTGATATAAATAAAAATGTATTTCATTTAAGTAACTATTTACTTAATTTAAATAAATATTTATTTAAATCAAATAAATATTGTACTTAAACCAAACAAAACGGTGGCCATCAAATACATTTTTTTGGGTGTACCAATCTCGACCCAGAAGAGTATCGAGCAGTGTTCAAAACACCGATTTCTCACAGCAAAACAAGTTCGGACCTTTGAAGGGTTAAACATTATTTCTCACCGTCTCATTCCTCAAACTCGAGTCGAAAGCTCGCGCGTCAGTGAGCGTCGGCTCGTCATTACCCGAGGTCGAATTCCCGCCGACTGTATGAGAAATCTTGGTACCGACTCCTTTCCTTTCGTTCCAGGTGGCCGGCCAGGCTGATCGAGAGCGACGCTTCAGCCGTGAGGGAAAAACGAGACCGGAGCTTGGGCGGGGGATCGCGAAAGGATAACGAGAGAAGAAGAAAGAAGAAAATAAAAAAAAGAATAAAATAAATAAAACGAGTAAAGCACGAACGAAGACGAAAGAAGAAAGAAGAAAATAAAATAAAACAAGTAAAGCACGAACGAAGACGAAAGAAGAAAGAAGAAAACTCGCGAGAGAACTGAATACTCCGTCGGAGGAAAAACGAGGGTGAAAAGGGGAGGCGCCTCGAAGCCAACTAAATAAATCACCGAAGATACACTTGCTATCGCACTCCTCGTCCTCGTACATAAACATATACACATATACACACATACACATGTATACAAATATATACATACATATACCTCTACATACATAGATATATATCTATATATATCTATGTATCCATATATATCTATATACACTGAGAAAAAGAATGGTATTTCCTACTATAGCGAATAGTTTCCAGAACGGGGAACGTTTACATAGATACTTTTTGATAGTATATATTAAATTGATTAAACTATAATTATAGTTCCAATCATGGTGTTTTGTCATTATTTTAACTATAAAATGTAAACGTTCCGCCTGGGAACTATTTTTTATGGTAAAAAATCAGTCTTGTTGCTTTTACCATGTAATTTTTTCTCAGTGTATCCATATATGTCTATACATATCTGTATATCTGTATATACGTGTATACAGTATGTTGGTACATGGAAGCTAAAAGGGAAGAAGAAACGGAAGAGTTCTCGTGCATGCATCTCGTTCGTTGCGCAACGTACGGCACATCCGTGCAGTGAGAAGCAACGAAACTTAAGAAGAGGTGTACAAGACCGTGCAAAGCCGCTATACGTTCTCCCGAGCAAGCTCCTCCCCGGTAAATAGATTTCGGGCCGGTGTGTCTACGAGCCTGCGAGGGAGTGTTCCGCAACGGGGGCGAGGAGAGGCTTCGCGGGTGCAGTGCGAGAGGGCGAGAAAGCTCGAGAAAGGATCTCGCTGGCGTGCGCTGCGAGGCGAACGTTCCGCGAGAACTCGCCGCTCCGGAAATTAATTAAACTCCGTTCGCCTCGTTCAACAAGGCTGTGCGAAGGCGAAAGAAGAAGTACGGAGAATAAGAAGAAGTGGCGGCGGATGAAGCTCGCGTTGTTATTTATCGAGGGCCGGCGGGAAGTCGTAGAAAATGATGATACGAGGCTTCGACGCACAGAGGAGAAATTCGTAGAGAAAAAATATACGAATGTTAAAGAAGCTTCGGGGATTTTTTTGGTCGCTGAGCGTTTCGGGATTCATTTCTTGAAAGGGTTTTTGAAGGAGGATGATTGATGTGAACAATGAATCGTAGAAAATGACAATATGACGCTTCGACGGAGAGCAGAATATTTAGAGAATAAATATTTTTATAAAATTGTAGAGAAAAAGTATATAAACAAATATTAAAGAATCGCGGGATTTTGTTTTGTCGCTGAGCGGTTCGGGATTAATTTCTTGAAGGGGTTTTTAAAGGAGGATAATTAATATAAACAATAAATGGCCGACGGGAAGTCGTACAAAAATGATAATACGAGACATCGGCGCAGAGAGGAGAAATTCGTAGGGAAAAATATATAAACAAATATAAAAGAAGCTCGATAATTTTTTTTTCTCTGAGTGTCTCGGGATTAATTTTTTGAAGGTGTTTTTAAAGGAGATAATTAATATAAACAATAACTGAAAATGATAATACGAAGCTTCGACGCAGCGAGAAGAAATTTATAAAGCAAAATATATAAACAAATATAAAACAAGCTTAGGGAATTTTTTCCTCGCTGACCGTCGCGGGATTAATATCTCCAAGGGCTTCTTAAAGGAGGATAATTAATATAAATAATAAATGGCCCGAGCCTACCGGGGTGTTTCCAAATAGCTCCGGACGTGTCTGAAGCTAAAATAAAGGGAAAGGCAAAAAAAAAAAAATATATCCACAAAAAAAAGGGGTCCGAGAGCGCCAGTCGAGAAAGCTGGCGAAAACAAAAGTGATGAAAATTAATAGTGGCCGGGCGGCGTCGGACCTCGTTATTCGCCGCGCGAGGGAATAAAAATTCTCGGGAATATAAAAACGTAAACGTCGTAGCGAATATTTCATTACCGGCGAACGAAAAAAAATAAAAAACAAAAACAAACCCCGATAAAAAATAAATTGAAAATAAATAAACAGCTCCACCCGAGGAGGGTTGACAACGGGTGTGGATACTTGCGGTACAGCGAGCACGAGCACTCTCCGCGCCTGCTAATAAATAAACGAGGGGGGAGAGGGGGGGGGGGGGGCAAAGATTAAGCCCCGAAGGTTGTGGGGATGTGGCGAGTTGAATGGCGGAGGATGCGAATTCAGCGATAAATTTCAGTAAAAACATTGCCTCTCCGAGTAATTCTGGTTAGTCGGATAAATTAGCGTTGAGCAGAACCGCCGCCGATAGCAAGAAGGCCAAAAAGAAAAAAAAAGAAGACCGCGAGGAACTTAAAAAAAAAAAAAAAAAAAAAAGAATCGAACCGAGCCGCGGAAGACACAGATAGAGAATAGAGAGAATGCGGGGAGCGAAGTTTCCGTCCTTAGGTGCGCCGGGGCCGGCCCGGCGTTGTACCGGTACCCGATAAACGTCTCTGAGTAATGGAGACGGAAATTGCGTGCGAGGATTTTTTCGCGCAGTGAAGAATGAGAGGCGAATGCAAATGCGCGGGGCGCGAGTCGTGACGGGGGAGAGATAAAAACGCACGCGAGCAGCGGGCGCGCAAGTCGGCGAGTGTCGCGATCGCCGGAAGTGGAGGCGGCCGTCGAGGGCGGGTTTCCGTGGGGCGTTCGTCGAGAGAGTGTGAAAGCGGCCTGACGGAAGTGTTTAAACTTCGTCGGGCGAGGAGAGCGATGCATTACGACATAAATACGAAGGAGACGAAGAAAGGCACGCGAGAAGAAGAAGCCGGAGGGGGGGGGCGGCGGCGGAGGGGAGGGGGAGAAGAAGAAAAGCGGAAGTGGTTCGAGTGTCGTCGGGCCGGACGAGCGTCGGGAGTTATCGAATATATCTCGAGTGGCTGCCGATACGGGGAGGAGGACTTCGAGGATAGAGGTAGTTGTCGGCGTCGATCGTAGAGAAGGTCCGGAGTTTTGAGAGAAAAAAGGGGGGAGGGGGGGGGGGGGGGGAGGAAGATGATGGCGGGAACGGGGGTGAGCGCGGGTGGGGCCGGGATGCTGAGGGCCCGGAGGAGGGACGTGAGCGTGAAGCCGAACAGGAAACTCGACAGGAAGTCCTCGAGAGGGATGATTTACGAGAACGAAGAACTCAGACTGAGGACCATTCACATCAACGCCGAGGTCGAGCAAGGTAAGATAAATAAATGAAAGAGCCTGCGAATTTATCCGGGGAGACGAGACAGTAGGATCGAAGGTTCGATCGAAGGGACTCGCGTCTGTTCGACCCATTTCCGGGATAGTCTTGATAAAAGTCTGGAATAAACTTTGTATGTTTAAAAAAAAGCGTGGTCCCGATTGTGACGTTCTGGCGTTGGAGGAGAAGAAACAGATACGTGAGCTTTTTTTTTTAATTGAACGTGGTCGATGATCGGCGAAAGAGTTTTATGCTCGTTATCGACGATTCAGCTTCGCGAGAATTACGATAAAAATTCATGAGCTTCGATAATAAATAAATAAAAAGAGTGTATACGGAAACAGAATAGGGCACTCTCGATCGACGATCGATGAATGAGTATCGTGTGTTCGTTGATAGGCAATTATCGAGTTGCTGTGGCTCGGGCAGTTCGCACCGTCGCCGTGGTCCATGGAATTTAGAGACCTGTAATTTAGATTTTCAGAGATTTACCTGAAATACGTCACTTCCGGCTTAAAAATCTCGGCAATACGGCACTTCCGGTCCGAATATCTTATTTTTCGACTGAAAGTGACGTTATCCCGGAAATACGTCACTTCCTATCCGGAAATTTAAACTTGCGACCGTAAGTGACGTCATACCGGAAATACGGCACTTACGGTCCGGTAATCTCAGTTTTCGAACGGAAGTGTCGTTGTGCCAGAAATACGACGCTTCCGGTCCGGAAATCTCATTTTTCAACGGAAACTCACTTTATACCGGAAATACGGCGCTTCCGGTCCGGAAATCTCATTTTTGACACCGGAAGTGACGTTATACCGGATATACCTCACTTCCGGTCCAGAAATCTCATTTTTCGACCGGAAGTGACATATCTCCGATATGATGTCACTTCCTGTCTGATCCCACAGTAATACCAGAACAGTATAATAGGGGAATCGTTATCAGGGCCTTGGAGGAAAGCCCTTGGTGAGTCAAATTGGAACAAACTGTCGAACAAACGAACAAAAAAAGGAAAACAACTTTCCAAAATATATATAAGACAAAGTTCCGCGAGTTTGGCGAGCCTGGGACGGCGATGAGGCGGTCACCCACAAATAGACCCCGTGGACGAGTGGCGGGCTCTGGACTCGCCGCTCTGTTATTAGAGTGCTGAAACGCGCGTGCCACGAACTATTCTCGAAGCTTAACCCACTGCTCGACTGGCTCGGCCTCTCCAGTCTGCCACCGGTCGCTCACTGACACAGCGTTTCCGCCAGTCTCGTTTTTTCCCTCGCGTCAGTAACTCCGCTATCGTCAGATTTCCTGCGCAGAGTCGCTTTTTTATTCAATCAATTTTATTATTATTATTATTTATTTTTTTTGTATTTTCTACAAAAGAAAATAATTCTTTTTTCCACCGATTTTTGGGTACAAATTTTCCGTCAAATATTCGGTCGGTGTCCGAACGGTTTATCGGTAACTCGACGGTTCGACGTTCCGTTTTGTCGTCTCGAATCCCCGGAGTTCGAGTCGCGGGGATGAAATAGCTCCGGCGGGTTTGGACGAGGAACTCGAAAATGTCAGTGGCTGGATTGTGACTATCACGAGGCTATTTCCGGCTCTGAGAAGCCACGTCGTCCTGAGTAAATCGGAGTCCTCCGCTGAAAACGGTAAGATAAATGTCCCTCCGTCCGCCGCCTCGTCCCGGTCTCACCTTCGATCTCTCACCTCTTCCGTTCCCCCTCCTTCTCCCTCCTCTCGAGCGCTCCGCGGCGAGAAACGGCGAGATTTTTATTCCAAACTCCGTCGGTGAAGAGGAGCCTGTTTACGGAAATAAAATGTGGACGACGAGAGCTCGCGCGTCTATACAATTTTGCCGAGCGAACGGAAGCCTCGCGTTTTCCCTCGGGGTCCCGTATTTGTTTAAGTCACCGCGGCCCCTACCTTTTCCCTCCCTCACCATCGCCTCACCCCCCCCCCCCCCCCCCTTCCTCCCCCTCTCCGCCACATCGGAGAACTTTGTCGAGGACGGAAAACTGCTTGCGCTGCAACTCGATATCGTACAATCTTTTTAACGATCGTTATAAATAGTTTTCCATTAAAACTTTCTCATGCTTCTTTGGAGGGGGGGCGAAAAGAATGAGCTCGTTCACTCATCGAATTGTAATTAAAAGTTTGTTTGTTGCTCGAGTTTAGATATCAGCGATGGGGCATGTTACGGTGATTGTGAGATTGGTACGCGACGAGGACGGGAAAAAATTGCGGTCGAATAAACGTCGGGGAATTTTTTTATTACATCTTTTATGTAATTTTCGTTGGGGGATTTTTTGTTTGAGAACTTATTTACATTGAGGCGCAATTTAATGCTCTTACTGGTAAATTGTGTGATAATAATCAATTATATCGATAAATAAAAATGATAATAAATAATGATGATAAATGGAGATGGAGTTTCATAAATCAATGGGGGTTTTACGGCTTTGTTTCGCACGTTGACCGATTTAATTATTTTACCGACAGTACAAGACGTAACTTTGCCTGATCATTTTCGAGACATCACTTCCACTTTTACAACCTCGACCTACTCATATTTCGGTGCTGCACTATTATTGGCCGTCTTCTTAAGGTAGTACTAGAGGACAGCCTGAGCCTACGTGAGTTCAGAGAGAATTGCGAACACTTCTCGACGGGACAAAAATCGGGAAAAATCAAGCATATGGAAGGTGCTGGAAAAATTGATTATGCATAATAATATTGCCAAAATGTTATTAACAAATTGATTTTTTAAATAACATAATTGATTTTTTAATAACATTTTTTTTATAACTTAACTTTTTGTTCATATAAAAACAATTTGTTAATCTTTTTGAATACGTATGAATTTTTTCAGAATGTTGTGTAATTTTTGAAAATTACGTTTTTTTATTAACTAAAAACGCGATTTTAAAAAATTACACGGAATTCTGAAAAACTTCATACGTATTCAGAAAAATTAACAAATTGTTTTCATAAAAAAACTAATTAGGTTGCCGCGTGATTCGTTGGGAACCTTTTTTTTGTTAATTTGTTAATAACATTTTGGAATTATTATTATGAAAAATGAATATTTTCAGTACCTTCAATATGGTTGATTTTTCCTGATTTTTATCTCATCGAGAAGTGTTCGCAATTCCTCTCTCAATTCTCTCTGAACTCACGTCGGCTCGGGCTGTCCGCTAGTTCTACCTTAAAGGCCTCGAAAGATGAAACCGTAAAGTTCAGTCATGCACATTCATTGCCAAGTCTGGTCATTTGGTTCCTAGCCGTATTACGTAACCGTAGCACGAGAAAGGACGTCGGGGTTGTTCCCGTGCATTCTGTCGTGAGACTCAGAAGAATTCTGCTAAGCAGGACCTTCAGGATTATTCAATTACATGATGCAGAATATAAAAAATGTAAAAAAGAAAATTTTAGTATGTCGGACATAAATGGGATTCTTTATCTTAGATAAAATGATTAACTGACAGTAATTGGGTCACGGTCAGCAATTGGGCCGTTCACCTTACTTCGATTATTGCACCGATAGAAAAATACGGTTGAATCAACTAAGATTCAGGCAGGGACGTTCAACTAAATATTTTGTTGGTACACCTAAAAAATTGGTTAGTTCAACAATTTTTTGGTTGATTTCACCTCAATATTTTTGAGTCATTAAGATATTTTGGTCGACCAAAAAAATATTTATTCGAACGTCTCTGCCCGAATCTTAGTTGTTTCAACTATACTTTTCTTATCAGTGTCGGCAACGGAGTTGCTCGCGTAATCGAACGTCGATCCGGGCCAGAACAGAACTCACTGACGGCAAGACCTGGGACTTTTTCTGCCACGGAAAACCCTGAACAATTCTTGTATCGCATAATTGGATAATCGTGGAATGTTTTTAGAAGCTCGTGTTTAATTTATTAAAGGGATGCGCGAAATTCGCCTTTTTCCTCTTCCACGGCAAAGCAGACCGCGAAGTGCACGGCTCAGCGTGCTCCGTTAATCTTGTTACGAGCGTATTTCCCTTCCCTCGGTCGTGCGAAATTTCCAACGCACACACGGTGTCTTTAAGCTGCGAGAGACGTGTTTCCCAAAGAATTCATCGCACGGGCTGTTAAACCCGCTGCTTTACTCGGGGATATACAGGAGCGCTTATTTTATATCCGCTCGTTCGTCGAGGAGGAACAGTCCGACCACGATCGTGCCTTTACTACTGGCCGGCCGTGCGCGTTCGCTCGGGCGAGCTCCGGAAACCTCGATAAAGCCCTTGACCGCTTGTCTGACCATTGAGAATTTTCTACTTTAACTCGCGCCTCCCGACTGACCGCAGCGGTTCCATAACTACTTGCCGACGACGCGCGGAGCGTCTGATCACTCGGCTGTTTCTACTCGTCGTTGCACTGTTCATCGCTTCGGCCAATTTAATTGGCCGATTATCTTTTCGGTCACAATGTAATCATATGTTACGCTCACTCGGATCCGAATAATGTTATCTAGCCTATATTAACCTGCTTGTAAAATATACGCTACTTGTTCTTAAGGGATGAACTCCCGGGAACAACAATAAACGCTATAATAATAATAATCATGTTTGAACGACGTGAGAAAACTTTGATAAAATCGGGGTTGAGAAAAATTTGATAAACATGAAAATTAAGTGTAAAGACGATAGAACTGAAGCATACAGGATGGTTGGACAAAAATTGAAATATATTATTTGCTTTGTATCCGTAAGAGTAGGAATCCGTTTATAAATTAACAATACCAATATCATGCATCTGATTTGAGGCGCTGCGCTCTCGTCTAACCGCAGCGCTCCGTAACTACTTGCTGACGACGTTTTTCATTGATTTGCAGAAAATTCGTCTAATAATAATGAATCGAAAACACTCTGCCTAGAACAATTCGCCTAATAAGAATTTGTCTAAAAATATCATACATTTTTACCATTGGGACTTTCTTAATTTTTCAAATTGTTTATTCTTTTTATTTTTTGCAAATCAATGTATTTAAAAAGGTTGTTCAACCACAGCGGGAAACATTCATAGTATTTCAACTATAGCGGAAAATATTCGTAGACTTTTTCTACTATAACGAGAAATATCTATCGAGTTTTCTTCAAACTGTAGCGGAAAATGTCCATAGACTTTTTAAACCACAACGGAAAATATCTATAGAGAATTGTTTTTAGATGCACTGTTGTTAGACGAATTGTTGTTAGAATTCATCGCATCCTCTAATTTCATTGACGGATTGTCTTCTACGTCACGACATGAGCAGTTCTGAATGACGCGAGGGTGAGAAAAATTTGACAAACATTAAAACTAAATGTGAAGACGATAGAAGCTGATTTTTAGTTTTCATTTCGGTTGGAAGAGTTTTCCAGCGGGTTACTTGCGGCAGTTTTACCTTCATCTCAATTCCCAGAATTCTTCGTCTCTCTCGCGTCTATTTAACGACTAGATATGTACACATAGCCCATAAATTATTTTTTATACGCCAGGGGAGATCAGCTTACTTGCGTCATCTTCTAGTTTTACTATCTAAATTTTATTTCCGTTTATTTTACGACGTATCAATTTGAGGCTTGGCACACATAGGGCGACGGTCTTTATCTGCCTATAAAAAAAAAATATCGACTCCCCAGCCAGTTTCCTAATTTTCACCGAGTATCCCGAGTCTGCCCAATGTTACTTTGCCTCTCCGCTCTGTAGATAAGATCTGTGTATTTTTTTTTAAATATGTGGAGTTCGGTACGAGGTGATTTGACGAAAATCATCAAGTCTTTGGCACATTTACATCTCTGCCACTCAAACTCTACCATATTACAACTATACCAAAGTCTCTACCAGAAGGTACAAAAACTGTAACTGAATAAAATGAAGCTATACCGGAGTTTAACTAAAATTTTATCGGTATTGGAATAAAACTCTGGCGGAATGGAAATAAACTCTACCAGAATTTAAGTAAACTTTACCGGAATTACAATAAAACTCTACCGGAGTACAAGCTACCGTCTAGCTTTGTATTCCGGTAGAGTTTCATTTCATTTCCGGTAGAGTTTCATTTCATTTCCGGTAGAGTTTTATTTAAATTCCGGTAGAGTTTCATTTCATTTCCGGTAGAGTTTTATTTAAATTCCGGTAGAGTTTTATTTAAATTCCAGTAAAGTTTTATTTAAATTCCAGTTAAGTTTTATTTCCATTCCGGTAAAGTTTTATTTAAATTCCAGTAGAGTTTTATTTCCATTCCGGTAAAGTTTTATTTAAATTCCGGTAGAGTTTTATTTCAAGTCCGGTAGAGTTTTCCTTCGATCCTGATTAAGCCTTTTTACTTTCCGGTCGAGATCTTGTTAGAGTTCTAACACGATAGAGTTGTTGGAGCTGCCTTTTTTTATTAAAGTTGTTTGGGAAGAGATGTTTTCTGATAGAGTTATAAGTTGTAGAGATCCAAAAGTACCAAACCGTTTTAAAAAATCGAACAAAAAAAAAACAATTTCCGCGTCCGATCGCTGTCGACGTTTTCCACTTGCCGCCTCGCGTCCGCCAGGACTCTGGACTATCCACTTGCACTATCAACTCCGCCTCGTCGCTCCCTTCCCGCAGCAGTCTCCTCGGCTCAAGCCCAATAACCATTCCATAAAAAAATTACATCACCCTCAAACTCCGATATCCTCACAATATACCCGCAAAAAAAAAATATATATATATATATCTATACATAGGTACATTTTTATCGAGAAATAAATTGATCCATTAAAGCCCAAACGACGGGGTGACGAAAGGAACCGCCGAGACTCGTCGGAGCGGGGCAAACCACAAAAGATTTAAATAGTTGTTCGAGACGCCGGGAGTTCCCTGCTCGAGACGTGACGGAGAAGCTCCGGAGAGAGGAGAGGGAGAGGAAGAGAGAGAGAGAAAAGGCGGTCCGTGGCCAGAAGGCATCGGGTGAGGATTAGGTAGGGGCAAAGCTTTGGCAGTGTTGTAGCCACCGCGGTCTAGTTTGCCCGGCAACTCAAAACGACCAGCACACATCGCACGCCGAGCTTTCGCGCGGGGGAGAGATATCTGTCAGGCTCACAACGGGTCCTGCCGAGCGAGAGCCTCGCCCGGCGTCTCTCGCGACGACGGGGTAACGCCCGTTCCGGGTAACGCGAGGAACAATCTCCCGGAGTCTACGCGCGCGTTTCCGTGCGTTTTTTCACACGGGGACCGCAAGTTCCGTGCGTCTCCGCTTCACATGATGTGTGCGCGGACACGTAGCTTTTCACCGCGTCAAAGGCAAATTTCGTCTCGGGGTGAAAAGTGAAAAAAATAAAAGAGTGGAAGCTACGGTCGTACCTTGACTACTGAGGATCCTAGTTCGCTAGCTCGGGCGGTCGGGATAGTGCGAATAAAATTTTTGAATATAAATAAACGAGGAAGATTTCTAGAGGAATTGCTTATTCGCGCAGGTGGAGGTTGTTGTTTTTTTTTTTTTTTTTCTTGGTGACTAGTGATATGCAACAGATTTTTTTATTGGGGGAATGACAATGTATTGGATTGAAATACGAACGTGAGGTGCGCAAGCTGAAGGCTATGTAGTGTGAAGGAAAAAAGAAACGAAGTAACATAAATAAGGAAGACGATCTTTTCTGAAGAACTAATTTATTCGCGAAGATGAACTTTAGTTTTTGCTTTTACGTATATTAAAGTGCAATCAAATTTTTTATTAAGAAACTAAAAACGTATCAGCTCGACGTAGGAACGGGAGGTATGCAAGCTGAAACGTATATAGTGTGAAGGGAAAAAGAAATAAATACAAATAAATAAACAAGGAAACTTTCCGGAGAAATAATTTATTCGCGGAGATGAAACTTATTTCAATTTTTTTTTTTTTTTTACAAATATTGAAGTGCAATCAAATTTTTGATTAAGAAACAAAAAACGTATTAGCTTGAAACACGAACGGGAGGTATGCAAGCTGAAACCTACGATATAGTGCGAACGAAAAAAAAATAGATACAAATAATCAAGGAACGCGATCGCTCGTGAAGAACTATTTATTCGCGCAGATGGACGTTAATTTTTTATGTCTTTATTTCGCGATTATTGGAACGCAATAAAATTTCCGATTGGGAGACTAAAAACGGATGAGCTCGAAATAGGTACGGGAGATATTTATCGAATGGTGATTCCACGAGTGTGTTGGCCCGGGCGAGCGATAACGCGAGTTTGATAATGGAAAAGGTTGCGAGCGTCGGGGAACATCTGGCTTTCTAGTATAATGCGCACTTGTGCCTCAGTATTTCGGTACAGGAGTGCAAATCTTACCCCGACTGTTCGGTCCGCACGTGTCTGCACATAGGACAGAAAGACTGCGCTTCAGCGTGAAAAGCTCTCGATGTTGCGAAACAAAATTGAGGAAATCTCGGTCTCCGACGTCGGTTCGGACTGAAAGTTGGGCTTGATCGAGAGAAATGTTCCCGTGGACATGGGTCCACGATGCACAGAAGGGATCGGCGTCATACTGGAAAGAAGGGAAGAGAAAGTATGTTTTGCTCTAACTATAAATAAATATATCGATAGAAACGACCATCCGATAGTATAAATTTTAGGACTTTGGGATTTATTAACATTTTTCGGAGATATTATGGTAAAAATTCTTAGAGAATCTGAGACTTTACGCCATATGTGATGCATTAGTTTTCTACTACTAATTATAAATAGGTATATCGATAGAAACGACCATTCGATAGTATACATTTTAGGTCTCTAGGATTTATAAGAATTTTTAGGAGCTATTATGGTAAAAATTCTTTGAAAATCTGAGAATTTACGCCACGTGTGATGCACTAGTTTTCCGCTACTAATTATAAATAAATATATCGATAAAAACGACCATCCGATAGTATAAATTTTAGGTCTTTAGGATTTATAAGAATTTTTAGGAGCTATTATGGCAAAAATTCTTAGAAAATCTGAGACTTTATGCCATATGTGATGCATTAGTTTTCCACTACTAATTATAAATAAATATATCGATAGAAACGACCATTCGATAGTATACATTTTAGGTCTTCAGGATTTATAAGAATTTTTAGAACCTATTATGGTAAAAATTCTTTGAGAATCTGAGACTTTACGCTATATGTGACGCACTGATTTTCCACTACTAACTATAAATAAATATATCGATAGAAACGACCATTCGATAGTATACATTTTAGGTCTTTAGGATTTATAAGAATTTTCTGTAGATATTATAGTAAAAATTCTTAGATGATCGGTCGTTTTTACTAGATCCTTGTCTCAGTGTAATAAACGGGCCGCCATCCGTCAAATGATGCGTGCATAATTATTGTGCCTACATTTGAAACGTCTGCGCCTGGCGCTTTGGTACATACAGATAAGAACAGATATTATATATATTATATTATGTAAAGCAGGGTTGTGCAGTGGCAGGCGTCACATAGTATGACACCTTAAAGGAATTAAGCACGTGTATTAAGCCCTAGTGATGCGCACATTGCTCGCACCCCTATTAGACGAAATTGTGCCCACGGCGCAAATGTATATAAGACCAAAGGCATAATATTGGGTTCATCAACTGATTAGTTAATATTGGGGTTACATAAGATGCAACATTTGCTCTACTTATAAATAAGCATTACTATAAAAACGACCATTCAATGATATAAATTTTAAGTTTTCGTTTCATCGAAAGTTTTCGAATTTCGAATAGTTGTTAAGTCACTTTCGCCATCGTTTTATTTCAATATTTTACTGTTCAAAATTATTAAAAAAATAAAATATTGGTAGCAATTAAAATTTTCTCGATATTCTCATCACCGACGATTTGCTTGCAAAGCACCACGATTTTAGGTCTTATCCGCGCGAATCAGATGGCCCACTGGTGGTTGGCGAAATGCCTGGGATTCCATCGGGAACTCCCCGATTGAATAATTTATCGTGCCGAGTCTTCGCCGACCCGGTTAAACGGTTGAAGTTTCGACGATAGAATCGCGACGCGACGTAGCCAATTTAACGGGTAAACTTTTTAATGTTCCTCCGCCGTGAAACAACGTCTCTCGGCGTCGCAGCGTGGTTGTCCGGTCGCAGGTGAGCGTCATCTTCGCTGGTGGAATTAACCGAGAACTTCCCAGCCCGCTCCGCGCCGACTCACGGTCGGAATGGAAAGTTCGGCCATGATTTCCGAGACGAGGCAATATTTCAAGCTCAGGCGCGGCTCTCCGCCGCTATCTTCCGGCCGGTCGTAGCCGTGGACCGTTCTAAATCGGTGCCGGGACGTGGAATTATTGCCGGAGGCATTGTTCGGACGATGGCTCGAGAGAGGCGAGAATCGGGCCGGCGAGGTGGAAAGACGCGCTTGCACGGCGCGTCGAGCAAGAGGGATTCGTCCAAATTATCAGGCTTTGCGAATTGTCCGAACGAATGATGACGCGCGTCACCGGCCCCGACGCGATCGCCGCGTCGTCCGAAGTGATATTATCACCGCGAATTAGATGCAATTTTCCGAGCGTCGAATCGCGTTTGGACACTGAGCGACGTTCGCCGGGAAAACGGTGGCGGACGTGGCGGTGAGACATTCGAGGAATAATTTATCCGACTCCTTTGATCTCCCGATGAGCCGCGCTAACTCCTCGGCGCTCGGCCCGCGCACGCCTGCATCGGTCGGGAGTTTGACGAGTTTGTTGGAGATGTAAAAATGGAACGGTACGGTAATTCGGGGTAATCTGGCGAATCGTTGCATCCGCTTGCGAACCGGTAGGGCCGTCTTTTCCAAGCGTTGAAGTTGTGTGAAGTTGTGTTTGATAAGGTTCCGAACGGAAACGTAGAATTTCGGTCGCCCAATGTCGGCCGACGCCTGGGTTGTGTGAACTTCTTAATATCACGATTTTTAATGGGCCAGTATTGGCACAGTATCGTTACGGAGGGCCAGTATTGGCACAGTATTGTAATGTCCGGGTAAAATAAGGAAGACGGATTAACGAGGGGCGGAGCTATTATTACAGAGGGCCGGTATTGGCACAGTATCGTTACGGAGGGCCAGTATCGGCACAGTATCGTTACAGAGGGCCAGGATTGGCACAGTATTGTAATGTCCGGGTAAAATAAGGAAGACGGATTAACGAGGGGTGGAACTATTATTACAGAGGGCCAGTATCGGCACAGTATCGTTACAGAGGGCCAGTATTGGCACAGTATTGTAATATCCGGGTAAAATAAGGAAGACGGATTAATGAGGGGCGAAACTATTATCACAGAGGGCCAGTATTGAAACAGCGTCGGCAAGCGTTCGCACAGTATCGTTACAGAGGGCCAGTATTGGCACAGTATTGTAATGTCCGGGTAAAATAAGGAAGACGGATTAACGAGGGGTGGAACTATTGTCACAGAGGGCCAGTATTGAAACAGCGTCGGCAAGCGTTCGCACAGTATCGTTACAGAGGGCCAGTATTGGCACAGTATTGTAATATCCGTGGAAAATAAGGAAGACGGATTAACGAGGGGTGGAACTATTATTACAGAGGGCCAGTATCGGCACAGTATCGTTACAGAGGGCCAGTATTGGCACAGTATTGTAATATCCGGGTAAAATAAGGAAGACGGATTAATGAGGGGCGAAACTATTATCACAGAGGGCCAGTATTGAAACAGCGTCGGCAAGCGTTCGCACAGTATCGTTACAGAGGGCCAGTATTGACATAGTATTGTAATATCCGGGTAAAATAAGGAAGACGGATTAACGAGGGGTGGAACTATTATTACAGAGGGCCAGTATTGGCACAGTATCGTTACAAAGGGCTAGTATTGGCACAGTATTGTAATGTCCGGGTAAAATAAGGAAGACGGATTAACGAGGGGTGGAACTATTATTACAGAGGGCCAGTATTGGCACAGTATCGTTGCAGAGGGCAGGTATTAAAACAGCGTCGGCCAGCGTTCGCCTAATGTCGTCCAGCCCCTGGGTAGTACACACTTCTTAATATCGCGATCCGATAACGCACCCACCGGATTTTATTATTATTATTATTAATATTTACAGAACCGGGGTCTTACATAAATAGCCTTAATAACCTTAATAGCCTTAATAGCTTAATAAGCATAATAGTCTTTTATAAACTGCTCCAAAAAAATATATCACATAAACACATGAGAATGAAATCGGTTTTTCAACTGATTCACCGTTTCGGCGTCAATAAGCGTAGATGGTAACGGATTAGATATGTCGACTACGCCGCTCGTTCTTCTGGCCTTAATTTGTTTTTTTATGTATTTATTTTATTTGTTTAAGCTCACGGGACAAACCCTTTTTAGAAGAATGTACAGTATGTGAGTGTAATTGCACAAGTAAGTAACAATGCTAGTTTGCTCCAGCTGTTGCACTGTTAGACCACCGGAGACAGTGTTAGGCAAAAAATGGGCAGCACTAGGAGTAGAAAAATTAACTGGAACTAAGGCTAAAACTGAAACTAGAACTACGAATAAAACTGTAACTAGAACTAAGACTAAAACTGAAACTGAACTGAACTGAAACTGAACTGAATCTAAAACTGAACTGAATCTAAAACTGAACTGAATCTAAAACTGAACTGAATCTAAAACTGAACTGAATCTAAAACTGAACTGAATCTAAAACTGAACTGAATCTAAAACTGAACTGAATCTAAAACTGAACTGAATCTAAAACTGAACTGAATCTAAAACTGAACTGAATCTAAAACTGAACTGAATCTAAAACTGAACTGAATCTAAAACTGAACTGAATCTAAAACTGAACTGAATCTAAAACTGAACTGAATCTAAAACTGAACTGAATCTAAAACTGAACTGAATCTAAAACTGAACTGAATCTAAAACTGAACTGAATCTAAAACTGAACTGAATCTAAAACTGAACTGAATCTAATACTGAACTGAATCTAATACTGAACTGAATCTAATACTGAACTGAATTTAAAACTGAATTGAAACTAAAACTGAACTGCAACTGAATCTGAATTTCTCGGACGTTGAGCGCCAAATACTTCGGATCAATTTTCGAAGGCTGGAAACTGCGTTTTCCGTTTCCAAAGAACGTGACCACGCAAAGCCGAATCAGCCTACGCTGGTTCGCCGGCTGTGGCCGTAAATGATGATTATTCAGGTACACATCGTCCAGGTTACCGCGTCCAGCTTCGAACATTCTACCCGAACGGTTTCAATAATGCATGCGACCCTCAAGAAGTTCTCTTTATCTCTGCGGCTTGTGTACCGAACGGCGAGCCGGCGCGCGGGCAACTTTGCGGTTGGTGTTGTGCAAAAACCAGAGAAAAGCTCTCGAGAGACGGTCGAGTCGGGAGCGGTGAAATTGCCGGTGCGTATAGATACAACGGGTGTTACAGTAGCTCTTTTCGAGAGATCTCTCAGGAGCTCCGGTGAAATATATTATAGTCTGGAATTTCAACTAGCCTCATTTTTTCAATCGCCCTCCGAGGCGCCCACATAATCTATGCACGACTCGCGAAAGTTGGTACTCGTGTTAGAACGAGCGCCGGAGGGGGCGGCTGAGGGTGGCGAAGTTTCTTCTTTTCGACGAGCCGGCAGTCGAGTAAAGGCGGAAGAATAAGTGTGGGAGGGCGGGGAGAAAAAGGTGCGCGTCGGCGAATAAGTTCGACTCGGTTTCCGGGAAAAGTCTCCTTTTGGTAGAACCGAGGATGCTTTTCTCCCCACTTCTCGCTAACCGTATTCATGTATTCCCGCCCCGATGACAGCCGTAGAGCTTTCAACGCTGAGGGAACTCGAGGCAAAACTGTAGGTCCATTCGCGCACGGAACAGATGTCGAAATTATACGGACTATTTGCGCGGTTTAAAATAAATATGTATTTGTGGACAAATGAAACGATGAGGCTTGGTGAGATTATTACTGTGTTTGGCCAGTTAATTTGTTCGCGCAATGAGCAGAAAATCGAGGTCAATCGAATGGTCACTCGACTTGGGGGATTTTTTTTCAGTTAACAAATATAGGTGAGATAGTTGCTAACGTTTTAGCGAGTTTATTAAGACGCGCTATGAGCCTAAAATTGATTTCCACGCGATCAATGTTACTTCTTTCGAGATAAATTGAATGGTAAATCGACTTGTGGGCAACATTTTTTTTTTTGTTAGCAAATGTAGTTGGGATAGTTACTAACATTTTAGCAAGTTAATTTAGACGCGCTATGAGCTCAAAATTGATTTTTACTCGATTAACTTTACTTTCATCAAGATAAATTGAATGGTACATCGATTTGTGAGCAACATTTTTTTTTATGACAAACATAGTTGGGATAGTTACTAACGTTTTAGCGAGTTAATTTAGACGCGCTATGAGCCTAAAATTGATTCCCACGCGATCGACTTTACTTCCATCGAGATCAATTGAATGGTAAATCGACTTGCGAGCAACATTTTTTTTTTAACAAATATAGTTGGGCTAGTTACTAACGTTTTAGCGAGTTAATTTAGACGCGCTAGGAGCCCAAAATTGATTCTCACGCGATCAATGTTACTTCCATCGAGATCAATTGAATGGTAAATCAACTAGTGGGCAATTTTTGTTCTCACTAATAAAATATAGGTCAGACAACTTCTACCGTTTAGTCAGTTGATTTATTCACTCGATGAGCCCAAAATTGATTCTCACGCGATTAACATCACTTCATAATTTTTTTAATGAAAAAATATTCATAACTTTCGACTTCCTTCATCGACTCTCACCAAACACAAGCACGATGCTAATTCGACTTCATCGCAAAGCCTTCACATCGCCGAAATTTCAACCCCAAAAAATATATTTTCTTAAATCCCCGAAACTAAATGTTCCACACAAGGAACCGAAGAAAAAAAAAGAATGTAGCTCTTATCGTGTAGCGGGCCGAAAAGGGCAAGTTGCACACGCGTCCTTAAGCGCCGGGGCGAGTAATTGAAATTCCGGTCGAGGGTAAATACGCCAAATCGAGTGGCCCGGCTTGGAGGGACATTCTCGTTCGCGCCGGTGCGGGCGGTTGGCGTCGCACCACGTCCCTAGCCGGGAATCGCGAAAGCTCGGAGACGCGGCGCAGTCTCGTCGGCCCCCGCGTAGGTCGGAAGCGTTGCGGGCAAATTTAGAACGAGCCAAAAAGGCCGCCGTCGCTGCACTCCGCGTCTGTCCGGCGCGTAGCTCGGGCGACGCGTCGCTCCGAAGCGCAACCGGATGCAGGCGGCCGAAACAGCGGGAGGATTCTCGCCGGCGCGCGCCCCCGCCTCGAATTCCCGGAAAGCGGCGCGGGGTCGTTCGCGGCCTCTCGACAATGAGATCTCGCTCGGCGACCGGCGAGTCGACCGACGACACGTCGCGGTCTCGGGCGACGGAGGGGGGCGAGCGGGAGTTCGTCCGAGCGGATTCCGGCGACGTCGTCGGAGGGAAGTTCGACCGCTCGCGAAGCCGGCCGAACGGATCTCTCTCGTCTCTCGCGCGAGCCGCGGCCGGTTTCGCGCGTGCCAATGGCAGTGTCGGCGTCGAGCGTGAGCCGAACCGTCGCTGCGGACGCGAAAGCTCGATTTCCGTGCGCCTCCGACTCCGATCGACGCGGTACGAGATGCAGCGCGACGGCGGTGAGTAAAGCCGAATCCTCGATCTTAGACGCGGTCGCGAACGCGGATCACAACATAGCGGTCAGGTTTGGCCCGAAATCGAAAATTCGCCTGGGGCGAATTTTCGATTTTCATCGGCGTTGTTGTTGGCAGAGTCTGAGGCGATTTTACGATATGGTCCGTTGTGTTATCCTTTTTAGCGTTTGTTGTTGCTATGATCGTATTATGTTCGGAACGTTGCGCAACGCTCGGCTTTCGGCTCGTGTGCGATACTGTAATCACGCGTCGCGAGCACGGGTGGTTCGGTATTATAATAAGACGGCGGGCTCTTACAGGAATTCGGAGACGCACGTTGGGCGGCTAATTTCGGCGTTAACCTGGAATCTTCGGACGAGGGACGAGGCTCTCGGCTCCGTGTCGTGCTGATTGCGTCGATGCTCTCGCGGTAGTTTTGTTTTCTTTGGCGCGGAAAAAAAAATAGGTCGGTTTTTAGCGGGCACGCGCCGGAGCCGTTTGCGCGTGGTTTCGCGAGGAGGGCTGTGGAGTCGCGCCGTGTTGGCGGGCTGAAGAATATTGTGCGGCTGATGGAGATTATAGTTCGGCTGGGCGGTCTTGGCCATCAAAGGTTCAAATTTGGAGACGTTGGTGTGAGCTTGAGATCGAACTTAATATCAAAGGTTGGCGCGAACTTCGTTGGGTACTTAAGATGTATCTTATGTTAGAACTTAGGATCGAATGTTGGTTCGGATCTGATTTCGTGCTTGAGTTTGAACTTGAGTTTGAACTTGAGTTTGGTCTTGAGTTTGGTATTGAGTTTGGTCTTGAGTTTGGTCTTAAGTTTGATCTTGAGTTTGATCTTGAGTTTGATCTTGACTTTGAACTTGACTTTTAAGTTGAGTGTGATCTTAAATTTGAACTTAGGTTAGGACTTAAAATAGGTAAGCACGCAATGAAGTTCGGTCCAATTTTCGATCTTAAATTCGATCTCAAGAGCGGCCTTAAGTTCAAACTAACGTCTTAAATTTCGACTTTAAGGTGGTTTGGCTGGCTAAAAATTAGTTTAGCCTGCTATTCATTTTTATTGTGAATTACAAGAAAATTGACGAAATTAATGAGACATTTATTTTTGGCACATTCTCTGTTTAACTTTCTCATTTTTGTACTATTATTTTCTCATATTCGACTACCTTGAAGATCTTCAAAACCTTCTTCCCACGAACTGATTATGTCTCTCAATACGTCTCTATTCTGGTACAAGAAAGTTAGCATGTTCTCGTTACTCGGAGATAATAGTAGTACATAAATGAATAAATAAAACATGTAATGCGCCAAAGAAAAATGTCTCATTAACTTCAACAATTTTCTTGTATTTAACAATAAAAAAAATGAATAACGGGCTAAACTGCGGCTAATTTTTAGCCGACCAAACTATAACGTCCACTAGTCGGATAAGATTTTTTAGCCGACCAAACTATAATGTCCACTGGTCGGATAAGATTATTTAGCCGACCAAACTATAATGTCCACTAGTCGGATAAGATTGTTTAGCCGACCAAGAGAGCTCAACTGTGCAGCTCTGAGCCTTATTCGCGAGTTCCGGGCGCGGGCTCGGTGTAATTAGCCCGACGTACGAGCTTCCGCGCGCGTAATCGCATGTATCGCGACGCGCGAGACGCTCCGAATTTCGATAAATATTATTTCCCTTTTTTTCAAAGCCGAACCGTAGGAACTTCAAAGAGGAGCCTCCGGAGCGTATCGCGGAGTTATTGCGTTCGAGCCGGACAAACTTTTGGTCCCTCCACGCGAGGCTCAAAGACGGACGGAGCGAAAGAAATCAAAAGTCGGCGCGTTCTGCGGGGAATCCCCGCTCCCTACCTCGCGCGACTAAATATTTCGCGCAGCGGCTTTGATCGCTCGCGGACCGATTTCTACCGAAGGAAAAGAAGGACGCTTCCGCGCTCCACTCGTGTTTCGCTCCTGAAAATTTCCTTTGAAATCGCGTTTAATGTACGCGGTCTCTGTTTGCGTATCTCGTTCCAAATACTGCGGAAACCTACCGTGTTTTCGTGCGCGCGCCTACTGTGTGTAAAATATCATATGTATGGATATGTGTGCGTATGTGCGTGTAACGCACGGCGGGATGTACCGAAGAGCGACGAACATATTTCGCACGAAAATGCCCACAGGACACGGGGGAAAAAGCAATTACAATCAGGATAAAGATTGAGTTATCGTCGAATTCCGGCCGTGCGCGCTGCCGAAACGGGCGCGGGAGCGAACGCACGATTATGCTAAATAAATACGTGGAAATTACAAATTTTGCCGTTTCGAAGCCGCTATTGTTTGCAGAGCTTCCTTTATAATTATTCGGAGTCCTCACGGCGGAAGCTTTGTGAATAGTAATAAGTAATTATGTAGCGACTTTCATACACTTGGAACTGAAAATCGCAAGTATTATAAAGCAGCGAATAAGGCTTTTTTTTAAAGAGTTTCTAATAATTTTTTCGCTACGTGGATTCCAAGATAGATGAGCTTAAAATGGCGTCATTAGCATGAGCTACATGTGGTGACGCGTAAGTTGCAACATTTTTTTTTTTTTAATTTTTTCAGACCAATTCATTAGATTTTTTTTTTCAAAATAACTTTACAACATTATTAGGGACGCTTTAAGGAATAAAATCGAGCTCGTGCCCGCAAATTTTCGAAAATATTGCGAGTTCAAGGAGCTTCGAATTTATATATGAATAGACATATGTATATGTATATGATATATGTATACATAATACGCCCCACCGTTAAGAAACGGCGACCTGTGACGTATTTCCTTAACAAGAAAATAATAGGCATTTTCCCACAATGAATCTTTTACTAGTAGTAAAAGAATATTATTGCCAATCCTATACGTTTATTCCGTTGCTATCTTAGGGTCGAATTTTAAGACGTTAAGTTTGAACTTAAGATCGCTCTGGAGATCGGAGTTCAGAGCGAAGTTTTGTCCGAACTTCGTTGCGAACTTAAGATCTGTCGTAAGTTCCAACTTAAGATCAAACCTCATTTAGAACTTGATCTCATGCTTAAGTTTGATCTCAAGTTCGACCTTAAGTCTGAACGCAAATTCGATTGTAGTTCGAATTCGTTCTTGAGTTCGACCTTAAGTCTGAACTGAAATTCGATTGTAGTTCAAGTTTGATCTTAAGCTCGAACTGAAGCATGACACAAAGTTTGAACCCAGGTTAGATTTTAAATTCGAACTTAAGATAGATCTTAATCGCCCAATAAAGTTCAGGCTAAGCTTCGATATTCAGTTCAATCTCGAGAGCGATCTTAAGTTGAAACTGACGTCTCAAAATTCGACCCTTATACCAGTTTCCAGTTATACCTAACGATAATTGTACACATTGACAAAGGGCCATCAACCTAAATTATTCACCCCGATGAATTTTTCAAATCATCAATTTTTTATTTTTTCGATCTCCACTGCGAGGTTGAAAGCAGAGAAAAATATCAAATGACTCCTGAGTTCGTTTCCGCAAATGTCAGGGTCAACGGCAAAGGATTCGCTGGCGCGGAGCCAATCACGTAAAATGTAGATATTGTAGAATGAATGAACGAAACTGAAAGGAAAATGGCAAAACGTCTGCTCGCTCGGTTCGAGCTTGAATATGAAACGAATAAGAAAATCTATGGTTCAAAGTTTCCTCAGCATCGAGGGAAGTTTACGACTATTTTTTTTATGACCGTCCTCAAAGTCAACGGTTATTTAAAAACCGCGAGATCGATGGGTTTCGAATCGGGGGCGATTGCGGTGTATATAGAACACGGAGCATCGATGGGGAAGAGAGAGGAAACTGTCTCGTTTGTCCCGAAAATAGAATGACCGAATTGGTGGCGTACGCAGAGACAGAGAGAGAACCAGCTAGGAAACATTTTAGCATAACCGGCGTGCGGCTCGTCCGCCGTAATGGTCCGTCGATATTCATCATCGCTTGATTTTAAAGCGACGCGTCAGCTGCAGAACTCACCAGCGCAAAAAAATATACATGTATATGTGCGAAAAATATTTTTTTCTGATAACAACATTTTCGCGCGTAAATTATATTCTGTGTACCAATCATGTACTTTTCGTATGCGCGGAAGTTAATGTTTTCGAAACGGTTTAATTGTACACAATTTTTCGTGACAATCATATGTAATGTAAAATAATCGTAATAAAAAAATATACATGTATATGTGCGAAAAATATTTTTTTCTGATAACAACATTTTCGCGCGTAAATTATATTCCGTGTACCAATCATGTACTTTTCGTATGCGCGAAAGTTAATGTTTTCGAAACGGTTTAATTGTACACAATTTTTCGTGACAATCATATGTAATGTAAAATAATCGTTCGCCGTAATGATGCGTCGATATTCATCATCGCTTGATTTTAAAGCGACGCGTCAGCTGCAGAACTCACCAGCGCAAAAAAATATACATGTATATATGCGAAAATATTTTTTTCTGATAACAACATTTTCGCGCGGAAATTATATTCTGTGTACAAATTATATACTTTTCGTATGCGCGAAAGTTAATGTTTTCGACACGGTTTAATTGTATACAATTTTTCGTGAAAATCATATGTGATGTAAAACAATCGTTCGCCGTAATGGTGCGTCGATATTCATCGTCGCGTGATTTTAAAGCGACGCGTCAGCTGCAGAGCTCACGAGCACAAAAAAATATTTACATATATATATGTGACAAGTATTTTTTTGAATAACAAATCTTTCGCGTGTAAATCATATTCTGTATACAAATTATACACTTTTCGTATGCACGAAAATTCATATTTTGTAAATGCTTTAATTGTACACAATTTCTCGTGAAAATCATATTTCATGTAAAATAATCGCTTGATTTAATCATCATCGTTTGATTTCAAAGCGACGCGTCAGCTGCAGAGCTTACCAGCACAAAAAAAGAATATACAAATATATGTGCGAACAATATTTTGTTGAATAACAAATTTTTCGCGCGTATATTATGATCTGTATACAAATGATATACTTTTCGGATGCGCGAAAATTTTATCGTCAGAAAGGAAATTAGTGATAAGACAGGGAGTTCGCGGATAAAAAATTGAGGAGGCTTGTCCGCTAATTTTATATAGACGATTCATATAGGGCAATGCCGCGATTCTGTCATTTATAATTCAGAGCCCCTCTATCGAAGATATCATCTAGCGAGTTCCGTTCGGACGCACCCAGGGCTCACTGCGGGGATCATTTTGTCCGCTCTGCCGTGCAGCTAAGGAGACTCGTGACGACCAACTTTTCAAAATGTGTATAAGATATATTTTTGCATGTAGGGAAAAGCGGGTCGAAATGCGACAGTGGGGCAAAACGGGACAATGAGGCAAAGTAGAATTTTGCAGTAAATTTTTTAATGGGTATGTGGGGCAAAATTGGGCAGCAAATTCAGATGTATCGATGAGGCAAAATAGGGTATCCAAAAATGATCCGTCTCATTTTGCCCCGCTCTCCCCTACATTTTTCCATAAGCCCAAGTACAATCGGTGGGAAAAAATGCGGAACAATTTTATCGTCAGAAAAGAAATTAGTGATAAGACCGTCGGATCGCGGATGAAAAATTGAGGACTCTTATCCGCTAATTTTATATAGACGATTCATATAGGGCAATGCCGCCATTCTGTGATTTATAATTCAAAGCCCCTCTATCGAAGATATCATCTAGCGAGTTCCATTCGAACGCACCCAGAGTTTACTGCGGGGATCATTTTCTCCGCTCTGCCGTGTAGCGAAGGAGACTCGAATCAAACAACTTTTCAAAATGTAGATAAGATATATTTTTGCATGCAGGGAAAAGCGGGTCGAAATACGACAGTGGGGCAAAACGAGGCAATGGGACGAAACGCAATTTCCCAATAATTTTTGAATGGGTCTGAGGGGTAAAATGGGGCAGCAAATTCAGATGTATCGATGAGGCAATAATGGGGCATCAAAAAATGATTGAAAAAATTGCGTCCTCTCCCACCGTCCCATTTTGCCCAGCTCGCCCCTACCTTATTCGATAAGCCCAAGTACAGTCGGTCGAGACAAGTGCGGAACAATTTTATCGTCAGAAAATAAATTAGTGATAAGACCGTCGGATCGCGGATAAAAAATTGAGGAGGCTTGTCCGCTAATTTTATATAGACGATTCATATAGGGCAATGCCGCCATTCTGTGATTTATAATTCAGAGCCCCTCTATCGGAGATATCATCTAGCGAGTTCCGTTCGGACGCACCCAGGGCTCACTGCGGGGATCATTTTGTCCGCTCTGCCATGCAGCAAAGGAGACTCGAATCAAACAACTTTTCAGAATGTAGATAAGATATATTTTTGCATGCAGGGAAAAGCGGGTCGAAATACGACGGTGGGGCAAAACGAGGCAATGGGACGAAACGCAATTTCCCAATAATTTTTGAATGGGTCTGAGGGGTAAAATGGGGCAGCAAATTCAGATGTATCAGTGAAGCAAAATAGTGTATAGAAAAATGATCCGTCCCATTTTGCCCCGCTCTCCCCTACATTTGTTCCACGAGGTACAGTCGGTTGAAAAAAATGCGGAAAAATTTTATCGTCAGAAAAGAAATTAGTGATAAGACCGCCGGATCGCGGATAAAAAATTGAGGAGGCTTGTCCGCTAATTTTATATAGACGATTCATATAGGGCAAAGCCGCCATTCTGTGATTTATAATTCAGAGCCCCTCTATCGAAGATATCATCTAGCGAGTTCCGTTCGAACGCACCCAGAGTTTACTGCGGAGATCGTTTCTCCGCTCTGCCGTGTAGCGAAGGAGACTCGAATCAAACAACTTTTCAAAATGTAGATGAGATATATTTTTGCATGCAGGGAAAAGCGGGTCGAAATACGACAGTGGGCCAAAACGAGGCAATGGGACGAAACGCAATTTCCCAATAATTTTTGAATGGGTCTGAGGGGTAAAATGGGGCAGCAAATTCAGATGTATCAATGAAGCAAAATAGTGTATAGAAAAATGATCCGTCCCATTTTGCCCCGCTCTCCCCTACATTTTTTCCACGAGGTACAGTCGGTTGAAAAAAATGCGGCAAAATTTTATCGTCAGAAAAGAAATTAGTGATAAGACCGTCGGATCGCGGATGAAAAATTGAGGAGGCTTGTCCGCTAATTTCATATAGACGATTCATATAGGGCAATGCCGCCATTCTGTGATTTATAATTCAGAGCCCCTCTATCGAAGATATCATCTAGCGAGTTCCATTCGAACGCACCCAGAGTTTACTGCGGGGATCATTTTGTCCGCTCTGCCGTGCAGCAAAGGAGACTCGAGTAGAATGGCATAAGCGTGGCCCGAGGGGGCACAGAAGTTCATCCGTTTCTCGGAGCGAGCTTAAGTAATTGAAGGTCCGGGAAGCTCGGGTGATTTATCACTCGGATTTTCGCGACGCACGAGTCCGCGCGAGCTCGACGTCGAAGGGTTACGCCTGCAGCGGCGACATCGGCAGGAGACTCGCACCACGAGATTGCTGGTCGTCCGAGCGCTGACCAATGATCGATCGATCCAATATCATGACCGACCGTCTGTCACCTACCGGATGCCAGTGATTAAGTGATTTTTTTTTTTCATCCCCGAGAATAAAAGTCCACCACCGTTTTCGCCCTCCTCCCGTCTCTAACGTGTCGTCCGACAGAAGTCGACTCACGCCAAGTTTCACGACTTAACGTTCGACTCTTCGTCCGAAATGTTACAGGTCAGAATGACATCAAAAAGCTCCGCAGGGAGAACGAACAGCTCAGACGAGAGATATGGAGTCTACGCGATGAGTACGATAAACTGGAGGATATTCTGAAGAGTCAGAAAAATCGGGAGGGCAGCGAAGATTATGAGGTCAGTCGTCTTTGCGTCAATGAAATTATAACATATTTTATTTATTCATTTCAATTAAACGTGTACCGATATGTCGCTTTCATTCGAAATGGAATTATAGACATTGAGTGATTATGAGGCACTTTTTTGTGGTCAGAAAAAATAGTGGCATTTTTTTTACTAGCCATCGAAAATGAAGCGCCATTAAATTGAAATTAACGCTATTAAATAAAATTAACGTCATTAAATAAAATTAACGCCATTAAATAAAATTAACGCCATTGAATCAAATAAACGCCATTAAATAAAATTAACGTCATTAATTACATTTAATCGCCGTTGAAGACGACCAAAAAATTGTTGGTTGTCATGGTCTGCTTCGTCACGGTGTTTCGAACGAATTTCGTATCAAACCTCGACAATATCCATGTAACGAATTTCGTATCAAACCTCGACAATATCCATGTAACGAATTTCGTATCAAACCTTGACTATATCCATGTAACGAATTTCGTATCAATCCTTGACTGCATCGATGTAACGAATTTCGTATCAAACCTTGATTTTATCCATGTAACGAATTTCGTATCAAACCTTGATTTTATCCATGTAACGAATTTCGTATCAAACCTTGATTTTATCCATGTAACGAATTTCGTATCAAACCTTGCCTGAATCAATGTAACGAATTTCGTATCAAACCTTGACTAGATCGATGTAACGAATTTCGTATCAAACCTCGACAATATCGAAGTACCGAATTTCGTATCAAACCTCGACAATATCGAAGTACCGAATTTCGTATCAAACCTCGACAATATCAATGTACCGAATTTCGCATCAAACCTCGACTAAATCGATGTAACGTTCCGTTTCCTCAGGACCGCAGCGAAGATGACAAAGACGACGACGATGAGGCCGAGGACTGTTCGGATTATTCGGCGGAGGAGGACTCGGAGGGTGAGAACCGTGACGAGGAGTACTCGGACGTCGCCGTGGACGACGAACCACAAGAGCCACAAAAGAACCATTCCGACCGCGAGGAGCGTCTAGAGAACGCCGAGAACCAGAAGATATCATCGGAGAAGATGACCAGCAGTCTCCACCGTCTGCACGTGGAGTTCGACGATCTCTCGGTCGTCGACGAGGAGGACGAGCTGAGGAAGGACAAGGAGCGCAGGGAGGCGATCTCCACCGAGGAAAAGGACATCGCGAACAGTCCGAACGATCCCGGTTCGATTCGGATGGACCGAAGCGGCTACCAGTGCTTCCGGTCGCACTACGGATCGCCAGGAGCTTCCGCTTCCGGTTACGCCCGCTATCCCGATTGTCCGTTCGTCTATCCGAACGCCGACGAGCCGGGATGCTCGGACATCCTTCCGACGGAGCGGATGCTCCTGACTCCCTGTCCGGCGATCTACGACGAGGAGAACCTGCGCAACGGCCGCCTCGCCTACGGAACCGCGGTAGGTTGGCAGAGCAGCGTTTTCCCACCCGCGGCCGTCTTCCCCGCGTCCGAAGGCTACCGGTCGAGCGTCGTCGCCGCCCGAGCATCGGGCGTGTGTCTGCCCTCGATCTTCGCCGCGTCGAGCCGATCCGATCGCTCGTCGGCGACCGCGAGCACGGCCAGGGCGACGAGCGTCCCGCGTCGAACTCCGATCGAGGAACGCGGTTCGTCGACGAGACTGGCGAACCTTCCGGACGGAAACGTCTCCGATCCGTCGAGCCTCGCCCGACGGAGGAACCTTCTCCTCGAGCAGCCGAGCGGTCTCCATCGGGGGACCTCGATTCCGGTCAGGGGAACGGAAACGCCGGCTTCCGGGGAAGCGTCGACCCGGAACGGCTGGGAATTCTCGACCGGAGGCGCGGCCGGCGAGAGTCGCGCGATTCCTCGCGGGACGGAGGATCGCGAGTGCCGGAAGGAGCTCCGTCGGGACGCGGGCGAGAGCGGCGAAACGGTCGGGGATGCGGACGGCGGTCGGGGATACGAGGATTCCGCGGGCGGGACAGCGGCGACCGGGTCCGATCGTCCGAAACATTTCTTCGCCCCGCTGCCCGCGAAGATCCGACGCGCCCGTCGGAATTCCGGCGACGAAACGTCGGGACGCGGCGGCGCGGCCGACCCGGACGACCCGGCCTCCGCGGCGTTCTTCGAGAGCCACGGCACCGGACGGAGTTCCAGCGGCGAGAGGACCGACTCGACCGTCGTCTCCGCCGGGCGTCTTCCGGCCAGCCTCGCGGCCGGCGACGACGTCGACGACGGGGCGGTCAAGGGTTCCGCGGACGTCTGCGTCAGCGGCGCGATTCCGGCCCGCGCCAACGATCCGCCGGATCGGCCGGCGAGCGGAAGTTGCAAGAGTTCCGAGAATCCGCCGACGGAGATCGACGGGGACCGCGCCGACTCCCGCGGCAACGGCTCGTCGAGACGGAGCTCCGACGACCCGCTCGTCAAATCTTTGTCCTGCTATGACCTGACCAGCGACGCGCTGCACAGTTCGCTGTACGACATCGGCGGAACCTTCGGCGGCGAGAGATCGCTGAAGTTCGCCAGGAGCGACAACACGTTGGACAATCCGGCGGCGGTCGCGTCGAAGCCGTTCAGGAGCCAGCTGAACGTCACTCTCAGGTGTCCCGCGGCCGGGGATCGACGGCGCGACAGCCCGGAAACGCCGGAAATACCGGAGTTGCCGTCCATCGGCTACAGACCGTTCGGCGATCCGTTCCTCGAGAGCTTCGCGCCGGTCGCCGGAAGTTACTCGAGTCACGGTCTTCGCGGTCCGCCGACGAGGCCGCTCCCGATTCGAGCGAACGACGGCGCGATCGGCGGGTCGATCGATCGTTGGAGCCCGCTGTTGACACGCTCGTTCGCGAGACGACCGAACGCCGATGGGAGGCCGTCGGGATCGGCGAGGACGCCGACGACCGCGTTCGCCAACGAGACGGAAGGCGATCGCCACCGATTCCTGCCGGCCGGCCAGCCTGCGGACACGAGAATCGTACCGAATCCCAATCATCGGCTGGAGTTTCGAGCGACGTCCTTCGAGCGGCCCGATCCGCGATGTCTGCATCCGGCTCTGGGGGCGTTCGACGTCGACGCCGTCGGAAGAATACCCGCTGCCGGTTCCTCGACGGAACGGAACCATCGGAAACTCTACCGGAACGTCCCGTTCGTGCCCGGTGCTGGCGGAATCTTCTGCGGCCCCGGTCAGGCCGCCGCGAGGATGTTCTACGACGATCGGACTCCGAAGGTCCCCGCACAGACTCAGACATCGATCGACGGCGGTTCGAACGACGAGGACGAGGCCGCGGACGAGACCGCCAAGGACTCCAGGGCGATCGGACCCGAGGACGCCGTTCCCGGATCACCGACGAGCGTCGGGCGGAAGAGGAACGTCAGGAAAGAACGCAGTCGGACGACGGACAAACGACCGCTGTCGCCCGCCGCTCAACGCAGGAAGTCGAGGAAACAGACGAGCAACGTCGACGGTCTCGAGACCGACAAGGCTGGCGGGAAGTCGAGAAAGTCGAGCCCCGCGACGACCACCACGACGACCTCGGAGCATCCCGAGGACAAGAACGAGAGCAGATCTTCGTCGTCCGGTCAGGAATCACCGAGGAAGGATCGAAATCGGAGAGTTTCGGTATATTTCAACGGCAAGAAGAGACCCTCGCTGGCCTCGGTCAGAACCGCTAGGAGCGCGAGCATCGACAATCGCAAGGAGGGTTTCGAAACTAGAGGGGACGCTTTGGACACGACGAACTCCGAGAGGGAGAGAACTAACTCCGTCAGCAGCCGGGAAGCCGCCGGTGGCAAAGCTCGCAAGTCGAGCGTCGGCAGCGGCAAAGTGCCCTGGTGCGCGTGTTGGGGCAACGGCTGCATCTGAGAGACTTTGCATCGATAAGACGCGTATAACGTGAACGAAAATTTCTGTGTCTCGGGAGCCGAAGGACATTGACTGGGTTTCGTTTGATCGAGGATAAGATTGTATAATAAATTTTGATGTTATTCGAATATTCAGCTCTATTTTGTACGGGAAATACAAACTCCTAGTAGAATATATTTTGTACTGTTAATGAGAGGGATAAATAAATGTAATCGTTATTTTAAGTTCTTGAGCATTGGGCGAGATAATTTTGCTTTCGTCCTCTTTAAGGTTTTATTCAAGAAGCGCGGCGACCAATGAATTTGTTGCAGTGACGAAGTCGGCAATGACGTGAAGTACGCGAATCTGCTGCGATTTTATGTAGGTGTGGCGATCGCCGATGTTGTTTTTTTATTTGTCATCGCAAATTTTTTAACTGATATTTCGGATTGTGGTTTAATTCCGTGAGTTCGTGTCTTTGCTCACATATTTATTGTTCGTTGACATCGATCGGGCTATGCAGATTTCAGCCTTCACGTACCAGATCGCTGTTTAAGGAGAACCTAGAATTTGCCGAGACGCAACCTTCGAATGATTTGAATAGCAAGTTGATGTGCTAAAAAAAATCTGAAAAAATTCACAGACGTACCTTGAAGTGTTCTTTTTTTTTTTACGCGGAAGAAAATTTGTTAGGAACATCCGTATCGTTTTTGTGCTCAAAAGGAGGCATGGTCCTTTGCTCTCAGCAAAAGTCCCCCTACTCGAAGGGTTAAGCTAGTCCTTGCGAATGGTGTTCACTTCGCATAAATTTCAGGGAAACGAGAGGGAATTGCAAACACTTCTGGATCGTATACAAATCTAAAAAAATCAAGCACGTTGAAAGGTGCTGAAAAGATTAATTTTGCATAATAACAAATCCAAAATGTTATTAACTAATTGATGAAAAATGAAATTGCTCAACAAATCTCCCGGAAACCTAACTCTTTTTTGTGGAAATTATTCATTCATTTTTTCTGAAGACGTATGAATTTTTTCAGATTTTTAAATTCACTTTGAATTCTGTGACTTTCTACACGTTTGTCCCATGTAAAAAGAAAATCAAAGTGAATTAAAAAATCCGAAAAAATTCATGCGTTTTCAGAAAAGTGAACGAATCATTTTCATAAAAAAAGAGTTAGGTTTCCGGGAGATTTGTTGAACAATTGATTTTTTTATCAATTTGTTAATAACATTTCGGCATTATTATTATTATGCAAAATTAATGTTTTCAGCACCCTTAATATGCTTAATTTTGTTCACATTTTTATACCAACCAAAAGTGTTTGCAATTCGCTCTCACTTCTCTAAAACTTGTGCGAAGTGAACACTATTCGCAAGGACTACGTTAACATACCAACATTTTTGTAATTTATTTTTCGTTTTCAATGGGAACGATTCATCAAATGTTTCATCACTCCCTTCCGCTGCAAAAATAATAATCAACTTTTCTTTTCATCAACTTTTTTTCTAAAAAAAAAAAAAAAAAAAATGCCATTAACAGCGAGTAATTTGCGCGACGAGGTGAGTAATTATTGCTCATTACCGTTCGACGAAAGGAGTTCCCGAGCCGATGGCGCGAGGCGCGCGTAGAGTTCGCTTCGCTTGTAAAACGATCCTGTAACGGGAAAACTCCGAGAGCATCGCGGACCGACGAAACATAATAAGGCCGGAAGTTTCCTCAGGTGGGATTTTGCTCCAATTTCTCTCGCTCTCGTCGGCCGATGCGCGTTGCGTACACACGCCCATTCGCGTATAAAGATCAACAGTAAAACTAGCAGTACAGCGGAGTGGAAGCGAAGCCGTCGAGCAAACTCTCTTCTCTCTGTAACGTCGGGACGACTCCGAGCGAGCTACCGCCTCTTACCGGGCGAAGCCCGGGCTTCGCGCAATTAAAATGTAAATTATCCCTTTTCCCTCGTCCCTCGCGCCGCCCTCGCAGTTTGGCCCTCGTCTGCCACTCGCGGCATCTCCGTTCTTCACTTTCCCTCGTTCACCGGCGCGGCACTGTACACACGTATATATGGGGCCTTCCACGCCAAATCAATACCCCCCGCGTCGCTCACCCCCTTTGATTTTAAATCCACAGAAGTCACCAACCTTGCACAGTCAAAAAAAGTTTGTACTTTTTGCAGCAACTTATTGTCCGCAAACGTAGACTATTTTTAACTTGTTAATTTTCTAGTTTTACAAACAAAAGTACAAACTCAAATTGTCAATGGACACGGGAAGTAAAAGGACAGGTTTGTATATTCTATATAATTTCTATATATTTCTATATATAGTTTCTATAGTCTATATATATTCTATATATTTCTATATAATTGTTGTATAAGTGACAAACGAGTTTGTCACTTAGTTAACAAAATAAGTTTTACTAAATTTCGCAATCCGATTCACGAAACTATTTTTCTACTGTGTGCTACAATAAAATTATTGGCAGCTGTCACATTTCGCAGAAAGTTGCTTTCCTGGTCGATAATGACGATAATATAATACAATGTAATATAATCAATCATAAGTCAATGAATATCATTATTATTTTTTTTTATAAAAAAATAATAATATAAATACTTATAATGATTATAATTGTACATATATAATAATAATGACATAATACAATAGAATACTTTTTTTACATCGTTTCGCCGGAAAATGAATTATTTGAGAAAAGTGACAGCTGTCAATGATACCATTGGAGCAACGTTGTTAACTTCTATGCCATTAGTTTTGTTCATATTTTTAGTACGATTTTTTACCGACCTGTACACTGATAAAAAATGCAGTTGAATCAACTAAAGATTCAAGGACGTTCAGATAAATATTTAATTGATTGTATCGTATTTTTTATCAGTGTAAAGGTCTCGGAATTTTTTTTTCAATTTCTTTACACCACCGGTGTATTTTTCAATCCGGGAAAAACCGATTGCGAAAACGACGATTTTAAAAATCGGAAATAATTCACTCTTATTCTACGATTTGAAAAATCATTTCTAAACACCAACCGATAATGGGATCTTAATATTTACTATTTTATTTTTATTCTTTTTTATGATATCAATCGTATTCGGATCTTCTGGTATTTTCATAAACTTCAGAAAAATTTTAATCCATCGATATTTGAGAAAGTCATGACCGATAAAAAAAAACATCCAATCGCGCCACGAAACAAACTAAAAACGTGCGAAAGAAATCGAAAAAATATTGAGATCCCGTTATCGTCTGGTGCTTACAAATCATATTTCAAATTATAGAATCACTGTCATTTTCCCCAAACAAAAATTTCCCTCGAGGTAAAAAAAATCCGAAGAAAAAATGTGAAAACCCTTATGGGGTTCGGTAACATAATACCTAAAAAAAAAAAAAAAAAAAAAAAGTACAAAATCCACGTGCTTGAGGGACACGAGCTTTATCGTAGAACGCCCCGTGCACGTATCTCCGGTCGTGCAATCCTACACCGTGATGTAACGCCGTCACCGATTAACTCGGAGCTAATTTACGAGATGGCTGAGCGAGAGAGCGAGCCGACTCGGCTCGGCCGGCAAGGTAGGTCTCCGATGCCGGTATGCGACACGGATGCTGTTTCGTCTCCGTCGTCCCTCCGCGATGCGGGTCCGGGGCTAACGAACGGTGATATTATTTATGAACAAGCCCCGCACCGAGCGACGGACCGCGCGGTTTCGGGGTTCGAGGGAAAAGGGTCGCCTCGCGACCCCCGACGTGACGCGCGCCGTGTTTCACCGAAACCGGATGCTGCGTACGGCCGAAGTTGACGTTCTAACACCGCGTCGGGAATGACAAAGGTCTCGCGACCCGCTCTGAGGGAGGAGTTCGAGGAGGGTCGCGGAATAGCCCGGAGATACATCGGCGGCGTTGAAACTTGTGTGGCACGTAGAGAACTACTGCTCAACCTCCGACCTACCCCCCCCCCCCCCCCCCCTACCTTCGCTGGGCGATAAATAATTCAATGCGAATCCCGATAGGACGCGAGTGTCCTGGGCGAATGGAAAAATAAAAAGTTCCGGGGCTGGAAACGTTTATCGGTCGGATTGCACCGGTCGCGCGATGATGGGGTGTGTTTGGCGAGGGGCTTAATTACACGGGTCGTAAAGTCACGCTGTGGGGAGGCGCCGGCGGGCCGTGGACGGTCCATTGTGCGGCTCGCGATGCCGCAGCTCGGTCGGTAGAAAAAGACTCGGGCGGTTAACGAATGTTTACTTTTAGCGAAGGTTCGCGATCTTTTCTTGTTAATTTTAGTTGTGTTTTTTCTTCTTTTTTTTTTTTTTTTTGTTGATGAACTGTGTTTTTAAGACCAATGCGAAATGTTTCGCGATGGCGAAGCTTGGTCGGTGTAAAAGGCTGGTGTGATTGAGAAATGTTTACTTTTAGCGAAGGTTCACAATATTTTCTTGCTAATTTTACTAGTTTTTTTTATTTAAATTTTTTTTTATTTTTTGCTGAATAATAGTATATTTTAAGACCAAAACAATGCGAAATACTTCGCGATGCCGAAGCTCGGTCGATGGAAAAGGCTGGTGCGGTTGACAAATGTTTACTTGTAGCGAAGCTTCACAATCTTTTCTTGCTAATTCGTGGCGTCCAGTAAAAAGACCGTAGAAAATTAAGGACTTTCGAGAACATTTCCAGCTCGTGTTGGGACATTAATTTTATAAACGGAAAAAAATATTTCATGCCAACAAAAAATATTTCATCAAAAATTCCGAAGCTACCCCTTTTCGATCAATTTTTCACGTTTTTCAACGTCCTCAAACGGCACGATGAAACGATTTTAAAACTTCGAGCGGGATCCTATCTTATGTATTTTTTTCCGTAGAACACGGTGGGCACCCCAGATTTTTCCTAGGTCCATTGGGAGCCCAGATATCGACCTTTGAAAATCACGAAAAACGACATTTTTCCAAAAGTGGCTCAAAAAGTGAAAAATCGTTGTTAAATCGATTTTTTTTATCTCATGGCTATATTCGCTGTCTTTTCTCCCGTTGATCACGAATATAACAATTATTTAAATCCCAACCCAATATTTTCCATTTACATCCCAAAAATTCGATTTTCCGTGCATAAAATCGAGACTTTCAATGTCTCACTCTACTATAGCCCCAAAAAGGCCAGCGGATTCGTTCAGCGGGAAAAAAAACGTCGAAATACGTGGCAGTTAATTTTTAAAAAAGACAAAAACATTTACTGAACTAAATATACATTTTTGAAAAAACTCAAATTTTTGGGGAAACAAACAATTCAAGGACATTAGTTGAAATTCGAGGACATTCCAGGACTTTTTCAACATCAGGCAAAATTCAAGGACAATTCTAGAACTTCAAGGACTTCAAGGACCGCTGGATACCATGTTATTCTACTATCGTTTTTTTTTTTTCTTCAGCGAACCGCATTTTTAAGAGCAACGCGAAATACTGCAGTCGATAATTAATATTTTTTTGCAAAAGCAAACTCTTACGCGAAGCGGAATTGACATCCGGTTCACGCAAGAATTCCCGTCCACAGAGTAATAAAAAAAAAATGCACAAAATACAAACTCGAAATTGCGTAAACAATAATTTTGTTGAATAAGTGACAAACTCGTTTCTTAAGGTTTGATATATATAAACCGGGTTATCAACAATTTTAGTTCTTACGTTTGTTTGTAAGACTCGAGCCGGTTCGTGCGGTCGGAAATGTAACGAATAAAAAATTGTCGACTTTTGTGGACGAAAAATTCTAAAAAGTAAAAACTTATTTTTACTCCGCAGTCGTGGATGGTCCGCACTGATGAGAAAAGTGTAATTACAGTTTTCATTACCGACTGAGCACGCTGCTCGTTATAAAGCCTCGAGGATTCTGAGATAGGAGAGTAAAAAAGGGAGGAAAAAAGGGTTGAGCGTTGATATTGTACGTGTAATTGGTGGATAAGAAAAATCCTCGTAAATCTTTTCTCTGCCCAGAGCCTGAAGGATCTCTCGTTGCAGCATCGAATCGAAACGGTCGCCTGAGTGCGATCGCGCTGGAAGCGAAGTGCCCGCAGTCTTCCCGCTCGTATAACTCAGCTTGGATCGCAAACTTTAATACACCGTACCGAGGGAATTTGTTCTCCTTGACGGGTATAATGTTACCGGAAGGGATCTTACACGCAGGTGAATTCGACCGGCAGAGGCGTCGGAAAACTCGTTACAAGCTCGAGGGAGGTGTTTCGATGACGCCGCGGAACGGAATAAGTTAGGACGGAAGGACGAGAGGCGGCTGCACGTAAAATAAGGCCAACTCGAACTTGTATCTCCGCACGGTCCTTGACGAGCTCCAAACTCTTTCATCCCAGTGAAATTCGCAAAGTTTGGCGAAAAAAAAAATATATAGTAGTATATATGTAGTATATACATATACATATATTACATATATACTGCTGTATATATACATATATATATATATAAAGAGAGAAAAATGGCGACAATGTCGTCGATCCAAAGGACTAAAGCTATATATATATATATATATATATATATATATATATATTGGTTTGGTCCTTTGGATCGAGGCGTTGCTCGTTACACGCAAACTTTTGAATATTCTCGGGGATCGAATTTTCCCGGGGGGATGTCTACTTACCCCGAGACCGGATGCTACACTTTGTCGAAGCTCGGGGGTGACGATCAGTTCTATCGCAAACTCCGCTACGGACTCACCTGAAAGGAGAGAATAAAAAAGATATATTTTCCATTAAAATTCATTTGAGGGCGAGTAGACGGTGACTTCGTTACAAAGTCTATAAAAGTCCCTATAAAAGTCCCCTCATCAACGCTCCCGTCGCGCGGACTTTCTTTTCGATTAGCGCTTGATATTAAACGACGATCGAAAAATCGCTCATCGTCCAATCATTGAAGTTTGACTCATTTTTTCTTTCTCATGAATATTTATCGACGGGCTGTTTTTATTTTATTTATTTTTTTATAGAGATACGGGATTTGTACGGGATTGATGAGATGCCGGCGTTGGGTTGGGCGAGGCGCGGCTCGCAAGTTTTTTTAAAAATAAAATTACCTCTTCGTGTCGAGGAGTGTGGTCAGTTTTGTCGCTATACGATATTTGTTTTCGTCGAAAAATGTTTTTTCGAGATTTTAATGAAAACTTGTTGAGTTTTATGAAATCTTGTTTAACTTTAGGAAAACTTGTCGAGTTTTAGGAAAACTTCTTGGGATTTATGAAAACTTGTTCATTTTTATGAAAACAGTTCAACTTAATAGTCTAAAACATAGGAAAATCATATTTACAAAAAAAATTCTGGATGTGCGCGTGTTTGAGACCCGAAATTAGCTTCGATTTTTTTTTTATATGAAAAAACAGCAAATTCAAAGCAAATTTAAAAATCTTAAAAAATGCACGCGTATTCAGAAAAATGAACGAATCATTTTTGTAATAAAAAACATTAGGCTGCTGGCTAATTTGTTAAACAATTAATTTTTTTTTATTTGTTACTCACATTTTGGACTTTTTATTATGCAAATTGAATCTTTTCAGTACCTTTAATATGCATGCATTTTTCCAGATTATTATACCATCGAGAAGTATTTGCAATTTGATCCCATTTTTCTCGAACTTATGCGAAATTAACACCAATCGACAGAACTACCTTAAAAGTAAAATAAGTCACAAATTCATGTTCACACTAAAATAAGTCAGATTGATATTCACACTGAAATAAGTCACAGATTCCCATTCACAGTAAAAAGAGTCACAAATATTTGCTGCCACAGCAAAATATTTTGTTGTCACTACATTGATCAGGCAAATGAGTTACGGTAACAAAATTCTTGCTGTCCCAACAATTTCTTTTTCTCCGTCCGGCTGTCGAATCGAAGGTCTCTCGAGACAGGGAACGACGCAAGCTGTAACTATCTGCTGTTTGATCGATCGTCGCAAATAAAATTCGAAGATAGTACGAGTTCGATGCCCCTTTCCCCCGTCCCGAATTCATATCATGCAGTATGGATTACGTGGAAGGAAAAGGTAAATAAAAAGAAAAATGTGCAGCGCACCGCCCGGCACGGAAATACATTTCAGCGCCGTGTTTGCTCGCACTACAACACACAAATGGATACGCGAACTTTAAACGGAAAAAAAATAAAAAAATCCTACAAAGTGAAATTGTCGATTATCGGCGCTGGCAGTGCGCGTACGTAAACATAAGCTTGCCGAAGTTTTTTCGGTAAAAATGTTCATAGCCCCGTGCAAATATTTGCATCGATCGGGAGGCACGGCTATGTTCGGCGCTGGTCCATCGTATCCCCGCGAGCTTTGACCCGATGAAATATGAACGGAACGAAATCCATTTTTAATCCACACTTCCGCGCCTCCCGTTCGAGAGGGCATTGAATTTTCATCAAACCCGCGTCGACTTCCCTCCGCCCCGGGCCAACTTAACGGCGACCCCCCCATTCGTTACACGGTGCATATATCGCGATGCAATATGTACGACTCGTTTCACGTACGCGATGCACTCACGTTAACAGAATTTTCCACGAGCTCCCGTTTCATCGGAGAAAGTTGTAAATGGATACGCGTCATGTCATTGGTTTTGTGATGGAGTGAAGTTTTTTTTTTTTTTTTTGAAATGTGGCTGTTTTTATATAGCACACGTCACGGGAGAAATAAATAATTCCATTGTTTGTTTTCCAGATTATGTATATATTATTATTATATAGGTTATATATATTGTAACGACAGAGCGAATAAATAAGGCGCGTATCTGGTTTTGGGGCGGATATTGTCAATAATGATAAATGATAATAATCCCGCCCACGTAATGTCACACGTCTGTTCGCTTTGAAAGTCTCGTCTAGACTCGCTGACATGACGATCGATCTTGTATCGATCGCCCGTTCATCTATTGTCAAACTAAAAAATAAAATATTGCCAAACTACAATTATTTCTAGTTTGACAATATTTAATTTTTTTAAAGTAGGGTCAATGGAGGTCAGTAATAGGGCCAGTGGGGGTCAATAATAGGGCCAGCGGGGGTCAATATTAGGGCCAGGGGGGTCAACAATAGGGTCAGAGGGGTCAATAATAGGGCCAGAGGGAGTCAATGATAGGGTCCGAGGAGGTCAATAATGGGACCGTAATAGTGGGGCTTAGAATTATAAGGACATACTTCTTTTAAAGGACTTTGAATAATAAGGGCTTAAGTCCATACAAAGCTGCAAGCGCAAAGCGCGCGAGCCACCAGCCCTACTAGTGTATATAAATATATTTACTTATATATTTTTACTGCAAAAAAGTTTTTATGCATGTGACAATTTTTATGACGAACGACACTGGAGAGAGCCAACCATGAAAAACCTCGCTCCCATGGTTTAAAAAAATCCTGACCGGTGACCGATGCAATATGTACAACTAACGAGTTGTACATATTGCATCGGGGGATGCACCGTGCAACGAACGGGAGCTCGCGGTGAAGTCGTCGGTCGGTATTTTTTTCGAATTTTCGCCGGATGGCGAATCCGTAACGTGAAACGTCACGTACGCGCTGCACTCACGTTAAGAGAATTTTCCACGAGCTGCCGTTTCATCGAAGAGGGTTCTAATGTCATTGGTTTTATGATGAAGTGAAGTTTTTTTTTTCTTTTGTGAATTTGACAATTTTTATATAGCACACGTCACGGAAGAAATAAATCATTCCATTGTTTTTTTTTTTTTTTACATTTATATTCTTTTTGACTGCAACAAAGTTTTCACAAATTTGACTATTTTTATGACGAACGACACTGGAGAGAGCCAACAATGATCCACGTAGCTCCCGTGTTTAAAAAAATTCGGAAACAAAAAATAAAATTGATACGAAATTTAATGTGCCGTACTGGAAGTTTTTATGCAAAGCTGGTATATTAAATCTAATGTACAATTGTGATGAAAAATTAATATACTTATTTACTAAAATTAAACTCAATTATAAAAATGGAAGAATTCCCAATATTTTCCCTACACTGAAAATTAATTTTTCATCACAATTGTACACGATATCTAATATATCATTTTTTGCCAAATCCAGTCCGGTACATTAAATTTCATGCGAACTTTTTTTACAGTCTAGTTACCGTGTACGTGTTGAGTTCGATTCTATCAGAGTTCATCTCGCGGTACAAAAATCCACTCAAATCTTCGTTGCTTGCGAAAAAATAAAAATAAAAATTCCGCGCTGATGCGCGCATCGCACGCGTGTGAACCGTAGCGCATGTCTGCGCCCCGTAGAGACGTTTGTGGGTCTCGTTATCGGTCCTCGCATATGATAAAAGTAAATTAAATTCCTACGCGACGTAAGCGCAAGGCGAATACCCGCGAGCTTCCTCGAGTTTGGTATCGCGAGCAGGAGAAAAATATTCCCGTTTTCGAAGCGGCCGAAGAGGAGGAAGCGAGAAAAGAAGCTCACCGAGCGCCGATCCATATCGCTTGCACCGTTCGAACTACAATTTTGCATGCTTCTCCTATCCCAAGAGGACGTCTTCAGCCCGCCGCTTCCACTTCGCCCCCATGTTGTCGCGGGTATTTTCCGTAATTCGATCCGCGGAAGCTTTCCGCGAAGCGCGTAACCAACTTCGCAGGAACTCCACATGGATTCCGATACCTTACACTAAACCGTAATAAAAATTTGTACGGAATTCAATGCACCAGACTGGAAGTTTTTGCGAAAAAACTGATATCTTAAATTTCATCACTTTATAAAGACATTGGGAATACTTTATTTTTGATAATTTAATTTATTTCGAATGAAAAAGTTTATTAATTTCTCGACACAATTCTACATTCATTTTAATGTACCAGTTCTTGCATAAAAACTACCAATTCGGTAGATTGAATTTGCTATTTTTTAAAATGGTGCTGTGAAAACATTGTAAATTTAATGTACCGGACTGGAAATTTTTGTGCAAAAACTGGTACATTAAATTCAATGGATAATTACGATGAAAAATTAATGGGCATCTACAGACTTTCAACATTAAATCAAATTGTTGAAACCAAGGTACTTTTGTACTAAAATTAAAGAAAATGATTAAAACTAAACTATTCCTAAAGTTCTCAATATACTAAAAATTAATTTTTCATCACAATCCTACACGAAATTCAACCCCCCACCCTTCCATAAAAACCTCCATCCAAAACTTAAACCCCATCTAAATTTCTCGTACATTCCAGTTACCCTCAACGCGTCGAATTCGATTGTATCGGAGTTGATCTCTCGCATTTCGCGTGCTTCTCCCATCCCGAGAGGACGTCTTCCTGCCGCTTCCACTTCCCTCCCGCGCTGTCCCGAGTATGCCCCGTAATTCGATCCGCGGAAGCTTTCCGCGATGCCGCGAACCGCCCAGGCCCGCTTCCGCACGAACTCCACCCGGCTACCGATACGCACACCCGAACCGCACGCGCAACCGACGCGCCGACCGGAGTGACTCGAGAAACACATTTCCTCGTCCCTCCCCATTCATCCCTCGGGCCTCGGAGGGGTTTCGAATTTCAGCGAAATATGCCCGGAGAAGGAGGCCGCGAATGCTCTCGCGACAAGGCGAAAGAACCGCGAGCTTTGGGCCGAAAGAAAGATCGACAGCTGGAGAAAGAAACAGGGGTAAGTTGGACGGGTGAAACGGCTAGGGTGAGGCGCGGGTTGGGCTAGGGTGGGGCCTGGGGGGGGGGGGGGGGGGTGAGGCGATGCCCTCATGGAAAAGCAACGAAAGGGATATCTCATGTATACGTGCACCTTACAGCCAGCGGGTACGACCGAAGAAAAGTTTCGAGTTTAAGAGCCCCGTTGGGTTAATGGACTCGAGGGAGGCTGCGATGGTTCTTTCGATCCCGGTGAATCCGAGGATCCTGGAGCCTTTTACCGGGAGCCGGTGAATTTTTCGAAGAGGCATCGACGAACGGTAGGAGAAAGAAGTCGCGCCGAGGGCCGCGTCGCTCTTATTTCCATTGTGGGGCGCGGGGGATGGGGCGACGTCGCCCCCGCCGTCGCTAGCGAGCTTCCACCTCCTGACCGAAGGTCTCCGCGGCTTTCGACTTCGCTTCGACTGTTTCGTCGCCCGTCGAGATTCTTTGTGCGATTTCTTGGCTCTCTTCTTTTTTTGAAGCTGAGTGTTCTCGTCGATAGCGCGCGGCGAGTAGCCGTGCGAAGACGGCACTCGACGGCACTCGTGGTCGGGGTAAAGTCGCCGGCGGAGACTCGCGAATTGGTGCAATGGCCACGGTAACGTTGGTGCCAACTCTTCTTGACCGCAAACGACCGTAATTATTTTCGTGTTAATTTTACAATTTTTTTTTTTTTTATTTTACAAGTTTTTGTTATTTCACAACTTTCTTTGTTGATTTTAAAATTTGTTTGTTAATTTTACAATTATTTAATTAATTTTACAAATATTTCATTAATTTTACAAATTATTTAATTAATTTTACAAATTGTTCCATTAATTATACAAATTATTTAATTAATTTTACGAATTATTTAATTAATTTTACAAATTGTTCTATTGGTTTTACACATTTGCTTGCAATATCAGGTAAAACAATTTTGTAGACGTTTTGGAAAAAAGTGTTTGTTAAAAGTACAAACCTTTTTACTTTGGGTCGCGTTGATGTTTTGCCGAAGAAAAAAGGAACACCACCTTACTCAAATGGACATGGAATCGTGCGTGACGATTCTTCGAGCGTGAAAAAGAAGGTGCGAAAAATATATTATTTTGAGGGGGAGACGATGGGGGGGGGGGGGGGGGGGGTGGAAGGTCGACAGTGTTCTCTTATACGACGTTTCTCGCAAGCGGAGAGTTATTCTCTTCGCCTCAGGTAGGCGCGGCAAGCCGCGGACGGACCTTCGAACTGTAATACGTTTTGGGCGAGAACTGCTAGCTGGCTGAGCATATACATGTATCGCGCGCGCGGCCAAGAACTCGCCGCCGCGATCCTGTTTAGCATATAGAGGCAGTAAACTCGTGATTTATGATTTCTTGTACAATAACCGACGCGACTTCGGGACCGCAGTCGGAAGGTCCCGATCGAGCGACTATCCTACAAGCGTATATATAAGCTCGCAGTAACCAGCTGGTCTGCAGTCTTTGCCCCGCAAGCGGGCTTTTTACTGCGACCGTAACATTTTTTTCTCGGCACGGTGCATGCATGTCCCTTTAATATTGCATCATGGCGCGGAGGGATTCGGATGAAATTTTAATGCGCATTTTTTTTTCAATGGAAACTCAAACAGGGATGTGTGTGTCGAAGTTTAAGGTAGTCCTTGTGAATGCAAACTTCGCACAAGTTTCTGCGAATAAGAGAGGGAATTGCAAACACTTATCGATGGTATAAAAGTCTGAAAAAATCAAGCATATTAAAGGTGCTGAAAAGATTAATTTGGCATAATAATAATTATAAAATGTTGTTAACAATTTGATGAAAAATAAAATTGTCCAACAAATCCCGCGGAAACCTAACTGTTTTTTTTTTTATAAAAAAGGATTTATTCACTTTTCCGAATACGTGTGAGGTATTTCAGATTTTTAAATTCACTTTGATTTTTTTTTTATATGGGAGAAATGTGTAGAAAGTCACAGAATTAAAAGTGACTTTAAAAATCTAGAAAAATCCATACGTATTCAGAAAAATGAACGAATCTTTTTCATTAAAAGAAAAGTTAGGTTTCCAGAAGATTTGCTAAACATTTTGATTTTTCATCAATTTGTTAATAACATTTTGCAATTATTATTATGAAAAATTGATCATTTCAGCACCTTTAACACGCTTGATTTTTTTTCAGATTTTTTGATCATTCAAAAGTGCTTGCAATTCCCTCTCATTTCTCTGAAACTAAACGCAAGGATTACCTTAATGCAGACATTAAGGTAGAATTAACGCTTTTTTTTCTCGTCAAAGTGCATCCACGTCCCTTCGATATTGCTTTATCGCGCGGAAGGATTTTAATGAAATGTTGATATCAATTTTTTTTTCTCACCTCGCTCAATTTTTCTAAATTTTATTAATTCAATGGAGACTCAAACAGAACCGTGTGCATCCAAGTTTAATGCAGAGCGAGTCCCCGCGTGTGTCCCGTTCGGTTTCGCTCTGTTCGTTCGCCGCGGCTGATCGGGGCGAAGAGGCCGAGGCGAATTCGTCCGGGTTTTCGTGCACGACGCGCTGGAGTGAGTACGGCGAGAGTGCGGTCGCCTGGTAGAGACATTTTCGTGACCGGTTAAATTGCCATCCCATTAGGGTCGGTGACGGGCGCGTGGATCGAGCAAGCTCCCGTCCGTCCACCCGTCCCTCCTTCCGTCCTTCTTTTTCGCAAGCCCACAGAACCGAAAGCTCGAGCCGTCCCGTCGTTCTCCGCACTTGTGTCCTCAGCCCGCTCGCCCCCCTGTCCGCCCCGCTGAAAAGAGAGCGCGAGACGCCCAACCATCGACTGACGAGCGTCGGGTCGCGAGGCGAGAGGAGACAGGGCGAATTTGCATTTATATCGACTGCAGCCAGACCAAAAACGGAAATATTAAATTCATTTAACTGTGAGAGACCCCCGGCGCCTCCCGTCAACGTAACGATGACGTTACCGGCACACTTTCAATTACCACTTAAGTGGCATCGATTTTCAATCGTATACTGTGCGTATAAAATTTTTATCGCCTTACCGGATATCAACACGATAGAAACCGAGTGACTATATATATTTAACAAATGAAAAAAAAAACTTGTATCATCGGAATATGTGTAATAACGATGTAAGATACAGTTTTTACAATACACCTACAAAATGACGAAGAAGATTATAGTGATTATAGTGATTATAGTGATTGCAGTGATTGCAGTGATTGCAGTGATTGCTGTGATTACAGTGATTATAGTGATTACAGTGATTGCAGTGATTACAGTGATTACAGTGATTACAGTGATTACAGTGATTACAGTGATTACAGTGATTAAAATGATTATAGTGATTATGGTGATTATAGTGATTATAGTGATTATAGTGATTATAGTGATTATAGTGATTATAGTCATTATAGTGATTATGGTGATTATAGTGATTATAGTGATTATAGTGATTATAGTGATTATAGTGATTATAGTGATTATAGTGATTATAGTGATTATAGTGATTATAGTGATTATAGTGATTATAGTGATTATAGTGATTATAGTGATTATAGTGATTATAGTGATTATAGTGATTATAGTGATTATAGTGATTATAGTGATTATAGTGATTATAGTGATTATAGTGATTATAGTGATTATAGTGATTATATTAATTGTATTAATTATAGTGATTATATTAATTGTAGTGATTGTGGCGATTGTAGTGATTACAGTTATTACTTTGGTTATAGTGATTAGCGTTTATAAACTCTATACATGTTTCGTCACAATTGTCATAGATCAACTGTTCGACACATATTTAATTGGTTGAAGTAAATAATTTCATCCGTACTCCACTACAGTCCAAGGATCCGAAGGATGGAGTAAATATCCTCTGATATATCCTCGGATAAAGAATAGAATGTAAACTCGGGCAAGTATATCTCTGTTACCCTCGCCTGACCAGGATAAGTATATCGGATCACACATTTTACGAGTTTAATAAAGTACCGGGTAAGGTGAGTATCCGTACTTGTTCACCGAAGTTCAGGAGGCGTGCAAAAGTTACCGCACTAAACGTAGTTGCCGCGAAGGGGATAGTCTCTCTACTCTATTCGCTTCGGGAAGTTATATATACTGCTTTGCCAGCAGCGAGCTGCGGACCCCGTCTCGACGAGGCATTAAGAGACGGCTTTACGACCGGTCCGATGGCTGCGCTCGGTTTCAACCCCTCGGCTTTTCCAGGCGACGAAACCGGCACGCGAGACTGAAACTCGAGCGCTGCCCGAGCCACCGAGCATCGGCGACTCGCCTATCGCGCCGGGGAAACGCGCGAGAGAATGAGAAGCGATAATGCGCGATAAATGCCTTCATCGATCTCGTTACACGCGAAAAGTAAGAAGCGAGGCTTACGTCCGATCGCTTAGGCGACCGGCGCACGCTAAACTCTTACGACTCGGGGATAAATTTCCCGAAATCCTCTTTTTCGGATAATCTCGCGCCCCGTCGTCCGAATAGCGATAACGCCAATCAAATCGACGAGTGCACCGGTCTTTACACATTACCGTAATGCAATGAAAAAAGGTGTAGCTTTGTAGGGAATCTTTTTTGTCCCGAAATAGACGTTTCGGTTAAGAGCAGGCTTGTAGAAACAGAATTGTTCTTGTTGATATATTTTTTTTATATTTGTAAAATGAAAAAAAAAATTTCTGGTAAAATTAACAACTTTCTTTTTGTAAAACTACCAAATTTCTTTTTGTAAAACTACCAAATTTCTTTTTGTAAAACTACCAAATTTCTTTTTGTAAAATACAACAAGATAATTAATTGGACAATATAATTAATTCGTATTTATTTTACGGTGTAAACATGAAACTTAGTAAAAGTTTTCAGCAAAAAAAGAGATGAGAGTTCTCTCGACGGGTTCGCCAATTGCCGCGGATTCTGTGAAATGCGGATGCCCGGTATCTCGTGAAACCAGGCGGGGATTAAGATTATGTCCATTTCGATGTGTGCTTAATAGGTCGCGGTTTGAACGGCTGAGTCAAACGGGCCCTAAAGCCCCGTTTACACCGAGTGTTCGGAAGTGGTTATAATAGTCTCACTCTCCATGAGTGACTTCGCGTGCCCCGTTCATTCGACCGGAAGCACGCGAGAGACCCAGTAAACGCTCCATTACGCCGGCGAAACGTGAACGGCCGATGTGCGCTATACACAGGAACGTGGAACATCCGCGTACGCCGGTGTATACCGATTCGGTACCGACATACACACATTCGGGAGTTTAAACATCTATATGAATACTCGCAGTCCAGCGGCTAGTTCCCTTGGAAATGAACCTTCGGGTGGCCCTTTAACCTCCCGGCGAACCGACCACCCGCTAGCCGGCACGACGGACCCGCCCGCACACTCCGCTTCACATCATTTACATATGTTGCATTGCGCCCGGCAGGACGAAGGGGCGGTCCGGGAGGAAACTCAGCGAGGGACACAAAGGACAGACAAATTCAGAGGCTACAAATTATAGAATATTAAATATGGAAAGATATGTGGACGCTAAAGTAGATGTGTAGATGCAAATGCTTGGGGTGATTGTAGGTGATATCGTTGAGCTCGGTTTAAACTTAGGCGTTAACGCGTTGCGCTGCCGATTGCGAGGTAATTCAGGCTACTTTGGGGAATGGTATTTTTGTGAGAGGCGACCCAATCGTCCGGTTGTTTTCAGGGGTTTATGTTTTTGGCCATTTGTTAGAAAGGTGGGCGGAAGATTGCAGAGAAGATAAGTGTGACCAAGTATTCGACTACGGCGACCACTTCTACGGTGTAGGGTTGGAGAAGAAAGTACTAGGTTCTACAAGTTATCGGAATAGATCTAGTAGTTATAGCATTAGATCTAGAAGTTATAGAACTAGATCTACAAGTTATAGTAGTCGATCTAGAAGGTATAGAACTAGATCTGCAAGTTATAGCATTCGATCTAGAAGTTATAGAACTAGACCTTGAAGTTATAGCATTAGATCTACAAGTTATAGTATTGGATCTACAAGTTATAGAAGTAGATTCTACAACTTATAGAAGTAGATCTACAAGTTATAGAACTAAATCTGCAAGTCATAGAACTAGATCCATAGGTTGTAGAACCAGATCTACCAGTTATAGAACTAGATCCATAGGTTGTAGAACCAGATCTACAAGTTATAGAACTACATCTGCAAGTCATAGAACTAGATCTACACGTTGTACAACCAGATCTACAAGTTATAGACCTGAATATACAAGATGTAGAACTAGATCTACAAGTATGGAATATTAAACATGGAAAGACTTGTGCGTACTAAAGTATATATATCGACACAGCGAGAGGTTAGTAATTCCAGGTGATATCGTTAAGGTAAGTTTAAAGTTAGATGCTAACGAGTTAGGCTGCCGATTGCAAGGTAATTCAAAGTGATTTGGGGAACATTATTTTCGTTCGAGACGGCCCAATCGTCGGGGCGTTTTCAGGTGTTTAAGTTTATGACCAATTACCAGAAAGACGAGCGGTCTTCTGCCGAAAAGTTTTCATTCACCCAAACGTAAGAACATACATAAATGTTGACTGACTATTCCGCTTCTACCTGAGATGTCAAAAATGAACGTTAATAGAGTTAATAGAGTTGTTTATTACCAATTACCAGAAAGACGAGCGGTCTTCTGCCGAAAAGTTTTCATTCACCCAAACGTAAGAACATGTATAAATGTTGACTGACTGTTACGCTTCTGCCTGAGATGACAAAAATGAACGTTAATAGAGTTAATAGAGTTGTTTATTACCAATTACCAGAAAGACGAGCGGTCTTCTGCCGAAAAGTTTTCATTCACCCAAATGTAAGAACACATATAAATGTTGACTGACTGTTCCGCTTCTGCCTGAGATGACAAAAATGAACCTTAATAGAGTTAATAGAGTTGTTTATTACCAATTACCAGAAAGACGAGCGGTCTTCTGCCGAAAAGTTTTCATTCACCCAAATGTAAGAACATACATAAATGTTGACTGACTGTTCCGCTTCTGCCTGAGATGACAAAAATGAACATTAAGAGAGTTAATAGAGTTGTTCACTATCAATTACCATCCACTCTTCGAGACTCTCTCCCGTTTATCGCTTAACATAAAAAAAGAAGAAAAATAAAACCATCGCCATATCAGCCGAAATTGCCTTACCGCAGGAGCTAAACACAGTAGGCGAAATTGCGCAAAGTCCTGTACAGCTAGGCCGGCGAAGCGTTCACTCTGCTCACGTTCGCGTGGATTATCCACATCTGTGGATGAGGTTCAAGGACCACTCGACCGGGATTTTGGTCTCGTGGATCCCGAATGTCGCGTAATTGGATTCCCGAAGGACGACGAGACGGGGCGAGGGGGCGAAAGGGGGCGACGTTGGCTCATTCGGGAGACCATCGTTAATCTGCAGGACGCAGAGAAAGGGATGAAGGAAACGAGGTAGACGATACAGACGGGATCTTCGTGTCGGAACGTTGAGTTTTCCCGATGCTTTTTCCTTTCTTCATTTCGAGTGGAGCGAGAGAACGATGGCACGCGACGAGTTTTCCCGGTCGAGTTATCGACGAGTCGGGGATGACCGGGAGAGACAACGATGGGGATGAGAAGAGGAGCGAAGACACCGCATTCGGGCGATCCGACGGTCGAAGTGTTTTCGTAGCCGAGACTCACAGTTTTCGAAGTTCAAAACGGTGGGACGCGCCCGAAGAAGAAAGATGTACGACCAATCGCGGGGAAGATAAGTATGACCAAGTATTCGACTAAGACGACCGATTAAATGGTGTAGGTTTGGAGAGGAAAATACCAGATCTAAAAGTTACAGCATTAGATCTACAGGATGTAGAACGAGATGTACAAGTTATGTCATTAGATCTGCAAGATGTAGAACGAGATCTACAAGTTATAGAACTAGATCTACAAGTTGTAGCAGTAGATGTATAAGTTATAGAACTAGATCTACAAGTTATATAACTGAATATACAAGTTATAGAAGTAGATCTAGAACTTGTAGAAGTAGATCTACAAGTTATAGAACTAGATCTACAAGCTATAGAACTAGATCAACAAGTTATAGAACTAGATCTACAAATCATAGAACTGAATATACAAGTTATAGAACTAGATCTACAAATCATAGAACTGAATATACAGGTTATAGAAGTAGATCGACAAATTATAGAACTGAATATACAAGTTATAGAACTAGATCAACAAGTTAGAGCACTAGATAGTACAAGTTATAGTACTAGATTGTACAAGTTATACCACTAGATTCTACAAGGTATACTACTAGATTCTAAAGTTATAGTACTAGATTCTGCAAGTTATAGAACATTAAACATAGAAATATATGTATACCCTAACGTATATATACAGATGCATGGCGTAATTCCAGGAGATATCGTTAAGTCAAGTTTACCCTTAGATGCTAACGAATGACGCTGCCGATTACAAGGTAATTCAGGGTGATTTAGGGATGGTATTTTCTTCAGAGACGTCCCAATCGTCCGGGCATTTTCAGGGGTTTAAGTTTACGACCACAATTATTACACTGAGAAAAAAAAATTGTTGGATTAACCAAATTCGCGGTCACCTACGTTCAAAGCTGTTATTTGGTTGGTACAACTAAACCATTATTTTATTGAACGATTATTCGATTTAGTCGATTCAAAATATTTCGATACAAATAAAAAAATTTATTGTACCAACTAAATAACGCCTTTGAACGCGGGGAAACTCAACTTGGTTCATCTAACAATTTTTTTTTCTCAATGTAGAAAGATAAGCGGTCTTCGTCCGAAGAGTTTTTATTCACCCAAATGTAAGAACAAATATGAATGTTCGCAGACTCGTCCGCCGCTCCGCCAAATAATAAATGTTTCCATTCTTCATTTCGAGTGGAGCGAGAGAACGATCGCACGCGTCGAGTTTTCCCGGTCGAGTTATCGACGAGTCGAGGATGACCGGGAGAGACGCCGATGGGGATGAGAAGAGGAGCGAAGCCACTGCATCGAGGAGATTCGAAGGTCGAAGTGTTTTCTTAGCCGAGACTCACAGTTTTCGAAGTATAAAACGGTGGGACGGCGAAGAAGAAACTCGGGCCGGGTGGAAAAGAAACGGGCGCAAAAAAAAGGTAGTGACTGGGGAGACTTGTTTCGCACCGGGAGAACCAAGTTTTTGTATAGAAGGTACTCGGCCGAAATTTCCGGGCAGCTTGTTAACCGAAGCGCCGAAACAATGCTCCGCCCCGCTCTTATCTGATCCGCGGAAGAGCCAAGGCACTTGGGTTTCGCGCTCAAAAGCCACCAACGGCTGGATTAACGGCGCGAGATCGCAAATTGCTCGATAAAATGTATAAACGTCTCTCGTTAACTCGCGAATCGAAATTCAAAGTTTTTTTTTTCTTTTTCTTTTAAGGTACTACCTTAAATGAAAAAGAAAAAAGGCCTGCCGACAGTTTGACGCTGCGTGAGTTCAGAGAGAATTGAGAGAGGAATTGCGAACCCTTATCGATGGGATACAAATGTGAAAAAAATCAACCATATGGAAGGTGCTGAAAAGATTGATTTTGCATAATAATAATTCCAAAATGTTATTAACAAATTAACGAAAAAAAAATTTCCCAACAAATCACTCGGCAACTGAACTTTTTTTGTGTTGAAATTTTTTTCAGGAATCCGTGGCATTTTTGAAAAAATGCATACTTATTCAAAAAGATTAACAAATTGTTTTTACATGAACAAAAAGTTAAGTTGCCGGGGGATTTCTTCAACAATTTTTTTTCATCTATTTGTTGATAACATTTTGGAATTATTAGTGTGCAAAATCAATCTTTGCAGCACCTTCCATATGCTTGATTTTTTTCAGATTTTTATCCCATCGCGAAATGTTTGCAATTCTCTCTGAACAAAAGTGAGGTCGAACTGTCCGCTTGTACTTTAACTTTCAAACCGACACGCCATTCCTTCCCTCCCGTTTTAGAAATTACAAACCTGTTTATTTATATTACTCATCGAACAGTTCGGGACGATAGACATTAAAGTATTTTTTATTTATATTTTGTATTAAGTAATCAATTAATTTATGTAAATAAATGTGAATATGTGTGCATTATTATATTTTTCATTATTCCTGGCGCACAAAAAATTTAGTATCGCATCCAACAATAAAGTACGTGCTCTCGCACCGTCTCGAAGGATTCAGAAAGAGATTGTAGCAAAAATCTCATATGCAAAAGAAGAAAAAAATTGAAAAAGATAAAATCGACCAAAAACCCTCCAACCGTTCAGACGTCAAGAAAAATGTGTTTTTCGGTGGAGAGGATCAGGTGCCCCAAGCAGAAGATGTTTCTTATTTCAAAGCGTGATATAGCGGCAAGAGAGTCTCCCTACAGTCGCATTGATTTTTCCCGAGCAACGACAGAGTGCCTTTCATGGCTGTTGACTTTCCTTCTAGGATCCCAGCGCGAGGATGCTGGATTCTCCTGTCGCAATGGGATCTCTCCAAGCCCATGGTACACATCGGACGAGAGGAAAAATTTCATCCGTCTCTGCCGTACCCGTTCTATAGAAAATAAATAGAAATTCCACAATACTCATTCCCACCCGCGACGTTGCCTTTGATGCAGCAAATGTACCAGAAAGCTGGTACATTTTCACTGTCTTATTATTTTCTTCCGTAATTAAAAAAAAGAATGTGTGTTTTTAACTCCCGACTGACCGCTACACAGTAAAAAATATTTTCGTAAAATCGAAATGCGAAATTTCGTATAAACAATTCTTTTTATAGAAGTGACAAACGAGTTTGTCGCTTATTTATTTTTGTATTTTATCTAATTAATATTTTGACATACGAATCTGTCCTTTTATTTCCCGTGTCATTAAGCATTTTTGTTTGTACTTTTGTTTCTAAAACTAGACAATTATTGTCGACAACTTTTTCGCATTATTATTGTTATGTTAAATCAAAGGTCTCGACATAATGAATAAGCTTAATATTTTTTCAGATTTGTGTCACGTAGCGAAGTGCCGAAATTTCGAACAAATATCGAACAAAACTTTTGCTTGCGACTGTAAGTGCGAAAATTCGTGCCTCTACACAGATTTTCGAATTTTCTAAAAAAAAAAAAAAAAATGTTCTAATGTTTGAAAATTCTGAAAAAAATGAATACAAATTCCAAGAAACCGAGGAATTCATTTAAAGAGAGAAAATAAAAGCTTTCCTAATTTTCTTAACAACTAATCGTCCAAAACAATGTATCGATAACTTTTTCGCATCGATACACTTGTTTGTTTATTTTTCAGATTTTCAGCACGTTCGCTACGTGCCAAAAAGTGCCAAAATTTCGATCAAATCAAACTTTTGGTTGGGACTCTAAGTGCGATGCACTTTCAACCCCCCAAACCCAGGTCCCCAAGCCTTGCGGATTCCATGGTCCACTGCACCGAGTCAGTCGATTTCCATCCGAAACACGCCTAAAGCCCAAGACATCCCCAGGAGTCCCCTGGACCAACGTCCCGCAGCGCTGCGGAAAGGCGGACGGCGCATCTCGGTTTCTCTCCATCGAACCCCCGACGATATTTTCGGACGTGTCGGAGCGTCCCTAACGCCCGCGGGGACCGGTCCTCACGGTCTCCCCTGTTCGTCTCTGCGTGCGGAGCAAGCAGAATCAGCGGCGGATAAGGAGGAGGTGGGAAGAGAGTCGCGGAGCGCTCCTATCGGCCACGCACTGGATAAACATTCGATTTTCAATTAAATTATATTTATATTATTAGATAAATATAAGTTATATTTTTAGTAATAATTATTTAATTTAATATAAAATTTATATTAAAAAATTTGATTTTCTTATGTCAAATTTTTAAGGGGAGAAATTTTAAATAAAATTATTTTTATTTTATTAGATGAATATAAATTATTTATATTTAGTAATAATTATTTAATTAAATATAAAAATTTTAGTTAAAAACTTAAAATTAAAAAATTTAAATTCTCGCGTCAGCAGACCGTGCGTTACATACATTCGGAGAAGATGTGTGGAGGTTCGAGCGTGATCGTCGCGACTCCGGAGGGACTCGGCGAGGTGACTCGACGCTTATTCGCGAGATACGCTCATCCGTCGGAGCCGGAGGTTCGCAATAATCGCGACGTCGGCCCTCGAAGCCGATTCCGCGCGGACCTTGCAAACCTCGGTGCGGTGCTTAGGCGAACCTTGTTTCGTCCGGGAACGCGTATCGGAGATTTTATAATATTTACCGAGCGAGCGGGAACCGCGGGGAACTACCGGGAAGGAGTTGTCGGATCGTTTAGAGAGCCCCGATGTATTTATGAGCGGATCCGGCCTCTCGACACCTCGCCGGTTCTCCGAAGAGATCGGCCACACGGGCGAGAGAATACGCTGCTACATCACTCGCGTGGGATCGCTTCGCGCCGCGGTCTCGGGGCCGAGGAGACCCGAGGAACGAATTCGAGCGAAAGAGATTGGATCGCCTTTGATATATTTAGGGCCATTTTTTTTAGCCGTTTAATTGGCTTCACGGAGAACTGGTTTTTTTTTAGATTTCTTTGTGCTGATTCGCGGCCTTTTTATTCCAAGTTCTGGGACGAATGGTACAGTTATTGGCCGTTTGGCTCAGCGGTTGCGAAAGGACTCACCCAAACCAATGCCAAATCTGTATGAAGTCTTGCGAGAGTTTAGCCACTAGTTTACAAGTCCATTTTTCGAAGGTGGCGACTGCTCATCGAAGCACTCGATTCTGTGATGTTCTCAAAGTTGCGACGAGAAACAGAATTTGCCGAAGCTGTCGGGACTTTTCGATGTGAAAGCGTCTTCAGCCGGATTATCGAGAACACCTTCAGCGGGTGTCCTTGAAAGGCGTTACGGTCAAAGTCTCCCCGGAGAAGACTTTGACCAGGGAAAGACTTGGGATAATCGTCACCTGGGACATCCCTTGCGGACTCCGGTCCGTGGAAGGTCCCCGGCCAATAACTGTACCACTCGCTGAGAAGTCCCCGCCAGCCGATCGGCTCATTCTCTCAAGTTGATCCCAACCCGCACCAAAGTGCATACAGCTGGGCAAATACACTAAGTAGTTGAAGTATCAAGTACTGAGTCAATGCCCAGTACGCAGAACTTCAGAACTCCGCAAGTTCTGCCAGTACTCAATACGTCAGTACTCAAGAACTACCCATCGCTCAGTACTTCAAGCACTCGATACGTGAATGTGTACTTCAAGTACTTAGGGTATTTTGCTCAGCACTGGAGTCCCACTTGCAGCATCCACAAAGTAACGAAATCCCATCGTGACGAAAGACCCAATCGCGACTCATATCTTCCGATTTTCCTTCGGGACTGCGCCAAATGTTTTTCGCGGACTTGGACCAGGAAAAGACTTGGGATAATCGTCACCTGGGACATCCTTTGCCGACTCCGATCCGTGGAAGGTCCCCCGCCAATACCTGTACCACTCGCTGAGAAGTCCCCGCCAGCCGATCGCCTCGTTCGCCCAAGCTGATCCCGACCCGCACCAAAGTGCATACAGCTGGGCAAATACACTAAGTAGTTGAAGTACCAAGTACTGAGTCAGTGCCCAGTACTCAGAACTTCAGAAATTCTGTTCTGCCAGTACTTAATACGTCAGTACTCAAGAAACTCATCGCTCAGTACTTCAAGCACTCGATACGTGAATGTGTACTTCAAGTATTCAGGGTATTTTGCCCAACACTGGAGTCCCACTTGCAGCATCCACAAAGTAACGAAATCCCGTCGTGACGAAAGACCAGCTGTTGTCCCAATCACGACTCCCTCACCTCTTCCGTTTCTCCTCCGGGACCGCGCCAGATGTTTTTCGCGTATGAAACCCTATCGCCCAGTTGATCGGAAACTGTGGTCAAGAGCTAAGTCGCGGGCATCTCAAAGACGACATTACGGAACTCTGTCTCGAGAAAGCCAGAAGCAAAAAGAGACCAACGCGAGGAGGAAAACTCGATAGACTTCGGTATGCGGGTTCGTCGTCGATTTTGGTTCAATCGCGACCAGCGGGAATGGCAACGTTCCAACAGTTGCTCGAGACCTCCCTCGCTTCTTTGGCTCTCCCTCGCGCCGTGCGTCGGAACGCCACATTGCATCGCCGATCCGGGATACTCGATCCGACGGAAAGGACCGCATCGTCGGGACGACCGCAGGAACTCGCAGACAGCGGCGCGTTTCCGGGCGGTTGTGGGGAACGCCTGTACACGGATGTAGTACGAGATGTCGGAGGATTCTCGGGCGGCTTATCTCGTGGGTAGAAACGCGGAGCGATGCTCCGGGACTCGTCGAGTTCTCGCGGATTACCGGTACTCAAGACGATGAGGTAAGGGAGACGAAACTGCACGCCCGTTGTGCGTAGTCACGACTGGCGGCGCGCGTGTGGCGAACCGAATGCCAGCCTGGAGACGACATCGCACACGTGGATGGGCGCACGGCGAGGCGGCAGGGAACTGTGACGGAGCAGCGGGGTTATCCGGGTCAGGAATTCTGTCAAGTTACACGGAGAAAAATTGTTCTGTTTCACTGACAAAATGTAGATCGTTAATAACTTATTGTTGTGGCAGCGACAATATTTGTTGCCGCAGCAAAATATTTGTGGACGCAGCAAAATAGTTGCTGTCACAGCAAAATAGTTGCTGTCACAGCAAAATATTTTGTTGTTCCTGTGTTAACCAGGTATATCAGTTACGGTAACAAAATTCTTGTTGCACCAACAATTTTTTTTTCGCCGTGTACGTAAAAATATGCATTTCAGCATATTTAAATAAAATTTGCTTGCGGGCTGCCCAAGAAAAAAAAAAATTTGGTTTGAATTCTACTTTCAATTCGTACAATTTCATACCGTATTAAAACAATAGCATGCTACCTTGACAGTTTTCCCGTCGTTGTTTCAATATCATACGGAATTGAAAGAATTGAAAGTAGAATTAAAACAAACATTTTTTTCTTCGGCAGCCCGCAAGCGAATTTTTTTTCAGTGTACGAAACCATCGGATGACATTAATGATCAGGAAAAAAACAACAATGGTTTTTTCGGCACGAAGGGTAGTTTTCTCCATTCTATGTAGCCGAAATCGCGCGATTCTCGAGGCATATTGGTTCTCAACACGTAAATCTCATGAACTATCCTCGAAGACTCGCACCTAAAAAAAAAAGGTTAAACTTCGACGGAAACGAGCGGATGACATTAATGATCAGGAGGAAAAAAAACAACATTGGTTTTTCGGCACGAGGGTAGATTTCTTCATTCTATGTAGCCGAAATCGCGCGATTTCCGAGGCATATTGGTTCTCAACAGGTAAATCTCATGAACTATCCTCGAAGACTCGCGCCTAAAAAAAAAGGTTACTCTTCGACGGAAACGAGCGTGTTCTCTTGGGTGACCCGTATTACCCCCGTGCACGGTACGCGCAATATCCCCGTCACAAGGAGGGACCGGTTTGCCGGGGTTCAGCGGCGCGTGCTGTTGCCGCTGGGAGAACCGGCGAAAACAAGTCCTCCGCGCTTCGGAGCCGTGTACATGTACGTTACATACACGAGCGCAGGTATTCCCCGTCGCGGTTCCCCGTCGTGGCCAGCCTATTTGCGAAGCGGCGCGCAGCCCGGAGAATTCGTACGTAGGTAGAACTTACACTCACTGCGATGAGCACTCGCGGGCACACGTGCTCGAAGAAGAGACTTTAGCAGAGATAGTACACGACGTAGCCATGCATGCATCCCTCGACACACTCCATACGGAATACAATATGTATGTATATATATATATATATATATATATATATAACACATGACCATTTCGCAATGCACTATCCCGTGTGTCGTCCAGGTGCTCGTCCGCTTTGCCCAACTCGGAAAGTACATTGCCCCGAATTGTGCGGAATTACCCAAATGCACGTTGAACAAGACGCAGTTACCGGAGCCAATTTCTGCACCAGACGAAAAAATCGCTTTGCAGCCAACCAATTCATCGATTCGATTGATCGTCTGACCTCAGAATCGCTTATGAGTTAGCTCCAGACAACTCTTTTTTTCGGTGTCGCAATGTCACGCAGAACCAGTACTGGCCAAGATTGGTCCCACGTTGGGCCAGCACTGGCCAACGTTGGTCCAACACCGGTCCGACATTGGGCCAGTACGGGTCCCACGTTGGGCCAATATCGGGCCAACGTTGCTCCAATACCGGTCCGACATCAGACCAGTAGTCGTCGTATTTAACATTCCCACCAGGCTACCTTACCGATACTCAACGAAATTAAACGTACCCCCCATTCCCACAACACTCTCGTTCCCCGTCGTCGATACCGCATCGTAAACTCCCCCGTGTATCTTATTCCATCAACTCCGTTAATTCCGTGAGCCACCGGGTAAATTATTACAGCTCCTTGTACGAATATTTGCTTGTTGGGAGCTCGAATATATCTGCCCGACGTTATTTTCAGCCGTGCGTGTGTGCGTGCTCGTGGGGGGGGGAGGGGGGGGGGGGGGAGGATTGCTCTGTCTCCCGTTTTTGTTTGCGTGGGTCTGCGAGCTTCCGTGTTTCCAAGCGTCCCGTGTCGAGTGCCGTGCCGCAGTTGTCAGGGGAGGGGGGAGGGGGGAGGAGGAGGGGGAGGAGGGGGGGGGGGGGGGTACCGAGGGTTTCTGCACGTGTCACACGGGAAAGAGCGGAAGCTCGAGAAACCGCCGACGGTTCTCTCGGTACTTTGCATATAATCTCCGTCCCGCCTTCGCCCAACTAAAACGCGGCGACGGAGAGAAAGCCTTCGGCGGGGACGGTGCAGGTAACTCATACCGCTGGTAAGTTCGAGCACGGGGAGAGAGCCGCTTTGTGCCCCGCCCGGCGCCGTCGAGAGTTCTCGTGAGAAATTCGAGCAGCTGAAGCCGCGCGCCAGGAACGCGAAGAGTTCTCGCGAACGAAAGCGAACACGCGCGATAGCTTTTCCGCGCGTGGATTTCTGCGGGGAGGGGGGCGAATGGGAGAGTGCGGTACGGATAACGTTTTCCGTACCGTGCACGGTCCCTCGCGTGGCGTTGATTACATCCCCGGCGCGTCTAATGAGAGGACGTGATGATGCGCTAACGAGAGGAAGAGTAGGTGCGCTACCGGAGCGCACCCGCTCTTACGAGGATAAAGGTCGCCAGACGCGGAACCATCGGGTAATTGTTGCAGGTAGATTGTAGGGGAGAGCGGAGGAAAATGGGACAGTGGGGCGAAACGGGACGGTGAAGGCAAAACTTAATTTTCTGATAATTTTTGGATGACACATTTTGTGGCAAGGATACATCCGGATTTTCAAGCCCGTTTTGCCCCACGGACGACCATCGACGCCATCCCAAAGTTATTGGAGAATTGCGTTTTGTCTCATTATTCCGTTTTTCTCCGCTGCGCCATTTTGCCTCGTTCTCCCATGCAATTACGTAGGGGCGAGCGGAGCAAAATAGAACAGTGGGGCAAAACGGGACGGTGAGGGCAAAACTCAATTTTCTGATAATTTTTGGATGACCTATTTTGTCCCAACGATACATCCGGATTTTCAAGCCCGTTTTGCCCCGCGGACGACCATCGACGCCATCCAAAAGTTATTGGAAAATTGCGTTTTGTCTCGTTGTTCCGTCTTGCCCCCCTGTGCCATTTCCCCCGCGCTCCGCTACGGGAAATTTCCGCAGCGCGGGGCGGCGGAGGGGGAACGGGGAGGGAATATCGTTACCGGGTGAAATTCGATGGTTTACGAGATTCCAGATAAACCGGCGCGGCCGGACGTTGCGAGGAATATCGGATCGGCATCGAACCAACGGGCGAGTTTTACGATACGGCGGGAATATTTATGGTCTGGAATTTAATAATGAGGAGAATCCAACGAGGTAATCGGCGTGGGGGTGTTGCATCGTAGTTATCGTTATTGTTGTTGTTACTATCAATTAGGACAAGTAATCATATGTGTTGAAAACAATTTTGGGAAAGGATTCTTTAAATTCCCGGACAGAAGTATCGATTGGGACATGATTAACGAGTTTAGGGAGTAAGCAGCTGGGTTTCAAAGGGCCAAGATCTTTGGTCTCGATGGAGGAGAGCCGAAGTGATCAGCTTCAGCTTTTTTGGTTGCCATATAGTTTAGTTATAAGTTTATGATTTGTTGCATTTATTGTTCAATTTCCCGTTGCGACATTCTGTTTGTCTGCCGATGTTGCATGTTTTTTTGGCACGGTCTCCTTAGGTGACTTGCGCAACACTGAGAGAAGGATCCAGTAAATATGAAAGTACCGCATTTATAAGAATTTTCCGTAGATATTATAAAAATTCTTGGAAAATGTGGGACGTTCTGCCATAGGTGGCGCCCTAATTGCCTACTGCCATAAGGTATGGTAATTTTTCTTAGATGACCGATAGTTCTTATTAGATCCTTCTCAATGCAATTCAATTCCAATTCAATGCAGGACACGAATAGAACAACGCTATTCCGTTCTAAACCGTCAAAACGCGAAGAAACAGAAAATTAAAGAAACAAGAATGGCTCCTCGAATCAACGGAGAACGCATACAAGTTTGACGTTTGTGGGGCGCGAAACAGTTCGGGTAAAGAGCCGACATCACGAATAACGTCCGTCTGCTGTCTGCCATAGGTGGCGCCCCAGTTGTCTCCTGCCATGAGCTATGGTAATTTTTCTTAGATGACCGATAGTTCTTATTAGATCGTTCTCTCAATGCAGGACACGAATAGAACAACGCTATTCTGTTCTAAACCGTCAAAACGCGAAGAAACAGAAAATTAAAGAAACAAGAATGTCTCCTTGAAGCAATGGAGAACGCATACAAGTTCGACGTTTGTCTAGCTCGAGATAGGACAAGTAAAGAGCCGACATCACGAATGACGTCCAACTGCTGTCTGCCATAGGTGGCGCCCTAGTTGTCTCCTGCCATGAGCTATGGTAATTTTTCTTAGATGACCAATAGTTCTTATTAGATCCTTCTCAATGCAATTCAATTCCAATTCAATGCAGGACACGATTAGAACAACGCTATTCCGTTCTAAACCGTCAAAACGCGAAGAAACAGAAAATTAAAGAAACAAGAATGTCTCCTCGAATCAACGGAGAACGCATGCAAGTTCGACGTGTATCTAGCTCGATACAGTTCGGGTAAGGAGCCAACATCACGAATAACGTCCGTCCGCTGTCTGCCGGTATGCAGGTACACCCTACCTACGTGCTCTATCTCCCGGTTGAGCTGTTACTACTGCTGCAACTCCCCTGTCGCCGACGCATACCTATACGTGCCTACCTGTGGTGTGGGAACCGCGAGCGAGATACTCGAGTGGATCGTGTCAACGAGGTCCGGCCCGTGTTCTCTCCAACACCACAGGACCAACAGACGGAATCGTTCCAACGACGCAATTCCCAACGGGCACGACGAGCCCGTGGATGCTGGTGGAAACACGAATTACCCTCCCCCGACTCGTCCCGTACGGACCAGTCGTTATGCCGCAAGTTTGGCCCGACACAATTAACCAAAATCAGGACCCCGAGCTCGTTACTCGATTCGGATCTTGGATTTTCGCTCCATCTTCGTTCTCCCTCCCGTTCTCCCGTTTAACATTTGCGACATAGACCAGATTGTCTTCCAAGGTGCTAATACAATAATAAGTTACTTGGGTCCAAAAGGACCACAATTGGAAAATCTCATTTGTCGATCGGATGTGACGTCATATCGGAAATACGTCACGTCCGGTCAGCAAATCTCATTTTTTTTTACCAGTAGTGACGTCACATCGGAAATGCGTCACGTCCGGTCAGAAAATCTCATTTTTTTTACCAGAAGTGACGTCATATCGGAAATACGTAATCTGCAGTCCGAAAAACTAATTTTTTGACCAGAAGTGACGTCATATCGGAAACGCGTCACTTCCGGTCTGAAAATCTAATTTTTCAAGCCGAAGTGACCTCGCACCGGAAATGCACCACTTCCCTCTTGAAAAATGAGTTTCTCGAACCGCGAGCGAAGCATTTCCGGTGAATCTCCTCAAGTCTAAATTTCCCGGTTTCTAAATTCCGCAAACACATCGAACAGAAAGAAAAATAAAGATTTTATGTATTGTTTAATTCGCGTGCAATGTTCACCCGAGCGAACGGCGAGGAGCTACGGGATCGGGTGCATTCCTCGAGTTAATTAGCTTCGTCAATCACGAGCGTCCGAGAAGATTACGGTGGCCGGGGCGGCCGGGACGAGGGGTAGGAAAAGAAACGAGGTAGATAGCTTTGACAAAGGAGATCGGTTTCTCGTCCCGATCCCGCGCCGAGCGAGCCACCGTGAGTCCGACGGCAAAGCTCCGGGAGGAACAACAGCGGGGACGGCATCGAGGAAGAACCAGCGACCCCGAGGTGGATCCCGCGCTCGGCGTTCGAGATGCAATCTCGCGAGACCGCGAGAGCATCGGAAGAAGCGGAAGAAGCGGACAAAGCGGAGAAATATCGGGGCGAAGTGGCCGAACAGAAGAAAGGTGAAAGACGCTGAAACCCGCGGCGCCGGCGAGGACGGGCGAAGAAAACGGGCGACACGAACGGAGGGAGGAGGAGGAGGAGCGCGAACAGGGCCAGATCAAGGCCGATCCCTTTGGGCAATCTCGTTAGCCCCGCGAGAGCATCGGAAGAAGCGAAAGAAGTGGACAAAGCGGAGAAAGATCGGGCCGAAGTGGCTAAACAGGAGAAAGGTGAAAGACGCTGAAACCCGCGGCGCCGGCGAGGACGGGCGAAGAAAACGGGCGACAGGAACGGAAGGGAGGAGGAGGAGGAGCGCGAATAGGGCCGCATCAAGGCCGATCCCTTTGGGCAATCTCGTTAGCCCCGCGAGAGCATCGGAAGAAGCGGAAGAAGTGGACATAGCGGAGAAAGATCGGGGCGAAGTGGCTGAACAGGAGAAAGGTGAAAGACGCTGAAACCCGCGGCGCCAGCGAGGACGGGCGAAGAAAACGGGCGACACGAGCGGAGGGAGGAGGAGGAGCGCGAAGAGAATAGGGCCGGATCAAGGCCGATCCCTTTGGGCAATCTCGTTAGCCCCGCGAGCTCGAGCGAGGGACGCGAAAGCAACGTCGCCCGGGAGCGGAGCTCACACGCTCGAACCTCCGCGCTATTCCGCGGACTGTGCATGCATTCGCCCTCGGGTACATCAGCGACTCACCCTGAGAGCGGCCAGCGCGAGATTCCCTCGTCGGGCGAGAGCCGCGGGATTCAACGGGAAAAGGGAAGAAAGGGAAGACGATGGGAGGAAAAACCTGCGGCCCAAAAGACGAGACGGAGCGGCGATCGGTCGCTTCTCCGCTCGCGGATCGAGGACGGCGAACGCGGCGGCGAGACGGACGGAGAAACGTCCGTGCCGAGCTCCGGACCGCTACGGGCGGAATTTCGATTATTTATAACCGGGACCGAAGCGGAGATGAGAAGCTCGAAGCTCGCCGGCGGTTGCGGTTGCTGCGCGCACTCGAGTTCGCGCATCCTCGTTTTTCCTCGCTACGGTCCGCACGGAAGCTCCGTTTCTCTTCGGGGGGGCGACGCGGAGAGCCGAGAGTTATATTTGCGCGGGCGTGAGTTCCCGGCGAAAGTTGTATGGGAGCGGTGAGGCGCGTTTTACCTACGCGAGGGTGGCTTCGAGCGTCTTTGAGAATTAACGGACGCGCAGCCACGCATGCAAAGAAACAAGGCGCGATGAGCTAAGCTCCGGGGGGGGGGGGGGGGGGGGGGTGAAAAACACCGCGCCCGGGAAAGAGACCAGCCTCGAGAGGGCTTCGGCGCTCCTAATCGCTCACGGGGCTTCCGAAGGCTGTTCCTACCCGGCTTTTTTTCTTCGAGAAAAAAATGAGGAAAAAAAAATTGTAAAACGAAACCCCGAAGAAGAAGGTTAAGGTGGCGGAAACAGAAACAAAAGACGTGGGCAATTTATGCGCAGATGACACTTTTTTTTACACGTAGATGATACATTTTACACATCTGATTTACGCGAATACGACAAGTGTGAAAATAATTCCGATGTGCTCGCGGAAAGGTAGCTGAGGCTGTGAAGAACCAAAATACCAATGTTAAGCATATGCAGACCTATTTTGGAATATGCACAGTATTCATGGAATGCTAAGAAACGGCCCTCAAGAAAATAAAAACCACCGAAACCAGTGCTTTACGGAGTCTAACCAGAATAAGTTACCCTAATAACCCGCTACACAACCCGCGTAATTCACTACTATACGAAGCAACTAGCATCACTTATAACTATATATTAGTATTAGTAGTGTAACTATATATTACTTATAACGCTATAACAACGAGAACACAAAAACTCAATAGACGCTTCGCATTGAATGAGCTAGAAAACATCCAACCACTATGCTTACAACCTGCACAAAACATCACGCGAAGACACACACATCCAACACACACTATGTATCAGCACCTAAACATAATGTTCAACGAAGAAGAATAAAAATGTACACACCGTTTCAACGCAAATAATAGCAGTCACATTACAATTCAAATAAAAGAAAGCCCGGGGATGAAGGACTCCGGTCGATGGCCCGTTGACAATACGTGGATGCAATTAGATAAGATATTAGAAATATATTAATGTATGAATGTTAAAAAAAAAATGGTGCCGATCATCAACGCATCGTATGTATTGTTAATAGGTACACACTTACTACTACTACTACCGGTATTAGTTAAGTAATTTTTAGCCGTTTCGACAAACTAGGGGCTTCGGAAACTCGTCAAGCCACGGCGTCACGAGCACGCACGAGAAGTGCGACTTTTCGTGTCTGCCGAGAGTGGCGTAAGTGGCACTTTACAGTTGAGGAAACCGCGCGAGCCCGCGAGAGATGGCAGTGACCAAAAGATAGTTCAATGTCAACTTTGGGACATTACCGTACATAAAATGGTACCTACTCAACTGTTTCCAGCAACAATTCTAATACCAACTTTTTGGCGGATAGCGATTTAAGTGGAAAAATCTTCATAATTGCGGCTTGTATCTTTTTTGATACACATGATAATTCAGCCACAGTATATTATACGTTCTCAAGCAGCAGAACTTAATATCTACGCCTTCGGGAACTCGTCAAGCCACGGCGTCACGAGCAGGCACGAGAAGTGCAACTTTTCGTGTCTGCCGAGAGTGGCGTAAGTGGCACTTTACAGCCAAGTGTGCTATGACGGTCTAAACACGCGGAAATGAGCGCGAGAGATAGCATTGCACAATAGATAGTTCAATGTTAACTTTAGGACATACCGTACATAAAATGGTACCTAGTAAACTGTTTCCAGCAACAATCCTAATACCAACTTTTCAGCGGATAGCAATTTAAGTTCAAAAATCTTCATAATTCCAGCTCGTATCTTCTTTTACACACGTGATAATTCACGGTCACAGTATATTATATGTTCTCAAGCAGCAGAACTTAATATTTACGCCTTCGGTAACTCGTCAAGCCGCGGCTTCACGAGCAGGCACGAGAAGTGCGACTTTTCGTGTCAGCCTAGAGTGGCGTAAGTGGCACTTTACAGCCAAGTGTGCTATGACGGTCTAAACACGCGGAAATGAGCGCGAGAGATGGCAGTGACCAAAAGATAGTTCAATGTCAACTTTGGGACATTACCGTACATAAAATGGTACCTACTCAACTGTTTCCAGCAACAATGCTAATACCAACTTTTTAGCGGATAGCGATTTAAGTGGAAAAATCTTCATAATTACGGCTTGTATCTTCTTGTACACACGTGATAATTCACAGTCACAGTATATTATATGTTCTCAAGCAGCAGAACTTAATATTTACGCCTTCGGTAACTCGTCAAGCCGCGGCTTCACGAGCAGGCACGAGAAGTGCGACTTTTCGTGTCTGCCGAGAATGTCATAAGTATCACTTTACAGCCAAGTGCACTACGACGGTCTAAACACGCGGAAATGTTTGCAAAATTCGTCGATTAGCGATATCTCCCACTATCACTTCAATTTTTCGCGCTTATCACTCCTGCATTCCATCCCGCCCGCTCCCTGCGCCGCGGCTCTCACCGGCAGCGTCTCTTTCGAGCGCGTTAAGGAAACCGCGCGAGCCCGCGAGAGATGGGACTGCACAGTCCCCGCTGCCGCTATCGGGCCGCGCACCGCTCGAACCAGTTCCGCGACGTTATCGCGACCGAGCCAGCCCGGCACCAAGGAGCGAAACTGATATTCCATTCGCGGGAATTCCGCCGCGCGTACGTATCGTTACCCCCCGTATCGACGTCGTTCTCCGGCGGGCTTTCGCGCTTTCCCCGTCGATGAATGGAATTCCGCGCGGGGTACACGAACGGTGTACCGGTATGTAACAGTATTTCGCGAAACGCCGACTCTCCTCGGTCTGCGTGGGCGCGCTGCCGGTCGGCGTTATCGGCAGAAACGCTTGGCCCGTGGGAACGGCATCGCAGCCAATGGCCGTGATATCGGATTCGCATTTCGCGCCGAAGGGTCGGAGTACAGTCGTTAATATTCAGCGATGACTAGCGGCGACCCACGCAACGGCGGGCGGCGCGCTCCTTCGCGTTATCGTGAACGTACGTACGCGGGACTGCGCGGCGTCGAGGACGGCGGGACGGAACTGTGGGAGCGGGAGAAATCGACGGAGAAATCGGGCTTCGTGTGTTTCGCGAGGGCTGCGAGCGGCCCTCGCGGCTCCTGAGGTTGAAGGGGGTCTGAGCGTTAATGTCCGCCGCTCGGTAGAGCTATCGGGATATCGATTTTGGATTAAAGGAAAATACCTGAGCATTAGCCGGGGCCATTAGGGGGCTGAGTGGCCGGGCCGCAGGATGGCGAATTAGAAGGAGTGAATTGAAGGCTTTGGGCTCTGAAAAATTGACAAGTGTTTCTGGGAAAACGCCATCTTCGAGGGGTGGTGGTGATAAGGGGTCGAGGAAATCTGGGGAAGATCTCGGGACCTCGGAGTGTTTCGACGATGGAATAGGACAGATAATTACTCTGAAGGTAGTGAATGTTGTGAATTATAGGGAGGGGCGGTTTAAGAACTGGGCTGATGTTGGACCAACTACACCCGGAAAAATAATTTATTTAACGGCCACCGTTTATTTCGTTTGAGTAAAATATTTATTTGATTGAAATGAATATTCATTTCATTTGAGTAACTATTCAGTTAATTTGAATAAATATTTATTTTTATCAAAAAATATTTTACTGAAACCAAATAAACGGTGGCCGTCAAATAATTTTTTTTTCTGGGTGTATGACCGGCTGAGTCAGAAAGTCGACCCGACTCTGGCCGCCAATGTAGGTCTGACGACCAGTTGGGATAGTAAGATCGGTAACCAATGTTATCTAACGTCGTTGGCCCAATGTTGGCTGCCGATGTCCAGCCAATGCCGAATAAAACGTATTAATCTGCGCGAGTCCTGAGCGACTCCTAAATGCTTTTTTTATCATTCTACAATTTCTTTTTTTGTAGTTTTTAATCTTCACACATTGAAATCGTCAGAATCGATTTTTTAGGCGATAATGTCGATGCGAAACACGAGACTACTAGTCGACGCTCTTACGCACTCGATTACGCTCATCTTGAACAGATTCTATTCGAATCTTATGTACAAGCTGCGCGTCTACTGCACGTAAATCTGATACCAACTTACCAATTGCTTCAAATTATCCAAGTTTTATTGTTGCCTTTTTTTTATTCGCATTTTAATTAATAATATTGACGAAACTTGTGCCGTCAGCAGTGCAGCACTGTACGGTGTACCCTGATAACAAATACGGTCGAAGTCAACTACGGATTCGGGCAGGGACTTTAAATAAATATTCTGTTGGTACGGCTAAAAATTGGCTGATTCAACAATTTTTTCGATGGTTTTACCGAAATATTTTAGAGCCATTAAAATATCTTGTTCGACCAACTGAGTATTCATTTGAACGTCCTTGCCCAAATCTTTAGATGATTAAATCGTATTTTCTTTGTCAATGTAGATAAAGACTATAATAAAGGACTTTGAAATAATAAAAAAAGCATTCAACAGTCGGTCAAATTGCAAAAAAAAAAGTTTTCGGTTACAAATATTTTGTATTGAACATTGGCTGATCATCGCTAGCGGATACTGGGCCAGAGTCGTTCGACGTCGTAATCGAAACTCTCCTTGATATCGCGAACACGCATATATTAGGACGATACGCCAGCGCCGGCTCAGCGCTGGTAGACAGCTTCTTGCAAATTATCGAGCCCAACGTCGGAGTGGTTATCAATCGACGGTTTACCCGATGATGAGCATTAGTCGAGATCCGATCATCGGCTTCCAACCCGCCGCCGCCCAACAGCCAATCGTCGGCCATGCTCCGAGCCTCGACCAGCCGCGTCTGGTGATAAACGTCGTTTTTGCGGCCAAACGATGGCAAAGCGCCTCGCGCTTTTGCCTAACTAAACGACTCTCCGAGATCCGCCATTACGGTTGGCTCAACAACGGCTTTCCAAGAAGGATCATCAGGAAACATTGAGGCCTATTCAAAGGACAATTTTTTTCTTTCTTCGTCTCGCTGGATCGAATCGAGTATAGAGAAAGTCCGCGCCGAATGACGTTTTTTCCGGGTCTTTTTTTCTTATTTTACGAGACACCCGGCTTAGAATTTAGAAGCGCGAAGACGCGGTGTCTTTATCTCACGTCGGCCCGTCGGCCGGAGCCGGAGGTGCGCGAAGAGGTTTGAAGCCCGAAGATCCGGAGCCATAGAAATCCTTTGTCCCTGGCTGAGTCCGACTCGGTCTCGAGGCCCGATCAAAGAAGAGCAATAAGAGTTACGGTGGACGGTGAATACTTCGGGAAGACGTGGCTGAGAAAAAAAGGAGGACGCACGGCCACGATGATGAAAGGCCGTTCGGGACTCTTCGGTCGCCCGCTGCTGCTCCTCGATTTATAAACTCTCACATACTGTATGGGTCCCCCCTATGCTTGTATCTTGTATCGGCATATACCGAGGCCGTAAACATGATCGTACAGTCGTTTCGCCGCGGACTCGCGGGAGGTTCCAACCCGCCTCCTTCTCTCGCCTTGCCTGCTCTTCTTTTTTTCCTGTCCAACGTTTCTTCATCTTTCTTCGCCTTCTCCTCTTCTTCATCATCTTCTTCTTCTTCATCATCTCCCTCCCCGTCTCTTCTTCTTCCTCTTCATTTTTACCCTGCTCTACCTCTTCTTCTTTATCTTTTCACCTTTCTACTTCTTCTTCTTCATCTTTCTCCATCTCTTCTTCATCTTCATCTTTTCGATCTTATGATTTTTCCTCGTCTTCGTCTTAATCTTTTTCACCTTATTATTTTTCCTAGTCTTCCTGTTATTTTTCTTTACTCTCTCATCTTCTTCTTCTTCTTCATCTTTCTCCATCTCTTCTTCATCTTCATCTTTTTCACCTTATTATTTTTCCTAGTCCTCTTGTTATTTTTCTTTACTCTCTCATCTTCTTCTTCTTCTTTATCTTTCTCCATCTCTTCTTCATCTTCATCTTTTCCATGTCATGATTTTTCCTCGTCTTCGTCTTCATCTTTTTCACCTTATTATTTTTCCTAGTCTTCTTGTTATCTTTCTTTACTCTCTCATCTTCTTCTTCTTCTTCATCTTTCCCCCTTCTCTTCTTCTTCTTTATCTTTTCCATCTTATGATTTTTCCGCGTCTTCATCTTCATCTTTTTCATCTCATTATTTTTCCTAGTCTTCTTGTTATTTTTCTTTACTCTCTCATCTTCTTCTTCTTCATCTTTTTCGTCTTATTGTTTTTCCTCGTCTTCTTCCTCGCCTTTTACTTCTTATTATTTTTCTTCTTCTTTTTCCTTGCTCTCTCGTCACGCCACCGGCATCCGGCCACCTCGTTCCTCGCGCCCGTAGTCTCCTCGATCGAATTGACATTCGAGCCGTGGCGAATTCGCCCGGGATTACCTTGGGGTCCCCATTGTGGACGGGATATATTCCCGGGAGGACGAGAGAGCGCGAGCGTCGGGTCTAATCAAGATCGAATCAGGATCGAGCGCCGCCCGCCGCGGCGACTTCGACCGTCTTCGCCGTCCCTCGAGCAGAAACTCCCAAAGAGTCCTGTGACGAGAGTTTGATTCGACGATGAAGAAAGGAAGAAAAAAACGCGGCCACGTGAGGTTCACGATGATTTGCTGCTTTGATCCACGGACTTCCGGTTTATCCACCAGAGAATTCAACCCGAAAGTGATCGGCAAATCAGTAGTTTCACAAAGTTTTCATGTAATTCTATCGCAAATACATTAAAGCCCGCCTGCTTTGGTTACGAACCAAGAAATCGTAGGATAAATTCTCCTATTAGTGGCAGTTTGAAAATAGCGTCTGAAGCAACACGCAATATTTTCGTATTTTTTTCCGCACTAGTGCGGCGAAGTGAGCTTTCTCGCACTAGTGCGGGTTCAAAAATCAGAAAAACCGGTTCTGGCACGGGCGATAAAAATCAATCTCTCTCGCAATCGTGTGAAGCGCTTCACTCGTCGAGAACGATCGATTTTTGTCGCCCTTGTAACGAAAATAACTATTTACAACCATGGGTATCCGGTCGCTGATATCGATCACATCGACAAGTTTAGTTCATTGGCTAACCAAAACCTTCCAAATGTGACCAATTATTTATTGTTATTCAAAGGATGTAAATAAAATGGTGAATAAATATCGATCTTCCTATTAATGGCACCCTCGATACAAAGTTGCACCCATTAGTGGTCACTTGATGTACCTATTAGTAACCGATATTTAAATAACCACGAATATTCCTGCAATTGAAATGGATTTGTTTGGGAAGAGAAATTCATTGGCTAACCAAAAACTACCAATATGTACAATAATCTATTTTTTCAATACAAAATATGAATAAGGGAATGAATACATTTTTCGTTACTGTTAGTTCCGACCGATGTACCACCTTCCACGAATCGATTCAGAATTTCGTCAATAAAAAAATCATTCCACGTTTTTATTGAGGTAGTAATAATATAAGTTAAATAGTAATATAAATGAAGAATTCATGGGGAACATTTTGCGTATTGAAAACTGATGCTAGAGCGTCGATAAGAATTGCTATTAACCATAACGTATTGAACCTGCCACTGATAGAAGCCAAGCCTTACCTTTCTTTTACGTGTTCGCCTAACGTATTGAGAAATATATAAATCATAAGAAACAATATTAATAAAATGTGGTATTACTGAAATATAGTATCAATATAAAATATAATAAATATAATATTTTATAAAATATAATTTTGTATATTGAAGAATATATATTTTTTGAATCACAATTAACGAGAGTCGGGCGTAGACAAGCAAAGTATATTTTATAAAATGTAACTTTTATGAGCAAAGTATATTTTATAAAATTTAACTTTTATGAGCAAAGTATATTTTATAAAATTTAACTTTTATGAGCAAAGTATATTTTATAAAATGTAATTTTGTATATTGAAAAATATACGTTTTTTAAATCACAGCTTTCACTCGATCCATAACTTCGCTGCAGCTGCACTGCACGAGTGCCGCGAGGGCGGATACCGGTGTCGAAGGCCGAGACGTACGGTGCCTCTGATTCGAAGATAAATCCATTACTTTCGTCTAGGGTTTGGAGGGGGTGTAAGTTGTATTTATCTATTTTCTTTTCTTCCACCTCTCGGGCGGGCGTTTTCGTAGTTTGCCGCGGAATGGCGAAACCCTCGACCGGCATTCGATACATGAATCTGATGGATATTTCACGATGACCGAAAGGCCGTCCAGATGTTGCCTGGGATACATCCGCGCAGTTACGATAGAATTCAGACGTGGCAATAATGGAATCTCGGGGACGGGCCGACGAGCTGCGTGGCGGGCCGTGTGTATCCCCCAGCATTCACGATACGGTAATCAAACTAATTGACATCTGACACTCGCGCCCGTTCGTGGCGAGAGTCCGTTCGCCGGGTCGATTATTGGCCGCGCTCCCGAACTTTGAATGAGAGACGGCCAGAACCGGACCAGTGATTTTCGAGACCCCAGGCCGCTCTACCCGCACATCAACGGGAGATGAAGATACATCTCCATGGTTACGTCAACGCGCGGTAAGGGAATCAACGGAAGACTCGCCGGTCCCTCTGATACGGGGATCCTTTATTTATCGACCATCATTAGACCAGCGTGAGCATAAAACGGCCCGAGGGGAAACCCTCATACCTCATCTCATTTGTAACGATTTAATAACGAAAGATAGCTCAATGCCAACTTTGTGACATCACGGTACATAAAATGGTCACTAGTCGACTGTTTCCAGCAACCAGCCTAGTAGATACATTTTAGTGGATATAGACGAGCGTGAGCATAAAACGGGATGAGGGAAAACGCTCATATTTCATTTGTAACGATTTCATGATAAAAAAGTTCAATGCTAGCTTTGTGACATCACGGTACATAAAATGGTCACTAGTCGACCGTTTCCAGCAACCAGCCTAGTACCTACATTTTAATGGATATAGACGAGCGTGAGCATAAAACGGGATGAGGGAAAACGCTCATATTTCATTTGTAACGATTTCATGATAAAAAAGTTCAATGCTAGCTTTGTGACATCACGGTACATAAAATGGTCACTAGTCGACCGTTTCCAGCAACCAGCCTAGTACCTACATTTTAATGGATATAGACGAGCGTGAGCATAAAACGAGCTGAGGGAAAACGCTCATATTTCATTTGTAACGATTTCAAGATAAAAAAGTTCAATCCCAACTTTGTGACATCACGGTACATCAAATGGTCACTAGTCGACTGTTTCCAGCAACATGCCTAGTACCTACATTTTAGTGGATATAGACGAGCGTAAGCATAAAACGGGCTGAGGGAAAACGCTCATATTTCATTTGTAACGATTTCTAGATAAAAAAGTTCAATGCCAACTTTGTGACATCACGGTACATCAAATGGTCACTAGTCGACTGTTTCCAGCAACATGCCTAGTACCTACATTTTAGTGGTTATAGACGAGCGTGAGCATAAAACGAGCTGAGGGAAAACGCTCATATTTCATTTGTAACGATTTCTAGATAAAAAAGTTCAATGCCAACTTTGTGACACCACAGTACATAAAATGGTCACTAGTCGACTGTTTCTAGCAACCAGCCTAGTACCTACATTTTAGTGGATATAGACGAGCGTGAGCATAAAACGGGATGAGGGAAAACGCTCATATTTCATTTGTAACGATTTCATGATAAAAAAGTTCAATGCTAGCTTTGTGACATCACGGTACATAAAATGGTCACTAGTCGACCGTTTCCAGCAACCAGCCTAGTACCTACATTTTAGTGGATATAGACGAGCGTGAGCATAAAACGAGCTGAGGGAAAACGCTCATATTTCATTTGTAACGATTTCAAGATAAAAAAGTTCAATCCCAACTTTGTGACATCACGGTACATCAAATGGTCACTAGTCGACTGTTTCCAGCAACATGCCTAGTACCTACATTTTAGTGGATATAGACGAGCGTAAGCATAAAACGGGCTGAGGGAAAACGCTCATATTTCATTTGTAACGATTTCTAGATAAAAAAGTTCAATGCCAACTTTGTGACATCACGGTACATCAAATGGTCACTAGTCAACTGTTTCCAGCAACATGCCTAGTACCTACATTTTAGTGGTTATAGACGAGCGTGAGCATAAAACGAGCTGAGGGAAAACGCTCATATTTCATTTGTAACGATTTCTAGATAAAAAAGTTCAATGCCAACTTTGTGACACCACAGTACATAAAATGGTCACTAGTCGACTGTTTCTAGCAACCAGCCTAGTACCTACATTTTAGTGGATATAGACGAGCGTGAGCATGAAACGGGCTGAGGGAAAACGCTCATATTTCATTTGTGCCGATTTCATAATAAAAGAGTTCAATGCCAACTTTGTGACATCACGGTACATAAAATGGTATCAACATTTTAGTGGATAGCGATTTAAGTGGAAACCTTCGTAATTACGGCTTGTATCTTCTTGTATACACGTGATAATTCAGTCACAATATATTATATGTTCTCAAGCAGCAGAACTTAATATTTACACTTATTGTTGGATACGCACCGCCTGAAGACGTTTTAGTAGGCCCACCTGGACATCTGCACAGAATAGTATCTTGCGATAGCGTTTGTAGGAGTTAAGGAAAGCGGCTGGAAGCACTTGTTTGTCACACCATACCCTACATCTTGAGCAATCGTTAGCAATTTCGTAGGGTCATTTTTTTGCATCCGTCGGCGTCGTCAGGAGCTTAAACAGGACCCGACCAAGAATTCTAAAATGTCAACCAGGATAAGGAATACCCTGAAAATAGGAAACTAGCAGATTGCTCATTCATCTAACTCACCCTATATGAGTGGAGCAAAAAACCTGATGGCCTAAATTCAACATGTGGCCAAAGTTGTCCAAAAGTTGACGTGAGTCGGGCGTGGACAAGCAAAGTATTCCAACCAAAACAGTCCCGCGAAGGCATCCAACGGGACCATTTTGTCCCACATTCTCCTAAATGACCGCGCCACGCCTCCATCGGGAGCGAACAACGGCCTCCAGCCAGGAACAATGAGGATAACGGAACCAAGGAAAGAACGCACGGACTGCAGAGACTCGGAAGAAATACCGATGGTCCCACAAAGGAAGTAAGAATCGCTCGGGCGACAATCACGAGCGTCCCATTTCATTGACAGCCTCATCGATCGTTCGAACTCCGAACAATAAAATTTTCCCCGCGTCCCAGCCGAGCTCCCTCGCGGAGCTTCGGGCTCCGGGCAAGGTATTAATTTCGATTCGAGAGACATCGATAGCCCGTGTACTCCGGGCAAACACCAAAACTGTAATTTCAATGAAACCCCTAACGAACGACCAGCGGGAGAGAGCACGTCCCTCCGACAAACCGTCCCATTTTTTTGTTTGTTTCCCAAGCCATTCATTAACTCCGCGCACTGCGCTCGCAGTGTATTTCGAAGCGTGGCCCAGAGCACTGTTTAATAACATTCTCCGGTTTCTCCGTTGCCCAAACCAATCCGGACTCGCCGCCCGTCCTCTTCGACGTTTCCTTTTCCCCGTGCATCCCTTTTACTCCTCGCGCTCCGGCTACCTCCGTAGTCACGGAGCTCGCTCGCGTTCTCCGCGCAACCGTAATCAAACTAATTAACATCTCTAACCGTTGGGCATACGGCAAGTGCGCATCAACCTAATGATTGCCACCGACCTACCCGGGCTCGGAATCCCCACCTACAGCCAGCACAGCGCTGTCTCACCGTGTGTTACACCGCGCTAAAGTGGCGAGCGAGCGAGCGACGGAGCGAGCACCAGCGTCGAACTACGGAGGAGCACTGCTGGTGGCGTTTCCGGTTCCGCAGACCCGGGGATGGGTCACCATGGTTACCATGGAACGTTCACAAAGCTCGAGTCTCTCGTACTCGCGAAAGTGACTCTCGCGAACTCACACAAATTTAATATCGGCCCGTGCGGAACTTAATAATCACGGCTGGCGACCTCCGACCCCTCCCTCCCCCTCACCGGAGGAAAATGGAAACCGTACGAAAAGTACGCGCGTTTTAGGCGGGGAAAACTTGTGTACGAGCCGTGGGCTTCTCGTCAAGTGCACTGGAAATTTCATCAACGTATATGAGAAGGCACGATAGCTCAATTTTGAGAATGAAAAAGTTAAATGCGCGAACTTTTGTACCTTCTGTGTGGGGTTTCGTTACGGAGAAACTTAAAATGGAACTGGAATTGGGTACCTCGTTGCTTCGCTGGACGTGAAAGTCTTTTCTGGGGAAAAAGGGGTCAACGTGGGACGAACCAATTGTCGCGGGCTTAAATTACGACCACATTCGGCAGTTTTGCTTTCTGTGAAGCTGTGTTTACGTAAAAATACATAAAAATCGAGATTTCAATGTCGGAGTACTTGAAATAGTCTGAAGTGTCGAGAAATGCGTTTTTAAGCTGGGTAGTACGGATGTATGTGTGTTTGATAGACTTGCATCGTTTAAAACGGCTACAACTCGGAAACGGCTTGAGATAGCCAGAACGAATTTGGTAGACTAGTACAGTAGTCGCGTTTCTTAATTCAGTACAATTTTACGGAATTTTGATTTTTTTTTTTTGTCTGTGGTATATCGGACTTGTGTAAATGTTGATCTATCGTCCTAAAACTGCGCACCTATATAATATTTCGATCAACGACTTTTGGTATCGAATGTGGTCAAAATCTATCCAAGCGGTCGGATTTTACGAAATTTTGACTTTTTTGTTTGTTGGAAACATTACCAAAAAAAAACGGTCTCATTCGAGTAAACATGGAGGTATCGAGCACAAATTTGATACAGGAGTGAACTAACACTGTGCAATGTTTCGTATTGAAATTGGCGAAAATTGATCTAACCATTAAAATTTTATGAAAAGTTTAAAAATTTTTATTTTTTTTTTAAATTTGTTTTTCCGCACGACATGAGTTTCCGAATCGAATATCACATTCAGAGTAAAATGAGTTATAGTTTGGGGTAATCAGCGGTGAAGAGTAAATTTAAAATTGCCTCAGAACCGCGAAATCCGCAAATGTCAGTTTTCGATGTCCTACGATAAATGTTGACCACCTTAATTCTATGAGATGTCGACATCCTTTTCTTCTAAAAAAAAAAAGCTGCGAAGCAGTTTGCTCATCGCTGCCTCATTATCGCAATTATGCGCAAAGACTTCTTCACGAGGAAGCCAAAATCGATCAACGAACTTTTATTCGATATACGTTATAATAATTAGAAAAAAAAAAAAAAAAAAATACATAACTTAAGAAACTTCCTGCACAGCGGAACGATGTCACTGTTGACAGCGTTTCTCGACGGGGAAGCGAACTTCGATGAGGGCCCGAGGGAGCGAACGCGTCGAAGGGGTGTAAGATCGCGTAAAAAAAAAAAACGGACGAAAAGAGCCTCGAGAAGAGAGAGACGCGAGGCGCGATGGATTTTGCAAAGAAACCGCGGGAGCGTTCGCGAAATTTCGCGCAATTAAAATCAAATCCCAAGGGAGCGTCGTCTCCGCGGGTTCCTCGGTAAGTTCGTCCTCGGGAACTTAGGGGGTCGAAGGAAGCGTTGGTCCTTTCACACTCCGTTCCCCACCCCACGACCTCCTCCGCTTCTTCCTCCCCGTTCGGCTCTCACCGTCCCTTTGAAACCCGGCTACGCGCCTCATCCCTCTCAATGCCCCCAACTCAACCTCACCACTTCTTTCTCTTCCTCTACCCAGAGGGAGAAAAAAAGCTGCGAGGCAGCACCGTTTGAAAAGTCACGAGCAGTTCAACTCGCGTCGAAATAAATGACGAGTGACGATGCGTGCCGGGTGGGTGGGTGGGCGGTTGGGGGGGAGGAGGGGGGGGGGAGCGAAAAGGAGCGTTGATCGCAGTCACTGGTGCGATTCTCCCCCCGGCGATTAGTCGGTAGCCGTTGTAACGTGCCAGCTATACGCCATTATATAGCACACACATACACACACACACACATGCACACATATATACATGCACACACAGACGGGAGCGCGTGCGCTGGCCGGAGCGCAGTTTTCTGCACCCAAGCCTGCCGGCGTTTTTGCTCTGCCTCGCTTCCCACCTAATTCCACCGCCTGGTGCTCGTTCCTTTGACGATCCGAGTGCAAAGTTTCGGCATCGCGCCGGGCGTCGATCGGAGTAGGCGTCGCGACGCCGCGGACCGGGGGGTCGAAACCGAGAGACGGTGAAGTTTGGCGAGAAGGAGTTCGCGGAATATCGAGGAAAAACGCGAAGAGCCGAGAGAGCAATGCTCGACCCTTTGCCAGTCTCTCCGATCCGTCGGGGTGCCCGGCGGTGCTCGTGCGTACGTAGACTTCGAATACCGAGAGACTTCGTTCGGAGGAATCATATTTATCGAATGGCGGGTTCGATTCTCGACCCGCCCACCCTTTTCTTGTTCTTGAGCGAATCATATTTCATTGGTCGTCTTGGAAACTTCGGAGCTTCGGAGGCATTGAGATTCATAGCTTCGCAGAAGTTTTTCGGCACTTCTTGCCTTTTTCGGGTCTTCTGACTTCACGAAACATCTCCGGCGCAGTTGCTTTTCGACTCGTATGGTTCCAAAGCGAGACTCTCCTTTTGCACCGTTAGGTCGGTGTTTTCTTGATTTATATCGGGCGGCCTTTCGAGTCTGATCCGGCTGCGGCTTTCCTGATCCGGTTTCGATTAACGACGACCGATCGTCAATGTCGCGAGAAAACAAGACCGTGGGAAGGTTGCTTCGCGAGTCCAGATGCATTCCCTAGAGCGACCGGCACTCAGGACCAGCATCGGCGCAGCGTCGGCCAGTGATCGCCCAACATTTTCCAGCACGGTTCCCACGAGGGTTATCATTTTTTAGATGCCGTAGGCCCAGCCGCAGGTGTTATTCGCAATGAAACAGAATTCTTCACGCTATACCGATCATCCCTAAGTAATACAGAAGTTTTCTGCCAAAAGACCAATTCCTTACCGACCCAACTGTCCATATAACGTTCCCCGCACCAAAAGGCAGCCCTCCCTTAGGTACGTCCAGAGAATCTCCAGATGTATTCCCTAGAACGAGCGGCACTCAGGACCAGTATTGGCGCAGCGTTGGCCAGTGATCGCCTAACGTCTTCCAGCACCCCTCCCACCAGGGTCATCATTTTTTAGTTTCCGTAGGCCTAGCCGCACGTGCTCTTCGCAATGAAACATAATTCTTCACGCTATACCGATCATCCCTAAGTAATCCAGAAGTTTTCTTCCAAAAGACCAATTCCTCACCGACCCAACCGTCCATACAACGTTCCCCGCACCACAAGGCAGCCCTCCCTCAGGTACGTCCAGAGAATCTCCATGGATCCCCCGCTCCGGAATCCGGACCGTGTGCCCGGATCACCGTGAAACCCCCTTCGATCCCAACGCGCCATCCCCGGCCTCGGAAACTCGTATGGTTCCGATGCGAGACTCTCGTTTTGCACCGTTGGGTCGATATTTTCTTGTTTTGACGATAACCGATCGTCAATGACACCGCTGAAGCTTTGCATCGAACAACATCGCGAGAAAACAGGACCAGATGTATTCCCTAGAGCGGGCGGCACTCAGGACCAGTATTGGCGCAGCGTCGGCCAGTGATCGCCCAACATCTTTCAGCACCGTCCCCACCAGGGTTATCATTTTTAAGTTTCCGTAGGCCCAGCCGCACGTGCTCTTCGCAATGAAACAGAATTCTTCACGCTATACCGATCATCCCTAAGTAGTACAGAACTTTTCTTCCAAAAGACCAATTCCTCACCGACCCAACTGTCCATACAACGTTCCCCGTACCACGAGGCAGCCCTCCCTCAGGTACGTCCAGAGAATCTCCACGGATCCCCCGCTCCGGAATCCGGACCGTGTGCCCGGATCACCGTGAAACCCCCCGTCGATCCCAAAGCGCCATCCCCGGCCTCGGAAACCCGCTGGATCACCCACGACGAACAAGAGAGATTGGCGGTGCACAGGGTTAAGGGAATCCTTGTCGGCGCGTGGCCCCGTTGTTTCTCTCATGTGCACGGATACCGTCTCCCGACATCCACCCATCCATCCCGGCCTACCTTCGCTTCCGAGCTTCATCCCCGTTCGGCGGCAGCCCGCTCAACGTACCGCCCAGGCACGTTGTTCCTAAACGTTCGTGCGTCGATCTATCGATCCCCGCTATTGGTTTTCGGTGAATCCGCGGTTGCCCCGGGGCTGCCCTTCCAGCCTTCGCCGAACCTGCCACCGGCAGGCTCTTCCGCTCCGACCTACCGACATTCGGGTTTCACCCTCCCGATGCCGGTCCGGTCGGACGATGCACCCCGATACCAGCGATGAACGCGGTACGGTTCGGACGGCTCGGACACGCGGAATGCGTGGAAACCGAGTGAGATCCTGGGAGAACGAGAGAGGCGTTTCGCGTGCGGTCGGGACCGGGTCGGGCAGGGCGATCCGGGATCTTCCTCGGTTTACCCCTGGTATTTCGTCCGTCCGTCCGTCCGTACGTACGTCCGTCCGGTTCGCCTCCGGCGAGTTAATCAACGAGACGCATTTAGCGAGAGCCGCGGCGGGCTCCTCCGCACCATACCAACGGAAACGGATAGATTCTATCTCCGGTCCCGGCGCTCGCCACCCCTCGGAAACACCCCGTTGGAACAAAGACGTCCAGCCCGGAGGTTCGCCCTCTGTGCGACATGCCCTTCGCCCTCCTACCCCGCGTTCGTTGGACCGAGGTGAGAGCGCGCGCTTTGGTCTCAGTTGCACAACGGTGTTCCGGCCACCGAACGTGTGCCGAGCCGGCGACGCTACGGAGATACGAACCGTGCGTTCGTCTTTCTCCGTTCGACGGTGCGGAATGTGGATAACGGTTACATGCAACAGGAACGAGAGGGCCTTCGATTACGGACGGAACCGAGGCGCAACATCCGACGGTGGATCGACCCGTTGGCGCTGGAGACGGAAGGACTCGGCTATCCGTGAAAATTGTAGGTGACGAGGTATCGACAATGGAATGGAACGTGGTCGGACTGTAGCTGGATGACTCGTGGCTATCGCCGGACGATACCGGGTGTAACTCGATGGCGGACGGGCGGTGCTAGCTCGAGGTCATGCGATACGGACTAGCTCGGTAACGAAACGGTTTCCCTACACTGAGGGAAAAAATGGGGATGGAGCGAACGTACGTGAGCGCTTGAGCCAACAGAATATGGCTGCCTCGATGACGATTTAGGGGGCTCAACCACAAAGCGGTTGAGTCAACGACATGAGCTTGACTCAATCTCTCGGTGAGGTTGAATACGGCGGAACTGACGGTGAACTCGAACCAATCGACCTCGTTGAGGTTGAGTCAACCTCGATTTGAATCAATTAACCTCATTGAGGTTGAGTCAACCTCAATTTGAATCGATTAACTCCATTGAGGTCGAGTCAACCTCAATTTGAATCAATCAACCTCATTGAGGTTGAGTCAACCTCATTGAGGTTGAGTCAACCTCAATTTGAATCAATCAACCTCAATTTGAATCAATCAACCCCATTGAGGTTGAGTCAACCTCAATTTGAATGAATTAACTACTCTGAGGTTGGGTCAACCTTAATTTGAATTAATCAACCTCATTGAAGTTGAGTCAACCTAAATTTGAATTAATCAACCTCATTGAAGTTGAGTCAACCTAAATTTGAATCAATCAACCTCACTGAGGCTGGCTCAGCTTCGATGAGACCTATTGATCCTAGTTCACCATGATTTTTCATCTACTATTCCTTTTCTCCGAAATTTGAATAGTCGTTCCAGAAAATAGGGAAACCAATTCGTTAACGCCTAAGTCAGTGTCGCACCCAAAAAAAAAAAACCTTGAAACGCTTCTATTGAAACATCGAACTTCGAAATTGGGCCGATCCCCTCTCAAAAGATAATTCCTCTCTTGACACATTACACCGATACGTCATTAGCAAATTGTTTTCTTCTCCGCTCGACCAAACTATCCCCGCCACGGAAACTAATGCACATGTACAATGCACCCCGTAAAAAAAAAAACACCTCTATTGAAACTTCGAATTTTGAAATTATGCCGATCCACTTTTAAGAGGTAATTCCCCTCTTGACACATTACACCGATACGTCATTGGCAAATTGTTTTCTTCTCCGCTCGACCAAACTATCCCCACCACGGAAACTAATGCACATGTACAATGCACATGTACAATGCACCCCATAAAAAAAAAAACCTCTAGTGAACCTTCGAATTTTGCAATTATGCCGATCCACTCTCAAGAGACAATTCCCCTCTTGACACATTACACCGATACGTCATTGGCAAATTGTTTTCTTCTCCGCTCGACCAAACTATCCCCGCCACGGAAACTAATGCACATGTACAATGCACCCCGCATTACAAAAAAACCTCTATTGAAACTTCGAATTTTGAAATTAGGCCGTTCCACTATCAAGAAACAATTCCCCTCTTGACACATCACACCGATACGTCATTGGCAAATTGTTTTCTTCTCCGCTCGACCAAACCATCCCCGCCACGGAAACTAATGCACAGGTACAATGCAACTCGATAGCGGGGCTTCTGAGAGCAGTTGTGCTTTCCTGGGCTCGCCGTTCGGAGGATTAACAATCGGCAATCTATAATTCATGAGAGAGTAGTGGCGCATAGCACGGAGTTGTTCCATCGACGTAGTCCGTTTCGTAAGGTCTGGACCGCAATCACGGCTATCTCGCACGCAACGATCGATTTCCAAAGGCTGCACGGGGGGGGGGGGGGGGGGGATTAGCCGGCACAGGCGTGCACCTCGTGCCCCAGGAAATCGAAGGATTAATTCATTACGATTATTCGACGCGCACCACGGGCGGAGTACGTTTGCCTTCGTGCATGGTATAGACGTGTCCGAATGCAATTTTCCGCCTCGCCGTCGGGCCGTCGTATCGGTAACGCGTGCGGCAACAGCCTATATCGGGTATCATAAGTGCTGTTACAAAGCTGCACCGCGACGAAGTCGTCGCGTATGAAACTCGAGCCGGATCGATCCGTGACAACTCAGCGATGGGAGGGACCGAGGCGACGGGGGTAGAAAAATTCTATTCCAGGCGCCACCATGAAACGTACCCGACGTGTTGCGATACCGTTGGACGGATAGAGACGCGGACGAACCCCTTAACTGGAACGGCGAGAGTTCAACTTCCGCTATCGTGACCGCACTCTGTATCGAGTTTTGCCTCCTCGTGTATCGGCGGGAAGTCGATGCACGAGTTAATGCGGAGACCGTCGCATTTCGACGGGAATACATCGGGACGCGGTGTTTGAGTTTCGAACTGTCGTGTCGTCAAATAAATCGCGGATATTGGCCGAGCGCGGGCCGCGGAAACGCGTTGCGGGATCATCGATGGTCGTTCGCTGGGAAACTTCGCGATTTTGGGAATTTATAGTTTTTTATGGAAAAACGGGGAAAAAAACTGGGCCGAATGGATTTTATTTTTTGATGGTTGGTTTCGGAGCTTGAGACACGATAAAACCTTCCGGGTTGGGTTTATGACTGCCGGAGTGAAGGAAATAAACGGAAATGAAACAAATTTCTCAGACGGCGTAATTGATGGAGTTTTTTTTTTTTTTTTTTTTTTTACGCCTTCCCTTAAGACCAAAGAGCCTATTTAATTAGTGAATACAAAAAATGCCATATCAGCACCTGCCGTAGATCTCACCAGATGGCCGAGCAGATAAGTGCGGGACCATCGATGGTGATTCACTCAGGAACTTCGCGATTTTGGGAATTTATAGTTTTTTCTGGAAAAACGGGGAAAAAAACTGTGCCGAATGGATTATTTTTTTATGGTTAGTTTCGAAGCTTGAGGGAGGATAAAACCTTCCGGGTTGGATTTATGACTGCCGGAGAGAAGGAAATAAACGGAAATGAAACAAATTTCTCAGACGGCGTAATTGATGGAGTTTTTTTTTTTAAGGCCTTCCCTTAAGACCAAAGTGCCTTTTTGATTAGTGAATACAAAAAATGCCATCGCAGCACCCGCCGTAGATCTTTCCCGATGGCCGAGCAGATAAGTGCGGGACCATCGATGATGGTTCATTCAGGAACTTCGCGATTTTGGGAATTTATACTATTTTTTTGAAAAAATAACGAAAAAAAAATGGGCCGAATGGATTATTTTGTTATGGTTAGTTTCGAAGCTTGAGGCACGATAAAACCTTTCGGGTTGGACTTATGACTGCCGGAGAGCCCGAAATAAGCATACATGAAACAAATTTCTCAGACGACGTAATTTGATGGAGGTTTTTGTTTTTTGTTTTTAAGGTCTTTCCTTAAGACTGCTCATTTAATTAGCGATTTAAAAAAATGTCAGCGCTGCGCCTACCGGAAATCTCATTCGATGGCCGAGCAGTTAAATGCGCCATCATCGATGATGGTTCCTTCAGAAACTTCGCGATTTTGGGAATTTATACTTTTTTTCTGAAAAAAACGAGAAAAAAACTGTGCCGAATGGATTATTTTTTTATGGTTAGTTTCGAAGCTTGAGGGGAGATAAAACCTTCCGGATTGGACTTACGACTGCAGGAGAGACGGAAATAAACATAAATTAATAAAAAAAATTGGATGAAGCGTTTTTTTCTTTTATGGCCTTGTCTTAAGACCAAAGTACCTATTTAATTAGCGAATAAAAAAAAGTTGCAGAGCAGCGCCTGCCGTAAATCTCACCAGATGGCCGAGCAGTTAAATACAGGTGTGCGCGAGTAACCGTGTGTACGTTAAAATGGAAATTCCATTACAAACTGTGCCGGACTATGGACGAGTGACGAACCCGGCTAAAGGGGACGATAACCGCATCGAGCCACGGCCACAAAGCGTTAACGCAATAATTTCGAATAATCGCATTGGTCAATCAATGTCAGAGATTCCGGAAGCAAATTGAAACGGTCTCGCTCTCTCTGTGCGTGTATATATATACGCGTCTCCCGGTCGGGATGTTCGTGCAGCGAGCTCTGCCGCACAGAGATGATGGAGTACACGGAACGGGGGTGGAAACCAACGGCAGAACAAAAAAAATATAAAAAGAAATCGCGAGACAGACATCACGCGAGCGGAGAACGTTGCACACCCAAATGTATATACATATATAAATATATGTATGGGGCATTCCGCGTCAAAATGAATATGAGTATGTTTTTGATAATTTCGTCCGTGTTGAAATGATTTTCGGCGTTAAAGATTTTTATCAATAGCATATGATAAATTATATAGTTATGAAGATGCTATGCGCTCAATTTTGAACCGCCTCTTCTCCTTCCGTTATTTTTTTTTTTTTGCATGAAACAATGAAAAATCATTGTTTTATGCCAAAAAATGGAGAAGAATGAAAAAAGAGGTGGGTCAAAATTAAGCGCATTGTCATTCAAAATGATCGATTCTGCGGGTTTTTTGTTCCACTCCTCGATCTAGATAGATTGAGGAATTACAAAGATAATGTAATTCTAGCTGCAATCTTCCATTTTTATTTTTCTCCGATTTAGATGTTTAAAAAAAAATATATCAATTTCACTATCTTTTCGATGCATGATTTTTCGAGTTTTCGCTTTGATAATTTGGGATTAAAAAAAAATGATGTCAATTGCATCCGGGCCTTCGGGTATTTTTATAAGCTTCAGAAAAATTGAATTCCATTGATATTCGAGAAAGTTATGACCGGAAAAAAAATCATAGTCTTCAGATTTGACGCGGAATGCCCCATTCACATGCCTCTGTGCATTTATATATATACAAATACACCTTTATCCTATATATCGTGTGCTTCGGCCCTCACGTATGCGTCACGTCGGATATACTCTAAACGCTGATTTTAATCGCATTTTCGAAAGGGCGCGCGGGGGGGTTGGAAACCTCGCGCCCAGTTGCATTTTAATTTTATGCAAATTCTCGCGTGCCTCTATATACATCGAGTTTGCATGTTAAAAAAGTGTGGATGAAGTTGGGACCGATGGAGAATGAAGCGGGAACATTCATTACCTGTATACACTCTATACGCCCGCATACACCTATTTGACGCACACATACGTGTACATATGTATACGTGTACGTTTGAGCGTAACCGGACGGAGAAAGGGCACGGAGAACAGGAGAAACGGACTCGACCCGTGCCCACCTACGTGCAACGGTGCATCGATAGAAAGGGGCAATGCGATTGAAACGAAGAGTGGACGCAAGCGAATTCTGTTTCTACTTGCTGTCGATGTATATATATATATATATATACATACATATGTGGATCTCCTCGAATGTACACTTTTTCGACGTGCGCGTAGAGAAGGACCGTCCGCACAAGCCCGACAGACGATTGCTTTATTTTGTTTCCTTTATTTCACGTTGAAGAGTGCTTTTTTTTTTGCGTTTCGTTTTTTTTTTTGTTTTTTTTTGCGATTGCTGCACTCGTTTTTCCGGTTTCGAGGATCGATCGGGGCGCGAGGGGGCGATCGGCGGGGTCACGGGATGAACGACCGGCACGATTTTTCGGCAGGGTCGCAGTGATTGGCAGGCGAAGGACGGCGAGCTGGAGTTATTGGGTGCCAATGACTGTGCTCGGAGCTTGCGGCCGAAAAGCCAGCGGGTGCGGCGTCTCGGGCGCAGCGTATTTGACAGTTTCCGATCGCGTTTGAATCGCGGCTCGGCGCGGCGAACGCGATACGTGCCCGAGGGAATGAAAACAATTTTTAAAAGTGTACCGGAGGGGCCGAAAAAAATTGTGAGGTGGAAAGTGAGGGAATATGGATCGTGGAACCCGCAATCAATTTCCGGCGCTTATTGTCATGTATGGGCTGTTGAAAATTTGAGCCGCGTAAGGATTTGGTTTTAAAGAAAACGAGCCGATTGTCAATATTTTTTTTAAGGCCAGTGTTGGAAGGTCAAGGTAGGATTTTTAGGGACGGTTTTAGTACACAGTCAAAAATAGTTTCGTAAAATAGGAATGCGAAATTTCGTAAAAATAATTTTGTGACAAACGGGTTTGTCACTTACTTGATTTTACGAACATGTCCTTTTATTTCTCGTGTCATTGACAATTTTAGTTTGTACGTTCGTTTGTAAAACTGGAAAATCAACAAATAAAAAATTGTGGACATTTGTGGACAATAAGTTGTTGTAAAAAGTACAAACTTTTTTTACTGTGTACAGAGTATTATGGAAGATTTTTGAGATTTTTTTTGTTGAAAAATATGAATTGACGAGGAACTTATTAACAATTACCAATTAAGAACGGGCATCGTGTCCCAAAATCAAAAGTTCTCTGATTGAGTCGAAATTTGAACAGGTTATTCATTAAAAGATTTTCCATTTAATGACCGGGTGATTTGAAAAAATAGATTTATTTGATGATAATAAACGACTTGAACCGTAAAAAAATTTGTTTGGAAATTAACGATAATGGATGCTTTTTTACATAAACTGTTTGTGAAATTTCAAACACACGTGCGTTGCAATGTTACAGAAAATTTTTTGATATAAAATGAAATTTATTGTAAATTTCGGGCAAAAGATTTCTAATGTTAAAGTCGGGTATTTAAATTTTCCAAAAAAAGTACATTAATGTTCAACGAATGTAACCGATGTAAGCAAATTTCAAGTTCCAGTACATTAAATTTCCTATGTATTTTCACAGTGCAGCTACGCAGTTCGCTAATTATCTAATGACCAGATAATCAAACAAAATATTCATTTATTTGTTGATAACAAACACCCTAATCATAATTTAAAAAAATGTTCAAAGCCGACAGTTGTTTTGGAGCAAATCGCACACTGACAAAAATCATTGGTTGGATTAATCAAAAGTAGCGTCGACATACGCCGTTATTTGTTTGGTTTAAATAAAACTATGCTTTATTTGTTTGCTTGGTTTAAATAAAACTATGCTTTACTTGTTTGTTTGGTTTAAATAAAACTATGCTTTATTTGTTTGTTTGGTTTAAATAAAACTATGCTTTATTTGTTTGTTTGGTTTAAATAAAACTATGCTTTATTTGTTTGTTTGGTTTAAATAAAACTATGCTTTATCTGTTTGTTTGGTTTAAATAAAACTATGCTTTATTTTTTTGTTTGGTTTAAATAAAACTATGCTTTATCTGTTTGTTTGGTACAAATAAACCATAGTTTTCTTAAATGATTATTTGCTTCAATGTATTCAAAATTTGTCGATTGAAACAAACATCTCTGCTGTACCAAGAAAACACACCTTCAAACGCACATCACCTCGCATTTGTTCAATCCAACCATTTAGTTTTCTCAGTGTCCGCTAGCGCCTCGACGAGCGACAAGTGTTCCTGGCAGGGCGTTCGTTCGCTTCCCATTCAAAAACTTTGCCCGCTATTTTCTCGCGCACATATATATCTACATACACGACATAATACATGTGCCCGGTTACGCAGGTTGGTAACCGGTGCGCCCGAATTTTCGTCATATCGTTTAAATTCGCGGATGGCGGAGCCGGGGCGAGCTAGGTGACGTTAACGTTGGGTGGGGTCGCGTATACGTTGGTTACGTACTGGCAACGTGGAAGAGTAGTTATGCACGCGCGAGCTCGCCAACGAGCGGTCCCTCGTATTTCAGGGGCTTAAATCAAGCGATGCCGTATTAATTATCACCGGCATCGTAACGTTAAATTGCAACGGCGCGGTATACACAGGCTGAGGTAGCCGAGGAAATGTTTCGGAGCAACTGTGTGGCAAACGGGCCATATACACAGAGGACGATGTGCACCGGCGCGATGTACTGCACGGGGCGCGGTGATGAGGGGATCGGCGCGAGCACCGCCGAGTCTCGAATTAAACGACGAGATATTAATTATCGGGTAGACGGGAACCGACATCGTCGATCCACACTCGGGACAGCTCCCGAAGCTCGACGACCCCCCCCCCCCCCCCCCCCCCCCCCCCCCCGATATCTTCGCTTGCACGTGCCCAATATAAATTAACGACTCGCCGGTTTAACGAAACTAATTTTTTTTTGTTTTTTGGTTTTTTTTTATAGACAAAATTTGGAGAGAAAACATTCTCGGTAGTTTCACTTCGGTAGTTTCGAGTCGGTGACTTGTGGTTTGAAAATCTTATTTTTCGAGCGGTGCGACGTCGTACCGGAAATACGCGGCTTGCGATTTGCAAATCTCGTGAAATACGTCGTTTACGGTTTAAAAATCATATTTTTTTACGGAAAGTGACGTCATTACTGGAAATATGCACTTCTGGTTGAAAGTTGAGAATTTCAAACCGGAAGTGACATATTTCCGGTGAATGTCCGAAAATCTTAATTTCTGGTATTCTGAAAATCCATATTGCATACCGGGGGCGCGGAAAAAGAATTCAGAGGGGCCTGATCACGAATATGACGTTCAATTTTCTCCAAACACAATATTTTTAATTTTAATCCCAAAAATGCGATTTCACATTGGAGCAAACCGTTTTCAGTGCATAAAATCGAAGGTACAAATGTCCCACTGCACTTACGCACGAAAAGGCCAATAGATTCATGCTCAACGCACAAAAATACATCGAAATACGACGCAATTAATTTTATAAACGGAAAAAACATTTCATACTAACAAAAAATATTTCATCAAGAATTGCAAGGCTACCGCTTTCCAATCAATTTTTCACGTTTTTCAACGTCCTCGAACGGCACGATAAAACGATTTGAAAACTTCGGGCAGGAGCCTATCCTGTGTATTTTTGCCCATAGAACACGATGGGGACCCCGAATTTGTCCCAGCTCCATTGGGAGCCGAGATATCGACCTTTGAAAATCACGAAAATCGACATTTTTCAAAAAGTGGCTCAAAAAGTGAAAAATCATTGTCAAATCGATTTTTTTCATTTCAAAGATATGTTTCACGTTTTTTTCCCGCTGATCACGTATATAACAATTATTTTACTCCCAACCTAATATTTTCCATTTAAATCCCAAAAATACCTTTTCTCGTGCATAAAATCGAGACTTTCAATGTCTCACTGTACTTTAGCCCCAAAAAGGCCAGTGTTCAGCGGGAAAAAGTACGCCGAAACACGTGGCAGTCCATTTAAAAAAAAAAGACAAAAACGTACTAAACTAAATATACATTCTTAATAAAACTAAAATTTTCGGGGAAGTTTTCCGAAAAAATTCAAGTACATTAGGTGAAATTCAAGGACATTCCAAGCCTTCTTCAAGGTCAGTAAAAATCCAAGGACAATTCCAGGACTCCAAGAACCGCCCGAAACCATGAAAATTTTCTTCGTCAGCCTGCAAGCGAATATTTTTTTACTCTTGCGCATCCTCCACTCATCCGCACTCTACGCTCTCCGCGCTCATACGCGGACGGCAATCGCGCGCACACATTTGTTCAAAAGGTGAAAAATCGTTGTTCAATCGATTTTTTCGTAATTTCAAGTCTCTATTCAACGTAATTCTTCCAGCTGATCACGAATATAACAATTATTTTACTCCCAACCTAATATTTTCCATTCAAATTCCAAAATTACGATTTTCCGTCCATAAAATCGAGACTTTCAATGTCTCACTGTACTTCAGCCCCAAAAAGGCCAGCGGATTCGTGTTCAGCGGCAGAAAGTACGTCGAAACACGTGGCAGTCTATTTAAAAAAAAGACAAAAACGTACTAAACTTAATATACATTCTTAATCAAACTAAAATTTTCGGGGAAGTTTTCCGAAAAAATCCAAGTACATTAGGTAAAATTCAAAGACATTCCAGGACTTTTTCAAGGTCAGTAAAAATCCAAGAACAATTCCAGCACTCCAAGAACCGCCCGAAACCATGAAAATTTTCTTCGTCAGCCCGCAAGCGAATATTTTTTTCCGCGTGCGCATCCTCCACTCATCCGCACTCTACGCGCTCATAAGCGAACACACGCGCCCGACGATCGCGCACACACGATCGCACAACGGATGCGGTGAGTCCGTGCGGTAATTCGTACATATGTCGACGCTCACCGCCGCGCAAATACATCGGTTAAACTCCCGAGCCGTCTCACCGTGCGAGGGTTGCATTTATAACTCCGTCGCCGCGCTTGCGGCTTTCGACCGTCGGAATTTCGTCGCCGAATCCCGAATTCGACGGATCGAGAGGGAAGGTTGCGGGCACGCCGATACCAATCGTCGATTGACCGTCCGAGCGCCCGGAGCCTCCAAACCCGCATGTTCGTGGTTGATCCACCGAAAAAAAAAAAAGCCCAAAAAATCGAGTCCCATTCCGGGGCGACGAACTGGACCGGGCGTATCGATAGCAGATTCTCCGCGGCTCGCTCCCTCAATGATCACCGATCGTCCATCAACCGTATCGCTCCACTCGAACCGAACCCAAACAGTAATAACAATGGATCGAATTTACCAAAAAAAAAAAAAAAAAAAAAAAAATATCAAATAAAAACAAGCATCGAAAGCGTGGAAAAAAAACGCTTCGTGCCGTTCCGCAGGCGCGTTTTTCCGCCGGGCTTGTATTCCGCGCCCCGGAAACCTTCGATTAAAGCGGCTTTATTTTTCACGAGCTCTCGTTCCCGTTTTGTCCGCGACGGGTCGATTTTCTCGTTTTTCCCTCTCCGCGCGTATATTTTCGTCGTTCCTCTCATTGTGTGCCGGGCGTTCTTTATCAATCCTCATTGGATTCGGCCGGGGCGAAACGGAGAGGGTCGGCAACGCGCGGAGTCACGGCGAGCGCGGGCGCGAGAGCTCTCGCCGGTAACCAAAGTTTCAATCGCACGTGACTGCACAACCCCCGACCGCATTCTCGTCCCGGCGCTCGCTCGCGTGCCTTTCAATTCAGGTGAAGTGTGGCGTAACGTATACACTCCTCGAGGGGCCTCGGGAATAACCCGTGGGAAGGGCCGCAGGCGGAGGTGAACGATGTGGATGAAATTCAAAAATAAAACAAATTTAAATGTAGTGAAAAAAAAAACGGGAGAGGAGAAGAAAGAGTCGATGGATCGGATCGAGGGTGCAACCCTTTCTGCGCGCCACGCACGAATCGAATTAGCAGGCGCGCGATTGGGCGCGAGTGCGGAACGCTTAACTTCTTTTTTATTTTGCTCGTTTTATCGACCCTCTTTAAGTTTAGTGTTTGTTTGTTTTTTTTTTGTAAAAAATGCGCTGCGAAAACTCGAAGAGTTCTGAGGAATGTCGGGGTGGCTTTTGTAATGATGAAATAATAAAAACGATTGTAATCGTGAAATAATTTTAAAAATGATTATCGTGAAGCTATAAAAATAATTGTGGTCATTGTATCATTTAAGAAATTATGATCATGAGACAATAAACAAATTATGATCGTGGAATAATAAGAGAAATTATTATCATTATTTTTTTATTATTAGATTAGCTAGATAGACTATTAGATTTACTAGAATTAGCAAGCGCGCGATTGGGCGCGAGTGCAGAACGCTTAACTTTTTTTTAAATTTTACTCGTTTTATCGACCCTCTTTGGGTTTCCCGTTTGTTTGTTTTTTTTTTTGGTAAAAAATGCGCTGCGAAAACTCGAAGAGTTCTGAGGAATCTCGGGGTGGCTTTTGTAATGATGAAATAATAAAAACGATTGTAATCGTGAAATAATTTAAAAAATGATTATCGTGAAGCTATAAAAATAATTGTGATCATTATATTATTTAAGAAATGATGATCGTGGAATAATAAAAGGAATTATTATGATTCTTTTTTTTTATTTAAAAAAGAAAGAATCGATGGATCGGATGAAGAGTGCAACCCTTTCTCCGCGCTTCGTACGAATCGAATTAGTTCACGTGCGATTGGGCGCGAGTTGCGAGTTGGGGCGAGTGCGGAACGCTTATCTTTTTTTGTTACTCGGTTTATCGGCGCGCCCCTATTTACACCCAGAGAAATTATTTACTTGCCGGGCGCCCGTCAAATAAATATTCATTTGGTTTGAATAAATATTTATTTCGTTTAGATAAACATTTCTTTGGTTTATACAAATATTTATGTAATATAAATGAATATGTATTTTAATCGAATAAATATTCATTTGCGGGCCGCCCGTCAAATAAATAATTTTTAAGGGTATGCGTTCGGTTTCTTTTTTCGTAGAGAAAAAAAATAAAAATTCCTTCCATAAGCTCGAACAGTTCTGCGCACCGGAAATAATTTCACGAAATTAATAATAATGAAATTACTTTAAAAATTTATAATTTAAGAAAAGGTGGAAATTAAAGAATCGATTAATCAGACGGACGTTGCAACCTTTTATCCGCACTTCGTACTAATCGAATTAGTTCCACGTGCGATTTCGTGCGAGAAGGTGCAGAACGCTTGTTTTCTATATTTTCCTCATTTCATCGACCCACCCCTTTCCGTATCGCGCACCGCCGACTTCGCGCTTCCGCATTTGTTTAATTTTTTTTTTCCTTCCATAAGCTCGAACAGTGCTGCATACCGGAATTGCAAGCCAGCTTTTATAATAATGAAGTGATAAAAATCATAATAATAAAGTGAAAAAAATACAATAATGGAGTAATGAAAACTTACAATAACGAAGTGACCAAAAAAATGTCAACAATGAACTAATCAAAAAATGACAATACGGAAGTAACAAAAACGATTAAAACAATTTTTTTTTAAACAAAAAAGAGAAAGTATCAAACGAAAGAATCGATGGATCGGATGAACGTTGCAACACTTTGTCCGCGCTTCGCGCTAATCGAATTAGTTCCGCGTGCGACATCGCGCGACAAAGTCCAACGTTTGTTTGTTTTTTTTCCTTATTTCATCGAACCGCCTCTCCGTATCGCGCACCGGCGACTTTGCGTTTCCGCTTCTGTTTAATCTCTTTTTTTTTTTTTCTTCCAAAAGCTCGAACAGTGCTGCAGACCGGAATCGCAGGGTAGGTTTTTATCGAACCGGCCGTCGTGCGTGCGAGTGTGTACGCTGTGCGCGCTCCATGGCTGGCGCAGCAAAGGGATAGACGGACGATAGACGGAAAGAGAAAGGTAACGAGAGCGGACTGGACTATCGCGGATTTTGGAATTCGCGTAATTACGCGTCGAGCTCGTCCGGGCCGGTGGACATCAAAGTGAAATTCTCCCAGCGCCGAAACACGCACACCTTCGTCGAACTGCACGTGTGAGCTTCGTTATGGCTATGCTGCCTACTCTTATCGCGCATACACATATGCATTCACATGTGCATGTGCATATACATATTCATATACATATACATATACGTATACATATACATATACATATACATATACATATACATATACATATACATATACATATACATATACATATACGTATACGTATACGTATACGTATACGTATACATATACATATACATATACATATACATATACATATACATATACATATACATATACATATACATATACATATACATATACATATACATATACATATACATATACATATACATATACATATACATATACAAACACATATACATATACATATACATATACATATACATATACATATACATATACATATTAGGGTGTTTCAAAAAAATTCATTTTTTTAAATTTGCTCCCACCGTTTTAAAGCACAGACTTCGATCTAAAATTAAACCTCGCGAAAGACGGTACTTAGCAAAAAAAATCCTGAGAGGTGCCTTCGTCGTTTATACCAAAAAAGAAAGAAGTTGTCAAATTATTTTGCTACAAACGTTGCATGCGATTTTCCTATATGCAAATTATTTAAAAAAACAATAAACATTAATGTATTTTAGTTTCACTACAAAAAATGACAAAAAGTTCATCTCCCACCCCGTAGAAATATATATTTTGATCTAAAAAAAAAACGTTAATTACGTTCAAAAGGTGCCGCATTTTTTGGGTACAAACGTCGAATACGGCACCTCTCAGAATTTTTTGCTAGGAACCGCCTTTCGCGAGCTTCAATTTGAGATCGAAATCTATAATTGCAAAGGGTGGAAGAAAAATAAATAAAAAATTGACTTTTTAAGAAACACCCTAATATACATACACACATATATATACATATGCGTATACATGTGAATTACATGGGAATATACAAAGGAAAGTTCTGCAAATGTGACGAGAGGCGCAGCGGTACGGGATTGATGTTCGAGCCTCGACTCCGAGCGATCGTAGCGATATGTTTTACATACACGTGTTTTTCTCTCGGGAACTGAGCTCGTCTGTGTTAAAAAAAAAAAAAAAAAAATGTCCCCTTTGTGAGAGACTGACTGATGTTCGGATTGGACTCGGCGCGACGAGAAAGACGAAGGAAAGTGGGAATAAAAAGAAAATTAAGATTGAAAGCTTTTTCGCTCGTTCGGACCGGCACGTCGGTCACGGTGCGGCAGCACCGACTTACGCAGCCAGCCGTCGACGGGGAGGACGAGAAGCGCGCCTCGGACCACCCCGATTGCCCGATGGCCGACGCAGAAAGACGACGTTAGCGCGAGGAGTCGAGCTTAGCCTGACGATTTCTAAAATTAAGCACGGGATTTTTACCCCCTAGGTACGGCCATTGACTCGCCGGAGCGCGGACGAAGGGAGTCGAGCGGTGTGGGAATGTGAAAGAGAAAGGCGGGCATGTTGATGAAGGGAAAAAAATGGGTGTGAAAGAGAATAAAAATATTAGGAACATTATTTGGTCACTCGGGGAAACCCATAGGAGCGTCGGGGAAACCCACAGAAGTCGGCAAGGAGTTCTTGATCCTCTAGCAAACCCGACTCTTTTATGGTTACTCTCTACTGCGCGCTGATCAAAAATGCGGTTGGATCAATTAAAGATTCAAATAAAGATGAACTAAAAATTCAAATAAAGATGAACTAAAGATTCAAATAAAGATGAACTAAAAATTCAAATAAAGATGAACTAAAGATTCAAATAAAGATGGACTAAAAATTCAAATAAAGATGAACTAAAAATTCAAATAAAGATGTACTATAGATTCAACTAAAGATCAACTAAAGATCAACTAAAAATCAACTAAAAATCAACTAAAAATCAACTAAAGATCAACTAAAGATCAACTAAAGATCAACTAAAGATCAACTAAAGATCAACTAAAGATCAACTAAAGATCAACTAAAGATCAACTAAAGATCAACTAAAGATCAACTAAAGATCAACTAAAGATCAACTAAAGATCAACTAAAGATCAACTAAAGATCAACCAAAGATCAACTAAAGATCAACTAAAGATCAACTAAAGTTTCAACTAAAGATTCAACTAAGGATCAACTAAAGATTTAACTAAAAATCAACTAAAGATCAACTAAAAATCAACTAAAGATCAACTAAAAATCAACTAAAGATTCAACTAAAGATTCAACTAAAGATTCAACTAAAGATTCAACTAAAGATTCAACTAAAGATTCAACTAAAGATTCAACTAAAGATTCAACTAAAGATTCAACTAAAGATTCAACTAAAGATTCAACTAAAGATTCAACTAAAGATTCAACTAAAGATTCAACTAAAGATTCAACTAAAGATTCAACTAAAGATTCAACTAAAGATTCAACTAAAGATTCAACTAAAGATTCAACTAAAGATTCAACTAAAGATTCAACTAAAGATTCAACTAAAGATTCAACTAAAGATTCAACTAAAGATTCAACTAAAGATTCAACTAAAGATTCAACTAAAGATTCAACAAAAAATTTGACTAAACATTCGACTAAACATTCGACTAAACATTCGACTAAACATTCGACTAAAGATTCAACTAAACTGAAAATATTCCGGACGTTATTTTGTCACTCGGGGAATCCCCTACGAATCTAAGAAGTTTGCAACGTCGTCCGAACTTCTTCGCAAGTTTCTCGATTCGCGTCCTTCGCGTCCAGCAGACCTGACCCTTTTATCGCGGCGGTCGGCCGCAGCTACATCTATATAGATGAGTTACATGGTCACGAATTATATCTCAATTGAACGTCGACTTTAGTTACCAGAGGGAAGTGAGACATTACGTCCGATCTGTTGTCAGGCTGCTTGCGAGTGACGCGAATCTCCGCGCACTTGAGACGGCAGGATATTTTCAATATGTGTCCTGGTGCTGCCAGTCGTTGGGCGCTGCGGCGCTGCTATGAGAGTGCATTTTAATAATAATGATAATAATAATATTGTCTTGGAATTCCTATGTGCGAATGGTTACCGAAACATCGCAGACTCTTTGATATTTGATTTTTTGCTTCTCTTCAACTATTATTATTACCTTAGATTAGTGGCGTTGAAATCGCACGCACGGCTTAACAGCACACCATACACTCTCGCGCATGTATAAATCGATGTAAAAAGGGCAAGACCCGTATGCGATAATAATAAATAAATTCAGGATAATAATATTTCTACGGCTTGGAATTCCTTAATGTCTCCTTGCGACTTGCACACACCATTATACCATACATATATATACATATATATACATATTATATACATGCCCCTGTATATAATACATATATGTGTGTGTGCTATCGGTATTAAGCGTATCCACTATTTACCCGTTCAACAATGCTAATGCCCGTCTCGAGCGGATATACGCATCTGCGTAGGTTCAGCAGTCCTCGCGTCACGTAACCTGTTTGTCCTCTCCGGCGACGTTAAATGACCGTCGGGACTCGGCGTCGCTCGAACCGATTAAGCCGTCGTGTGACATAACTTTAATTTAAAATTTCAAAATATGAAGATCTATGTTATATTACCTGAGTCTATTTTGTCGGCTATTTTTTAACAACAACAACAATAATAATAATAACAATAATAATGATGCACCTAGAGAAAAAGTAGATACGGTCCACCTAATTAAAAACTTGGGAACTTCCAAATCAGTCGATTTCTATGACGATGTTTTTGTCGTAGAAATTGATTGAGTCCAATTTTAATATGTATTTCGATTGACTGTTACCTACAATTCTAAAGACTATTTATGTTTGTCAAAAAGCACGTTGATTATGACCCTGAAGATATTTGCATGACATAAAATTTCATCTTTGGCAAGTCTTTATCCGATGCACGGTTGTCGGACGAAAAAAAAAATTGGTCACTTGTAGAATTTTATTCTCCAAGTGAACTTCCCTGGGCGAAGTTTATGCGACGCAAAACGTAGCCGTTATAAGCGCATGAAATTTCCCTCGTGCAGATATCTTCAAGGTCATCGTTGAATCATAATAATAACTGAAATTGAGAGTTGATTTTGCCAGCCGCCATGTTTGTTATCGATTTGGCCGAATCGCTCGGTTCGACAATCGCGCTGTCAAGGTCAAACGCGGGTCACGTCGTCTACCGACTCTACCTCACTGGCTCACTCCAGCCCAACCGTTAGCGAGTAAAAAAGAAGTAAAAAAAAACAAACGAAGACTCTCTTATAAGTGTCCGATCGTGCGGGTGATTGAACGAAGACGGAAACTTCGACTTCCTTTCGGGAAGCCGCGAAACTACTACCAATTCCACAAATTCTACAAATTGGTCACTCGTAGAATTTTATTCTCCAAGTTTATCCGACGCAAAACGTAGCCGTTATAAGCGCATGAAATTTCACTCGTGCAGATATCTTCAAGGTCATCGTTGATTAATAATAATAACTGAAATTGAGAGTTGATTTTGCCAGCCGCCATGTTTGTTGTGTGCACGTCGTCTACCGACTCTACCTCACTGGCACACTCCAGCCCAACCGTTAGCGAATAAAAAAAAGTAAAAAAAAAACAAACGAAGACTCTCGTATAAGTGTCCGATCGTGCGGGTGATTGAACGAAGACGGAAACTTCGACTTCCTTTCGGGAAGCCGCGAAGCAACTACCAATTCCACAAATTCTACAAATTGGTCACTCGTAGAATTTTATTCTCCAAGTGAACTTCCCTGGGCGAAGTTTATGCGACGCAAAACTTAGCCGTTGTGAGCGCATGAAATTTCAAGGTCATCGTTGATGAATAATAATAACTGAAATTAAGAGTCGATTGTGCAAGCCGCCATGTTTGTTATCGATTTGGCCGAATCGCTCGGCTCGCCAATCGCCCTGTCAAGGTCAAACGCGGGTCACGTCGTCTACCGACTCTACCTCACTGGCTCACTCCAGCCCAACCGTTAGCGAGTAAAAAAGAAGTAAAAAAAAACAAACGAAGACTCTCTTATAAGTGTCCGATCGTGCGGGTGATTGAACGAAGACGGAAACTTCGACTTCCTTTCGGGAAGCCGCGAAGCTACTACCAATTCCACAAATTCTACAAATTGCTCACTCGTAGAATTTTATTCTCCAAGTGAACTTCCCTGGGCGAAGTTTATGCGACGCAAAACGTAGCTGTTACAAGCATTGGAAATTTCCCTCGCTCAGATATTTTCAAGGTCATCGTTGATTAATAATAATAACTGAAATTGAGAGTTGATTTTCCCAATCGCTCTGTTAAGGTCATCTACCGACTCTACCTCACTGGCACACTCAAGCCCAACCGTTGGCGAGTAAAAAAAAAAGCAAAAAAAAAAAACATTCGAAGACTCTCGTATAAGTGTCCGATCGTGCGGGTGATTGAACGAAGACGGAAACTTCGACTTCCTTTCGGGAAGCCGCGAAGCCCTACCGAAGAGCACTTGTTGAATGTTTATGGAGATCGGAAGTAGGTGTGCAGAGGGAAGGCGAAGAGGTCGAGGGACGAGGGGAGATCCGAGAGAATTTCGCACCTGTGCACCTTGAGGGAGGGGAGGGGGAAGGGGAGGTCAGAATTACGCACACGGCAGTAGCGCGTGATGCAATATTAAATGTACAATACAACCGATCCTGAGCGCCGCGCTCTTTTATTCACTCCATACCGTCGCTATTATTTATTTACGAGGCCCCGGAGAGGCTGCGCTAAACGACGTGAAAAATCGTGGGCGTCTGTGTACAATATTGATAACGCGGACGAAAGGAGAGCACGCTTGAAGCGATAATACGAATGAGTCGTCCCGGTTACGAACGAGACTGAGGGAACGCCAAATTAGATTGAAGGAAAAATAATTATTGAAAAATGGGGTAAAAAAAATTGCGTCCTGCGCATCAACGCTGTCACGAGACGCAGGCAGATTTTGATCGAAAATTTACGTGAAATGTACTTTCGAGAAATATTTTTTTATGTTAAATTAATGATAAATAACTTTTTCCACAGATGGTAAAAAAGGCTTATGGATTCAACAAACGTTTCTCGTTTAAAAAGGGTTGCAATTGTTATCTTGGTAATCGTTCTTTTTTTAAGTAGCTATTTTAATAAATGGCAAATTTTGTCATATTTGAGTGAGATACTGTCCACGAGCGAAATGGTTATGAGTAATGGTCGAAATGTTTCATCGTAAATCCCTTGAAAAGAAAAAAAAATTACGTAAAATGTATTTCCGAAAATATGATTTATGTTAAAATAATGATAACTAATGTTTTTCCTCGAATAATAAAAAAAACCTTATGGATTTAGCAAATATTTCTCGTCCGGAAAGGATCGCAATTGTTTTCTCGTTGATAAGAAAAAAATAATAAAAAAAAAAAATTATCACATTTTCTCATCATTTGACTGAGAGTGAGGGTGGTTAAACATAAATCCCTTATAACGGCGCCGAGCGACATTTAAAAAAAAGTTGCGTCCGGTGCGCCAACGCTGTGCGAGGAGCGGCCAAATTTTGGTCAAGGACATATGCGCTTATCTCGATAAAAGATGTGCCTGTGAAAGCCTTGAAAAGAAACCTGATCGTGAAGCGAAAAAAAAATAACCTGGAAACTACTTTAAAAATTATATTTTATATTAAATTAATGATAAATAATATTCGTCCAAATGGTAAAAAAAAGGCTTATGGATTCAACAAACATTTTTCTCCCAGAGAGGGTTGCAGTAGCTTTCTCGATAATCCCACAAAAAAAAAAAAAAAATTATTAAAAAATTGTCTCATTTTGTCATCATTCGAGTGAGATGTCCCGAGCGAAACGTTTGATCGTAAATCCCATGCAACAGCGCAGCGCGGCATTTCTCCCCGACTCTGATAACCCCCCACTCCGCGCCCCTCTGCACAATTCCGCTGAAAGCCTCCATTCTCGTATGAAATAATAAATTTACATTAAAATCCTATAAAAGCGAGTTCATACACGCAGCCGGAAATTTTTTTTTTTACAATATCGCTACACATTTCGCCGGTTGCTCACGTGCTATGCGAAGCACAAAATACGTAGCAGCGGCGCAAAATATAGCGCAAATCCATCAAGCTCGATATCCGACGCCCGTGTATTCCCCATGTGGAACTCCCACACGTAAAATATATATACACATTTATATTTCAAAAAAGAATTTTATATATATAAATAGTCGGAGCGTAGGACGATGAAAGGATGTGACGGATTCGCCTCGCGAGCCGGGCGAGAGCGGACCGGAAATGCCGTCGCGTCACGAGCGGCGATTCGTCAGGTGAATTCAACAAGTAGTGCCGGTGCGAGCTTTAGATCCGACGTTTCAAATTTTCAGTTATCCCCGGAGACTCGGCCCGCCGAATTAATCGTTTCACATTACCGTTACTTTAATTTCTCGTGCAGGCAAAAATTTTGCGAGAGTACGAAAGACATATCTATATATATATATATATATATATATATATATATATACACACAAAAAATATCAACGTAGTTAAACGAACGGGCGCGTGGCAATTAGGAGGACGCCATTACGCGGAGCGTCTACGCTCGAATCCCGATTGGCCACTCACCTTTGGTCGAAGCGACGAGCAGAAGCACGGCGAGTGCGCGGAGAGCTCCACGCCTTCGATTAAACATCGTTGAATCGTCTCGAGAGATCCCGGCGGATGTCGCGTAATGTCCTTTGCGTCACTCTAACGTCGCTCGATGTCAGCGGGAGGAAACCGTTTCTAAGCTTCGTTTTTAAGGCGCGAAACAAAACGGTCTAAGTCGCGGTCGCGAAACGACCGCGGATTCCCATCGGGAAACGCATGGCGCGACAATCCCGCTCACGCGAGCACTTTGTTTATATTTAGGTTTTTTTCCTTAATTTAAAGTTTTTTTTTTATCCTCGAGAACCTTGACGGAGAGAATGAATGAATCGAGTCTCGAGCCCGGTTACATACTAGCGTCGCATTATCTCGTCGGCGCACTGGAGCGTACGGGAAAAACCGCCGTATCCGATTTATCACTGCCTGTCGTCGCTTCGGTGTAATCAGCGTTATATGTTTTAATTTGTTTTTTTTTCAACGACCGACTGTCATCGTGTGTTTATGGAAATATGTGTGTACGCACTCGTTTGAACGACACCGCGACACACGACGAGCGAATCAGATCGCGGTACGACCGAGTTCGGCGCGGCCGATGCAACAGCCTCGATCCGGGCGCGAGGACATCTTTTATTTGGGTTTCTCGTTGCCGAACGTGAGAGCTCAGCGTCGATCGATCGAATTAGCTCGAGGGTTTTTATTTATTCTCGTTCCTCCGGCGGGTCACTGGGGTGTCGGTGATTCTTCATGGAGTTCGATGGGGGTGTTGACAGCGTCGCGCTGAGACACGCGTGTTTCTGGTTCACGTGTACCGGCGACGGAGCGAGGAACGGAGAATCGGACCGCGCGCGTCGACGTACCGCGCTACACTGAAGCCGGCGGAGCCGTGCGCTCGGGCAGTGTGCCGCACGGCGCGAGTCGAGCGAGCCTCTCCGGCACTGCAGATGGCACTGGTTTTCTCCTGTGTCCGACACACAGCGGGGATACATTCGACTAACCCTCTCGGCGCGCACACGCGGCGAACTACCCGTGTCGTTTCGACAAACAAATTGAAATATGACATTTTTCACAGCCGCTAACATACGCACTGCGGGGCGCGGACGGGGCGCGCGCCGCAAAGCTTCGGGAAATTGCGTCTATTATTTGGAACAGGAAGTGGGCGCGTTTCTCGGCCCGACGCTCGGAGTGATCGTAAATTCGGGAGACTCTCGTCCCATCGGGGAGGAGCGATCGCGGCGTTGGTGAAGTAAATCTATCCATGGAAATCGTGCCAAAATACATGGTGGATCGATTTTATGATTTATTGTAGGGAACTCGCTTGTTTTGACGCGTGGGCTCTTGGAAATTATAATTCGTTTTTTTTTTTTTGTCGCATGCATGTAAAATCCTGCTTTTCGTTCCTGTGAAGAGAGCGTAGAAAGACACTTTTTCGCAGCGTGGGTGAAGGACATTTTTTATATACCTTGTGTCAAAGTAAAGGCTAGCTCGATTTTACGATGTATTGTATTGAATCTACTTGTTTTAATGCGTGGTTGCTTGAAACATGAAATTAGTTATTTTCCTATCGCATGCAGATAAAATTCTGTTTTTCGTTCCTGTGAAGTGATCGATGGCTCATGCACAAAGGCACTTTATTACACTCGGTGCGAAAACTGCAGTTTTACGCACGATTAGCGTGCACAAAACCCCCGTTTTCACACCTTGTGAAGTACAATTTAGTTCGATACTCGTGCGTGAAACTTTTACTTGGCTCGTGTTATTCGTCGGCCTCGTCGGAAAAAGTTTTATCGTACTAGTACGGTAATGTACTATTTGGTAACACATCACCTAAAATTCCACGTTCCATTCCTATCAAGTGAGCGCAATAAGGCTCTTTTTGGCATCGCGTGCGAGGAAAACACTGCGCATGCGTACAAACGCAATTTGGTCTTCTTTTCTCGCACTAGTGCGAGAAAGTGCCATTCCGCGCACACTTCCCAAAAACAAAAAGCGTGATTTTCTAGAAACTCGCTTTCTACTCCCTTGACGTACAAAAAACTATTCTCGCACTAGTGCGAGAAAAAATACCGTATTGCGTTTGCGAATAATCTGTATGGTCTCTTGTCGACGCGATTGTAGGTGCGAGGCTTTGGTGAAAATGTCGATGGTCCGGATAGCACACCGAGCTTTCGATTACACTTTTGGCAAGTAATACTTTTGCCAGAGTGATCGAACAGGTGGCCGCGTGTGGGGTTAGAATGGCCCTTTCGCAGCATAGTGAGAATGCATTGGTCTATCCTCGTCATTTTCTCATACATTTTTTTTTTCATTAAAACTGTTTCTATGTTCAATAGCTCGCGCTTGTGTGTCGTCTTCGACTTTTAACAAACACGACCTTTTGCCTAAGTTTGAAATCTTTCGTTAAATTAATGCAATGATTTTATCAAATTCTCGACCGTTATTGGTGAACGAAAAGTTTCAAGCTCGTAGATGATACGACGAAAAAAAATTATATTCGTAAAAAAAAAATTGTAACAAAATTATCGGTACGATTTTCTTTTATTGATACTGTTTCGATATCGAATTGCTCGCGCTTGTGTATGGTCTTCGACCTGTAGCGGACGCGACCATTTATCCAAATTTGATATCTCGTTAAATAATTGGTTCGCTTTAAATCAATGCAATTATTTTTTACAAAACGCTAAAACGAATCTCGTCGTAATGAAACAAGTTCTCGATCATTACCAGTGAACATAACATTTCAAATTCACAGACAATACAGCAAGAAAAAATCATATCCGATTTAAAAAATTGTTAATAAAATTATTGCCACATCATCGTCAAATCGTTTATTAATTGTTTATTAATTGGCAATCGAGATAGCGGGGGGGGGGGGGGGGGGGGGGCTAATTTATATGCTGCTCATATCCACCCAAAAGGTTATTACAGTCGCGATAATAAAATTGCCCAAACGATTAATTGATACAAACATTTTTTGCGAGTCGCACGATTCCGAGTGATCATTGATCGATCCGGAGACCCGAGCCGGGACGCGAACCGCACCGACGTTATCATCCTTTCGCCAAGCGTCCTCCACCCGACGCCGACCTCCTGAAACTACTGTCGCCGCCTCGAAGCTTCGATCGGTCAGTCAGGAATCTGACTTACCGTGCGCAAAAATAAAGAAAAAAACAAAAAATAAAATAAAAACACCAGACTACGTACCACAATAGTTTTAATCAAGCACTCGTACAAATGACTTATAAAAGAGTAATAAAATGTTAAGATCCTCGGGAATCCGTCGATTCGGCAGTGTCACGATCTCCGTCTATTCTTCCCCCGTACTAGTCTCCATTCTGCCCGCACGAAAGCAAATGATAATTTCACGCCCGCACGTGGACAGCATAAAAATGTAATCATTACCTAGATTTCGTCGGGCTGTCGGAGTTCGTCGAGGACTCGTCCGATGTGTAACAAACTTTCTGCAAAATTCGAAAGGGTCGACGATTATTTTCGAAGTTTCGTCACGTTCGCGTAATTTAATTGCGTAATTATGAAAATTGTAGAGACACTAAAATGAAAAAAAAAATACATAATATATATGTGCATAAAACTCGCCCTGAAGGATCTTCGTTCGCGAGCGGAGGCTGAACGCGATACCGAGACCGATTTGTTATACTGCCTTTGCCTGCAACAGCGCGAGAGAATAGTCAAGATAGGATAGGACGAGATATATCGCTCGCTATCGCGCGGACGCGACTGGGAATAAGAATAAGAGAAGCTCGAAGGGGAGGACGTTGAAAACTTGCTGAACGGATTTGCCGGTGCTGCTGTTGCTCCCTGGCAGGGTGTCCTTGCTCGTGTAACTCATCGCGGCCAAACATCTCTCCTCGTCTTCGTATCGATCGCAACCCCCTGGACATCCCCCGAATCTGCTGTTCCACCATTCCTTCAACTTTTGTTTCGTACCTTTGCTCGAACTTCTCGAGGGACAAACGTCCGCCGTGCAGTAGTCACCGTTCTCGTAAAGTACCGCTATTCTGCTGGAGCGAATATTCAAGGTCGTATTGCTACCTCGTAGAGGAAGCTTCGCTTTGAAGGAAAAAAAATTTCTTCGAAATTTTTACGAAAACGTGCTCAGAATGTTCCGAAACATAGAAAAATCATACTCGGGAAAAAAAAGTCTGCATATGTGTGTATGCGTGTGTGTTAGGAACCTCGGAACATTATAAGAAAGGTACATAATGGGAAAGCTATGTGAAAAATTCAGTATTCAAGTTTTATGAGGTAATGATATGAAAATTTTGATTTTCAACTTGTTGTTATTGTTATTATTGTTATTATTGTTATTATTGCTATTATTGCTATTATTGCTATTATTGTTATTATTGTTATTATTGTTATTATTGTTATTATTGTTATTATTGTTATTATTGTTATTATTGTTATTATTGTTATTATTGTTATTATTGTTATTATTGTTATTATTGTTATTATTGTTATTATTGTTATTATTGTTATTATTGTTATTATTGTTATTATTGTTATTATTGTTATTATTGTTATTATTGTTATTATTGTTATTATTGTTATTATTGTTATTATTGTTATTATTGTTATTATTGTTATTATTGTTATTATTGTTATTATTGTTATTATTGTTATTATTGTTATTATTGTTATTATTGTTATTATTGTTATTATTGTTATTATTGTTATTATTGTTATTATTGTTATTATTGTTATTATTGTTATTATTGTTATTATTGTTATTATTGTTATTATTGTTATTATTGTTATTATTGTTATTATTGTTATTATTGTTATTATTGTTATTTCCAACTTAAGAGCACGTTCGTATTGAAGCGAGAATGAATTCAGCTCACGGAGGGCTCTTGGGTGACTCGTAGGGTCCGCACTCTTCGGAGTTACTTGTGAGGAATCTATAACAGACGAGGGTGAGGCCTACGAACAGCCATGCCAATAAACCGCCGGCCAGAGCGATAACTATGAGCTCGGTTGTTCCAAAAGGCAGAGAGCCATCCTCATCTAAAAATATATATAAACGCATGTGGACATATATTTATACAAATTTCACAATTGTAACAGACACTCGGTTGATGATTCGACCAATCGAGCCCGAGTGTAAATTAACCCTTAATTGTCAAGCCTGTGCCGAAAAAATTGCGCGAATATCTCAAGACAATTTCGTACCGACGAAATACATCTATATCAGAGCTGAACAGTGCTTGATGTACAGAAGTACTTTTTTGAAGTATTTACAGTACTTTAAAGTACTTGTATTTTTATTCGCGCATACTTCCTCATTTATTACAATTTTGCGCATATATTCCAGTACGAGCGAGCCTAAATCAATCAACCAAGCTTCTCACAGAGAAACCTATGCGTGAAATTGTAATAAATGAGTAAGCCGTGTGCAAATTACTTTGCACTTTCTCTTTCTTAAAGCCTAGATAACGCGTAACTCTATGAACCGAATTACTAAAAGTATTCGAAAAGGCACTTGAAAAATACTCCGAGTACAAAAAGTCCTTGATAAATACTTCGAGTACAAAAAGTACTTGATAAATACTTCGAGTACAAGAACTACTCGATAAATACTTCGAGTAAAAGAAGTACTCGATAAATACTTCGAGTACAAAAAGTACTTGATAAATACTTCGAGTAAAAGAAGTACTTGATAAATACTTCGAGCAAAAGAAGTACTTGAGAAATACTTCGAGTACAAAAAGTACTTGATGCTTCAATTACTCGTGGTACTTCGTACCTTGTGCCCGAAGGATCTCTCGGCACTTTGCCCAGCACTGATCAACATCTGTACAGAGATAAATTTTTTACTGGAAACACCGTAAGCTCGTTAGTTAATCGTTATCTACTTCGGCACCGACCGCCAAAGGATTAAATTGTGACCCGGTCGGGTAACGTTCGAACCGGTACTCGGGACGATGGTTAATACGACGATTAATTAAAGAAGAGACGAGAACCTCCCCGGTTCTTGTACAGCGGTGGGACACCGGAATCGAGGGGCTGCTTCGCCATCGTCTCGGTGATCAATTTCGGCATCACTTGATACTCGCCTCCGCCGGATCTGCCCTTGTCCGTATCAGCGCCGAAACCTACGGGGACCAAGAGGAGTTAAGCTTCTCCGAGGATCGGCCCGACCTGGCAAAGGGGCTCGGGCCCGAAGGAACCGAGCGCGGAAATTAATCGAGCGTGTCAAGCTCCAAGAGGATTTTCCACCTGACTCCTTCAGCGACGCCATTACTCGGAGAACACCGCCGAAAGCCGGATACCATTTGTCGTCCTCGAGATGCGGCGTCACCTGAAAGGACCTAAATAGCAAGCTCGTTTTCCGAAGTTTTCCCCTCGAACCGCCCTTTTCCACCCCTCGCTCCGGTATGCGAAACGCGAAGAAGCTGCTGGACCTTCCTGCTTTACCGACGCAACGAGGCGATTTATTCATGGAATCGACTTATTAATACGCTACGCATATGCTTCAGATTTTACAGGACTGTAAGACTCGTTGTTAACGCTTCGGTGTGCACTCGAATTTTTGTCGAAAAACGTCCCAACAATGAAGAAAATCGTATATTGCAGATTGTCGCCAAAACAAATATGGCCGCTCTTTTTTAGGATATAAAATAATCCGGAACTCGCGTACGCAAAACGAGAGTGCACGCCGATTCTTTTAAATTCTCCGAATATTCCAAAAGTCTATTATAGAAAAACAATTCCACGTAAAGTGTCTACGTTCACGTTTCTTACTCACTTGAGACAAGTGATCAGAACCGATAAAAAGCGTATAAATGTAGTGTAGGGCGCGATGTAGCGCCACTGGTGGGGCAATCGTTAACTACGTTCATGGTTTTTCGCAAACTCTACTGTTGGATATTCTTAATTCCGTGTACGTTGATAAACGTTAATGTAAGTTCGACTGCACGCCGAAGCGTTTTCCACATAGCACGAATCTGTTGTAAAAGGGTTTATCCCGTCGATAAATAAATGAATAAAAATAAAAATAAATAAATATAAAAAATATTTGTAAAATGTTTTAAGAACGTGAAAAGTTCCGTGCACACCTGCTAATATTCGCTTTCAAAATATGTTTCCATCGTTTCAGAGAAATTTCACATGCATTAAAAGATTAAGTATATTTCCAAAATATTTGGGAAACGTTTTGTTGTAATTTTTAGGCAGAATATTTCAAAGTATTGTTTATTACAAACATTTCGTAATATTTTAAAGATTGAAAATATTTCGTGCTATATGGATTATGTCAACATTAGTTATAGTCGTGCACCGATTTGAAGCATATGCGTGGCATATTAATAACTGTAAATTGAAACTGAGAAATCGCTTATAGTTCCGTCGGTAAAAAAGGCAAGGAGTTAAAAACGTATCCAGCATACCCTCAAGAATAAGTCAATTACCACGGTCGGTAACAAAAACTGTAATCAACTTTCGCATTGCATTGCATTTATTTTTTACTCAAGAAGTTCCACTCGACCCGCCACGTGGCGGATGCTGAGCGAAGGGGGTGAGCAGGGCGAGATGGAGGAAAAAAGTTCCGCACCGTATTCCGTACGAAAGTTTGAACGGCGTGAAATTTCGTGCCAAAAGGCGTTTGCCGACTCACCGATTGCCTCAACCACTGGTAAAGGTCTCTGTTGTACTTGGACAGTTCGACTCTCGTTCGGGACTTGGATTGAATACACTTGACGCTCGCAACGTAATACTTGACGAGCGCGAAAGCCGACTTTTCACTGTGGAGAGACTGAAGATTGTCCTTCTTGAAGGGCAGCGCGATGCTTCGAGGAGAATTGAATGAAAATGTTAAATAAACAAATTCAAACAAACAGATTAAAACATACAAATTAAAACAAACAAATTTAAAAAAAACAAATTAAAACAAACAAATCAAAAGAACGAATTAAAACAAACAAATTAAAACAAACAAATTTAATAAATTCTGGCGGTTGTCGGGGAAAGGTAAATTACTTGTTGACTAGATACCTGTGTGGTTCTACCTCGTCGTCCAGAAAAGGCAGCGGAACTATTACCGGTCCCGAGTCGATGCCCACCACGTCATCGGGCTCTAACGAAATTATCGCGTAATTTGTCACTGATACAAACTCGTTTGTTCTTTAGATCGATGTCTCAATTTTTTGGGAGAAGGGAACAATTTACTTGCGTACTCGCGCTTACCCATGGAGCGTCTCATGGGTTTTCGGCGATGATTCGCCAAGCGTTTTCTCTCGTAGTGGTACCGAGGATTATCTCCAACGTTATTTTCGTTGGCGGCTGAAAGAACAATTTAATAATCATTTTATTCTATTCAAATAATTTCCATTGATGAAAATAATTCCATTCAATGAAAATAGTTTAATTCCATAAAAGTAATTTCATTCGACAGAAATAATTTTATTCAATGAAAATAATTTTATTTGATAAAAATCATTTCCTTTGATGATAATAGTTTTATTCGATAAAAATAATATTACTTGTCTCGATGAAATAATTTTACTAGTGTAGGGGGAGTCGGCTTCCGGCTGCGAGGACGTACCGGCCGAGTTTAATTCCATGAAAGTAATTTTATTCGATAGAAATAATTTTGTCAATGAAAACAATTTTATTTGTTAAAAATCATTTCCATCGAAGATAATAATTTTATTCGATAAAAATTATATTACTTGTCTCGATGAAATAATTTTACTAGTGTAGGGGGAATCGGATTCCGGCTGCGAGGACGCACCAGCCGAGTTTAATTCCATGAAAGTGATTTTATTCGATAGAAATAATTTTATTCAACGAAAATAATTTTATTTGATAAAAATGATTTCCATCGATGATATTAATTTTATTCGTTAAAAATAATATTACTTGTCTCGATAAAATAATTGTACTAGTGTAGGGGGAATCGGATTCCGGCTGCGAGGACGCACCGGCCGATGCGTTACACACATAAACGAGAGTTATTCGAGGTGGATTGTAACTCACGAGCGGGATAAGTAACTAGACCGCTGCACGCCATAGCCGATTTCGACGGAGTTATGACGATCGGCGGGGTCCTGACGGGTTTCGATCCAACGAGGGTCGGCTTGCGCCAGCCATCGCCGTTGGTGTGCAAAAAGTTTTTCAGCTCCTCGAAAAGCTCGAACAGCCTCTTCGCGTTACGATACTTAATGTTACCGGCGTAGTAAGAGTGCTTGGTAAGAGGCAGGATATAAACTTTCAGATAACCGCCCATCGTGTCGGCGAGAGCTTTCAGCATCAGGTGCTTGGTTTTTCCTATCGAGAGCTTGCGAACGCACTCCAAGCATATGTGAAAGTAATCCATGAGTAGGGCTATGTACTGGTCGTTCTGACAATTTATTACGTTCACCTGTTTTTTTTTTTTCAACAAAGTCGTGAATGTACAAATAAGCACTCCATAGATTAAACAATAAACTCCACAACGGCCTTAACGATCCGGAAGTCCCTGAAAGGTCGTCTCGATTTTCGATCGGAAAAACGTCACTTCGGGTTTGAAAATCTCATTTTTCGAACGGAAACAATTCACATCTGCTTTGAAAATTTCATTTTTCGCGGGGCAGTGACGTCACACTGAAAATACGTCACTTCCGGTTTGAAAGTCTTATTTCATATTAAATCTCCTTCGGAAGTGACGTCATACAGAAAAAACGCCACTTCCGGTTTGAGAATCTCAGTTTTCGATCGGAAGCGACGTCATACAAAAAATACGTCACTTCCGGTTCGAAAAATAAAAAATAAAATATTCGATTGGCCATAACACAGGAATTTAGTTGATAGAAACGATCGGCTTTAGAAAGACGTTCGAATAATTCAAATAATATAAATAAAATAAAAACCACAAGCACACGCACTGTTGCGGACTGATAAGAGTTCGGAGCCAGCTCGCATTCCGGATTGTCAAGTACAGTTGTTATTAGATACAAAAAAATAATAATTTTAATGTATATAAAATAAAAATAAAACTGCACCCTCGTACTTTTGGCAAGATATCCTGAAACATTCTTCTGCTGTTGAGAACAGCGAATTCCTCGCTGCTCCAGCAGTGTTTGCCGCAATCGCTCTTCTCGAAAAGGACGGTACCGATGTTATCCTCGTTCTTGTAAACTTTGTCACCGCTCGCTCTGCAACGATCGGGAATTGTAATTGTGAGAACGACGGAAAGTTTCGTGGTTGGAAATCACTGGTTGATTTTTTACCTCCGCTCGTAATCAGACAGAGCCGCTGCGAAAACCACGAGGAAACACAAGGGACATGGCCCCATAGTCCGGAAACGAAATCACGCAAATCGTCCTCCCAGCCACCACCTGTTCGTCCGGCACGCTTTGAAGTTCACCGATTTATCCTCTTTGACAGCCCTCGCGAGTCTCCGACCGTCCCCAATGACATCTCGCTGCTTCGTCGAGATTTTCACGCATCTCGAACGAAGCTATCTTCGCGCTTACAAATCGGTTCACGAACGTCCGCTAGATGTTTCTTGCTAATTTTGCCATTTTTTTTCTAATTAAATTTACCTTCTTTAACATTTTATTATCATTTTTTTTTAGTTAAAAATACGGTTCGTTGACAAAAAAAAAAGAATAGTAGAATTAACGGGAAAGAAATTGTCCAGAATCGTGGACAAAAAAGTTTATGCGAAAATATATTTAAAAAGTTGTCTATTGCGCGGATTTATCTTATTATTTTTTAACAATCAATTTATGGCGAATTTTCGTATACACAGTAGAAAACGTTTGTGCTCTTTACGTCAACTTATTGTCCACGAACGTCCACAATTTTTTATTTGTTAATCTTCCGATCGCACTGTTCGGTTCCAGTTTTACGAACAAATGTGCAAACAAAAATTGTTAATGACACGGGAAATGGAAGGACAGGTTTGTATATTCGAGTTGGTTCCTTATGTAACAACATTATTTTTACGAAACTTTATTTTTTACTGTGTACTATGTATTTTGGGCCACAGTTCGCCTGTAATTGAGCTTTGCCCATACAAATAAATGAATAAATGAATAAATGAATAAGTAAATGAATAAATAAATAAATAAATAAACGAATAAATAAATAAATAAAGATAACGGAATTTTGCACGCGAAAAATGCCTACTAGGGAACATAGAGCGAGTTAGCGGCCAAGGCGGCTTCAGCAAAATCGCCGAAGATGTCTTGCCCCGATATGGGCGATGACACGATCGGCTTGGATTCTGATTATGGGAAGGCCGAGGTCGGGACTCTGCAGCCCACGTGACGCCCACTCCTTTCTGGCCTCGTTTCACCAAATTCATTTCATTTTGTAAAAGAGAGAGCGATTCATTCGATCCGATTCGTGTCCTTTCCACATTCCCGATAGCGACACGTTCACCGAATCTCCAAAATCCACCAAAATCAATGTTCTAATCCTCTCTAAATTCCGCAGTTAAAAAAAAATCCATCCAATAAAAAATCCCAATAAAAAAAAATGCAAAAAAATCACTTCCTATTCATCAAATACAACATAAGTAATTTTTTTGCACACTGCATGTAAAATTTACAACGAAAAAAATTCCTCTAATGTTATTTGTATAATTTTTTTAATGTCAATCTCGTTCGACCCGATTCGTGTCCTTTCCACAGTCTAAAATCCACTAAAATCTTTCTAAAACCCGCAATCAAAAAAAATTCCATAGAATAAAAAATTCCAATAAAAAAAAATGCAAACAAAAATTCACTTCCGATTAGACAAATACAGCATAAGACTGAGCATGGCTTCGAAACGAAGTAATTGTTTTTACACATTCCAAGTTGAATTTACAATGAAACAAATTCCTCTATAAATGTATATATTTCTTTTTTGTAATTTTTAAATTTCAATCTCGACGGTAGGAAACACCGAGCTCATGTGACTCAACAGCGATCGTGTCTAAGCTATATATGCTCGATGCAAAGAGTCCGGGTCTTTTGAGACGTGCGGTATAGGGTAACGGCACGTAACTCCCACCTTCTTCTTCTTCGTGACTCCACGGTCTTCGGAGCCGAGTCAGTCCACGAACAGACGCAGTCTCGCAAGGTTCCCCATACAGTTTCGATCTTTCACACAGACCCAACAGCATGGGTAAGTCTCTCGAACGATTTCTCGATATAGTTATCGCATGCGTAATAATAACAGCAATAACAACAATAATAACAATAAATATAAGTATAATTAGCACGTGCATATTGGTTATTCGATCCGATCGCGATTCCTCGTATTCCCATATCGATAACGATACGTACAACCGCGAGGATTCTTCTTCGGACGGTGAACTCCCTCTCTCTATCTCTAGAGCGGTAGGCTCGACGTCAAACGATGGATTTCAGCATGTTCGCGCGAAGTTTCGCCGCGGACCGTGGAAGACATGCCTGCCAGCGCGAACGGATATACGAGTGACCTCACGCTCGAAACCTGGAGAATATAGAAGTTTGCCTGTTTATGATATTTCCATCTGAAGTAAATAGGAATCGATTTAAAGTACAAAAACGAAAAATCGATTTAAAGTAAAAAAGAAATAAAAATTGAGTAAAGTAAAGAACAATAAAAGTCGATGTAAAGTAAAAAAAAGGACTCATGTCCCCGGTCCATTAATGCCCCACCGCTGCAGCAAAGTGAACGGCGTACGGGTTTCTTTATTAATTAGAAATCTTTTTTTATTTATTGATATTGAATTTTTCAGTTTGCCTATTTATGATATTTCAATATAAAGAAAAAAAAATCAAATTAAATTTTAATAAAAACAACAATTTATTTAAAAAAAGAAATTAGATTATTAATCATTTTATTTAAAATTTAAAAAAGGCCTCGTAACCCGGGCCATTAATGCCCCACCGCTGCTACAAAGTGAACGGCGTACGGGTTAATTTGTATTTAAAAAAAATTGCCAACTCGAAGGAGCAATTGTTACAATGTCTGCATCAATCACACGCCACTTGCACTTCCTCGACGTGACTATAGATATGTACTATAGATGTATACAACATATCGATGTTGCATACAAACAGACACACACACATGTATTTGTATATGTATATGTATATGCATATGCATATGTATCTGTATCTGTATATGTAGATGTATATTTATATGTATATGCATGTATATATGTATATGTATATGTACGCGCGAGAACTCATACGTGAACTCGCCTCGCGACGGAATGCCAGAGTTCGAGGTCTGCAGCTACGAGCACACGTCCGCAAATGATCTCGTTAAATTTATAGATGTGCTCACGTGGTACACATGTCCTGCGGGCCGAGCGAGTAATCGGATCAATTTAACCGCTCTCGAAATATAATAAACTCCGTCTGAGTGAAAGCTGAAAGGATGATCCGTGCGCCGATAAAACTCCCGCGCGCGTGTTTCGTAACTATTAAACGCTCGAGCTATTACACACTAGCCGACATCCATTGAAATTTAATTTAAAAAAATCTGTTGATTAAATTGGATCTAAAAAAAATAGTCGTTTATAAAAAATAAAAATAAAATTCACAACCGAGCATGTGCATGACGTAGAGGTTTGGTAACTTTTTAGTCCTTGATCCGTGTAAAACCTCGAGGATCGAATACGTATCGATATAGCCTTGACTAAAAATAATGTATATAAAATAAAATAATATTTAAAAAATCATAATAATAGAGCACAGTAAAAAACGCTTTTAGCATTTTCGTAAAAATAATTTTCTTAAATAAGTTACAAACTCGTTTCTACAAAGAAACAAACAAACAAAGAACGTTCAGCCTTTGTGGACAATAAGTTGTTGTAAAAAGCACAAACTTTTATTACTCTCCACCCAGCAATATAATTGTCGAATATTGCATGTTGCAATTCTCCACTAAAAACAAACATATTAATTTTTTCTTAAATTGACGATGGTGAAAGACGTACGGTGAAAGTCAGCAATTTTGCGCGACGACACGAACCGCACCCGGCGATCGATGCAAAAAAAAAATCGAAACGGATATCCCGAGAGAAGAGTTTGAAAAGCGCGCGAGCCGCTTTGTGCGGAGAATACGAAACGCGACGGTAAAACTCGCTTCCGCCACGCTCGGCCCGACAGGTGGAATTTTTTTTGCTTTCCTCGGCGAAGCGATTGTAACGCCTCAAACGCTTTGAGTTTCCTGAAACACAGGCAAAGGAGAGCCCCGAGTGAAATGCGGCACCTCGCGAAAGAGTCTCGCGCGCGGAACGGTCTCGCGATCTCGCTGTCCTTGTGCGTTTCTCTTATTATTATTATTGCTATATATATATATATATATTTTTTTTTTCTGTACTATGATTTTTCTCACCGGCCGTTCTGCACGCTAGAACAAAGTTCGTTTCGCTCGCGAAGCAAATACGTAAAACGTGTGGGAAACAGAGGGACTCTGCGCGACTCGAGGTTCGACGCGAAAAGAGCGGCGAGATGCGCCCTTCTGTTTCTCGGCGCTCTATACGCGTATTTCGTTATAACGCGTGTTACGGCATTTATCCTGCATGCACCTGCGGCTCTCGTTATCTCGTTCCGGAGTCGGTCATATGGAAGAGGTAAGAAGTAGTACGAACGTTGAGTTATAGCAGCATGAATCGCCAAGGAAAGTCACTCGACGGCCTACAACTAAGTCCCACCCGCATGACATTAACTCTCCCGTTTAACCCAGATTTATATATTTATAAAAAAAAATGTATACTTCTATTTGTACGCGTCAACGCTTATCTCAGACTGGAGGCACTTGCGCAATGATATTTAAAGCGCAATGCGTTACGCGGCGGTACTTCGTTCTTAGTTCGAGATTCATCGGGTTCTCATTGAGCCGCCCACGCCGCCGAGCCGCGACGGATGCTCCACGCCTCGCTTACGCATCGTTTAATTTATTCTGTTCTGATTAATTAATTTTCTATTCTTCTTTTCAAGGGCATGTTCGTGTTCTCGGTCCGGCGATCGTGCTCGTAGTAAGTTTCTCTTTTTTTTAGTACAAAAAAAATCTTATTTGAATAATTAATTATGGAGCCTGCGGAAATTCTGCTGTATTGAACTGAAATAATTGTGAAATTAATAAGAAAAATATAGTTGTTAACATTATTTTTTTAAATCGATTCAAAGCATGTAAATTCGGCCTATAAGTTGCAATCGGTAGGATCATTATAATTCCGAGGATTGATGTATATTAAACGGACAGTTATCGTAGTAAGTTTTAATTATTTTCATAGGAAAAATTATTATTTGATTAATTAATTATTGAGCCTGCGGAAATTCCGCTGTATTGAACTGAAATAATTGTATAGTTCATAAGATAAGATGAAACTGTTGACATTATTTTTTTTTTAAATCTGAAACATGAAAAACTGTCGATTTTCATGTATCAGCCTATAAGTTGGAGTCAGCAGCTTCATTATAATTGCGAGGATTAATGTATATTTATAGACGATCATTATCTGATTAAATCATTATCGAGCCTACGGAAATTCTGCAACATTGAACTGAAATAATTGTAAAATCAATTAAAAAAAAAAAAAATGGTTAAAATTGTTTTAAAAAAAATCTGATGCATGAAAAACCGTCGATTTTCATGTAACAGCCGATAAGTTGGAATCGGCAGCTTCATTGTAATAGTGAGGATTAATGTATATTTATCGGACGGTTATCGCGCGAGAGGCTCGACGATTTCGCGTCGTCACTTCGGGTTTTCTCGGTCGCAAAGTATTAAACCCGGTCTGAAAATTTAATTGCTATTGTGGGTAGTCGGGGCGAGACGTTGCGGCTCTTCCGCCTCCGGTACACGCGTCATATCGCGTCCCGCAGCGTTGAAAGTGACTTGGAAAGCCAGCTCGAGCGGCAAAAGGACCGCTTAATTAATGGCACGTAATTAAGTGTCACTCGCAAGCTTCCTCCTGGTTCGCAGGCGAGTTACGCTTTCCCGAGCACACGGGGAAGCGGTCGGCGCTCGATAATTAGGGACCACCACCGCGACGAACTGACCTCCTCTGTGCTGAGCGTCGCAGAGGGGTGATAAGTCGGACGGTCGACGATAATCAAGGGAAATAATCGTTCGGAGCTTTTTCCGCCGTCTAATCGCTTTTTGGGAACAACACTCGAGTCTCGATGTCTTAATCTTCACTAAAAAAAAAAATGCACCGTAAAAAAAATTCGTATGAAATTTAATGCACTGGTACTGAAAGTTTTATGCATAAGCTGGTATAATAAATTTCATGTACAATTGTGATGAAAAATTAACGTACAGAAGAACTTTAGAAATAGTTCACTTTTAATCATTTACTTCAATTTTATTATACAAGTACTTTAAATCTGATAATTTACATTAATTTCACTGTAAAAGTCCATTAATTTTTCATCACAATTGTACAATAAATTGAATCTACCAGTTTTTGTATGAAAACTTCCAGTCCGGCGCGTTAAGTTTATCATTTTTTTTTATAGTTCGATTTTCCTTACACCGGGCCAATTTTGGAGTCGATTAAATTCAAAATTGAAGCGAGTCACGTACACGCGGAAAATCTAAAGCGAATTACGTCAAATTACGTAAAAAAATAATTTAAAAAAATTGTAAATTTTTTTCAAATTTTCCTTCGAGTTTGAAACATAGAGATTTATTATTGAGGCTGCAAGCATATAATATAATTCTTCGGCAAGTCTATTAATGAATTGATTATAATCAATATTTTTTTTAAGTTAATAATTTCTTCCAGTAAAATAAAAAAAAATTACTTTACTACCTTCTAGGCCATAATCGCCCTCGTCAACGCGGGTGACATGATGCGCAAGAGCATCGTCTTCGACAAGAACACACCGGACGTTTTCTACTGTCCCCAGCACAAGCCGACGGGCTTCGAAAAAATGATCGTCAGGGCGAAGCCGCTTTCGAAGCTGTGCCAGTTCGAGGGCGGTCCGATTCCCGAGGACTACAAAAGCGATTGTTACAACGACGTCGACGAGACGGAATACGCGTGCAAAGAGAAGTATAGGATCATGGTAAGCAATTTGAGAACAAACCGATGAGATACATATATACATAACTATTATAGATTTTAAAAAGTTGGATTGGTTTATGTTTGTTCTACTGGGGGGGGGGGGCTGCTTATGTCAGTCCTGTCAGAGACCCCCTCCGATGCCTTATTATTCTATCCCCATACGCCACTTCCGGTCCAGAAAACTGAATCTCATTATACGACCCGAAGTGACGTTGTACCGAATTTCCGGTATAACGTCACTTCCGGTCGTATAATGAGATTTACATCACTTACGGTTTGAAAATGTCATCCTTTGACCAGAAGTGACGTCTAAAATCTAATTTTTCGGCCGGAAGTGACGTCACACCGGAAATACGTCGTCACTTCCGGTCTTTTTTTTTTTTTTTACCGGAAGTGCAATCATACGGGAAATGCGTGACTTTCGGTCAAAAAATGAGACATTCAAACCGGAGCTGACGTATTTGTGCTAAATCACCGGCAATCTAAACCTCCGGTTCTCAATTTTCATAGTCTATAGCGAGGGCGCGACGCCCCCGAGCACTAACAACCTGCTAGTATATATATATATATATATGTGTGTGTGTGTGTGTGTGTGTAAGAACATCATCGGAGAGTGAGAGTTCCGTGTCGCCTATGATGAATCCGAGCGACCTTTTCTACCCGAGTCACCGGGTCGCGGCGAATATTCGCCACCCCCTTCACTCGTTATATCGCAGCTTCATATGCCAAGCTTAGGTTGAAGAAGCTAACGGGCAAACTCTCATAGAGACGTTTATTTTGCAACTAGTTAATTTTTTGTATGCTTCCTCATACAGCGAGTTGCCTTCGAAAGCTATCCGCGAGACGGTAAAAAATGAGGAAGCGATGTGCAAATATAAATACGCACTTTTTTCAGTTTTTTTTTTAAATTTTTTTTTAAAGCTTCGGTAAGGATGAGATAATTTTCCCCGCAAAAAAATCGTTCCCCTTAACGATTAACCACTGGTCTCGAAAGCCCGAGAAAAACAATTCCCGCCTCAGGGCTATCTAACCGAAGGTGTTGGTTTTTTCTTCTTTCAGAAGCGATTCAGTAAAGCGGAAGACGAAGCGCCGGCTACTGACAACGACTACATCGAGAAATAGATGAATTTTAGGCGTGAAGCGCAAATCGCGTAGCGATTTCGTCGCGCAAAGCTCACAAAGCCTTTTACTAATGCACCATGTACATGACACTCATCGAGACATGCCGCTGCAACGCGATAATAACTTGACGCAAATCTCGTGTACTAATAATTAAGGGTATAGTGTTATGATATGAAGACAAAATAAATCTACATTTTATGCTACGTCGACTCGGTTTTGGTTTTTTTTTTTCACCTCAGCATTTCAGTTATTAATATTATTAATGAAAACAATTTTTGTAGAGTAAACAAAAATATTAACGGTGGTGGAAAGTTGTGGAGAAAATAATATTGGAAAACTAACGTATGAAATACTCCCAGCGATACTTCGGTACTTTTCCGTGAGAATGGAGGGGGGATCGTGCTTTACAAGGCCTAAAAAAAGCGTTTGTCAGGATTTTTTTCGGAGGGAAATAAATAAGTGAGCTCAGCGAATTTAGAGGTATGCTTTAATGTATATTTGAACGGTACGAAAAAATTTGTTTTGACACAAAACAAAAAAAAAATATCGTACAGTTCAAATATATATTAAAACATACCTCTAAACTCATTTGGCTCACTTTTTTTTTCCTCCAAAAAAAAAACTCGTGAAAAACCCTTTTTTAGGACTTGTAAAGCAGAACCCCCCCTTAAGGATGCTTCACACGTACATTCCCAGCCAAAAGTGAGGTTCAGTGAGAATTTGAACCGTAAAGGTAAAAAAATCTGAAAAAATTAACTATATTTAAAGTGCCAACAACATTAATTTTGGATAATAATAATGTTAAAAGTTATTAACAAATTGCTAAAAAAAATGGATCAACAAATAATCAGTACACCTTTTTTCTCTTTTCAAATGAACTCATTGATTTTCTAAACGTCACATGCATTTTTTCAGAATTTTCTATCATTTTTGAATTTACCGTTTTTGAAATTATTTCAAGGCCGTAACTACATTACGGTTGGCAATCGCAATCGCCTCGAACCTTTTTATGTTCACTGTAGAATCGTGATACTGGAACGTATCCGAAATTCGAGCCTCTGTATCGATTTTGCAAATTTTCGAAAAAAACAATGTTAAAATGTTAGAAAATTCTTTAAAAATTCATACGAATTCTAAAAAATTAAGGAATTCATTTAAAATGAGAAAATAAAAAGATGTCTGATTTTAGTTTACCAATTAATTTTCCTATTAATTTGTTAGTAACTTTTGGCATTATTGTTATGCAAAATCAAAGGTATCGACGTAATTAATACGGTTAATTTTTTTCACATTTTTGGCATGTCGCGTACTGAAATTTTGATCGATTTAAACTTTTGGTTGGGAATGTTTCTAATGGATAGTCGACGTGCGCGATAAGGTGCGCCGTGTTTATTTTCCCGATTGCGCATGCGCATGCACACCGGCTTCTCTCCCGTGGCGATGCAAATACCGATACCTAACATTTCGATCCTCGATCCCGATACCCCGATGAACTTTTAGTCTCTCGAATGCTCCAAGCATCGAATCGATTCTTTAGCAATGTTGCATTGCCAAGAAGGTCAACCGCTATACATAGATTATAAATTTTATATATACATATTTACTCTCGTTTCCTACTTTTTCTCGTTCCGTGTATCTATGCTTCGATTGCGACTGGTATCGCATCTCTAATCGAATTTCTTCAGTCTTTCATTGGATTTCTCTCCGTGGTATTTCAATAGTATTTTTTTTTCTTTTTTTTCATCCTTCTCTCCGTAGTTATTTCCTATGTCGATAATGTCACGACATTCTGTAAATATGTGTCCGTAATTTCTCGTACAATAACATTCTATTTCGATCGACATTGGATTGAAAGAACTTCGAGGTCGGGTACGTAATCCATTTTGTTTGATTAGTTTTAAAAAGAACAAAAGATATTACAAGATGTTTAAAGATGTAAAAAAAAAAATGTTTAAACATAAGTAAAAAAAAGATGTTTGAAGGTATTAAAAAAAGAGATGTTTAAAGGTATTAAAAAAAGAGATGTTTAAAGGTATTTAAAAAAAAACGATGCTAAAAGATATTAAAAGAAAAAAATCGGGAGCACCGATTTTTTTTTTTGCCAAATAGCTTTACGAGATAAAACGTGTGTTAAAAATTGATCGTAACACCTCACCGTACGTGCATGTTCCAGATGCGTCTTCATCCTCCAGGCAGCGACACGCCTTACAACGGTTCCAGATTGGCAAAGTTCGAGGGCACCGAGAGGGAAGTTTACATTAAGAAAAATCAAGTTTGATTCTCGATTCTCGGCCGACAACGAACCGGACAGACTACGTCACAAACGATGCTGTAAATATAGCGTAACTAAAATTCGGTAGAGTTCCATGCAATCCACTAAACGTCGAAGAAAAGAAAATATATATGTCCTCGGATCGATTTATCGGTTCCGATTGGATCGCCCTGTATATCTGTAAAATACGAAACGCGGAGTAATATATTAATCGAACCTATACGAGAGCAACGCCGCCAAGAGAGTCATAGATAACAATCAATGTAGTCGAAAAAGTAATAGGTATTAAAATTGTTTCTTTATAACCGTCTACGCTGTCATTACATTTACAAACAACTCGTCGGCAAATCCAGCTTTCCTCTATCCATATAGCGCGAAACACTTGAAAATCATTTTAGAAATATTTTCAATTTTTCAAATTTTACAAAATGTTTCTAAAATATATGAAAATAATATTTTGAAATTTTCTATAAAAATATTCCAACGAAAGGTTTTTTAAAAGTATTTCTGAAAAATAGTGATAGAATATTTTTTAATATTTTTAATTTCATGCTTCACCGACATAGTTCCAGTAATGTTTCGTGTTTATGCGGATGTGTATATGCAATTTGGATTGGTAATGCAATTTTTCACATTTCGCTAGAATGAAAAAAAAAAACATTTGAGTGAAACATTTTAATGTAAGATGTATGAGCGGACAAAAAAATATTTTCCATATTTCAAAGAAATATTATTGAAACCTTTCGAAAATATTTCCGTACTGTGGGTTTTGACCGCAAATCGCCCGTTGTCATGTACTTTCATGCATTATTAAATTTCTTAAATGACGAATCATCGATATTACTGACGATATTACTGATGCAGACGATAAAAAAAGGTTTGTACACTGTAAAAAAAATTTTGTTTGAAAATTAATGAACGGAAGCTTTTTTTGACATAGAACTGCGTCTGCAATTTCAAACACATGTGCGTTGTGATTTTACAGTACATTTTTTATTTTGAATACAAATTATTGTGAATTTCAGGTGAAAGATTGGTAATTTTAATATCTGGTATTTGAATTTTACAAAAAAAAAGGTACATTGATGTTCAATTAATGTAGGTAATCTATGAAAATTTCAAGTTCCAGTACATTAAATTTACAATTTACTTTTACAGTGTACCCTTAACAACCTTATTTTGTCCACAAAGCGTCTACAATACTTTGCTTGTTAATTATACAAAAAATATTTGTACAGTGAACAAATTTCTTTTTAAGTGCGACTTATTTTCTGTATTATTAACAAGAAAAGAATTGTGGACATTCGTGGGCAAGAAACGTTGTTACCTATTTTAGTGTGTACTAAATAAGCATAGGGAATAAACAGAACATCGTGATTCTCCGTAAGAAGACGACACGATATGAATTAAATGATTTCCGTCGGTCCTGCCGCGAACATTGAACGCTGATTTCCGTCATGAACGTTAGAATGGAAAAAAAATCGTTAACACCTCATCCACAATACTAACGGTTTCGACCTTATAAAAAAAATTGAACATTATAAAAATAAATAAAAATGTTGTACCTTGGAAATAGAAACTTTAGAGTTTCTTTGAAAATCGTGACTAAACTTCGATGCATTCCACCAAACGTCGAAGAAAAAAAATTCTCGGTTCGGTGTATCGGTTCCGATTGGATCGCTCTGTATGTCTGTAAAATACGAATCGCGGAGTAATATATTAATCGAATCTATACGAGAGCGACGCTGCCAAATCACAGATAACAATCAATGTTGTCGAAAGACTAATAAGTATCAAAATAATTTCTTTGCGACACCGTCTGCGATGTTTTTTTTAAACCAGACAAAATCAAAATAAAAAAATGTATACCAAGAGAGTAAAAACTTGAGAGTTTCGCTGAAAATCGTAACTAAACTTCGGTAGAGTTCCATGCAATCCACTAAAAGTCGAAGAAAAAAATAAAAACGACCTCGTACCGGTGTAGCGATTCCGATTGGAACGCCCTGTAATAGGTATTAAAAGAGTTAAAGTAATAGGTATTAAAATGATTTCTTTATAACACCGTCTACGCATTATTACATTTACAACTGTGCAGATACCTCGTCGGCAACCGCAGCTTTCCTTTCTCGGCCTCAAACCCTCCGTAGACATATACTTTGATGCATCATTGAATTTCTCAAAGGAAGAACCATAAATATTACTGATATATACTGAATGGTCACGCGAAATAAACAGAACATCATGATTCTCCGTAGGAAGAGGACACGATATCAATTAAATGATCTCCGTCGGTCCCGCCGCGAGCATTAAACGATGATTTCTATGGTGAACGTTGGGTTGAAAAAAAAAAAAATCGTCGACACTTCGTCCACAATACTAACAGAGTTTCTCCTGTATTAAAAAAAAAATTGAACAGAATAAAAATAAATAAAAATCTTGTACCTATGTATCAGAAAATTCCTAGTTTCTCAACAAAAAAAAAAAATCATCGAGTCTCATAGTACGAGTTTTCCGCCATTCGATGCCCGAATCTGTGCGACCTGTTCAGGCGTGAGGATGAGTTTGCTCCCGTTCGGCAGGGCGAGCGCGTAGTGGCTTCCGGTCTCGTTGACGACGACCACTAATTTCGTCCCGGGCGAGGTGTCGGCGTTTATCTGCTTCGACTGCTGAGGCTTGACGGGAGTGATCGAGATTCCTCCCTGGCTCATCCGCTGTATCATCTGCGGTGACAAAACCTCCCGCGACTTCGGCACCATAATTTCCGAAGTGACGATGGGTTTGGGTTTCGCCCTGGCGGCACCGACAGAGTGAACCTGTCTCGAATTTTTGCTACCGGGAGCGACTTTCCGACTCTGCGCCGAGCTCGCCGCGCTCTGCTTGTCGGGAACGATCATCTCGATCTCGTCGTCGCTGTCGCTCAGAAGAATGAGCGAGGTGGTTTTCTGGGCCGGTTGGCTGAGCTTGGCTCTCGGCTGTTTCGGAGCGGTCGAACGGGGCATTCGAGGGCCCGGAGGTTGCTGAGGCTGCGGCGCGTTGGCGCGCGGAGGATACCATCTGAGGCCCTGCTGATGATGCACCGGACCCCGAGGACGCACCGTGCCTCTGTAGGAGTTGTAAGAGGCGTTCTGAACGGCGACGGGTCTGGGAACGGGCATCCTGTTCGGCGGCGGCTTGGTGGGCGACCTCGCGCCGTATAGCGTCGTCGATTGAACTTGGTGACGCTGGGAGTTCATCGAGTTTCGCTGCAGGGGATGAGCCGGATGCGACGGCGGAACGCCGTTCATCGGATAGGGCGGTCTCGGAGGCATCTGCGGATAGGCTTGATACTGCATGTAATTCTGCGAGGGCTGATAAGGCGGCGGTCCGGGCGGATAAGCATATCGGGGCGTGCCGCGGGGGACCGATGGATAAGTGTACTGCATGTAGCGAGGATCTGTTACGGGAGGATAATAGTTCTGGGGTCCCTGAAGGTAATAGCCCGGCTGGACGGGCGTGAGGATTCCGACGAAGGGCGGCGGCGGCGCCGACGGCCTCACGACCGTGTACGCGACCGTCGGCGGAGCCGGCTGAGACTGCGACTGCATGACGTAGTTTTGATTTACGTTCGCGGGGGGCGCGACGCTCCTGCTGTAGTCGAATATCGGCCCCTCGTCTTTGATATCCAGCTCCGAGTGAACGCTCTCTGTTTTGCATATCAGAGGAGCTTCGACTCTCTCGGCGTCTTTGGTAGGTTTCGGCTGATCCGAAGGATCGGCGGCCGACGGCGCCGAGGCCGCCGGCGGCGATAGCGCCGAACTCGAGTCGTGCGAATCGGCGGTTGCGGTCTGCAGCTTCTGTTGCAGAGTCTTCAACTTTCGATTGGCTGCTGCAACGAAAATCGGAACGAAAAAATTGCATGAGTTTGGGGTTGTAAAAGTGTCGGTGGGATTTTGGTACGATGGTTCGTTTGCGAGATGATCCGAGTGCAAGGAACGGAAAAAAGTGCGAAGTTAAGGGCGGGGTAAGGTATTAACATCTTTTTTTTGCTTTTTTTTGTGAATGTATAATATCTCAAGAATATTGTGTTAAATTTTCAAGTCGATCAGAACAAAAGTAACGAAGTTATGGGTATTTGAGCGCAACCCAAAAAATTGGGTTGCGACGAAATTTGTTGACCATTTTTTTTTTTTTCATCAATTTGTTAATAGCATTTTGGAATTATTATTATGCAAAATTAAGGTTTTTAGTACCTTTGATATGCATGATTTTTTTTCAGATTTTTATACAATCGAGAAGTGTTCTCAAACTTATGTGTAATGAACCGCTAAGCGACCAAACTCTTCGCGTTTTTCAAAGCGTTTTTCTGAAACTTGTCATATTTGAAGTACGTGTTCACGATAACTCAAAATCTACTGGACCAATCGTTTTGAAATTTTGCACAGTACTTCTTCACATAATTCACCAGGTATTGTCGAGAGCTTTTTCGTGTTGTTTCAATAATTACTAATTTTTCAACAACAAATAAGCCGATCTTTTTTAGCGAAAATCGGTTTTTTGGCTCCTAAGTGCTACGAAAAATTAAAAAATCGAAAGAAAAAGATCCTCTCATCACTACCTCGAGAAACATCTCCTTTAACAAATGCATTTTGATTTTTTTGTTTCCGATGATTCTGTTGCGAGTTATGATGAACACCGCAAATCAACTTTTTTTCGAGGCGCCTCCGGAGATTCATTGTCACTCGCTCAATTTTGAATATTTTGCAATGAAAATTTAGGAGAATGTTGTTCAAATGTTATATTATTATCTGAAAATTTAGTGAATAAACGAACACTATGTGTATCGCTAAAAACAAAAATCTTAAAAACATGTCTTTTTTTCACCGAATTAACCTTGCCCGGCTCTTCACTCACATATTTTTATCGGGATGCGCCGAACAGTTATGATCGTAACTGGGCATGTTGATAACGCTTGGGTAGGCGTTTTTTTTTTAGGAAACAAAGTTATCGGACCTTTGATTCGATGCTTCGTTTCCGAGATAATCGAGAGCAAAGATTTATTTCCGGCATATTGGAGTATAAATACTTCTTAGCGTCTCGTATTTATGAAACTCGCTTACAAAAGATCGTTTTTTGTTTTAAGTGATTGGCGTCGAGACGCTGTCGCGTCTCTTAACGCGAGAGGAAGGCGATGGGCGTGAAGAGAAAAACTCACGCGAACGTTTATTTTTCCTCTTGCGAGAGCTTGGTAAAATCCAATCTTGGTCTGAGTCCTCCTGGTCCGTGTCATCGCCGTTCTGTCCGGTCTTCTGAGGAGTGTGGACAGCGGATGGACCGTCCGATGTGCCGGGAGTCGGGTTGACGGCCTCAAGGCGGGGCCATTCTTCCAGCTCGTACGCTTCCTCGTCGTCCGATGAGAACTGCTCGGTATACGATGATATTCCTCGACGGCGCAGGACTCGACGGTTTTCCTGTTCGGTTTCTGAAATACCACAGCGAAGAAAATTTTTAAAAATATTTTTTTTTATACAATTTTTTCTTATTACATTTTTAAAACTAAATTAATTAAATTTTTTATCTGAACCGTAAAAAAAATGTATGATAAAGGGTTCGTCCCGTAAATAAATGAATAAATAAATAAATAAATAAACAAATAAATAAATAAACAAATAAACAAATAAACAAATAAATAAATAAACAAATAAATAAATAAACAAATAAATAAATAAACAAACAAATAAATAAATAAATAACTGATACTGTGATAATGTGTCGAGTCGCTCTGCGCGAGTCGTCACGATAATTTGGAGTCTCACCCTCTTTCGAGTTTTCGACGTCGCTGTTGTCGTCGCTTCCGGTTTTCTCGATTTTGATTTTGACGCTTCCGTCGTCGAATGTGATGCTTTTTTTCGATTTCTTATTCTCGCTTGATTTGGCACCGATGATCGGCCGATCATCGGCGTCTGTGATGTTGGACTCGACGCTCGATGGTCTCTTGTCTGCGCTTTCGGCGAAAGATGCGGATACGGCAGACTCCGATAGCGTCTGTAACGCTGCTTCGCCGGTGGGTGGCAACGGACAGCCCTGCGATCCAAGAATCCACCGATTAGAGCCGTGATCGACGTTACCGGACGTGTCCTCATCCTCCACAACGCTACAACACACAGCGGCTTCGCTGCCCATACACGCTCGACAACGATAACTACTACGAAAAAATTTGTAACAATATTCTGAACGAAATTCGTGCGGGTATATTCAAAGCTTATCGTGAGTCTCTTCAGATACTCTTGACAGTGAATGACTCAAACACACCGGCCAGAGAGCATGCAGATCCGAGGAGATATTACAGTGAGACATTTAAAAAGAAGCCCTTCCTCTTAAAAAAAATATATATATATATCTTTCTCAAATCCTATATAAACTTCTTGGTAAAACCCTTTCCGGAAGAAAAATAACTTTTTTAAATTCTATGCGAAGTCATTTTTCTTTTAATCAATGAATTTTATTCATTTGCGAAAGGCTTTCTCTTTATGAAGAATAAAATATCTTTTTAAAATTCTATACAAAGGGATTATCTAAAATTTATTGTTGAATTTTTTAAAATCCATCTCTTAAAATACTATACATATATATTTCTCAAAACCTATATAAAGGTTTTTTTTAAACTCTTTCCCGGAAAAAATATCTTTTTCAAATTCGATATGAAGGGCTTTTTTTAAATTCATTTTTGAATGTTTTCTTGTTCATGAATTTCATTCATTTTGGAATACTAATTTGATAACTTGCACGAGATTTGGAGTTCTCTTTGAAAAATCATTATTCGGTATATTTCACCGGAGAAATTTCTCGTCGGATCTGCCGAGTAATTTTTCCACCAGTTTAAAAAGCTCCTCGAACATAGAGTCAAGTAACATCGAGAGAGAGGTAGAAAAATAACGAAAGACATTCTTGACAGTGCATGACTCAAACACAACGATGTCGGAGCATGCAGATTCGAGGAGATATTATAGTGAGACATTAAAAAAAGCCTATCCCTTAAAAAAAAAATCTTTTTAAACTTCTAAAGGAAGGCATTTTTTACGAATAAATTTTATCCATTTCCGAATACTGATTTTTTTACTTCCACGATATTGTGAGCTCCATTGGAAAATAATCATACGATATATTCGACTGGATACTCTCGTCAAATCTGCCGACAATTTTTTTCACCGGTTTAAAAAGCTCCTCGAACATAGACTCGAGTGACACCGATAGATCGATAAAGAAACAACGAAAGCTCAACACCAAGCTCGATCTTACCCGTCGTTGAAATTGGTCCATTCTCGCTGCAGTTTCGTCCTCGCCTTTCTCACGGACTCCTTGAGCGTAGGTTCGACGTCTTTCAGCGAGTCGACGAGTTCCTCGATGGTCCTCGCCAGTATAATTTCGCAGCGGGGCACGCTGCTGCTTCTCGTGCGTCCCTCGTGGCCCTCGTTGCTCAGTAAACTATTTGCTAAATCCCTCAAAGACTCTAAACTATCGGCGACAAGCTCAAAGCTCGAAACGCCAAGTTCGCCGAGCATCCCCGCGAAAATTCTAACGTCCCTGTTCGACTCCTCGTCGTCCGGTGTTCTCGACTTGCCAGGACTGTATTTGTTCATCCAACCGACATCGTCACTACCACTGTCCGTCCGCGAGATCTCGTGATCGCTGTCGAAATTTCTTTCGCCAATTGTCCTCGATCTCGAGTCATCGTCGTCATGCTCGCTAATGGCACACGCTATCGCCGGCTCTCGGACTCTCGAGCCGTCCTCGCCGTCGACAAGTTCGCCGACCCTCGTCGTCAGTCCGTCGAGCAAGTCTTTTATACTACATATCACATCTAAACTATTTTCGTTATCGACCTCGCTGCCGAAACCCCGGAACATCTCTTCGGCCTCGACCTCGTTGACGGATTTCGCGTCGCTCGATGTGTTCGTGTCGTAACCGCTGGATTTCGGATTGCTGCAGCGGGTCGCGTTCGACGCTCCGGTCTCCTCCGACGAGGTCTTCGACAGGCTCCGCGAACGAGTCATGTCCATCGACTCTATGGCGATATTGTTGTTGTTGCTGAAACCGCTTATACCGCTCAAATTCGTGTCCTCGTTCACCAGAGAGCCCAGAGCGCTGTCGCCGCTCTCTTTCACCTCGTCGTCCTGCTGTTTCTTCAATCGTCTTCTCTCCCGCGGCAACGCACCGTTTTTCCATCTCGATCTCTTGCGCTTGTTCCGACCGTTCTTGTCCGGCTTCGGCAGTGATGTCGGTCCTGTCTTCGACACTGGAGGCTGCGGACGGAATAATTTTCAAGATTAATTATACACGGATTTTTAAACACTCTTTTCGCACCCATTTACTGATATACGGACTATCGATTTGTAGTTCATTTTGCTTCCTCATCGAGGACATTTTTCTTTGGTAAAAAAAAATGTTTCGAGATTTTAAGCATGCATTATGCACACACATTCTCAACCAAAACTTTAATTCAATCGAAATTTTAGTATTTTGCGTATGCCAAAATTCTGAAAAAAATCGGGGGTATTAATGTTGTCATGACCTTTCATTTTGCATAATAATAATGACAAACAGTTATTAAGGAATTATTACAAAAAATCAATTGTTTAAGAAAAATCAGAAAACCTTTCATTTTCTCTTTTTAAATAAATTGCTTGGTTTTTTTAAAATTCATATGAATTTTTTCAGAATTTTCTTACATTTAAAAATCTCTTTTTTCGTACATTTGAAAAATCGATATGGAGGCATGGATTTTGGATATGTTTTCATATCCTGATTCTACGCTACACACAGAAAGTTTCGAGGCGATTGCGTCAACAATTCCGTAGTTATGGCCTTGAAAAAATGTCAAAAATGTAAGAAAATTCTGCAAAAATTCATGTGACTTCTAGAAAATCAATGAATTAATTTAATAAGAGAAAAAAAAGGTTTGTCGATTATTTGTTGAACAATTTCTTTTCAGCAATTTGTTAATAACTTTTTGACATTATTATTATGCCAAATCGATGTTCTTGGCACCGTTAATACAGTTGAGTTTTTTTCAGATTTTTATATCAATCGAAAGTGTTCAAATTCTCATTGAATCTCACATTTGGCTGGAAATGTACGTGCGAAGCATGCTTAAAGAAAAGGTGTTCAGAATGTTCCAAAACATCGAAAAATCACATTTACTAAAAAATGTCCGGATGTATTTTTTTTTACCTTAACCGTGGATAAAATAGTGTTGTCTACGCAGTGCCTGTATACCCTGAGATCGTTGTTCAGGAATAGAGGAAACCAGAAGTATTTTGCTCCGTATCTGTCCGAACCGAGAATAACTTCGCACTGCTCCTCCGTGCACTGCTTCATAACTTCGTCGTGAACGGTTTTCCTAGAGTGCTGGTGCGGTAAGAGTTCTTGGTCAGTTTATGCAACGATTTATCCCTCAAGAACTGACATTGTGAATGCGTTCTCGAATTTAGCTCAGCTATGCGTTCTTTTATTTGTTACTGTCCACTGTTAGTGTTTTTTAAAAAAATTGTCAACGGTACATCCCATTCTTTTTGCGGGATAAATTTGGTCCGCTTTTAAAACAAAAGAAACGCTTATCAGAGCAGATTTGCGTAGAAACTAAAAGGTGCGTTCTTGAATGCAGCTCAGCTTCGCATTCTTCCCTTTGCGACTGTCCACTGCTGGTGAATTTTTTAAATTTACCAGCGGTACTTCCGATTCTTTTTGCGCGATATATTTGGTGTATTTTGATAATAAAACAGAAGCTTATCAGAGCAGATTTGTGTTAAGGGCATGTGGTGATACATACGTATCGATGCTCCGATGGTAACAAATCGCTTTCCCTATTTTCTCCGTGATGGTTGATGCTTCGACCAAAATGAAATTAGGTTTTTGTAGTCAATAGATATAAGTATGAAAACCTAATTTGCTTTTGCTCGTCATATCAATCGTTTTGGAGAAAACAGGGAATGCGATTTGTTACCGACTGAGTCTGTGCCACATGCCCTCAAGAACAAACTCTGAACTGAGAGCAGACTGTAATAAAAGAACGTCTCTTTTAGTTGCGTATACATCTCGATACCTCTATAATATTTCTGGATTTAGCCAAACAGAGCAGAATTGCATTCAAGAACTCACCGTATCTTTCTTGCATATTTAATGCCCTTTCGCTTCTAGCGGCACATGCATGTATACAATAATAAAAGCGTGACTGGCAGACAATTTTTCTTGTGCACTTTGCTAATTCAGTCAATTTTAAACCCAGGTCGTTACACCTGGTGTTAGTGTTTTAGCGCGTGACGTTCCAGGATTGAAGTGTTACGTCATTTTGCGAGTGTCTTTAATGTGTTTTTCTTTTTTTTTCTTAGATAATTATAGCATTCTGCAAATTTTACCATAATCGTATCGCAAAGTGTTTTCAGAATCCAGACCCTTTCCTTGAAGTTCATTCGATCGAAGTCCTTTTCGTCGATGACCGAGGCGTCAGGAAAGATCCTCCAGAAGTCGGGTTCAACGCCGATCGTCTCCAGAACCTAATAAAATCGAAGTTCGTTGTACACAATATGGGACGATCGTCGTATTCGTTTGTTCAGTATAATATCTACCTTCACGATGTCTTGATGCTTGCTCTGATAAACCTTGAACCATCCCTTGACTTTGTGGGTGAGTACGTTGATCCAAAAATCGTACGGCATCGGCGGCACCTTCCGCATTTTGGCTTTCGACAAGGGGGGGCTGAAAAAAATTCATTGCATCCGTCAGAATCGAGAATTGAACAAAATTTGTATATTATGTTGCAAGGGAGGAAAATCCGCGATTTGCTGCCCGAGAGAGGCGAGGGCAAAAATCACGCCAGGTGAAAATCAGCTCCCTCCCGTGCAGCAAACGACACTTTTCGCGATTTTACTTGCGACGTCGAAATTATTTGCGACGTCGTTCAAGGACTTACGCCACATTTCTTCGGAATACTTTGACAGGTTATTTCAAAATATTGTATTCATATATTTCAGAAATATTTCGTATGTGTTGAAGGATTGGAAAAATTTCTAAAATTATTTCAAAATATTTCGTGCTATATGGGTTACTCACCAGGGAGCGATGAAACAGTACTGTGCATGCGCACAGGTTAATTACGATGATTGGTCAACAATGCAAACAATGCAATACAGCACAAATATAGAAAAATTCAATACAAACAATACGCGATTTTCCGGCCGTGTTGCACACAAGGAATGTGGTTATTTTAGCGAAGTCGGGAAAAAAAACCCTAGACATACACAGTAAAAATGGTACCAACGTTTCTCGTCCACAAACATCCACAATCCTTTTCCTGTTAATTTTACAAAAGAATCTTGTCCATTTTACAAAGTCTGTTAATCTTACAAAAACTTTTGGTAATATTGTAATTTTTTGTAATTTTGTAATTTTGTAACAAAACAATTGTGGACGTTTGTGGACAAAAAAGTTTCCTTAAATGTACACATTTTTTTACTGTGTAGTCCTCGTTACAAAACGATCATGTAATTTATACCTCAGCAAACAGGTCATTATGTTCGCCAGTTGTTTCGATGCTCGTGGCATCGCGAGCATTCTCTCCATCTCGTACATCGACAAGTGCTGGATGTGAAGGACTTCCTTCGACATGTGTAGAAAATGAAAGATTTGCGGTATCTGAAACATTAAAATGATTTTTCGTTTTTATTCATTTTTAATATCTTTCAATTTTTCTGAAGAAAATTCTGAAACTTATTTTTTTAAATGTTCGATAAAATACAAACCTCCCACATCGTGGCCATTTCGTCTCTGTATTCGTCGGACATGATATCGGTGTATTCCTTGATCTCGGCATCGTTGTCGCCCTCGAGCTTTCGCTTCCGTGTTCTCTTCGACATTTTCCCTCCTGCAAATTACAAGTAATCTATAGTCAAGCACACGAAGCTCCCGCCTTAGTTGTATCCACATGACATTAACTGCACAACTCTCCAAACAAACAGTCCAATAAAAATGCCTGCCTGATCAAAAAAAAAAAAATGTATCACATTTCGTGCAATACAATGTATGAATTTATCATTAGTTACGACATCGTTCGATCACACCCGATTACACTAAATAAACGCAAGCCCCGAGATGAATGGCTGCAGATATGAAAACTCCTCGTGAAATAGAGTTTTAAGGAATGCTTCGTATAGGGCAACATATTCTCCGATTTAAAAAAAAAATATTTTTCTAAAAATACATATTCGTGTTGGTCGCTGGCCTATTGCATGAATATTCCTTCCATAACTTGGCGGTTACTTCCGTGATATTAATGAATTTACTATTATCAGTCCGGGGAGTCTTATCGTCGTTGTCCCGAAGGTTTCGTTGTGTACGTTTTATAATCCACGAGAACTGTGTTGTTGTTGTTGTTTTTTTTTTTTTTTTTTTTTACAAAATCGAACGAGATGCGGACACTTCGTGTGCAACTCGGCTTGAGCTGCGGCCTTAGAAAAGTTAGTTAACAAGCGGCGCGTGGGGATACACACCGCAGGTCAGATAAGAAAAAAAAGAATATAGTATCAATGTTTGCCGAGTAATTATGACCTCGCTGTGTACGAGGCTCGATCACGAACGTCCGTCGAAAGTACCGCGGAAAAAAAATGAATAAACAGTGTAAAATTTCACTGCGGCACGGGATGATGGAAAACAAATTTCGATGCTCCAATTGTAGGTCACATTCGTTCGCCAATAATCGTTCAATACGTAGTGGAAATTATCCGAAGAATCAATCTAAGAGGCCCGATACGGATAAGGAATTTATGAGGAAGCTGCAAATTAATCGATAATCGGAAACATGCTATTTTTAACAAAAAATATTTACAATTTATCTAAGGGTGATGGAAAATAATGTTTATAGGTCGTTTTTTTACAGTAAAAAATTCTGATGCGCAAATGCACTTAAAACATTTTTTTTTTTTACTTCTTTTCGATCGATAATGAAATTCATAGGATCGCAATTCGGAAAAAATAATGAATAAGCATTGTAAATTTTCATTGCAGCACGGGGTGATGGAAAGGAAATTTCGACGCTCCAATTGTAGGCCACATAAGTTCGCCAATACCTGTTCAACTCATTTTTTTTTTATATTCCATTTTTTTAAAAATATAACTTCTACTTTTTTAATGTTATAAATTCCTTGACTTTTTTCATCCGAATAAATCATTTTTCTTCGACCGAAAATCAATCCAGCAGTCCCGATGCGGATAACGAATTAATGATGGAGCTACGAATTAATCGGTATTCGGAAATACACGTTTAGAACTTATTTAACGGTGATGGAAAATAAGGTTTGTACTTTCTTTTCTACCGTACAACATTTTTCGGCGTAAATGCACTTAAACATTTTTTAAGACTCTTTCTCGATCGGTAACAAAATTCGTAGAATATTAATTCTCATAAAAAAAGCAAACAAACATTGTAAAATTTAATTGCAGCATGGAATGAAGGAAACAAAATTTCCCACTGCAATTATAGGCCACATATTTTATTTCTATATTATTATATCCGTTCCCCAATAACCGTTCAACTTTTTATACACACATTCCGCAGTGTGGAGATTCCCCAACTTTATCCGATCGCATAAATAATATTTTCTCTGACCAAAAATCAATCCAAAAGTCCCTGCGGGTATCGAATTAAGGACTTAGCTACAAATTAATCGGTGTTCGGTATTCTCGACCAACAAAAAAATTCTTCGAATATTAATTCGAAGGTTTCGAAAAAATTGGAGATCGTACATGAGAAAAAAAATTGAATATAAAAAACGCGGTGCACGAATCGGACGCAAAATAGATCGAAACAAAAAAAATCGATTTCACCCGACGATACCAGTGTCAATATGTACACTGGCTCTCTCGAACGGCGGGCGAAAACGACATCGCGTGACTATCGCTATCATATGTGGGCGCTCCATTTTTGCCCGCAAAACTTCCAATGCAATTCACTTCACTTGCAATTCACTTCACTTACAATTTTCTGCGAATGTATATCGGGTTCGTATCGGAGAGTCACCTCGCAGACCCAATTAGTAAATATTCAATTGCGCTATCGTGAATCACTTGAATTTACTTCGGAGCTTATCTTCAGCAGCGATCGAAATTTTCGTATCGCAACGAGACATTAATGAAGCTCACTCGGAAAGGCGAACACGTGCGCGAAACTTCGCGACTCGGGAATAATTCGAAGTACTCGGAAAAGCGTTAGAACGGCTTTCCAATCGAACGGCCGATGTTTACCGCCGCAGACGGTACGTTCCACTTTGCTGTAACTATTGTGCGTTTTTTTTTAATCCGTCGAAGTGCTTGTACGACCAACGACTCCGCCCAGTCAGAAGTGCGACAAGACGCTGCTAACCGTGCCATTATATTTTTACCGGGTGCACATGGGGCATTCCACGTCAAATCAGCAGCCCCCGTCAGCCCCGTCGATTTTATTTATTTCATTTTATTTATTTCATTTTATTTGGTTATTTATTTATTTACTTGATTATTTATTTATTCGTTTATTTAGTTATGAACGGGATCAACTCTTTTACAAAAGATAAAATATTGCCTGTTCAATTAACAAATAAGTCTTTTATAGAATTAAAATGTTTCGTTTCGTTTATTTTTTTATTGGCATGATGTTACCAATACAAATTTCACTGGTGGTGTAAAAGAATGTGAAAAAAATTGCGAGACCCTTATGGAACTATAACAGTAACAACATCACACTAAAAAAAAAAAAAATGTATATATACATATGTGTATATGGGAGATTCCATACCATTTCGACCTGGGTCTAACCAGCGATTTTTATACGACTGAACTTCCTATAAAAAAAAAAACAAATTTTTTATAACATTTAAAAAAATTCACATAAATAATCTGAATGCTTTTGAGAGTTAGTGCAATCATAAAAAAAAATCGCGGGCCCAATCGAAGATGTGAACGGTTAGACCCAGGTCGAATTGGTATCGAATACCCCATACACATGCCCGGTCAACCCTTTTAGATAATACTCAAATTTCATTCCATCTGACACGCATGATAAAAAAAAAACAAATACTGTAATAGCGGCATCGATAGTCTTTATGCCCAACCCAGTAGTTTTTTTGTCTTTTTTTTTTTACTTGGAAGGTCAGACAGCTGTAATTTGTAGTCTCATAGAACGGAGGGGGGAGAGGGGGGGGGGTGGATTCCAATCGGGGTTTTATCATGACTCGACGAGTCGGCTTCTTCGGTGAAACACGTAAGGCGCTGAAAAGGATGATGTACGGGGAAAAAAAACATAGAGGGCAATTATAACTATTTTCGTGCTGCGCGTTAACATCGGATGAGTTGTGTTGTAAAAATAATTTCAAAAAAATATCGTGCCGACGGTAAGTCGGGTATATAATATCGGAGCCGCTCTACTTTACGAGTTTTCGCTGTTTGACCCGCAAAGTTCGGACGCGGAGAAACAATCGAGCGATACACAAATTTCAGGCATCGGAATTTTTTAAAAATTGAAATTAAAAAAGAAAATTCGGAACGTAATTAAACTTTATTTATCGTTCGATCGATCGTTCATTTGAGAGTGCGCAGTGGTCGAGCTGGGGATAACGGTACAGTGATCGGCCACCTTCGATAATGGACAAGAAGAACGTTTATCGGCGTAACTGTGATCTATAAATGAAAACTTTTGAAAATTGTAAAATTCAAATTATTTCGGGCGATAATGTCATCGATAACGGATGATCGAAATTATTGCTTACAGTGATCAATTGCATAAAAAAATAATGATGAACATGATTTGCAAATTGTCTGAAGATCCTACAAGTAATTCCGCGTGTGCTTAAATATTAAGTTTTTTCTTAAAGATCCTCTTTGCACCTGCGCTGAAGATAAAATTGATTTAATCCTGAATTCATCGAAGGAGCGTAAAAAAATTACAAAGTGTCTCAACTAAACCAGTAAAATAAAGGAGACTTTGCCTAAAAAAATCCATCGGCAATGACCGACGATCTTATCAGTAAACTGACCAATAGCAAAAACGCGCTTGATCGAAATGATTGCTTAAAGTGGTTAAACGCACTAAAAAAGAAAGAAAAAAAATCGATAATTTCATTAACATCCGGCAAATGATTTCGCGTGTGTCTAAATATTACAGTTTTTTCAAGGCTCTCCTTACGTCTGCCCTACAAAATTTACCTGCGAAATAAAATGTATTTATTTCTCATCCAAACCCTTCTCTCCTTCGCCTAGAAAAAATCCATCGCCAAGAACCGACGATCTAATCGATGCACTGTCCAATAACGAAAACACGATTGATCAAAACGATGGCTTAAACTCTCGAATCGCGCAAAAAGAAGGAAAGAAAAAAACTTCGAAAATTACCTGAGCATCCTGCAAATAATTCGAAGTCTAAATATTTAATTTTTATCAAAACCCTCTTCACACTTGCCCTAAAAAACATAACAAGATACAATTTATTTCTCAACCAAACCCTTTCTCCGCCTAAAAAAAAACAATCCATCGCCTCAAACCGACGATCTCTCTGCACCATAAAAAAAATAAAAATAAAAATAAAAAACTCGATTCCTCGATCGATCCCTCGCCGATGTTCAACCCTACAGTCTCGTCCGAGCGATAAATAAAAACCCGGAAGCCCATCGAGGTCGGTCCGTACTGTGGAATATTCCAGCCTCGTCCCTGCACCTCGCTCGGTACACATCCGAGGCAGGCTTAATTACCGTGTTGTCGCGCCGGTCGCTCTACCGATTTTTGTACGCAGGTGTCCGCCCAGATGACGATCAACGAGGAGGACACGCGAGCGCGAGGGTGCGTGGGAAATTTTCAGCGCGACTAGCGGAAAAATTCGCGGGCATGTACGCGAGCGGTGAACGGAACGGGAAAAACACCGGAGGATGGCGCGTATCCGAGGCGGGTAAACCGAACGGGGCTCTCCGTCGTTCACGCAACGAGGTGTCGGGGATCGTTAGGGGTGGCTCGAAACGTCAGGTACTGCTTGTCTCCTAGTGAGCGACGGAAAAGCCGCAGAGCCGGACCGACGAGCCGTTTGCCGCAGCTTAGCCGCAGGCTCGAAACACCCCGAAAGCCGCGCGAGGTAAACGCATTCGGGAAAAACAAAAAAAAAAAAAAGGCCCTCGGGAGCTCGGCCGGCTTCCCCGACGGACGAGCTCGGAGCTGAACAATATTTTCTCTCACAACCGACCGACTGACCTCGGCTCTTTGGCGAAGCTCAATTACTCGCGGAGAGGCTCGCAGGACCATGAAATTTTTTTTTTTTTTTTTTCATTGGTCGCGAAGACCCGCGGCATCGGGCGCAATCGACGGTCCGACTTTGCCCGCAAAGCGAATCCCTCGGCGACGAGAAAATTTGTGTATAATAAAAAAACATCAGGTCCATGCGTATTTTTTAATTTCTAAGTAGTTGCTTTTAATGCAATTTTCTTCTTTCAAGAAGATTTTTTAGTACTTTTTTTTCAAGTAGTGAATTTTTTAATGCAATTTTTTTTCAAATTCGACGGTCCGACTTCGCCCGTAAAGCGAATTCCTTGGCGACGGGAAAATTAATACGATAAAAAACATCCCCTCTAAGCCTATTTTTCAATTTCTAAATAGTTGTTTTTTATGCAATTTTTTTTCAAGAAGATTTTTTTAATTATTTTTTTCAAGTTGGGCATTTTGTAATACAATTTCTTTTTCAAATAATGGATTTTAGTATACGTTTTCTTCAAGTTGTGTAATTAAGCTCTTTGGTGGAGCTTTATTAGTCGCGGAGAGGCTCACAGGACCATGACATTTTTTTTTTTTCGTTCGCGCCGACGCGCGGCATCGAACTTCCTCACCGGTCCAACTTTGCTCGCAAACCGCATTCCTCGGCACCGCGAAAATTAATAAAATAAAAAACATCATGTTCAAGTCTATTTTTTAATTTCTAAGTAATTGTTTTTTATGCAATTTTTTTTTTCAAGTCTATGTTTTTTTAACAATTTTTTTGTAGTTGTGGATTTTTGAATACAATTTTTCCCAGTAATGGATTTTGCATCACGATTTTTTTCAAGTTGTGGATTTTTTAATACAATTTTTTTCTAACTAGTTTTCTTTTAATTCTTTTAATTCTTTTAATCCTTTTAATTCTTTTAATTCTTTTAATTCTTTTAATTCTTTTAATTCTTTTAATACAATTTTTCCCAGTAATGGATCTTGCATCACGATTTTTTTCAAGTTGTGGATTTTTGAATACAATTTTTTTCCAACTAGTTTACATTTAATTCAATGGTTTTTTTAAATACTGAATAAATATATCTGAATCCGTAGGATAGTGGGGAACGTGATCGTCAAATGAAAACATCACTGGCGCCGAACGGATACGATTTTTCGAAGGGCAAGAACGAAGATTTGTCCGCCTGGCCGGCTTCCGTGGAGCACGCGATCGTGGGCTTTGGTTTGCCGTGGGCGAACGGTGACCTGCTGCAGGCCAGGACGAAGGAAGCGCCGACGGTTTTCGAGATCGCGAGAATGGCGACGAGGAAGTACGTCGGCAAAAATCGGAGCGCCAACGATAACGATCGTCAGATGGAGTCGGTTTACTACAGGAACGATAGGAACTCGGACAAAGTCGTCGGCAGTTTTCTGAACGACGAGCCCGCCGAACCGTATCCGGTTAATACTATTCATCTGCAGAACCCTTACAGATTACCGCAGAAGCTCGAGGGATTCACCTCCAGAAACTCGAGTTTGAAGGTGCGATCGAGATTTTTTCAAAAGGTGATTGACGACTTCTGAAAAGGGTTTTGAGGTCATTGAGACTTCCGGTTGACCAGTGTTTTTTTTTTGCTTCCTCACGGAGGAAGCTGTGTTTTCGTGAAAAAAAAATCGAGATTTTAACGAAAACGTGTTCAGAATGTTCCAAATTATCGGAAAATCATATTTTGAAAATTTTACGCCATTTTTAAGTTTGCTTGCAAACTCTGTGCGCACGCTAGCTCTTATAATTTTGGCGCTATCGGGCCAAAAAGTTGTACAGAAAGTGACTATTATCGACCGATGATCCTTATTTAATTTGGTGAGGATCGACGGAAAGTTAAAATGTTGACGGTGAATTTTTTGAATTTTACGAAATATTAGTATTTTCTTTTTATTGCGAGTTTTAGTGTCAAATATTGAGTTAAGGTGAAGTGAAAGTCACGTGACGGTGCCATGAGTGTTAGAGAGATAGTTGCAATTTTCACATTAACTTTATTCAATGGTGCTAATTTTTTTGATAAAAAGATCGATTCGGGCCGGATGCGAAATTACCGTATGCATTCGGCTCGATTTTGCTTTTTCCTCAAAAAAATGGGCACCCTTGAGAAAAGTTCATTACAGTTTGGGTTACCGACCGCGACATTTCACTTCTCCCTAAAAGTAAAATAAGTTGCAGATTCGTGATCAGTGGAAAAATTAGTTTTATATAATCCCTGAGCGATAATTGAAGATAAAAGTTTTTCGGGAATTTTTGCAATTGCAAAAATGAGTGATATTGCGTATTTTCAAACGATTTCTCCGCTTCGGGAAAATGGCGTTGCGGAAAAACTCAGGAGTCTATCATGTTCTACGAGAAATATACAAGATGATGTATATGACAGGGTTGAAAAAGCTAGATAAAGAGGTATCATTTGGATCTCTTAAGTAAAAATCGAAAGTGCCAAAAAAAAATCGGGAGCTCATAATTCCATGTATTGATTAAAGAACTATATTTAACATTTTTATTCAAAATTTGTCGAATTTCTTATTTTTCAATTCGTCAATTCTTCAATTTTTTAATTTTTAATTTTTAATTTTTAATTTTTCAATACTTCAATACTTCAATTCTTCAATAATTTTTTTAAAGTTTTTTCCGGAGTAGTGACGAGTGATGAATCTGTCTTTCAGGGGCCGCATCGGTCCAGGGAGTCGAATTTTCAATCGAGAAACAGTAATCTACCGATCATGCGGCGAGAGGCCTCGCTTGTCACGGTAAACGATGTCGACGATGACAAGAATTCGAGGTAGACCGATAATTCATTACTTGAATTTACGCAGTAAAAATGGTACCAACGTTTCTTGTCCACAAACATCCACAATGCTTTTCTTGTTAATTTTACAAAAAAATCTTGTCTATTTTACAAAAATCTCTGTCAATATTACGAATACTTTTTGTAATAGTAACAGCAAAATAATTATGGACATTTGTGAACAAAAGAGGTTTGTTAAATGTACAAATCTTTTTTACTGTGTAGTCGCGATGACATTTTTTTTTCTTGTACGCGAATGAGAGTGCCCGTTTTTCAGATCGCATATGCGGAAGAGAACGATTCGACTGTACGTGAAGAAACTAGCACTCGGCGAGAGTGCTAAGCAGTACTGCAGCAACAGCAGCCTTCACGGATTGAAGTACATCGGCGACGAGAGTCTGACTACGATCGAGAAGTAATTCATCTATTTTACCTATACCTATTTTTTTTTTCTTTTATAACGTAATCGAGAAAAAAAATTCAATCAAATTGAATGCATTTTTTTGTTCGTTTGTATAGTAAAAGTATAAATCAATTACTTCAATTAATGAATCAATTATTCTTTGTTTTTTTTATTTACCAAATGAAAAATTAATTTGTTGACGTAAAATAAAAAAATTTGATGTTTTATTTAAAAAACGAAATTTAAATTTAAAGAAACTATGTAGTTATTTGGTTTATTGCTCGACGCAGGCTCTTCTGGTTTGTGGCTTTCGTCGCGGCGGTTCTGACCGCCGGATACTTCATTCACCATTTGTACAAGAAGTGGACCGACTCGCCGATAATAATATCGATGAGCCCGGAATCCATCGCCTTCGCGCAATTCCCATTTCCCTCGGTCACCGTTTGCAACATGAACAACGTCATGAAGAGCGAGGCAGACCGTATAAACAAAGGGTAATTTTTTTTCGTCCTTGCAACTAGTTCGAATCACTCTTGTTTTATGAAAAAAAAAAATGTATTAAAAACTATTTTCAGCAACAACAAACTCGACAAGCTATTGCTGGAGGACCTGTGCAATTTTGGGAACGATACGGCGTTCGAGAACCACGCTTACGAATTGGCGAATTGGACTAGCATACTTCCTTTCATGATCAACGTTAGTACGATCGATAAATCTCTCTAGATTTCATGCGACTGAATATTATTATTATCGACTTTAATAATAAACAATTAATTTTCGACAATTATTTACTGATCGTTCATCATTGATCATTAAACATTAATTCATCGAAGTTAATTATTTATTGTTATAATTATAATGATAGATAGTTAGCTGGATTTGTTTATTGCGTGATATTGATTTATTATTTGTTATGATCAACTGTAGTTCGATCGATAAATCTCTCTCTAGATTTCACACAACTGAATATTATTATTACCAACTTTGAGCAATGGTTGTTGAAAGTTAATAATAAACGATTATTTTTCGACAATTATTTACTTATTATTCATCATCGATCATTGAACAATAATTCGACGAAGTTAATTATTTGTTCTTGGTATGATATTTATATTTATCTACTATGTATTATTATCAACTTTGAGCAATAGTTTTCGAAAGTTAGTAATTAACAATTCATTTTCGACAATTATTTATTCATTTTAATGCTGTCCAGTTAAAAGTCCGTGCGAAATTGAAGAATATTCAAGGACAATTTCCAGGACTTTTCCAGGTTGTGTTGGGACGTTTATAAAAAAAAATATGAAAATATGCATTTTCCGCGCGGCGCACGAAATAACATTTAGTTCGATAACCCGCTTTAGTTTACGTTGGAATGGATTCAGAAACCAAAACCACTCACTATGCACGAATGTATGTATGTATCTCAGCGAAACTGAGATACACATTTTTTTAGGATTGTCACTAAACACACACACTGCAAAAACACAGACTTAAAAAAATTCATAGGGGCCACGATCACGAATATGACGTTCATTTTGCTTCAAACCCAATGTTTTAGATTTTAATCCCAAAAATGCGCTTTCACATTAGAGCGAACTGTTTTCAGTCCATAAAATCGAAGATACAAATGTCCCACTGCGCTTACGCGCAAAAAGGCCAGCAGATTCATGTTCAGCGCACAAAAATACGTTGGAATACGTCGCAGTTAATTTCATGAACGGAACAAACTTTTTATACCGACAAACAATATTTCATTAAAAATTCCAAGGCCACCCCTTTCGAGTCAATTTTTTGCGTTTTTCAACGTCCTCAAACGGCACGACAAAACGCCTACAAAACTTCGGGGAGGACGCTATCTTGTGTATTTTTTCCTGTAGAACACGATGGGTATCTCAGATTTTTCCTAACTCCATTGGGAGCTGAGATATCGACTTATGAAAATCACGAAAATCGACATTTTTCGCAAAGTGACTCAAAAAGTGAAAAATCGTTCTTCAATCGATTTTTTTTTGGTTAAAGACTATATTCCACGTATTCTTTCCCGTTGATCACGAATATAACAATTATTTTACTCCTAACCCAATATTTTCATTTTAAATCCCAAAAATATGATTTTTCGTGCATAAAATCGAGACTTTCAATGCATCATTCTACTTTAGCCCCAAAAAGTCCAACGGATTGGTGTTCAGCTGGAAAAATACGTCGAAATACGTGGCAGTTCATTAAAAAAAAAAACGACAAATACATTTACTAAACTGAATATGCATTTTCAAACAAACTCAAATTATCGGGGAAATAAACAATTCACATTAGGTGAAATTCAAGGACATTTTAAGATCAACTCAAGGACCGCTGAACACCATGATTATTTATAATCGATTATTGAACGACAATTCTTCGAAGTTAACCAAGATCAATGATTGAATATTGTCGGTGCTTATCAAACAACGAATCGTATTCCTTGTTCAGGTGTCGCAGCCGTGCAAAGCCATGCTGAGTATGTGCCAGTGGCGCGGTAACATTACGAACTGTGAAAATTTATTCAACCCGACGATGACCGACGAAGGGATATGCTGCAACTTCAATTCGGTCCATCGGAAATATTTGTTCTACAATCCGTAAGTTATAATGAATAATTAATCGTGTCTTGCGTAGTGTAAAAACCAACGGCCGCCTGGACGTTGGTTCTTACACCGTTGGACAGTCTGAACGCGATGAAATGGAGAACAGTTCCATCAGTTCATTAAGTGAAAAAAATATGTAAAAGTCAATATGTCATATGTGAAACATATCATATGTGAAATATATATTATGTGTAACATGTCATATGTGAAATGCCATATGTAAACAAAAGTCAATATGTCATATGTAAAATGTGTCATTTCTGAAACATGTCATATGTGAAATGCCATATGTAAACAAAAGTCAATATGTCATATGTAAAATGTGTCATTTCTGAAACATGTCATATGTGAAATGTGTCATTTGTGAAACATGTCATATGTGAAATATATCATATGTGAAATATGTCATATGTGAAATGCCATATGTGAAGTATGTCATATGTTACATATGTCATATGTGCAAAAAATTGGGCATTTTTTTTAGGCGTGAGTGGTCCGATCTGAACATAACGTATCCATTCGCGACGATCGACTGGAATCCCGAGACTGGTTACAACGAATCTACACCCCCGGACGCAATGCCCTGGAGGCCTTACGGGGCGGGAAAATATTTCGGATTGACACTAGTCCTCGACTCGGAGCTTCACGAGTACTACTGCTCGTCCACCGCCAGCATGGGTTTCAAAGTAAAGTTCATTTTGCAATTAAAAAAAAATAAATTATTCGTCCCTTATTAAAAGAATCGATTACAGTCTTTTTTTTACAGATGTTTCTGCACAATCCGGTGGAAACTCCGAAAATCGCGGACTTCGCATTCTCGATAAGTCCTGGGAAGGAGACACGGATAATAATAAAGCCTCAGATAACAACGGCGAGCTGGTCGATTCTTCGGGTACCGAAGAAGAAACGACGATGCTTCTTCACCTCGGAGCGACAACTGCGCTACTATCGAACGTACACGCAGAAGAATTGTCTTCTCGAGTGCGAGGCGAATTTCACCCAGAAAATTTGCCAATGCGTTCAGTACTACATGCCGAGTAAGTGGCGAAGAATATTTTAAATCTAGGAAATTTTAAAAAGTTACATCATGCCTTGTTAAGGCCTGGTCAGAGCCTCTTCAGGGCTTCGTCAATGAGGGCGAAGATTATAAGCTGTCCCGGTCAATTATATATATCTTAGTAGGTTCTTGTAGTTCGGGCGCTTCGCGCCCGAGATATGCGCTGTGGGATTTAGAAACCGGAAATTGTGATTTCCAGAATTTACTGGAAATACGTCACTTCCGGTTTGTAAATCTTGTTTTCCGGAAATCCAATTTTTCGACCAGAAAGACGTCGCTTTTGATTTTTAAATCACAATTTTCGATCGGAGTGACGTCACACCGGAAATAGGTCACTACCGGTCCGGAAATCTTATTTTTCGATCGGAACTGACGTATTTCCGGTATAACGTCACTCCGATCGAGAAATGAGATGTTCAAACCGGAAGTGACGTATTTCTGGCATGACGTCACTCCGGTAGATAAATAAGATTGAAAAACCGGAAGTGACGTATTTCTGGTATGACATCACTCCGGTCGAAAAATGAGATCTTCAAACCGGAAGTGACGTATTTCAGGTATGACGTAACTTTGGTCGAAAAATGAGATCTTCAAATCGGAAGTAACGTATTTCTGGTATGACGTCACTCTGGTAGAAAAATAAGATTTTTAAACCGGAAGTGACGTATTTCTGGTATGACGTCACTCCGGTCGAAAAATGAGATCTCCGAACGGGAAGTAAACTATTTCCAGTCGCAAAATGGGATTTCTCAAGCCGGAAGTGACGTATTTTCGGCCGAAAAATGACTTTTTTTTTGCATACGACAATAGTGCACAGCGCAGTTTTGCACCAATTTATTGTGTGCACTATCTTCCCTCCCCCTCGGGTCCTACGAACTCCGATAGTGTCTCGTATGCGCATGGAACCAATTTTTCATATTGTTTGCCCGAATTCACAGAGTCGCAGAACACACCGATTTGCGGAAAGAAGGACGATCACTGTGCGACAACGGCGCGGCGAGCAATGGAAAACAAACTCTACGACGAAGAAATAGCCTCAAATGAATTGAACATCACTCAAACGTGAGTTTGTGATTGTTGCGCTACACGGAGAAACTTAATTTGTATGAACGGCAAGAATTTTCTAACCGCAATTAATTTATGTACTATTTTTTTTTGTTTGCACTCGCTGCAATTCATTTTTATGGCGGTAGAAATGCTAGAGCGAAGAAAAGTAAACAAAAAATGAACAGAAATTGCTGTTGCTGTGTTTAAGGCCAAGTTGCAACTGTTGGCCCGGTTGCTTCGAGATGAACTACGACAGCGTAATGACTTCGAGCAGCTTGTCATCGGCCTTCGAGATCGAAGATATCTATTTGCAGAAGAATCAAAAATATTTTGCGTAAGGAGGTTACTCGTTAAATTTGATTTTGGTTACTCGTTAAATTTGATTTTGGTTACTCATTAAATTTGTGCAAAGTGCCTATTTTCTGATCAACAATGTGGCCCGCCGATCTGCCATTTAAAATAGTTATTTGTATGGCAAGGGGTGTGGAAAGGGAGTTCTTGACGAGTGTGAAAATGCCGCAAGAGCCGAAGGCGGAAGCGGAATTAAAGGGCGTCAGGACTTCCCTTTCCACGTTCGCACCATTCACATAATAAAGAAGAAAAAATAACAATAATAGTCTCATAAAAACAAAAAATAAAAAATAAAATCTCATCACGGATTTCAAGACCTGACTCGACGAAAATCTACGAAATAGCCAAAATAAGTATATACACTGAGAAAAAAAATTGTTGGATCAACCAAGGGGCGTTCACCTGCGTTCAAAGCCGTTATTTGGTTGGTACAATAAAAATTTTTGTTTCAAAGGAAATATTTCGAATCGACTGAAGCGAATAATCGTTCAACAAAATAATGATTTAGTTGTCCCAACCAAATAACAGCTTTGAACGTAGGTGACCGCGAATTTGGTTAATCGAACAATTTTTTTTTCTCAGTGTATAACTATCTATGCAGCATTTTCGCGAATTGCGAATAATTATCATTATGACAAAAAATTATATTTTCCTTTCGATCTCACTGAGATATTTTTTAACTCCGTTAACCTTGCTCGGTTAAAATCACCCGGTATAATACATTACGTCATTACGACTGCTGCAGGGAAAACATGGCAGTGGTTCATCTATTCTTCGTCGACTCCCAATTTCCGAACTACGTCAAGAGCGAGTTGTTCGGTTTCATTGAATTTTTGTGTAAGTAAAAAAAAAAAAAATTAAAAAATAATAAAATGTTCTCTCGATCGTAAGCGCGAAGTTTGCTATATCGTCGTACGAATATTTGTTGTTTGTCGCAGCGAGCACCGGCGGTCTACTCGGGCTCTTCATGGGCTTCAGTTTTCTCTCGGTCGCCGAAATCGTCTACTTCATCACGATACGCGTCTGGTGTCGACTTCACGGACACCACGGGAAAATTAACGTTTTACCAGCGAACAACAAGCACACAGTAATTTATCCTTTCGCTCAATGATCTATGACGAATTGCACATTTTTCTTACATTCACTCGGAGAATAAAAATCTGCAAGGGAACAACTTTTTTTTATTCCTAAAGTCGTGCACTGATAGAGACTTGCCAAAGATGAAACTTGACGTCACGCAGATATTTTCAGGCTCATGTTTTTTTCTCGATTTGTTTTTGTTTTCATTTTCCACGAAATATACTTTTTTCTCGTCGTGTAAATAGGATGAATAGATTTAATACGTAAGCTTTGGTATCTAACGTTGTGTAATGCAATAAAGTAGCCCACGATATTTTTTCTCGATGGTATTCGAGCGAAGGAAAGATCGTCTTTGGTGGATTAAAAAAAAAAAAAAAAAAGATCATCAAAATCCTCATGAAAATTGCACCAAAGGAATAAACGTGAGACCACCCAGTGAACACCTTTTATTATTCTACAAGCGAACCATTTTTTTCCCCAAAGTCTTGCACTGATAGAGACTTGCCAAAGATGAAACTTAATGTCACGCAGATATTTCCAGGCTCATGTTTTTTTCTCGATTTGTTTTTGTTTTCTTTTTCCACGAAATATACTTTTTTCTCGTCGTGTAAATAGGATGAATAGATTTAATTCGGAATCTTTAGTATCTAACGATATGTAATGCAATAAAGTAGTCTATAATATTTGTCCTCGATGGTATTCGAGTCAAGGAAAGATCGTCTTTTGTGAATAAAAATAAAAAAAAGGAATCATCAAAATCCTCATGAAAATTGCACCTCATTATTTTCCCAATTTAAAAATAGCCGAATATGCATGATCGCTGTCTACAAATCTGAGGATTCTAGGATCGTGTACTTTTTAAAGTTTTTTCCGAGATCTATTTGTTCCTTTGGACATAGAATATTCGATTTTCACTAATAAAGATGCTGATCCAAGGATAGAATTAGCGATGATTTACTCTCAAAATTAAAAACTGCATTTTACATTGCTATATAACAACGATATAACGCGGTAACGTAACAGTGTTATATTGCTGAATCGGAAAGGGCAATTTGCATGTGATTTACATGTACACTGTAAAAAATGTTATGAAATTTACACATGTTTAATATACAAAGTTATGTGAAATATACAACCTCGGTATATGAAATTAGAATTCATATACATTGTATTTGAATTTTTATAATTTAATCTTAAATGCAATACCCGTGTATTAAAATTACCGGTGATTGCATTGAAAATTAAGACATCCGTATATGAAAATTGTGTAATTATCACAAATATTATACAAATAATATTATTTTTAACATACCGGTAACGCAATATTCTTGCATACGTGTCAATCAAATTTTATATACTGTATTATGCATAAAACTTCACATACATTTATGAATTTTCAAACAGACTTTTTTACAGTGAAACGCTGTGGTGATGTTACCTGTTTTTTTTAGTTACATTGCTGTTACACTGTCGCTATATTACCGTAATTACTGCACACTCTACTGGTGTACCAAATTCCAACTCGCCATCTCAAGCCGTTTTCGAATTGTACTCGTTTGAAATTATGCAAGTCTGTCACACACACACACAAACACACACATATATATATACACACATGCATCCGGACGCCAGCTGAAAATCGCATTTCGCGACGTTCCAGACGACAGTGTAAAAAAATTGTAAATTTAATGCACTTTTCCGGAAGTTTTTATGCAAAAACCAGTGAATTTAATTGAATGTACAATTGTCATAAAAATTTGCGGTCTCTTACAGTGGAATTAAACTCAATCATCAGGCTTAAAGTACTTTTATAGTCAAATCAAAGTGAATTATTAAAAGTAACAATTTTTAAAAAAATTGTAAACTCAATGCACCTTACTGAAAGTTTTTATACAAAAACTGGTAAATTTGATTGAATGTTTCAATTACAACGAAAAATCTCGGTTATTTTTTTACGCCAACGTAGCTTCGTCTACGAGGAAGCGATTGGAACTTCGAGGTTTGCGCAGTGTTTTCGTACTATTAAAAAAAAAAGGACGAGCGAGCCGAAACTGCCGGAGTTAAGTAAAAAAACTGCGATTCGGCGAAAATGTACCGTCTCGTTGATTGTCGGTAAAAACATAACGTCGAGCACATCAGCGAACGATCGAACGCAAACTGTACACAGACGTTTCATCGCCAGCCCGCAGCGCCCCTTTAACCTCAAAATCTGTTGTGTCGACTGAAGCTCGGCGCACGTAGATGCACATTAAAAAAAAAAAACTCTCTAAAAAATATCCCTTTAAGATAACTATCTTTTTCCGCAAGCGATCTCAGTCCGAAGCTTCGTGGATGACATGTCGTTTGCAAAACGTTAGAAAATGAAAAACACACGTACACGCATCGGCCGCTCCGATGAGAAAACATCGAGATGCGTAAAACAAACTAAGATTGCGTTATCGACGAGAGTAACGATTGATCGTGCTGTACATTTTTTGTCGTTCGCACTGTGACAAACTCCGTGCTAATATCGTGAAGCGAACTTGGTTGTTCAACGAGTAGTGAATGGTTGACGGGAAAGCCGATGAACGGACCTGAGCCATGGTTACAAAAATATACACTTCGAAACGTTTGATGGTTCCCCCCCCCCCCCCCCCCTCGCCGTCGTCCAAATGCGTTTACTTACCAGCCTCGTGCGTTCCGTGGCGAAGCTCTCAGCTGACGATCGGCGATAAATCCTCGTCGATCATCGCATCGAGGATTTTTTTGACAATTTCGTAATCGCTGAACAACAGAACGACACTTTTCGGAGCATCGGGAACGGTGACCGAATGGTGTTTGGAGCCGCGATTCAGGGGGGATGCATCGAAATGGTCACACGGAATTTTCGCGATGCCAGACCCATCTAGCCTTCCCGGAAGGTACCGAGTCGCAGTGGGGATAAAGGCGGCTCGGACCTTTTTTTTTTTATCGGTGGAAAATAGCGGATAACGAAAATGTTGTAAAGAAATGAAAGAAATTGAAAAATAATTTATGTCGATCTATTTGAGTTTCGATCGTTATCGTAAATAACTTTGAACTCGTTGTAAATAAAGATGAACCGGCAAGTTAAGACTTATCTCGATGTTATGACATTTTCGATTATAGCATATTTTTATGGACACGTATTAAGGGCACGTAAGAGGATGTTTTGTGTCTTGTATGGAGACCAATTTATGTTGATCTATTTAAGTTTCAATCGTTATCGAAATTAATGTTTGACACAGTGAAAAATAACGATGAATCGGCAAGTTAAAACTTATCTCAATGTTATGAAATTTTGAATTATAGTCTTTATTTACGGACCCGTATCGAGAGGATGTTTTGTGTCTTGTATGGAGAACAATTTATGTCGATCTATTTAAGTTTCAATCGTTACCGAAATTAATTTTCATCTTGGTAAAAAATTAAGATGAACCGGCAAGTTAAAGCTCATCTCGATGTTAAAACATTTTCAATTATAGTGTTTTTTTTTACAGACACGTATTAAGAGGATATAAGAGGATGTTTTGTGTCTTGTATGGAGAACAATTTATGTCGATCTATTTAAGTTTCAATCGTTGCCAAAATTAATTTCCATCTCGGTAAAAAAAAAGATGAACTGGCAAGTTAAAGCTCATCTCGATGTTATGAAATTTTCAATAATAGTGTTTTTTTTTTTACAGACACGTATTAAGAGGATATAAGGAGGATGTGTTAGGTCTCGTACGGAAAACAGGTAGTAGACTGTCGTTTAAAAATGAAATGCCCAAAGGACATCTTTATTATAACCTAGATTCTGATATAATCGTGTGCTAGTCGGATTTAAATCAATGTTGTACCTTATCTAAGCGATAATTAGTATAATACACGTACATTCGATTTATACTCCTAGATATATTGACAATAGGTAAACTTAGTGTAACATATTTTCTCCTGATTTTTTTTTCTTTTTGTTGTTTGTTTTTTTTTTTCTCATACAAAATTCTATACGACATTATGTTTACACGCACAGGGTGTACCGTGTGAGGGATTTGATAAAACCTTATGATTTTGTTTGTTTCGTTTGTTGTCTTATTTGAACGATAATTCCACTTGCTATTTAGTACTCGGGCTCAAACCATCCATCTTTCGAACAGAAAAATTTACAAATTACCGAGGTTCCAATGGACAAATCTTTCGAGGACTTTTTCTCATTATTATTTTTTTTTCCTCTATCAATAAAATTCAGCTTCAGTGTCGAAAAAAATAGGTCCGTTCCCGTGGGAACCACTGAATATGTTGTAGATGCTCTATTCTTATAATAAAAATATTTAAACACCACTTCTTTTATCCGCAAATAAATCTAACTTAGGACTAATGCGTTTATAGGTACATCTTCTCGTTTGTACGCTGTACAATATTCTAGGGGGATCACGAACGTAACTGGGCATTTTGTTTAAAAATTATTCTTATTGTTTTTTGTGTCCGAATCGAAGAGTCTTCCAGCTTTTTGAAATTGGGCGCAGTGTTACGAAGAGATATCTAATTGTTATCGGAATTACATGCGTATCTTTTTTTCCTGTTTATTTAATTTTTTTCCGTTATTCTTAAACATCGTTTTGATTTTTTTTTTTCGAACGGGCTTTTATCTCTGTCATCGTTGTGCCATTTCGCCCAATGATAATAGTCGCTCAACCTCCGGCGCTCGAAGTTCTCCGTCAGGCTTTGTCGCGATACTCGTCGCTTCCGATGTTCGAGAAAAAAAAAAAAATTGAAAGAAAACAAAAATTTGATCGAAAGCAATCGCAAAGAGAACTCTATAAAATTATTATTTCGTTTCGAAGCTTCGGTAGGTCAGGGCATTGATGCTGATCAGGAAGACGCTTCCAAACGTTTTGATTGAAGTGGAAGCTCTGTGTTTTTTTTTTACGTTCAATGTAATTATTAATCAGTTAATGACAGATCTTACTGCGGGAGGCGTTCTTGAATTTTTTTTTTCGCTTTCGCCGTTCTCGCAACATCGTTCGTTTATGATCAACACCGGTGTCCATGATATGTACAATGATAGAAAAAGGGGTAGTGTGAATGTTCAATGATGTCTTTAAAAAATGTCTTCCGTGGCTTTAAAAGGCTAACAAATCTCATCTATCTCGCGTCTCGCCGGAGAGTTACGAGTACGTAAGTCGCAACGACGAATTCGCAAGGTTTCTGCCCGCGAGCGGCGCACCGTCCTCCCACAGTAATCAATCGATCATCGGTTTCTCTTACATTTAATTAATCACCTAGTAGTTCGTATTGTGTTTTTTTTTCTTTACTTTATTTTCGTTATTTTTAATTTTTTTTTTAAATTTATTTCTCGTACTGTTTATAAGTGATTCGGTTGTCTACCTCGTCCTCGCGCTCCCCCTGCCCGATGCTGTCCCTTTATTGAAATTTCCTTAACGTACATACACTACGTAGCAAGCTTAACTCCTACTCGAAATGGAGGGCTCTAAGGCAATCAGCATACTCAGAATGCTAATCAATTAATCTTCTAGAATTTCATCGTGAATACGGATTGAGATGGAGAGAGACGAAAAAAAAAATGCGAATCGCCACGAGAACTCCACAGGTCGGCTCGGCGCTATCGAACCGCTTCGAAAACTATAACAGTTCGAGAATTTTTATAAATTAGATACAAAGAAAATCTTTATTGAATTTTTTTTTCTTAGTCATTTTTTCGCGGATGATCGTACAAACGGAGGAGCAAAAAGAAAATCCTACAGAGTATACGTAGATGGAACCCTCCCGCTCGACGCAGAGACACGCTTTGCAATTATTCGTATTTACAGATTCACGGCAATCGCTGGATCGCCCTCGAAGCGAAAGAAAACAAAATCCGCAAGTATTTATCAGAGAAGCTTTCCAGTCCCCTGACCTACCGGAAAGCGACCAAGAGTGAGTTTGAACTCCTCGGTTTCACAGAAATCAGAGTGACACGACTGTTTTTTTTTTTTTTTTTTTACTGCTCAGACTGACGAAAAAATTATTCGAAAAAGTGTGTAAGAAAAAATGTAATTATCGACACGATTCGTTCTGCCAATGTTTCGCCTTAAAAAGAGTGTACAAGTGAAATGTTCGCTGTGTGAAACGAAGAGTGAGACGAAGAGAAACACCAAAATTAATTTAAAAAATGGTTAAACAAGACTGCGCCACTTTCAGCCTCTGGAACTCCATTTTGATGCATTGTGTGCAGACTCAAGTAAAATAGTAGTAACTCTTGTTCGAATACGAAAAAAAAAACAAAAAAAGAAGGGCGAGATAATAAATTCTATAGAACACTGACAGAAGTATCTAATCTAATCCGAAATACTGTAGCAGGTATTATGACCGTATAAGGATAAATGTAAACGTAAAATGTTTTATATTTATTTTACAAATTGATATTGGTAAGTATAACAAGAATACCCCCAAAACCCCCTATCCGAAATCTCCTGTCGTCTTCCCTCCAAAAAAAAAAAAAGACTATCAGTAGTGATTTACGTTGTGCCCTCAAATCGTCTGCTCGTCGCTAGGCTCAATTTTCCAAAGTGCGATGGGAATCCGGCGAAGTCCGCGACTCGCCGCTCCGTTTCGTTAAAGTTTCAAGAATCGCGCGAGTTCGTTAAATAATTCAACTATCGTCGGGACGAGTTTGTCGGCTCGACGTCTGATAGTCTCGTCCGGATTTCGCGTACTTTGACTCTTTTTCGTTATCAGAACTGCGCGGTGTCGCCGTAAACTGGACTACGAAAAGAACCTCACGCCAACCCTGTATAGTCTCAAATCGATAAAAAGTCAGTAGAAAAGCGTTAAAACCTTCTTTTTTTTGTGTGTGTGTGTGTGTGTTTGTTTTTCGTTCCCCTCTACGGAGCGCGGGCGAATCGCTTCCGTCCTCGCACCGGTGAGCGAACGAATTAATTTAAAATAAGAAAGTAGAACCGCAGCGTTTTTACAGATGGGACGTGAAAAAATAATGAGAACTGAATATTTCTCGCGTTTCAAGCGATAGTGTTCCAGTTATGCGCGAGAAGCGTCGTCTACGGGACTTGTCGCGAGTCAAAGTAGAGTCACCAGAGGCCCTGTAGATATTACCGGATAGAAACGAAATTTCGAAGAGAAAAAAAAACGCGTCGATGGAAAAAAAGCGGATCGTCCGACTCGACGATTCGCGATCAACGAAACGACAATAAACGTATGAATTTTTCGATCGACGTAAGAGTTAGAGAGAAAATAAAAGAATACAATAAAAAAGTTTCGAAGGTCCTTGGAAATAGTGGATAAAGCGACAGTGTGCGCCGTCGCGTCTAACAAGGGGGGATTATAAAAATCGAAGTTATATATGTATAGATATTCTAGCCAGCTATTCGCTATTACAAACTATCAACTACAGTAACTGATATTCATAATATAGTATTCCGTCTTAAAATTATAAAACAGATTAGTCTGCCGAATCGATACTTATTATCGTTATTGCAGCTTCAATAAAGGGTGGCCCAATACACGCCCCAAACGCATTGTTTTTTTTCCCCTCTCGGTTCTTATAATCGTCCGTCGACGTCGTAACACTATAGTCTTCGATCACGGATTTGAACGGACGGAAGGGAGCCCCGCTGGAATCGCGATGTTGTCGTTCCTTTTTCCGATTTATTTAATTTAATTATTTTCTCTAAACTTTTTTTTTCGTATCATTGTCAGCGATACGAAATTCTCAAAGTTCGTCTATTGTTTCCTTTTTTCCCAATGCGACGTGATGTAAGTTGGTCGTTGCATCGCGAACGAATCCCTTCCGCGTTGTGCCAATTCGCGTGGATCTATTGTACCCGCACTTGTAGTTGGCGACGGCGTTGAGAAGCCCCAGCGCACGGTACACGAGCGACCGTTAAACAACGAGCTGATTCGCCGTTACCGTTACGTTTATCGAGCCAGCGAGTGTCGCGCGAAAGAAACCCGTTTCTCGCTCTCTCGATCGAGGAATCGAAGATTTCATTTTTTTTTTCTCCGCCATTGCAACAACAGTGTCACATTGTCGTCCGTTCGTTTACCTTGTACGAACGGCGTTCGCCAATAAGACCACGTGCCTTTCCGTTGCTCGCGAACGAAAGGGGGTTTTTTTTTTTTTAAGAAAAATAAAATGGAGCAATGACCTTAATCGGCTCAGCACAGCTTGGAGGAGTTGTCCTTCAAGTGAATCATTTAGGCTCCGGGAAGGCCACTTGGCATTTGTAGACCTCGTCAAGCATTACCGCTTGCCCCTGACCTTGACTAACGGTCACCGGTGTCGTGGCGTTAACTACGACGACTTGTTGACCCTGCTGAGGCTGCTGAGTCTGTTGCTGCTGCTGCTGTTGCTGCTGCTGCTGTTGCTGCTGTTGCTGCTGCTGCTGCTGCTGGTCGTGCTGCTGCTGCTGCTGCTGATTGCTGGTGTTCGCTTGCTGAGCGTTTGTCGCACTATTGGCATTCTGATTGCGCGCCGTCTGACCATACTTTTCGTGAATGGCTCGGTGACGCTTGAGGGCAAAACGGTCCGAGAAACCTATTTCGCATATGTCGCATCTGAAACAGCAGATCGAATCGATTAAAACAAACGTTCATTGCAAACGAAATGAGACAGGTTTTAAATTTTCGAAATTTTAGACCCCTACTAGAGCCAAAAGTTGTCGATTCCGAAGAAAGACCGAACAAATTTTGAATAAAGTGGAATCCCGGCCGACGGCTTGGCATCAAATTTAACATTTATTCGATTTCATTAAAGTAACGTAAATTTGTTGAAAAATGTGTATATGTTTATAGATTTTTCATGGACCAAAAATAATAATATTAATGTCAATTTAATGTGTACGATACTTTACCTGTGTGGCTTTTCGCCGGTGTGAACTTTAGCGTGATTTTTCAAATGCGTCGCCTGATTGAAGGCCGAGCCGCAAGTGTTACATCGGTACGGTTTTTCGCCCGTGTGAATTCTTCGATGATTCCACAGTGTCGAGTGTCTCGCAAATGTTTTTTCACACACTTCGCACTGATACGGACGTTCGCCCGAGTGAATTCTCTCGTGATTCTTGAGATGAGGACTCTGAGAGAATTGCATGCCGCACACGCTGCACTTGAACGGTTTCTCACCGGTGTGAACACGTCCGTGGTTTTTCAGATAGGCCGCTACAATTTTTTTTTCGACGGAGAGAAAGAAAAAAAAGAGTTGATAATTTGTGGAATTAATTTTTACGTGGGTTCGAGTAATATCGAGGCGAAGAGATTTTTTTGTTCTTTTTAATGCTTTATTCTTACCCTTCGCAAAGGCCAAACCACAGACTTCGCACTTGAATGGTTTATCCCCAGAGTGAAGTCTCTTGTGGGACCAGAGCGACGAGTATCGGGAAAAAGTGCCGTCGCAAACGTTACAATGAAACGGCTTCTCCGGCTGGTTCTGATTTTGCTTCCCGCCTGAAATTAAAAATACCACGGAAGCTGTTAGTTTTCCTCAAAGGGCCAGTTCTACAAACAGATGTGCTCAATGTTGACTTCATGAGACGTTTGCAAATGACGGGTACGGATCGAATACACCTTTTTTCGTGACACAGCGGCGTACAAGAGAAAGCTTCTTCGACCAATTGACTAAAATCTTATCTCGTTTCCCCGTGCTATTTATTTTTTATTTTCATTTATCAACGACTCTGATGTCGAAAATTCAGCGACTCCAGTGTTAGCCCCCGAAAAAAATGTTCTGTTAATGTGTAATCTTCAGCAATGGAATGAGAAAGCACAAAAACTCGAGATTTTTTTCATAAACGTTCGAACGATGACTTAAAAAAAAAAAGAAAAGCATCGAGTGATGTAAATGACAAGCTTTCTATCTGACGCGTTTTTTTTTGCTTCGTGTAAAAAAAAAAATGAAAAGCGACAAGCGAATCGTCGTCTGATATGCATCAGGTTGTCCTCTCATGGCCCGTGTCACGTAACAAAGCAGTACTCGAGAACCGTGACATCGCAAATTGCATAATTTTTTTTCTTCTTTTTTTTTTTGTTTTGTTTATCTAGCGCGATTTAATGAGGATGACCTGTTCGAATTTATAAAACTGTCCCTTAGGGGAGATTTCATTCCGTGCAATCGTCCTTAAATTTAGATGCCGACAGTTCTACCCAACAAAAACATAGGAAACAACGGGACAGAAAAGCTGGTTACAACACATCTTTTGTAATTTTTTTTTTTTTCTTAGGTGCAAACCACCGAGCGTGGTGAAATCGACGATTCGTTATAAAAAAAATCTATCAACTACAAGTTTTTGCATGCAAGGAGAAAATATCACCAACATGAAAGTATGCTATTGTTCTTTTCTTTTCGTTTTTGTTCATTTTTTTGTTTTCAAACTTTATCGAAATTTACTGACCTGCTGTCGACAATTAATTGAAAAGCACAAACAAATGCAAAACACCCCGCTTCGACTCGTACAGTGTTTCATTCATACAACGATAGACGAGAAATAAAGATAAAATATGAAGAAAAAAAAACAGGCCATGAAAGGGTGGAAAATATAGGACTTAGAACTGTCACCATCTAAAACGAGTGGGATTCTTCTTGAAAAAGATTTTAAAAAAAGATAAAAAAAATCATACGAATAAGGACTTTAATATCCCACATGTTTTTTGGCTGTGGTTTAGTCCGACTTACTTCCTATGATGATGCGGCCTGTTGCCTTGCAGCCGCCACACTTCGCAAGGGAACTGATTCCAGAATCTAGTTTTTCGTCGTCTTTACCTACCATACATCACCCGATGTACGATCATGACAGCAATGAAATGATAATATGATGGAAAGGTGGATGCAGTCGGCGTAAGAAAACAAAATGTTACCCGATAAAGCAAAGACTAACCATTCGTCGATCAAAATCGTTACGAAGAATTTGATAACGACCTTTGACCCTTTGAAGCACGCTTTATCGGTTATACACCTCTTTGAATTCAGAAAAAATGCATTAATAACCAACCGATGTGCTCGAAACTTCAGTGGTCAAAAAATTAAAAAATTAATTTAAAAAATTCAAAACTAAAGAAAATTTTTAATCAGAAGTTCAAACATTCGAGCTTTAAAGGGTAAAAGAGTCGCTTGAGCGTCCATCGAAAAGCAAGAAAAAGAAATAATATTCGCTAAGAACGGTTAGCAATCGGTAACATTTTATTTCTTGACCCATCTTTCATGAGGACGAAATATTTCTCGACTTACCGATAAAGATTATTCCAGTTCCGTTACACTTGTGGCACTTGGTAACGCTGGTGACACCCCTTCGTTTTACCGGATGATGACCAGGCTTGATTGCTGCGAGGGTAGTTTCGGAAAAAAAGAAACTGAATTAATAATTTTTTCGACAGCGAAGTGAATCAACGAGTCACTTGTATTAAAACGAACGTCAGTGACATAGGACGGTGGTCAATACACTAAATAACAAATGCTAGCGTCGGCTGTGACAAACACGCCGTATAAAATGTAATTTTGTATAATGTAAAGCACCTTGTCGAGAGTCATCTTTAGCGATCTTTATTAATCGGTAATTTATTTATCATTTTGAGCCGTTCATCGTTAAAGAGGTTGGAACGTTTTTTACTAGTCAAACGCTACATTGTTCAAGTCCTTATACAAACTTTTGCGCATTTATTGATTATAGTGGATGGTTATTTGTATTACAGCAGATGTACTTAACCCAGAAAAACATTAATTGCAATGGATTTGCAAAAATATTAACCGGTTCGTGCTAATTTTCGAAAAGGTACATATTTGTTTAGTTTTGTCAAAGAATTATTCGAAAGTTTGACTCGATTTCGATAATTCATTATCTTCCTTGAAAGATGCTCTACGAATTCACAATCTAGATATTCGATAGTATTTTCCGTCTACAAATGAGAGCCTTTTGTTTATCCATCAACGAAATTCGTCATGAACAAACAGGTGTAATTATAAATCGGAAAATACTATCGAATATCTAGACGGTAAATTCGTGAAACATCTTTCAAGAAAGAGAACGAGGCGTAATTAATCACAATCGAGCAGAAATTACGGATTATTCTTGGAAAAAAAAACTGAAAAAATATGTATCTTTTCGAAACTTAACACAAACCAGTTAATATTTATGCAAATGCAAATATTTATGCAAATGCAAATATTTATGCAAATGTCAAGGACAATCCGCTGTAATCCAAATAACCACCACTATAATCAAAAGCAGGCTCACGATCTCAGTCACTACAGTTCTCTGTAATATGTTCTTATCATTAAATGAAAGGAGAAATCCGTTGAATGCAATTTAAAAAAATGCCTAAAGGTTTGTATAAACGACTTAAAAAATATAGCACTAGTTTGACTAGTGTGAAGCGCTCCAACCTCCTGAATTATTGAGCTCCGTTTATCCGATGTTTATTTTCAATCTAATCGACACATCGTCTTTTCAGTTAACAAAGGTTGTTCTATAAACGACCACAAGTTTTATCCCACATACGCTTCGCACGTCTCCTCGCGACGCGAATAACCGACGAATTTAACGCTGAAAACTCGAAAGTATTGAATAGTTTTTTAAATAGAAATTTGTTGCTTACACAAAATCACAACCGTCTCTAGCATTAATTACCGGTCAACATGAACTTACTCTTTTTAACTTTGGTCGGATGATGCTCGCAGGGATCCTCGCTGCCGCAGTCCTCGCAGAGTTGAACTTTCGGTTTTTGATGCATGTTTGTCTTGTGGCTTTTCAATTCGCCCGGTAACGCGAAGCACGCCCCGCATATGTCGCACGTGTACGGTCTCTCCGGTGTTGTTGCGACAGTGACAGTCGTCGGGGTTTGTACAACAACTTGCTGAGGTTGCTGAAGATTGCTCGGCGACGTATTGTGAAGCTTTTTATGATGATTCAGCAAGCTCATGTGGCCAAATACCAGGCCGCAAAGGTCGCACTTGTAGGTCGCACTGGAGGCAGCCGCTATGCTCATCTGGTTCAGTAATGCGTTATAACCGACAGGTTGCACATCGAAACGGTAGCAACCCTTGTCGTCGGTAGTGATCGCACTGATTGTGCTCACCGCGTTTGTTTGAACCTTCTGTAGCATGTTGACGTTGTAGAAGTACGGAAACTCCGCCGCCGCGGTCTGCTGCTGCGACTTGTCCTCTTTTTTCTCAGCAGTAACATACATCTGCTGGGACTGTTGTTGCTGCGACTGTTGACTCTGCGCAGTCTGCTGCTGCTGTATTTGCTGAGGGTCGAACATTGTAGCTTGCTGCTGGGTCTGCGAACACGACACACGTCTGCGTTAAAATACATTCGTTTCTCGTCGTAATTTCGCAAAAAAAATTTCGCGAAAAAATCCCGGTTAATCCGAAGTAGACAGCGAAAGTATATAATTCAGAAATGGCTAATTATACAACTTTGTTTCGACTAGTTACAATGACATTTAGTACAACTTGCACCCAATTGTTAAATAGTGTAAACTAGAATGTGAAGCTTTAGATTTTTTTTTTCATTGATAGTACGCAAGCTAGTATTTTTTTGGAAGTATTCAGTGACTTTGGTTTGCTTCGTGCATTAAAAAAAATTCGACCCCGGTTAATCGGGCTTCTACTGTAAAGAAAAAATTCTATAAAATTTTGGGCAAATAATAAAAAAATGTTAAATGAGACTAGTTACATAAGAAAAAATTTGAAATACAATTTTAGTTTAATAAAAACAGTTTTTAACAAGATTTCAGTTAAATAAAAAAAATGCCGAATAAAATTTTACGCAAACGAAGTGAAAGTTTTGAATATCTTGGGTAAACAAAAATTGCAACGATATTTTAGTTACATTTTAAAAAATTGAAAATTGGTCATCGACTTTACCTGTCGCTGATCCGTGTAACTGGAATTACTCTGTTCGGTCTGAACGAAACTGTTGGTAGGCTCGGTCTGCGTGAACATAGAACACTTGACCGGCTGCTCGACCTGCTGGCTCTGCTGGTTCGGTATCTTGATGGCGTTTCGCTGATATCTCTGCTGATGCTGCTGGGTCTGCTGCTGGAGGTGGCGCTGGTCGTCGCTCCCCTCGATAGCCTGCGGGTCGTCCTTCACTACGTGCTGCGCAATTTTAATCAGCATTCAGTCACAAATGTTCTCCTCATTTACCTACGTGTACAATTTTTTTATTTTCTGTTTTTTTTTTTTTTTTTTTTTGCCAATCCTGAGAATTCGTCAAAGAAAAATAAATTGAAAATAAATTGAAAAAAAAAAGTAAGAATAAACAAACGATTTTATGCGGCACGGCGTTCTCAGTCTAGGTAAACGGTTCCGATAGATCCATAAAAAAAAAACGAGCCCTTTTTTTTTCTACTCTTCGTTTCTCGTACGCAGCGCATACCTGCTGTATTTGATCAGGACGGGTTGTGTTCAACCACACCACGTTGTTACCATTTGATTCTAGGGCCATTGATGTGCTGCCTCTCTGACCCTGTACAATCAACGAGGGGCATGCGTTACAGAAATTTAACACCATTTTAACTTTGAATATTTTTATCTTTTTTTTTTTTTTTTTTTTTTTTTTTTTTTAGCGAACACACCGATGTCAAAGCGTTTGGAACAAGAAAGCTGCGGTCGGTCGATTCTTTCCATTATCGATGAAACCATCGAGACTGACGATCGAAGAATCGTGCCCAAAATTCGTTGAAAAAAAAAAAAAAAAACAAGAACGTGAAAAACTTAAATCAACGGAGAAAAAAAAAACTGTACGAGCGCTCGTGCGACGTTCGCGACGTTTGAAACTCGCAGAAGAAAGAAAAAAAAAAAAAAAAAAAGCAACTGCGAGAGAATATCAAAGTGGTGTGTTTTCTGTGTGTGCAAAAAAAAAAAAAAAAAGACGAAGAGGTTCGAGCGAAGCTACATTGTTGCGTTTGCAACGATCTCGCATAACCTGACGAAGAGAAAAACGTACGAATCGTCGTTCGGCGTCGACTCGGGCCGAGCGAAGAGAAGAGACCAGAAAAAAGTCGCACCGAAATTTCGTTCCCGAAGCTCCGGGCCTCGGAATAAGCCCGACGAAAAGTTCGCGGGAACTCGGCTCTAATGAAGAGGAACGAGACTGAATCGACGCGAGACCGAAAAAAAAAAAGCGAAAAAAAAAAAAAAAAAAAAAAAAACTAAGGCTCCGAGCCACGTGAACGTCGGTTCGAAGATCGTAACATATTGCCGTACTGAAATAGAATCCGGCGTATAATTATTTCGAAGGTACGTTTAACTCCTCGGAGCTTTATCGGTTTCACCTGATCGAATACGGTCGGCAACATCGACAAACGCATAACACGAGCTGTGTGGGTTGGATTCCCGAGACCCCCCTGATCAAAGCCACGCCGAGAGAAAACCACGATATGGAGAGACGGAGAGGTGGGGGGGCGGGGGGGAGGGGAGGGGAGAGAGAAACTCTCCCTCCCCCCGCGCGCGCGTTACGTCCCGCTCCGCCCGTGCCTCCCCCCCCCCCCCCCCGGTGTACCGTAACACACGCGGACACGACAGAATTTTTATTTTTATTTTTTGTCTATCTTTCCTTTTTGAACAGCGGAGAGACCGCTGGACAGTCGAGCCGCCCGATACTCACATGTGATAACCGCTCTAAACGGCAGCCTCGGTCCCGGAGTCCGGCTTCTCGCTCCTCTCGGATCTCTCGGTTGCCATGACGGCGGCGCGACGTTAGACACGGCGAGGCGACGATCGCGAACGGTGTCGGGGTAGCCCTCGAGATCCGTTACGGTATCGCCTTCACCCGATCGGCGGTGATCGGGACTCGGTGGATAGCCGCGACGACTCCGCGCCGTCCCCGTCCGCGCTTCCCTCGAGCGACGAACCCCGAGCCAGCATCCGCGAGCGCCGCGCGGCCGTCCGACGGGGGGCCACCTCGCGCGAAATAAAGGGAAACGAGGGAAAAGAAAAAAAAAAATTTGAAAGGACGGAAAAAAAAATAAACAAAAAAAAAAGGGAAAAGGTAATCGATGCGAGAGTGACCGATGAACGGTGTCGGGAGTCGCACGGACGGTTCGTATGCAAGGTCGATCGTTGACGCGTAAGCCGGGTTTTTATCGGCCTGCGACCGGGCGCGCTCCTCTCCGTTGTGCAGTGCGAATCCGAGAGCGCGCGACGATCACGTCAGTGTTGCACGGTTGTCGAAGAGCGTTGGCCCGCGAGGGTCGTGTCGCCCGAGCGGCGGCTCCGGTTCGGCACAGCGGCGTCTCGACGGCATAAAATCGGCTATCGCAGGGCCGTCGATCGTCGAATATCGAGTATGCTTTGTCACAGGTTTATCCGGCGGGCGAGAGCGTCGTGCCCGGACTGGACGCACGGGGCTCGTTAACGGTCTCGATAATTACGCGACGCGAACGCGGGCGCACCGATCGGCGTCAACAAACTCGGCCATTACACGCGACAAGGATAACAATGGGCGACACGAACGGGGCATGCGAACGCGGGCCACCTTCGATGCCTTTTCCGAAGCGTTTGAGCGGCCCACCGTGATTCTAGATGTGGCCAAGGTCAATTCGTCGAGCGACGCCAACGACCCGCGCGACGCCAGCGGCGACGATCGAAAACGATAGGCGAGCGCGTCCATCGGGCAGTGGCTACGCTCACGGATTTTCCTACTGGCGAGCGCGCACACGGCTTCGCTTCTCTTCCCCCCCCCTTTCCCCCCCTCCCCGCCCCGTTTCCTCCCCTCGCTGCGCCAAACACGCAGAGGTTCTCCACCCGCGGGTAGTGTCAGCCCTGGCGGCGAACTGGGAAGAGGGGACGAAAATTGTACGACGATTTTGCGTGTATTCTTCGGACTTACTCGGGGTTAGAAAAGTTCGTACGGAATTTAATGTGCCGGGGTTGAAAGTTTTTATGCTTATACCGGTATAGGAAATTCCATGAAGAAATGTGGTGAAAAATTAACGTACTGGGTGTTGAAAACTTTTGAAGTCATTCGCTTTTAATCATTCAGCTGATTTCTGCTGGAAAATGTAATTCAAGGTAAAAGTCCATTAATTCTTTATGGATTTTGTGTACCGGTTTTTGCACAAAAACTTCCGGTGCTGCGCATTCAATTTGGATTTTTTTTTTAACAGTGTTTTGTTATGATAGACTTAAAAAAGTTGCGGATTTAAATGATTAATGGACTTTTAGAGTGAAATTTAAGTAAAATATTAAAAGTTGTGTTATTCTAAAGGTTTTTATATACTGTACGCAAATTTTTCATCACAATTGTACGTGAAACTTAGTACACCAGTTTATGCATGAAAACTGAAACTGCAGGATACTTTTATGAGCGAATAAGATGAATTTGTACTGAGATGTAGTTTTAGTCATATTCTTCATAGTTAATTCGTATTTTTCGCCAATATATTAATGTCGTCGTATAAATTGGTTGCGCTCGTGAATATACAAATAAAATGAATAAATAAAAAATTACAGTACCAGTACATTAAATTTCATACCTTTTCTTTTTGCAGTGAAATTTACGATTCCACGAATACAATGTTACGTATCTATGTACAAGGCCCGTTTTCAATTCGCCCTCCCACCTATTTATCGCATCTCAACGCTTTTACGGAACATAATGCAGTACATAAATAAATACCAAATTATTTATTTAATAAAAAAAAAAACAATGCCCGAGCAGGCGTTGAAGTCTCTAAACCGATACGTGGCCATCTTCCCTATCGATATTCCGGTCACTTTATCGTCGCTGTCGTCACGCCGTATGATGAGAGTATCGAAGGATATTCTCGTTCGTTATTATTCAATACGTGAGACAGTTAACAATCGTAGGATAGATATTTGCGCGGACGGAATACGACTCTGGTCAGGAGTTGCGTTTGAATACAGAATTTGTTTCGCCGCAGGTGTCCATCGCGTGGATAGATGTCGCCTCGAGCACGAATTCCGGCGTGGAAGAAGACCGAATGGAGACTGCCGAATCCCCCAGATGTCAGCACCGTCGACCCGAGCATCGGAGACGCTGAAACGAACAGAAGCGATCATGCGTTAGCAGCGTAAATTACGGTGTTACAATGGACATGTTCGAAGTTGATGCTGATGCACTGGCGCGAACGTTGCGTAGAACGAAATCGATCGGAAATTATGAGGAAAGCGGGACGCCTGGCGCACGCGGACGTGAGCTAGCATTTCTGTTGCCGTCGTTGCGCGACATCTAATTTCGAACGTCCACTCGTCGGGTCGGATCGCTTCGGAGAATACAGCCGACGGTGAGTGAGGCGGAAATAAATCCAAACGCACGAGTCGACGCACTGTCAACTTTTTAGAAACCGAGACTCATCCTTTTTCGCTACACGGAGCGTGGGAGATACGGAAAGATATCTGCATCGAGTTTTCACGAGTTTTTCGTTTCTGAGTCGTCCAACTAAATTTTCTAGCTTTGACTTTTGAAATTATTGATCGAATGGCGTAACCCTTCGTGGGATGCTGAGAAGGTTGGAGCGCTTCGCACTAGTCAAATGAGTGCTATACTTTTAAAGTCGTTTGGACAAACTTCATTATTATTATAGTGGATTCGATTGTTATTATATATATATAGATTATAGTGGATGGTTATTTGTATTGCAGCTAACTTTCATAACCTAGAGAAAGATTAATTGTCATGGATTTTAAAACGTATTAACGGGTTTGTGCTAATTTTCGAGAAGGTACATATTCAAGGTACAAGCGTACTGTAAATACCCGGAACGTACATCGGGCCGATTTTATTTTACGCACGCTTCTCGTACTTTACGCACGCTTCTCCTACTTTCCACACATTCACTTACTTTACGCATGCTTCGGGTACTTTACGCACGTCTCTCCTACTTTACACACGCTTCGCGTACTTTACGCACGCTCCTCGTACTTTACACACGCTTCGCGTACTTTACGCACGCTCCTCGTACTTCACGCACGCTTCTCTTACTTTACGCACATTTCTCGTACTTTACGCACGCTTCTCCTACTGTACGCAGACTGTGAAGTGAGTATAAAGTTCGCTTTACCGCACTTGTATCGAAAATTGCTAGTATAAATGTATAAACGACCTTAAAAATGTAGCATTCATTTGACTAATGTGAAGAGCTCCAAACTCCTTAATGTGAATGCTTGTACCAACAGAGAGTTTCCTCCGGACGGCAACGCTGATCGGGTCCGTAGGTTTCTCGTTCGTCAAGGATAAACGAATAGACAGAACGTCGATGTACCAGGTATAGACTTGCCGGGGGCCACGAACGCTCCGATGACCCTGCGTGTAATATTCTCGGTGACGAGGCGAGGGCCGCCTCGAATTAATTGCGAATTCAGCGAAGCGCTTCCGGCCACCCTCCGCCCAATCTTTCGTCGGCTTCCCGGATCGAACCGAACTGTACGGCTCGGAAAGTTCCGGGTTCGGACGGTCCCTCGCTCGGGCAATAACATAATCATAATGAACGAACTCGTACACGACCTGATGGATGCTGACACCCGACTGGGGGGGCGTTAAGCTGAACGGGAAAAGAAGAACGACTCGATGGATTATCATTGTGAGTTTAAAGACGCTTCCATTAGCCGGTTTTTGTCAGGCCGTGAATCTTCGAGAATAGCGAACTAGATTCGTGAATCTAGAAAACATTGATTATTTTTAATTTCTGGGAGTATTTTTCTTTTTTATTCATGTTTTCATTTTTTTTCTTCATTTTATACACAAGGTGGTTTCATTTCATTTTCTGTAAATTATGAGTTCTATAAGCTCATAATTAAAATGAACTGCCGTGTATTTCGATGTATTTTTTTCCGGTGATTACGAATCCGCTGGCTTTTTTGGGGCTAAAGTACAGTGAGATATTGAGAGTCTTGATTTTCTTCACGAAAAATCGTATTTTTGGGATTTAAATGGAAAATGTTGGGTTGGGAGTAAAATAATTGTCATATTCGTGATCAGCGGGAAAAAGTATGTGGTATATAGCCTTGAAACAAAAAAAATCGATTGAACAACGATTTTTCACTTTTTGAGCCACTTTTGGAAAAATGTCGATTTTCATGATTTTCAAAGGTTGAAATCTCTGCTCCCAATTGAACTAGGAAAAATCTCAGGTGCCCATCGTGTTCTACGGGAAAAAATACACAAAATAGGGCTTTGTGCGAATTTTTAGAATCGTTTTATCGTGCCGTTCGAGGACGTTGAAAAATGGAATTTTTGATGAAATATTTTTTGTCGGTATGAAATGTTTTTTCCCGTTTATAAAATTAACTGCAACGTATTCCGACGTATTTGTGTGCGCTGAACATGAATCTGCTGGTCTTTTTGCGCGTAAGAGCAGTGGGATATTTGTGTCTTCGATTTTATGCACTGAAAACAGTTTGCTCTAACATGAAATCTCATTTTTTGGGATTAAAATCTGAAATATTGTGTTTGGAGCGAAATGAACGTCATATTCGTGATCATTCGTGTGTTTCTTTAGTGTGCGTCTTTAGACCCGGAAATGTCCTAGAAATCGTCGCTAAATATCCTCAAATTTCGTTCAGACCTTTTACTGGACGCCGTGATTTGAAAAAAAATATTTAATTTAAAAACAAAAAAAACTTTAGCCCCAAGTCATTCTCTGTAGATTGTGAGTTTATGAAAGCTTCTATTGGCCAATCTCCGACCGGCCGAGAATCTGTGAGAAAATCGAACTAGACTCGACCCGGTCGAACGGCGAGTAAACATTGATGTTTTTAACTTCGGGCAATATTTGTCTTTTTTTTTTTTTTTCAATTTTACTTTGTAAAAATAAGTTTCGACCGAAGATATTCTCCCGTCATATTCTCGATCTCTTGACTTTTGTCCACTGTCCGCGCGGCGAAGTGGAGTGTCGAAACGGGAGTTATTTTGAGAAACCTGCGAGGAATGTCGCGTCTCAATTCTCCGTCGGTCTCCGCGTCTCTCCGTCGCTTCGGGATTCATCATTGCATTTCCAAAGACACGAGTTCGCGAGAAATCTCTGCGGATTCGCGCTCGGCGATGAAACGGCAACACTTCATTGTACGGCGAGGATTTGCGCCTTCTCGGTCTCGTTTCCGAGGAGCGTCGAGTGAACGATCTCGAGACAACGTCCGACGAACGCTCGAGCTTTACCGCCGACCTTACGAGCCGCCCCGGCAAAACGGCGGGGATGAAACCTACGCGCCTCGGACCACAACGGCGTCTCGAGAAGTTAATTATATTATTTATGTGAGAGCCGAGCTGGGACAAGTCCCGGCGGTAATTGAACTGTTCGTCGCGGGGCAGTGAATTTATTAGACGGGAATCGATGCGAGAAATCATCGGCAGCGTTCGTTCGCAAAGTGGCTGGTTTTCGGTTTCGAAACTTATTTTTTAATGAAAATAATTCGTTTATTTTTCTGAATGCGTATGAATTTATTCAAATGTTCCAATTAGTTTCGGTTTTTGTGTTTTTTCACACATTTCTTCCATTAAATTTAAAAAAAAATGCAAGCTAATTGAAAGATCTGAAAAAAAAATTTCATTAAAACAATTAATCATTTTCATAAAAAAAAAGTTTCGTTGCCGGGTAATTTGGTAAACAATTATTTTTTTTGACTAATTTGTTAATAACATTTTGGAATTATCATTATGCAAAATTAATCTTTCCGGTACCTCAAGTATGCATGCATTTTTTTTTTTTTTTTATACCATCGAGAAGTACGTGCAATTTTCTCTTATTTTTCTCGAACTGTGCCTACCTACGATCTGCGAAACCTACGCGCCTCGGACCACAACGGCGGCTCGAAAAGTTAATTGAATTATTTATGTAAGGGCGGAGCTGGGACAAGTCCCGGCGCTAATTGAATTATTTATGTAAGGGCAGAGTTGATACAAGTCTCGGCGCTAATTGAATTGTTTATCGCGAGATAGAGGACTCATTTTTTTAGTGCATAGACGGGAACCAATGAGAAAGTAGCCTTCATTCAGAAAGTGATAATTCAGTGGTAATCACTAATTCGCGGTTTCAAAGCCGAATGAATTTTCGCATTCAATTATTTATCTAAGGGCAGAGTTGAGACAAGTCCTGGCGCTAATTGAATTATTGCATTCAATTATTTATATCTAAGGGCAGCGTTGAGACAAGCCCCGGCGCTAATTAAATTGTTTATCGCGAGATAGAGGACTCATTTTTTTCGGTGCATAGATCGGACCCAATGAGAAAGTAGCCTTCGTTCAGAAAGCGCCAATTCAGTGGTAATCACAAGTTCCGCGGTTTCGAAGCCGAATGAATAATCGCATTCAATTATTTATCTAAGGGCAGCGTTGAGACAAGTCCCGGTGCAAATTGAATTATTTATCACGAGACAGAGCATTACTTTTCTCAGTTCGTAGACAGGAACAAATGCGAAAGTAGCCTTCATTCAGAAAATGCCAATTCAGTCGTAATCACTAGTTCGCTGTTTCGAAGCCGAATGAATTTTCGCATTCAATTATTTATCTAAGGGCAGAGTTGAGACAAATCGCGGCGCTAATTGAATTGTTTATCGCAAGATAGAGGACTCATTTTTTTAGTGCATAAACGGGAACCAATGCGGAAGTAGCCTTCATTCAGAAAGTGCCAATTCAGTGGTAATCACTAGTTCGCTGTTTGGAACCCAAATGAATTTAGGATTCAATTATTTATCTAAGGACAGAGTTGAGACAAATCGCGGCGCTAATTGAATTGTTTATCGCAAGATAGAGGACTCATTTTTTTAGTGCATAAACGGGAACCAATGCGGAAGTAGCCTTCGTTCAGAAAGTGCCAATTCAGTGGTAATCACTAGTTCGCTGTTTGGAACCCAAATGAATTTAGGATTCAATTATTTATCTAAGGACAGAGTTGAGACAAATCGCGGCGCTAATTGAATTGTTTATCGCAAGATAGAGGACTCATTTTTTTAGTGCATAAACGGGAACCAATGCGGAAGTAGCCTTCATTCAGAAAGTGCCAATTCAGTGGTAATCACTAGTTCGCTGTTTGGAACCCAAATGAATTTACTATTCAATTATTTATCTAAGGACAGAGTTGAGACAAGTCCCGGCGCTAATTGAATTGTTTATCGCAAGATAGAGGACTCATTTTTTTAGTGCATAAACGGGAACCAATGAGAAAGTAGCCTTCGTTCAGAAAGCGCCAATTCAGTGGTAATCACTAGTTCGCTGTTTGGAACCCGAATGAATTTAGGATTCAATTATTTATCTAAGGGCAGAGTTGAGACAAGTCGCGGCGCTAATTGAATTGTTTATCGCGAGACAGAGGACTCATTTTTTGGTGTATAAACAGGAACCAATGCGAAAGTAGTCCTTCTCAAAGTGGGTAGCTCAAAGCCCGAAGGCGACCCAACATCGATTAGCTCTCCGCCGCCAGAGGATTAATACTTTTGCCTTCTGTATTACTGTTCCACTGTTCTCCGGTATCCGGCCACCGGGCACCTGTCCGGTGCAGCGTAGAGCTCCGAATCGGACGAGTCCCTTGTACCTGATTAATTCGCTTATTAGTTCCGCGTCGTCACCTTCGCTCGGCGAAAGTTACAATTTAATTACTATCCTCTATCCACAGCGATTGCGCTAATTGGAAGAGTTTTCTATTGTAAATTACTTACACCTCGGAAAACCGAAGAGCGTTAAGCAGGGTCGACTTTTCCTCTTCGATTACGCGCACGGATTACGCGACATCAAGTCAGAGTCCAACCAGGACTGCCTTGTAGAGACAAAAGAGGAAGAAGCGGAAGACTTAATTAAGGACCTCAGCAGTAGCAAAGACATTTTTAGGTACTTGAAAACCTAAGAATACAAAAATTGTTTCAAGTTAAAAATTGATTTTCTCTGGCCCGATTCTCCATGTAGAACACGCGTATCGCAGAAATAGAGACCTGCTCTATTGAGAGAAACGAACAAGATAAAACAAAAAACGTGGCCACTGAAGTCTTAACCTTACACAGTAAAATACACCGTAAAAATAAAGTGTACATTTAATGTACTGGAAATTGAAATTTGCTTACGTTACTTACATTAATTGAACATTAGTGTACTTTTATTGTAAAACAAAAATACGAGATATTAAAATGACAAATCTTTTGCCTGAAATTTACAAAAATTTCCACAAACGTCCACAATTTAACAAAAAACCTACCTACACAAGCGCGCTATCTACTTGTGTCCTGCTCTACGAATAACCCAAACTTCTTCAAAAATTCCGTCTTCAAGGGTACTCGGAACCTGATCTCATCCTACTGTGATATTGGGAACTAATGTGGATACGCTACATGAAACGAAAAACTTTTGTTATTGTTATTATTGTTTTTTTGTCTTTAAATCTGTACCATTCTCATTGTAAAAGGGCGTGTCCCGTAAGCAATAAATAAATAAATAAATAAAACTTGTCCATTTTACGAAGAGTCGGTCAGTTTTACTAATAGTTTTTGTAAAATTAACATCAAAATAATTGTGGACGTTTGTGGACAAAAAAGGTATGTTAAATGTACGAATATTGTGTACTGTGTAATTGAGGGCACTAACAAGAGCAAAAACATTTTCAGTTACTTGAAAAAACGGTTTTTTCCACTTACCCGAAACGACCCTCCGGCCCTATTCGCCATAGAGTGTTCTGTATACGCTCGGTAAAAATGAAGATCCGCTCTCTTAACAGCAACGAACACGACGGAGCGAAGCGCGATAGCGCTGGAGATCATAGGGCACTTAAGGTAGCTATGTCGCATCGGGCTTATTTCGCATAAGTTCGAGAAAAAAAAAGGAAAATTGAAAGTACTTCTCGATGGTATAAAAATCTGAAAAATGCATGCATCCTAAAGGTAACGAAAAGATTAATTTTGCATGATAATAATTAGAAAATGTTATTAACAAATTAATAAAAAAATAATCGTTTAACAAATTACTCGGCAACAAAATTTTTTTTATACACGTATGAATTTTTTCAGGTTGTCCAATTTTTCAATTTCAAACTGACTGAAGAAAGCGGGTTTGCACCGGAAAGCATAGGCTACTTAAGCCCTAATCAAGGGCATTGACAAGAGAAAACACATTTTCAGTTACCTTAAAAAACTGCTTTTCAATAAAAAACTGCTTTTTCCAAAAAAACTGCTTTTTTTTTAAACTGCTTTTTCCAAAAAAACTGCTTTCCGTTCCAACGACCTGAATATAATGTTTTTTAGACGCTCAGTGAAAATAAAGACCCGCTCTCTTAACAGCAACGAACGATACGGAACAAAGCGTGATAGCACCGTAGACTATAGGCTGCTTAAGCCTTAATTAGAGGCATTAACAGGACCAAACACATTTTCAGTTACATGAAGCAGTTTCTTTTTTCTAAAAAAAAACTGCTTTTTCCCCCCAAAAAACTGCTTTTTTCCCCCCAAAAAACTGTTTTTACCCCCAAAAAAACTGCTTTTTTTCCAACGACCTAAATATAGTGTTCTGCACGCGCTCAATGAAAACAAAGACCCGCTCTCCGACCAGCGACGAGCACGAGGGAGCGAAGCGCGACAGCGCCGGAGATCATAGGCCGCAGATCCATCAGCTCGTTTCGGGCTCGACGAGCCGTTGAGTTCAGTGACTGTGCGCAACGAGCCAAACGCATCGACGAGCGGCACGCAGCGGATTCGCGGGCGGACAAAACCGTCGCGGTGCGATTCGCAACCCTCCGCTTCCACCCCCGAAAAACATCCGGCCGGACCGCCAGCGCCAGCGGACGGCGAAGCGGCGCCCCGGAACGCTCACCGAAGCCGGACGGACGGAAAACTCCGGGAAGCAACGAAAGGTGGAGGCGTTTGCGGAAACTCGTGGCTCGCCGCCGAGCGGAGAACGCCGTCAGTGTGTCGCGCGTACGCGAGCCAGCACGGAAGCAGGGGATGAGCCGATCGTCGTGCTTTTTATTCAAAATACGCCGACGCAACGGCCGGCAACCGCGACTCGCGTAAAAGCCTCAGTTGACGCCGCGACGTCGCCGCGAGAGGCCGGCGAAAGCCGCACTCCGATTCCCGATTCGCCACACACCGAGCACAGATCGAACACTCGTCGTTTTTATTTTTGTTATTTTTTTTTCGTTTCATTTCCGTTCCTTAATTTTTTCGAGCAAAATAAATCGGTGCATTTTCTTCTTCATTACCAATTTCGACGATCTTTTCGCACCGATCGTGATTCACCCTCGTCGAACTTCGCTCGCAGTTTGCGATCGAATTTAAACATTTTTTTTTAGTTGAAAAACCTTATTGTCGAAATTAGGGCCAGCAGTTTTTTTTTTTTTTGTCGCGAATTTCGACGCTCTTCGTTGCTTTAATTTTTTTTATTTTTATTTTTTAATAGAAGAATATAATTTTTTTATGCGGCACTCTGGTGAAGACTCGGTTTGATCGGCGAAGGGGAAAGCCAATGCGCGAGTTCGACGAAATTCGGGAGTGTGTATTTGTATGTTTGTATGCATAATTGTTTCGTGCCGCGGCGCGATTTGATGCTGGCGAGGCGAGCTGACAACGTGAACTCGTGCCGGAGAATGTCGGTCGGGTTATCGTCGATAACGTAGCGGCGCCGAGGACGACCGGAGGGACGCAAACTGCAGAGAAGAGAAGAAAAAACATCGATCGATTGCACTCTTTTTCGCCGATGATCTTGTGAATCTTCCAGGCGAAAAGAGAATTCGGAAAAAAAATTAAATAGATTCACGCTTTTTCACCAATGACCTTATATATTTTTCCGGCGAAAAAAGGATTCTGAAAAAAGGTCGCGAAGATAGTCCAGATAGCGAGAATAGATCATCGCTTTTCCACCAATTATTATCTCAAATATCAAAAAAAGCAAAAAAGCAAAAAAAGAATTTTGAAAAAAGGTCGCAAAGATAATCGCGATAGCGAGAATAGATAATCGCTTTTCCAGCAATCTTCGTCTCATATATTTTCCCGGCGAAAAAATAATTCTGAAAAAAAGGTCGCAAAGATAGTCGAGATATCGAGAATAGAGAAAAGATTTTCCACCAATCTTCGTCTCATATATCTTCCCAGCGAAAAAAGAATTCTGAAAAAAAAAATAGTTCGCAAAGATAATCGAGATATCGAGAGTAGATAAAAGATTCTCGACCAATCTTCGTCTCAAGCATTTTCCCGACGAAAAAACAATTCCGAGAAAAAAAAATAGTTCGCAAAGAAAGATCGAGATATCGAAAATAAATAAACGATTTTCCACCAATGGTCTGATATATTTTCCTGGCGAAGAAAGAATTCTGAAAAAAAAGAACGAAAAACAAACTAGACCGGAGAAAGATAATCGAGGTATCGAGAATAGATAAACGATTTTCCACTAATATAAAATCATCGTCTCATATATTTTCACAGAGAAAAAGTAATTCTGAAAAAAATAAAAAACGAATAAAAAAAATTACATCGCAAAAAATATCGAGATATCGATAATATATAAACGCTTTTCCACCAATAAAACCAGCCAAAAAAGAATTCCGAATAAAAAAAAAAAAAAATAGGTCGCAAGGATAAGCGAGGTATCGAGAAAAGGGGTAAGCGAACCCGAAACTACGGCGATTGAAAACGAACACACGAAGTTCCATGCGCGATATGGATACGTAAAGAAAAACTCTTGTCTCGGGGGATAAAGCCAACAAAGAGGTGCTCTATTCGCGACTCCGCTGCGTCGAACAACGGGAGAAGCGTCGCCTCGACCTATCTCGACTTTTACCGCCGCGCGGAAACTCCGCTGTGTCGCTGAGAAAAAAAAAAAAAAAAAAAGCCCGACATCGGCGACACGGAAAAAGTCTCTATTTATATTCGACATTGCAGGACCGAGTGACGCAACGGCGGAGGTAAATGGCAAAGCAAAAATACGCGAGAATTTTTCTCGAGCATCGCGCGCCGAGGACCGAGGATGGAGGATTAGAGAGAAATAAAAAATTTGCCGCAACACGCTTTCCCCGGAATGTCGGAAGGAAAGATAAAATTCTGGAATTTTTGTAACGAAACTCTTCGACGCTACCGCACGGCGACCTCGAATTAAATTTCGAAGAGTCGAAAGGATAAAAAAATTAAATAAAAAATAAACAAAAGTTTGCGACGCTCGGCTCTCGAATTTGTCGGCCAGCTCGGCGAGCCGCGAGAGTGCGAGCTTGAAATTAAATCACGACCGAGAGAAGCTCGAGGGAATCTTCAAGGATCTCGGGGAAAGCTCCGAGGGAAAATTCCAAGAATCGCAACCAAAAAAAGTTCGAGAAGAGCTTCAAATTTACGGTTCTCAAGTTTTTCCACTATCGGAGCCGACGACCCGACTTTTAGTTGAATTTCGAGAAAAGCTCAAGGAAAGCTCTGAACAAACTCGAGTCAAGCTCCGAGGAAAATTTCAAGAATCACAACCAAATAAAGTTTGAGAAGAGCTTCAAATTTACAGTTTTCGAGTTTTTCCACTATCAGAGCCAACGACCCGACTTTTAGTTAAATTTCGAGAAAAGCTCGAGGAAAATTCCAAGAATCACAACCAAAGAAAGTTCGAGAAGAGCTTAAAATTTACGGCTCTCGAGTTTTTTCACTATCGGAACCAACGACCCGACTTTGAGTTTAATTTCGAGAAAAGCTCGAGAAAAGCTTTTAAAAAAGCTCAAGTCAAGCTCCGAGGAAAATTCCAAGAATCACAACCAAAGAAAGTTCGATAAGAGCTTCAAATTTACGGTTCTCGAGTTTTTTCACTATCAGAACCAACGACCCGACTTTGAGTTTAATCTCGAGAAAAGCTCGAGGAAAGCTTTAAAAAAGCCCAAGTCAAGCTTCGATCAAAATACCAAGAATCACAACCAAAGAAAGTTCGAGAAGAGCTTCAAATTTACGGCTCTCGAGTTTTTTCGCGAAAAAATTTCGAGAAAAGCTCTAAAAAAACATCGATCAAAACTTAAAAAAAAAAAAAAAAAAAGTCAGCCGTCCGATTTCTGGTAGCTGTTGGCCGCACGGTGCTCCGAATTTGAATGAACTCTCGGAAGCTCACTTTTCTTTTGGCACCTGCTCGGAGCGTAAATCGTCGAGAGGATTAAGCCCGGAGACCCCGCGAGGCATAAATTTGAGATTCTTGCAGTGGAAGCTTTTTTTTTTTTTTGTAAAATTTACGACGCGACAGTAATTAAAATCGGCCGGCAGAAGCGGAGCGGACGAACGATAGGCTGCTTCGGAGGAGCGGAGTGGATTTCCGCGGAGTTGACATCGGTCGCGTGTGGCGACTCGGAGTGGAAACTTGGCTCGTCGAGTCCGCCAAGAGTTCTTCGCCGCGGCGTATCGGCGCCATCGGCTTTTCTGGCTTGAGACGGCACCGGAAACTTTTACAATGTCGCGGTGCTCCAAGAATGCACGCGGGACAACAACGAGACACGAGACGACAGCGACGTAGCGAACATTTATTTCTTCCGAGCGTAAACTGCAAAAGGACAGTGACGACGATTGTACATTCATGTGACAAATAATTCTTCGCTTCGGAGTATCGATATTTATATCGAAATAATAATTTTTTTTTTACATAAAAAAATAAGATTAATGAACTAAATAAAAGTCGTCGTAATAAGTCATCGAAGGGAGGAACATTAATTTCATTCGAGCGTGAGATTTGAGCGGACGATGACGATCGTACATTCATGTGACAAATAATTCTTCGCTTCGGAGTATCGATATTTATATCGAAATAATAATTTTTTTTTTCTTGAAAAAATTATATTAAATAAAGGAACATTAGTTTCATTCGAGCGTAAAATTCGAGCGGACCGTGACGATTGTACATTCGTGTGACAAATAATTCTTCGTTTCGGAGTATCGATATTTATAGCGAAATAATATTTTTTTTTACGTAAAAAATAATATTAAATAAATGAAAAAAAGTCGTAATAAGTCATCGAAGGGAGGAACATTAATTTTGTTTGAGCGTAAACTTTGAGCGGACCGTGACGATTGTACATTTATGTGATAAGTGACTCTTCGCAACGTCGAATCGATATTTACATCGAAATTATAATTTCCTTTTAATAAAAAAATATATATATTAATAAATAAAAAAGTCACAACAGCCACGCAGAGCGCGCAATTATCAACTAAGCGAATTCGTCCGGAATGAGTGATTAAAGGGAGGAACCTAAATTTCTTCCGAGCTTAAAAACTTTAAACGGACCGTGACGACGATTGTACACTTATGTGACAAATAACTCTTCGCCTCGTCGTATCGATATTTATATCGAAATAATTTTTTTTTTAATATAAAAAGAAAATAATAAAAAATAAATAAAAATGTCGAATTCACCGAAAGTGAGAAAATTGCCACCGAGGCCGAGGATCACCTTGCCGGTACCGGGCCAGTATGGCTTTTATCCACAGACCCCGATGAGCTACGCGCAGACTCCGTACGGTCAAACGCCGATGCCCATGACACCGGTGTCGGGCCAGCCCAATGTCATGTACACCAATAAAGCCAGCGAATTCATGTTCGCTCGTTTCAAAGGGATCAAAGACTTCACGAAGTCCGGCTTGAGCGTCGGCGAGAAGAGCGCTTACTGGCTCTACGCGAGGGTAATTATTTGTCAGCGTTGTTTGCCGTATTAAATTTACTAACGAACCGATAACGTGCGACGCTTGTTTTAGTTAAAACTTAGTTAAAATAATTAAAATTTCGTTAAAATATTTAAAATTTAGTTAACATATTTAAAATTTAGTTAAAATAGTTAAAATTTAGTTAAAATAGTTACAATTTAGTTAAAATAGTTAAAATTTAGTTAAAATAGTACATTTCGATACGAGTGCGAGAAAACTTTTTCTGACGAGTGTGAGCTTACAGCACAAGCCGAAGGCGAGTGTTGCAATCACACGAGTTCAGAAAACGTTTTCCGCATGAGTATCGAACAAAATTTGATTTCACAAGGTGTGAAAATGGGGGTTTTGGATATTTTAAAAATATTTAAAAATTACACGTTGCTTGGAAGGTCGCCATTTTGTTATTTCTTTTTCTTTCGAATTTGTACCAGATCATGCGATAGTCACACTTGCACTGATCAATCATCTTTTTGGTTTTTTGTTTCGGATGGGTAAAAGTCTGGAATCACGATCGCAGTCGCAGGACCTTTTTTCCAGTGCTCGAAAATGAAAGCGCGTAGCGCCCTCAATTTATTTATATCGTGCTCCAAAAAAAGTGCCGAGCACCTGCAAGTATCAATAAATAAGTGGAAAAGAGACCGATGTTGAAATATTTAATAGAACTACTTAATAGAATTTAAAAGAATTTAATAGAAATCTTTGTTTTGACTAGAAGACTGCCTTAAGGGCTTGCCGGACCTTCCAGTTTTACCGACGAAAATAGGCGATTTCTGAGTTTTCACTATTCGTCGTTACTATGCGACGCATTCAATCAAAATTCGACTGCACACCGAAGCGTTTATGTCAATATCATAATCCTGTATGATTTGATGCATATGTGTAGCATATTAACAATGCTAAGTCGGAACTGAAAAATCGTCTAGGTCCGTCGGTAAAACAGGTAAAGCAGGTTAAAAAAGGAAAAAAAAAACCGCTCCGACTGAAATATGTCTCTGCCAGAAGCAACTCCATCCGATAAAATCTACCGCATTGAAGCTCTACCACAGAAAAAAATGCGGATATAAAAATAAAACTACCGGAATGTGCCGGCAGATTTTTTTCCCCAGAGTTTTATATTCAGTCCGATAAAGCTTTTCAATTTTTATTGCGGAAGGGCTTAGTTTTTACCCCGGAAGGGCTTAATTTTTATTCCGGTGGGATTTAATTTTTCTTCTGGCAGAGACTTCGATAATAACGGCGGTAGAATGAATCCCATGTCGGGGTTGTTTACGGGGTTGAATTCACTAACGAACCGATTACGTACGACTCTTGTTTGGTTAAAATGACTGAAAAAAATATTTATTTGTTTACTCTGCTGGTTTGCCAATTTTTTTCAACGAAAGACAATAGTCGTCTTTTGTCTTTCGCGATGCGATCACACGCGAACTCTCTTCGGATCACTCCAACGGGATATGTCTCTGTCAGACGCAACTCCACCCGACAATCTCTACCGCATTGAAATTCTACTCCAAAAACTACCACAGCAAAAAAAAAAAAGAAAAAACGCCGAAATAAAAATAAATCTCTGGAATGTGCCGGCAGAGTTTTGCTTCCATTCCCGCAGAGTTTTATATTCACTTCGGCAGAGATTTTTTATTATTAATTATTAATTATTATTCCGTCTGGGTTTAATTTTTCTTCTGGCAGAGACTCCGATCGCTAAAGGGCGACACGAATTTCCGGGGCTAGTCAATCGGTCTTAGGGTCGAATTTGAAGCCGTTAGTTTGAACTTAAGATTGCTCTTGAGCTCGAACTTAAGATCGAACTCAAACCACAATCGAATTTGGGTTCGGACTTAAGTCCAAATTTAAAATCAAACCTAAGCACGAAATCAAGTTCGAACTTAAGATCGAGTTTCAGTTCTAACTTAGGATCGAACTTAATTAAGATCAAACTTTAGCACGGAATCACGTTCGAACTGATATTTCGATCTTAGGTTCAAACTTAAGATAGATTTTAAGTACACAATGAAGTTCGAGCCAAACTTCGATCTCAAGAGCCATCGTAAGAATGAATCACATGTCAGGGTTATTTACCGGATAAAATGTACAAACGATTCTTGTTTATTTAAAATGACTGAAAAAAATTAATTATAATTGGTATTTGTTCATGTGATAGTTTGCCCATTTTTTTTTTCAACGAAAGACAAATAGTCGTCGTTATCTCTTGGGGTTCGCGCGGGATCACATCGATGGTGATACGTCTCTGCCAGACGCAACTCCACCCGATAATCTCTACCGCATTGAAACTTTACCATAGCAAAAAAAAAAAAATGCCGGAATGAAAATAGAACTCAACCGGAATGTGCCGGCGGAGTTTTACTTTTACTCCCGCAGAGTCTTAGCAAAAAATATAAAAATGAAAAAGCGGTAGAGCTTTTTTATTTTTATTGCGGAAGGGTTTAATTTTTTTTGTGCCATGAACTGCGATCGTTAAAGCGAGACGCGAATTTCCGGGGCTAGTCGATTGGTCTTAATAATAATGGCAATAATGGCAATAATGGCAAAAAGGGCAATAATGGCAATATCGGTAATAATGGCAATAATGGTAACGGTATGGATAATAATGGTGGTACAATGAATCACGGATTAACATCCCGCAATTTGCGTAGGTCAGTTCATGGAGCAAGAGGTGGTTCACCCACATTTTCCTGTTCGCAATCGTCCTCTTGTACAGCGTCGCCGGTGCATTTCTCTTCATCTACTTCGAGGGAAGAAACGAAGAGTCGGTACTGCTCGACATTCGGAAAGACAGGTGAGGCAAATGCGCTTTACAGTAAAGAATACATTAAACATTTTTAAAAGTTTGTGGTCCAACTTGTTTTGTCCACAAACGTCCATAATTATTATTAATAATTTTTTAATATTTTTAAGATTGACAAAAAAATTTGTAAAACGGTCGTTTTTTTTGTGTAAAATTAACAAGAAAAGAATTCTGGATATTTGTGGACAAGAAACATTGTTACTTTTTTTTAGTGTCTACTTAATATTTTCTTTCATTATTTAATATTAATTTAATATTCGTTACAATTCGAGAAAAAAATGATGAATATATTTTATTATTGTTATAAATATATATGTATACACACTTTCGCATACACTTTTTTGCTCGATTGGGTCAACGATCAAGCGTGCGAGCAATCGTTTGGCAAACGGCTCTTTTACTGGCGCGAAACTGGGTATTTTTTTAATATGTCTATCGTCAATATGGACCGGAGCCAGATGATGTAGGTTCCGAAGGAAAAAAAAAATTTGGCACTTGCTCGGCGTGACCGGCCGATATTCCCGCGAATATTGCCGTCCGACCGGGCCCGATGAACAATCCCAGTTGGATCAGCACATCTAGCCACGATTCCGGAAGTTCGAAGATTTACGCTTTCACCAAAATCCAATCTCCTCTATCATACTTTAGTATATTTGTTATCATCGTCGTACGTTTTTATGTCGAAAACGTAATACCCTCCCAAACGCGTTATTTTTTTTTATTGACAACTCGCTTCCCGCTCGTTGTGGATATTATCGTTCTCCTCGGCCTCGTTTTACGTTTGCCCATACAAAGCTGTCCCACATTGAAATAAAGTATATTGATTTTATTTTTTTATAAATTAAATACGGGCGTCGAAAATATTTTATTCGTATATTATATATTTTGAAAAATTGTTTGTTTGTCCTAATCATTTTGAAACCATGCATATTGATAAATATACTTTTTATCACACATCAAATATAGACGTCGAATGTATTTTATTTATATTTTTCATGTTTCGAAAAGTTTCTTTTTTGTTTGTTTATCTCAATAATTTCGAACCTGGTTTGAAAATCTCATCTTGCAACCTGAAGTGCCTAGTTGCTGATATGAAGTAATTTCCGCTCGAAAAATTCGTTTTCCGGTCGAAAAGGGCATCCTTCCGGTATGACGTTACTTCCGGTCGGAAAATGAGATTTTAAAACCGGGTCTGACGCATTTCCAGCAAATCACTGAAAAATTAAATTTTCGGTTTCCAAGTTTCACTGTTGATGCGCCCGAGCCACAACAAGCTGCCCACATGTGTAAAGCATTGTATTTCAATCGTATACAATATATACACAGTTTATTAAATTAAAAATATATCTTCGAAAAACATAAACATCCCACATATTCTAAAACATAGTTTTAGAATATGTGGGACATATTTTAACAAAACAAAACATATTTTCAACGTTTTAAACACATTTTAAGTATTCCAAATATATTTTAACCCTTCAAGTACCGGCGACTTTTTGCCGATCGCAAACAATCATGCCTTCGTATGAGCACAAAAACGATACGAATGTTCGTGATAACATTTCTTCTACGTTATGAAAAAACAACACTTCAAGGTGCGTCTGTAAATTTTTACAGATTTTTTTTAGCACATTAACTTGTTATTCGAATCGTTCGAAGGTTGCGTCTTGGCAAATTCTAGGTCCACGTTGAACGCGCATCCGGTACGTGTAGGGTTAAACATTTCAAAAATATTTTAAAAATTTAAAATATTTTCAGTATTTTAAATATTTTAAATATTTTAAATACTTTAAATATTTTAAATATTGTTTAATCATTTTAAATACATTTTTCGCCACATTTCCAACACAAGTTTCAGTTCCACGTGCTCGAGATAATGAAAATACTACAACAGTTCAATTTTCGCGTTTCCATCGATCCAATCTCCGCCTTTTTTTTCACGGTACACACAACCGGCCCCTCGCCCTCCCGCCGAGGTAATAGTCTCGTCGTCTGGCCTCTCGGGATGCGAACTGTGCGAAGGAAATCGTTTTTCGCACAGAAACCGCCCGACGATAAGCCGGCCGAATGGAACTCGCGTGTCTACGAGCCCAGTCGCGTATGTACAACGGCGCTAGGAGGGCCGGCGGAATCGAGTCAGGGTTTCGATCGATTTTCCCTCCCGGACCCTTGACTGAATAATTCACCCGCTGCAAGGCCAGTGCACTTTCTTGACTCCGTACGCTCCGCGATAACTCGAGAATCCACACCCGCCACATTATCGCCCGCCCAGTCGTCTTCGCCTCGTCCCCGATAAATTACAAAATTATTTAACCCCTTCATCCGTCTAAATATTTTTGCAGCCCGTGCAGAACCATTCTCGCTCGTAACGACGACGACGACGGGGACGAAGAGAAAATTCGCTCGACGGATCCGCTTTTAGGATTTCATTGCCGGCCGCCGGCCACGCTATATTTCGAGGGTCGATCGTAATCGTCCTAACGACGTTTTCTCTGACAATACGTAATAAAAAAAAGAAAATGTATGCAAAAACCTCCCACCCTCACCCTCTGACCTTCGTGCAACTTTAACTTCTCCAGCGCCCGCGTTCCCATTCCATCCGACCGATTAGCGAAACGCGATGATACGTGCAACATGCATCCTTCGATTATGTGTGTTTGTGTGTTGTGTTTTTTTTTTTTTTCGGAGTTACAACGTGGCAATGGCGAATGCCTGATTGTCGACACTCATGGTGAATGCCTGATTGTCAACAGAAACGTTACTATACAGAAGATACGGGACTTCTGCGTCGACAAAGCCCTCTTCGCCAATGTCGAACTGTGGCGAGGGAAAGTTGCCAACGAACTGATGACCTACGAGTCCCAGCTTTGGACCCACTTCAAGCACGGAATCAACGATCAGGGCGACAGGATATGGACCTTCTGGAACGCTGTTTTTTACTGCGGCACCATTTACACGACGATCGGTGAGTTATTTTTTTTGGGAGCTTGGATTCATCGACAAATTGCTCGAACGGCACATTTCAATTTCTACCACTCATAACTCTACCAAATAAAAAGTCTATCAGATAACAAGTCTATCAGATAGCAACTTTATTAGGTAGCAACTCTATCAGATAACAACTCTATAAAATAACAACTCTATAAAATAGCAACTCTATAAAATAACAACTCTATAAAATAACAACTCTATAAAATAACAACTCTATAAAATAACAACTCTATAAAATAACAACTCTATAAAATAACAACTCTATAAAATAACAACTCTATAAAATAACAACTCTATAAAATAACAACTCTATAAAATAACAACTCTATAAAATAACAACTCTATAAAATAACAACTCTATAAAATAACAACTCTATAAAATAACAACTCTATCAGGTAGCAACTCTATCAGATATTAACTCTATCAGGTAGCAACTCTATCAGATAATAACCCTACCAGATAACGACTTCACCAGACAACAACTCCACCAGATAACAACTTTACCAGATAACAACTCTACCAGAAAACGACTCCACCAGATAACAACACTACCGGATAATAATTCTACCAAAAAAGACAGCTCTGAAAATTCGACCGAAATCAGAGGCACATTTACATCTCCACCACTCGCAACTCTACCAGAAAACATACATATAGAACTCTACAACTCTATCGAAATCTCTGCCAGACATTTAAAAAACTCTACCAGAATCAAAATAAAATTCTACCGGAATGGAAATAAAACTTCCGTTTTTGTAAATTTTCTGGTAGAGATTTTGATAACAATAACACGGTAGATTTGGTATTACTAACACGGTAGATTTGGTATTACTAACACGGTATAGTTGTAATATGGTAAAGATGCTTGCTGGTAGAGTAGTGAGCGGTAGAGATGTAAATGTGCCGAATCAAAATAATACTCTACCGGAATAAAATCCTAGACGGTAGCCTTGTATTCCAGTAGAGTTGTATTTCAAGTCCGGTAGATTTTTTTACTTTCTGATAGAGATTTTGGTAGAGTTCTAATACGCTAGAGTAGTAATATGGTAGAGATGTTTCCTGGCAGACTTGTTATGTGGTAGATATGTAAATGTGCCAAAAGAATGTGTAAACGGCAGCGCCATCCGTTTGTCACGTAAAAAGATATTACGGGTGACCATATCACCCGCGCGGCAATATCACCCGACTTACCCCAACATTTTTTCCCCCGAGCGGAGACTGTTCACGAGGGAACCATTCGGGATTCAACATAGGAAGCGATTCTTAGAAATTCTTGATTAAAGAAATTTCACACTTGGAAATAAATTACGCAATTGCGAGCGCACCGGTGACACTTCGCGTGTCAAACTTTCCCATGGAATTCCTCAGTTAATAACACGATTATGCAAAAACCCAGTGAGTCATAAAAATGCATGCAATTTTTTTTTTTTCTTTATTTCTCGATTCTCGTATACGTCACGAGGATTATTCAAGCGTATGTGGCGAATGCAATACAGTTCTTTTCGCGTTTCCGAACGAGGACACCCACGCACGGGGACGTCATCGTGCACACTTCGACGCGCTTCACCCATTTTTGAATTGCACAATCGACATTGCCACTACACGACAGTACGCGAGAAAGAATTTTTACTCAAATTTGTCGAGTGGTTGAATCGGGTCGAGGATCCTCAACCTAATCGAGAGTTCCAGGAAAATTATGACGGATACTTAATTAACATGTTTGAAACTCTTTTGACACCATTATTTATTTATTTTCTTTTTTCTTTGAACTAAAATTTAATCTTTATCATTTTTGTTACACTATCGATGTTTCGAGTTTATTTTGTGATGGATGCATTTTTTAAAATTAATTTTCTTTTCTTCCTTCTGTTGTTAATTTTTGTTTCTTTTTTTTTTTCTTTAATGCCCAAATTTCGATCGCTGTTCAGAGCCCAAGAACATACGTTCCGCGATTGTTTTGAGACGTCTATGTGCATTTGTCATTGCTAACTCGTCGGACGCACATGGCGCAGAATCGCGGTCGACGTTTCTCATGCGGATTCCTGGACAACAGAATCACGTATAGCTTGTAAACCACAGGCAGACTAATTCGCGGTGCAAAATAGGTCAGACGAACAGCGACAATTCAATGAATTTAAAAACAAAGCTTCAATCAACGATCTTTGTTACCAGGCGAGAACTCACGAGCTGCGTCGCGTTGTCTCGTCCGATAGTCCCATCACAAGAAATTGTAGAACTTTAATTTTTTCAAAATACAAAACATAAAAAATAATATCGAAAAAATCTATCGCAAGTAATGAAACTCCTTTATTTCTTTCGTTCAATGATTTTAACAAAAAGTTTATAACTAATTACTTTAATTATTTAATTATTTTTAACTAATAAAAATAACAAAAACGTGAATGCCTATAATTGGTGATAAAATTGAAATGTGTAGAAGTATAATTTTTAAAAAACTTGCGAAAAGAGCGGAACTTCTTCTTTGAGAAAGCATTTTCTGTATTGCTGGCTTTCTCGTAGAGGAAACTTGGCGAATAAAGGAACGTTATGAGATATTTCCATATGACAATTTCGACCTGCGATTTTTATGAGGAAGCCATATGAAAGTCTCACTTTGTAAATGTTACGAGGAAGCGATATGAGAATTGCAATTTTCAACTTTTATGAAGAATCGATATGAAAATTTCTATTTCCAATTTTTCTCAATGTCGTCTTCGTGTTTGACTTTTACGCAAAACGACTGACCGATTTAGGTGCGGTGCGAAAAATACAACAACCTTGCGCTTGACTTTCTCGGAACTTGTGTATGAGGAAACACAAATACAAAACATTTAAAAAATCGAAACTAACGAAACCCCTTTATTTCTTTCGATCAATGATTTCAACAAAATAGTTTGGATGACCTATAAATCGATGTACTTATTATTATTACGTATGCGAGACAACCCCTTTTTACAATGTTCTTTACATGTGTTTTCGGTGTTGCAAGTTTAATAAAAACTTTATTTTTTTTAAATTTCAACGAAAAAGAAAACGCTTTTTGGTTCGCACTTTCGGGCGAAGTTGCGAGGAATCGGTGTTCGATAAACTTTAATATTTTTCCTGTCACCCACGCGAATTCGCAAAAGTACTGATTAAATCGGCTCGACATCGTCGTCGCCGGGCCGGCAATTCGTGGAAAGTAAGACAGACATCCGAAGACGCTCCACGCTCCGGCAAGCCCCCACGCATACTATTTCGAGTATGTCACAGTTGCGTAATATTCAGAAGTCGTACAGGAAGACGAGAGGAAGATACGAATTTTAGCGAAATATCGTACCGCGGTGGTCATTTGCGGCCGCGCGGCTCACCGAATCCTCACGGGCGCAAGATAAAAAGAATTTATTTTCGTACGATACTTTTCGCGAATCGTCTTTCGGCCTGTCCGACGAAAAATGATGTACGAGCGTACGCTTCTCGTTTCTCACTGTCCGACGTACCGCATTATTATACAACTTTTTCGGCCGTCGGTTAAATAACAATGAATCAAATTTAAACAGCTTTTCTTCTAAATCGGAATTTCTCAAAACCTGATCAATGTGGACAGAAAGAACGTTTCAGTTTGTTTTTTTTTATAACGAAATAATTTAGTAGACATTTTTAATAGATTTTGAATAGACAAATTTAATAGACATTATTAATAGACAAATTTATAAGAATAATTTAACAGACATTTTTCACGTATTTACACAGTAAAAAAAGTTTGTACTTTTTGCAAGAACTTGTTGTACACAAACGTCCATAATTTTTTACTTGTTAATTTTCTAGTTTTACAAACGAAAGTACAAACTAAAATTGTTGAAGACCCGGGAAATAAAGGGACGGGTTTGTATATTCAGTTAAGTGACAAATGAGTTTGTCACTTATTTAACGAAATTATTTTTACGAAATTTCGCATTCCGATTTACGAAACTATTTTTTACTGTGCGCGCACCCAGAAAGATTATTCATCTGTCGGATGTCCCGCAAATAGATAGTTATTTAATTCCCAAAAATGTTTATTTAATTCCTATAAATGTTTATTTAATTCCCATAAATCTTTATTTAATTCCCATAAATGTTTATTTAATTCCCATGAATCTTTATTGAATTCCCATGAATCTTTATTGAATTCCCATGAATGTTTATTTAATTCTCACAAATTTTTATTCAATTCCTATAACTGTTAATTTAATTCCGATAAATGTTTATTCAATTCTCATAAATGCTTGTTTGATTCCCACAAATGTTTATTTAACTCCCATAAATATTTATTTAATTCCCATAGATATTTATTTTATTTATTTACACATTTATTTGCGAGTTGGGTGGCAAATTGAAAAATAAGTTTGTAGCTGGTTCGTTGAGTGCATAACGGGTCCGATGTCTCTTCCTCGAGAGCGATAAGTTGCTATGGTATCGCAGGTGTATCGTGAAATCGGAAAGTTGGAAGCTTTTATCGATACATCTTATAATGGACCATTATTAAATTTCCACCGTGAACTACTTGAAGCGAGGGAACGGAGTCGGGAAACAGGAGCGGAATGTGAACCATAGTATGCAGCAAGGAACGAGGCAAGAGTCGAGACTGGGTCGAGAGCGACGCGGCGATTAAGCTACGTACCGCGCAGAATATCCCGTCCGTACGCTTTTAATATAAAGTATGCGGTGTTGGAGTAGTCCAGTCTTCCGGATGAGGCTCTTTCCCTACAGCAGCTCTTCGTTAAGGCAAAGCCCTTTAGAATTAAGGACGAGTAAAACACCGGCTGTTCTCGCGCTCAGTCGGTAACCAATTATCTTCCCAGTCATGTCTTCGAGACTGTTAATATTTTTGACAGAAGCAAATTAGGTTTTGACAATCGAAAGATTGACGCCTGAAAACCTAATTTCCTTCTGTTCGAAACATCACCAGTCTCAAAGGAAATAGGGAATGCGCTTCTTTACCGAACGCGATATTGCGCACTAAAAAAATTTTGTTTGAAAATTACTGAACGCTATTGAAAGCTTTTTTTGCATAAACTGTTTCGGAAATTTCAAACGCATGTGCGTTGTAATTTTACAGTGAAATTTTTGTTTTTTTAATGACAATTGTTGTGAATTTCAGGGAAAAGATTTGTAATTTTAATATCTGGTATTTGAATTTTACAAAAAAAAAGTACATTAATGTTAATTTAATGTAAGTAATGTAAGCAAACTTTCAAGTTTCGGTACATTAAATTTCCTATTTATTTTTACAGTGCAGATGCGCTTAAGGCGAACTGCAACAGCTCGGTCGGTAACAAAAACTACAATCCGACATTTTCTAAGGCGGTTAATTTTTAGGGAAAAATACGAAAACGGTAAAACATACGCAATAATTCTGCACTATTCTCATCATTTTCCCAATAAATAAAAAGCTTAGGAAATTCTTGCGTTACGAAATTGTAGCTATCTCTCTCGCACTCACAGCGGTTACACTTCACCTTAAGATGGGCCAAAAGATTTTAAATAATTGAATTTCTTAACCCGAATTCGATTGGTAGAGAAAAAACATTAGACAACTCGTTTCACGGATGCCAACGACTTTCGATCAACGGTAAATTCGTACATGAACGATGAACAATAAACAAATAAATAAACGAACACTCATCACGGTCCCACCGACCGGATAGATGTGCCTCTTTAAATAAACATCGTAGTCAACCCAAAGCAATTTTATTGAATCAACCGAACGATCTCCCCCCCCCCCCCCCTCACCCAGCGCCAGACTCTGACTAATCAAATCCTAGAATCCTGTAATCCAATGTTGTGACCCGGAGCTCCGAAAATTGGCAGCGAGTTATCCTCAAATTTGCCCAACCCGAAAAAACACCTTTCCGACTTTGCACAATTGTGCGGATGCCGCTAGCCATCCGCACACCACTAACTTTTCCTTCTTTCTTCTTTGAACTAAATTTTAAGATTTAGCATTTTTTTTTTTTGCTCTATCGATGTTTTGAGTTTATTTTGCGACGGATGCATTTCAAAAATTTATTTTTCTTCTCTCCCTTTTGTTATAATTTTTTTTTGTTTTTGTTATTATTATTTTTTTTTTAATGCCAAAATTTCGATAGCTGTTCAGAGCCCAAGAACATACTTAATCGTGATCAACCCGAAACAATTTTATTGAATCAACCGAACGTTCTCCCCCCTCAGCGCCAGACTCTGACTAATCAAATCCTAGAATCCTATAATGCGACGTTGTGATCCGGATTTCCGAAAATTGGCAGTGACTTATCCTCAAATTTGCCTGACCCGAAAAAACACCTTTCCGACTTCGCACAATTGTGCGGATGCCGCTAGGTCCGCATCGGTTAGAAGAGGGAGTTGGGAGGCTTTAGTGTGTATGTGTGTGTACATACGTATTAGGGTGGTTGGGGGGAGGGGGTTGGGGGTGGTTCAGAATGTACGAAAAGTTATCGATTTTCCGTACAGCGAAGAGGAAGAAGCTCTGGAGCAGAGTAGCGAGTTTCGGGTAGGGATGTGGTCGGACGTGGGAGGTCAGGTCGTAAAAGCGTTGCGGGCGAAGACTCTTCTACGGGGGTAAATGCGCGTCCGCAGCAGCGTGCACCGCCGTCCGACTCGGCAGCGCGACGCCGAGGGTGTAATATCGGCGGGTTCGCGAATAGTGCAACGCCGGCTGGCCAGTAGGGTTGCGAATATCCCGGTGTGAGCCGGGCGGTTCGATACCATCAGCGCGACACTGACTCACTCTCGTCGGCGTCCGTTGGGCTGCCGCTGCGGCAAAACCAGCCCCATAGGCGGGAGGGTGGTTGCACCAAGTTGCGGATAAGCCGGGTACGCGAGCGAACCGGAAGTGGCACAACGGGACGGAGTCGCGTAACAATCGGATCGAAGGGTGGAGATCGGAAGAGGAGACTCTTCGTCGAGAAGATCCGCAGCATCTTCCGGTGGTCTTCGGTCCATCGAGAGTTTCGGCCGCGGGCGAACCGGAAGTGGCACAACAGGCCGGAGTCGCACAACAATCGGATCGAAGGGTGGAGATCGGAAGAGGAGAATCTTGGTCGAGAAGATCCGCAGCGTCTTCCGGTAGTCTTTAGTCCATCGAGAGTTTCGGCCGCGAGCGAACCGGAAGTGGCACAACGGGGCGGAGTCGCGTGACATTCAAATCGAAAGGTGGAAATCTGGAGAGGAAGATCTTCGTCGAGAAGATCCATAGCGTCTTCCGATAGTCTTCGGTGCATCTACACTTCCAGTCGCGAGGGAACCGGAAGTGACACAACGAGCCGAAGTCGCGTAACATTCAAATCGAAAGGTGGAAATCTGGAGAGGAGGGTCGTCGTCGGGAAGATCCGCAGTGTCTTCCGGTAGTCTTCGGTGCATCGACAGTTTCAGCCGCGAGGGAACCGGAAGTGACACAACGAGCCGAAGTCGCGTAACATTCAAATCGAAAGGTGGAAATCTGGAGAGGAGGGTCGTCGTCGGGAAGATTCGCAGCGTCTTCCGGTAGTCTTCGGTGCATCGACACTTTCAGTCGCGAGGGAACCGGAAGTGACGCAACAAGCCAGAGTCGCATAAAATTCAGATCGAAAGGTGGAGATCCGGAGAGGAGGATCTTCGTCGGGAAGATTCGCATCGTCTTCCGGTAGTCTTCGGTCCATCGGCACTTTCGGCCGCGACGGAGAGGAGCACCGGCGCGACAGAGCGGTCGAAAGCGCGGTTATAATTCGCGTCGGGTACGGTGGTGGGAGCGGCCTCGGGTTTTATTTTCGTCGACGGCGCGACCCGAGGGTAAGAGAGGCGGCTGCAGAGTCGCATATCTCGCCGGGTCCGGGAGATCGCTCGCGCGGTCGCTTAGTCGCGAGTAATGGAGGACAGCTACACGGTCCACAGACGCCGAAAGGCGGCGGCGAGAAAGCGGGAGAAAACACCGGAACCGCCGAGGCGCAACCAGGAGGATGTGACGGGAAGCGACGAGGAGGAGGAGGCGCGAACGAGGATGGAGAGAATGGTACAGGAGACCGAGAGGCTGGAGGAGCTCGAGGAGTCGGCGAGACAGCGGGCAGAGCTAGCGAAGTCCACCGAACGGGAAGCCGCGGGCGTTGCGGAGAAGCCCAATCGATCCCTGAAGCGCGCCATGTCGCCGGAAGTTCGACGCAGGGAGGAGGAAGTGGAGAAGGAGGAGGGAAAGGAAGAGGAGGCGAAGGTGGAGGTGCTGACGTTGGGAATCGGAACGCTGCGCCCAAACTCCGAGAAAGAGCGGGCGGATAACAAGGCGAAGAGATCTAGCGCGGGACCGGAAGTGGCCGAAGAGCGGGCGAAGGACCTCGCCGCGGAGGCCGCGCGGAGACCGCAGAAGGAGGAGGCCGGAAGTGCGTCGACGGGAGGATCTTCACGCAGCGTCAAGCCGGAGCGACGTCGGCCGGAAGTCGACAAGGATCATTCACCGGAGACACCGGAAAAGCCAGCCGGAAGTGCGTGGTCGGGAGGATCTTCTCGCGGCGTCAAGCCGGAGCGACGTCGGGCGGAAGTGGACAGGGATCATTCACCGGAGACACCGGAAAATCCAGCCGGAAGTGCGTCGTCGGGAGGATCTTCTCGCGGTGTTAAGCCGGAGCGACGTCGAGCGGAAGTGGACAAGGATCATTCACCGGAGACACCGGAAAAGCCCGCCGGAAGTGCGTCGACGGGAGGATCTTCTCGCGGCGTCAAGCCGGAGCGACGTCGGGCGGAAGTGGAGAAAGATCTTTCACCTGACACGGCGGAGAAGCCCGCTCGTTCGTCGAGGAAAGCGATGTCGCCCGAGGTCGAGAGAAGCCGTCCGGAGGCCGCCATCGATGAATGGCGCAGAGAGGCGGCCGGCACCGTGGGAGCGAAGAGAACGCCGAGAACGAGCGACAAGGAGGACGACCAAGAGACCGCGGCGTCGGACAGGAATAGACGCGAGGCAGCGGCGTCATCGGCGACACGTGAGAGTGACGCCGGGCCTGCGAGAAACGCTGGTGGAAAGAGCGAAAATGTCAAAATCCAAGATCGCAAGAGGGACGGGGAGGAGGAGCCGCGATCGCCGAGAGTTCGCGAGGCCCCCGAGAGGACCTCGACGAGGCTCCCCGAAGAGTTCCTCAAGGTCCGCAAGAGGGAAGTGACGTCACCGTCCAAGGTGCGCAGTTCCGAACATCCTCTCGCCGGCTCGACGACCAAGAGGGCTACCAAAGAGCGCGACCTCGAGAGAACCGGATACACGACCGACTCCAGCGAAACGGAGGAGATCACCAGGCGGGCGCCGAGGCGGAGGAAATCGCCCGAGGACGGCAAACCGAGGCTGTCCGGATCGCGGAAGACACCGAGCAGATCGCGCGTCGCCACCGACACCGACGGCGATGCCGACGACCACGAGAGGAGCCGGAGAACGGAGAAGAGATCGGCGAGCCGCCGAGGACGCGGCAGCGACACCGACGAGGACCGAAGAGACGCCGCACCCAGGGTGCCCTCCAGGCAAGCGGAGAAGTCCCGGAGCGGCGAGAAGAGGTCCTCGGGCAGTCGGTCGAGACACCCGAGCGACACCGAGGACGACCGGCGAGTCGTGAGGAAGAGCGGCTCGTTTCCGGTCGACCCGCCGCGCGACGCGTCGCCCTCGATCGCCAGATCGGCCTCCGACGTCAAGAAACAGATAATACCTCTTAGCGACGACAGCCTCATAGAGGACTTCGAGAGGGCGCAGCGGGAGTATCTGAGGAGGGAACGCGGGATACTGGATCGCGATCCACAGGACGACTACGTCGATCCAGCGATGGAGGCGGCTCTGAGGCGACGGAAGTTCAGCATCGTTCGACCGGAAGTCGATGGAAAAGAGGTCGAAGAGCTGGTCCAGCCGGCGAAGAGGTCGTGGTTCGGCTGGGTACCGTTCTTCGGCGAGAGAGCGACGAAGGAGAAGCTTGAGGAGACCAAACCGGAAGTCGAGGACGAAGAGATGACCGGAAGGAACGGGGAGGAAAAACTCGATGGGCCGGTGCAAGAAACGCCGAAACCCAAGAGGGTGTCGTTTCTGGAGTTCTTCAGAACGCTCGCCGACTTCGTTGCCGAATTTAGGGCGTTCGTCGAGCAGAATCCCAACGAGACTCGCTGCATTCGCCTGCTTCGAAACCGCTGCCTCGTCGAGCTTCTTCTCGCTGTTATCTACTGCGGTCTCGGCGCTTTCGTATTTCGATTCACCGAGGGCGCTTTCGAGACGTTCTACAAGTGCGGGGTGAAGCGGGTGAAACGGGACTTCCTCGACAGCCTGTGGAACTTCAGTCACAACATGAGGGAGGAGGACTGGAAGAGCATGGCGCGAAGAAAGCTCATGGAGTTCGAGGAACAACTGCACACCGCTCACGAGGCCGGAGTTCATTCCTACAGCGGACAGAAGAGCTGGAGCTTTCTCAACGCCGTTGTCTATTGTCTCACTGTGATCACTACTATCGGTGAGAGATCGTCATGGCGCACTGAGAGAAGGTCTAGTAAATAATATAACAAATCGCCTTCCCTGTTTTCACCAAAACGATTGATACGACGAGCAAAAGCAAATTAGGTTTTAATACTTGTCAAGAGACGCGGTAGCGTCTCGACGCCAAGTACTTAAAAGAAAGATTTTTGAGCGAGTTGACGAGACGCTACCAAGTGTATATACTTCAAAAGGCCGGAAGTGGATTTTGGCTCCTCTATTGACTACAAAAACCTAATTCAATTTTGGTCGATGCATCAACCATCACGGAGAAAATAGGGAAAGAGATTTGTTAACATCGGAGCATCGATACGTATGTGTCACATGCCCTTAACCATGGGAGATATTACCAAAGCACATACTAGTGATCTATGTTCGGTAAATAACAGGTTACGTGACCGGATATTTGACCGCTTAATAACTAGAGCTATTTATAATATTTTACCTGAAGCCATTTACTTTACGGTTGGAATCATTGCATGCAAGTAATCTTTATACGTCGAGTCTTCTTTTTCATCGAAAGTATTTATTTATTTATTTATTTATCATTAATTTTAATGATTTTTCTTTTCTTCAAGACAAGGATATTTCAACTTTTTAAATGGAATTTATTTATGTTTTGGGTCATTTAATTTTTTTTCGTTTCTCGTTAATTTAAATTTCAACGGTTTACATTTTGAGGAGAAAAAATATTTTTACTTTGTAAATCAAATTTAAATTTAATTAATTAATAATTCAAATTGTCTCATTGTTTTTTTCCAAATTTTATTAGTTTATGTTTAAGTTTTATATTTTTACTACTTTGAAAACGTTCAAAATACAATTAATCCTCAAATGGTGGGAAGTACCGGATTTATAAGAATTTTTCGTAGATATTATGGTAAAAATTCTTGGAAAATCTGAGACTTTCGACCACAGGTGGCGCCCTAGTTCCCTACTGGTATGTGCTATGGTATTTTTTCTTAGACGATCGGTACTATTTACTAGATCCTTTTCTGAGTGTGGACATTTATATAGGACGTTACGTCGGGCCCTGACGAGGCCCGGAAGAGACCTCGGGAAGTCCTGGAAAAATCACGATTTACTGCTCCGAAATCTCTGCTGGGGTCGTTGAAGGAAGTTCGCCCGAAAAATCAGTTCTTCTAACTTCGTTCTCAAGTTGGGAAACGAAATTATCGAAGAATGGTGGTTCATTTTCACCACTTTCACGTCATGATTTCTTTTTATTTTATTTTTTTTATCTGACGCGTAGCGCTTAAATAAATATTTATTTACATTAAATGAATATTTATAACTAGCAGATTGTTGCGGCGCGGGCATTTCGCGCACTCGCTATCGACTATGGAATTTGGAAACCCGACATTTGGATTTCCGGGGATGTACCGGAAATATGTCACTTCCGGTTTCGCAATCAAACTTTCCAACCGGAAGTGACGTATGCCCAGTAAATCTCCGGACATCTAAATTTCGGATTTCTAAATTTAATAGTATAACGTCACTTCCGGTCGAAAAAAAAGACATTTCCAAACCAGAAGTGACGTATTTCCAGTCTGACATCATTGCTGGTCGGAAAATGAGATTTACAAGCCAGCTGCGACAAATTTCCGGTTTGACGTCATTTCCGGTTAAAAAATAAGATTTTCAGACCGGAATTGACGTACTTCCTGCATGACGTCACTTCCGGTAAAAGAAATAGATTTTCAAACCGGAAGTCATGTATTTCCGGCATGACGTAACTTTTGGTAGAAAAATGAAATTTTTAAACCGGAAGTGACGTATTTTGGGTATGACGTCACTGCCGGTCGAAAAGTTGTATCGTATGTTCCATCGGATGAATGAATAATTTTTCTGAGTCGAAGGTCAATTGAACGGCGCAGCCCACTTACGACGATTGCCGAAAAGTAGGATTCTCACTTGCCGATAAAACCGTTTAGGAATCCATATTATTTTTCACGGTAAAGTGCAATGCAATCGGTGCCGAGTATCGCGTGACCTGTATAAAATTCGTATCTTTCACCGGGAATCCAGGGACTTTCGGTGTTACCCGACCCGCGAATCTCTCCTCCCATAAATCTTTCGTTACCCTAAACCCCCACTAAGTTTGACTATTTGCAAGTTTAATCCACCCCCGAGTATCGGGAATACGAGCTCTCTGATATCTCGTCTTGGTGCACGCTGACATCGGGTCAAAGTTATTCGGTACATAAACACAACGAACGAGGCGATAGCGTTGAGCCATTCGAGCTTTCGGGCACGCTTTCTTGGCCAACTTCTCTGCATAATCTCCCTCCACGCGTACGCCGCCGCAAAGCCACGGAAGCCTCGAGCTTCTTTCGTTTTTTCCCCCTCAATCTCGCGTTGTCCTCGCGCCCTTGGCAAACTCGACCTAAGAAAAGCATATAAACACCCCTTAATGAACGAAGACTGCGATTGCGGTAGGAAAAAAAAATGGTTCCTTGCATAACGTTTTACTTCCGAATTCCGTAATCAAGGATTTCCTCAGATTATCATCCGGTTTATCGTGTTGCAGGCTACGGCCACATATCACCGAGTACGACAACCGGACGAGCCATCACCATAGTCTACGCGATTTTCGGTATACCAATGTTCCTCATCATCCTGGCTGACTTCGGTAAGCTCTTCACCCGCGGCATCAAATTTCTGTGGGCTTTCGTGAGGCGAGTCTACTACACCGGAAGCTGCAGAAGAGTCCGGAGGACCGGTCCAGTACAGGTCACGAAACAATGCATATAAATATTTAATATGGCTTCTGGTGGGTCGCGCGCTCCCTTTGAGGGTCTCCGAAACTTACTTAGAATCGGGAATTAGAACAATCAAGACCAGAAGCTCCAAGGGACATAGAATTTTCCTTAAAATAATTGATACACGAAATTAGAGTGACACATCAGTTCCTCCTCGATCACCTCCTCTCTGAAAGGACTTAATAATATTTTAGAATAAGAGGCCACTCAAAGGGACTTAGAATATTTCAGCCTCCTCCCCTTTCGCGGGACTTTATTTCTCACCTGTTTCTTTTGGCCCCGGCCTTCTCAATTCTTTCCCGGCAACAAAAATCATGCATGAGAAGTGCTACTTCGCGTGCCTGCCGAGAGTGGCGAAAGTGGCGCTTTAGAGCCAAGTGTCTTATAAATACCCGGCGCATGCGCACATCGGGCCGATTTTGCTTTACGCTCGCTTCTCGTACTTTACGCAAGCTTCTCGTACTTTACGCACGCTTCTCGGACTTTACGCACGCTTCTCGGACTTTACGCTCGCTTCTCGTACTTTGGGCACGCTTCTCGTACTTTACGCATGCTTCTCGTACTTTACGCACGCTTCTCGCACTTTACGCTCGCCTCTCGTACTTTACGCACGCTGGCTATACAACGCCACAATAAGCAGGCACGGTGTCGCACTTCTCCGTGCATTCGTTACAGAAGAATATTATGCGATACTAGTGCGGTGTAGCGAACATCATACGCGGACTGTGAAGTAAGTCGCGCTTCACAGCGTGCCTATAAAGTTCGCTTTACCGCACTCGTATAGCAAATTACTATTATATTATAGACAGATATTTTTTTTTATCAATTAATCTTCGTACTCGAGAAGGATATGAAACGCAAGATTTTTTTAATGTTCCTTCTTTACCCACAGGAGGTAATGAAGGGAGTTCAACTGGTCTACGATCTGGCGACCTTTCGTCGTCCCTCGCAGATGAATCCCGAGGAGATACAGGAGATGCAGAAACAGCAGACCCAAACCGTATTGAATCTCGACGGTAGCGCGCCTCCCTCGGCGACCGTCCCTCCGGACACACCGGGCACTCCGGCGATGTCCACTTTCGCGATAGACGACGAATTCAATTTGCCGATATCCGTCGCTATTTTCATCCTGCTCGTCTACATATTCGTCGGCGCTACGGTCTACAACTTCTGGGAGGAGTGGGGCTTCTTCGAAAGCTTCTACTTCGTTTTTATCTCTATGAGCACTATCGGCTTCGGCGACTACGTACCGAAGGTAAAAACGGGCTTGCTCTGTAGTTCCCCGGCTTGGAAAACGTTAATTTCTTATTCGATTTTATTGTTTTTAATTCTTCATTGACGAATTCGAGTGCCTTCATTTTGCACCCAGAAAAATCATTTATTTGTCGGGCATCCGCGAATAAATATTTATTTGGTTTAAGTAAAATATTTATTTGATTCAGGTAAATATTTATTTAATGTAAGTAAATATTTATTTGATTTAGGTAAATGTTTATTTTAATCAAACAAATATTTATTTGCGGGGCGTCCGGAAAATAAATTGTTTTTCTGGGTGTGATTCGCCCTCAGAACTTGTGCTTGCTGACACTGATAAAAAAATGCGGTTGAATCAACTAAAAATTAGGGCGGGTAGGTTCGAATAAATGTTTAGTTGGTCGAACAAAATATCTTTATGCCACAGATTTATTTTGGTAAAATCATAAAACACAAAAAATCGTTGAACTAACCGATCTGTTACACTGTAAACAAAATTGTAAATTTAATCACCGGACTGGAAGTTTTTATGCAAAAACTCGTGTATAATATAATTTGTCGTATAATGTACTTTAATTTCAATGGAAAAGTATATAAGTTTTTGCCGATGTACCAGCGTTAAAATCATACCAACTTTTTTTACAGTATATGTAGTTGCACCAACAAAATATTTATTTGAACTTCGATACTCGAATCTTCAGTTGATTCAAACTTTTTTTTTATCAGTGTGTACTCCGTTCTTGCCTCTATGACCATTCGCCTCGGCGATTACGTACCGACGGTAAAAACGGACTCGCTCGCTCGAATTGTGAATATTTTTTTTTAATTCCCATTAAATACTCCTCGCTGCAGTCGGCAAATTAGCGGACTCGCGTACCTTTACTTTTGATCCGAAAAGCCCTCAGGCCTTGCGTTTTTTTATTGTTATTATAGTCATTATTTTCTCGAATGAATAGCGATTAATGTAGCGCTGCTTCTTTTTTTCACGGTGGAGCACAGATGGTAAGCTTTGTCGAAGGTTGCTACCGCTGTTTATCAATATCGTTTGAGATACGCAGATATAAGGACTCGACTCTGCAGATGACTAATTATTTCACTCTTCTTTTTTTTTTTGTTTCTTTCTTCTTCAGCATCCGATTTACATGATGCTATCGATAGTCTACCTCGTTTTCGGACTCGCGCTGACGTCCATGTGTATCAATGTCGTTCAGGTGAGACACTTCGAAGAGTTATAATTTTTATTAACAAAAAAAAAGAAATTATAAAACAAAAAAATTAACCCTGCGTGTGTACACTGATACTTTGAAAAAGCAGTCAAAATTTGAAACTCTTGGTTTTTTCTGCATTTTCGACAATTCTTCAATTTTTTATTGACTACGGCATTAAACCTTTAATTTTGGCAATCTTTGGGCCATGCAGCAGACGCTTCAAGAAGTAACCCTGAATTTGTTCAGATTTTTTGAAAGCTCAGAAAACTTTGAAAACCCTACCCTAAAAAACCCATACACACCGTGTCTCTAAAAATATCGCAGAAAAAATAGCTGCAAAATATAGCTGAAAAACACACGCAGGATTAAATTCCTTTTTTTATTGGTGTTAAATAATTAATGTGCAAATGCAATATAAAATGATTTATGTGCAAAAAGGTGATGCTGTCCGATTCGTTCAAACAAGCGAGTCAGAAGATCGGAGCGACGATCGGTTTCGAGGTCGCCGAGGACGACGGATCCACCGAATCGGCACCGCCGGATCCGGTCGAGGTGGCCGACGTTCATCCGACGATCAAGGAATCCGAGAGCAAGGAGCAAGTCGCGCCTAAAGCGAAACAGGAGAACGTCGACTTGTAAAAACACCGTCATACGAAACGATCGACTAAAAAAAAAAAAAAAAAAACCACTGAAAATATTTTCAATCGCGCTCAAAAAGCAAAGCAGGGCGGGAACGCAACCGAATGAAAAAGTCGCAATTTCTCACGGCAGCTTGAATCGCGTATTACTCTAAAAAAAAAAAAAAAAAAAAAATATGGCGATTTTTATTCACCGCCATTCGTGCGAAAATAATCTACGAGCTTCGCGTGCGCACTACTATTGTAAATATTTTTTTAAAGATACTCAAATTATGACGAAAAAGTATTTCATATATAACAATATATGTAAAAAAAAAAAAAACGAAAAAAAAATCGCTATCGCTCTTGCCAAGTGTACGCAAGAATTTTTTCACACTATAAATATTATACATAAAAAAAAAACTTGCATATATATTATATACATATGTAATGTATAGTATATTTTTCGTAGTTCAGTGTCTATTGACAATAACGCTAATCGATTGAAGGTTGTGTTACGTTAAACTTACAGATTTTTACCGCCCGAAATGTATCCGTTCGTTGCGAATTCGTTGCATCTAAAATAACATCGGAAGAAGTGTTGGCGTCGATGAGTGACGAAGAGGACGCCGTGGGCGTTATCGATTTTCATTTGCGCACAATGCCGGCGAAGCCCGCCGAGGACTCCATTTTTTTTTTTAAATTGTATAATATCGATAAACGCACCGAATTCTCTGTCGAGTTACGTCTAATTAAATTCGTAATTTATTGCAAAAGAGCGCAAAAATATGAGAGGATAATTGTAACGCGTGTCAGCTGAAAATTACCGAGCGAGAATTGATGGCCGAACAATGAATTACAGATGTCCGTCGAAGGGCTCCGAGAGCCGTGAGTCGACCTTGAAGCTCGACCCCTCTCCCCCCCCCCCTCCCCCCCTCGAGTCGCGAGACCTGTAATTTTCCCTCCGCGTTTCAAGGGAAAAAAAAAAGAAAACAAAAAAAGCCTCGAACTATTTTTCAGTGGCGCTAAAGTAATTCGTCACGCAACTATCGATTAACGATGCAGTATCGCATGAACACGATAAGAAAGAAAAATTAAAACACGTGCCTTTCTCAAATAATGAAATATACGAGATACGTCTCGTTTAAATTATCGTAAATTCAATTGCCGGAGGGGAGAGCTCTGTTCTTTGCGTGTGATTTATTTTTTAGAATAATTACAGTCGTGCGGGAAATTATTGCGGAAGTGAGAATATAAATAAACAAACAAATAAATAAACACGGGCCTAAGCGTTGCCTGCCGAAGATAAAGATATTTATTTATTCTTGCAAAGACACGGTTCTGTGCGAACTAGCTTCATGCATCGAGACTCGATTGTTCGTGAAAAATATATATATATGTATATATATATATATATATATATCGTGCGCACCATTCGAAAGCGAGAAATATTTTTACTCCTTAGACGAATGTGCAAAAGTGAGCTCGCATTTTTTTCAAGTCATCGGGTCAATCGAGACCGGCAAGCTGTTATGTATCTACGAGCGTGTATCATTGTAACTGTTATGGATTCAAGTTCATTCTCAAATAAACATGATGAAAGCTATACGCGCGGAGCCCCGGAATTCCTGATTCGATCGAACGTTCCGGAGACCTCTCGACTCTCTCCAACATAGCACGGAAATACTTTTGAAAGGTTTCAAAAACATTTTTTTGAAATATTGATAATATTTCACCGATATTAAAAAATATTTGTGAAAGGTTCTAAAAACATATTGAAAATATTTTTTTTGTCAGCCCACGAATGTTATATTGAAATGTTTCGGTCAAATATGTATATTTTTTTTTACATGTCAGTGTAATGTAAAAGATTGCATCGCCAGTCCAATTTGCATACACTCACCCCCATAAGCACGGAATCATCTGTAGAAGTATTTCGGTGAATCATGAAATTAAAAAAATTTCAAAACATTTTTTGACTATATTTCAGATCTACTTCACACGTATCGAAACATTAACTACGTTTCTCAAATACTCAAGAAACATTTCGTTGGAATATCTTTTTAGAATATTAAATATTACTTTCATATATTACGGAAATATTTCGTAAGATATCAACGATTGAAAATGTGGTTTAAATTTCCGTTCTGAATGAGGAATATGCAACAGTGAGTCCTCAATTCTGCGAGTCGTCGGGTTGCTGGAGTCGGTCGTAAGCTGTTAAGTATCAGCGCGCATGTATCGCCGTAACTGTAGTGAATTCATGTTCGTTCTCAGATAAACCCGATGAAAGCCGTACGCGCGGACCCCCGGAGTTTCCGATTCGATCGAACTCCCCAGCGACCTCCAGAGATTCGCTCCATCGAGTTCGGGGGACGCGGTGATTCGATATCTATTCGCTGAGCAATCGGGAGCGATGGAAACGAGTAATCGACGGAAATTGAAGGGACGCTCCGGAGATATCCCGAATGGATTTGAAACGCTAACGAGTGGATTGAAACTCCGGAGGGTCGGAAGTCGGGGATCAAAAGAAAAACGCGGAGAACGCCCGTTGAGAACCGCTGCGCGTGACGTAGCTGCGCGCAGCCGCGCTGTTGTCGGCGCTGCGCCGTGGGACGGAGCAACGTTGCCGTTTCAGTAGGATGCAAAATGGCATCGGGATGACATCGGAGCGTAGTCGGTCGAATGATATTTGACGGATTTCGAGTGAATCCTTGGGGGATATCGGAAGGGAAATAAATAACATGTCGCACGTACAGTATGTAGACGAGCTCGTCAAGGAATATCTACTGTTCAGAGGATTCGGCAATACACTCAAAGCTTTCGACAATGATCTCAAGGCAGAGAAGGAAAAGGGTTTCAGGGTAAGAAACGGAACGGAGCGAGACGGAGATACCAACAACAATACCATTCCTGCATCAGTCGATATATATGTATATTTTTTTTGTCACCGACAGTTCGCGCATCGAATTACTAGTCGCGAGTTTGATTCTATTATTTTATCTCTCACTTCGGGCTTGTTGCGCAATTTTTGTGTCTCTCACTTGGTTTGTTATGCAAAACGGAAAGCAAACGGTGCAGATGGAAATAAAATGTATTTTGCTTGTAAAATATATTTTCAAATATGCCAACTTTTGGAAACTTACCGCGTGTGTCGGTGTTTTTTTTATTTGCGCCACACAGACTTTACGCGCTGTGTACGGCGATAATAATGGCTGGACGACTGCAATTTTTAATCAACGCGCCGTTTATGAAAGTGTCGGATTTTCGATTTAAAAAAAAATGGATTTGAGAAAAGTGCCCGTATAGAAATAAAGTATAATTTCTTTAAAAATATATTCCGAAATACGGAAACTTGGCGAAAATTAAGCGCGTCTACGGATATGTTTTTTTTTTATTTACGCCGCATTTTTTTTATTTTTATTTACACACTTTTTCGTACGGGTAATATATAGAATGACGACAACGATAAAGCATCACTATAAAGTTTTACTAGCATTGCGGCTAGCATCTTTTTAAAATATTCTCACCGATTTTGCAATAATTGTTTGTTTTTCTGCTTTAAATTCTTATTGCACGGTTTTTTTTTTTAATCAACATACCGTTTATTAAACTAACGGATTTTCCAAATTTTTTTTTATGGAGGCAAAACAGTGTCCACATGGAATTAAAATATTGGCTTAAAAAATGTATTCCGAAATACGCAGATTTACCGCATCTACGGAGATCTTTTTTTTTACTTCCTCCTATAACGATAACCGCACGTCTGTAAAATTTCCATTAAAAATTTTCATCACCAATCCTCTATAGAATTGAGACTCGCATGTATTCTTAATATTCTCACCGATCGTACAATCGTCGTTTTTCCGCTTGAAATTCTTATTGCACGGTTTTTTTAAATCACCATACAATTTACGAAATTATCGTATTTCCGATGATTTTTTTTTAGGTGGACAAAATCGTCGACCAGCTGATGCAGTACATCTACGTGAGCGACCTGGCGTCTCTGAGGGAGCTTTGGGGCCACTTGGACACGCGGATGTTCTCCAGGCTGGAGAATCATTTTGCTCCCGGAATACGCAAATTGGAGAACGCGGTGCTGAAGCTCTACCTCGTGAACGCAGCCGTGAACAACAAGCAGGACAAGATACAAGAATTTTTTACAAAAATGTCACCGGAACTGCAGGGTCACTCGGAGTGGAAGGAATGGTTCGGTACGACTTCAGAACGCAAATACCGCTAAAGAATACGTATACGCAACGACCAAGCTTTCGTTAAAAAATGTTCTCTCTATATTTATTTTTTTCAATTTTCATTGAACATATTTCTCACCCAGCACTGCCATTTGTAAAGAATCCCGAGGACAATCCGACGTATTCGGTACACTTTAGTCGCCAGTGGCAGGACACCATGCTCGTTTCGTTGCACAATTTTCTCTCCACAATTTTTCAAGTAGGTGAAAAACAAAGAAGTTACTTATTTGAATAAAAATTACCATGTAAAATTGTCGCGGCCCGTGCGCGTACACGACGGTTTCGTTGCGACGATTAATCGCGCGAAACATTTTTTTTTCTCAGTGCATGCCACAACCGACGCTTCTGACCCTCGACGAGGACACGAACAAGCTGAAGCGTCTTCAGGAGGAGAACGATGCGCTGAAGCAGCGGCTCGGCGAGGCGACCAAGGTGGACAATCTCTCGGACGTCAATCCAGGTCCGACTCCTCAGCATCCGCCGATAATGGATGACTTCTACATCATTGCTCAGTACGTTCGGAGCCATCCTCGTCGATATTCGTAACCGAGCCATCGGGTCGAGGCCGCGACTTTTTAATCGCAACAATTCTATGCATCCTTGCAGAGAATCTCCGCTAATGGAAAATCCGAAAAGTCTGAGAAGTCTTATAAAGAACATAGGCGGAAGTTCGAGTCCGATACTAAGCAGAAAGTCTACGACGAGCGTTAGGAAGCCGGAGAACGAGAGCGCGGGGACGAAGAGGACGAACGCGAAGGGAAGAGTCAACTCTATAAGCAAATCGGAAGTCGTGGCCAAGAGGAGCATCAGCTGCGACTCGAGACTCACGAGCACGAGGAAGAGGGACTCGTCCGTCGACACCGCGGCGGACAGAAAAACCAAAGACAAAATCGAAAACAGTTACATACTTCTTAGTCAGGTGAGACTGAGGCTGCATAATATTTTTTTTAGAACGAAACTGCGTTAGCGAAAAGATATTCTTTTTTATACTGGAATGCGAACGAAATACACTTCACTGCGAAAAAAAATTACCAGTGTTTTCGGCGTCTATTCTATCATTTTTTTTGTCGACATTTTATTAAAAAATAAAAACTGGCGCGATGAGAAAGACATTTTTTGAACGCTAGAATGCGAACAAAATACACTTCACTGCAAAAAAAAATGATCAGTATCGTGTTTTCGGTGCCCGTTCAACAATTTTATTATTAAAAAAATTAATCAAAATATATTGAAAACGAAACAAAAACTGGATCGATGAGAAATAAAAAAATACTTTTTTAAAACACTGGAATGGGAGCGAAGTACATTTCGCATAAAAAAAAAATTATCAGTATCGTCTTTTCGGCAGTTATACTACATTGTTTGTTTTTCGTAAATGTCTCGGATCTTCGATCCGTGCTATATAAAAAAATATTATCAGTCTCGTGTTTTCGGCAGTTACACTACATTGTTTGTTTTTCGTAAATGTCTCGGATCTTCGATCCGTGCTATCGGGAAGGAACGCCGAGGATATAATCGAGTGATTTTTAGGAGGAGTACACCGAGCACAAAACATCGATAATCCAGTGTAAAAGCAACGCGAGTGGCTCGTACGTGGCGACGGGAGACGCGGACGGAATAATCAAAGTTTGGACTCCGATACCGTCGCCAAAGTGAGTAAACGCTCACAGATTATTTTTCGACTCAATAAAACAATGCTTTTTTTTGTTACCGAACAGGACCGTAGCGACTTTTACATCGACGACCGCGAACTCCAACAAAGCCGTGACGGCCCTCGACTGGATATCGAAGAACGAGCGATACTTTCTCCACGGCGACAACAACGGCCTGATACAGCTTCACGATACCCGCGATTGCAAGACAATATGGGAGATTCAGCACGAGGGTTCGCGGATCGTTACGCTCCTTTGCAATCCCACGGAGTCGACTTTCGTGTGCTCGGTGTCGGAATCGAACGAGGGTCGTTTGTTGCTCTACGACATAAAAACCCGAAAGCTCGAGAGAACATTGCCGATGGAGCAGAATTTAACGGCTCTCTGTTCGACGTTCAACCACAACGGCCAGCTGCTGATAACCGGACTATCGAACGGCAATATATTGATACACGATCTTCGACGAAACGAAATAATAGACAATCTGAGCTGCCACTCGAGTCCGGTGATCGACATCGAGCTCATTAATGATTATACGAATATTTGCGCTCAGAGCGAGGACGGTAAATTGTGTCAGAGGAGTCTCAATCATACGGGTAAAATTATCTGGGAAACGAAGATAAAGATCGAGAAGAATGCCGTGCACGGTAAATTGTTTACGTTCGATCAGAGCGGAATTCACATGCTGCTGTGCACCCAGAACGGCGGCAATATATATAAGGTACGAGAATTTGTAAAAAAAAATGCTTCGAATTACCCATCGAGCTTTAATGACCGTTATTGAATTGTGTGATTGCAGATGCCACCGGGTTCGCAAGGGAAAGTTCTCGAATTGGGGGGACACAAGGGCACTCTGTGCTGCGATTGGTCGACAGCGAATCAGTCGGGAACTTGCATAACCGGCGGCGCGGAGGGAAAAGCTCGAGTATCGACATTGCTCTCTCCATGATATAAGAACAAAATTAGTATTTGTATAAATTCGTGACAGGAGGACAAAGAATTTCACATCGCATGCCCGATTATTATAGTGCAAACACGTTTGTAGATAATGCCACATATCGTAAATAAAATTCATAATCATTCCACTAATCAGATTGTTCAGAAATTTGTTTGAAAGAATACGTAAAATTTTTCTTTTTTTTGTTGTATATATTCTGTATGTCATTGTAGCGTTGTTCTGAAAGCTCGGCAAGACAGAAGTTTCAGTGTATGCAAGGTACGATCATTTCCACGAAAAAAAACCTGAATTACACTATTCAATTATTTGATTGCAGTAGCAAAATTTATAATCATTCCACTGACGAAATTGTTAAAAATTGTACGGAAATATTGCGCAAAATTATTGTAAAAAAAAAAAAGATATAAATTCCATATATAATTACTGCCTTGTTAGGAAATCTCGGCAAGAAGTTTCAATTTAAAGACGGTACGATAGTTTGTACGAAAAAAAAATGCCGAATGATCCGTCGAATTTGAACGATACCATTAGATAATTTGATTGCAGATGCCAGCGGGTTTCCCAAGGAAATGTTCTCGAACCGGGAAGGACACAAGGGCACTCTGTGCTGCGACTGGTCGACCGCGAATCAGTCGGGAACATGCATAACCAGCGGAAGGAAAAAGCTCTAGTATCAAAAAGCATAACTGGCGTCTTTTGCCCTAGCGGGCAGTCGGGAGTAAAAAATTAGTTTTTGCAGAAATTCATGACCCGAGGACAAAGAATTTCACATTGCATGCCTGATTATTCTAGTGCAAACGAGTTTGAAGATGATGCCACATATTTAAAACAAATTATTATCATTCCACTAATGAGATTGAAAAAAAAAATTGCGTAAAATTATTATTTAGAAAATATATATTCGGTATATGATTTTTACCTTGCTCAGAAGGCTCAGCAGGACAGAAGTTTCAGGTGAGGACGATGCACCGACCAACGGTGAAAGGGTCCCGTTATGTCGAGCTGCGGCGACCAATAGCGCCTCAGCGCCTCGTTTATCTCCGCCGGTAATATCGGCTTTGTTACGGTGCCCTAAAAAATATAAAATTTCTTTAAAAACATAAAATACATTTTTAAAAACAGCTATACGATTCAGACATTTGTCACGACGTGCGAAAACACTCCAGGATACCTTGCTGTGCTGATAAGGTTTGTACGTGTAAGGGTTGTGATAACTGAGCTTGAGTCTCTCTATAGAATCTCCGTGTATCTTGTTCTGGTCCTGTCTCACGAGTAGAGCAAGATCGATTATCTCGGCCACCGTTTCGTACGCCAGGTATCCCAGGACTACGTAGCCCTGCTTAGAGACTTTCGTGTCACCTGAAGAAAAAAAAAAAAATATATATATATATATGTCCGATGTATTTTTCCCACTGATGACAAATCTGCCACTTGTTTAGTTTCCACCTCGATATTTGATACGGAAACGTGCGTCTGTTGTGAGTTGCGAAATTTTTTTAGTTGAAAATTTTATAAAATTTGAACGGGTGGATCGATTGTTGCCAAATTTAGTAGGAGACATGGATCGATAGTAATTCATTTATGGAGAATTTTTTTAGGCAAGTATCTAAAAAAATTAAATGAAATATAGTGGAAGTGATAGTTTTCAAAAAATTGGAAATGTGACAAAATCGAGACGCCTCGACGGACTCTTAACAAATATAGTAGCGAAAATTGTTTAATGTTAGTCCACTTCTGTAGAAAGTTTCGGCCCGATAACTTAAAATTTGCAAAAGCTAGAGCGCGAATACGCTTTTTCGAAAATTTTAAAATCTGATAAAATCGAAACAAACGTATCAATTATTGCGTAAATTGTAACAAACAAAGGCGCCCGACTGCTCTACATGCGTGCCAAATTACAACCCGATTGATGAAGCCTTTCCATAGTGGCCAGTTTTTTCGCGAAAAAAAAAACTCCCTGACTTTTTCCTGACCAATAAAAAATGTTCTCCGACCAAACTTCTAATGATTTCAATTTTTTTAAATTAATGATGCAACTGAAAATGTCTAACTATTATATTATTGCTTCGTTTTCTTTCCAAAATTTTCTAATTTTTTTTTTAAGCTTTCCTTTCATGTACGTCTTATTTACTTATAGAACATTCGGCGACAATTAATTTTTTTCCTGACCAATTTTGAAATTCCCTAACTTTTTTCCGATTTCCTGACCAAGTTTTTTTCCCCTGACCTTTCCCGGTTTTCCCTGACCGCGAACACCGTGCTTTCTTGGGTTACAGACGGTTGAATTTTACGGGCCCGACACTCACACATCCATCGAAACATTTTTTGTAAATGTGGTGTTTCAACGTTTCAGAACATTCTGAACATATTTACATAATCTAAAAAAAAAAAAACAAAAGTAAAGAAACACGAAAAAGAATATCCATTTAAATTCTCTCATTTTCCAGTTATTATTATTATTATCATCGTTCGTTTATCGATATAATTTTTTTACCCTCGCAGCCGATCCAATCGCTGAATTTGTGTTGATTTCTGTTGGCGAACGAAATGCATCTCGCCCTGCTGTAGTCCATGTAACGCGCCTCGTCGATCTTCCGAGACATCATTTCGGCTCTGAGCCTTCTGTTGTGCTTGACGCGATCGATCGCCGACCGGCCGTCCGACAGTTCGCCGGTGTTGTCGATCAGGCCGACGATTCTGTTGTGCGAACGTTTTTTCTTCAACGGATTTTCGGTCAGGTCTTCGAGCGACTCGTCGAACGACTCCGCCTCGAGTGTCTTGTTGACGGAGGCTTTGAACTCCTTGATCTCGAGGTACTTCAGCAAGCGCCGAAGCTTTATCTTGTTGCCGCGAAGGAGAAATACGAAATCCTCGTCCGTCACGATTTTCGAGTTTCTGCGCTCGGCGACGTCGCACGCTTTGCAAACCAGCGATCTCATCTGACGATGAATGACGTCCTCGATTATCTTCGCGGACTCGAAGAGGGGTTCGGGACAATCGCCGAAGCCGTACATCATCCGTCGAATCTCTGCAAGGAAGGCAAGCGCGATTTACAAGATCGGTCGAATGCGCGACGAAGCGGATCGAGAATTCGTCGAGACGCTCACTTACCGGCGATGTAATTGATCGGTTCGTTTTTCGGATCCTGCGGGTCCGAGGATTTTCCGATCGACGGGTCGCTCGTCATTGTTCGCTTGTTCTTTTTCTTGTCCTCGAGAGAGTGATTACTTTTCTGACGGTAAAAAAAAAAAAAAAAAAAGAAACGAGATGTATCGCTAGAGTAGTTTACGGTCGGATGGACTTTGTTTTGAAAACAAGAGAATGGCGCGATTTCGCACGGTGCGACGAGAATGGAATGGTCGGTAGGGTGAGAGAGAAAACAAAAAATGTAAACAATTGCACGGGGAGATCGACGATGACGATCGACCGAGCTATCGAGAGAAAACAGTGATACAAAGTTTCTCCACAACACACGGACGTGGAGGGGAGGACGCAGCTGCGCAGGCGCGGATCAAACTCGTACCGGCGCCATGTTGGTTGACTCAGGGTGAGTTTCGATCACCTGCACGGTCTCAACTTCGAAATTGAACGAGGCATCAATCTCGTTGACTAGAAAAAAAAATATGCATCGATTATGTGTGTCTTCGTTGATGAAAAATAATGAAAACACGAATGATCACGAGAGTCAACGAGAGTAAGAAAAATTCCTTCGAAATTAACGTGAACCGCTAAAAAGTTGACAAACAAAAAAATGACGGTCAAATCCTAACTAGACGGATGATTTTCGCGGTTTCGATCACGTTTGTGACCCCGAACAAAAATTACGGTCATGGCACAACAAACATTTTGTGGAATCAATAAAGGCGGTCGATTGACGGTAATTTTTTGGTCAATCGACGAGCTCACAAAAAATTATCATCGCGGCGCATCTCTGTGCGTAGTCTTTGCTCTACACTAATAAACCCTCGCCCTAAAGCGCACTTCGGTTCCTTACATTTTTTAACCAAACGCGCGAGACCACCAAATCTTTTGATTACAATATTCTCGACCACCGAACGATTCCACACTAGTCGAACGCTATTCAAAGCGATTGGAAAAAGAAAAAAATGTTCGGTCAACTTTGGGCCTCGTCAATTTCTCGAATTGTTGTAATCAAACGATTGACTACGAAACGTTTTAATAAGACTAGCGATCACCACCAAACGACAAGCAATCGACTCGTGTAAGTCGCAAATTTTTCGATTAAAGTTGTACGGCAAAATTTATAGAGTTCTGCAATTTCACAGTACAAGATATCGAGAAAATAATTACGTCACGATACGGTAAAAATACGGCAATTTTAACGAAACATCAAAATACAGGTATTTCCACATCTGTACGAAAGGGACATCCGAATATCGCAAATCGAACGATTTGCGAACTCCCCGCTGGAAACCCGCGGCTAGCATAGAAACTCGCCCGCAGTCGGCAGCTGATGTTCTCGGCGACGAATCACTTATCTTCCCGATCGGTGATCTCGCGTCTTCTCTCCCACCGTATCCGCGTTATTTACGATTAAACAATTCATTGCAACGCGGCTCCTCGTCCTTCGCGTCTTTCGACTTCGCCCGAGAGTTCGATCTTCCGTTCCGTGCGTCTCGCCGAAGCCCACGGAAAGAACGTACGAGTCGCGTTGCTCCGTTCTCAAAGTATTTACCATGGCTCGCGGAATCGAGTCGATCGCCTTACCGTGTCGCTCGGTCTCGCCGTCGGATCGTGATTACCCCCGTCAACGGAGCTCGGACAATGAAATTACGGATAAACTTCATTGAAACGATGTGAATCACGAGCTGACTCGTATCGGCCGTAAGTAAAAAATTATCACCGCCTGTTCGTCGCCCGCTGCACTGTTCGCTCGATCGTCGCTCGGACGGTCGGTCAAACTGGGCTGAATTCGTAAAACTTTGTTTACAACTTTCTCGGCCGCTCATCGTACAAACCCTTTATTTACTTAATCGACGGGCAATTTATCGATGGGCTCTTTTAGATATACAAAAAGTTTTTCAAACACGATACAAATGTACATTAAAACCAACAACGTTCTCTTAAAAATCGAGTTCCTAAAAAAGTTCCCAAATTCGTTTATTCTTTATATTTAATGGAAATGAATGAAAAATTATTATCGCGTATTTGTCACCTATCCAATGTTCATTTCCTCGTCGTTCAGATGGTTAGCCAAACTGCGCTGAATTCACAAGACTTTGTTTACTTGTTTCTCAGCAGTCCGTGCAAATCCTTTATTTATTTATTTATTTATTTATCCAATCTACGGGTCATGCTCTTTTACATCTATAAAAACGCTCTCAAACACGATACAAACATACAACACAAATATGCATTAAAACCAACCACATTCTCTTAAAAATCGAGTTCCTAAAAAAGTTCCCAAATTCGTTTATTCTTTATATTTAATGCAAATGAATGAAAAATTATTATCGTGTATTTGTCACCTATCCAATGTTCATTTCCTCGTCGTTCAGATGGTTAGCTAAACTGCGCTGAATTCACAAGACTTTGTTTACTTGATTCTCAGCAGTCCGTGCAAATCCTTTATTTATTTATTTATTTATTTATTTATCCAATCTACTCTTTTACATATATAAATTCGCTCTCAAAAACGATACAAACATACAACACAAATATGCATTAAAACCAACACACTCTCGTAAAAATTGAATCGTCAAAAAGTTCCCAAATTCGTTTATTGTTTATATTTAATGCGAATGAATGAAAAATTATTATTGCGTAGACGTCACCTATCCAATGTTCATTTCCTCATCGTTTAGATGGTTAGCTAAACTGCGCTGGATTCACAAGACTTTGTTTACTTGTTTCTCAGCAGTCCGTGCAAATCCTTTATTTATTTATTTTTTTATTTATCCAATGTACGGGTCATGCTCTTTTACATATATAAATTCGCTCTCAAACACGACACAAACATACAACACAAATATGCATTCAAACCAACACACTCTCGTAAAAATTGAATCGTTAAAAAGTTCTCAAATTCGTTTATTGTTTATATTTAATGCAAATGGATGAAAAATTATTATTGTGTAGACGTCACCTATCCAATGTTCATTTGCTCATCGTTCGGATGCTTAGCTAAAACGGGTTGAATTCATAAAACTTTCTTTACTTGATTCTCAGCAGTCTGTGTAAATCCTTTATTTCTTTATTTATTTATTTACTTATTTATTGAATGTACGGGTCATGTCCTTTTAGATATATAAATAGGCTTTCAAACACGATACGAACATGCAACACAAATATGTATTAAAAACAACACACTCTCATAAAAATTGAATCGTTAAAAAGTTCTCAAATTCGTTTATTGTTTATATTTAATGCGAATGAATGAAAAATTATTATTGTGTAGACGTCACCTATCCAATGTTCATTTGCTCATCGTTCGGATGCTTAGCTAAAACGGGTTGAATTCATAAAACTTTCTTTACTTGATTCTCAGCAGTCTGTGTAAATTATTTATTTATTTATCCAACCTACAGGGTCATGCCCTTTTACATATATAGATAAGCTTTCAAACACGATACAAATATGCATTAAAAACAACACATTTTTGTAAAAGTTTAATCGTTGAAAAGTTCCCAAATCGTTTATTGTTTATATTCAATGAAAACGATGAGCTGACTCTTGTCGGCCAAGAGTAAAAAATTGTTATCACGCATTCGTCACCTATGCAATGTTTGTTCAATCTTTTTTCCAACCGTCGGCCCAGCTGGGCTGAATTTATAAACTCTGTTTACACGTTTCTTAACCGACCTTTCTACAAATCCTGTGCTGTATGTATTTAATCTTATGTATTTAGCTTTGTTGCTTCTCTCTAGAAGCAACAAAGTTAAATGCATACAGTGGAGGAAACAACAGACTTTGCTTCGAGTGAGATTTCTTTATTCCCTTGAAGTTCAAGCTTTTACTCTGTTTTAAGTCCGATTCCAATATTTTGTGATATTTTCTATGGGCAATAATGATGAGTTTTGTATTTTTTTTTAAATGTCTAGGAACAAGGCCAGTTTCCCGCCAATCATGAGAGCATTATTCTTGCTCTCCATTCTGGTGGCAGCGTCGGGGATAAACGTCAGTCGCGTATGCCCGACGCCGTGCTTCTGCAAGCACGTCGGCCCTCAGGCGGAGCGGCTCAAAGTAACTTGCAAGGATATACTGGAAATAAAGGACATCAACATTAACGGAGTCAGCATAGAGCTTTATCACCTGTAAGTTCATTCCTCCTATCCTCGATGCCTACAGTAATATTTTTTTCTACAGTATATAGAAGGTAAGAGCGGGGCAAAATGGGACAGTGGGATGAACCGCAATTTTCCAAAAACTTTTAGATGGTGGCGGTGAAGGTAAATGGGTCAGAACAGTGTTGAAAATTCGAATGTATCGTTGGGATAAAATGGAGCATCCAAAAATGATTGGAAAACTGAGTTTTGCCCCCGCTGTCCCGTTTTGCCCCACTGTCCCATTTTGCCCTGCTCTAGCCTATATTCTACATGATAAATAGTCTGTAGTATATTTTAATCTCTATTCTGGATGTCTACAGTAATATATATTTTTTTAACTTACTATGTTTTATTTTCTCTCCCTTTTTTCAGCGATCTTAGCAAAAATAACATATACGTAGTGGAGCCTGAGGTTTTCAGAAACCTGACAAATCTCAGACGCTTGGATCTATCCGCAAACAAAATCACTGTGCTGGGAGAGGGATGTTTCGGCGGATTGGAGAGCTTGGAGAGATTGTAAGATAAACTGTCATTTATGTTATATTTTATTTTTTCGATACATATCTATGGATTCGGTGGATTGTAGAGCTTGGAGAGACTTTAAGAGACAGAGCTTTAAATTTTTTGTTATTTGTAATCTCCGGTTTGATGAATTTATTTGTTTATTTATTTGAACAGCGTGGTAAAATTTATTTTTAATTGTTACACCGAGAAAAAGAATAGAATTTTTTCTTTATACCGAATACCGAAATTATACCGATTATTATTTCTTTATACCGAATTTTCTTTATACCTATGTAGATGCTTTCTGACAGTGTACATTCGATTGGTTAAACTATAATTACGGTTGCAACGACGATTGTTTGTCATTGCCGTAACTGCAAAATGTAGACGTTTCCCTTGGAAACAATTTTTTATCGTAAAAGGTCAGTATTGTTGCTTTTACTATGAAATTTTTTCTCAGAGTACAAGTACGTAGGCTACAAGTTTGAAATGCACCAGTCCACTGATTTACGTACGCACGGCAACGATTCTTTTTTTTTAAATAAAAATATGATCTTTATATCTTCCAGAGACTTGAGCAAGAACCAAATATCGCTCATAGACGCTCACGCTTTCAGACAGCTGCCGAATCTCAAGAAACTGTAAGTGATTCGACGACAGAGCTCATGATTTTTGCGAATTTTTTTTTTTCTTGATTTTATTACACACATTGTGCTTCTCTTCTTAGCGATTTGTCAGGCAACAAACTAAGCGAGCTGGAGCCCATCTTATTTCATGATTTGCTGGCCTTAGAACGCTTGTAAGTGCATTTATGTTTCATTTTTATTATTTGTACACATATTTAGCCGATATTTCGATGTTAAACGCGCATACGCTCGATCGAACGAATTTATCTCGGGGCGCCCAGTTTGATAACGTTGCTGTTGTAATAGTTTCTTCAAGCGTAAGCTTTGTTCAGAAAGCTTTATTCTGTTAACTGTACTCAGAAAACTGAACGGCAATGGCCTGAAGACACTGGCTGAGGGAACTTTCCACGGGTTGCGAGCGTTGAGACAGCTGTGAGTAGAGCCCGAGCGAAAAAATTAATAAATTGTGTAACAAAATGTATTTACTTCTGACGCAATTATTCCATTACAGAGATCTATCGAACAACCCATGGGAATGCGATTGTTATCTCTTCTGGTTCGGCAGCTGGAAGAACAATTCGGTCGTGAAATTGATGTGAGTCTCGGGATCGTCAGGATCGCCCCGCTGTAAAAAAATCGTATGAAATTTAATGCACCGGACTGGAAGTTTTTATGCAAAAACTGGTATATTAAATTTCATGTACAATTGTGATGAAAAATTAATGTTCAGTGTGTTAAAAACATTGGGAATACTTTATTTTTAAGTATTTTCCTTAATTTCACTATAAAAGTACTTTAATTTTAATAATTTACTTATAACAGTATATATTAATTTTTCATCACGATTGTACATTAAATTTAATGTACCAGTTTCTGCATAAAAACTTCCAGTTCGGTACATTAAATTGATTACATTAAATGAATTTATTTATTTATTAAATGATCGATTGATCGATAATTAATCAATTAATTCGATTGACTGATTTCCAGCCCAGCGCCGACGTGCGATTCGCCACCGGAGCTTCGAGGCCAGCCGATCGTGGACATCCGACTGTCCGAGCACCTGCAGTGCCAATGGACGAGTCCCGTGATAGAGATTCGACCTGGTCAGAGCCAGGTGGTATTCGCCGGAGATTCCATAACGCTCAAGTGTCGAGCACCGAGCGTCACCGAGGATCGAACCGCCAAACTCAACTGGTTATGGAATCCGAACATAACCGCCGAGACTTTAGATACGAATTTTTACGTGGATCCTCAGAGTACCCTGTCGAACATCAAAGTCGAGAACAGATATCTGTCCGACAGTGGAATCGTCGACAGGTACGTGATTCATCAACACTACATTTTTTTAAATATTAATGAACGGCATTGGAAGCTTTTTTCTACATAAACTGTTTCTGAAATTTCAACCACACTTGCGTTGACATTTTACACTAAAATTGTTGACTTGATGAAAATGCTTGTAAATTTCAGGCGAAAGAATTGTAATTTTTATATATAAAAACAAAGTACATTAACGTTCAATCAATGTAAGTTATATAAGCAACTTTCAACTTCCAACATATTAAATTTGCAATTTATTTTTACAGTAATTTTTACAGTTGAATTATTTTAATCTACGAATATTCAGATTGAAAAAAATGTTTAATAAACAAATGAGATAAATTATCGGTGTTTCTTGATCGGCAGTTCGCTGAGTATCGTGCCGGTGATGGAGGAGCACCACGGTCAATGGAATTGCTTGCTGGTCTCGGTGTATGGAAACAGATCGAAGTCCATTAACATGATCGTCATCTCGGAACGCACGCGCTACTGTCCTCTAGCAGGTGAACCAAATGAAAAATAAAAAAATACATAAAAAATAAAACGCGACAGCGGTCTGGATGTGTTTTGAAAATTTTTACACGATACTTAATCTCCTCCGTGTTGTTTCAGTGACGAGAAACAACAAAGGAATGTACGCCTGGCCAAGAACCGTGGTAGGTTGGAGAGTGGAGCTGCCTTGCGAGGGCAGCGGATTGTCGAGTCTCCTGCAGATACCTCTTCGGGCTTCCTACCGTTGCAATGCGACCGGACACTGGGTGGAATTGAATACGGAGGCTTGTCCGTACATATCACCGATGACGAAGGCCTTGGAGCAGTACTCCAAGGTAAATCTGTCGTTGACGAAAGGAAATTTGCTCGAGACAGCCAGAAGATTCAAGAATCACACCGGCGAGGGTGCGAAAATCACCGATCCGGTCGAGATTCACTTCATAACGAAGACCGTGGAAAATTATCTCACTTTCTTGATAGAGGAAAAAGAATTGGGCTCCATGCTCGTCGACATAGTGAGCGCTATAATGACTCTACCGAAGGAGATGCTCAAAGCGGCGCAAACGGGCTATCAGGCTTGCGCGCGTCTCGTCAAAGCCGTCGAAGTTGTCACGGAATTAACGCCGTCCATACAAGCGCACAAGAAGAACATGGCTCTGGAGGAGTTCAGAGTGAAACGCGACAGCTTCGCCGGTCTCACTTGTACCTGGTACAGCAGCGTCGCGACGACCGTCGCGACGAACGAGGCCAGACTCCTGCACTGCGCGACCAACAACAAATCCGCGGTTCTCAGCACGAGAGACAAAACCATCGAGGCGTCGATACAACTGCCCGCGTCGCTGCTCGCGAATCCGGAAGCCTCGACCGTCGCTCATCAACTCATGATCTCCATGTACAGCGACAACAGCCTGTTCCCGAAGGCATTCGGAAACGAAAAGATGGACGTGACGTCCTGTGTCGTCGGCAGCAAATTGAGTAGGTTCATTGGAAGTCGGAAGGAAAAAATGTTATGTCCTTTGAGGATTCTAGATTATCAGATTAAGGATGATTCACGCGTACATTCCCAGCCAAAAGTGAGATTCAGTGAGAATTTGAATACTTGCTATGGGTATAAGAATCTGAAAAATATCAACTGTATCAAAGGTGTCAAGAACATTGATTTTGCACAATAATAATGTCAAAAAGTTGTTATGAATTGGCTAGAAAAATGGTTCAACAAATAATCAGTAAAACTTGTTTTCTCTTTTCAATTGAATTCATGGAAACATGCTTGAAATTCGCGCCACTATATCGATTTTTCAAATTTTCGAAGAAAAAAAATGTTGAAATGTGAGAAAATTCTGAAAAAATTCATATGAATTCTAAAAAATTGAGGAGTTCATTTTGAATGAGAAAATAAAAGGTATTCTGAACTGTTTTTACAATTTATTTTAAAAATAATGTGTTAATAACAACTTTTTGGCATTATTATTATGCAAAATGAAAGGTGATTTTTTGCAGTTTTTATGGCATGTCGCCAAGTACTGAAATTTGCATCAAATTAAACTTTTGGTTGCGAATGTACGTGTGATGCGTTTTTAAGTGATTTTTAATGGTGGTTAACAGAAAATTATTCCCGCAGTTGGTTTGCCGAATATGAGTCTATCGGAACCCGTGTACGTGATGCTGAAAGCACCGCGTTACTACTACGTCGGTAGCAGACCGAAGCCCGTCGTCTGGGATGGAAAGTTAAACGAGACCGGTGGCTGGACGTCCGATGGTTGTCATCTTTCGAATTTGCTCAACAATCTCGTTGTTTTTCGCTGTCACAGACTGGGATATTACGGTCTTCTCGAGGACACATCGTACCTCGATCAGAGCATGTAAATATTGAAACGCTACCCCTTCTTTCACGATTTTTTTTTTTTTTTTTTGCACCATTCCATCAAATGCATTCTGTTTTATTTTTCAGTATGCCTGGCGCAAAATTTAGCTACTCCAATCCGGCGATCTACGTCGGGAGTTGCGTGGCTATAGTGTGTCTCACCTGCACAGCAGTGACTTACATAATTTGTTACGCGTCGATCGTCATGCCTAAGAAAGCAAAGCACTGCGTCGTCAATACCTGGATCGCAATAGCTCTGCTGTGCTTCCTGTACACTGCCGGCATTCAGCAGACTGACAATGTTCAGATCTGCCTGGGGGTCGGTCTCGTTCTCCACTATTTGTCACTGTGCTGTTTGCTGTGGATGGCCGTTTCCGCAAGGTATTATTCCATACTTTGTCCTTCATCAAATATAGTTTCATTTTCATGAAATATTTACGACCGTAACCCACTTCTTCGTAAGTTTAACATTCCAAACGATCGATCGGTGAAAAAAATTTGCGTCTCGCGCTTTACTATTTTTCACTGTGCTGTTCGCTGTGTATGGCCGTTTCTAAAAGCTATCCAATATTTTGTCTCCATAAAATACAGTTCCATTTTTATAAAAACATTTTCAACTTCAACCCACTTCTTCGTAAGTTTAACATTCCAAACGATCGATCGGTGAAAAAAATTTGCGTCTCGCGCTTCACTATTTTTCACTGTGCTGTTCGCTGTGTATGGCCGTTTCTAAAAGCTATCCAATATTTTGTCCTCCATAAAATACAGTTCCATTTTTATAAAAAAATTTACAACTTCAACCCACTTCTTCGTAAGTTCAACATTCCAAACGATCGATCGGTGAAAAAAATTTTCGTCTCGCGCTTCACTATTTTTCACTGTGTTCTTCGCTGTGTATGGCCGTTTCTAAAAGCTATCCAATATTTTGTCCTCCATAAAATACAGTCCCATTTTTATCAAAAAAATGTACAACTTCAACCCACTTCTTCGTAAGTTTCACATTCCAAACGATCGATCGATCGATGCGCAAATTTTTCCCAAAAAAATTCACTAAACCATTCCATTTTCGTATCACTCTTCCTTCCAAAGTTTTCATCGGAAACAAAACGACCGATAAATCGATGACAATTCAATGAAGCTTATCCCGTCTCTTTTGCAGCAACATGTACAAGCGTTTATCGAAGTCGGACGTGACAGCAGTACCGGACGACGAGATTCCGGACCAGCCTATCCAGAAGCCACTTCTCGGTCTCTACCTCGTCGGTTGGGGAATAGCGCTCATAGTCTGCGGAATATCCGGCGCGATAAATCTTCGGGAGTACGCCGGTTACTCCTACTGTTTCCTGACGTCCGGAGCGGCTCTCGCGGCCCTCTTCGTTCCCACAGTTATTCTCATAGTCTACCTGACCATATTTTACCTTCTCGTGCGTTGCGCGATAAGGAGCGTCGACATGAACGGCCAGTTGTCGGAGGGAACGCAAGCGACGGAGAACATGGATTTGGAGCTCCTTGAGCCTCACTCGAATCGCGCAGCCGATCAGAACAGCGTTCACAGCACCCAGACGATGTCCTCGGAGGTCGAGGATCTCGAGCACTCGCAGATAACGCAGTTGAAGGGTCACATAGTGATACTGATACTGTATCTACTGGCGTGGACATCCGGAGCGGCGGCGACGTCGAAGCCCTTCAATCCTCACGTGCCCTACGAGGAGACGATATTTTCTATAATCTACGCGATATCGATAAGCGCCCTGGGCCTCTTCGTTCTTCTGTTCTACGGCATAGCGCGCAGCGACGTGAGGTCCCAGTGGATGATGATGCGTTGCTGGCTCCGTCGTCGGAAAAATCGTTGCTGCAGAACGCGCAGCGTATCGGACGCGAATCCGTCGCTCCCGGCTCAGCCACTGGTGCAGAATCGTCCGCCGCCCACCTCGAACTCTCAAGCCACCCAGGTGATATCCGACACGAATTCCGTCGCCTCGTCGAGGCACACGAGCGCGTCGCGCGCGTGCAACACGCTGAAAGTCAGCGACCTCGGTCTGTCGGGCGGCGACGGCTCGACGACGGCCGCCAAAGTGGCGAACGTCAATCTCGTCGTGCTCCATCGTCAGCAGTACAGATCGAACAATTCCGTGACGACGTACACCGAGCCGGCGCCCTCTTGCGTCGATATGTTCTACAATCCCCATCAGAGCGGCGTTGCGAGGAAGTTCTTCAAGAAGCAACGACGCCACACCAAGAGCAACAATCTGGGACCGAGAAAACAGGGCGACGGCGGCGTGACGAGCGACGGCGGAAGTTGCATATCGATACCGCGTCGGCCCGGGGCGAAGATCGAAACGGACATCGAGCGGAGCATATTCGGCAGCGGTGCCAAGGTCAACAATACCAACATTCACGTCGAGCTCAACCCGGTGAACGACGCGAAGAACGTCAACATACTGTCGGACAGCGGCGGAAGCGTCTCGGAGGATCGAACCGTGCCGATACGCTACGTCATCGGTCAGGAGAATCAGGCGAGGAACGGCAAGAAGATCAACAACGATCGGAACTCTCGGCACGAGTGCATGGACAATCGTTCGATGATCTCCTCGCTGCGCAACGATCCGCGGAGGAAGCAGGAGCAGCAACCGCTGACGAGCGCCAGCCCGAACGAGTCCGATCAGGACTCGAGAACTTACGAGGAGAAACATCTGCGAAACGTGTCGCAGCAGTGCAGCCTCGAGTACAGCTCTGGACTGGAGTCCACGACGCAGATGACGAGCGAGAGGAGCGATCACGACCTGCCGGAGATCGGCGAGACGCCCGAAACTCCGGAGAAAATTATGGGCGACGATATGCGCTGCTCGAGCCTCGACGAGATGAACGAGATCGTTCACGAGCCGAGGAGAACGACGAGTCCTCAGAGATCGTTGGCGAGGTCCGATCACTCGAGCAGCTTGTTCTGCCTGCCCGTCGATCGTTACAACTCGGCGCCGTTGAGAAACAGCTTCAGGAGCTCGATGAACGACGTGACGAGCTCGGCGGCCAGCTCGAAGAACTGCGAGCTCGGATCGCGCGGCTCTTACGACGATCTCAACAGCGCCGATGCCTCGCAGCGCAACGATCGAACCGTTCATCACAGCTCGTGCAAGTCCATCGAGAGCTCGATGCACTCGCTCACCGACGCGAACAGCCTGACCAGCGAGAACAACGCTCTGCCGACTCGCGACGACTCTCGGATTTTCGACGGAGAGGCCGAATCTGTAAACTGCGTTTCCGTCAGCTCCTGCACGGACGAGAACGATTTTCGACTGCTCGACGGGCTTCGATCGCCGAACGCCGATCGGACTCGCAAGTTCGAGTCTCGACGACTCGCCAATCCCTCGCCGGACGACAATCGCGACTCCTTTCTCGACAAAGAATTCAACTCAATGAACGATCTCACGTCCATCGACGGCTCCCTCGGACCGACGAGAAACCTCGACGTTAACTCGAGCATCGAGTACGAGGAAACGAACTTTGGAAATTCTCAGCTTTACAGAGACGACGATGACGAGGAGGACGAGGACGGTACTTACACCGACGGTGATTCTTCCGTCCTGTCGGCCAGTGTGAAGAAAGAAACGAGCGTATGAATTTTCGTCAAACGAAAAAAAAAACAAAAAAAATGCTATTGGCTCGGTACAATATATATCCATATATCTTATATATATATATATATATATATATATATATAAAATCGAGAAGCTCGAGATCTTCGAAGCATCTTCTACTGTCCAAGTGCCAAGTGATTTGATTCCTCGATCGTACGTGAACACTTCCTTACCGAATAAGAACCTCTTATCTTCGATCTGTACGAAAATATTTTATATGAAAAGTGTTAAAGATTTTTTTTTTTTATTCTTTAGGTTTTATTTTTATTTGTTCGATGTCTCTCGACAAGCGTTGTAGTATCTATAACGTATCTATAATGTAGTAATTCGACAGATAGAAGAGAGACAGCGCTGACGATAATTTGTAAATAGCGTAATTCCAAAATCTTCCGTAGATCGTTGAATAGCAATTTAGAATAATGTAACTACGACTGGACTCTATCAGAGTCAACGTTCAACATACTCGCTCTCTAGGTTCCTGAGATTCTCGTGACGTGTAAATTCATACTTTTCGTTCCGAAAAAAAAAGAAACGCCTATCCCTCGACATCGAGACGACGATAAGGTCGTTGCATCAATTTTATTTTATTTTTCTCGCGATTTTGTAACGATACGCAATAAAAATATTCGATGTTGACGCGCGTCCCAAGCTTGTGCTTAGAATTGTAAAAAAAAAATTGTTGATGAAAGAAAACGCTTTTCTTGATCGGATTCGGCCGTTATTGAGTGCCCCTTCCGCGAATCAGCGTACGTTCGTAGTTTATGTAAAAAAAAAAAATGACAAAATCTTGTCTCGTCTCGTCATAAATGTCTACGCATACTATAGTTATAATTTATATCAAAGACTGAATACACTTGTAAAGTCGCCTACCGGACAAAATCGCATTTCGACAGCAATTTCGCTATCCCCGAAAGACCGAAGAATTCATTTTATATTCTTTTAATCGTTAAAAAGTTATTGCGCATTGTGACGTAATTTAATCGTTAAAAGTTATTGCGCGTTATGACGAAGTTTCGCGAACGGGACTTGCGAATCGACTGCTTCAACGACGATTATACATTATAATACATAGAGTATACAACGACGGAATCTGCAAAAACAAAAAAAAAATAACAATAAAAAATAAAACTACTGTAAATAGTTTGTACTTTTCAGATACAATACAAAACTTATGTTTCAATTGTAAACGATATACAAAAGCTGTATTATATACATACGTAATTACGAGTAAAAGTTTACGTGAGTGTTGTCTTATATACGAATTAATTATGATTGTTTATTTTACATCCTCTCGTTGATGCGTTGGAGTGATAATGCAAATATTTCATCGCGATAGCCCGACGGAACGAGAAATTGGCGATGAGTAGACATATGGAATTATTATCTAGCTCATTAGGAATAGCCGCAAGAATTTAAGCTATCTCAACAAAAAGTTTAATCCGATCAAAATTTCAGTACTTCGCGATATGCCAAAAATATGAAAAAATCAGCTGTACTAATGACGTTAAGGTAATAATGACAAAAAGTAAGTAACAAATTATTTTAAAAATTGCGCACGCTGCTCGTACTTTTCGCACCCTTCTCGTATTTTACGCACGCTACTCGTACTTTACGCACGGTTCTCGTACTGTATGCACGCTTCTCGCACTTTACGCACGCTTCTCGAACTTGACGAACGCTTCTCGCACCTTACGCACGCTTCTCGCACTTTACGCACGCTCCTTGTACTTTAAGCATGCTTCTCGTACTTTACGCACGCCTTTCGTACTTCACGCACGCTTCTCGTACTTTACGAACGCTTTTCGTACTTTACACACGCTTCTCGTAATTTACGCACGCTTTTCGTACTTCACGCACGCTTCTCGTACTTTACGGACGCTGGCTGTACAGCGCTACAATAAGCAGGCACGGAGTAGCTCCTGCGTCTGTTACGGAAGATATTGTGCGATACTAGTGGCGTGTAGCGAACATCATACGCGGACTGTGAAGTTTACACGCATTTTATACGGACTTCATACGTACTCGTATGCGTGTAAACTTCGCTTTATCACACTTGTATCGCAAATCACTGTTTCATCTTTCCAGTATCGTTAACGGCAAGTAGAACGTCGGGCTTCACATTTGGTCAAAACGAATTATCGTCTCAAGAACTTTTCTCAAAACTTTCGACCTCGAGTTCGAGAGTTTGTGCAAGGAGACACGAGGGTCATCGATGATCTTGAGACTTTATTATATAGGATAATAATGAGAATACAAAGATATACGCAAAGTTTGCATCGATTATGAAAAATATAGATTAGAATGTTTCGTCGTTATCGAGTGTCGATATGGCTTCTTTTCAATCCGGATTCATTCCGCCTTGAGAACGGTTGGTTGAGCATCTGCGATAACCCGACCATATCGGGACGGCTTCGCAAAGAGGCGTAGAAGCTTTCCGTTCTTCCACGCGGACTCGTATCGGAACGGCAACAGTATCGGGGAAACTGAGGAGCGGAGAACTCGTTAAATTTTGTTTCAAGATCGATTCGTTGCCAATGAAAATAATACAGTAATATTCCGATAGAAAATAGTGCCATCGCGAAACCGAAGGGTTTTACCATATTAAAGTAAATTCAGCGCTTCGGTCGCCGCTGATATCGCGGCATTACCGATACGATGCTCCACTCCGCAATGCTCGCAGCTTGCTGCTGCCTGATTCGAGTTCGAGCGACCGATCCCTCGCCGAGAATCGTTATCGTCGGATCCGGTGCGTCTGGAATAGCCGCAGCTTCGCGCCTCATGCAGAATGGATTCGATAACGTTAAAATTCTCGAAGCGGAAGATAGAATCGGCGGAAGAATCTACACAACGGAATTCGGTGAGTCGCATTCGTTTGTTTCACGAAAGAATTTCACAAAATTGTTGTCTCTTAATTACACCCAGTGTTACAACTTACAGATCGATCGGCGAATGAAAGTTCAAAGGTTTTACAAAATGTGATTTTTAGAGTGTCGACGATTCTTCGACTCTTGTTTATGATTAATTAATACAGCTATGTTTAATCAATTTATTGATGATTCGCTTATTGATAATTAAGTAATTTATCGATTATTTATTTATTTATTTATTGGACTTCGGATCCCTGGCCGATTCGACCACTGCGAAAATCACCATGTTTTCACGGTGATGTTCACCACGGTGGTTTTGTGCACAAAGGTTTGCAAAGTATTTTGCTGGAACAACTACGCAAACTACTGGTCAACGATATGCGTTTTGAATGGTGGTTTCGATTGTGGTGACCCACTGGTCACTCAAATTTATTTTCAAGCTAGTTAATACGTACCAAAAAGAAGGTTTAGTAATATTGGAAAATAATTGGTTTGAATTATTATCATGAATTGTGTCGAGTTAGGATACATTACCACGTAACGCATTTCGGAGAAACAAATAAACCTAACGACCTAAAGTTGGACTCAAATCCGGGACCTTTCCGCATGCTAGTCTGGAACCTTAACACTAACCGTAACGCTACATCGCCTATCATTGAATTATTATCATCCCTAGTAAGATTTGATCGTAGCAAAAGTTTTCTTACCTGAAGTGAATGGACAATAAATATTATATTTATTTATTTACTGAAATGATTGCTGAAAAGAAAAGGTACTTTACAGGAGTCCTATGTAAAGTCTCTTTTTGTTAGCATTTATTTATTTAAATTACATGTAAAAATAAATGCTAATAAAAAATGTTTCCGTGAGACTCATATAATCCCTTTTCTTTTTATTAATAATTTCAGTAAATCAATAAATAAATTAAAAAATCATTGTCCATTCGTTTCAGATAAGAAAACTTTTTCTACCTTCAAATCGTGCTACGAAAGGGAAAAAAATTCAAACAATAAGCGGTAGCACAGCGTTCTATGCTAACATGCGTTAGGTTCCGAGTTCGAGCCCAATTTTAGGTCGTTTGGCTCTTCTTTCTCTGAAATGCGAAATATAGATCCTAAATTGGTATGATTCATGATGATAATTCAAAACAATTTTTTCCAATATTAACCCTTTTTCGGTACACGCTAACCACCGGAAAAAGACATTGCGTGACCGATGGTATATTTCGTCGTTACCACCGTCGAATCCACTTTTTAATACGCAGATCACGGAACGATGGTTTGCGTAGTGCTTTCGACGAAATGCTTCGTAAACTTTTTGCACAAAACCACCATGGTGGTTTCGAAAGTGGAATGACCCTGAAGATATCTGCATGAGACTAAATTGCATAAATTGCACAAATTGCATAATTTGCATAAATTGCTATAACGACTGCCTTTTGCATCGCACAAACTTCGCTCGGGGAAGTTCACTTAGAGAACGAAATTCTGCAAGTGAATAATTTTTTTTCTACCTGAAGCAGCGCATTGGTAGAGACTTGCGAATGATGAAATTTGACGTCTTGCAGAGTTTTCTTCAGGGTCATGAAGTGGTTCGGTCGGTGGCCGGATCTGCCAGGGATGCGGAAATTTGTTCACCTGGATTGATTTTCGTTTTGTTCAGGTGGTTTTTTGGTGGACCTCGGAGGCGTTATCCAATAGTTATCCCAATAGTTTTTCTTAATGGTGACCAATGGTTAATTTTCACGAGGGTGATGTCATGCAGATATTATCTTCAGGGTCATAAAGTGGTTCGGTCGGTGGCCGGATCTGCCAGGGATGCTGAAATTTGTTCGCCAGGATTGATTTTCGTTTTGTTCAGGTGGTTATTTGGTCGACCTCGGAGGCGTTATCCAATAGTTATCCCAATAGTTTTTCTTAATGGTGACCAATGGTTCATTTTCACGAGGGTGATGTCATGCAGATATTATCTTCAGGGTCATAAAGTGGTTCGGTCGATGGCCGGGTCTGCCAGGGATGCTGAAATTTGTTCACCAGGATTGATTTTCGTTTTGTTCAGGTGGTTATTTGGTCGACCTCGGAGGCGTTATCCAATAGTTATCCCAATAGTTTTTCTTAATGGTGACCAATGGTTCATTTTCATGAGGGTGATGTCATGCAGATATCATCTTCGGGGTCATAAAGTGGTTCGGTCGGTGGCCGGGTCTGCCAGGGATGCGGAAATTTGTTCACCAGGATTGATTTTCGTTTTGTTCAGGTGGTTATTTGGTGGACCTGGGAGGACAATGGGTCCATGGAGAAGTGGACAACGTAGCGTACGAGTTAGCCTGGCCTCTGGGCCTTCTCGAGCACTCCAACGGAGGATGGCCCTTCAAATTGTTCAGTTCTTCGGGCTCCAAGATACCGGACGAGACGGCAAATAATTTGATGGGTCACTACATGAATCTCACGGAAAGCGATACACCAAACGAATACTTGAACGGCTCGATCGGAGAGTACTACAAGCTCAAGTAAATACCCTTTCGTGCCATATCGGAATGTTATTTTTAAAAAAAGAAGAAATAACATTTTTTGAGGAATTTCTTTAACTTTCTTTTCGCAGGATCGATGAGTATTTCGAATCTCATCCGGAAATAAGGACCGAGCAACGAGAATCTTTGGAGTACATGATAAATTTGTTTCAAATGTCCATGGACGCCGGAGACAGTTGGTTCAACGTCTCTGCGAAAGGGCTTGAAGAATACACCAATTGCGAAGGTGATCACGCCATTAATTGGAAGGATAAAGGATACGGCACAATTCTCGATATTCTGATGGTTCATGTGGATATATAGAAATTATTTTTTTTTTCCACAAAAAAAAGGACCTGCCGTATTTTAATGGGAACTTATTATTATCTTCCAGAAAAAGTTACCAAATCCCGAGGAAGAACTTCCTATCCTAAACAACACTGGTCTGAACAACGAAGTTTCGCGGATCGATTACGGCCGCCTCGAGGGACCCATAATCGTTACTGTGGCAAATGGCAATCGATATCCCGCGGACCATGTCATCGTTACCACATCCCTAGGTGTCTTGAAATCCGACTACAACACCCTGTTCGATCCTCCGCTGCCGCAAGAGAAAATCGACCAGATCCAGGTGTGCGGAATTTTGTTTTCCTAACAGATGCACGTAAAGTCCCGCTTTTCGTTCGACGACTCGCGTGCGGGAAAAATACTGCGCATGCGTACAAACGCAATACGGTATTTTTTTCCGCACTCGAGCGGAAAAGTGTTTTTCGACGCGCACTTCGCAGGAACGGAAAGCGCGATCTTCGCGAATTTGTTAGGGAAAATTATGTGAATGGGATGGGCGTAGAAAAGGGTTTTCTTACTCGTGCGAATGACGCACTCAATTTTGGCTCGTGCGGCATTTTCACACTCGTCGAGAACCCTCCTTTCACGAACTTGCCACACAAATAACTACTCGTGAACTTTTCTTCGGAACGGTAAACGATCTTCGAAGGTGCTGAAAAAAAATCTATGCACGTGTTTCAGGGCCTCCAGCTCGGCAACGTTGCGAAAATCTATTTGCACTTTCCCGAACCGTGGTGGACAGTCAACGAAACGGAGGCTCTCTTCAGCGTCGGATTTCATTGGACAGAAAAGGATAGAATCGAAGTCGCTAACGATGTTCGTGTTTTGTTTGAATTTTACTTTGGGATGAATTTACACACACCCACGAGAAGAATCAGCATGTATTCTTCGCGAGTGATCCATAGATAGAAATGCGTGATTTTCCCTAGCAAGTTGCGCGACCATCGAAAGACCCAAAAAACGACTGGTCGTTCTGTGACACTTTTCGGCCGGAATAACGAAATAAAGACCAATTGTTAGGTTGAGAATAGGTCGTTTTTTCATCAATGACCGCAAAATGACCACAAATACGACCGATGTGTAAATTACTGAAAAAGCTCTAGGCTGAGTCGTTTCGTCGACGTCAATCAGAAAGTAACCGGAAAGACGACCATGTTGAGGGGTTTTCTTTGGGTCGTTCTGCGGATCTTTTATGAAAAACGACTTATCTGAGTCCTCGTCAACAATCACTTTGCAAGTAGTCGCCATGTGTTCTTCGCGAGTGATCCATAGCTAGAAATGCACGATTTTCCCTAGCAAGTTGCGCGACCATCGAAAGACCCAAAAAACGACTGGTCGTTCTGTGACACTTTTCGTCCGGAATAACGAAATAAAGACCAATTGTTACGTTGAGAATGGGTCGTTTTTTCATCAATGACCGCAAAATGACCACAAATACGACCGATGTGTGAATTACTGAAAAAGCTCCAGGCTGAGTCGTTTCGTCGACGTCAATCAGAAAGTAACCGGAAAGACGACCATGTTGAGGGGTTTTCTTTGGGTCGTTCTGCGGATCTTTTATGAACAACGACTCATCTGAGTCCTCGTCAACAGTCCCTTTGCAAACCAAGCAGGTCGAACGACTCTTGTTGAAACCGACCGCGAAGCGACTTAAAAAACGACCGGTCGTTTTGTGCCGTTTTGGCGATCACCGTGCGACCAAAACAACGACCAGTTTTTAAGTTTAGGCTTGGTCGTATTTCCTTTAACGACCCAAGAAACGACCAGAGAGTTTGAGCAGACGTTACCTCGGTCGTTTTTGGGTCGATAAAGTAAAAGACGACCAAATCTAAACCGACAAAATGGTCGTTTTATTGATTGTTTCATGGTCGTCAAAACGGCACAAAACGAATGGTAGTTTTTTTGGGCGTATGATGGTCGCTTGACTTACTAGGGAATAAGTTTTTCATAAACGACCTGAAGGAAAACTCTCAACACGATCGTCTTTCCGGTTACTTGCCGATCAACGCCGGCGAAACGACCCAACCTAGAGCATTTTCAGTAATTCACACATCGGTCGTTCTTGTGGTAATTTTGCGGTCATTGATGGAAAAACGATCCATTCTCAACCTAACAATTGGTCTTTTTTTCGGTCGTTATTCCGGACGAAAACTGTCACAGAACGACCAGTCGTTTCTTGGGTCTTTTGATAGTCGTTAAAGACGGTCGCTGACTTGCCAGGGTTCTTATAATTTCAGCCCGAAAAATCGTGGATGTTGGGTCTGTTCAGTATGATAAGCGTCGAGCACAAGCCTCGATTGCTCTGTGGATGGATGTCGGGACCTCACGCACGGGAAATGGAATTATTGCCGGAAGAAATCGTCTTCAATCAGACGAAAGAGTTACTTCATCGATTTCTGGGAGATAATTACAACCTTACCGAACCAACGGCGATGCTACGGTACGGACAGCTTCAAAACCGTCTCTTTTCGCTCTATCCCAGATAGCATTTTTCCAACAACCCGCCAGCAAAATGGCAGCATATTTCCGCACGTAATGGCGGCAAAATTGCGGCATGTGCGTCCGCATTTGCCAGTGTTTTTGCCAGCATTCAATGCCGAAAATTCTCAGGAGCATATTGTCAGCACGTTGTCAGCAAGGCTTGCTGGTGCTTTGCGACTCACTAAGAAGATTAATTAGTTAATAAATTAATTAATTAAATAGGCAGCATATGTCAGCACGTAATGGCGGCAAAATTGCGGCATATGCGTCCACATTTGCCTATGTTTTTGCCAGCATTCAATACCGAAAATTCTTACGAGCATATTGTCAGCACGTTGTCAGCAAGGCTTGCTTTGCGACTCACTACGAAGATTAATTTGCTTGAGTCACGGTTATTTTGCGTGAAGTCTCAGAAACTCTTAGACAAACAAAATCTTAAATAACTCATTACCATGTAACGTTATTCATTACCAATCCATTATCGAACTCATTCATCGCATGAAAAAAATAAGCTTTCATTAGCCTTACCAATAACACGGATTGAGGATATGTTAACACAATTCCTCAATCCGTGTTATTGCTAACGCTGATGAAAGGTTTTTTTTATCTTTCATGCGATGAATGAGTTCGATAATGGATTGGTAATGAATAACGTTGCATGGTAATGAGTTATTTAATACATTTCCTCAAACCGTGTTATTGCTAACGCTGATGAAAGCTAATTTTTTTCATGCGATTAATGAGTTCGATAATGGATTGGTAATGAATTACGTTACATGATAATGAATTATTGAAGAGTTTGTTCGTCTACGACTTTCTAAGATTATCAGAAGTTGGCTTCCGATTAGGAGGAATTTTGATCTCTTTCACGGCAGCTAAGAATAACAAATGAGGGTACAGCAAACGTTGCTGGATTTTTGCTACCGATATGCTGCAATCTCGTGCTACAAACTATTGTTGCAATATCGCTGGGAAGCAAACAGCAAAGCTTGATGGCAAACAATTGCCCTTCTTTCCCTGTGCCGTGATGTGAAGTGTTTTTATACGGGATTTTTTTTCTCAATTTTCCCATCAGAACTCATTGGTTCAGCAACAAACACTTCAGAGGCACTTACAGCTATCGAAGCCTCGAGACGGAGCGTTCGGGCGCGATGGCCGTCGGACTCTCGGAACCGATCGTGAAGGATGGAAAGCCCGTAAGTTTCACGGGTTCGCTGAAGCGGCCGAAAGTTATCGGAACACACCCAGACGAATAATTTATTTGACGACCACCGTTTATTCGGTTTTAGTAAAATATTTATTAAATTTAAGTAACAATTTACTCAATTTAAATAAATATTTATTTAAATCAAATAAATATTTATTTAAATCAAACAAATATTTATTTAAATAAAATAAATATTTATTTAAATCAAATAAATATTTATTTGAATCAAATAAATATTTATTTAATTCAAATGAATGTTTTATTGAAACTAAATAAACAGTGTCCGTCAAATAAATTATTTTTCTGGGTGCAGATCGTTTTCTTATTTATTTTTTTCGCAGATTATCCTGTTCGCCGGCGAAGCAACGTCGCCGAAATATTACTCGACGGTACACGGTGCGATCGGTGCGGGCTGGCGAGAAGCCGATAGATTGATAAAACTGTACGCCGATCGCAAATCCAACGCGGAGACGAGTCGCTCTCGATGAAGTAATCGTCTAGCAGAATTGATAATAACGGGGACGAAGATCGTTTTAATAACGTGCCCGGTGTACTCTAACAAAAAAGTTCAACATTGAAGACCATAAATAAATAAATAATGATTATAAAAAAAAACCTTCGGATTGCCAGACCAAACAACAGGGTGTATCTGATAACTTTATACGTAATCATGATTTAACTTTATGCATCATCACTTTATACATGTATCTGATAACTCAATACATAAAGAATTGTGAATTAAAATTAGAAGTCGAAGTTCGACGATTTATACGGAATATTCAGAAGCAAATCTACCCTAGATCGATCCCAAGCTAATATGATTGGATATTATTGTTGTTAGATATTATTAGATATCTTTACAGAATAATTTCATCATTCGGGAGATTTCATAATCGCTCAATCGTATTAGTGCAAATAATAGAATATCATGGAAAGAAACCCTAAGCGGCATCGGTAATTAAATTTAGATACTGAAAATTAGATTAGATTAGGTTGATGTGTTGAATTACGTAATCGATAAACTCGTGATCGAGCGATTAATTTTTTTTTTTAAATCTATGCGTTAGAATTTTTCGGAGTGACGCGGAACTTCTCTAACGATAACCCGAGAGACATCGCGCGAACTGACAAATAGTTGGCTCGATATTTTGCGCAGCAGCAACTCGACGATGATTTCTCATTCTGAAGTAGTTTAACGAATGTCGTACACCCGATAGGATAGACGATTAATGATCGATGAGCGATCGATAAATCTAGTCAGCGGTCTAGTTTCGTGCGCTATTCTAACATACTGGAATTCCTCGCCACTGGCATCGCTGCAACCGAAAAATTATGCTCGGCTACGCGACATTCGTGGTTTGTTGCTGCCTGATCGAAGCGCAGACGGGCGCGGAGTCGCCGAGAATAATTATTATCGGAGCCGGACCGTCGGGTATAGCAGCGGCTTCGCGTCTGATGCAAAATGGATTCAACAACATCACCATTCTCGAGGCGGAAAATAGAATCGGCGGAAGGGTTTACACCACGGAATTTGGTGAGTTTTGCCTTTCGAATAAGGTTGAATAGAGGAAGCTATTTCATTTCTTTCCGCCAATGAAATATTAATTTAGCTTGTAAGCAGGCGATTAGACTGAGAAAAACTTACATAGTAAATAGTTCCCGGAGGGGACGTCTACATTTTATAGTTATGACAATGACCAAAAATTATAGATGTAACTATGATTATAGTTTGATCAATTGAGTATATACTATGACAAACTATCTATATAGACGTTCCCTCTGGGAACTATTCCTCATAGTAGGAAATAGCATCCTTTTTCTCAGTGTACTGGGTGGACCTTGGAGAGCAGTCGGTCCAGAGAGAAGCTAATAATTAATTAAGAATTATTAATTGGCCTTTTATGCAGGCGGTTATTGGGTCGATCTTGGTCGATAGTTGGTCCAAGGAGAAGTTGATAATTAATTAGGAAGTGATAATAATAAATCAAATCATAATAATAGTAATCAATAATAATCATCTTTACGCAAGAATAATTCATCTTTTACGCAAGAAGTTACTGGGTGGATCTCGGACGACAGTTGATCCAGTGAGAAGTTGATAATTAATTAAGAAGTATTAATTCGCCTTTTACGCAGGCTGTTACCGAGTGGAGCTTGGACAACAGTAGGTCTAGTCAGAAGTTGATAATTAACTAAGAAGTATTCATACGTCTTTTATGCAGGAGGTTACTAGGTGGATGTTGGTGAATAGTGGGTCCAGCCAGAAGTTAATAATTAATTAAGAAGTGTTAATTCGCCTTTTATGCAGGCGTTTATTCGGTGGATTTTGGACGATAATTAGTCCACAGAGAAGTTAATAATTAATCAACAAGTATTAAATCGCCTTTTATATGCAAGCGGTTGCTGGGTGGATCTTAGACAACAGTAGGTCCAGGGAGAAGTTGATAAATAATTAAGAAGTATTAATTCGCCTTTTATGCAGGCGTTTACTGAGTGGATTTTGGACGATAGTTAGTCCACGGAGATATTGATAATTAATTAACAAGTGTTAATTCGCCTTTTATATGCAAGAGGTTACTAGGTGGATGTTTGTGGATAGTGGGTCCTGCCAGAAGTTGATAATTAATTAAGAAGTATTAATTCGCCTTTTACGCAGGCGTTTATTGGGTGGATTTTGGACGATAGTTACACTGATAAGAAAGTACAGTCGAATCAACTAAGATTCGGGCAGGGACGTTCAAATAAATATTTAGTTAGTCGAACAAAATATTTTAATGACTCAAAAATATTCTGGTGAAATCGATCCAACAAATTGTTGAACTAAAAAATTTTTTAGCTGTAACAACAAAATATTTAGTTGAACGTCCCTGCCCGTATCTCAGTTGATTCAACCGTATTTTTTTATCAGTGTAGTCCACAGAGAAGTTAATAATTAATCGACAAGTATTAAATCGCCTTTCGTATGCAAGCGGTTACTGTGTGGATCTTAGACAACAGTAGGTCCAGGGAGAAGTTGATAATTAATTAAGAAGTGTTAATTCGCCTCTTATGCAGGCGTTTATTGGGTGGATTTTGGACGATAGTTACACTGATAAGAAAGTACAGTCGAATCAACTAAGATTCGGGCAGGGACGGTCAAATAAATATTTAGTTAGTCGAACAAAATATTTTAATGACTCAAAAATATTCTGGTGAAATCGATCCAACAAATTGTTGAACTAAAAAATTTTTTAGCTGTAACAACAAAATATTTAGTTGAACGTCCCTGCCCGTATCTCAGTTGATTCAACCGTATTTTTTTATCAGTGTAGTCCACAGAGAAGTTAATAATTAATCGACAAGTATTAAATCTCCTTTCGTATGCAAGCGGTTACTGGGTGGATCTTAGACAACAGTAGGTCCAGGGAGAAGTTGATAAATAATTAAGAAGTGTTGATTCGCCTTTTATGCAGGCGGTTACTGGGTGGACATCGGAGGACAGTGGGTCCACGGAGAGGACGATAACGTGGCGTACGAACTGGCGTGGCCACTCGGTGTTATCGAGCACGGTAGCAGAGCGATACCGGTCAAATTTTTCAGCTCTTCCGGTTCCACCATGAGCGACGATACGGCGAGCGATTTGCTCGAATACTACTGGAACATCACCGAAGCCGGAATACCGGACGAATACACGAACAGATCGACCGGAGAATACTACGAACTCAAGTTAATAAACATAGCTCGTCGGTTTTAAAAGAAACATCCGAAAACGCTGCGACGTTGTTGATTTCTCGTTACTATTTCGCAGGCTCAACGAATACTTCGATGTTAATCATCCGGAAATAACGAGCGATGTACGAAGATCTGTGCTGGACACGATGAACTTGTTGGACATGGCTGATGAGGCTGGGGACACGTGGCACGATGTAACTGTCAATCCCGATGAAGTTTTGTGCGGAGGGGATCCAGCGATGAACTGGATGGACAGAGGGTACAGCATGATTCTCGCCATTTTGATGGTTTGTATTCATCAAGTCGAAATTCACTTTCCTCTCAGAAATCTCGCCGAAGATTTTTTTGCATGAAAAGAAAACGTACCACGGACTTTGCGGAAGAAGTATCCGATCGATGACGAAGAACTTACCGATCTGAACAGGTAAAGATATTCTTACTTGCAAAAAGACGGAACGTGAACTTTGCAGAAGAAGTACCCGATTCCCGATGAAGAACTTCTTGTCCTGAATAGCTGAAGATGTTTGCACATTCAAACAAACGTAACGTGAACTTTGCAGAAGAAGTGCCTGGTTCCCGATGAAGAACTTCCTGTTTTGAACAGCTAAAGATATTTTTACATTAAAAAAATCGACCGTGATCTTTGCGGAAGATGTATCCGATTCCCGACGAAGAACTTCCGGTTCTGAACAGCTGAAGAGACTCATACTTAAAAAAAAAAACGTAACGTTAACTTTGCCGAAGAAGTATCGGATTCCCTATGAAGAACTTCCGGTTCTAAAAAGCTAAAGAAATTTATACTTAAAAAAAAAACGTAACGTGAACTTTGCCGAAGAAGTATCGGATTCCCGATGAAGAACTTCCTGTTCAGAACAGCTAAAGAAACTTATACTTAAAAAAAACGTAGGGTGAACTTTGCAGAAGATGTATCCGATTCTCGACGAAGATCTTGTTGTTCTGAACAGCTAAAGAAACTTATATTTAAAAAAAACGTAACGTAAACTTTGCAGAAGAACTATTTGATTCCCTACGAAGAACTTGCTGTTCTGAACAGCTAAAGATATTTTTACTTAACAAAAGAACGTTACGTGAACTTTGCAGAAGATGTATCCGATTCCCGACGAAGATCTTGCTGTTCTGAACAGCTAAAGAAACTTATATTTAAAAAAACGTAACGCGAACTTTGCAGAAGAAGTATCTGATTCGCGACGAAGAACTTGCTGTTCTGAACAGCTAAAGAAACTTATATTTTAAAAAAACGTAACGTAAACTTTGCAGAAGAAGTATCTGATTCGCGATGAAGAACTTCCTGTATTGAACAGCTAAAGAAATGTATACTTAAAAAAAAACTAGCGTGAACTTTGCAGAACAAGTATTCGATTCCCTACGAAGAACTTGCTGTTCTGAACAGCTAAAGATATTTTTACTTAACAAAAGAACGTTACGTGAACTTTGCAGAAGATGTATCCGATTCCCGACGAAGATCTTGCTGTTCTGAACAGCTAAAGAAACTTATATTTAAAAAAAACGTAATGTAAACTTTGCAGAAGAAGTATCTGATTCGCGATGAAGAACTTCCCGTTCTGAACAGCTAAAGAAATGTATACTTAAAAAAAACTACCCTGAACTTTGCAGAACAAGTATTCGATTCCCTACGAAGAACTTGCTGTTCTAAACAGCTAAAGATATTTTTACTTAACAAAAAAACGTTACGTGAACTTTGCAGAAGATGTATCCGATTCCGGACGAAGAACTTCCGGTCCGAAACAGCACCATCCTCAACGCAGAGGTTTCAAATATAAATTACGACGTTTATCGGGGAGGGGTCCGAGTAACCACCGCGAAGGGAGACGCGTACTTCGCCGACCACGCCATCGTCACTACATCCTTGGGCGTCCTGAAGGCAGATTACGAGACGCTCTTTTACCCTCCGCTGCCGGCAGCTAAAATAAATGCCATCAAGGTAAAGTGAAGTTACGCGATTTAACGAGACAATTTCGAAGTTCATTGAGACTCAGATGGTCGTCGATGTTTCAGGGTCTCGAGTTCGGGAGTGTAGCGAAGATCTACTTGGTGTACTCCGATCCATGGTGGACGGTGACGAATGGAACGTTCCTCTTGAATCTCCACTGGACCAAAAACGACCGGAAGTCATACGCCAACGACGTTCGTTTCTCTTCCGTACCGTAGCAAGAAACAAAAAAAAATGCTCAATTGAATAGTGGCACATTATGTAATTGTAGGGGGAGAGCGGGGCAAAACGGGATAATGAGACAAAATGCAATTCTCCAATAACTTTGGGGTGGTAGCGATGGTGGTACGTGGGGCAAAACGGGTTTGAAAATCCGGATGTATAGTTGGACAAAAATGGGCATCCAAAAATTATTGGAAAATGGAGTTTTGCCCTCACTGTCCCATTTTTCCCCGCTGTACCATTTTGCCCCGGTCTCGCCTATGTAATTGTAGGGGAGAGCGGGGCAGAACTGGATAATGAGACAAAACGCAATTCTCCAATAACTTTGAAATGGTAGCGATGGTGGTCCGTGGAGCAAAACGGCGTTGAAAATCCGGATGTATGGTTGGGACAAAATGGCCATCCAAAAATTATTGGAAAATGGAGTTTTGCCCTCACTGTCCCATTTTGCCCCGCTGTACCATTTTGCCCCGGTCTCGCCTATGTAATTGTAGGGGAGAGCGGGGCACAACTGGATAATAAGACAAAACGCAATTCTCCAATAACTTTGGGATGGTAGCGATAGTGGTACGTGGGGCAAAACGGGTTTGAAAATCCGGATGTATCGTGGGGACAAAAATGGGCATCCAAAAATTATTGGAAAATGGAGTTTTGCCCTCACTGTCCATTTTGCTCCGCTGTACCATTTTGCCCCACTCTCCCCTACTCGGTACGTTTCAGCCATCGAAATCGTGGATGTTGAGTATCGCTACCGTAACCGGCGTCGAGCACAAGCCGCGGTTGCTCTGTTGCTGGCTCACCGGACCTCACGCACGAGAAATGGAAAGCGTTCCGGAAAGTCGTGTCCTCGAGCAGACCAGAGAACTGTTTCACCGATTTTTCGGAAAGGCTTACAATCTGACCGAACCAACCGCAATGCTGCGGTGAAACTTCAAAATTTAATTGATGTGGAGGATTTTTTTTTTGTTTTTTGAGAATTCGTAAACAAATTTTAATTCGATTTTTCAGGAGTCAATGGTTCACCAATAGACACTTCAGAGGTACTTGGAGCTATCGGAGTCTGAAGTCGGCACGTTCCGGTGCGAGAGCACTCGACCTCGCAGCGCCGATAATGAAGAATGGAAGACCTGTAAGTTAAATCGTCCAATCGAACTCAGGATCGATCCGAGAAAAAAGCAATTTTTTTAAAAAAATTTTATTTTTAAGAAAGTCATTAAAAAAGAATTCCGCTCGTGTTCTTCAGCTCATTTTGTTCGCCGGTGAGGCGACTCATTCGAAGCACCCCTCGACAGTCCACGGTGCGATAGATTCTGGCTGGCGGGAAGCGAACAGATTGATGGAACTCTATCCAGATCGAACGTCCAAGATGCCGAAAATTAGCCACTGGGGTGGGCAATTTTGGCAGCTCTTCAGCGAGGAAAAGGCAACGCTGAAGAGTCGACTCGTTGCCGGCAAGTGGCAAGGCGTCGCAGCTAAACGACAGAAATCTAGTTGAAAATCCACGATCCATCCTCGACTCCATGGAGCACCGACAGCCGAAAATCACCAGGCAGTAAAGTCCGTAATTTTTTTTTTTTAATTACCCTCTTTCCTCTAACATACTTTAGTATCCTCATAGTAATTACATGCAATTGTGTTCTATCAGGAGTCAGGATACGGAAGATCGAGGTCACTTTAAATCTTCGACTACGGGTTCCGGAATTTGGCTGGAAACTTAAATCCTTATAATTAATAAATTAAATAACTTAAATAAATAAATTAATGAAAGTGGACCTAGAAGAAAAAGAAGATTATAGCGAATTAGTGACGTTCGAGACGTCGACCTTACTGTTATATTTCATCAGTTATTGGAACGAAAATAAACACACACTGCCGTTTCCGAACGAAACTATAATTGCGTCGAATACCATCGACAAAACCGCGTTATCGTGGCTTTGTCAATGGTATTCGACAACTATCATGTTAAACAAATCCTGACCATTGTCAATAACGAAAATTGCGTAATTTAAATATACGAAAATAAACATACACTGCCGTTCCCGAACGAAACTGTAATTGCGTAGAATACCGTCGACAAAACCACGTTATCGTGGATTTGTCGATGGTATTCGACAACTATCATGTTAAACAAATCCTGACCATTGTCAATAACGAAAATTGCGTAATTTAAATATACGCAAATAAACATCCACTGCCGTTCCCGAACGAAACTGTAATTGCGTAGAATACCGTCGACAAAACCACGTTATCGTGGATTTGTCGATGGTATTCGACAAACTATCATGTTAAACAAATCCTGACCATCCTCAATAACGAAAATTGCGTAATTTAAATATACGCAGATAAACATACACTGCCGTTCCCGAACGAAACTGTAATTGCGTAGAATACCGTCGACAAAACCACGTTATCGTGGCTTTGTCGATGGTATTCGACAACTATCATGTTAAACAAATCCTGACCCACGTCAATAACGAAAATTGCGTAATTTAAATATACGAAAATAAACATACACTGCCGTTGCCGAACGAAGCTGTAATTGCGTAGAATACCGTCGACAAAACCACGTTATCGTGGATTTGTCGATGGTATTCGACAACTATCATGTTAAACAAATCCTGACCATCGTCAATAACGAAAATTGCGTAATTTAAATATACGAAAATAAACATACACTGTCGTTGCCGAACGAAGCTGTAATTGCGTAGAATACCGTCGACAAAACCACGTTATCGTGGCTTTGTCGATGGTATTCGACAAACTATCATGTTAAACAAATCCTGACCATCCTCAATAACGAAAATTGCGTAATTTAAATATACGCAAATAAACATACACTGCCGTTCCCGAACGAAACTGTAATTGTGTAGAATACCGTCGACAAAACCACGTTATCGTGGCTTTGTCGATGGTATTCGACAACTATCATGTTAAACAAATCCTGACCATCGTCAATAACGAAAATTGCGTAATTTAAATATACGAAAATAAACATACACTGCCGTTGCCGAACGAAGCTGTAATTGCGTAGAATACCGTCGACAAAACCACGTTATCGTGGATTTGTCGATGGTATTCGACAACTATCATGTTAAACAAATCCTGACCATCGTCAATAACGAAAATTGCGTAATTTAAATATACGAAAATAAACATACACTGCCGTTGCCGAACGAAACTGTAATTGCGTAGAATACCATCGACAAACTATCGTATTAAACAAATCCTGACCATCGTCAATAACGAAAATTGCGTAATTTAAATATACGCAAATAAACATCGACTGCCGTTGCTGAACGAAGCTGTAATTGCGTAGAATACCGTCGACAAAACCACGTTATCGTGGATTTGTCGATGGTATTCGACAACTATCATGTTAAACAAATCCTGACCATCGTCAATAATGAAAATTGCGTAATTTAAATATTAAAACACTAAACTCCGACCGACTCCGACTTTTATCTGATTTTTTTTCTTCAGCGGCATTAAATTTTGCTATTATTGTTCCGTTCATCTATACAACTGGCTGGAACAATAATTCGCTCGCCTTGTTGGTGCAACTTTCCCAATCACAATAAATGCTCCGAGTACCGCGCTCGCGAAGCAATTTTTGTCTAGAGTCAAACTTGGACATTAGTATTTAACAAAAACAATCAATTTACCAAGGAAATAAAACGACCCGATTCACTGACTCAAATTTTGTTTCTACAAGTTTCGGGAATTTTACATTTTTTTGTCGATGGGAAAATTGTCTCAATTTTTATCGTAGTTTTCTCAGCCTCGTTACAGCGAGTTCTACGATAGTAAGAGTACAATAGTTGCATGCAGCGACGTACAATTTTGCCATTATTGTTCCGTTTATCTATACAATTGGCTGGAATGATAATTCCGTCGCCCGTCAGCTCGCCTTGTCGGTGGAACTTTTGCAATTACAATAAGTCCTTCTGGTACCGCGAATTTTTTATGTTCGATGCATGGACCTTACTGTTATATTTCATCAGTCCATCGAACGAAAATAAATACACCCTGCCGTTCCCAAAAAAACTCTAATTGTGTCAATACCATCGACAAAACCACGACAACGACAATCATGGTAAATAAATAAATCCTGACCATCGTCAATACCGAAAATTGCGTAATTTGAATATTAAAACACTAAACTCCGAATTTTGGAATTTTTGAATTTTTTTTTCTTCCCCTAAACAAACTTTAGTGTCCTCATACATACTTTAGTGTCCTCATAGTGAAAAACATGCAATGATGTTCTATCAGGAGCCATCGAAGTTACTTTGAATAATCACCTGCCGTTTCCGGAATTCTTCAAATCTAAAATTCGGTTGCAAACTTAGATCCATAAAAGTGGACCTAGAAGAAAAAGAAGATGATAAGAAACTTCCGATGATGAATCGTCCGATATTGCATCGGTTCTTCGAACGGAAAAAAAACAATACACTGCAGTTCATAATCGCCAAAGCCACGATAAGAACGACCATGCGAAAGAAATCCGGCCTTCGTGCAACGACGAAAATAGCGTTATTCAAACGACAACAATTAAGTTTTCTTTGTCCGGACTTCTCGCCGGCAACGATAACCCGAGATACTTTAAGATATGAATATATAAAAAATTTATCAAGGTCGATTGGGTTAATGGTTGACGTAACTCCGTGCGCAACGGAGAATACCAGCACCGACCGCTTCGGTCGGGCTGTCTTCCGATTGTAAAATTGCCTCGTCGGCTAGCAGCCAATTTAACGTTATAAAAGCCTCGCCCGCCATCAACGTAGACGCATTACTCCAGGATGCACCGGTACGCGATATTCGTGGCTTTTTGCTGTCTCGGCCAAATCCAGGCAGCCGAGGAGTCTCCGAGAATCGTTATCGTCGGTTGTGGTGCGTCGGGAATAGCCGCGGCCACGCGTCTTCTCCAGAACGGATTCCACAACGTAACGATTCTAGAAGCCGAGAATCGAATCGGCGGAAGAGTCTACACCGCCCCGTTCGGTGAGTTACCTTCGAACCAACGAATTGATTTTTTCGAGGCGCCCTCAATCGCGCACTCGTTCATTCTTACGGAAATAAATCGTAGGGGAAACCGGGGCAAAACGGGGACATGGGACAAAAGGGGGACATGGGGCAAAACGGGGACATAAAACGTCATATCGACGTGGGGCAAAATGGGGTACCAAAATTATCGAATAAATCGATTAATGATAGCCAAAAAACTGTGGAAACCGGGACGAAATGGGGACATGAAATGTCATATCAACGAGGGGCAAAATGGGATGCCAAAAATTATCGAATAAATCGATTCATGATAGCCAAAGAACGGTGGAAATCGGTTAAAAATAGGGGCCGCCCCGTTCGGTGAGTTACCTTCGAACCAACGAATTGATTTTTTCGAGGCGCCCTCAATCGCGCACTCGTTCATTCTTACGGAAATAAATCGTAGGGGAAACCGGGGCAAAACGGGGACATGGGACAAAACGGGGACATAAAACGTCATATCGACGTGGGGCAAAATGGGGTACCAAAATTATCGAATAAATCGATTCATGATAGCCAAAAAACGGTGGAAACCGGGACAAAATGGGGACATAAAATGTCATATCAACGAGGGGCAAAATGGGATGCCAAAAATTATTGAATAAATCGATTTATGATATCCGAAAAACGGTGGAAATCGGTTAAAAATGAGGATATATAATGTCATATCGACGTGGGGCAGAATAGGTGAGTTACGTTCGAACGAATTGATTTTTCGTCGTGTCCCTCGTGGACCAACCAACCGCGAAACTGTGGGTTGGATTTCGGTTGTTCTCAAACAACCGAAAACGCTGACGAAAGTTGGCTTTTGATTGATACTTCAAGAGCAACCGCAATACGAACCGTTATATGAGTCGGATGTAAAGTTGGTTTACAGTCGGACTTTACCAAAGCAACCTATTTTCGACTCTATGTTGAGAGCGCCGAAAGGTCTTGGCTGAGGATTGGAAACCGGGTTGTTTTAGGACAGTCCAACCATAAAGCAACCCTCTATCCGACGCATACAACGGTTAGTATTGCGGTTGGTTTTTTAATATAGCCGAAACATCAACCTCTCGAACGTAGATATCGGAGTTAGTTTGGTGTATCAATCGACCAGTTCGTTTTCCGGTTGGTTTCGGGGTGGTCAGAACGCAAGGGATTTCATCAATGTATGACTATGTATATGACTATGCATATGAATATGTACATGGATATGTACATGGGTATGTATATGAATATGTACATGAATATGCACATGAATATGTACATGAATATACAAATGAATATGTACATGCATATGTACATGAATACGTACATAAGTATGTACATGAGTATGTACATGAATATGAACATGAATATGTACATGAATATGTACATGAATATGTACACGAATATGTACACGAATATGCACACGAATATGTACACGAATATGTACACGAATATGTACACGAATATGTACACGAATATGTACTCGAATGTGTACTCGAATGTGTACTCGAATGTGTACACGAATATGTACATGACTATGTACATTGATATATACATTGATATGTACATTGATCTGTACATTGATATGGATACGGATTGCACATAAATATGTACATGAATATGTATATTAGGGTGTTTCAAAAAACGGACATCTTTTTTTTAACTTCCCTCCCACCCTTTTAAAGTATATATTTCGGTCTCAAATTGAACCTCATGAAAGGCGGTCCCAAGTAAAAAATCCTAAGAGGAACCACATTCGACGTACCGAAAAAATTCGACAACTTCTTTCTTTTTGGGTATAAACGACGAATGCGGCATCTCTTAAGATTTTTTGCTTAGGCCCTTCAATTTGGGATCGAAATCTGTACTTTAAGAAGGTGGGAAGAATTTTTTTAATACTTTTTTTTTAACACCCTAATGAATATGTATATTTCAATACATTAATGAAATATATGAATGCATTTTTATTGAATTTTATTAAGCCGGCTATGTGGTGGATCTTGGCGGTCAGTGGGTGCACGGTGAAGAAGACAATGTAGCTTACGAAATGGCGTGGCCCCTGGGCCTCATCGAGCATTCGGTCCGAATGGGTCCTTTCCGATTATTCGACTCTTCGGGTTCTCAGTTGCCGGAAGAAGTGGGAAAGAAACTTATGCGTTTCTACCTGAATATCTCCGAGGAAGAAGCCCCGGAGTCGTACATGAACAAATCAATGGCGGAATTCTATAAGCCCAAGTAAATGATGATGAGTCGAATTGAAAAGAATTTAATTATTATTTATTAGGTGTTCAGTTTCCGAGCTTTTATTATAGAATCGAGGAGCTTCTGAACTCCCAGCCGGAGTTAACGGAAGGTCAACGAAAATCCCTTACGGATATGGTGAATTTGTTCCACATGGCCATGTATGCGGGCGACACTTGGTTCCACCTGTCCGTGCATCACGAAAATAATTGCAAAGGCGATCAAGCTATGAACTGGAAAGAAAGAGGATACAGTACGATTCTCGATATTTTGATGGTACGCATAAAAATCAATCATCAATAAATAATAATATTAATATTAATTAATATTATACTTCAATATTAATATTCATTAATATTGTAATTCAATATTAATATTAATTAATATTGTAATTCGATATTAATATCAATTAATATTGTAATCCAATAGAACCGCTCAAATAGCAACTGCAATTTGAAATACTTGAAATAAAAGACATCTGAAACAATTTCGGAATTTAGTATTTAAGGTATTCGCCCTCGACTAGACAAATAAGAAACTTTACGTACAACCCAGGTAGATTTCTACCATGTTATTGATAAGATAGCTTTAAATTGTTCACTCCATTAGATCATAATCCGCTTCTTTCGCTGTATAACTTATGGGTGTTGTTTTCACTATAGAAAAAAAAATCGATGTGTGCACCTTAACGACACTTTGTCTTGTGCGATGGTCATTTCATCGTAACTGTAATTGGGCGCTTGCCCGTATTCACAATAAAATGAAAAAAAAAAAAAATTAATTTTCCTTTGCAGAAAAAGTATCCGGATCCGACTCAAGAACTTCCGGTCCTCAACAACACTGTTCTGAACACCGAAGTGTCGAAGATCAATTACAACGCTGCTGGCGGAAAAATACGCGTTATAACTGCGACTGGGGATGAATATTCCGCAGATCACGTGATCGTAACTCCGTCCGTAGCAGTTTTGAAGGCCGACTACGAAACGCTCTTCGACCCTCCGCTACCGGAAGCGAAGATCAATGCAATCAAAGTTCGTGAAGTGTTTATGATTTAAGCGAATTGTTTTTTTGGCAATTAGAATAATTGCTGAAAGAAAGGCTTGGCTTTCCAGCACATCGAGCTTGGGGCTGTGGTCAAGATATTCTTATCGTATCCGGAACCGTGGTGGACGAAAGGAAACGACAGCAACCCTTTTTTTAATTTCCATTGGAGAGAGGAAGATAAGAGCGAATACGCGAATGATGTTCGTATTCTATATTTTTTCAAATGTAAAAACATTAACATTTTCACTTTTGCGCATATTCTAAATTTTTTCAAATGTAAAAGCATCCAAATTGTACCGTTTCCGCTATGCGAATACGCGAGCGATGTTCGTATTCTATATTTTTTCAAATGTAAAAACATAAAAATTTAAACTTTTCCGCTATGCGAATTCGTATTCTATATTTTTTCAAATGTAAAAGCATCAAAATTTTAACTTTTCCGCTATGCAAATTCGTATTCTATATTTTTTCAAATGTAAAAGCATCAAAATTTTAACTTTTCCGCTATGCGAATACGCGAGCGATTTCCATATTCTATATTTTTTCAAATGCAAAAGCATTAAAATTTCAACTTTTCCGCTATGCGAATTCGCGACCGATGTTCATATTCTGTATTTTTTCAAATGCAAAAGCATTAACATTTTAACTTTTCCGCTATGCGAATACGCGAGCGATGTTCTCATTCTATATTTTTTCAAATGTAAAAGCATCAAAATATTGACTTTCGCGCTATGCGAATGCGCGAGCCATGTTCGTATTCAATATTTTTTCAAATGCAAGAACATCAAAATTTTAACTTTTCCTCCACACGAACACTCGAGCGATGTTCGCATTCCATATTTGTTCAAATGCATAAACATTTTAACTCACTCTCAATGGGGGCGCCCATCCTCGATGAATATATCGTCGCGAGTTGTTCAACAAATTCGTTGCCTTATAGCCCGAGAAGTCGTGGATGCTGGGTCTAGTTTACATATTCCCCGTTGAGCACAAGCCGCGATTACTGTGCGCCTGGGTTACCGGAAGTCACGCGCGCGACATGGAGAAAATTCCGGACGAGCGCGTCTTCGAACAGACGAAAGAATTCCTCCGCCGATTCATGGGAAAGACTCAGAACCTGACCGAACCCACCGAGATGCTGCGGTAAGGCTCGAAACCGTCGAGTGTCTCGACCTCGTTTTCGTGTACGAGCCCCGAATATTTTTTTCAGGAGCAAGTGGCTGAGCAACAAACACTTCAGAGGTACCTGGAGCTACAGAAGTCTCGAGACGGAGCGCTCCGGCGCCAAAGCTGAGGATCTTTCGGAACCGATAACCAAGGACGGAAATCCCGTAAGTTGCTCCGTTTCGTCGGACTCGAGAATGAAGCTGTATTAACGGAATCGTTTCCAAATTTTTGTCAGACGGTACTCTTCGCCGGCGAGGCAACCCATTCGAAACATCCCTCAACGGTTCACGGGGCGATCGGTTCCGGCTGGCGAGAAGCTGATAGATTGATTAAACTGTACGCCGATCGAAAGTCTTCGACGACCTGAAATTAAATGTAAATTGACTGTAATGTAAATTAATCTTTTAACTTTTAAAATTTATTGTGTGCCGATGTTGTTGAGCATCGTTTGTTACCTTAGATAATCCGGTCGATTGTTCGTGTCGTCTGCCAACGCGGAATAAAAGATCTGAGAACACATATAGTCTTCTGCCTCATCTTCACTGTAAAAAAATGTTGTTTGAAAATTAATTGGAAGCTTAAAAAAATGGTTAATTCAAATTTAAAAATTATGTATGAACGTAAACTGTTTCTGAAATTTCGAACACATGTGCGTTGCAATTTTACAGTCAAATTGGTATTTTTGATACATTTTTATTGCAAATTTCAACCAAAAGATTTGTCATTTTTACATCTGATACAAGCAAAGTGCATTAATTTTCAATTTTCAAATTTTACAAGCAAAGTACATTAATGTTCAGTTGATGTAAGTAACGTTAGCAAATTTCAATTTCCAGTACATTAAACTTACAATTTATTTTCACAGTCTTTTCATTCACAACGAGACGCCGACAGTCGCAAACATATTAAATTTAAGTAATGCATCAAGTTCTTATTATTCCAATTATTCCAATAGGAGAATAGTTGACACGGCCCCACACGTAACAAGCGAGAATCAGCGCTGGCCGAACTGGCTGGCAGTGTTCCGATTATACAATTGCATAGTCGGCAAACTGCCGTTTCAAAAAGTCTGCATTGTACAATCTCGTTCCTTACCCTCGACGATTCACTGGATCGCTCGCGTCGTCAGCGCGTCGAACGAAAATCCTATCGAAGAATGAAATATCCGAGAATGCGTAAAGTCTTCTTGCTCTTATCTCCTCATTAACGAGACGAGACCCCGGGATACGTAAAAATGTTAAATTTAATAAAAAATAATTAGGTTAAAAGCTGACACGACCTTTTTACTGCGAGATAACTGCGAGAACCAAGGCTGTCGCTCCTATTACAAAATTGCCCAGACGTCAAACTGCCCGGTATAAAGGCCTGAGTTACCGCCAATATCGTTACATTAGTCCGCGATGCGTTACCACGCGATATTCGCTGCTTGGCTCTGCCTCGCCCAAGTTCGGGCGGCCGAGGAGTCTCCGAGAATAATTATCGTCGGTTGTGGTGCTTCGGGAATAGCCGCGGCTACGCGTCTTCTCCAGAATGGATTCCACAACGTAACGATTCTCGAAGCGGAGAATCGAATCGGCGGAAGAGTCTACACCACCCCGTTCGGTAATTAATCACTCCATTTGTTCCGCCCGATTTATTTTATATTTTATTTCCCAAGCTGTTTGTTCGCGGATAAATTCAATAATTCAATTTTTATTCTATTTATCTGGTTACGTATAAATACCGCCGCGTAACCAGCTAGACAGAATTTCGTACCGAAATAGAACACTTGTCCATAAGTGTCGATTAATCGATTGATCATTTACATATTCATTTGTTCGGATGTTGAAAAGTGCTCGGCCGGGTTTAATTTTCGTTTTACTCAGGTGGTTACCTTCGAACAATAAACGAATTGATTTTTTTTTAGGCACCCTTCTTTGAGGTCGACCCGGTCTCCCCTGTATTAAACGCGTAATGTTTTACAGTTGTAAACAATAAATTGTAAATTTAATGTACTGGAACTTGAAGCTTACTTACATTAATTACATTAATCGAACGTTAATGTACTTTTTTGGAAAATAAAAATCTATATATTTAAATTACAAATCTTTTGCCTAATATTTACAAAAATTAACATTAAAAATAAAAATTGTACTGCAAAATCGCAACACACATGTGTTTGAAATTTCGGAAAGGGTTAATGTAAAAAAGCTTCCAATACCGTTCATTAATTTTTAAATAATTTTTGTTTATAGTGTAAGGTTTGGCAAGTGTAACAATGAAATGGTGTAAACTTACAAATGTGTAACATATTGAATACGTAAACTTTTCGCGGTGTAAGGAAATGGCGGTGCACAGTTCTTGATCCGAGGGTTGGGCAAGTGTAAAATATTTGCGGTGCACAGTTGAACGAAGTTGTGAACTTATGTAACATTTTTTGGGGTGTACGATTTATTTTCGTAAGAATGAACGAGTGTACAATTGAACGGTGTACGATTGAAGGCGCCTCATTTTTTTTCGTCGGGTGGAACCCTAGCAAACCAAGCGACCGTGAACAGCGACCGAAGAAGCGACCCTCAAAGCGACTGTGGTTTCGTACCAAAAATTAACTACACTAAGGTAAAAGTACCAGTGGCCGCACACCTAAGGGCAATGTCCCAGTTCCCGTGTATGCATGAAAAATCGCATTTGCGCCTCTTTTGCACGCATGCTTTGCGCGGCCACTGGGACGTTTACCTTAACGACCGCCGAAGCGACCGGTCTGGCGACATTCTTTTGCCTCATTTCGGCAGTGAAGTCGCTTCTTTGATTATCGACCGACCGAACGACCGTTAAAGCAACCGTCCAGATATGAGCTTTTTGACGATCGGGATGAGCTTTTCTAGACGGTTGCTATTACGGTCGTTTATTCGGTCGCCAATGTCGCTTCTTTGATTATCGACCGAACGAACGACCGTAAAAGCAACCGTCCAGATACGAGCTTTTTGACGATCGGGATGAGCTTTTCTAGACGGTTGCTATTACGGTCGTTTATTCGGTCGCCAATGTCGCTTCTTTGATTATCGACCGAACGAACGACCGCGAAAGCAACCGTCCAGATATGAGCTTTTTGACGATCGGGATGAGCTTTTTTAGACGGTTGCTATTAGGGTCGTTTATTCGGTCGCCAATGTCGCTTCTTTGATTATCGACCGAACGAACGACCGTAAAAGCAACCGTCCAGATATGCTTTTTGACGATCGGGATGAGCTTTTCTAGAAGGTTGCTATTACGGTCGTTTGTTCGGTCGCCAATGTCGCTTCTTTGATCATCGACCGAACGAACGACCGTAAAAGCAACCGTCCAGATATGAGCTTTTTGTCGATCGCGATGAGCTTTTCTAAACGGTTGCTATTACGGTCGTTTATTCGGTCGCCAATGTCGCTTCTTTGATTATCGAACGAACGACCGTAAAAGCAACCGTCCAGATGTAAGCTTTTTGACGATCGGGATGAGCTTTTCTAGACGGCCGCTATTCGGGTCGTTTATTCGGTCGCCACTGTCGCTTTTTCGATTATCGACCGAACGAACGACCGTAAAAGCAACCGTCCAGATATGAGCATTTTGACGATCGGGATCTGCTTTTCTAGACGGTTGCTATTCGGGTCGTTAATTCGGTCGCCAATCAAACAAACGACTCCATTGCCGAAACGCGGCAACCAAATGTGTCGCCAGAGCGATCGCTTCAGCAGTCATTAGAGTAGTTAATTTTTGGAACAAAACAACCGTCGCTTTTAGGGTCGCTTCTTCGGTCGCTCAGCATGCCAGGAAAGAAATGCGTTTCATTGAACTTCTTTCAGCCGGCTACATGGTGGATCTTGGCGGACAATGGGTTCACTGTCATGAAGATAATGTAGCTTACGACATGGCGTGGCCTCTGGGCCTCATCGAGCACTCGGTCCCAATGAATCCCATCCGAGTATTCGACTCTTCGGGTTCTGCGTTGCCGGAAGATCTGGGGAACAAACTTATGCGCTACTATATGAACCTCACCGAAGAACAGATACCAGACTCGTACTCGAACAAATCGATGGCGGAATTCTACAAACCCAAGTAAATGTGGACGAGCCGAATTTTGAAAGAAGTTAATCATTAATTCTTCCCGATTTTGATACTCAGTTTCCAAGTTTTGTCTGCAGAATCGACCAGTTTCTGAACTCCGAGCCGGAGTTAACGGAAGGTCAACGAAAGTCCCTTGCGGACATGGTGGATTTGATGCATATGTCCATGTACGCCGGTGACACTTGGTCCAACCTGGTCGTGGATCGCGAAGAGGAATGCAGTGGCGATCTGGCAATGAACTGGAAGGAAAGAGGATACAGTACGATTCTCGATATTTTGATGGTTTGTATCTTTGAAGATTATAAACGAGTGAATAAAACCGCTCGGGAGTGAAAGAAGCGAGAGCGATAAGGTTCAGTTTCCGCCATCGAACACAATTTACACCAATAATAAATGCAGTTTTCGGTAAATCAAAAAGAAATTGGAGGCATGTTGAGTAGCGGATTTTACCCTCGATTAATGCCGCGATACGTATATTTTTCATAAAGTGTTCCATTTAACCATCGATGATGGCGAAAAGTGGGCCGCTTACCTTAATTTTCCTTTGCAGAAAAAGTATCCGGATCCGACTCAAGAACTTCCGGTCCTCAACAACACGGTTCTGAATACCGAAGTGTCGAAAATCAATTACAACGCTGCTGGCGGAAAAATACGCGTTACAACTGCGAACGGGGATGAATATTCCGCAGATCACGTGATCGTGACTCCTTCCGTAGCAGTTTTGAAGGCCGATTATGAAACGCTCTTCGATCCTCCGCTGCCGGAAGCGAAGATCAATGCAATCAAGGTTCGTTGAGTATTTATCTTGAACTCGAATTCATTGACAGAATTGTAGTGCTCAAAGGGAGGCTTCGCTTTGCAGAAATTCGAGCTGGGAGCTGTGGTCAAGATATTTTTATCGTATCCGGAGCCGTGGTGGACGAAGGGAAACGACAGCACCCCGATGTTCACTTTCTATTGGAGAGAGGAAGATAAGAGCGAATACGCGAATGATGTTCGTATTCTCTATTTTTTACGAATTTAAAAGCATCACAATTTTAACGACACATTTACATCTCTTTCCCAAACGACTCTACCAGAAAACAACTCTACCGTCTTAGCACTCTACCAAAATCTCTTTTGCTAGAGTTCTAATACGATAGAGTTGTTATCCGGCAGAGTTGGTATCCAGTACGGTTGTTATTTGGCAGAGTTGATGTCCGGCACAGTTGTTATCCGGTAGAGTTGTTATCCGGTAGAGTTGTTATCCGGTAGAGTTGTTATCTGGTAGAGTTGTTATCCGGTACAGTTGTTATCTGGTAGAGTTGTTATTTGGTAGAGTTGATATCCGGTAGAGTTTTTATCCGGTAGAGTTGTTAGTCGGTAGAGTTGTTATCCGGTAGAGTTGTTATCCGGTAGAGTTGTTATCCGGTAGAGTTGTTATCCGGTAGAGTTGTTATCCGGTAGAGTTGTTATCCGGTAGAGTTGTTATCCGGTAGAGTTGTTATCCGGTACAGTTGTTATCCGGTAGAGTTGTTATTTGGTAGAGTTGATATCCGGTACAGTTGTTATCCGGTAGAGTTGTTATTTGGTAGAGTTGATATCCGGTAGAGTTTTTATCGGGTAGAGTTGTTATCCGGTCGAGTTGTTATCTGGTAGAGTTTTTATCGGGTAGAGTTGGTATCCGGTAGAGTTGTTATCCGGTAGAGTTGTTATCTGGTAGAGTTGTTATCCGGTCGACTTGTTATCCGGTAGAGTTGTTATCGTGTAGAGTTGTTATCGGGTAGAGTTGTTATCGGGTAGAGTTGTTATCCGGTAGAGTTGTTATCTGGTAGAGTTGTTATTTGGTTGAGTTGTTATCTGGTAGAGTTGTTATCCGGTAGAGTTGTTTTCTAGTAGAGTTGTTTTCTGGTAGAGTTGTTTTCTCGCAGAGTTATGAGCGGTAGAGATGTAAACGTGCCATATTAATTTTCCCTCAATGTTGCCTAATATGAGGAATATATCGTCGCGGGTTGTTTAATAATTTTTTTACGTTTCAGCCGGAGAAATCGTGGATGCTGGGTCTAGTTGACATAACCACCGTTGAACACAAGCCGCAATTACTGTGTGCCTGGGTTAGCGGACTTCACGTGCGTGAAATGGAGAACATTCCGGACGATCGCGTCTTCGAACAGATGAAAGAATTTGTTCGTCGATTCATGGGAAAGACTCAGAACCTGACCGAACCCACGGAGATGCTGCGGTAAGGCTCGAAACCATTGAGTGTCTTGATTTCGTTTTCGTATACGAGTACCGAATATTTTTCAGGAGCAACTGGTTGAGCAACAAAAACTTCAGAGGTACCTGGAGCTATAGAAGTCTCGAGACGGCGCGTTCCGGCGCCAAAGCTGAGGATCTTTCGGAACCGATAACCAAGGACGGAAATCCCGTAAGTTGCTCCGTTTCGTCGAACTCGGGGATGAAGCTGTATTAACGAATCGTTTCCAAATTTTTATCAGCTGCTACTGTTCGCCGGCGAGGCAACTCATACGAAACATTCTGCAACGGTCCACGGAGCAATCGGGTCCGGCTGGCGAGAAGCTGATAGATTGATAAGACTGTACGCCGATCGAAAGTCTTAAGTGACCTGAAATTAAATGCAAACTAATCTCGATGGAATTTATAGTGTAGTAATATTATTGAGCCTGGTTCGATGATTCCAGCCGTTTAGGGAATCTTCGCACACTGTTAGATAGTCTCCATACATGTTGCGCTCAAGTTGCCGCACATTCTACGAAAATGTCCATATCGTATAGTCGAATTCATCGCATGAATATTTAAATGTTCACGCGTCCGTTTAGGTTACACGCTTATACTATACTGGATTCTTCTATATATTATAACAAAAAAATGCTATAATCGTAAAACGACGCTTCCGCGATATTTCTTTACCTATATTGATATAGGACCAATTTACCTTTACACTAATTATAAATTATTAATTATAGAATAAATGTTGAATACACAGTCTTCTACGTCTTATCTTTTCATTAACAAAGAGACATGTAAACATATTAAATTTTTTTTTAATGCATCAGTTTCCAATAGGTGAACAGTGAATATGACCCTATACGTAACAGCGAGCACCAGCTCTGGCCAAACTGAAGTCTGGCTGACTGTTTTCCGACTTACAGAATTGCGTAGTCGGCAAACTGCAAGGTATAAAAGGCTGCATTACCGCTAATACCACCGCATTAGTCCGCGATGCGCCGCTACGCGATATTCGCGATTTGGCTCTGCCTGACCCGAGTCGAGGCGACAGAGAAGTCTCCGAGAATCATCATCGTCGGTTGTGGTGCATCGGGAATAGCCGCGGCTACGCGTCTCATTGAGAATGGATTCGACGACATAACGATTCTCGAAGCCGAGAATCGAATCGGCGGAAGAATCCACACCACCCCGTTCGGTAATTAATCACTCCATTCGTTCCGCCCGATTCATTTTATATTTTATTTCCCAAGCTGTTTCTTCGCGGATAAACTTAATAATTCAATTTTTATTCTATTCATCCGGTTGCGTATAAATACCGACGCGTAACCAGCTAAACAGAATTTCGCACCGAAATAGAACACTTGTCCATAAGTGTCGATTAATCGATCGATTATTTACATATTTATTTATTCGGATGTTGAAACGTGCTCGGCCGGGTTAATTTTCGTTTTGATCAGGTGGTTATTTGGTGGACCTCGGGGGTCAATGGGTTCACGGAGAAGAGGACAATTTATCGTACGAGATAGCCTGGCCTCTCGGACTTCTCGAGCACTCGGCCGAAGAGGACCCTCGCCAACTGTTATTCGACTCCGCAGGTTCGTTGCTAGAGGAAAATCTGGGAGAAGAATTGCTCGACGTCCTTTACGATATCGCCGAGGACGCAACGTCGGATTCGTACTCGAATAAATCGATGGGAGAAGTTTATACGCTCAGGTGAATAAGAAGGGGTTGAACGATGAAATTAATAAGTTGCAGAAAAAAAATTTCAAACACTTCTCGATGGGATAATAATATGAAAAAAAAAACAAATACAGGGGAGGTGCTGCAAAGATTGTTTTTGTGAAATAATAATTAGAGTTTGTTATTATCGAATTGAAGATAAAAATCATTGTTCAACAAATTACCCGGCAACTCAACCATTTCCCTTCATAAAAATGATTCGTTTATTCTTCTGATTACGTATGCATTTTTTCAGAATTCTTTGTAATCTTTGAAAATTGCGTTTTTTTTCACAGCTTGAACATAGAAAATACGCGATCTTCAAAGATTACTAAAAAATCCTGAAAAAATGCATGCGTATTCAGAAAAATAAACGAATCATTTTTGTTGAAAAAAAAGTTAAGTTGCGAGGTAATTTGTTGATCAATTATTTTTATCGTTAATTTGTCAGTAACATTTTGGAATTATTATTGTATAACAGTATTTGCAGCACCTCCCATATGGTTGATTTTTTTCAGATTTTGTATCCCATCGAGAATTGTTTGAGTTTTTGCCTGGAACTCAGGTTTGGCGGGACAGTGCCGATCGGACTAGCTTAATTAGGAGGTACGCAATTCTCGAGATTTTTTTTTTTTACTGAAGGGTCAACGAGTTTTTGAACGACCAAGCAGAGTTAACGGCAGAACAACGAAAATCTCTGCTCGACATGGTAGAATTATTCCAAATGGGTTTGTTCGCCGGTGACGATTGGTTCAACCTCCCTATGGATCTCGAAGAAGCCGTTTGTTACGGCGATCAATTGATGAATTGGAAGGAGAAAGGATACAGCATGATCCTCGATATTTTGATGGTTTGGATTTCTTTCCAATGACAAAGAATTCCGTAACACCGCTCTTACACAGTAAAATCGGTACCAAACGTTTCTTGTTCACAAACGTCCACAATTTGTTTCACGTTAATTTAACAACAAAAATCTTGTCCACTTTACAAAAATGTCTGACAATTTTACGAATGTTTTTCGTGAAATTAACAGCAAAATAATTGTGGAAGTTTGCTGACAAAAAAAGCTTGTTAAATGTACAAATCTTTTTTACTGTGTAACCGAACGAAATGAGAGTCTCCGGTGATTTGTAAAACGTTCTCCACGTCTTTGCAGAAGAAGTATCCGGATCCGACTCAAGAACTTCCGGTCCTCAACCGCACCGTTCTGAACACCGAAGTGACGAAAATTGATTACGATTTTTCGGGCGGAGATGTACGCGTTACAACCGTTAATGGAGATGAATATTCCGCCGATCATGTAATCGTTACTCCGTCCATAGGCGTCTTGAAGGCCGATTATGAAACGCTCTTCGATCCTCCGCTACCGGAAGCGAAGATCAATGCAATCAAAGTTCGTGCAATATTTATTTTTAATAATTCGAATTTACTGACGAATCGGCGTACTGAACGAACTACCTTGCAGCACATCGAGCTCGGAACTGTGGTTAAGATTTATTTATCGTATCCCGAGCCATGGTGGACAAACGAAGATGACACGGATTTCAATTTCTTTTGGCGGGAGGAAGATAAGAGCGAATACGCGAGCAATGTTCGTATTGTACATTTATTTTCAAATTGAAAAGCGTCGAAGTGTTAAGTTTCCCTCAATGGTTGCCAATCCTTGATGAGGATATCGACGATTCTTTCCTAATCGTATATACATTTTGTAAAGTTGTTTGTTAGTTTGTTCAAATTTTTCAATAATCCAGGCAGCCCCCGCACTGTCCATCAGGCCCCGATAACTATTTCCTTATTATACTATTATCATACTACTAGAATAGCATACAATACTGTTCTTGTTCTATTCTGTGCACGACAACGCCGTACACTATCGCTGTGTGCAAAAAAACTCATTTTTCGACAAAAAATACGTCACTTCCGGTTTAAAAATCTAATTTTTTTTATGGGAAGTGACGCGACACCAGGAATACGTCACTTCCGGTTTGAAAATGTTATTTTTAGACCGTAAGTGACGTCACAGCGACGTCATAGCGAAAAAAATGAGATTATCAAACCGGAAGTGACGTATTTCCGGTGAATCTCTGAATATCTAAATTTCCGGTTTCTAAATTCCACTTCCAAATGCCAGTCGTCTCGTGTTTTAGCCGGAGAAGTCGTGGATGCTGGGTCTACTTTCCGTATTCCCCGTTGAGCACAAGCCGCGATTACTGTGTGCCTGGGTTACCGGGCCTCACGCCCGCGAAATGGATAACATTCCGGACGATCGCGTCTTTGAACAGATCAAACAATTTTTTCGTCGATTCATGGGAAAGACTCAGGCTCTGACCGAACCCACTGAGATGCTGCGGTAAGGTTTTCGAATCATCGAGTGTCTTGCATGTATACGACTATCGAACATTTTCAGGAGCAAATGGTTGAGCAATAAACACTTCAGAGGTGCCTGGAGCTATAGAAGTCTCGAGACGGAGAGTTTTGGTGTTAATGTCCACGATCTTTCGGAACCGGTAACTAAGGATGAAAATCCCGTGAGTTGCTTCGTTTCGTCGAACTCGATGATAATGGTACTTTGCGATACAAGTGTGAGAAAGCGGTTTTTTTAACGAAGGTTGTGAAGTTTGCTGCACGAGCTAGAGGCGAGTGTTGCGGACTTCCCAACCACTGTGGAAAGACCGCTTTCTTATACAAGTGTCGCATTCTACTTGATATCACTCGGTGGGAAAACGGCCGTTTTGCGCACGCTTCAGGTGCATAAAACCCCCATTTTTACACCTTGTGAAATAAAATTTTATACGATACTCGTGTGAGAAATGTTTTCTTAACTCGTGTGAATGCAACACTTGTCTTCGGCTCGTGCTGCAAAGGCACACTTGTCAGAAAACGTTTTTCGCACTAGTGTTGTAATGTGCTCTTTTTTTGTTGTAATTTTGTAACACGTGTACGAAAAGTTCCACTTTCGTGCCTGTAAAACGTGACGAAAATGGCGTTTTTCACGCGAAGCGTGCGTAAAATCGCCACTCTCGCAACGAGTGAAGTAAAGTTATTTTAACAAATCAATTCCAAACTTTTTTAGCTGCTATTGTTTGCCGGCGAGGCAACCCATTCGAAACATCCTTCAACGGTTCATGGCGCAATTGGTTCCGGCTGGCGAGAAGCAGATAGATTAATAAAACTGTACGCCAATCGAATGTCTTCAATGAACGCAAATTAATCTTGAATAAATTCATTCTTTAGTCGCATTACTATAGTCTCGTTTTTTTCCTCGATAATCGACGGTGTGTGCCGTCCGTTTATTCGATAAAAATCATATCGGAGAATAAACAATCTACGGTCGGCTCGGCGCATCTGCCGACTGCTGCGATTATTCGACGGTCGGCAAAATAATTCAATTTATTTTATTGATCATTTACTGAAAATCACGAAAAAAAATTCGATACAATAATGTAAGAAATGTGAGGAATTTATGAAAAATCGGGAAAAAATTGTGCTCATGTAAAAAAGGTATAATAATTTCCGCGTAAAGAATTTGCAAATATCGTGAAAAATTTAATGTAAATTTGTTTAATGGATTCGCGATTTATTCGTCTTAATTTATAATTAATTATTTGTTTTCAATTTTTCCTGTTTCCTTTTTTCCTAAAAAATTTGCATCAAATTAATCGTATAAAACAAAAATCGAAAACAGTTAAGTCACATGAGCAAAGTATGTAGTACAGTATTATCAATTGCAGATTATGCAGAAAATAGTGATGAAAAAATACGAAAATAAGATAAAAAGGTTTCATCATATTCATCAATCGAATTTATAGCACACGGAGCAGGCATACAAAACCTTGGCTCGACTGTTTTTTTTTTTTTTACACTAGCTATCTTACTGGTTCATTAATATAATCGAGGGATCAAGAGACGCGGTAGCGTCTCGACGCCAAGTACTTAAAAAAAAAATTTTAAGCGAGCGAAGGACGCTACCAAGTAGTTATACTCCAAAATGCCGGAAGTATATTTTTGCACTACGATACCTCTTAAATAAATCATCGGATCGAAATAATATTAAAATTTTACTATAGAATGTCTATCCAAGCTTTCCAGTTCACTTAATTCCGAACACATTCGCTCGGTGGATTCTTGTGTACGATGATCGCGATCAGCAATCGATCCAAAAATTTTCGATTGTGCGTGAGTTCACGCGATAATTTTCGGTCGGCTCGATCTCGGCAACGAAGCATCAGATCGAATTTTCAAGGACACTTCTAGTATATAATTCGGACCTAATCTTTCCAATGGGCCTAATTACGATCATATTCGTCCAGCGGTTCCCGAGATATGATGAATTGAACGTGAAATACGGGTGTGAGGAGATTGATTGTGCGTGAGTTTACGCGATAATTTTCGGACGGCTCGATCTCGGCAACGAACCATAGCATCGAAAACTCAAGGACACTTTTACCATATGATACGGACCCAAGCTTTCCAATGGGCCTAATTACGAAACTAATCGTCCAGCGGTTTGCGAGATATGATGAGGCGAACCTGAAATACGGGTGTGAGGTGAGATCGCACGAAATTTCCGCATCTTTACGTGCTACGGAAAATCTTCGGGAATTTTCACGAGACGTGAATAGTTGAATTGATTATTATGCAAAATCAGTCTTTTCAGTACCTTTAACAGTTGTAAATTGAAATTTTGATATCGCTCGTATTTACAGGATTTCAAAAATAGGTGAAATCAAACACAAAATACTTTTTTTCAAAAAAGTAAAAATGGTGCGCCAGGTACTTAAAACGTTCAGAAAATATGTTTATGAAAAAAAACCTCTTAAAAATTAAAAAATCTACCAAAACAGATGTTTGTCCGAACAATAAAAAAAATATATGTGTATCAAAATGTAAAAAAGTTGAAGATTGAAATTTTCACGTCGCTTTCTCATAAAGTTCCTTTATTCGCGAAGCTTCTTTTATGAGGAAGCATTGTCTGTGTTTTTGCCAGGAAAGGTTGGAACGTTCTGATTGGTATTTAAAACTTTGTTTTGGATATAAAATATACTCGAAATTTCAGCGTTCATAGCGTATAGGAGTGAATTTCGAAAAATCCAAATCCCATGGCACAGGGGAGAAGATTTCGAAAATCAAAAATAATTCCTATATGCTATATGCCCGAGATTTTAGCGTTCATAGCGGATGGGAGTGAAATCCGAAAATAATAAATCAGTCCCATATACTATATTCTCGAGATTTCGGCGTTCATAGCGCATGGGAGTGAAATAAGAAAAATCCTGATCCAAATTCACTCATGGGAGTGCATTTCGAAAAACCCGAATCTCATATAGCACACGGGACTAAAGATCTAGGGGCTCTAGGAGACCCGGACACATGTACCTGTTTCCCCTACATAAGTATACGCCTGGTTCCCGTGGGTTATGCCTTCGGTACTTATCTAGGGGAAACGGGGACACATGTCCCCGTTTCCCCTAGATCGAAATACTCGAGATACATCGTCGATCCTCACGAGTATGCCTTCGGTACATATCTAGGGGAAACGGGGACACATGTCTCCGTTTCCCCTAGATCGAAATGCTCGAGATAGATCTTCAAAACTCGCGAGTATGCCTTCGGTGCATATCTAGGGGAAACGGGGACACATGTCCCCGTTTCCCCTAGATCGAAATGCTCGAGATAGATCCTCAAAACTCACGAGTATGCCTTCGGTGCATATCTAGGAGAAACGGGGACACATGTCCCCGTTTCCCCTAGATCGAAATGCTCGAGATAGATCCTCGGAACTCGCGAGTATGCCTTCGGTGCATATCTAGGAGAAACGGGGACACATGTCCCCGTTTCCCCTAGATCGAAATGCTCGAGATAGATCCTCGGAACTCGCGAGTATGCCTTCGGTGCATATCTAGGAGAAACGGGGACACATGTCCCCGTTTCCCCTAGATCGAAATGCTCGAGATAGATCCTCGGAACTCGCGAGTATGCCTTCGGTGCATATCTAGGGGAAACGGCGACATGTGTCGCCGTTTCCCCTAGATATGTACCGAAGGTATACTCGCGAGGACCGACGATGTATCTCGAGTATTTCGATCTACGGGAAACGGGGACATGTGTCCCCGTTTCCCCTCGATATGTACCGAAGGTATACTCGCGAGGACCGACGATGTATCTCGAGTATTTCGATCTAGGGGAAACAGGGACATGTGTCCCCGTTTCCCCTAGATAAGTACCGAAGGCATAACCCACGGGAACCAGGCGTATACTTATGTAGGGGAAACAGGTACATGTGTCCGGGTCTCCTAGAGCCCCTAGATCTTTACTCCCGTGTGCTATATGAGATTCGGGTTTTTCGAAATGCACTCCCATGAGTGAATTTGGATCAGGATTTTTCTTATTTCACTCCCATGCGCTATGAACGCCGAAATCTCGAGAATATAGTATATGGGACTGATTTATTATTTTCGGATTTCACTCCCATCCGCTATGAACGCTAAAATCTCGGGCATATAGCATACAGGAATTATTTATGATTTTCGAAATCTTCTCCCCTGTGCCATGGGATTTGGATTTTTCGAAATTCACTCCTATACGCTATGAACGCTGAAATTTCGAGTATATTTTATATCCAAAACGAAGTTTTAAATACCAATCAGAACGTTCCAACCTTTCCTGGCAAAAATACAGACAATGCTTCCTCATAAAAGAAGCTTCGCGAATAAAGGAACTTTATGAGAAAGCGACGTGAAAATTTCAATCTTCAACTTTTTTACGTTTTGATACACATATATTTTTTTTATTGTTCGGATAAACATCTGTTTTGGTAGATTTTTTAATTTTTAAGAGGTTTTTTTTCATATTATCTTTACTGGAACTATCACCGAAGTTCCTTGACTGTACAAATATTAAACTATACGTTTAATATACAAATACGTGTTTCTGGATAATATCTTTGACACTACTTTTTTCTAGAACCGTATAAAAAAGGTACAGTACGTTTTTTATAGTTACTCTATTCGGCTACATGATGACGTAAAAAATTGAGAGCTTGACTTCTGCCGGTGTCGTATGCTCCGTGTGTTGTCGAGTAGAAGTGTTCGTGAGTCGCTTCCCCGGCCAACATAAGAACAGGAACATGCTGTAAATGCAAAGCTGAACGTTAGAGTATCCAGAACTTGCACAGTAAAAAATAATTTTGCAAAGTCGGAATGCGAAGTTTCGTAAAAATCACTTTTATAAATAAGTGACAAACTCATTTGTTCTGGCTTGACTATACAAACATCTCCTTTTATATCCCGTGTCATTAAAAATTTTAGTTAGTGCTTTTCTTCTGTAAAACTAAAGCCGGATGTTGCGATCGTAAAATTAACAATTAAAAAATTGTGGACGTTCGTGGACAATAAGTTGTTGTAAAAAGTACAAACTCTTTTTAACTGTGTCTGCAGTCCCAATTAAGAGTTTAAATCTACCGACAATCAGAAAAATAGGATCTGCGTAAAAAATCTTGTACCTTTTGCTTTTCTCCTATCAGAGCAGATCCCCAAACTGGTTCCGCCAGAGTAGCCGGTGATATTCTCGGCTCGTCGCAGCTCGTTGGAATATGACTGTACGCGCCCCTCACGTACTTGTTAGCATTCCATTTCGTCCTCTTGCATCGTTTAGGAGCTGGAATATTGTCTCTCTTGAGAAAACGTTTGAGAGCTCCGACGCAGTCGCTCGCAACCTCGTCCTCGCTCAGTTTCTCGACAACGTAAGCTCCCCGTCCGCCAACCCAGCCGAGAAGAACGCTATCGTGATTGTCGAGAACGTCGAAGCCCGTCAAATCTTCTATCCACGAAGCCAATTTTCCACTGTCGTCGAAGCTTATCTCATCGTCGCTCTTCTTGCGCCACAGCATCTGCAGTCCTTTCGTACCCGGTTCCCACCAAGCTCCCCCGAAATCGAGAAAGATCTTGTTTATCAAACCGAAGCCCAGACAGTCGATGCCCCTTCTGAGATTCACCGGCAGTTCGGGGACAAACATAGATCGATGATTCTCCTTCAGGTAACCCAGCGAACTCGTGACGATTACGCAATCCGCGAGTATACGCTTCTTGTCGGCGAGCGTTACTACGATTGGTTTGACGCTTTTTTCATGGTCATTTGCGTTTCTGCGCCACTCTATACTCTCCGCTGGACTATTGAGACGCAACTTCTTACGAGACAATTTTTCGGCCAAGCTATTCGTCAGAGAACTGTACCCGTTCTTAAAAACAAGATGTTCTGGACCTCCGACGAACTGAAAATACGACCAATGTTTAGAAAATTGGATATTGAGATATTTTTTTTTAATGAATTAAATTATATTTCAACGAATCGCCTACTCGAAATTTGCCCCAGTTCTTCGTCGACAATTCGTCCAGCGTGAAGCACGAATTGTCGATAGTGAGAAACTTGACGTTCCAATCGAATATCTCCTCGGTCGTACGTCTCGTCTCGGAAGTGTCGTTTCTCGATCTGATGTAATCGAGCATTCGGCCGCGCAACACTTTGCCGATGTTCTCCATCGAATTTGTCGGCTTCACTTCCGAGTAAGCGAACTTCTCGCAATCCTCCAGCGATTCCCGTACAAGATCGTCTATCTCGTTGACGAGACGCCGATCGACGCGCGAACCGTCGTTGCGCAGAAAAGGTCCCTCGCCCTCGGTCGACTCCGTTTCGCTCAAAAGTTCATGCTGCCTGGAGAATTTTCCTAGCGCGCTCTGATCACCGTGCAGAAACTGGGCGCCAGCTTCTATCCAATTGTTGTTCCAGGCTATCGAACATATCCTACCGCCAATTTGATCTTGAGCTGCCGGAAAAGATTTTTTTATTTAATAATATTGTTTATGTGTATGGCAAGGGCGTCGAAAGGAAGTTCGAAATGCACACGATTCAGGGCTCCGCTTTCTACGCCTTTGCCATAATTTCACATAATTTTTCATTACAAATTCGCGAAAATCATGCTTTTCGTATTTGGAAAGTGTGCGCAGAAACGCATTTTCTCGCACTAGTGCGAGAAAAAATACCATATTGCGTTTGTGCGCATGCAGAGTTTTTTTTTCTCGCACGGGATGCGTAAAAGTGCCTTTCTGCGCTCGCTTCACAGGAATGGAAAGCGGGATTTTACATGCATGCGTTATAAAATATATATTTCATCGATCGATAAAAAGAAAACGATTAATCACCTTCCAATAAAATATAATCGTCGAAATGCGCGTCTTCCAGAGCCTGTGCCGCTGCCAATCCGGCAATCCCTGCTCCGACTATCACCAGCCTCGTCCTCTCCGGCGTTGATGACTCGCCTCCTCGCATCCAAGCAATTTTTTCTGCTCTATCGAAACTCTTAGCCACCTGTCTTAACCATTTAATCGTAGCTTTCCGTGACCCGAGTCATGAGATTAACATTTATAGAAAATAACACCGCAAAGCCATCTTTCAATAAACAAAGAATTCATTACCACTGACATATACAGCCATTTTTATACAAAGTACATCGTTTTGGTCGAAAAGTTTTTATTTACTTCCTTTAGATTAAAAAAAAAATTCATTGGTTATTTATTCCCTGATTGGTTATCTCGATAGTCTGTAAAATTGTCTAGAGTGTAGTCATTGTTGCGGAATCAAAACTCTACGGGAGAGTTGTAAAATTAAAGAATACCAAGCCAAACCGTGCGTACTATGTGCCTTTTTGTTGTTTTTATTATTTCTTAATTTGATTTTTTTTTTTCAAACTTCCATAGCAGATACAAATAAGCTCTCTTTATAGTCTGTCTACTGTTCAACTACTTTTACTTCTACATTAACAATACTATAAAGAATGTGTAAAGTTTACCGTCCTCCATTTACAACGAAGCTCGCAGTCTTTGGTTAAAGATGAGACTTTAATTGCCTAAGAATTAAAAAAAAGCATGCAAATCAATTTAGGTACAATTTTAGCTGATCTTTTTTATCAACGCGATTATGAATCGAATGTTCATGTGTGCGTGTGTGTGTAATGAAAAAAAAGCAAGTGTGACAAACGAATGGAGCCGTGGGTGTAGAAACACCGAAGCTTTGACGTGCAAAAACAAAATACGACTGATATGTTTTGTCGTGGAAACGCGAGTAGGGACGAGTGGGGAAAAATCAATCGAATGGCTATCGTTTCATACGCAATGAGAATTTTCGAGAGTTACCTGTAATATCGGATAATTCGATCGGCTTCACGATAGCCCGTCTCGATCGCTCCGTGGACCGTGGAATAGTAGCAATCGTGAGTTGCCTCCCCAGCGAAAAGAATCGTCTGTAATCGGGTTGAACATTAATAACGATGAAATAGGATAAAAAAGACAGAATCGAAACGACTTTACGTGATTGTTAATTGCACTTAAGGTGCAGACAGTTTGACTTGCAGATAGTTTGACCCGACTTAAGTTCACAGAGAATTGGGAGATGAATTGCGAACACTTCTCGAAGGGATAAAAATCTGAAAAATCATGCATATGGAACGTGCTGAAAAGACTGATTTTCCACAATAATATTTCCAAAATGTTTTAACAAATTAATGAAAAAAAAATCTCAAAAAATCACCCTGGAACCAAACTTTTTTTATGAAAACGATTTGTCAATTTTTTTTAATACGAATGGATTTTTTCAGTATTTTGTGTAATTTTTGATAATTGCGTTTTTTCATTAAGTAAAAAACAAAATAAAAAAAAAATTAAAAACAAAATACATACGAATTCACAAAGATTAACAAGCCGTTTTCATATGAACAAAAAGTTAGGTTTCCGGGAGATTTGTTGAAGAATTTTTTTTTCTTTAATTTGTTAATGCCATTTTGGAATTATTATTATGCAAAATCAATCTTTTCAGCACCTTTTATGAGCTTGATTTTTTCACGGTTTTATCCCATCGAAAAGTGTTTGCAATTCTCTGTCAATTCCCGCCGAATTCACGTGAGGTCGGACAGTTCGTAGTTCTACCTTGATGAGTACTGACCGGTTTGTCACTGGCATCGCATATCGGTTGGGCCAAATCTCTTGCCGAAACGTTCAGACGTTCGGCAGCGACACTTCGATAAGTGTAGCATCCGCGAAAGTGTCGGTCCGAGTACCATTTCGATCTGAAAGGAGGAACCAACGATTTGCTTCGACATTCACATAACAACGGTTGATTGAAAGTATTACCGAAGCATATGATCGGGTCTGGGTATGTTGTAAGTCTTTCCGACAAATTTTTCCAGCAATTCGTAAACTCCATCCATAACGACGGCGTCGGACAAACTCTCCATGTGCCGAGCGGATTCACCAACGATCCAGCCGCACAATACTCTCGGTTGATAATCGACTGTGAAGAATTGAAATACGTCGCACAACCAGCGTTTGTCCTGAAAACAATTTACAACTTTTAATTATTTTCCAATCGCGATTTGATCCTGACAGGTTCTGATAAAATCTCATTTTTCGACCGGAAGCGAAGGAGTCCCAGTGTAACGTCACTACTGATCGAAAAATTAGATTTTCAAACCGGAAGTGATGTAATTCCGGGGTAACGTCACGTCCGGTCGAAAATTTTTATTTACAAACTGGAAGCGACGCATTTCCGTTAAATCTTCAGAAATCTAAATTTCCGGTTTCAAAATTCCGTAGTCCATAGCGAAGGTGCGAAGCGCCACAGTTACAACAACCTGCTAGCCAGATATAATCAATGATAAAATTTATCGTGATTTTTCTACCTGTCCGTTAGCGGTCAAAAATTCTCGCTTGTCTTCCTTGGACCACAGCAGGCCGAAACCGGCGGAGTTCTCGGGCCACCATCGATGCGGAAATTCGAGGAATATCTTCGCCACAGCTCCTATACTCAAGCCCTGTTTTAAAATACATAAAAATTTAGTATGCAGGAAAAGTAGGATTAAAATACAACAAAATGTTCATCCTACACGTACGGATCAAAAAAAATAACTGAATTAATTCTCAGAGGAACCTCAGAGTGTTTCTTCAAAGCAAAGAAATAAGATCATACTGCATATCCGTCTTGATGACCCTGAACATATCTACATGAGACTACATTACATCAAGTTACAAAGGCTGTGTTTTGTATTGAACAAACTTCGCTCGGAGAAGTTCACGCAGAGAATCAAATTCTGCGAGCGAATAATTGTTTTTCCTCCCTAAAACTGTGCATTGAGAAACTTGCCAGAGATGAAATGTTATGTAACGCAGATATCTTCAGGGTCATCCGTATTGTTGTTATAAACGAAATAAGGTAAGGCAGGTCGTCCCCGACCCGACGTCCTCACCCCATACAGCACGAAATATTTTCAATCTTTCAAATCTCACATAATATTTCTGAAACATTAAAAAATATTCCGTCAAAATATTTAATCTCTCAACACATCCGAAACATAGTGATCAAATATTTTGAAATATTTTTAATTTCATGTTTCACCGAAATATTTCTACGAATGTTTCCGTGTTTATCCAGGTGTGTACACTAGGGCCTCGATTTGTGCGGCCTCGGTTTCCGTAACAGTCCCCACCACGGAGCGAATATCGATCGACGCAGTAAGCTATTTACCATGCTCCAAAGTTAGTATCGGCGGGGCATGTGCAGCCTCGATTTTCGTGCGTGTCAACGGGCGCCGGTCCCGCCGTTGCGAATAAAATCGAGGCCCCAGTGTATATGCAAATTGGACTGGTGATTTTGGTAATCTTTCACATTTCTGAAACATTTCAATATAAGATTTACGAGCGGACAAAAAAATATTTTCAAAATCTTTCAAAAACATTTCACAAATATCGTTTAGTATTGGTAAAATATTTTGTATATTACAAACAAATATTTTTGAAAGGTTTTGAAAATATTGTCGTGCTATCTGGGACCGTACGTGAAGAATCAACGATCGATATAACTTTCTTGCCGTGCCTCAATAGAAAGCTTCTTTTTCTCCGGTAGAGGTGGATTAAACAGCGTGGAATGTTGTTCCTTGAGAACTCCAAGAGATGCTGTGAAGATAACGTGCGTAGCGAGATATCGCTCACCGTCGCTCGTTCTGACGACGACCTCTTTGCCCGAACTGTTATCTACGCTGGAGACTTCCTTGCCGAAGATTATTTTATCCATAACCGGCAAGGCCCTTTGTCGATTGGGAAAACTGCGCTAGAATGAAGAATCATTGAATAAGAATAACAAGCAAACAAGCGAGACTATTCGCGTTATTGAGACACGAACTAAACCCTACTTTTTCTCTTTATCAATTTGTATGCGATAAGTGAAAAAAACATCATGGCATACCATTAATAAATCAAATACAGTCTTGTATCCTCGATCTTTCCAATTGAGCAGAAGATCACCGTCACACGATTTGTATTCCGTTATTCCGCGAGCCGAAACGTCGAACCACGTGTCGCTGCATTGTATGCTATTGTCGAATCTGTGCATCCACTCCAGAAACTCTTCAGCCCGCGCTACATCGGTGAAGGGATTGTTTTTCAAATGTTTGTAGAATCTAAAAAAAGAGAATAAACACTTGTTAGAATATTGATTTTTTTATCTTTATACGTGCACAATTTATGCATCGAACGTATACGCGTCTATATTTTTTAAATCCTCGCGGTATTATGATAAAAGGATCTACGACTGATATGACTCATGAGCGACAGGGCCTTGAGCCGACGACCGCGATGGAGGTAAAATTCAATCTAACCGAGGACTCTTTTTCCATACATGATATATGTACGATCTTTTTTTACAATATTTGAAGATCGATATCCAGAGACGCATATTGAAATTTTTTTTTTTTTTTTAAAGATCCTAAGCTATAAGGTAAACTTGGATAGTGGCACTGAAAAGGTAGATTCAATGCGAACCACGTGAATGCCTAATCAGAAACGTTGAACAGGCATTATATTCTCTTCTCTAAATTTTAAAATTTTTAATAAATATTTTTAAAAAAACACAAAATGTTTATTCATTTATTTTTTATATTAACCCTTTATAAGTCACACCGCCCGAAACCGTACCGAAACGGGACTAACGGACGCGGAGTGGGGGCCACGCATTGCTACGGTAGCGCCTTAAAGGGGGGATAGATGTGTGACTTATAAAGGGTTAAAAAAAATATGCTTTGGCGCGCGCTCCATCGGCGAAGGGACTGTTCTTGAAATATTTGTAAAAGAAAAAAAAAGAGAATATACACTTCTTAGAAAAGGGTTTAAAAAAAATTGTTTGGGTCGAATATTATTCGGTGCTCAATGTATGCCTCAAACGTGCACGCGTTTGTATTTTTTGAATTTTCGCGGTATTATGATAAAACGATCTACGACTGATATGAGTCATTAGCGACGGGGCCTTGAGTCGAAGACCGTAGTGGGGGTAAACTTCAATCTAACCGAGGAATCTTTTTCCTCAGTGCATCGCACCGAATATTGAGCCGAAGATCAATTCACAAATGGATGGAACACGATACTACATGATATATATGTATAAAATATTTTTTTTACAATAGTTCAAGATCTACTTCAAGAAGTTCTTTAAAAAAAATTTTTTTTAGTGATACAGCTGTACAAGGGGACTTCGATCATGGAACTGAAAAGGTAGAGTCGATGCGAGAAAAGTGAATGCCTAATCAGAAACTTTGAACAGAAATTAAATTTTCTGAAATGTTTTTTTGTAGGAATCCGGATCCTGTTCTGGAGAAATTAAGGAGCGAAGTCGACGGCCCACCGAATTTAGATACGCTGGCACTGAATTCTCAACGTTTGGCAGCGAACGTGCACGCAGCTTATCTGTTCGAGATGGAAGGAAGGTCGACGCTGCGTCAATTGTGCCTGTTGCTCAGCGCTACGGCCTCGGGAAAATTGTACAGCGGTTGGCAAGAATTCGCGGCTCGCCTGGGACTTTCCTTCGAACAGATACAAGTTCGTGAAAGTTTGCTAAAAAATCGGAAGTCGAACGAATTAATGACGAAGATATTTTTTTTTTCACAGTGCATCGAGTACGATTTCAAAGGATTGCAGGATCCCACTTATTACGTACTGCTCGCTTACGTGCAGTCCGCGGAAGCGACTCTCGATAAAATTATAATGGCTCTTCAAAAAATTGGACGTTTGGATATAATAAATAGAATTTACGAGTGTTTGAGCAAATTCATCGACTCTCTGGATCTGAAAGAGGACACCAATGGTACCGTCAAATCGAATCGTTCGACTCTAGTTCCCCATATAGAACGACATACTTTGAAATCATTTTAGAAACATTTTTCAATCTTTCAAATCTTGCGAAATATTTATGAAATGTATGAAAATAATATTTTGAAGTATTCTGTCGAAATATTTCAGAAATATAGTTGATCTTTCAATGCATGTGAAATATTTATGAAATATATGAAAATAATATCGGAAGTATTTTGTCAAAATCTTTCAGAAACATCGTTTCAATGCATGTGAAATATTTATGAAACATAGTGATAAAATGTCTTGAAATCTTTTTTATTTCATCGAAATATTCCTAGGATTCTTTCTGTGTTTGTGTGCTTGTGTATATGGAAATTGGACTGGTGATGCGATCTTTCACATTCCGCTGAAATGTTTAAAGATCATTTCAGAGAATCGCTTCTGAAACATTTCAACGTGAGATTTGCGAGCAGATAAAAAAAAAGTTCAAACATTTTTTTAAAACATTTCACAAATATTTTTAATATTGGTAAGATATTGAAAAATATAACTGAAACCTTTCAAAAATATTTCCGTGCTATGTGGGTCTTTGAGGAAGAAAACAATTAATTTCAAAGTTTTCAATCAGATATACACCGGCCCCACTTTGTACCGAGAGCGCCCCTGGTCCTGAGCCCAGTTATAGTTGTGAAAGAGGATTTGCAGACGAGATGCTGCGATGATTCGACCGTTTCCAGGGACGGTGTAAAATCGAATTCCCATGAAAAATTAAAAAAGGTATTTAGTCGGAACGAAAAATATTATGAATTTTACAAATTCGAATTGAATTTGTGCAAACAAAATTTCCAGGCTGAACGGCATTATGCGAGTACAGTGATGCTCACTTATACCGACGATGGTGCAGCGACGGCGAAGAATATCGCTAAAATATTCAGAGCCAAGGAGCCGAAAATTGGCGTTTTGATGCTTCATGAACAGGAAAAATACGTTTACAGCAGAGCCGAGGAATTCGTCGAGGATTGCTTCAAACAGGTGATATACTTACGAAGAACGTAGTAAAACCCGATTATAATGAATTGCTGGAAAATCAAGTATTTTACGGACTGCAAAAGCACAGGTGAACTACATAATTCCGATATTGACGAGAGGATACGTGGAGAAAATAAAACGTGGATTCTGCGACAATGCAACACCGATAAATACCTCATTGGATTCAAAGTACTTGAAGTACATATATTCCTTGCTGAGGTTCGAGTACGCAAAAAACAATTGTCGCAACAACAGAGTAAGGTGGGCATTCAAATCGTTAATTATGCTCGTTAATCTCAACCAAAAGTTCGACTCAGCCAGAATTTCGGTACTTCCTGAAACGAAAAAAAAAATCATCTGTTTCACAGCCGTTAAAAACACTGATTTTGCATAATAATAATGACAAAAAGTTATCAACAAATTCATTTTAGAAAAAGAATTGTTTAACAAATGACCAGGATTTTTTTTCGAATTTAATTTTTTTAAAGTTAGCTGGTAACTTTTTGGCGTTATTATTATTATGCAAAATCAATGTTCTTAGCATCTCACGCATAGTCGATTTTTCTCAAATCCTTATCCCATTGAAAAGTATACAACATTTTCACGCCATCTCATTTTTAGCTGAGAATGGATAAAATGTAATAATAAAATCCCTGAACGAATTTGGAACTGATGGATAAAAATGTATGATTTTAAAGGTGTACAGTGCCAGAGAGTAATCTATTGACTGTAATCAGGTTCAACCTGCATTCGACTCTTTGCATAATGACAAAAAGTTATCAACGACTTGATAAAACATTATAAATGTTTAACAAACAAGCGGGAAAGCTTTTTTACAAATGTGATTTTTTCACAATTATGAGTTGATAATTTGTGGCCTTCTTATTATGCAAAATCAATGTTCTTAGTATCTACCGTGCAGTCAGTATACAAAATTTTCGCTTCATCTCACTTCTGGCTGGTAATAAAATAAAATAAAAAAATCCTTGAACGAATTTGGAACTTATGGATAAAAATTTATGATTCCAAAGGTATGCAGTGCCAGAGAGTAATGTATCGACTGTAATCAGGTTCAACCTGCATTCGACTCTTTGCACAACAACAATGACAAAAAAGTTATCAAAGACTCGATAAAACATTATAATTGTTTAACAAATAATCGAGAAAGCTTTTTTTCAAATTTGATTTTTTTACAATGATTAGTTGATAATTTTTGTAAAATCAATGTTCTCAGTATCTCCCGCACAGTCGACTCTTATGAAATCTTTATCCCACTAGTCAGTATGCAAAATTTCCACTCGATCTCACTTTTGGCTGGGAATATATGCACGAAAAATTATTAAAACTGAAACCCTAGAATTAAAAAAACCCCGAAAAAGAAATTGAAACTAACGGACAAAAATTCATTATCTCAAAGGTGTATAGTGCCGGAGAACGACGTGTCGACCGTAATCAGGTCGGACCTGCATCCGACTCTGCAGGCGTGGTTCAGAGAGACGGACATCGACGCGTTCGCCGAGAACATATTGCTGAAAAGAATATAACAAAAAAATATGATAAAAAAAAAAATGAAAGTCTCTTACTCTTCGGTGAAGTACTCTCCGTAAGATCCGTCCGCGTCTCTCAGTTCCTCGGAAGCTTTCTCGCTGATCTCGTAGTAAATTTTCCATGCATCGGCCGTCTGCTCGGAGGGAACGATGTTGCCTCCGGCGTCGACGAACGAGTGTTTCTCAAAGTCGTGCAAATCGCGCGAAGACTCGAGCAACCCGTGAGGAGCCGCCAGTTCGTGGACGACGTTTCCGCGCTCTCCGTGCACCCACTGACCGCCGAGGTCGACGACGTTGTCGGCTGGAAGCATTAAACAACTTTGCTCGATTTTTGAAAAACTATGATTTTTTTTTTTTTTTTTTTTCAAATAAATTCGATTGTAACTCACCGAAATCGACCGTGCGGAGTCTGCCGCCTATTCGATGCTTAGCCTCGAGTACGGTTACATTCTGCAGTCCCGCCTCGATCAGTCGACAAGCTGCCGAAATTCCGGCCGCACCGGCTCCGACGATCACGATCTTCGGCTCTTTCAACATCGCGCCGTGATTGAAAAAAAAAAAAAAATCGTTTCTTAACAGTCGCGAACGTTGATTTTCCGTCGTAAAATCGAACAGCGTTTCCGACTATCGAACGACCGTAAGAACCAATGATTGTCCTCCGATAATGTGAGTTTATTATCGACGAGAGACAATTACGATTAAATCTCGTTAACCGCTATCGGCCGAACTAGCGCGACATCAATTTCGGCATAACTTTTCGTTCGAAAAACGTCATTGTCAATTCGTGAATTTGTCGGAATCGCTTCCGTTCGAATGAAAAGAAACGGCTGTCGTTTGTATGTTACGATTACGCGACTGTATTGTCAATAGTACATCGAGTATAATTATTGCGGACTGAATATTTGGGTCATAACAAGTTGCGACAGCTTCGGAAGCCGGAAGAAGGAAAGTGCGAACGAAGTTGGTTGTAAAAAAGTCACCGGCACGAACGGACGACAACCTGGCGACGAAAAATTGCTCCGGAGACTGGGATCGTTCGCCGCGCCGGACGTGACAACGTGCTTATCGGTAAAGCCGAGTTCGCCGATGGCGCGACATCCATTTCGCCATAACTTTTCTTTTCATTACATTCATTTATTATCACAAACTATTTTACATACATGGAATTTTTTGTCCGCGGAAGCTTTTGAGCGTTTGATAATATTCGTTTACGATACTGGTACGATAAAACTTTTATCACTCAAAGTATTATCGCACGAGTGTCGCACAAAAGTTTTCTTCACAAGCTGAGAAAATGGGGATTTTGCACACACGAAGCGTGCGTAAAACCGCAATTTTTGCACCGAGTGAAACAAATTTCATTGTCATTGGTGAATTCGTCGAAATCTCTTCGTTCTGAAGACAAGACACAGCTATCGTGTGTGTCTTACCGGCAAAATCATGGATAACGCAAACTGTAATTTCGCGATCGCATCGAACAGAATTATTAGGGACTTAACGTTCAGGTAATCGTTTTATGATTATGACCCAAAGCTGTCGCAAGTTAATACAAACAGCATCGAGAGTCGCTCGAAGCGTGCTGAAACCACCTGTACGCACGAAGTTGGTTGTAAAAAAGTCACCGGCACGAACGGACGACAACCTGGCGACGAAAAATTGCTCCAGAGACTGGGATCGTTCGCCGCGCCGGACGTGACAACGTGTTTATCGGTAAAGCCGAGTTCGCCGATGGCGCGAGATCCTCTTCGCTAAAACTTTTCGTTTCATTTCATTCATTTGTTATTAATTCATTAAGTACAAACTATTTTACATACATGGAATTTTTTGTCCGCAGAAGCTTTTGAGCGTTTGATAATAGTCGTTTACGATACTGGTACGATAAAACTTTTATCACTCAAAGTTTTATCGCACGAGTATCGCACAAAAGTTTTCTTCACAAGCTGAGAAAATGGGGATTTTGCACACACGAAGCGTGCGTAAAACCGCAATTTTTGCACCGAGTGAAACAAATTTCATTGTCATTGGTGAATTCGTCGAAATCTCTTCGTTCTGAAGACAAGACACAGCTATCGTGTGTGTGTTACCGGCAAAATCATGGATAACGCAAACTGTAATTTCGCGATTGCATCGAACAGAATTATTAGGGACTTAACGTTCAGGTAATCGTTTTATGATTAACACCCAAAGCTGTCGCAAGTTAATACAAACAGCTTCGAGAGTCGCTCGAAGCGTGCTGAAACCACCTGTACGCACGAAGTTGGTCGTAAAAATTCACCAGCACGAACAGACGACGCCAAACCCGGCGACAAAAAATTGTCCCAGAGACTTTCGCTCGCCGAACTTGGCAACTCGTTTATCAGTGAAACTGATTATTCGTATCGCAGTTCGTACGTGTATTCAATGTACTCAACGTTAGGGGCGTGATTAACAGTGATCGGTGCCTTTTTTTTTTTTGAATCCACTTTTCACGAGCGATCCAAACCGCAAGGGTTCAAAGTTCGCGCGTGCGATATTCGGGACGCCGTAAGTTTCGGACGACGATCTACGCCCGCTGTTCCGACTACCGCGGCCTGTCGGAGATACGACAACAAGAAAAGGACGTGAGACACTGTCATGCGATATCATCTCCTGCGGTGCGTTCGCACGTCCCGGCTGTTCTCGTGAGTCTTCGCAAACTTTCGGTTCTTTCGTCATGGGTAAGTCGAACGATCGAACGCCGAACCGCCGGCGATCGCGAGCGTCGCCTCGCCGAAATACTAAACTTTCAACGTCTCTCCCGCAGACGACACGGCCGAGTCACAGAAATGGCAGCAACACCTGTCCCTCCTCAGAAATCAGTACGTCAGTCTGTACACGGCGAACACCGAGTTGCAGCAAAGATTTGCCGCCGCTACCAAACAAGAGTCCGGATTCGTCGAACGACTTTTGGCCACCGTCGCTTCGCTCCACGGCCAACGACGCTACAGGTAAAACCGGCACGAGTTTCACTGCCGACGATCGTCGATCGACTGACGACGACTCTCTTGCTTTTCCAGCGACCTCACCGTCAAACTCGCGGATCGAGAGACGCCCGCTCACAAGTTCGTCCTCGCGGCGAGAAGCGACCGATGGAACGAATCCGCGCTCGTCGACTCGTCCGTTCTCGGTAACTGGAGCTAGATTCGTTTTTCGGATTATTCCGTTCTCTCGACGGCATGCGACACGCTGCTGATTGAAATTGGGAGGCGCTCGCACAGTCTTACGTCCGCGGAGACATCTTTAGAGAAATTAAAAATCGCGTACCAAAAACATTTTTCAACGTTTCTCGATTCAACATTTTTTTTATAAAATTTTTGAGACATTGACTGTTAGCCGCACCTTCTGCGAGATCTTGGCTTGATTGGTCGAAGCATTCTCGAATTGGCGGGAGGCTCTCTCACAGTCTTATGTCCGCAGAGACATTTTTAGAGAAATTAAAAATCACGTACCAAAAACATTTTTCAACATTTCTCGATTCAACATTTTTTCATAACATTTTTGAGACATTGACTATTAGCCGCACCTTCTGTGAGATCTTGGCTTGATTGGTCGAAGCATTCTTGAATTATAGGGATTGGGGTTTTTCGGAGTATTGGAAAATCAGTGAGCACAAACAGTACTGAAGAAATTAAAAATTGTGCACGAAAAAAAACAATAGAATATCTTTTAATGAAGTTTCGAAGAGGCAATGAATATTAATCACACCAGATGTGCGTGAAATTTAAGCTTTATCAGTCGAGGCATTCTCGAGTTATAGAGGTTTTAATTTTTCGTGTTTGATTGCACACGCACACACGTACACATACTGACATTTTTTCTGAATGTTATTTTTTAATGTTTTCGAGTATTCTGAATACGTTTTCATTGAAACCTGGAAAAAAAAGTTTTGTTAACAAAAAAATCATACTGAAATTATCTGCATGACATTAAATTTCATGTTTGGCAGGTCTATTGTTGTCCACTTTAGGACGAAGAAGAAATTGTATACGAGACGCGGCCGTTGTAACTTGATGAAATTTAGTCTCGTGCAGAGATTTTGAGGGTCATGAAAAAAAGTATTCAATTGTGTGCAATTACTTTGCATATTTTTTCGAAACATAGAAAAAAGTCTACAACTCATAAAATTACCAACGCCAAAATTTACCGAAAAATGTATTGGAGGAAATTGCAATTTCTGAAATTTGTGGGTTCGGTCGGTTTGAGACCATTTTTAATCTGTGCTTCACCGCTGATTACAAAACTAAAATTAATTTTACTCTTAGCGTGATATTTGATTCAGAAATTTTTCGAAAAATTCAAAAATTTCAGAACGTCTTAAAATTTAATCGATTTAGATCCATCTTCTCCAAATTAAAACCAAGCATTGTACAGTGTTAGTGGATTTCCGTGTCAAATTCAAAATCGATATCTCCACATTTTCTCGAATTAGACCGTTCGTAGTAATTTTTCAAAAAAATCAAAATTGCCTAAAATTTCGACTTAACCGCTCTAAAGTGTACTAAATTCCAGACTATTTTAAATACTCTGACATTAAAATCTCGAACCTTTTTTTTAATGAAAATATAACTTCCGCTATGAGGAAGCAAGAAAAGAAGTTATTTTATTTTATCGATCTATACATTGACCTTTAACAACCTAATATACAGTCTGCAAGACAACAATATTTATTTGTTTATTCGTTTATTGACGGGAAAATTCCATTTTACAAACGTAGATCAGTATTTTTAATTTTTGTTACTAATTTGTTAATAGCTTTTCGCCATTATTATACAAAATTAATGTTCCAGCCTTCCGTATGGTTGATTTTTTTCAGATTTTTATCCCACTGGAAAGTACACAAAATTCTCCAAATTCACTCCTTTTTCGGCTGGGAACGTAGACGTGATACATTCTTAAGAATTATCTATCGATTTTTTTTTGTTAGTGCACTTGTCGTTAAGTCTAAGTGGAAGGATGTTATTATTTCTCAAGTCGCATGTTACATATTACAGGTACAAATTGCCAGAGTCTCCCGTAGTATTTTACAAACAAAAAAATGATATTTTTTTAGTTTTTCGATCAATACGTCGACCTTTAACCATCTAATGTACAGTCCGCGAGGCAACAATATTTATTTATACATTTATTTATTTATTCGTTTATTGACTGGAAAATATTCTCTTACAAACGTGGCTCAGTATTATAAATTTTTATTACCAATCGGTTAACAACTTTTTACCATTATTATTATGCAAAATCAATGTTCTCGACACCTTCCGTACGCTCGATTTTTTTCCGATTTTTATCCCACTATAAAATATACAAAATTCTTTAACGATTCCGCTTTTGGCTCGGAATGTACACGCGATACATTCCTAAGATTTTTTTACCGATTTTCTTTCTTCGTCACTGCACTTATGAAAGTTGCGTGCGAGTGAAAGTATGTTATTAATTCTAAGGTTGCATGTTACAGTTTTCATCGAGTCGGCTTACCCGCTCGATTTTCGCAATTTCTCAGACGACCAGAATAATGACTGAGGAGTGCTTTACAGATTGGAGCAACTTGGATTCGGGTGTGGGTCCGATACTGCTGAAATGGATATACACCGGCACAGTGGAGAGGGATAATTTGTCACTGGAATTAATGAGAGCCGCTGCGGGTTTTCAACTTCAAGAGCTTACGGAGCAGTGCGAGAGGTTCTTGATAGGAATCGTCGGTCTTCAGGATTGCGTTCGCTTTTACACGGCCGCCGAGGAATTGGGAGCCAAGAAATTGCGCGATCACTGTAGTTCGTTGATCTCGGCTCACTGGGTAAGATAGAAAATTATCGAGCGATCGATCGACGATTAAAAAAAAACAAAAAAAAACAACAAACTATTTTTATGTTATATAGGAAGATTTAACCGGCGAGGATTTCAAAGAGATGCCCGGACCTCTGCTGTATCAATTGCTCAAAGCCAAGAGCGAATACCCCTTGCATTCCGCCGTGAGACTCGTTCGCGAGGACGTTGTCTTCCTGTATCTGGTCGAGCACAATTCTGAGGTTGGTGTAAAAAGAGCTTTTATTTTTTCATTCGTTCCCCGAACGTCCGCGCGTTCTACGCCATAAATAGCGATGCATCATCGTTCGTCGCTTACCACGTCGCACTCGTCCTCGTCTTACAGAGCAATACGAATCGCACACTTACAGATAGGAAATACCCGGATGAGTTTTTTTTTTCGCACGAATGCTTATCACTTCCTTCGCTCTCGCTGACTAAATATTTATCGTCCGCGTCCACTAAAATTCGTGCGGCGGGGAGCGCGTTTTAACAGTCTATCTAAATTGGCCTTCCACGAAAATTCCAACCGATCGATAGAAACAAAAAAAATACAAATGCAAGATAACTGTTTTCTGTTTAAAAATTCGATTAACTCTTCGAAGCAAGCAACGCGTAATTGTGCGTTGCTTAGAACGGCGTTTTCATTTCAACATCTTACATTCCAATAAGAAATCCAGACTTAGCGATATGAAATATCGGAATGAATTCTTTCCGAACGTTTGCTATCACTTCCTTTGCTTCCGGTGACTAATTATTTGCCGTCCGCGTCCGCTAAAATTCGTGTGGCGACGGGCGTGTTTCAATTGTCTATCTAATAAATTGGCATCCCACAAAAATTCCAAATCGATCGATAAACAAAAAAAAACAAATTTAGAATGCCTGTTTTTTTAATGTTAAAAAATTGTGTTCACTCTTCGAAGCACAGTTGCGAAAATCGACTGCCTCGACAAAGAAGCTTTTCTTCGAGACGGCGCAAAGACATATTACTTATTGGTACATCTTCAGAAAATGTATGTGTCTGTTCGTAATTTTTCTTTTTTTTTAAACATTTTTTCAATCTTTTATTTAGTACGATATTTATCACTTTCAATATCCGCAAGCTCAGCCGATCTCCGACACGATACGATATAAATCGTATTAGAAAAAAATATATATGTACTATTAATTATGTACTAGTCAATACCTGAACGTTACAGCCATCGATACGGACAAACAATAATGTTCTCGAGCACGACCGGCTTTACCCGAATGACCTTTTGAGCACGAAATGAGTTTTTTTTTCAATTATTTGGTGACTCGTGTTTCGCGATAATTATCCTTTGATTTTCTCGTCCACACTGTCGTATTCGCTGTTGTGTCCTGCGACTAGTGATGATTTTTAAATTATTTTTTTATTTGTTTTTAGTTTTTTTTCTTTTTTTTTTTTTAATTAAAAATTACGTTGAATGTAAAACAAAAGACACAAGAGGAAAATGTTCAACCCGTAAAGATTCGTCGTCGTGAAACTGGCGTTGCACAAGTGATAACTGCAGAAGCAATATTCGGGAGGTCCACCGGGCGATCCTCCGTCCTGGCCGATGAAGCATCTCTCGTCGTAGGCCGAAGTCACGATTTCCTGTATCGTGTACCACGATCCTTTGTCGTAATCGTACGCCTTCCTTATGTCCAGTTGCGGAGCGCAACCACGCTCGACGCTCGTCAACACCAGCGCTAAACGCACAAAAATATTCGATCGGTTACCTCAATTTACATTAGAAAAAAAATTTAATTCAATAAAATTCAATTAAACAAAATTTAATAAAATAAAATTCAATTCAATAAAATTTAACTAAATAAAATTTAATTCAATAAAATTCAACTAAACAAAATTTAATTCAATAAAATTCAACTAAATAAAATTTTATTAAATTAAAGTTAATTAAAAAATGTAAAGCAAATAAATTAAATTTTTTTAATGTAAACTTTTTGTTTAAAAAATCAACGATCGGACGCGGAGTTCGTGAAAAATGTAAAACTCACTTCCATTGCCGAGACGATGGTGAATCGAGCGTTTCATGCAGAGCGTCGAGTTCGGGCAGAAAGTTTGAAAGTGTGCGGTCTTCTCGAAGAGACGGCACAGCTGACTAGTTGAAAATTTTGCGCCCGGCTTCGGTGCGACCGTGCACTGATAGCACGAGATGCCCCCGGAATCGATCGTCGACAGGCCTGATAATCGTCCAATCGATTAATCACAAGTTAAATTTATCCGTTGAGTCATAGCGTGTATAAATTATTTTTTTTTCATAATTTTTTGTGTATATTTTTTATTGCCAAAAAAAAACGTACATGCAAATAATACCGCAGTCCACAGCGTGGGCCGCGACCTAACGAGGAATTTCATTCTCCCGATAAACCGTCCTCTACATAGACGACTTTACAACGTGCATTATTAGTATCGATCGCTCGGTGCAACAGAGCGTGAATTAAGCACGCAGGTACATTGTTCAGCTAGCACGCTTGCGGCGGAGAAAAAGAAAAAATTAATTCGACGTTATACGTTTTGTTTTCCAACACGAGTTTCACAGTAGCCGGAGCGTACTTTCACTATTTAATCCGACGTCTTTTTTTTACGTAGGTAGTCAGTAAACCGTCGTGGGCGACGATATTTTTCTCTGCCCCAGCGGGTTCGACGCTCAAGTCCGAGGTAAAGTTTCAAAAGCTCGAACAACGATCGCGCTCGCACTTGACCTCGTTCGCTCGGATATCGATTTAATTTATCGACCTAGTTGCGGACGCGGAGCTAGGTGTGTGTTGCACGCGCAACCGGAATCGATCCGAAACGCTCGATGCGCCTTTTACGGGAAAGGAGTGAACGAAACGACGAAAAAAAAATAAAATAAAAAAAATTAACGTAAAATAAAATAACGATGCGAACGGTATTTGTTTCTCGGTGATTTTTTCGTGAGTCTCTTCGCGGGGATGACAGAGGGGAGACTGGCGTGTGCGGGCTGTTAGAAAAATACAAGGCATTCTGTTGGAAACGCTGGATGGCTCGGTAGTGGGATGCTGGCCGTGGTCAGGCGCCGCTACACCGCCTGCTTGCCACGTCATATTACCCCCACCCTCGGACAAAACCTACTTGTTCTTCACCACCACTCGGACTCTTTGAGAGTGGTGGAATGCTGCTCGGAGCAGCCACAGCGCACGCACATTTATTACCGCCGAACGCCACGGCTCGCTCGTCGATGACTCCCGCTCCGGGCACGGCTCTCCCTCTCCGCGCACAGATTATTCATTATCGCGCTTCGAGCGCGTCTGGCTAATTTAACGGAAGGCGATTAGAAATTCCATTAATCCTCTTTACGCACGCTTAAACAGCATAATAATAATAATACATTCTGTTCCGAGATTATACAGTTATTTTTATTTAAAACAAAAATCGCTAGGTTAATAAAAAAATGATTATGAAATAAATTCCATATTCATTTTTTTGTTGACCTGGCGATTTTTATTTTTATAACATTTGTGACGATATTTTCATCGCCGAGAACGGCTCGCTCATCGATGAGTCCTCCGCGCACAGATTATTCATTATCGCGCTTCGAGCGCGTCTGGCTAATTTAACGGAAGGCGATTAGAAATTCCATTAATCCTCTTTACGCACGCTTAAACAGCATAATAATAATGATACATTCTGTTCCGAGATTATACAGTTATTTTTATTTAAAACAAAAATCGCTAGGTTAATAAAAAAATGATTATGAAATAAATTCCATATTCATTTTTTTGTTGACCTGGCGATTTTTATTTTTATAACATTTGTGACGATATTTTCATCGCCGAGAACGGCTCGCTCATCGATGAGTCCTTCTCCGCGCACAGATTATTCATTATCGCGCTTCGAGCGCGTCTGGCTGATTTAACGGAAGGCGATTAGAAATTCCATTAATCCTCTTTACGCACGCTTAAACGACATAATAATAATAATAATACATTCTGTTCCGAGATTATACATTTATTTTTGTTTGAAATAATAATCGCCAGGTCAATAAAAACATGAATATCAAATGAATAAAATAAATTCCATATCAATTTTTTTATTGACCTGGCGATTTTTATTTTAATAACATTTGTGACGATATTTTTATCGCCGAGAACGGCCCGCTCATCGATGAATCCCTCGCTACGCACAGATTATTCATTATCGCGCTTCGAGCGAGTGTGGCTAATTTAACGGAAGGCAATTAGAAATTCCAGTAATCCTCTTTACGCACGCTTAAACAGCATAATAATAATAATACATTCTGTTCCGAGATTATACAGTTATTTTTATTTAAAATAAAAATCGACAGGTCAATGAAAAAATGAATATGAAATAAATTGCATATTAATTTTTTTATTGACCTGGCGATTTTATTTTTAACACTATTTTTAACGATATTTTTACCGCTGAAGACTACGGCTCGCTCATCGATGAGTTCCGCTCGGGGCACGTTAGCCTCTTCGCGGACCGATGATTCATTATCGCGCTTCGAGACTTGCTAATCTAGCGGAGGACAATTAGACATTCCAAAAATCCTCTTTACGTACGCTCCTTAAACGAAACAATAGGTGATAACAATAAATTCTATTCCGAGAGTTGATATTAATTTTTTCATTTCAGGTTTATTCTTTATCGACGAGGCGATTCTGTTGATCATTGATCTCGCCGATTTTATTTTTAATACTTTAATAATACTAATAAATAAATCGATAAATGCGCACAGATACATTTCCATGTAAAAGTTTAAATCGATCAAAATCTGAAGAAAAAAATCAGCCGTATTAATTATGTCAAGACTTTGGATTTTGCATTATGATAATGCCAAAAAGTTATTAACAAATGATTAGAAAAGTTAACTGTTCAATAAAAATCATTCTTTTTTTATTTTGTCATTTTAAAATCAATGAATTCATTTGAAAAGTCCAAGATAAGATTTACTGATGATTTGTTGAACTATTTTTTTCGTCAATTTGTTAATTACTCTTTGACATTATTATTATGCAAAATTAATGTTGTTGGCTAACTGAATCTCTCTTTTGTCTGAGAATCTACGTATGAAGCATCCTTAAACAAATAATAACAATAAATTCAATTTCAAGACTTCATATATATTTTTCAATTTCATATTTATTTTTGTTAACGCGGCGATTTGATTGATTATTGATCTCTCAATGCATTAGCCCCACTAGCTCGTATAAGTGGAATTATACGTAATGTTACCAAATGTGTGAATGTAAATATCCGATGAATGTATTTCTGCTGAGAATGCTCAATAAATTATTATTGTTATTATTTATTGAGCATTCTGAACAGAAATACATTCATCTGACATCTACGTTTACACATTTGGTAACGTTACGTATAATTCCTCTCATACGAGCTAGTGGGGCATTTATTGGTATAATAATACCAACCAATAAATAGATCAATTTTGCTGGAGCGTACAAAAGAGTAGCTGGACCGACGCTCAATAAATAATAATAATAATAATAATAATTTATTGAGCATTCTCAGCAGAAAAACATTCATCCGATATCTACATTCACACATTTGGTAACGTTACGTATAATTCCTCTTATACGAGCTAGTGGGGCATTTATTGGTATAATAATACCAACAAATAAATAGATCAATTTCGCTGGGAGCGTAGAGAAGGGTAGCTGGACCGACGCTCAATAAATAATAATAATAATAATAATAATAATAATAATAATTTATTGAGCATTGTCAGCAGAAATACATTTATCTGATACCTACATTCACACATTTGGTAACGTTACGTATAATTCCTCTTATACAAGCTAGTGGGGCATTTATTGGTATAATAATACCAACAAATAAATAGATCAATTTCGCTGGGAGGGTAGAGAAGGGTAGCTGGACCGACGCTATTCCGCGGTCACCTGAGCGGGAAGTACTTCCGGCCGCGAGTCAACATCCGGAACTCTATGCGCACGCACAGATGCTTTGTTAGGAGCGATAAAGCTGCGGCAGCTCCCGCCCGCGGTGGGACGAACTTCCCGTTACACGACTCGCTGCGATAGCACGTCGTTCGATGCAACGAAGTCAAATGATTCGCTCATTCGCACTACGCGAGCAAATGAAATTTTTTTCAGTCGCCTTATAAGTAATTTGCATTTTTCTCTTTGCGCAGCTTCCCAAAGCGGTGAACGCGGTGGACCACAAAGGCGAGAGGGCGTTGGAGGTAGCGCTGAAAGCTCGTCAGCCGTCCTTGGCGCGCACGCTCGTCGAGCATCAGGCCGATTTAATCGCGAGGGACTCGCGAGGACTGACTCTGCTCCAATCGGCCGTTCTCAAGGGCGATTACTATTCCGCCGAATTTATAATCGAACAGCTCGAGGTCAGCGGCGGGGCGCAGAGACTGTGCGATCCTCTTCGCCTCGAGGACAATGCGAAGGGTATCGAGGATCTCAGAGAATTCGAGGGATGCACGGTCTTGCATCTGGTTGCGAGACACAAGAGCCAGGAGATGGTCGCCGTCGCCGCGAGGCTGCTGCAAGCCGGTATCGATCAGAATCTGCAGGATAACAGAGGATGGTAATTGTCTCCGTCCACTTTCGTCAAAAAATGACACAAAAAGTCATATGAAAATTGCAAAAAAAAAAGAAAGCTGTATGAAAATGGAAATGTTGATATTGCTTTCTCATTAAACTTGGGAATTGAAATTTTCGTATCGCGTAGTCACATAAGTTGAAATTTGAAATTTTCATGAAAGTTAAGGATTTTAAGTTTCATATCGCTTTCTCATAATGTTCCTTCATTCGCGAAGCTTCTTCTATAGGAAAGCATTTTCTGTATTTTTGGCTTTCCCTTGAAGTAAGCTTCGTGAATAGAGGAACATTATGAGAAAGCGATATGAAAATTTCAATTTTCAATTTTTATGAGGAAGCGATAATAAAATCCAAATCCATCATCTTCTGTATTTCTTGTCGTAGAACTTGACACACTTAAATTTTTCCGTGATGTTATCGGGAAGCAAAGAACTCGCTGTTTGAAAATACGCGAAATCATGCATTTTCGCAATTTTGGCTATAAAAATTGTCGATAAACTTTTTTAGTTAGTCGTTGCTCTGGGACTATATTGGATGTATGTTTTTCACACTGATCACGAATCTGCCACTTATTTTATTGACAGATAAATATTTAATACGGAAAATTGCATCCAAAAGAAAGTACTTGTTTTTCATGCAATTCCAAATCCAAAATGACATGAAATTTAAACGGTTCCATGGACTCACTCCAAATTTAACAGAGATTATCGGGCGATGATACTCCATCTGTGTGGAACTTTTTTCCCCGATAGCTGAAAACATTGTAAGAACTGGAGCACGCACAGACATTTTTGAAGAAATTAAAAATCGCGTACAAAAAACATTCAATGTCTGAAATTCCAGCTTGATCGGTTGAATATTCAATATGAATATTCGAACGAATTTTTCGCGCCTGAGTCACGCACACATAGATCCGGCTATTTTTTCTAAATATGATTTTTCGACGTTTTGGATCATTCCGAACGCATTTTCATTGACATCTCGAAATTCATTTCCACCCAAACAAAGCTTCCCCTCCGATGAGACAAAATTAAAAATTACAATCAGCTTCGTGAAATACGTGTTTTTATTTGTGCATTAATTTTAAATTTTTTCTTTGTAGGACGGCACTGCACAACAGTATAGCGGAAAAGAACGAGGCCCTCTTCGACCTGCTGTTGGAGTCGAAAAACGTAAATCTCAACATACCCAGCTCGGAGGGTCATTCGCCGCTCTGTTTCGCACTCAGAATGGAACCGTTTCACAAGGCATTTTCGGAGAAACTTTTGACGAGAGGAGCATCCCCGAATCCGGTGTATCCAATAACCGGAGACACCCTTCTTCACATACTGGCGAGAGATCGTCGCGAGGAGGCGGCGATATTCTTGGTCGAACATTCCAAGGGTCACTCATGGAAAGCCAACGTCGAGGGCTTTACGGTATTGCACGAGGCCTGCAGAGCCGGTCTCGCCGAACTGGCGAGATTGTTGTTGAGGAGCGACGCTTCGGCGAACAGCGCGTGCACGGCGATGACACTGTCCACCGGCGAGGCGCCGATTCATCTGGCGGTGACGAATCTTTATCTCGATGTCGTCGATGCGCTATTGAACGCGAGCGATTCCAATACGCAGCTCGACATAAAGGACAAGAGCGGCGAGACGCCGTTGAGTCTCGCTATAAAAGCTCCGTTGAAAAAAGGCCGCGAGATCGTCGCCGCGCTAATCAATGCCGGTGCGAACATAAATCAGCGGAACGACAAAGGATTGACGCTCTTGCATCAAGCGATTCTGAAGGAAGACTCGGCAACGGCGATATTCTTGCTGGAGAACGGAGCCGATATGAATTCCAAGTCAGTCAACGTGTTATTGAAAGCACATCGATTTTCAATACAAAGCCACATTATTTTGCCGAAAATCATGGGTCGGAGCACACTTTTTTTGCATCGTCAAACTTCCGAAACTTTTTTTTTCGTATCGTCAAATTTCTAAAATTTCATTTCCCCGAATTCTCATTTGATTGAACGGTTCTTTTTAGGAATAGTGATTGGCCGAACGTTATTCCGTTAAATCGTCATCTAACCGAACGACATTTTTTTCGAACAATAATTTCAGCGGACTTCATTTTCCCCGAATCGTTATACCTTCAAACGTCACGTCGCCGAATTCATCGTTCTCCCGAATAGTATTTATTCGCCAACTTGATTTTCGGAGATTTAACGATTCGGAGAAATGAAGTTCGTTTAAATTATTATTCGGAGAAATGACGTTCGGCTAAATAGCGATTTGCAGGAATAACGTTCGACCAACTACGATTTCCGATGATTAACGCTCGCTGAAATTGAGGTTCTGATAAATAAAGTTTCAAAAGTTTGACGATTTGGAAAAATAAACTTTCAGAACTTCGACGATTCGGAAGAATTAACTTTCAGAACTTCGACGATTCGGAAAATGAGGTTTCAGAACTTCGACGATTCGGAAAATGAGGTTTCAGAACTTCGGCTATTCGAAAGAAGTACGTTGGTACACACGATCCTCGGCCATCCGTCGATCCGGCTGATCGAAGTTTCGGCAAAGCAATCTGGCTCCGTTTCGAGTAACGAACGACCGGGCATGTTTAATTTTTAATTATTTTATTTCCTAGAACCGCCGAGGGGGAAACGCCTCTACAGCTGTGCGTTCACTGTCGTCTGGGCGAAGTCGTCGAGGCTCTTTGCAGACGAGGTGTCGACACGTCGGTCGGTTGTCCGCTCTGGGACGCCCTTGACTCCGAGCAAGAGGACACGGCCTCTGTTCTCGTGACTCACGGTGCCGATACAGATTGCTGGGCGACCGGACCGGACGGTTGTCAGCAGACTCTTCTACACCGGGCTATCGACGACAACAAGGAGGATATCGCACAGTTTCTGATAAGAAGCGGGTGCGATTTGAACGCACCGAGACGACCGGGCCCGGACGGGGCCGGCGGTGACGAGGCCCGAGACAACTGCACGCCTCTTCACCTGTGTTGCCAATGGGGCTTGGAGCAGGTCGTTCAGACTCTTGTCGAGCACGGCGCGAACGTAAACGCTCGGGATTCCGACGGAAAAACACCGGTTCACATCGCTATACAGAATCAACACACGCAAATAATATCGCTCCTGCTGTGCCATCCGAGCATCGATTTGTCGCTACGTGACAAGAAAGGACTCAGTCCGTTCGCCACGGCGCTCACCGTTCGCAACAACAAAGCCGCTCAGGCTATACTGGAAAGGCTTCCGAGCGCTGCCGAACAGTTCGACAATAAAGGAAGAAATTTTCTTCACATGGCTATACAGAAAAACGATATGGAAAGCATATTGTTTCTGCTCTCTATACAGGTAAAGGAATATGACCCTGACGATATCTGCAGGGAGATAATGGGCGCGTTATTGAATGCAGATCTGCGCAGCTATGCTTTCTCTTATCTGTGACTTTCGACTGCTAGTAAGGGTTTTTTTAATTGCCAACGGTACATCCGATTCTTTCTGCGGAATACATTTATATAAGCGATAAGAACGCCCATTTTAGCTCCATATACATGTGGATACATCTACAATATTTCTGGATTTAAGTTTCTAGATTTAGTTTCTAGATTCAATTTCTAGATTCAATTTCTAGATTCAGTTACTAGATTCAATTTTTAGCTTCAATTTCTAGATTCAATTTCTAGATTTGGCCAAACAGAACAGAACTGCATTCAGAATGGATCCCATATGTGCGTTCTTGAATGCAGATCTGCACAACTATTCGTTCTTTTATCTGTGACTGTCTAGTGCGAGCGGGTTTTTTAAAAATCGGCAACGGTAGATCTGTATCATTCCGCGGAATAAATTTCGTCCCTTCGATAACAGAAGAACGCTCATCGGAGTAGATTTGTGTCAATACTAAACCCTGAAATGAGAGCAGACTGGAATGTAAGAATGCCCAGTTCAGCTGCGTATATGTGCGGATACATTTCAAATATTTGTAGACTTAGCCGAACAGAGCAGAACTGCATTTAAGAACGCACCCTTAAATTCCATCGATTCCATAACGCTGTATTTTGCATCTCACAAGCTTCACTCGGAGAATAAAATGCCACGAGTGAACTTTTTTCTTCTTCCTAAAGCAGTGCATTGAGACAACGATGAAATTTGATGTCATGTGGATATCTTCAGGGTCTTAATAGAAGCGACCTAGGAATCGATTCGAAAAAACTTGCTCGTTAGATCTTCAATGATTGAATCACGTAATAAAAAAAAAAAATTGTTTCAGGTCGACGTCAATTCCAGAGTTCAAGACGTCACGCAGACACCTCCGTTGCATCTTGCAGTTATGTCGGGTAACGAGATGTTGGTACGGAGTCTCATATTAGCTGGTGCACGAATAAATGACACGGACGCTCACAGAAACACGGCGTTACACGCAGCTGCCAAAGCTGGACACGCTGGTGTCGTGTCCGCTCTGTTGCAGGTAAATCACGTCACGGAGAATTTTAACGACAGTACAGTAGAACCTCGATTATCCGAATCAATTGGGGTCGAGTCCAGTTCGTATTAACCATTATTCGGATAATGGTAATTTGAAGACGAAAAATAACACACTCAAGGGAAGTGAAATATCGCGATCGGTAATGAAAACTGTAATGAACTGTTCTCAAGGGTGCTAATTTTTTTGAGGAAAAAAGCAAATTCGCATACGGCCCGAATACATTTTTTTCTCAAAAAAATTAGCCCCATCGAATAAAGTTAATTTGAAAATTGCAACTATCTCTCTCGCACGCACAGCTGTTTCACTTCCCCTTAAGTGGAACATAAAAAAAGGGAGTTAGCGACGTGCCGGTCTCGCTTCGAAAAAATGTTCGGATAACGAAGGGTTCGGATAATCGAGGTTCCACTTTAGCTAATTGGATTCTACTCCACAGAACGGTATACACTTCGACGCCGGTAACGCCGACGGCGACAACGCTCTGCACGTCGCCGTGCGCGAAGGACACGTCGCCGTTGTCAGAGCTCTCTTGACCGAATGTACGCTCGACGCCGAAACCGTTAATCTCAAAGGAAGAAATCCATTGCACGAATTAGCGAGGTACGGAAAAGACAATGCCGCTACGATATGCGAACTCTTTTTGGAGTGTATGTCGCAGTATCCGCTGAATAGCGCAGGTGAGTGCCGATAATTACTGCGAGCATTACAAACAAATGTCTGCATGCCGAAATTAGGTAGAGGGAAATGCGCGATTTTTTGTGAGCGTGCAGTTTTGCTGCCCGTGCGAAGCATGGGCAGAAATCACACGAGGCGAAAATCCACTCCCTTCCGTGTAACATACGATATTTTTTCCCGACCTCGTTGGGATGACCACATTTATTGCGTCGCAAAAATCGTTATATTCGCCAATGGCTATTACTACCCTGGAAGTAATAAGGCTTCCAGAGGGAGTAACGAGCCCTGTTACTCCCTAAGGACTAATGAAGCACTGTGCATGCACACAAGTTAATAATAGTCGATTTTCCGCCTGTATTGCACGCAGGGAATGTGGTTAGGGTACACTGTAAAAAAAAATTCGTATGAAATTTAATGTAACGGACTGGAAGTTTTTATTCAAGGACTGATAAATTAAATTTCATGCACATGAAATTTTAATGTCCAGGGTATTAAAAACATTGAATATACTTTGTTTTTAATAATCTACTTTAATTTGACTATAAAAGTAGTTGCATTTTTAAAAGTAAATTTTAATAATTTACTTTAATTTCAATGGAAAAGTATATTACATTTTCATAACAATTGTATATTAAATTCAATGCACCAGTTTTTGCATAAAAACTTTTAGTTCGGTACATTGCATGTACCATTGTTTTTTACAGTATAAACCAGACAATGACTGGTCAGGACCAGTGAATGGACACTTTCCATAAGAACATGTGTTAACTGTCCATTAATTGGCCGTTTTACCCTACTTTATCGAAGTCGGAAGAAAACGTATATCGATCCATCGAACTATGATATGGACAGATTTTTTTTTTATCGGTAAATTATTAAAATTGATATTTTGGTGAAAAGAAAATCGATTATCGTTGCAGACTTGGACGGGAACACACCGTTGCTGATCGCGTACATGAAGGGCAACGGTAATTTGTGCCGAACGCTCGTAAAATCGGGCGCCTGTCTAGGATCGATGAACAAGGACGGTATAACGATATTCAACTATCAAGTAGCGACGAAGCAATTGCTCTACCGACTGCTCGACTCGCTGACGCAGGAAGCTCCATGGGCCGACAAGGATCTATGCCTGGAGTGCGGCACGAAGTTTTCGCTTACGATGAGGAAACATCATTGGTAATCGACGTTTATCTCATCGTCGTTCGCATAAGAATTTTTTATTATTGTTTCATTCGCTCGATCGATCGTACACGTTTCGGTGTTTTTGCAGCCGACACTGTGGAAGAATTTTATGCAGCAAGTGCTCCGGCCAGGACGTTCCTATATTGAAGTTCGGACAGAACAAACCGGTTCGCGTGTGCGGCGTCTGCTTCGACGTTCTGCAGATCGGCGCCGATTGAAAGGGCGCGGGCGCGTGCGCACACGCGACTTCGCAGAGAGATCAAACGTTACATATTCCAAGAAAGTAATTAATTGTGATGGGAAAGGAGCGCCGAAAGCTTGTTAAAATTTGTCGCTCCGTCAGCGAATTATACAAGAATATATCGTAATTGGTGTTCACTTTTTCATTTTGACAAAAGAAAATGAACGCAATTACACGACTATAAATGCGAGATTAATGTGAATTTATTTAGTTGTTTTCGCTGTAAATACAAAGCAACTATATCGTTGATTTATGTAAATTTGAGGTTCCTCCTTTCTACCCTGGGCGAAGATGTTTGACAATTTATCTGGCCTTCAAAAACATCTTCGCAGAAATTTGAGTGATTTTCAAAAAAATATTTTCACTCGCCCCTCACTTCCCCTTCCCGCCTTCTCAGTTCAGTGGACTTAACGATTCTCTCCGAGTTCGTCACTTCTCGTTTATTTCTAACATTGGATTTTTTTTTTATATACAACATGGCGAATAATAACTAATAGTATTTCATGATTTACCAATGAATCGTTGGTCGATGTTTGCGCGATGTTTACTTGAGTTTGGCAAACAAGTCGTGGGCCACGCAGTGATCCACGCAGCTAACATAGTCGATCAGTTCCTCCAGACAGGTCTCCTCCGTCTTCTTTCTAGAGTTTACGCGATCGTTGCAGGTGGACAGCTTCTCTTGAAAGGCCACACACTTTTTTTCATTGCTGCATTTTTCCTGAAATTTTTTTTTTCAACGGACCAATTAATCGTCGGCGCTCGACGGTGACGATCGGTGAGAGATTTTCAAGGTCATTCGGAATAACCCCGCGTAAAGTTGGTAACAAAAACTGTACTGAATGCCGTTTTGAGACCGCAGACCGCCGAGAAAAAATTAAATTTTCATTCCCTGCTTCTACTGATTCCTCATAGAAAGACAATTTTCTTTCCTCGGAGAATAACAAGTTTTTGTCACCTGAGGCGATATTTTACATCACCTTAAGGATGCATCACACATGCGTTCCTAGACAAAAGTTAGATTCAGTGAGAATTTGAACACTTTCTAATGGTATGAAAATTTGAAAAAATTCAACTGTATCAGAGATGCTAAGAATATTAATTTTGCATAATAATAATGTCAGAAAGTTGTTTACAAATAGCTAAAAAAATCGTTCAACAAACAATCGGTAAACCTTTTTTTTCTTTTTCAAATGAATTTGTTGACTTTCTGGAAGCCAAATAAATTTTTTCAAAATTTTCTTACTTTTTTGAATTTTTCGTTTTTTTTTTTAATTTTTGGATACCTCTTCGTCGATTTTTCAGATTTTCGAGATTCTTTTAAAAAAATATAAGCAAACTCTGAAAAAAATTCATTTGAATTGTAAAAAAATCAAACAATTCGTTTAAAATTAGAAATTCAAAGGTTTTCTGATTTTTTTAAACCATTTTTTTTATAACTTGTTAATTAACTTTCGGCATTGTTATCATGCAAAGTTAAAGGTCTTCACATCATTGGTACGGCTGATTGAAAAAAAAGTTTTTTGGCATATCGCGAAATACTGAAATTTTGATTAAATTGAACTTTTGGTCGGAAATGTGTGTGTGAGATGTATCCTTAAGTACGGATTTTCCAAACGTGCCTCGACCGAGTATAAGAGACGCGAGGTCTTTGGTAAAAGGATCGAGAAGACGATCCTTTCTAGTTATTTTCATTCGGATGTGCGTGCAATTGTCACAGTCCAAGCGAAATTATGTAATGTTTACGGGGTACGAGGGTTGACTTACGCGGAGAACTTTCTGTGGATCGACGATATCGCCGTCGTCGCCAGCCTGGACCGTGGGCATGAAACGCGCGACGAAGTTCTGGAGGAACGTCATTGTTTGCGCCTAAAACAGAACCTCACACTTTATGTTAGTCCGAAACGTATGACACGCTGTGTGTCACAAAAAATTTCTTTTATAATTTCTCGCACCTCTTCGATATCAGACTTCGGCACCGCTATCGAAAGATGGCTGACACAGATTCTCCGGAATCGAAGCCCTGCGACTATGCGCAATATCGAGAGACTCGTGGGCCCGAAGCACTTTTTTTCTTCAAAAAGTTTACGAAGTATACAAAAGGTGGCCTTGGGAGCAAAGCCAGTCCAGCCGGACTACCTTACCGACTGAAGATACGTAATACAATGCTTAAGCCCATGTGAAAGACGTACCACGTGACATATGAGTGCGAGATGGATGCATTTTTCGAATCAATGCCATTCAAAACCGATTGACGTATCGGATTAAACGGAAGCATCATCGGACGCGGTATTAAATTGTGCATCGGCTTATGCTTTGCTTTTTTCCGAAAAGTCTACGGACTCTGAATCGCATTCATTATAGATTTTGGTTACCGACTGAGTCGTTTCACATGTCCTTAAAACAAAACGGAAAACAGACTTCAGAATTCCATCGAACCCACTTGTAACTTATTGTTGTACGAAGCTAACAATTAGCTGTTGCTAAAATTCCACCGTGAGTAAGACCGGACTCAAATGGATCTAAGCTACTGAAGAAATTCTAGTAAACTCGAGAACGGAATTCTATCCGCGGGAGAGTTCGGAGTTCACGCAAAAATCAGTCACTAGTTTAGATCCGCTTCAGCCCGTTCTCGTTACCGATGGAAATCTGGTAAAGCTGCTTCAAGAACTTTTCAACAGCCTTTGACAATATAATACTCGAAGCGCTTTCGAACATACGAGCGACAGCGAGCTCTTGCAGCCGACATCGAAACTCGCCTTAAATCCTTCCGCCGTCTCGAGCTCTCCAGCGCCTCTCGCGGATATTTTCGAAACCATTGCCGCACCGTGTCCCTACCACCGTCTCCCGATTTAGAGTCGAACACAGCTTCTTTCCGGTTTGAGTCGTCGAGTAGGCTTGTCGTTTCGCTCGGCGTCCACCTCGTCGCGGTCATCATGACGTGAGTATCTCAATCCGTTTTTCACCCGACCATCTCAAAGCGACCCTAAAAACATCCGACGATTAAGTGCAGTTCGACATTCGAAGCGAAATGCCGATATTATATTTTTTTGATTGCAAACATATTTCGAACGACACGTTGCACGTCGATTTCGTCCCAGGTGGAATCGCTTCATTTCTTTTTCTCCCCCGACCTTTCTTTATCGCCGGAATTCGATAACACTTACGAGAACAAACGCCAGTCGTTTTGCGCTCGAACAATTTACAACGATTCACAACGATAATTCTCGAATATCGTCGCTAACTGGTTATGTTCGATGTTCTTGCAGGTCCAAAGTATCACGTGATACGCTCTACGAGTGCGTTAACGGAGTTATTCAGAACTCGAAAGACAAGAACAGGAACTTTTTGGAGACGGTCGAGCTCCAAATTGGATTGAAGAACTACGATCCCCAGAAGGACAAACGTTTCTCTGGCACTGTCAAGTATGTCTTTACCTGAAATTGAGGGTTCTTTTCGGCAAATTTGCTCGTGGTATTAAAGATTTACGAAAAAATTTTAGATCGTTTTTTTTAACGTTTTTGCGATAACCGAAAAGATCGCCTCATGTCGAATCAGGGAGCTGAGCTTCACTCGGCGGACCTTGACCCGGGGTCTTAAATCTCTAGGGAAGGTATTTTTTACCGATATTTAAATCTCGGGATCGACTCGACGATCCTGCCGGTAAGTCTATTCCCTGCTGTACCGACAACTATATAGTTACCCTCGCGTCTTTGCTTTTTCATAAAAAAAAGATGTTTACTGATGTTTTGGAACATTCTGTACACGTTTTCATTAAAAATGTTGAAAAAGAAATAATTCTCCGAAAACCTTCGAAGCTAAAATAAAAAATTATAGTGTTCCTATTGCTGATCTATCGGCGCTCCGTGTTGTTACAAGCCAGGGATTATCTGAATAATCAATGTCGCCATCGCTACCGCTGAGAGCTAGCGGATTCGATCAGTAATGGAGTAATTTTGATTCCTTGAGGGGAGAAACACAAGCGCAAGACTCTATTAAAATATTGAATGCATTTTTCTCCGAAACGATTCTATAAAATGGAAAACGAATTGCAGACCGCACTGTGTTAATCAAATACGCAGCACGCTCCACAATTCGTTTTTTATTTTATTATTATTATTATTATTATTAATCTTTACAGAAAGAAAGTTATGAAAGCGTTTCGGAGAAAAATGGAGTGAAAATATTTTGAGCTATGTTGATCTTCAATCACCTTTAGTAGAAAGGGGAACACCTATGATTTTCATTAATTAAAGAAAAAAGAAAACATATTGAGTAATTGCAGCCTTTGGGTAACTAAAGCAGAAACGGGAAAATTGCCGAATGTAAGAAACTCATTGAAACTCGTCTCACGAAAATTATCATGATTCCAGGCTAAAGAACATTCCCAGGCCTAAGATGCAAGTTTGCGTGCTGGGAGATCAGCAGCATTGCGACGAAGCCAAGGCCAATAATGTTCCGTTCATGGACGCCGAGGCTCTTAAGAAATTGAACAAGAACAAGAAGCTTGTGAAGAAACTAGGTGAGATTGTGTTTCGTCGCGACACGACCGTACTGTTGCCTTCCCAAAAAAGCACCTGCATTGCTTTATCCTGTGGCATTGAAGGTTGTCAACGGAAGGAGATTGAATCTTAGCTGGGTGTGGGCATGGCACATAAATTACCTTGCACTTCAATCGGTTTAGAGACACTATCGATTAAACTTTATTATTCGTATTTACCGAGAATTTCGCTTCGGTAAATTTAATTCTTTCGATTTCTTTATTTTCCGAAAATAATCTAAATATTAAAACAATAAAAATAATCGATATGATAATCGACGAATAAATCGAATGGGCTCGTAGTAATCCTTTTTTTTTCGACTCACAGCTAAGAAGTACGACGCATTTTTGGCTAGCGAGTCGCTGATCAAGCAGATCCCGCGTCTGCTCGGACCTGGTCTCAACAAGGCCGGTAAATTCCCTGGTCTTCTCTCCCACCAGGAGTCCATGATCGGCAAGATCGACGAAGTCAAGGCGACGATCAAGTTCCAGATGAAGAAGGTATAAAAAAAAACTCCAACATTTTATTATCTGCAACTCCGAAACAAAAATATGGCTTCTTCGCAACGCGACCTTTTTAGTCCTGCGATAGCTTCGAAGATGCTTGCGAGGAAGCAGAATAAATCTCTTTGGGTGTGGAAATTGCGCTGAATCGCCTTGTCCTCAATCAAAGTTGAAACAAATAATTTCATGCTTAAGATAAAATTTTCAAAAATTTGTCGCGTTTCTCACTCGAAAAGCGGTGTCTAACTAAATGTATAATCTATTTGATACGCATTAAATACTAGCGGTTATGTTGGCTCGCGCGCGCGCGCATGAATCGCACGATTTATAGCATGTGGAAATTCATTCCGTGTGGAGTGGAAATCAATTTCATACACTATGAAAATCGAATATTAAAAAATACGGAATGGAATTTCGGAATTCCAAAGTTCATTCCGTATGCTATAAAAACTGAAATTCCGGAATTATTGCATATAGAATTGAATTTCAGAATCTCGAAATCCATTTCATATTCTATAAAAATAGCATACAGAATGGAATTTTCGCATTTTTATTCAAGTGCATTCTATGTGTTGTAAAAACCGGAGGAATGCGTGCCAGCTTCTCCGAAAGAGAGCTGGGGGGGGGGGGGGGGGCACACATCGAAGCCAACAACAAACCAATCCAACAATTTTCCAAACTATATATAAAATACACGATTTGTTTGTTCTGTATAAAATATATTACTTGTTTGCTACATATCAAATATACAATTTCTTTATTGCATAATAAAAACATACAATTTGTTTATAACATATTGAACATATGACCCGTTTATCGTTTAGGTACTCTGCCTGTCGGTGGCAGTCGGACACGTCGAGATGAGCGAGGACGAGCTCGTACAGAACGTACATCTCTCCATCAACTTCCTGGTGTCTCTTCTGAAGAAACACTGGCAGAACGTGCGGTCCCTTCACATCAAGTCATCCATGGGGCCACCTCAGAGACTCTACTAATTACTCTTCACAAGTATTACGCGAGTTTCCGGTGCACGTCGAGAAAATAAAAATTAAAAACTAAAAAAAAAATAATTAAAACGCTTCATCGAATTATTTGACCCTGTACTTGCCCATTTTCCCACCATTATTCTCGTCACTGTCCTAGCGTTAAAAAAAAAAATGACGAAAATCCACTGGTGTCGTGAATGGTTGCGGACGGAGAAGACGACGCTCTCGAGTTCTCGATGGGAAATAAATTGGATATTCGCGTGTCTAGCACGTCGCCATTTCACGGTTTTCGGAGCCTCTTTAGTCATCGTATTATGGCTTTGCTTAAATCCCCCAAAGAAACCGGAACCCCGACGAGAGCGCGGAGCGAAGCATACTGTCGCCAGATGTTGGGAGGGGAAAGTTTCGTAAAAGTCCCGAGATCCGCGAGAGCAGGATGCGTCCTCGCATATCCGGCAGTCATGACCGAGCGAACTCCGGGTTTGCCGAGCGTAAATTTAATCCCTCTCGGACCCCTCGAGCCTCGAACTTGAAAATCTGTTCGAAGCCTCGGTTACTCTTCTTCGCGCTACCTGCTCTTCGCCGAATTCGCTTATAATAGAATAGATTCGAGCTCGGTCGCGAAATTAATACGAGAGAAGAAATCGGCACGAATAACGCTAAAAAAAGGTAACGGTGATTTTGCACCGGTTGCAATAAAAAATGAAGACGATGCAGAAGTAACTTGACGAGTTCGCGCCGCAGTGCCGATTAATCTAAAAGAAGAAATATTACTATTAAAAAAAAAATATCTACCGGACCGGCCAAAAAGGGCAATAATCGAGAAATTTTGTAACTTATCTTTTAGAAAAATCGATAGCAAAACTCGATTGTACTTTAACGATGTAGAAGAATTTTTTATAAATTCTCGTATGCGAGAATTATCGCTGACCTACGCGAAAGATACTTGCTAGATTCGAGCTCCAATGCGAAATTAGTATGAGCGAAGAAATCGGCACGGATAATGCCGAAAAAAGAGTAACAGTGATTTTATACCAGCTGCAATAAGAAATGAAGAGGATGCACAAGAAACTCGACGAATCTCCGCTGCATTGTCGATCAACCCGAAAGAAGAAATCTACCTCGCTTTTGTAAATTATCTTTGAAAAAAAAAAAGAAGAAAACAAAAAAAACCAAAACTCCCTCTCCTTCAACGACGCGGAAGAATTGTTCTCTGAATTCTCGTTGCTTCGCGGAATCGATGAAAAATAAGAGGCCTTCCGAACGAGATTTTGACGCTTGAGAATTAAAAAAAAAGAAATAACAACGAAGATATCTCGTGTGTTACAAGGGTTGCGGGAAGCAGGTGTGTTTCCCCGTAGAAAAATCGTTCCGCGGGTCCTCCGAGCGGCCGCTTTATGCCAGAACCTTCGGGTAAAGTGCAGACGCACACAAACATCATTCTTTCACGGTCCGTGCAAGGCGCACGAACGCTGTGTCGTTGCGTGCGTTTGTGTGTGTGCGGGTGAGCCAGGTCTACGGTGCGTACCAACACAGGCGGACACCATCGTCCCGCTATTTCCGAGCGAGCGTCTTTGTGGGGGTTGTCCAACAGATATCCTCCTTTGAAGAAGCTCGTCGGGTTCTCGTATTCCGCCCTGCCAGCATTCGTCGCTACGACCAAAAGCCCACTCGCTTCGGTCCCTTAGTACTCCCGTGCGCTTCCACGACGCTCGGTCGGGCGACGAAACAGACGCTTCGTGTTATTATTATTATCATTATTATTAGTATTAGTATTGTTATTATTTTCGGGACAATAATATTAACGAAAAGAATAAGTAAAAAACGAAATAGAAAGTCAACGATTTACGAGTCGCAGTGACGCACGAAGTTCAGGCGAGAGAGTCGCTGTTGGACGTCGCTGCACCCAATCCTGCTCCAGGCAGGATCGAGCGGAGAGACGAACGCGTGCGTCGGGTAAGATAAACGATTCGGAATGTTGTAATTTTTTGATAGCGAAGATCAATGGATAAATAAAATATAGTTAAGCGATACTTTGACTGACGACACGACGGACTTGGATTCAATTGACTGATTATACGGCTATAAAAATATCGTCGAGGATATCAATGATTCTGAAAAAACGATGACTATCGAGAGGCGCGCATGGGCGATAGATCGGAACGTTTTTCTTTGCGACTGAAGATTGATAAACGAATAAATGTTCGAAGAAGTGAAATCAAGGAAAGCGATACTTGGACCGACGATCGGATTTACTTGGATCGAATTGACGATACGAATCGATAAAATATCACACCCGTAGACAAATATTGATCTATATTATATAAATATTTTAATTTATATAAATAAATTTATATTTAAATCAAATAAATGTTCATTTAAACCAAATTAATATTTATTTTGTAACACGTGCACGAAAAGTCCCGCTTTTCGTGCCTGTAAAGTGTGTCGAAAGTGGCGCTTTCTAGCAGAGGATGCGCGAAAAATGCTGTAGATACAATTTTTGCACGCTAGTTTGTATTCCGCACACTTTTTTCACACGCTAGTTTCTTTTCGCACACTTTTTTCACACTCTAGCTACTTTTGCGCACACTTTTTTAACACTCTAGTTACTTTTCGCGTTGACTTATCTGTCACTGTTGTTATTTTTCCGAACGCACTTTACAGGCACGAAAAGCGGGAATTTTCGTGCGCTTGTCACAAAAAGTAGTATGCGATACTTGTACGAAAAAGCGGTCTGCCGACGGCGGTTGGAAAGCGGGCGGCACTCGCCTCATCTCGAGCTACAAACGTCACTCGGCTTCGCCTCGCGCCGTTGTAGCTCTCGATCCGCAGCCAACTTCACAACCTTCGTCGAAAGACCGCTTTTCCGTACTAGTATCGCAAAGTACTATTTGCTGGCCGGTGGTGAAATACATTATTTTTCTCGATGCGAGGATATCAACGATTCTGAAAACTGCGACTCCAGAGACGCGCGCATGCGCGATAGATCGAAACGTTATAATTCCTTGTGACGAGAAATAAGTAAATAAATAAATGTTTAAACAAATAGAATCAAGGAAAGTCATACTTGGACTTGCGATACGACTGCCTAGGATTGAATTAACTGATTACATCGATAAAATATCGTCGAGGGTATCAACGATTCTGGAAACTGACTGCGCATCGAGTCGCGCGCATGCGCGATAGATCGAAATTTGTTATTATCGGCCGACGATGAAAAAGCGCCTTTCTGGACGATTCTTCGCGACGTTTTTAATGTTACATTCATTGCTCTCGTGGTTTTCGAGTGAAACAGCGTCGAAAAATAAAAAAGATGACGCATTAATCATTCCTCGAAGATTCAAACGTAGCACATCGTATATATTTTTTTTTCGTTTTGTTAATATTTTATCTGCCGTAGATAGCGAACGAAGGGCTTGAAAATCCAGAGTAGTCTATTTTCGATAAGGCGCGCAGTGTTTATGGAGTTTAATTAATTAAGTGTCCGCCGGGTGTGCAAGCGATGCCACGAGAGTGGTCGAGCCGAGTGTTTGTGTGTGTGCGTGTATTTTTTTCGCTTTATCAGCGATATCAGTGCCCAGGAGTGACGACGTCGAGCCGGGAAGTTGTCAGTGGCTAGTGGACAGTGGTTATCGAGAGACGTATGAAACGTCGTCGTGGTTTGCCCTACTGTACTATATACATATATCTATCAAAAAAAATATACATGTATATTTTTCAAAAGCATTACAATCTCAGTATTTTATTGTGTCACGATATTTTTTAAAGTGTCGAATTTTGATTAATAAACATGAAATAGCTTCGATCTTTAAAAAAAAAAACAATCGATTTTGGAACTTTTACGATGTGAGTATGCTCGCTCTATTTTTTCATCTTTATCTTTGCGATCCGGATCCCGGAATTGCGATTTTAAAATTGCATCCAATTGCCGCGACGAACGTGATCATTGATTGGGAATTCGAACAGATCCTGAGAAACTCGAAATTCACTGTATCGGAGTGCTGTTATTGTTATTGTTATTGTTATTATTATTATTATTATTATTTAAAAAAAATTTATTATTATTATTTCCACTAGCGAATCTACGGAGACTAAAATCGACAGCTGAGAGTACAAAGTAGCTTTTACGGATTATCGTTAGAGTAATCTTAAAAAGGCAGTCGTCGTCCCCCCGTGCGATAAGGTTGTGTGCAGATTCGAGACGACGATGCCGATAATGACCGATTGAATAGATGAGCCGAACGTAAAAAAAAAATCATGTCACAACATTCGCTCGATGACGGAAGAAATTTTTATTCTTTCAATCGCAGTAATATATTTCGCGAAAGTAAAATCGCTGAAATTTATGATTTTTCGCCGAATTAAAATTCGATTGCGGAAGTACCGTGCACCCACGCGCCTGCACTCCGCTCGACGATAATGGACGCGAGATATAGCCGAACCACGTGATCGACCGATCTCTCTGCACGCCCGAAGGCTTCATCGACCAAACAAATTGTCACCTTCCAAACAATTTTTGAGATACTAAATTTTATTTTTAATTTCGTACTGCGAAATTCGAAGCACCTTAATTTTCTGCTCGTGTAGTAGAATAATTTGGGATCGGAGGCTATTCTTTGCAAGGGAGTAGAGGGGGGGGGGGGGGGGAAGGGGGTTGAAGAGTGGGATTACGTTTAGGGCTCGGGCTACCTGCAACCCGGATCCGGTGAACGACGAAGAACAATGCGGTCAATGTGTATGCGCATTCGTAGGTAGAGCGCAATAATCTCTCAATCAGATAACTCGACGGCCATCGAGACGATCGAGAATGCGAGATAATATACTTAAAGTACGATTTTCTTCCCAATCGGAACTATGCAGAACTCATTTGGAAAAACGATTTACCGTTTCCTTTCTTGTATAGTGGTAATTTGCAACATTTAGAGTTGTAAAATGAAATCCTTAATTTGTTTGGTTTCAGGATTTAGCTGTCGGCAAATATGCTCGTCTGGCTTCGTTTGCATGTCTTCGTTCAGCTTCTCAACGTCCTCTGCGTTATCGGTGACGTAGTTCCGGCCGGTGAATCGTCGCTGTGGCGAGGGCCGACGGCGGCGAGGATAGTTAATGGCGTCACTTCGAGCGGGAGGGACGCGACGAACGGCGTTCCGTCGCCGAGCCGGGATGACATCACCGGGAATTTCCTCCGGAATTTCGATGAGCGATCGATGACCTCTGCGAAGAAGCAACCGGAAGTGGGGAGGACCATCGAAGCTCTCAAGGTGCCTTCGATGGAAACGCAACCGGAAGTGGCGAGGGTTTCTAAAGGTCTCGAGGTGCCTTCGATGGAAACGCAACCGGAAGTGGCGAGGGTTTCTAAAGGTCTCGAGGTGCCTTCGATGGAAACGCAACCGGAAGTGGCGAAGACTTCTGGAAGTCTCGAGATTCCTTCGATAAAAACACAACCGGAAGTGACGAGGACTTCTGAAGCTTTCGAGGTACTTTCGATGAAAACACAACCGGAAGTGGCGAGGACTTCGGAAGCTCTCGAGGTGCTTTCGATAAAAACACAACCGGAAGTGGCGAAGACTTCTGAAAGTCTCGAGATTCCTTCGATAAAAACACAACCGGAAGTGGCGAGGACTATCGAAGGTCTCGAGGTGCCTTCGATGGAAATGCAACCGGAAGTGGCGAGGACTTCCGAAGTTTTCGAGGTGTCTTCGATGAAAACGCAACCGGAAGTGCCGAAGACTTCTGAAGCTTTCGAGGTGCCTTCGATGGAAATCCTACCGGAAATGGCGAGGTCTATCGAAGCTCTCAAGGTCCCTTCGATGAAAATGGATCCGGAAGTGCCGACGACTTCTGAAGCTTTCGAAGAGACCTTGGTGACGATGCAACCGGAAGTGATGAGAACGTCCGAAGATTTCGAGGTGAACTTGGTGACGATGCAGCCGGAAGTTCCGAGGACTTCCGAAGCTCTCGAGGTGACCTCGATAATGATACAACCGGAAGTGGCGAAAACTAGAGAAGACGAGATAAAGGACCGAAGACCACTTAGAGAACCAAAGAAACTAACTGAAGATTCGGAGCTCGCTGTGCCGATATCTTTGAATCTGCTCGAATCAGATTTTAGCAACGTCGTCGAATCAACTACTCCGCCCACGGATTCAGATATCCCATTATCAGAATGCAAGGTCGTTGAACCACCGTCCCTGGATAACAGTTCGACGATCGATGATCTCGAGCCCGTCACGAGCAGCGGCCAACAAGCGCTGGGTATAACATAAAATACCAATTACCAATATTTTGCCAAAACTTAATCTAGTCCATGCGAATAGTGTTCACTTCTCATAAGTTTCAGAGAAGTGCGAGGGAATTGCAAACGCTTCTGGATGGTACAAAATACTAAAAAAAAATCAAGGGTATTAAAGATGCTGAAATGATTAAATTTCCATAATAATAATTCCAAAATGTTATCAACAAATTGATGAAAAATAAAAATTTTCAACAAGTCTCCCGGAAGCCTAACTTTTTTCGGAAGTGCTTCGTTCACTTTTCTGAATACGTACGAAATTTATCAGATTTTTAAATTCACTTTGTATTTTTTTTTTTGTATGGATAAACGTGTAGAAAGTCACAAAATTCAAAGTGATTTCAAAAATCTGAAAAAATTCATACGTATGCAGAAAAATGAACGAATAGTTTCCATTAAATAAAAAAAAAGTTACGTTCCCTGGAGATTCGTTGAACAATTTTATCTTTCGTAAATTTGTTAATAACATTTTGGAATTAATATTATGCAAAATTAATCATTTCAGCATCTTTAATACCCTTGATTTTTTTCAGATTTTTGTACCTTAGAGAAGTGTTTGCAATTTCCTCTCATTTCTCTGAAACTTATGCGAAGTGAACGCTATTCGCAAGGACTACCTTAAAAACATCGTCAAAAGTTTTGTTTCTACGTGATAACGACGAGAAACTCAAATGTCTTATATCCGTTTCAGTGGAAGACAGCTCAGTGGTGGATCTCGAAGTCCTCGGATCAACGCCGCAGTCCCTAACCGTTTCGTGGAAACGACCGGAAACCCCGACGGTAAATCACTACATAGTAAATTGGTATCAGCAAGAAACACCTATCGGAGCTTGTCGAATTTCCAACAAAGCTCGGAACTTCACTATAACAATAGCGGAACTGCAGCCCTGCACGAATTACACCGTGAAAGTGAGACCGGAGACTCCATCGGCTGAAAAAGAACGAGTCGTCTCTGGCACAACGAAACTGGAGGGTGAGATAATCAAAATTTTACATGAAAGCGAATTAAAAAAAAAAATTCACTGAAATGTATAATTATTATTATACATTCCTGAAATTCCTGAAATTTTTTTCACCTTCCAAATTTGTTACCGTTTCACAGTGAACAAAAAATCGGTAAAGCTGGAAGTATCGGCGACGGGCACCACTTGGATAGCGATACGCTGGAGTTTGCCCCGCGACGATTGCGTGGATCATTATGTCGTGGGAATCTCCGACCATGAATCCGCGGAAACGACGAAAACCAACGAGACAGCCTTCAACAAGACCAATTTGATTACGGGACATGCTTATGTCTTCAATCTAACCATTCACGGAAGCGACGAGGTGTTCGGCAGCATTCATATCCCTGCCGAAACGACGTCTCTCGGTAAGTTCCACGTAAAAAATGTAATCGATTATTATTTTTTTTACGTACAAATATTAATATTATTAAAACATTAATAATAATAAAATGTAAAAATCTGGGCTGCTGGCCGAAACGACGTCTGTCGACAAGTTCGTTGTGAAAAATTTAATCGAAAATGTTTTCTTACGTTATAATATTAATATTATAAAAATATTAATAATAATGGTAATAAAATGTAAAAATCTGGATTTCTGGCCGAAACGACGTCTGTCAGCAAGTTCGTCGTGAAAAATGTAATCGATTATTATTTTTTTTACGTGAAAATATTAATATTATAATGATATTAATAATAATAATAATAAAATGTAAAAATCTGGGGTCCTGGCGTGAGGATGACCAGGAACAATCAGGGCAGGGTCGTTGGTTGATATGATGGACAAAAAAAATCTGTGAAATTCGCTTGGTATAGCGGAAAATTTCTGAAGACAAACTGAACATGTTTTCTCATACAAGAAAAACTGAATCGGTTATTAATTTTTCATGCCTAAACGTAAAAATCTGGGAGAAAGGACCGAGATTGACCCAAAACATTCAAGGCAGATTGACCTGATGAAAGAAAAAGAATCTCTGAAAATCGAAGAAATATTCGAACACGTTTTCGCATACAATTTCACAGAGTACACGCATTTGTGCTACTTTTTTTAAATCGAGGTTACTTTTCATTAATTTTTTTCTCTTCGAATCATGCAATGCTTGGTTCCTAAAATTATAGTGCCGGAAATAGAAGAGTGCGAGATCGTCGAACCACCCCCGACAACTTCGCCCACTGCGGACAAGCCCGATTACAGTGTCATTAGTGGGGCAGCCGGTATGACAATGGCCCAAGAATTCCAACAAAATAAAGGTATTTAGTATGGTTCTTAAAGCTGTGATCGATGATGAAATGTTTTCTTCGCTGTGCTGCGGCTACGGAACGGTCGATTTTGTGTCATTCCCTTCTTCCGGGTTTTAATTGAAGAGAATACTTTTTACGTTTCGACCCTGGTCGGGATCCTCCTCAGAATTTGTTTGTTATTCTATAATACATTCTCATTGTTACATGTGTCGGGTTGTATGATTATTATTCTTCGTTACCTATTTCTATGTTACTAACTTACTTAAAGATTTAGTTCACTCGTTGCGAAAATTGCAGTTTTACGCACGCTTCGCGTAAAACCCCCATTTTCACGTCTTGTGAAATAAAATTGTTTACGATACTCGTGCGAAAAACGTTTTCTTAACTCGTGCGATTGCAACACCCGCCTTCGGCTCGTGGTGAAAACTCACACTCGTCAGAAAAAGTTTTATCGCACTAGTGTCGTAATGTACTGTTTTCTCATCCGGGAGTTTGACGAGCTGATGCTGCACTCAGCAAAAAAAGTCCCCCCTTTCTACTAAACATATTTTTTTTTTATTAAACTTAGAAGAAGAAAAAAACATTTTTTTGAAACGATAGATCTGTGTTATTTTTTTTTTCAGACGGTGAGATAAACGTGGAGGGCCTGGGTTTTGCCTATCTGAAGCCAAACTCCCTAGCGATTACCTGGAAAAAACCAAACGGCACCGTCGAAGTCAAAGACTATATAATACAATGGTCAATGAAAACCGAAGCGCCTCGCTCTTGTCGTCTCTCAAACGAGACATTTTTCTACGCTATAACTTCGCTGAATCCCTGCACGACTTATAGCGTGGAGGTTTTGCCGCGGTTGGAGACGGTCAACGGAAGCAAGAGGGTTGTAATCGGTAGCACGGGACTGGACGGTGAGCAATTTATAATCGACGAAATTATAAGAAATCTATAAAATTTATTTATTTCTCGAAGATCTTTTTTTATTATTTTAATTTTTTGCGAATTTTTCTTTGAACTCCTCAGTGGCGAAACACCTGACCGACTTCAAGATCGCCGACAACAGCACCGACTGGCTCAAAGTGAGCTGGAGCATGCCGAGTACCGACTGCGTCAAGGACTATCTGATAAGCGTCTGCGACGGTAATAACTGCACCGAGGACAGGATTAACACGACGACGTACAACAAAACGGATCTGAGCCCGTGCCGGACGTACAACTTCAATCTCACCGTGTTCGCCCAAAGCAGCGCGGAAGCTTACGGCAGCACCAATGTCAATGGAACAACGAATTTTCTCAGTAAGTTTGGCCCGAGGGAAGTCCGGAAGATCTATCGTCGGGAGAAATCGAATTTATAATTTATAATTTGTAATTTGTAATTTGTAATTTGTAATTTGTAATTTGTAATTTGTGATTTATAATTTATAATTCATAATTTATAATTTGTAATTTGTAATTTGTGATTTATAATTTATAATTCATAATTTATAATTTATAATTTATAATTTATAATTTATAATTCATAATTTATAATTTATAATTTATAATTTATAATTTATAATTTATAATTTATAATTTATAATTTATAATTTATAATTTATAATTTATAATTTATAATTTATAATTTATAATTTATAATTTATAATTTATAATTTATAATTTATAATTTATAATTTATAATTTATAATTTATAATTTATAATTTATAATTTGACGAAATATTTTCATTTTACGTTCCAGCGAAATATTTCTACGAATGTGTCTATGTTTACGAGGGCGTGTATATTTCTGAAGCATTTCAATATAAGATTTATATTGCGGACAAAAAAATATTTTCAATACATCAAAATAGTACTTTTCGATACGAGTTCAGAAAACGTTTTTCGCACGAGTATCCGATAAAATTTTATTCCACAAGGTGTGAAAATAGGGGTTTTCGTGAGAAACAACCGCCATTTTCCGACCGAGTGAAATAAAAATAATTTTTCAACCATTCAAAAAATATTTTCGTGATATGAGGATAAATAGTAGTAGTAAAAGAATTTTGTAGACGATGCTATATTTTTTTACCGCTATTATCCGACACTAATCATACGCAAAGGGTCATCGACCTGAGTCCTTCAGCCCGCGACAACTGATTTTTATTTTTTTTCCCAATCTCTTAGAACCCGGTTCGCCTAGCCCAGCGGAAACGAAATCCGGAAATTACACCCTGCAGGTGAGCTGGCCGGAGCCGATAGGCCACACCTGCGTCGATCACTATCGTGTAACTTGGAATCGCGATGGCAAAAGTGGAACGAAAAAAACTACGGCTACAACGATAGAATTCAAGGAAATGGAATCCTGTGCCACTTACGACATCATCATAACACCTGTGGACATTAACTTGGGCGAAGGACCGCAAGAGATTATAAAATCAAAGATGACCTTGCCGGCTGGTTAGTAAAAAAAAAAATACAAAAAAAAAATCCGTTGAATCGTTAAATAATTCCATCTGTTAAATTGTTTTTCAGTAACGGATCCTCCCCTTAGATTGCACGGACCATCGGCGACATCGAAGTCGATAACTATAAACTGGCTCATTCGCACCAACGAGACTAACAATTGCAATGCTATGCTGATGATCGTCGAGTGCAACTGGACCGAGATTCTGGGCGAGGGCTATTCTCCGAAGAACGGAGTTGCCGAATACAATATTCATTCGAACACGAATAATGAATCTTTCCATACCGTGGTCGAGAAACTCAGTCCGTTCACGAAATACGACTGCATGAGTTATACCATTAATCCGGGTGGACGCAGCAGGGAAAGCGAGATCGTTTCTGCACAGACTTTGGAGGCTCGTAAGACCATCTCAGTTGCTATTTAAAAAAAATATATATACAATATTGTATAATATATATCATATTATTAGTGTACCATCAGGTTGTTGTATACTAGAAGGTTGAATTCGGAGATCGGATATGTATCGGAAATACGTAACTTTCGGTTTGAAAATCTCATTTTTCGCCCGGAAATGACGTCATACGAGAAAAACGTCACTTCTTGCCTAAACACCGCATTTTTCGATCGGTTGTGACGTCGTACCAGGAATACGTCACTTCCGGTATGAGAATATCATTTTTTTACCGGAAGTGACGCCATACGAGAAAAACGTCACTCCCTGTTTGAAAACCGCATTTCTTGACTGGTAGTGACGTCATACCAGAAATACGTCACTTCCGGTTTGAAAATGCTATTTTTCGGCCGGAAGTAACGTCGTACGGGAAATACGTTGAACGAGCCCCTGGATTCTTCAGAATTAGAACACACAAATAAACAACTTTCAAAAATGCAAATCGTAGATTTCTGATTACATCAGTAAAACCTTTCATTTTCAGTTCCATCGGCGCCCCAGTTGTTTCCAGCCTCAGCGAGCAACGTGACAAATACCTGTATAACGTTGCAGTGGAAAAAACCGCGTTATCTGCCCGGAATATTGACGAACATAACGATATCCGTGACCTGGTACTACAAAGCTCATCGTCCACGATGGTGCACCAATCTGACCGATATTCAAACGATAATTGCGATTCCGGGCACAGCGACGAGCTACTTCTACCCTGCACAGCCTTATTCTTTGTATTACGTAGAAATAAGAGCGTCTACCGGAGCCGGTTGGGGAAGCGGCGGCGGACGCCTGATATTCGAGACCGAAACCGGACCACCCGGCGAAGTGACCGATCTCACATACGGACAATCCGAAAATGCCGCAGATCCGAATGTCCTGGACAGTACTCTAACGTGGGGAATGCCGTGTTTTCTCAACAGCGAGAGACTTGAATATTTCTACGTTACCGGCAGAGGCACCAGGAATGGCCTCGAGCATCACATAATTAGCCACATTTTAAGCCAGAACGATGCTTGCCACAACGAAATATGCAATCTGCCGATGATCGATCTACGAGAGGAATACAATTACACCGTCCAAATTGCCGCGAAAGGCACGGACTACAACGATCTCGGTGCTATTTCGACAACAATCTTCGAGTATCCTGCAGGAAGTGAGTGTTCCGTTTCTACCTTCGAGCCTTTCGCTCCGGCATTGAAAAAAAAGTTGTGAATTGAAATTTTTATATCGCTTCCTCATAGAAGTTGAAAATTGCGATTTTCATATCGCTTGCTCAGAGAAGTTGAAAATTGAGATTTTCACATCGCTTCTTCAGAAATGTTGTAAATTGAAATTTTCATATCGCTTTCCTATAATCCTCATTTATTCGCAAAGCTTGTTCTATGAGAAAGCATTTTCAATTTTTTTGGCTACCTCGAAGCTTCAGGAATAAAAGAACATTATAAGGAAGCGATATGAAAATTTCCAACATAAATATGAACACAAAAAAAAATCTCGAAAAAAAACTATTTTCACGAAAAAATGGCTTCCTCTTTGAGGAAGCAAAAACTTGATAAACAGTCCTGAGTTCCATCTGGCCGGAAGTGAGTATTTCATTTCGTCCTTCCAGCCTTTCGCTCCGACATGTAAAAAAAACTTGATAACTAGTTCTGAAAAATGTTCACTTTGGAGCGAAAAGCGTGAGCGCTGTTTTAAGTCGATTTGATTTTTTCATTTTTATAATCGTGTTTTTTGTTTTCCTCTCAACGTGCAGTTCCTCCGGAACCGAACGAAAACTACACGGATTTGATAAGCATCGATCCTTACAAGGCAAGAAGAACCACGACCACGGCCACAGTCTTGCTGCCGATATTTCCCGACACCGGTGGCGATATCTGTTGCTACGCTATCGTGGTATCGAAGATGGGTTACAACAACCAGAGCTCCGCGAGGTTGAAGAACAACGACGAACCGCAAACGGCGTCCTGGCAGGAATCGAAGCTTCGGGATTTCGAGATACCGTATCAAGCCGCTAAGTTCTGTATAGACGTCTATCCCTGTGAGTGAACATTTTTTTAAAATCTTCACTCACTAATTTATGGAGCGAATACGCGGAACCTGAAAAAACCAAAAAAATTAGTGCACTGCATTAAATTTATGTCCGTTTCAAGTGAATCTTAGATTGAGTTTTAGAAACAGTTTTAATTTCATGTTAGTTTTATTGGCTCGACTGGTCCTGCACGGCTCGTTTGTCCTGTGATATAATCGTGATTAAATATCTGTCGCCACTTCCGTTTCCAGCTTACATAGTCGATTACGGTCGTTTGAAGGCCGTGAAGTTCATCCTCGGCGAGGATACGGAAACGTGTCCGAAGATATCTTCGTACAGGGACGAGCAATCCTACTGCAACGGTCCTCTGAATCCCGACACCTGGTACGACGTTAGAATGCGCGCCTTCACGGCTGGGGGATACAGGGATTCAATCGCGTTCCACGTGAAGACGAGTAAGAACAAAATTCGTACACAGATTAAATAATTATTCATTCATCGCTGCCACTGGAAAAAACGGAAAGAAAATTACCTCACTTTTCCTGATTGAAATTTACCATTTTACCATTTTTACCATTTTTACCATTTTGCCATTTTACCATTTTTTTAAATTTCCCTGAGATTTCCAGAACTTCCTTTTCTCACCGGTGAAGAATCGTTCATCGTTCGTATAGAGTTAGCGCCCAAAGCCCGTGCAGAAGCGTTCTTGAACTTGAAATCCGTATCTCCCGTTGCAGATTCCGAGCTCGACGTGGCCACGGTCGTCGGCACTGTATTCGGCATTCTTTTCCTCGGCATACTCGCCACTATGATGCTACTCGTACGAAAGTGTTCGATACAAGCGTAAGTATCGTTGTTAAAAAAAATAATAAATCATTATTTTTTATGTTGAAATTTTTTTTTTTTCGCTAGCGTTTTGAAACGAAAGGAGTCACCGGCGAACGCGACGCTCCCGCTATCGCTGATCGAGACGCGATAGCGAGACGTACGCCGTCGGCTCGTAAACGCGTTATGGAAAATAATCAATATTTGTCCCGTGACTCAGAAAAATAACTACTGTAGTCGAGGGATATATGCATCGGCATAAATGAACAAGGTCGAGGCTCACACTCTCGCATTGAGCATAGAGAACTCGGTTGAGCGTGCGGGTTTTTTTCTTTTCTTTTTTCTCTTCTTAGCGATCACGTGCCGTGTGTGCCGCAGCCGCGAGAGTGGTAACGTCGCTCGTTCGCCGCCCGAACTATCCGGCCAGCCTAAATGCAACCGATTTATTTTTAGTCGCGAATTATTTTTGTACGCTCCGAAGGAGCGATGAAGGTGCAATAAAGAGGACATTCGGGAAAAAAAACGTTTTTGCATCTCGCACGCTATAGGCGAAACAGTAGCGCGGAGTTGTGTCAATACAAAAGCATTGAGATAATGACAAGCGCAACGGACTTCTGGAGAACCGAGTCCATCTTCGCCTTTCTCACTAAGTGCGTAGTATTCGAGATTTTGCACGCTATTCGCTCCGATACTTCAATGCACGCTACTCGACCCGCATTCATTATTCGTTGGCTATCGCGAGACTTTTGATTTAAAAATAATAATTTAATAATCAAAAAGAAAAACGCGATAAACAAATAGGAATCTCAGTCGCGCTGGAACTATCGTTCGGAGTGGGCACTTTAATCCAGGGACGTGTTTATTAATTTTTCTTTGTTTTTTTAGGATTTCTAAAAATCGACGATATCGTCATTGATCGAAGATTCGCAGTTTGCTAAATAAATTTTGTGTGTGTGTGTGTGTGTATTTATTAATTCGATGTAAATATGCATTGCTGAGCGCCGCGAAGGTTTTTACATTCCAACATGCCTGGATCGTCTTTACCGGCACCTTTTATCGGAATGTAAAATTCATCGCAAATTCACCCTATTTGCTCCGATACTTTAATGCATTCCGCCGATTTTATTAACTTTTCCTCGGTTAGCGTTATATTGATTTTCAAAAATGAATATCAAAGCGCGATAAGCAAATAGAAATAACAGTGTTTTTAATCTCAAGGAGGTTTCTAATATATTATTATTTTTTTAGCATTTCGCGAAATCGACTAAATCGTCATCGATCAAAGATTTGAAGTTTTCAAAATACATTTTATGTGCGTGAGTGGATTTTTTTTAAATCGATGTAATTATGCATTGCAGATTTTATTAACTATTCGTCGTTAAGCGCGATACTGATAATTTTTTTTTTTTAACATCAACGCGCGATAAGCAAATAGAAATATCCGTCTCTTTAATCTCAAGGAGGTTTCTAATATATTATTCTTTTTTTAGCATTTTGAAGAATCGACTAAATCGTCAACGATCAAAGATTTGAAGTTTCCAAAATACATTTTATGTGTGTGTATGTGGATTTTTTTTATTCGATGTAATTATGCATTGCAGAGTGCTGCGAAGGTTTTTACATTCCGACATGCCTGGATCGCCCGTACCGGCGCCTTTTACCAGACGAAAATTCATCGCCCACTGCCAACAGCTCGCCGACAATCCTGGAAAATTGAGCAACGAGTATCAATTGCTGCAGACACTGAGCGTCGATCTGCAGATGCCTACAAATGCCGCTTGTTTGCAGGCCAATAGAAAGAAGAATAGATACACCGATATTTTGCCTTGTGAGGAAACATTTGAACATATTTTCGAAAAAAAAATGTTTGTTATTATGTTTTACAGCGGTTCGCATTTTTTTTAAATGAATTTTTAATTGGATTAATTTTTCAGACGACTTCTCGAGGGTAAAATTGGAGGTGATAGACAACGATCCGAATACCGACTATATCAACGCATCTTTTATTAAGGTTCGCCAAAAAAGAAATTAAAAAAATTAAGGTAGTACTTGCGGACAGTCTGACTTCAGATGAGTTCTGAGAGAATTGCGAATACTTCTTGATGAAATAAAAATCCGGAAAAAATCAAGCATATGGAAGGTGTTGGAAGGTATGGAAGGTGACAAGCTTGATTTAGTATAATAATAATTCCAAATTGTTATTCACAAATGGTCGAAAAAAAATTGTTCAACAAATCCTCCCGCGACCTACCTTTTTATTCATATGAAAACGATTTCTCAATCTTTTTGAATAGGTATGAATCCTTTTAGAATGTTGGGTAATTTTTGAAAATTGCGTTTTCTATTAACTAATACAAAACAGAATTTTCAAAAATTACACAAAATTCAGAAAAAATTAATACGTATTCAGAAAAATTAACAAATCGGTTTAATTATTTTAAAGGTAGGTTGCCGGGTGTTGTTGATCAATTTTTTTTCTATTGAGTTGTTCCATGATAACATTATGGAATTATTATTATGAAAAATCAATTTTTTCGGCACCTTCCATATGCTCGATTTTTCCGATTTTTGTCCCATCGAGAAGTGCTCGCAGTTCCTCTCTCTGTTCTCTCTGAACTCACGTGGGGTCAGACGGTCCGCAAGTTCTACCTTAAACTGAATGTAAAAAAAAAAATTCTTATAATTTTTATCGATTTAATATACGATTTAATTATCACAGGGATTTACCGGTGACGAGGATTACGTCGCTTGCCAAGGACCGAAGGAAGAGACGACCTATGATTTTTGGCGAATGATCGATCAGTACGACGTCAAGCTCATCGTCATGCTCACCCAACTCGTCGAGAAGAACAAGGTTCGCCTTAAATTCTTGTCGATCAAACTTTTTTTATATTCCGTCATTGATAAAAAATTTTGTTTAAATTAATTTTTATACCATTTTTTTCCAGGAGAAGTGCCATCAATATTTTCCAACGATAAGGGAAACTTTTACGTACGAAAATATGTCGATAAGATGTTCGATGGAGCTGGACTACAGAACGTACACGCAGAGAACTTTGGTTCTCCAGAAAGTGAGTTGGAACAGTAAAAGTTTTATCGCGAAGGAATTTAATAGAAATAACGTAATTTCCATTTCGTCCCGTTTTTTTTTTTTTTTTTAGGAAAACGCGAAGAGAAATATAATACACCTGCATTTCAAAGATTGGCCGGATCACGACGTGCCCGAGGACTTCGATCCGATGATAAATTTTTGTCAAATAATGCGACGACACATGGAAGCAAATCGCGGCCTCGTCGTCATTCACTGCAGGTTCGATTTATTAATCGATTGCCAATCGATCGCGAATTCCCATCCGGAAATCTCACTGCGAAGGATTTGTTCTGTAATTTTTATTATTCCTTGCAGCGCCGGTATTGGTAGAACCGGCACGCTCATAGCGATAGACATACTGTTGCAACACATAAAAGACAACAGGAAACTCGACGTCTTCGGAACGGTCTACAGGCTAAGGCATCATCGGATAAATATGGTTCAACGAGAAGTGAGTATTTTTTTTTTTCTTTCGGAAAAGAACGCGAACGTGTTCAGTTTCGAAGATTGATTTTCTAATCGCGAGGGGTATTTTATTTTCAGAGTCAATACGCTTATATCTATAACTGCATAAGACAAGTGCTGAAGAATCCTTACTTCTCGAAGACATGTGAGTATTTTTCAATTTTATTTTATATATTACCTTTTCGGCTCATTGAGACTCATTATAGTAATTTTTGTTTGACTCGCAATAAAAAAAAATCCTCCAATTATCGATTTAATTGACTGCAACACTGTAAACTTTTATCTCCCGAAATCGTCAAATTGTGACTCGATTAAAATGACTCATTACACTAATTTGCGTTTGAATCGCAATAAAAAAAAATCGTCCAATTATCGATTTAATTGACCGTAACAATGAAAACTTTTATGTCCCATAATCGTCAAATTGTGACTCGATTAAAATTACGCATTAGAGTAATTTTCATTTGTCTCGCAGTAAAAATTCCTTCTATTATCGATTTAATTGACCGTAACACTGAAAACTTTTGTGTCCCAAAATCGTCAATTTGTGACTCGATTTGCAGACAAACCCCCGTCCGTCGAGGCGATCGGCGACAACAGCTCTCACAAAAAGAACGAGGCTTCGGATTCTAGCACGAATCTAGTCAGCAGCATTGAAACCCGTACGTAAAATTCACCCCCTCTGAGCTCGAAACTCGTATTAAACAAAATCTAAAACGAAATGCCGATGAAAACAAAACGAAACAAACAAAAAAAAAGAGCTGCGTACGTTTTAACAATGCAGAAGTAACATAAGTTTCTTTTATACCGCAGAATGAGAGCGAACGACTATCTAAAAACAATAACGAGGTATGACGATGTTCAGAGCTCCTTCTCGATGTGCTTCGCTTTAATCGTGTCGTGTCCGTCGATAAAACTCTTATCCGCATGTAAACGCTTGTAGGCAATAACAGCTAACCCTCGGCACGACAACAGGACGAACAACATTCGCCCACTGTCGTGTCGAGTCGACTCTACAAAGTGTTGTTTTTCGCTACCATAATTTCGACAAATTTTACGCTATAAATCGTCTTCGATGATTACAGTTAAGAAGAGCAGCTTGTCGACCTCGGTGGAATCAGCGGATCCGATTTACCAAAATTCATCAAAATCAACGCCAGAGTCTCGAACTTTTTACTCGCTTAACGGTACGTTATCGCTATGGATCGCTATTCAGTTATTAACGAGTCGATTGTTTCAAGATTTTTTTTCTTCCCGTTCAAGGTCTCAGGTGCGCGAAATCGACGAGTGCGATCGATACGAGACCGTATCAAGAACACATCGGTGAGTATCCCTACCCCATCCTATGTGCGATGCTCTACGGCCAGATTAATGTAGCATAACATTAATTTTGTGTAGCATTAATACTTGCGGACAGTCTGACCCCACGTGAATTGAGAGAGAATTGAGAGAGGAATTGCGAACGCTTCTCGATGGGATAAAAATTTGCAAAAAATCAACCACATGGAAGGTGCCGAAAAGATCGATTTTGCGTAATAATAATAATTTCAAAATGTTAAAAAAAAAAAAACAAATCACCTGGTAACCTAACTTTTTTTAATGAAAACGATTTGTTAATTTTTCTGAATATGTATGAACTTTTTCAGACGTTCGTGTAATTTTTGAAAATTGCGTTTTTAGTTAATAAAAAAACGTAATTGTAAAAAATTATATAAAATCCTGAAAAAATTCCTACGTATTTAAAAAGATTAACAAACTGTTTTTATATGAACAAAAAGTTAAGTTGCCGGGGAATTTGTTGAACAATTTTTTTTTCATTTATTTTTTAATAACATTTCGGAATTATTTTTATGCAAAATCAATATTTTCAACACCTTTCATATTTTTTCAGATTTTTGTCCCATCGAGAAGACTCAGCAATTCTCTCTGAACTCACTTTCGATCGAACTGTCCGCTAGTACGACCTTAAATTAATTTTATGTAGCGTTAAAATAATTGTATGTACCATTAAAGTAATTTCATTTCGCATTAAATTAATGGACAAAACTTTTCGTGACATTTTAAGGTCGCTACAATACCCACGACCATCTGATCTCCGACACGGCCAAGGATGCTCTCATAGATTACAGTGAAATAAGCTTGGATATAACCGAATCCGAGGGATCGACTACTTCGTTGTACGAGAACATGCAGCCGCTATCGCGTTCGAAATCCGCTCAAGGCTTCGGACGGGACGAAGATCCGCGCGTGACGCAGAGTGAGTTTTTGAGTATATATATATATATGTTTTTTAAAATTTATTTCATTCTATTTACGAACCAAATTTAAGTTTGAATTCTTTCGCAGGGCTGCTCGAGCACGACACCTTATTATGAAACGAGAAAATGTATTGAAAAGCGTATCGATCGGCCGAATATCGGAAAAGTGTGATAAAACCTCCGCTAGACGGAAAGACTGTTGTAGTAAAAAAAAGAGACCAAAGCAATGTAAGTGCCGTTATAAATAACGTAGAGAGTAATAATTAATGCACAGAGTATTTTATCATATCGGATTGTACAGAAGAGGAAAATCCTCTCCATCATCTTCATCGACCCGCATCGACTGTTTCCCCGAAATTGTCGTTGCTGTGAAAAAATGTTAGCCGCTAAATGTAAGATCGTTGGATGTATATAAAATTGGTATTAGTGAATGAAGATAAAAAACAAACTGTGTGCCGAGCGATCGAAAAGACAACGAAGAATGAAGGATGTATGTAAATAATCGTCGGTCGTTTACTGGTATACACGTGACCCGTGAATCTCAGGTCTTAATCGCCGAGATCGCACAATTCATTCATTCCACTCGATTTTTCATGCTTTAATATAAAACATCTTTTTGTTTTGTTGTTGTTTTTTTTATACTCGTAATATCCATAGAATATTATATGACAGATTAAATAAATTGTAAATACAAGTAAATTCAATAACTACAGTTTGTGGAATAATCTTTCGGCGACACTAGAAGACCTTTCCTGACTCCTCTGCAAACCTTCTTTGTAATATTTATCGTCTCTTGCTTGTCCTCTAACGTCCAATTAATTTTACTGTCGTTGTATGTACCGAGATCCAACCTTCGGACTGCTCGTGACTCAGAGTGAGTTTCCGGTATAATATTTTTTTTCTTTCCATTCGTTGTATTGATGAATGAAATTTAAGTTTCAATTGTTTCGCAGAGCTGCTGGAGCGCGACACCTCATTATGAAATGAGACAATTTATCGAACGCGTATCGATCGGCCGTGTTTCGGAAACGTGAGGTGAAATCTCCACTGGACTGAAAAACTGATGTAGAGGTGGCCGTTTTCTTCCCAAAAAAATTACTCTGACTTTTCCCTGAACAAATAAAAATTTTCCCTGACGAAAGTTCTAACGACTTTTATTTTTTTAAAATTAATGATGCGAATGAAAATGGCCAATTATGGTATTAATGCTTAATTCTGTTTTTCTTATTCAAAATGTTGTTAATTTTTTTCACGGTTTGCTTTTATGTACTTTTTATTTATTTCTTGTTATTATAGAAAGTTTAGCGACAATTTACTCTTTTCCTGACCAATTTTGAAATTCTCTGACTTCTCCGTGAACACATTTTTTTTTACCTCGACCTTTTCCAGTTTTTCCTGACCACGGCCACCATGTAGTAAAAAAGCGAGACCAACGCAATGTAAGTGCAATTATAAACAACGTAGAGAAAAAATATTAATACATAGAATATTTTATCATATTGGATAAGAGGGAAATCCTGGCCATCCTGTTTAGTTTCCCCGAAATTAAACGATTCATGGATCGTTGGGTGTATGTAAAATTGTTATAAATGAACGATAAAAAAAAATCATCCGAGGAACGATCGAAAAGAGAACGCAGAACAGAGGATGTATGTAAATAACCGTCAGTCGTTTACTCATATAAATACACGTGACCAGCGAATCTCAGGTCATAATCGACGAGATTGCACAATTCATTCATTTCAATCAATTTGCATGCTTTAATATAAAACATCTTTTAGTTTTTTTTTTTTTTTTTTTTATACTCGTAATATCCGTAGAATATTATATGTATTAGATTAAATAAATTGTAGATACAAGTAAATTAATAACGATACTTTGACGATACGATTAATAACGATACTTTGTGGAATAATCTTTCGGCGACACGACCAGACCTCTACCTTTTCTGGCTCCTCTGTAAACCGTCTCTATAATATCTATCATCTCCTGCTTATCCTCTAACGTCCAATTTATTTTGTTGTTGTTACCTGTACCGAGATCTATCATTATGTGCTTGTTGCGGAAGAAGAACATCACCGTACACGGATCGTACAATTCGTACCTGCAAAATAAAATGTATTATTTTCCAAATGTCCTAACATTTTTTATGCACGCATAGTTTCCGAAAATTCGTTCCTAGTACTCCTTCCATTCGAGTTTATCTTTGTTACACGTGGCTAGATGTTCATTAAGGTGATGAAAACAAAGTATTTGTAAAAAGTGCAAATCTACCATGGAAAAATAACCGAATATTTTGTTTGAAAAGATATGTTCGATCAGACTTTCATTAAATTCGTTTTTCTTTTCACGCAAAGATTTTTCTGTGACAAAGCAAAATGGAATTGCAATCTGCTCCTTCTGCTTCGGCGATATATGCCTCAAGGAATCCCAGTCCTATCGATTAATAAATTCCTTAATTAATTCCTTAATGAATTGCTTAATAAATTGCTTAATAAATTACTTAATAAATTCCTCAATTAATTCCTTTAAAAATTCCTTAATAAATTCCTTAATAAATGCCTTCATTGATTCCTTAATTAATTCCTTAATTAATTCCCTTATTAATTCCTTAATTAATTCCTTAATTAATTCCTTGATTAATTCCTTAAGTTAGTTCCTTGATTAATTCCTTCATTCTTTCCTTCGTCTCATGAACGCTGGACAAACATCTCCTTTAGACGATAAGGTATAAGTTTGGTTGCAAGTATGATTTTCCAAACTTCTGGACCATTCCAACCGGATTTTCATTAAAATTGTTTTTTTCCCGCCTCTCTCCCACAAATTAAGATTTCTGTGCGACCAAACAAAATAGGATCGCGATTGCGGTACGTACATTTTGTTGAAGTCAGGCACTTCGGTGATATCGACGAGGTAGATCACAGCGAAATTCTTCACTTTCTCGGCGATGTTGTACAACACTTCGTCCATTTTCATGCACATAGGATCCCAGTCGTGTCCGAAGCGGATAACCTTGAAGAAATAAAAGTAAATCTTTTTATTATGTTCCAAAGAACCGGCGTTGAGCAATTAAAATTCATCGTCCGTACTCGAGCATTGTTGTTGGTGTAAACGAACAAAATTGCGGCGGAGTGTGTTTTAGACGTGTTAGGTTAGGATTACGACAATATTTACCACCACGCGATCCTCTTCGGACAGTATCGCTTGATCGACTTGCCAGCCGTTGTGGAGATGCGATAGCATATACGACATTTTCGAAAGTTTTTAATTAATCGTCGCTCACTTATTTCAAAGAAAAGAAAAATACTGTAAGACGTTTCACCAACGGCCGTACCGCAACCGTTTGCGACGGACGACTCGAGACCCGTGCTCGAGACCACGACCGTGCGCATGCGCACCGTCGTCACGACGGTGCACGTATTTAAGGTCCGACTACTTTGCACTCAACCTTGCACTTTATGCTCGATCCTCCTCGCGCGTCCGCCATATCTCAACGATATACAGACCGTTCCACACCCTCGAGAGCTCTCGCATCAAACTTTCCTCTTTGTGTAAAAAAAAAACACACACTCGACAGGGTTGTCGCATGTGCGTTGAGCCTCTCCGAACCCGAGCTTACCGTGTCGCTGGACCGATCGATATTCAACCTCTCGGAGAAGGTCTCGTTTCTCAATTAACAAAAAATTCGATACCGATGTATCGAATTTTTATCGGTTTATGACGAAAGACATTCCAATTATCTTCTTGGCCCAAAACGTGAGAACGATGTCCTATCGATTGCGTCTGCGCGGTGTAGTCTTTTACCGATTTTTGTACTACTCGAAAGAGACACTGCATGCGTTACAGCGAGTCACATCTAAACATTAACATTTACAATTGGCGCGAGAGAGGTAGAAGATGCAGGCCGACGATCGTCCTCGTCGACAGGTGGTCTCTCAACAGGTGGAAAAAATTATTAGTCGATTGATGTTACGGGTGAACGGATTTTACGTGGCATTTACACAGCCAACCAACGGTTCTAAGCATCTTCGAGAATAAAAAATGTTCCAACTCTCCTTACACCCATTTAACAAACTTAACTTGGCTTTGGCTTTGACTCTGGCTTCGAGGCGTAAGCTATAATTTTTTTGCCCTTGCGGGCAGGACTCTTAAGTCCGGTTCGCAGCGCGTGCAAGCAAGCGCGGCATCTGGTGGTGTTGGGCCAATTTGCATATCCGATGACCAATGATACAGGATTGTGTCAGAATGACGCTGCGGCTCGGATCGTCTCAACGATCCAAGCCGTAGCGTAATTCTGTCACAACCCTTCATCATTGGTAATTCGATATGCAAATTGGCCCAACACCACCGGTATTTGCTTGCACGCGATGGTTAATACGCACGCACAGAGCAGAAACTGTAGGATAACCCGTAATTATCCAATTTTCAACGTCGATTATCGAACATGTATCGTATCTACCATTATGTTATCAGGCGATGGTGGGCTTGTCGTAGACATGATTCAGTCTCGTCTGGTAAAGAAGACTTTTGGCGCTGAGACGCTGCCGCGTCTTCGACAATGCGTGCAAGGAATAAAAGTAAAATGAACAGCGCAACGAATGCCTTTTTGAATTTCGAGGACATCTTTAACGAGCGTTACTACATTATTAATAAAAGAATAATGTGGTATATCGGTCAGTGGCCTTATCAACCCGTTTTTGAACGAACCGTTCGGTCCACATTTCTGATCGTCTTGGCTCTCAGTCTTATGGTGCCTCAGGTGGGTCTTGTAACGGCTTTGAACGTAAATCGAACTGGACCGTAATTTGCACATGGCTTTCTCATTCCTTACCGTTTTGCGCATAATTTTCTCTGTGGGAATGTTTGCTGATCGAAATAATGAAACCAGGTGCGAATTACTCGGCACCTTCTTTCGCGATATCAAAACAATTCTACATCCCACGAAATTGAAACTGCAAAAAGTTACCGTAGAAAATCGCTAACTGAAATTTCGCATAATCCATAGTTTTGAGGCCGTCTTATGTATTTGTCCTCAGCGATGACGAATCCCCAAACTGTTTTACTCCTAGAATCACATTTGATGCATACACTCGCATCAGATTAATATCTGACACGAATCAGTTATTTTTTATAATAAAGTTTTTTTTTTTTAATTTCAAAATCATGTAAAATCTAAACGGTGTGATTTACTTTCGCCAAATGTAATACCGAAAATTTGACAGTTTTGGTCCATTCTCGTGCCAAATTTCTGTTCGATAGACAGTAAAATAGGTACCAACTTTTCTTGTCCACAAACGTCAACAATTCTTTACATGTTAATTTTACAAGAATGTCTGTCAATCTGCATAAATATTTTTGGTGAAATGAACAACAAAACAATTGATGACGTTAGTGGACAAAAAAGATTTGTTCAATGTACAAATCTTTTTTACCGTTCACCTTCACGTTAATATTCGTCGTATGTACCTCGATTTTTTTGTGACTCCGTAAAGTTTCATTGTTTTTAGACACTGCAATTGATACAGTCATGGGGCGACGCCGCTAGCTTCAGCGAGTGTTTTCCACCTCTGGTGACGAATTTTGGGTCGGACGTTAAGCTTTTGAATTTTGTCTTTCATAGCCAGAAGGTGAGGAAATACGAAACGCATCGATTCGAATAAAAATGTATCGTCGATAAAGTTGGTCCGAAATTTTAGGTATCGGTATAGTATAAAAATACGGTATAACATCCCGTGACTCGTGAATGTTACAGGTACGATGGCTTCTCGATGAGGTACGAGCTGACTGGGAATGCACTCGACACCTGCCGGAACTAAAAATTCTTCACGAACATGGCCGGAAAGGAATGCGTTTCACGATAGCGTATCTAAGTTAGTCGATCACCGATACGAACGAGTGTGTTTCAAAACGATACGCTATACTTCGAATATCGATATTTAGCAATGATCTACGCGACTGTGGCAGCTTGGACCTCGGTGCTACTCATACCGATCGTCATGGATGTGGTCGCACCGCTCAACGAATCGAGACCCCGTATTCAATATTTCGCTACCGATTACCGTGTCGATCCGGACAAGTACTTCTATCCGATTTTCTTTCACTCGTTCGCGGTCACCGTCGTAGCCTTGCCAATATTTGTGGCCGTTGACACGTTCTTCATGATGATTTCACAACATGCTTGCGCGAAGTTGAACATACTTAGGTTACACAAACAATAATATTACATAAATGACTGTAGCATATAACAACTCGATGCGTTCCTTCTCGCAACGCTTCGCTGGCAACGGTATGAAAATTCAACACCGTGAGAGATGATACTCGAATTGGGCGTTCACTGTATATTTTGGAACTTTGGAACTCTCATGCAGTTTCTCGTTTCACGCTGGAAACGATAAGGACTATCGTGTACTGTTCAAGCACTATCGGACTGTTTGGGTAACTTGGACGTGACGGTCGAGTTGCCTAAACAGTGTAGAGCAATAAAAGTTGACAGCGACACGTTCCATTCAATGATTCAATGAAATATGAATCTCTGATGTACGCGTCAAAATTTCAAGCCCATTGAAACGACCTTGTTGCCTAATATGGTTTTCGTATATTTACGATGAACAGAGTCGAACGAATCGAAGTCGATTTGGAGCTGAAATATTTTTATAGTAATTGGGTATGTCGATGATATTTTCGTGTAGATATCGTTTGGAGAATATAACTCGGGCGGACAACGAAGACACTGTCCGGATCGATACCAATATCCGAGATTTTTATTACCGACAGATAGTTGCTTGCATAACGACGCACAAGCGTGCCATAGAGTGAGTAAACTAACGATTAATCGTATCCGATACCGCTGAGAAAAATATAGGAATCGTTTCCATTGATTTGTACGGTAACCGACGGGCAGGCCGAAATTCTTTCGCATACTTTGGCGGGGCGTCGACGAAGTATCGAAGGCTGCCTACCTGGTCGACGTTTGCTGTACGAATTCGGAGATCATTCCGATTCGTTTCTCTCGGTGAAAAGTTGAATCCTCAGCTCAGAGTCGAAGAATCTCCCACAAGTGTCTCTTCTCACAACGATTCACTGCCGCCTGCGTGTATGCGTCTCATTTATTCGTACATGCTTCGATATCGATATCGGCATGTATTTTCCATACACTTGTGGGAGGTGGGTCACATATGTGAAGCACTCATACCTGTTACCTGCGACGAATCGATTTTCAAAGATTTTTGTAGTAGTATTTTATTTCCATTGTATAGCTTCAGTTGCCTTTTACAATATCTTACAAACAACAAAATATCAAAATTCTCAGATCCACTCTCTTCTCCCAAATCACTGATACTACACTTGTCCGCTCACACGCACATCCCATACACTTAACCGAGAGAATACGCGTGGTTTAATACTAAAAATGCTTCTTTCGAAGCTAGATACTGTACAGATTAACTCTGTTTTCCTCCGGACCTTTACCCCTCTATATATCACTGTTGCGCTCCCTAATACTTGTTTTTTAATTAACCTAACTCTCTAGGCCTCTTCCCCCGCTTCGGTCCTCGATCTTTCCCTCGCAAGCTTCCCAAACTCCTTCGCACATCTGCACAGTTCTTCCACCGGGCTCCCTTTTAGAAACCAGATCAGCTCCTCAATCGAGTCTTCCCCCCGCCGATCGCCAATCCAGTCGTCTACCCAACTCGTCAAGTCCTTCTTGATTAGCCTTCTGGCTTCAGTTGCCTTTTGCAATATCTTACAAACAACAAAATATCAAAATTCTCAGATCCACTCTCTTCTCCCAAATCACTGATACTACACTTGTCCGCTCACACGCACATCCCATACACTTAACCTAGAGAATACGCGTGGTTCAATACTAAAAATGCTTCTTTCGAAGCTAGATACTGTACAGATTAACTCTGTTTTCCTCCAGACCTTTACCCCTCTATATGTCACTGCTGCGCTCTCTGATACTTGTTTTTTTAATTAACCTAACTCTCTAGGCCTCTTGCCCCGCTTCGGTCCTCGATCTTTCCCTCGCAAGCTTCACAAACTCCTTCGCACATCTGCACAGTTCTTTCACCGGGCTCCCTTTTAGAAACCAGATCAGCTCCTCAATCGAGTCTTCCCCCCGCCGATCGCCAATCCAGTCGTCCACCCAACTCGTCAAGTCCCTCTTGATTAGCCTTCTGGCTTCGGGACATGTCCAAAAATGTTCAAGATCCTCCTTTTCAGCTCCGCACAACCTGCAACTTCCCACCACGAAACCTTTCTTCCCGAATTTCAAAGATTTTTGTATTTTTTTTTTCTCGTTGAAGGTACATAGGTGTCATGCAGGCCTCGTGTCAGTGGTATCTTCTTTTGCTTGTCGGCTTGAACATGGTTTCCATCAGCTGCACGTGTTCGCAGGTAGATCGTCGCAGCGTATCGCTTCACTGTCTTTTCGTATAATTTCGAACCTTCTTTGCGAAGACGGTCGCGAGGGACACCAGCACCGCAGACATCTTAAGGTTCGCCTTCTTCTCCGTCGCTCAAGTGTTTCATCTCTTCTGCAACACCATGCCCGGACAATGGATATCGGAGACCAGTTCTCTAATTCCATTCTCGGCGTATGTGGACCGCACCGAAATAGATACTACGGAGATATAAAAACGCCGCGCGAGCATCGTCTTCATTAAATTAAATTTGTCGTCTCGCACAGATACAGTTGCGATTGGCACTCGATGTCTCCGAAGTCGCGAAGATTGATCGTCCTCTTCATAAGACGGAGCGTCGAACCGTGTTTGATCACCGCCGGAAAGATGTACGTAATGTCGATGGAAAACTTTTGCAGCGTAAGTCGGACGAGGTTCGTCGTTTTTTATCGTTCAATGAATTATGGATAAATATCTTAATCGATTGTTCATTTATTCAAGGTACTGAAAACGTCGATGTCCTACATGACGTTGCTATCTTCAACGCAGTGATATGCTCATCTGGTTTGAACGATACTGTTTCGGCGCGTTAAAATTTGCTACGTTGCAGTTACTGTATTTTTAAAATTTTATCGACTCATAAATTGCATCGAATGAAGTTAACATAAATAACGTTGGTATTATAGGATTTAAATCTTTGATTTCAATCGCGGTATTTTCATTCTTCAGTCTGTGTTAATGTGCGAATTAACGTCAAACTTTTCGTACAAGCGATCAGAACGATTTTTTTTTAGTTGGTCTCTGCATGCATGTAACTACTCAATAACTACTCGAGGGTTTATTTTCCACTAGTATTTTCCAGCTGTGATGTGCAATTTTTCTGAAGTACGGTATCCTATGCACTTAAATACGGGCGATCGTTTTTACATAGGGCCGATTGGATACCTTCACCGAGTGTTTTTCCCTTTCACGACCCATCATTGCTGCAGCGTCAATCTAATAAGTGTCATGTTGCAGCAGGAGAAGGTGGGCAAAGCGTGTAAAATGTCTCAATCTGGACAGAACTTTTTGGAACACAATCTTATCTTTCCCTTCTTGTTAAAAAACGTTCTCAATGTTACACGAAGAAACTGGGAATGCACGCAACATCCATCTCAAGTAAATATTTTCAAGAAAAACGTAATGAGAGGAAGAACTTGGATAGTTATTTGGGTCAGTTAGTTGATCGAATTTAGTCGAAAAATTACATCTAGAAAAACTGTCAGGATAGATGTGCGTGCGTGCGTGCGTGCGTGCGTGCGCGCGCGCGTGCGTGCGTGCGTGCGTGCGTGCGTGTGTGTGTGTGAAATGGACGTGCAATATTCAAACCGCTAAAACTCGAGAACGCCTTAACCGATCAAGCTGAAATTTGGCACACATCATGTATGATCAGTAGTCAGTGTTTGATCGAAATTTTATCCAAAAATGTTCAGTTGTTTTTTTTGGACGCCATTTTTAATTTCTTCTAAAATGTCTGTTCGCCCTCTAGCGCTCGCTCTTCTATGAGGCTATGAGACTTCTGTACATAAGATTATGCGATCCTTAATATTTTTTGGCACTTTAAATTTTTACTCAAGACATCCAAATGATACCGCCTTTATCCAGCTTTTTCAACCCCGTCAAATCCATCGTCTTGTGTATTTCTTATTGTAGAACACGACAATCACCTGGGATTAAATCACAGCTCAGAACGTTTTCAACTATTTTAAGTATTCATCGTATGTACCTCGATTTTTTGTGATCGCGTGAATATCCATTATATTTAGACTCTGCAATGGATACGGTCGTTGGGTGCCGCTGCTAGCTTCATAGAGTGTTTTTTACTTCTTGCAACGAACTTTGAGGGCATCGTTAAACTTTTCAATTTTATCGTTCAAACCCCGAAGTTGAGGAAATAGAAATGTATTGTCGATAAAGTTGGTCTCATATTCGAGGCGTCGGTATGTAAAAACGCGTCATTGTATCTAGTAACTCATGAATGTTAAAGGTAAGATGGCTTCTCGATGAGTTACGAGAAGACCGGGAATGCACACGACACTTGCCGGAATAAAAAATTCTTCATAAACATGGCCGGAAAGGAATGCGTTTCACAATAACGCTATTGTAAAACGCATTAACGCGCTAACTTAGATGCGCTCTAAGTTGGTCGATCACTGACATGGACGAGTGTGTTTCAAACGATACATTATATTTCAATGATCGATATTTAGTAGTGTTCTGTACTATAGCGGCTTGGACATCAGTGCCGCTTATACCAATTGTTATATATATAGTCGCACCGCTCAATGAATCGAGACCCCATATTCGATATTACGCGACTAATTACTGTGTCGATCAAAAAAAGTATTTCTATCCGATTGTCTTACACTCATTCACAGTCGCTGCTGTAGGTCTGCCAATCTTTGTTGCCGTTGATACGTTCTTCACGATGATTTCACAACATGCTTGCCCAATGTTGGACATACTCAGGTCACACAGCCGATACTATTTCAAAAATATTACACTATAGAATAACTTGATATAGATATACAGAAAAACTTGATGTGTTCCTTCTGTAACGATTTACCGGCAGCAATATGAAAATTCAACACCGCGGGCAAAATACCTAAATCGGGCGTTTATTATAGATTTCAGAACTTTGGAACTCCTCACGGAAATTTTTCGTTTAACGGTGGGAACGATAACCCTGTCCAAGTTACCTAATCAGAGGGGAGGAATAAAATTGGTAGCGACATGTCCTATTCAATGAACATATGAATGCATAATTTATGCATCCAAATTTAAGGCCCATTGAAATACAACCTTGTTGCCGCATATTGTTTTCGTACATTTGCGATCAATAGAATGGAACAAATTTTAGATTACGTTGTCATTGATACAATGCGGCCGTATGGAATGTTCACTGGTCAACATCCGAAGCCAGCCCCAAGCACATTAATAATAATAATGATACCGACGGCGAGGCTGCCAGTCGAGTTCACGATGATAACGCACAGGTCAACGACCCATCCGGCGAGTCGGGAAACGAGTTGCACGTAGCCAACGTGGAGACGTTCGCGGCCTACGGTGGAAAAAAATAACAAAAACCGAAAAGCTCCTCGAACGGTTGTGTTACCGGTTATTTCGCGGTTGTCATGAGGAATACAACCGCACCGGAACGATCCTCGAACGCTTAAGATGCAGCATGTTTCTCGATAACAGTTCGGCGGCAAACCGACACCAAAAAATGGTAAATCAGCGGTTAATAGTGGTTATTTTTTCGCCGATCTCAACCGGTTGTTTTTGTGGTCAATTCAAAGTCGCCCGTCCCGACAGGGTGTGCAGCACGTGCCGCAATTATCGCGTCATGTGCTGCGTTTCGTGCTGCTTCGTCTATCAGGGTAGTGACTACTTTTTGTTTGTATCGGGTGGAAAAATGCATTTACGCGCACGGGCGAGCCATTTCTCGCCCGTGTGCTTAATAGTTGTTCCTACCCACTAAAAACAACCGGCATTAGTTCGGGGTCGTGAGTTTTAATGCGCCGTCTCTGGCGCCTAAAAACCGCCGGAAGTAACTACTTGCGGTTCAGCAGCAACTGCTGGCATTGCAGCAGTTACTGCACATGTCGTTGCTACGTCTCACTAGTTACTCCTCAACAGTCAGTAGTTCATACTGAGGACGTAGTGGTTCTTGCATCAGTGATTACTACTTGTAAGTAGAACTACTGAAAACTACAAGCAATCTTGACTAGTCAGCTACTGAAAACTACAAACAATACTGACTAGTGAACTACTGGCAACTGCAAGCAATAGTGATTAGTGAACTATTGGAAACCACCGGAATTCCTAGTAGTTACCCTCTGGACACCGATGGTAGTTTCGAATATTTAACTACTGGACGTTCATAGTAGTTTCGAGTATTTGACTATTGGACATTCATAGTAGTTTCGAGTATTTAACTACTGGACATTCATAGTAGTTTCGAGTATTTAACTACTGGACGTTCATAGTAGTTTCGAGTATTTAACTATTGGACATTCATAGTAGTTTGGAGTATTTAACTACGGACATTTATAGTAGTTTCGGATAGTTAACTATTCAGAGTACCCAGTAATGTTCAGTAGTTACCCTGATAGACAAGCGCCACGAAAAGTAGCAATATTGGCGTGTTATTGAATTATTGCGCCAACTGCTACTTTTTGTGCCGCTTGTCTATCAGGGAAAACTACTCCAGATTTATAGTAGTTTTGACTAGGCCGCCAATTTAGCACTGGGCAGTAGTTTAGTAGTTTATCGCTAGTTAACTACTGGATACTGCCAGTAGTATTTTTCAGTAGTTCTCAGTAGCTGAAAAATTCGTAAAAAAATAACAAAAATCGGAAAGGAATAAGGAATTTAAAGAAAATAAACTCAGGGATAACTACTCCAGATTTATAGTAGTTTAGACTAGGCCGCCAATTTAGCACTGGGCAGGTTCAGTAGTTTATCGGTAGTTAACTACTGGATACTGCCAGTAGTATTTTTCAGTAGTTCTCAGTAGCTGAAAAATTCATTAAAAAATAACAAAAATCGGAAAGGAATAAAGGAATTTGAAGAAAATAAATCCTCGTTAAAATTATGCCTATTGCAAAGTTTAGACAGATAATCATGTATTAATAGAAATAAGATGTCATGGTACTCGCCGACTATCCGTAAAGCGAGAATGTACTCAAGAAGTACTTATACTTGGTACTTGAAATCGTGAAGAAAGTACTTGTGTACTTCAAGCACGTACCTGAAGTACCGAACAAGTACCCGGTACTTAAGTTCTGCCCAGTTCTGATAGTGCGCTTATAATCGATGATGCAAAAACGGTTTCTTTTTTGCGCTATTCCTAGGCGTTTGTCAAATGGACGAGCTCCCTTATATTTTCCACCCGGGAGGCTCGGAGCAGATGGGAGTTCCGCCATCGACCTCCAGTTCAATGGACTATCTGGTCGCTATACGGGTAACGCAGATGTGGACGGACTTTGCAAAAACTGGGCACGTTCAACGATCATCGGGAACGTTGGATTTTTAATTGGACAGTAGGAACGTTTAGTCGCTGATTCAGCGATTCTTTTATAGGAATCCGACGCCCACTGTAACGGATACGGTGCCCGTTATTTGGAAACCTATCGTAGGCGGCCAGAACTTGGAGTGCTCGAACATCGGCGAGAATCTTCGAATGGAAACAGTAATGAATGTTAACAAACGGTTCGTGAAAACATCGGACAAGTTGTGAATGCAAATAACTGGAGATGGGCGCAGACTTCGTGACGGATCATTTGTATTCGTCAATTGACTGTCGCATGACCGTCAATCGACAGGTCCGAAACTGACCACACTGACACAACGGCGACATTGACTCTAAAAACCTCCACGGTCCCAACTGCAAAATTATTTTAATTTTAGAGTGAGAAAAATAACACTTTTGTATTCACTTTATAATATTGTTGCGTTGATGAATTAATTGATAAAAAATAAAAATACGCATGATTACGAAATCAATAAGGGAGAGGAATTCGTTTGAAATCAACCTAGACTGCTAATAAGTTGACTAATTTGTGAGCAAAAAAAAATTACGGTCGAAGATCATTTTTCGATGTTTTTACCATATTTGTGACGCCGAACAAAAATTACGGTCATGGCGCAACAAACATTTTCTGGAATCAAGAAAGACGGTCGATTGACAGCAGTTTTTTTTGTCAATTGACGCTTACAAAAAGATGACCGTCACGGCACTTCTACAAATAACTGGTAAAAGAAGATAACAACCATTTTTTCACGGAATAAACGGAAATAAATGCACACGAAAAGTTTCAAGCCGAGATTATATCCGCTTCCGATGAGAAGTGACGGCATACGGAAAATGCATCACTCCCGGTGGAAAATTGTACATTTCGATACGAGTGCGAAAAAACTTTTTCTGACGAGTGTGAGTTTGCAGCACGAGCCGAAGGCGAGTGTTGCAATCACACGAGTTCAGAAAACGTTTTTCGCACGAGCATCGAACAAAATTTTATTTCACAAGGTGTGAAAATAGAGGTTTGCGCACGCTTCGCGAAAAAACCGCCATTTTCTCACCGAGTGACATAAATGAGATTTTCAAACCGGATGTGACGTATTTTCATTATAACACTCCCATATTACTCCTTTATGAATAGAACTCGTATTTCTTCACATTGCGAAGTAAGGAGGTCCGAAACGTCTCGTACAGATAAGAGAATACCGAATGCAAAAGGGCACGAAGCCATATGCAATGCACAAAATCGAGTTCTTAAATTTTTTGTATTTTTTTTTTAATGATTTTTTACTTTTGTTTACCACAGTACAGAAACGTGATGGTGAATGTACGAGTTAGTGCGGTCGTAGCGCAATAGATTAGAAGTTCAATCTATGGGGATACTGACTGCTGCGGAGACCGAACATAGCCGACAGGTAAGCGAAGAGTAATTTTTTGTCGGAGCTTTTCTTGATAGCGGCGATGAGCTGCTTGTCGACGGCTTTCTGGTCGGTTTTCCTCTGTTCGCTTGGCTTGTACTGCTCCTTCTTCTTGCTGAAGATATCGCCCTCCTCCTTCTTCGCGCGCTTGTCGCGTTTCCTCTTGAAGTACTCGTCGTTGATGTGATCCGGAAGCTTAACGCCCGAAACGTCGATCTTCGTCGAGGTAGCGATCACGTAGTTCTGGCTCATACGCCTGAGCGGACAAGCGTTGATGAGGAAGGGTCCTGCAAATAAAAAATAATAATCTTAATAATCTCCTTACAACATTGATTACAGAGTGACAATTATTACTGTCTCACATCAAATTTCATCAAAACAAAAAATTGAATCAAAATTCATGATAAAACAAATGAAAAAAAAATTTAATAGACTATAACTTATATACATATTTTTTTCGTAAAAAGGTTTTTCTGTCGAAACAAATGAATAATAAAAATCAAACTTGCGCGTTACTTTCCAATCGTAACACAATTGAAATTTTATCATTGTGAAGAAAAAAAAAAATTACGGAAAATCTTGGCAACCCTCACCGTTAACTAACAGAAGACCGCTCGCGAGTTTCTTCAGAAGAACGACGCGCTTTCCCTTGTGGGGACCGGCGAGAAGGATGCATACGGTTCCAGGTACGAGGGACGGCCTCACGTAACGACGGTGATCGCGGAAACATTGCTTCGCGTGATGAACGGTAACGGGATCGGCGGTGGGATAGTTGGCGCGCTTCTTTCTCAAACGAACGATACGAGTACCGCCGTTTTTGTCTCCGTTGATCTTCTTCTCTACGGTCACTGGCTTCTTGGGCTTTACCTGCGGAGCGAACAGTTCATAGCATTAGTTTTTTTTCGGCAGAGTTTTTATCAGACCTTACTTCTTTTTTACTTTTTATTTTTACGATTTCAAGTACTACGTTCGAGTACTTTTTGAGTAAACTCTCGCATTACGGATGCTCGATGAGTAGCCTGATTTCCTGTTTCTATTAATATATGATTATCCATCTACACTTTTCAATAAGGATAATATTAACGAGAATTTTTTTTAATTTTCACAAACTTCCATTATTCCTTTCCAATTCTTGTTGTTTTTTAAGTGACATTTTTGAACATTTTTAGGCATGTTTGTATAACGAAAAAAAGATAGATTCAAAATGGCCTCGAAACTATGAATGTTTCACAATAAAATTCTGCGGTAAATTTTGACCGCTTACAATGTTACGAAAAAAAGGGGCAAGGTAACTTACGCATTGCTTCCTCATATATTACAATTTTGCACATAGCTTCCTGTACACGAAAGGCCAAAGCGATAAACAAAGTTCTCACAGAGAAATCTACGCATAAAATTGTCGTAAATGAGGAAGTCACGTGCAAATGCGAACCGAATTGCGAAAAGTATTTGCGAAAAGTACTTGAGAAATACCTCGAGTACAAAAAGTACTTGGTACAATACTTCGAGTACAAAAAGTACTTGGTAAAATACTTCGACTACAAAAAGTACCTGGTAAAACACTTCGAGTACAAAAAGTACTTGAGAAATACTTCAAGTACTTGTGATACCTTGTACTTTGTATTTGAAGTATTTTTCGGCACTTTGCGCAGCTCCAGTTTTTATGCTCTTAAATTTTTTGCCACAAGATTGATTTCGTGACTCACAGTCTTCTCGGTCTTCTTGTCCAGAAATTTGTAGATGGCCTTCTTGTGGAACATGCGAGTACGACTGAATCTATATATCCCATTGCCCAAGTCGTAGTTCCTCGGCTTGATCGTCGACTTCTTGGCCGGAGTAGCCGCCGCAGCGGCGGGCTTCGCAGTTGCCTTTGTGTCCGCCATCTGAAACGAGCAGCATAAATAATATTCAGTCAAAAAGTTTTGTTGGAGTTGCCGGTATCGGCCCGGAGTTATCTAATATTTTCTAATTCGTTGTCGTCTACGAGCGAAACGACAACAAAATCAAACGCCGATAAATCGAGCGGACACCAATCTAGTGGGCTTCGAATTTTTGTTCCAAGATAATAAGAAAGGTGGATTTTTTCGTTTATTTTTTTTTCTTAAGGAATCGCGTTTCACTGATGCGTGCGCGAACTGCAATGTTGGCGGAGCTGTTCGGAGGTTATGTTAGACATTAGCAAAACAAATGTTGACGAAAAATGCACCGAGTCGCGCGATACGCACACGGGGATGGTCAACGGTGGATCGATTTTTTAAGCGAAAACGTCACAATTATTAATAACAATCCGGTAAACTGTCAGTCCCCGGAAAATGACACGCCTGGCAAGACGTTCGTGTTTCTCGGTCGAGGGACTTTCGACGGACAAAAATATATGAAAATACGTATCGGCTAAAATGTCGGTTTATCGTATTTACCGAAAGTAAGAACCGATCTTTCGTCAACAATGAGGATTATTGCGGATAATATTCGGAGCACTTTTCACGACGTTCACTTACCACGCATCAAACGGCTAAAAGAGCCTCCCCCTGGCGTGCGCGCGCGGAACTACGCGAGATGCGCGAGCGCATGCGCACTAGCGTCGAAACTTGCATGCCTTTCGTTATCGCAACTTTACCGTCCGTTATCAACGAGGATTCCCGTTCCATCGTGTCTTTACCAACGACCGTCCCGAGAGACAAAGTCCCCTAATTCCAATCTACGGAGTGAACCATCATTGCACATTGCTGACAGCTCAGGGACGGCCGGTCGCATAATACAATAGATCTAATTATAAAATGTAATACATCGGAGCGAGCCTTCGACCTACGCGGTTCAAGGATGAAGCGAATGACACCGCCCGATCGTATCGTCAATTGTCTCTCACGCCCACACCTGTGTTTCGCAATTGCCTTCAATTCTCAATGTTGTTCCTCTGTTTAACCGCCCTGGGAGAGAATCGCCACGGCGGCTCCAGAGAGAACCCGCATGCACCTGTAGCGATCGGCTCTTTGCAATTATATTTATTTATTATATTTATTTATTTATTTATTTATTATTTATTTATTTACATCAAGTTGAAAGTAATTATTTTGCAGTTTTGTACAATTTATTGAAAAATTGTCTTCGCGAATAATAGAACTTGTTTCGCAGTATTTGATAAGATTCTCGTATATACCATATATCTCTTACACGATGATTTACGAGATAAGTCTCTCGTAGATTCTGAAATTGGTTCTCCGAACAGATGTGTCAGATCGAGCCTATTTGCGACACTCGTGAACCAGCGGTCGACCTTTCGGTAAGAACCAATTTTAGGTGTTCTAAAGAAGATTCGCGCTCCGTCGATCGGGAACAGTCTCCGTACACGTACTCGGCATACAGTTGTACGCAGACATACATCTATCCGCAACGAACGAGATAACGAAAAGAATTATTTGATCGTTATCCGGCAGAGTCGACGACTAATCAGTCGCGATAACGTCGAACGCTCCGAATAATCAAACCAACTTATCGCAAGCTCTCCGACAATTTCTGCGCCTGGAGGGGCGCGCGCCTGTACGGATCGTGCATGTGTGCGTCTCTACGTGGTTTTTTTTTATTCTTTTCTTATCAGCATTGCCGACTGTCTCGAGTCCCAGTTATTGTAATCTAGAAATGTCACAGGTTGGCAACACCTTGCGGCGATCAAAATTGTCATAGAGCGCGTGTGTGCGAGAAACTTTATCCTCGGTCGGGTTCAACTCGGTTCGGTTCGGGGACGTGCGGGCTTTGGCTGGCTATCTCGGACGTTCGAGTTTTAGTATTCCGCGAGACCGATCGCCGAGGGGAAGTCGAGTGAGCGCGGTGCGCGGTGTGTTATTCAACGGTGCGTGTACTACGGTATTTATTCGAAACACAACCATTCACCAGACTTCCGCCAGCACGTAGTACCGTGGAGGACTCCCGAGTCCAACCGCGGTACGACGACGCCGTTAACTGGCGTTAAAAATCATTTTGTTTCTCTTTCCTCACTTTCACGTCCGAAAGTTTTGACATATATATATATATATATAGATACATTTTTTTTTTTTTTGCTCGCAACACGTATACACGCATTTGTGGGGATTCTAGGGTAAAACGTGGAAGGTAAAACATGGCAACCTTCTGATGACGTTCGTGCATCCAGCAGTCGGCGGAGGATAATCAAATGCCCTTAGCGAAAACAGCTGGTTACCGCCCGGACCCTGTTTCTAATTCAGGCCCAAAGACTGGACACGCTTTCGCAGTTCGCTCGAGGATCGCGCGTTGAGAGGAAAAAAAAAATTGAGAAAAAAATATTAAAAAATCGGCGCAATGATGAATATGTGGAAAGTGCGGGAACTGATGGACAAGGCGTGAGTTTTAATTTATTTTTTCTTAATGGCCCCGTATTTTTTTATTTTTTTTATTGGTCTTGCGGAAGATTGTCTAACCTGATCGTTCGCTCTTGTCGTTCCTTCGTCCGCACGCACTTGTCGAACGCCCCCGAGGCTGCGACTTTGACAATTTTGCACCCGCCGGAACCGAGCTTGCTCGGTCGAATCGGCGACTTGCGTAACATCGATGATTTTACTTTCCGCAGGACGAACGTAGTCATGAACTACACGGAAACGGAGGCCAAAGTGAGGGAGGCGACGAACGACGACGCCTGGGGACCCACCGGTAACGACAACAACATTGCATAGAAGAACTTTTTTGGACACTCCGATATCGATGAGTTATCGGAGTACTCCAATTTTTTTTTTTCTTTTCATGAATATGATTTTTATTTATTTTTGTTTGTTTATTTATTTATTTATTTATGTATTTATTTATTCATTAACGGGATGTACTTTTTGTACATTTTGATGTAGTAATTTGTTTTTGTGTACAAGGCGCAATGATGCAGGAGCTGGCTCAGTCGACGTTCACGTACGAGCAGTTTCCGGACGTTATGTCCATGCTGTGGAAGCGAATGTTGCAAGAGAACAAGCGAAACTGGCGTCGTACGTACAAGGTAATTACACGTTTGAGCTTGCATGGCAAGACTGGTTTCAGAGCAGCTTCGGACTCTCACATTCGGACGCTCGTTTTCGAGCGTCGCCGGAGCAGTCTGGATTCCTTAGGTGGAAAAGCCTTCGGGGTGTCGATGGATTATTTAATCGTATCTGGTTTTTTTGGGCTTTTTTTTCGTCTTTATCCGGTCTGAGTGCAGTCTACTCTATAATCTAATCTTTAGCCGGCCTTTTTTCGCGAAATAAAAGCCATTCAGACTTTAATGGATTATTCAATCATATCTGTATTTTTTTTTGCTTTTTTTCGGCTTTTATCCGGGTTCAACCCTGCCTAATCCAATGATCCAATCCATTGGCCGCCCGGCCCGGTCTACGCTTTTGTCAGGTCGTTTTTTCCGGAAATAAAAGTCATTCGGACTTTAATGGATTATTCAATTATATCTGTTTTTGCTTCCTCATAGAGGAAGCTTTGTTCTCGAAAAAAAAAAAAAAATTGATATTTTAATGTCAGAATACTTGAAATAGTCCAAAACGTCGAGATATATGATTTTTAGCTGGCGTCCGGATGTATGTGTGTATGTGTGTGTGTATGTGACAGAGTTGCATCGTTTAAAATGACTATAAGTCGGAAATGGCTCGGAAATGGAACTCGCTGTCTCAACAGCGAGTTAAAATTTGGTACACTAGTAGAGCGATCGCGTCTCTTCGTTCAGTGCTATTTTCGTGAACATTGAGGCCCAATTGGAGATTTTATGCGATTTTCAATTTTTTGGAAATTCTCTGTGGTAGCTCTAACTTGCGTAAATTTGGAGCAATCGTCCTAAAACTGCGCATATACTATACTATTTTGATCAAATACCTTTGGTATTGGCTTCCTCATAAAAGTTGAAAATTGAAATTTTCATATGGCTTCCTCATATAAGTTGCAAGATGAAATTTTCATGTGGCTTGCTCATAAAAGCAGCAAATTGAAGTTTTCATATGGCTTCCTCATATAAGTTGCAAGATGCAATTTTCATGTGGCTTGCTCATAAAAGCAGCAAATTGAAATTTTCATATAGCCTTCTCATAATGTTCCTTTATTTGCGAAGTTTCCTCTATGAGGAAGCCAACAATACAGAAAATACTTCCTCATGGAAGAAGCTTCGCAAATAAAGGAACATTATCAGAAGGTCATATGAAAATTTCAATTTGCAGCTTTTATGAGAAAGCCACATGAAAATTTCAATTTTCAACTTAAAAAAAAAACTTTTTTCCGGTCTTTATCTGGTCCAAGCCCAGTATAATCCAATGAGCCAATCCATTGGTCGCCTGGGCTGGTCCAAGTCTTTGTCATGTCGTTTTTTCGCTAAATAAAAGCCATTCGGACTTTAATGGATTACTCAATCATATCCGTTTTTTTTTTCACGGACGTTAATGGATTATTCAAACGTATCTGCTTTTTTTTGTCTATTTCTCTGGCCTTTATCCGGTTGCAACTCTGTCTAATCCAATGGTCCAATCCATTGCTCGTCCGGTCCGGTCTAAGTCTTTATCCGCTCTTTTTTCCAGAAATAGCTATTCGGAATTTATTGGATTGTTCACTAATATCTGTTTTTTTTTTCAGGCGTTGCTCCTCCTCAATTATCTGGTGCGTAACGGATCGGAGCGGGTGGTAACGTCGTCGCGCGAGCACATCTACGATCTCCGATCGCTCGAGAATTACACTTACATCGACGAGTTTGGGAAGGATCAGGGGATAAACGTGAGGCACAAAGTTCGTGAGCTGATCGACTTCATACAGGACGACGACAAACTGCGGGACGAGAGGAAAAAGGCGAAAAAGAACAAGGACAAGTACGTGGGAATGTCGAGCGAGGCGATGGGGATGAATTTCGGAGGGGGTGATCGATGGACCGACAATCCGAAGTGGAACAAGCCGAGCATAGAGAGTTACAACGACTGGGAGAGAGACAGTCGGGGAAGGGGCGGTTTCGAGGATGGCAACAACAGGTACTATTTTTTTTCGCTCTTATTCAATCGGAACATATTCGAGCCCGGCAAGATATAAAACTTCTTTTCTTTTCGACTACACGCAGCGACGATGGCGAGCGAGAGGACTCCGACAACGACAATCCCTCCAGTCCGAAGAAGAGCGAAAAGGAATTCAAGGACAAGCTCGACACTTTCGACAAGATAAGAAGGTTCGAGATGCACCAGAGGATGTACGGAAATACGTCGCCCTCGCGGTCGTCACGTCCGATCAAGAAAGTCGACATGGGAGCGGCCGCGTCCTACGGAAAGGATCAAACCATCGTGAGTGGTTAAGCGCTTCACCGGCCATCGCCGCAAAGCCTCGTATTTATCTTATCAGTGTGATTTATTTTTTATTTTGCTTCCGCATAGAGGAAGCTGTTCTTTCGTTAAAAATATTGTTTTCCAGATTTTAGTGTCGGAGTAGTTAAAATAGTCTGAAATATCGAGAAATGTGACTTTTAGCTGCCGTCCGAATGTGTGTAAAACGACTATAAGTCGGAAATTGTTTAAAATTAAAAATTGGTACGCTATTAGAGTCGTCACGCCTCTTCATTTGGTGCTATTTTTATGCAGATTGAGGCTGAATTGGAGATTTCACGCGATATTGAATTTATTGAAAAAATTCTGTAGTATGTCTAACTTGGGTAAATCTTGAACTGTCGTCGCAAAACTGCATACGAATATAATATTTTTATCAAAGGCTTTTGGCATTGAATTTGGTCTAAATTTATGCAAGGGATTTTATGGGATTTTGATTTTCTTAAAAAATTACTAAAAACCATGTAATTCAAGTAAACATGGAGGTATCGAGCTGAAATTCGCTACGGGAATGGACTAACACTACACAATGTTTCGTATTTAATTTGGCAAAAATTGACCCAACCATTATAATTTTACGGGATTTTCCAAATTCTAAATTTTTTTGAAATTTTTTCGAGTTTCCGACTAAAAAGAGTTATAATTTTGTAGTCAGCGATGAAGAATAGATTACAAATTGCTTTAAAACCACGAAATCCGAAAATTTCAGAGTTTGCGATTTCCCATAATAAACCCCGGTGTACATTTTGACCGTTTTAATTTTATGAAATGTAGAAATTTTTTTATGTTACAAAAAAGGTGCAAAGTATTTTTTTTCTAATCTTCAGAAAAATCAGCCAAGCCCGAAGAACAATGGGAGCCCGTCGCTCGTCAAGCAGCAGCACAAGAACAAGGACGATATTCTCAACGACATATTCGACTCGCAGAACGAGAACAACGACTCGAGATCGACGATCGACAACGACGACGATTTCAATCCGCGGGAAAACGCGTACGTTCCGATTCAGACGCAAAACGTAAATGCCAATTTCGGCGATTTTTCCGGTGCCTTTGGCGGCTCGACGACCACGACCGCCACCCCGAAGACGCAGGACAACAGCGACGAGTTTGCCGATTTCACGTCGGCATTCAATTCGGGAGCGAAGATAACAAACGAGAAGTGGACGAGCGGGCCGCAGGCGCAGGTCTCGCTGATGGGATCGACCATACCGAACATCGGAAATCCGTTGGCCAACAATCCGAACAACGGGCAGCTCATAAAACCGGCTCAGCCGGCGAGTACGGAGGGCGACTTGTTGTCGACGAATTTGTCGATGGGAAGTAATCTGCTCAATGCCATGCAGTCTCGTGGACCGAGCAATCAGAACGTTACGAGAAACAACGCTAACAACAACGCCGGTAAAAGCATCGATACATCGATGTGACAATTAAATTAAGTTACAATTAAAGTTATAATTAAATTAACCGTAATTAGTAATCGACCGTACCGTCAATTGTACAATTTTTTCAGGGTCAATGGGGACCGATCTATTGTCAGACTTCGATGGTTTCAACTCTCAGATCGGCGTTGGAACGAATAACGTCAACCTATTCAACACCAACAGTCTTACACCTTCGATGGACAAGAGTCCGGCATTCGCTACAGGTTTGCGATTTTTCACACGTTCCACTTTTTATCCGAGGGGTATTAATGCACCTGTCTCTCTGCCGTACGAGCGCGCAGCTTTATTCGGTCTCCCCGTTCATGGAATGTATTTCCAGATTCGGCGAGCAACTTTCTCTCGCCCGTGCCCGTTAACGCAACGACCGGATCGTCGGGCGAAGCGGCCGCGACACCGGTCGGCTCGACGTGGGCCGGAGCAGGATTGAACATAGACCTCGATAATCTCATGGGAAGCAAAACGAAACAATCGGGTCCTGCACCTACGATGAATCAGTTAGCAGTCAATAGCCCTCAGCATCAAGCAAGACCTCTCGGTAAGCTCGAACTTGTGTATAAAAAAAAGAAATTATATATATACACATATGTGGTACACTCGGTATCATTTCGACATGGGTCTAATTCATCCTCGTCATCCCCTTCACATCTACGAATGGGCGCGCGATTTTTTTATATGATAACTGCCAAAAACACTCAGATTTTTTATTATATTGAAATTTTTTTTTAAGTATAATAAAAATTATTTATGATTAAGACAAATAACTTGCTCACACACACAATCGGCACAATGTAAAAATCTGAAAAATCTTATCCATTTCATCGCACGAAATATTTTGAAAATATTTTAGAAATGTTTCCAATATTTGAAGTGTTCTATTAAAATATTCCATTGAAATATTTGTTCAAGATCTCAGAAATATACTTATTATTCTAATACATGTGAAATATTTCTGAAACGGTGAAAGAATAGTTTGAAACCGAATATTAGTGGGTGTGCACTGAACTCTTCACATCTTTTAAACATTTTTAAACGTTGGTATGTCGCCAATATACAAATGTTTTAAAAACATTTTTGAGAAACATTTCGGAAACATTTCAATGTGAGATTTATGAGCACACGCAAAAATATTTTCAAAATGTTAAAAAAATATTTCGGAAATATTTGTTAATTGGTAAAATATTTTCAATATTTCAAAATACAAAAATGTTAATTGGTAAAATATTTTCAATATTACAAAAAAATTTATTTGCACAATTTCTAGAATATTTCCGTGCTATGTGTCAACGTTCAAAAAGTTAACTTTTGAACGTAGGATAGCTTGTAGTTACCATCCGGTCGAACACATGTAACCCGTTTAGATAACTTTTTCGTGCCAGACATTTTTTGCTACCCGGCTCGTTAGCTCCGCTTTTAATGTTTTACGCAAGTGTGTTATTTTTCGTTTTCAAATTTCCATTATCCGAACAACCTTTAATCCAAACCGGGCTCGGCCCCAATCGTTTCGATCAATCGAGGTTCTACTGCATATAGAGCGCTTCGATTTCAGTTTGCTCACGCATTGTGGTTTTTTTTAAAATAACAATTTCATTATTCATGATGGACATCTAACTTATTTTTACTGCCCGCTCTTCTATCACAGAGGAACTCGTTACAGGTGGTTCCTCAATGAGATTCGCCGCGCCGATGATGCAATCGCCACCGCCAGCCAGTCCGACATTCTTCCCTGCGTTTCAATGAGAGACACTCCGACATAGTCGAGATGTGGTGCACCCGTGAGGTAGATCATACTATTATTAGCGGCTCTATACGCCGAAGAAAAAAAAAAAAAAACCTAAAAAAAAATAACATTCTACTATATCGTCGACGGTTGCGAAGATAAAAAAAGTATACAATGTTGACAATACGTGCTTCCCTAACACGAATTAAATTATGCACGATTAAAGATGCATTGATTTGCATACATATTTATGTAAAGAAAAAAATGAGGAGTAAAAAAAAAACGACACTGGTGTACTGATAAAGTTAAATAAGCTACGTAGGCGGAATTCAGGGATGATATAAAAAAAAAAACAAAATGAAACCAAGTTCTAAGATATCGTAAGCAAATCGACTGTCGTGGCACAAAAAAAAAGCATACAAAGATAGCGCAATAACACGAACGAGTGCATTGAGAGAACGATTGGTTTTATACTGCGGAATATTGTTCGAATCACAACGGATAAAAGCTGTCGAGGTTGTATGATAGCAACGAACTTAAACAAAAAAAAAGAAGAAGAAAAAAAGAGAAAATATATTGTGTAAATTGTTTCGGGCGCGATGGGTGACGTGGATGATCGAGTCGCCTTGTTAGTTAAAAATTACGCCCAATCTAATATCTACAATTAGTCAGACGGTACACCGACTTTTGTAAAGAAAAAAAAAAGAAAAAAAAACTGATAGAAAAGTGACGAAACTGATGAAATGAATTTGAGAAGATCGAGATATGTACAGTGGAGTCGCTAGCAATTTACTTCGTTACTTGTTTCTTTTTTTTTTTTTTTCGTCTGGACACGAAGAAGTGCATATCCTTCGAGAGATCAGTGTTGGAGCAACCACTTAATTACAAAGATAATTATTAGCGATTAAGTAACTACCTGTTAGGTTGTCATGGTAGCTTATTATTACCATAGTTCTTAAGACGAAGGCAGGTTTATTAGTGTTTAATTATTATTATTGTTTTTCTTTTCTAAACATAACGACTGCTGTGAGTTTGTTGAATGTCCCTTTCTATGAAAATTTTCATTTCAAAGAAGGCATCGCGGTAAAGCAATATAAAGGCCGCGGTCGTGTCCGCTGAGCCTTCGATCCGTGGACGACGAGTCTCGAACGTAACTTAGTGTTTTCCTTGGCCCTTTATTCTAGCCACAGTACAGTCGAACAGCAGCTGGAGTATAAACGTATATAAGTAAGCAAACAGGGGGGGTCAATAGATTTTCATTGATTATAACGAACGAGACTTAGATTCGTTCGTTATACCTTGTTATCGGAATCCGAGTTCCAGCGAATAAAAAAGTCGCGTCTCGGCGTAATAAAAAAAAAAAGATAAATCATTCCAGACTCGCGACGACGATAAATCCGTGTGATATATTATACAATTGAATCGGAGAAAACACACTGCGGCGGACGATTGTAACATATCCGAAAACGTTATATTATTTTCCATCTTAGCGATTTTTACCCGATTATAAATAAGGCGCACGAAAAAAAAAAAGAATGTACACGGTCGAATTATCTCTTCGAGTACTGCCAATCCGAGTTGTTGCGTAAGCCACGAGGTGGTCCCAATTCAAGACGATTAACGCACTTTTGTACTTGATCTTCGCTTCCACCCCTGACCCAGCATCGAGCCAATTTGTAGTTGTGAGATAAACTTTTTTTTTTTGTTTTCAATCGGTATATATAAATGGATCCGACAATCCTCGAGTCGTATGCAATCGTCTTGAATCGTAGAGAGTACGAGAGTGAGCCGCAATACCCGCTCAATGAGGGAGTCCAAGGGAGATCGATGAATTTGTCACGAGTTTACTTCGTCTGGGATATATACAGATATATATGTATCGCGATTTATCATTTCCATCGGCAAAGGCTGCGATCTCGCGCGTACGCGAGCCTCTGCCAGAGACTGATTTTTCGATACGGCGGTAATATGCTTCTTTCTCTATATTTCCTTCATATTCTTCTCCGTCTATCGCGCATTTATTCAATAGAGTGTGTGATATATATTGAGTGTGAATGCGATTGCGAGAGATTTAATAATCGTCCTGTAAATAGATTGGTGAAAGTGAATTATGTAAAAGCGAAAGGAAAAAAAAAGAAGAAAACAAAAAGACGATAAGTAGAGACGTGATTCTCGTATATGAGAGATCACAGATTCAAATTGGTAGAAACGATGTACGCAATGAATGTAACGAGTGTAAATCTACGAGCAAAAGTATTCATGATTTTTTTTTTTTTTCATTGGAAACGATTCGATCGTTTCTGACAACTCCCTTTTGATTGCAAACACTACCACGCTCAGAAAGTCTACCATGTTACCCGAGTGTGGGTATTTTTTTGTAGAAAAAAAAACAAACACAAAACGAAAAAAATTTCCACACGTACGAATGAATGATACAGCATTCCACAACAGTTTTGATTTAATCGTGTACTAAAAAAAAACAAAAACAAGCGAGCGCAACGGCGGATTCGTAGATGTAAAACACATTGCTCTTGATATTCGAGTTTCGAAACGATGAAAAGATTTACGAAATGAATGAAGCTGATATTTCTGACGATGTATATACGTTATCAATGTTGGACATTAAACATAGAAAAAAGAAAAACTGAAAAAGACGCAGTACCCATCAGTGGTAATCGTTGGGATCGTTTTCGACACTATAATTGTATACACAATTATATACAAGCCAATGTGATCCGAAGCTCCGTAGTAGGGATTAAAATTTTGTTTACATTATAATCAAGAAAAATTATATTATTAATTCGACTATTTATAGATATGTTGCAGTCTACATAATTTTATCTTCATTAAATGCTCATTGGTGCTGGTATTGAAACAAGCTTGTATTTCCTGACCTACCCCCTTCTTCCGCCTTAAGGGCTTAAGCCACTGTAAAATTTAGATTTTTTTTCTTATTAGTTTATAGTGTCAAGAGTATTCTGTTAAATTTTTATGTCGGAATTCAACGAATTACGAGAGTTAGAGACCGTTATGTGGAAAGTGGCGGAGCGCTCGAGCAGATGCGCTGCCGACCTTTGAAGGCGTTTTTCTCAATACGTGATTTTCAAGGTCGGTGTTCTTGGTATCTCGAAAATGGCTTGATGGATTTTGTACCGATATACTTCAATAGATTCTTCAGTCCGTGAATGTCTCATATTTAAAAGTATTAATAAAAAAAAATTATTCAAAGTGTTGAAAATGAGTAAAAATCGACTTTTTTCAAATGACCAATTGACCAAAAATTACTTTTTTCCCCTTCTTCAAGGACCGCGTTATGTATCATTTGTTAAGGTACAATTACAATTTTTTGATTCTGATAAAATGACAAGTTAAAATCAGGGAGACCGCAAAGGAACTTCCAAAAATAAATTGTTCATGCCGACCGATAAAAACAATACATAATAACAATAAAATTGAATAAACAAATGTCTAAATAATCTCCCTCCACCCTAAAAAAATAAAATCGATAAAGTATGTATGTATGTTTACCGAGAAAAAAAATCACGGAACATGCATGCGTTTTCACCCATTTACAAAAAAATAAAAATAGGGTGACACCGATTATGGGTCGATGAAACTGCACCATTTTCTTTTTCATTAGAGGTATATATCATACTTTATTACACCCTGGAAAATCGTATTACGATACATCATTCGTTAAAAAATAAATTCCAACAATGTTCCAGCTCAAGTGTTCATTCGAAGACCAGGAATACATCATAGATCGGTCTTACAAAAATCAACTGCTCTTTCGTAGTTTCTCGGAATATATTTCGGAGCTAATATTTCAGTCGCACAAATTCGTCACGATTATTCGAGTCTCGTGTCGGCGGAGAAGAGTTTACGATCCGTGTAAAATTAAAGATAGAACAAATATGAAAATCCACGTGCGGAACTCTCAGTACAAAACTAGAAAGATCTCGTGCGGAAAAAAGAAAATTAAAAGCCTCGACCACGGCTGCGATACGAAGACGCGTGCGAGAGATTTAACTTCGCGCTCGAATCTTGCATATCCAAATCCGTTGAATTACCGATAATTTCCATGGTTCTTATTTACAAAACCGCGAGCATGTACTGTTGTGTGTATATAAAAAAAACTCAATAATCTCTAGCGCGAGAAGTTTAAATACCCAGTGGCATTCAATGTGAATGTCCCCGAGGATTTTTTTTCCTCTATTCCGCCGCGCTGAGACTCTTGGACTTCTTCTTTTTCTTCTTCTTCGGAGGTTCTTCGGCCTGGCCGTTTTCTTCGTTCTCTTCGGCTTCGACCTTCACCTCTACCTCACCGTCGCCGTTCGTCTGGCCGTTTTCCTCGCCCTCGCTCTTCCGTTTCTTGTTCTTCTTCTTCTTCTTCTTCGCGGACTCCTCCTCCTTGCCGTTCTCAGCGACCTCTGCGCTTACGAGGTGGGACGCCTCCTCGATAGCCTCGTTCATGACGTCGATGTTCTTCTTCGGCACGTCGCCGCTCTCGTAGAATTTGAGCCGATCCTCGACTTGCTGGCGCAATTTTTCACCGAATATGCTGGACGGCGTGTCGGTGAAGCAATCGATTCGCGAGGCTATCGAACACTTGTTCGCCAGATACCTCGATATTCTTCCCTTGTTCTTCGTGCCGGCACGACCGATGAAGGTCGAATGAAAGAGCAGACCGTACTTCGGTGTGTTGCCTTTGGTTTTCAGAGCCCTGAAGAGGGCCTTCTCGGCGCCCAATATCTGCACCGTCGACGCCGGATACTTTGCCAGATTCGTCAACGATCCGGCGTGAGCGATGAGCCTCGCTCCCACTTGATCGCCTATCAGACTCGCCAGGTTCGGCGCGACGCCGGCCATCTTGGCTCGCAGATACTCGGCCAATTGCTTTCTGTAATCGGCAAGAGCGATGACACGCCCGGCGAACATTTCGATGTTCAGGAGATCGACGGGACTTATGTCCATTCCCATCGACGATTTCGACGCGTCGATTATCGCCTGCGCCTTCGCGCTGTCCATCACGAGCTCCTCCAGAGCCTCCAACTTCTCGCTCGTCAGTTCCTTGCGGTTCTTTATCAGCTGGGCTACCTTCGCGTACGTGTAATTCTCGGGAACGATTTTGACGAGCTCCGGGAAGTGGTAGCTGTACCACTCACTGCAAATTCAAACGATTCGTAAGAACAAAACACATCATATAAGCATATAAGTTATTATATACTGGCAGGTTGTTCAATGGTCTATGGAATTTAGAAACTGAAAATTTAGGTTTCCGAAGATTCATTGGAAATACGTCACTTCCGTATTGAAAAACTCATTTTCCACCGCATGTGATATATTTCCGGTTTGACGTCGCTTCCGGTCGAGAAATGAGACTTTCAAACCGGAGGTTGTTGCATTTCCGGTATGTCGTCATTTCCGCTCGAAAAACTAGATTTTCATAGCGGAAGTGACGTATTTCCGGTCGAAAAATGCGGTTTTTGTTTGTACACGAAGTTACTGCACATCGCTCTTGCGCATTACATTATTGTGCACAACTGACCGAGACGTACGGAATAATATCAGAATAGTATAGTGGGAAAAATAGTTGTCGGGGCCTGGGAAAGAGTTCCCTTGGGGGACGGAATAATCAGGGCTCATGGGAGACCTCTGAGATCCTTGAAACTTGGAACAAACAAACAAGCAAGCAACTTTCCAAAATGCACAAAAGATGCAGAGTCTTTTTAAGAACAATGCAAAATTCAAGGACATTTCCTGGGCATCAAGCATTATCGGGACCACAGAAAGCAGTGCATCGAATGGTTTGAAAATTTAATTTTCCGACAGGAAGTGACGTATTTTCGGTCGAAAAAATTAGTTTTTTTTTTTCGCATGACGGTAGTACACCATGCTGTTGGGCATAGCATTATTGTGGGCAACTCACCGAGGTGCCCACAATAGTACCAGAATAGAATAATAGGGAAATAGTTATGAACGACTGAGAACAATCAGGGCCTGAGTAAAATAAAGAAATTAGAACAAACAAGCAACTTTCCAAAATGGCGGCCATCACCCGAATGACCAGAAGTGGGGATGAATTTCCGATGTTGATTTTTAATTCTAAAAAGTCGGCAAATTCCGTGGTACTAAAGTATGAGTAAATCAGCTTCTGGTAAAGAGAAAAGCGAAGAGAAGTGAAGGGACGAATTGTCTCGTTAAAATGATAGATTGTTTAAAGTACGTTAGATTGCTATACAAGTCTAGAATCTCTAGCACTTCGCCGCGGGTCTAAAGCCACCAGAAAAGAAGAAGAAGAAGAAGAAGTCTAGAATCTAATGTTACTTTATATTACAAATTTGTATTCTGAGCTCCGTACTACATTCAATGTAAATCTGTAAAAGGAGAAATTCCAAAAATGAAATTTAAAAAAAAAAAAAAATTCCCATAAGATGCAGGTGTTTTTAAGAACAACGCAAAATCCAAGGACATCTCCAGGCCACCAAGGACGACCAGGCCCGCAGAACTCGGCGCGTCGAATCTACGTACCGTATCCGCATGCTGAAAGTGTTGACGTCCTTGTCGAGCTGATCCAGGAGCGCTATGCTCTGGATGATCATGTTGTCGACACGATTGACGTTGAACTTTACTTTGGCTCTGGAGTAGCTGTGTCCCAGGCCGAGTTGCGCGACACCGGAGCTCTTGGCCGTCAGGCCCTTGACCAGGTTGTGAAAATGAAATCTTATTCCCCTGATGATTTCCGGCACGGCGCCGGTGTAGTCGCACTTAATGTTCAGCGCTTCGGTGATGCTCGCTCCCAGTTTGGGATCGGCGACGCCGAGCGTGACCTTCTCCTTTTTGCCCGCCTTGGGTATGCACGAGTCGAGGAAGAGCTGAAGGTCCTCCGGAACGACGCCCTCGGATATGCTGTTTATGCTCTCGAGAGCAGCGAGGGCGGTCTTGAACGGCGAGAAACCGACGAGCTGGACGACTCCGTTGAACCTCGCGAGGTCCGTCACCGACGCCTCGACCTGGGGAAGCAGCATTCCGACCTCCTCGAACTCCTTTACGGAGAATATCGCGTAGCCGGCCGCATGCTCGTACAGCACGAAGAGTTTGCCCTGATTCGCAACAAAAACAATCGTCGCATAATCGTTCGATAGAGACGCGGACAGGAGAAACGCCGAAACACGCGTCCCAGGCAAAGCCTCGCACACGCTCTTCGATCGTCGACGGTCGAAGAGATTTGTTTACTTGGAATATCGTGGAAAAAAATTAATAAAATGTGTTCTTACCATTTCGAACGGGTTTCAGTCGACTCTTCGCCGACTATCGTTGCGCAGAATTTGTTTGGTTCGATTTATTGGTTTGTTAGCATTATTCTTTAACCAAGAGAGACTCGCGTTGTGTACGCATGGCCCATGTGCCATGCGATCGTGTGTACCGGAAGTACCACGTGCTCGAGTGGTCACAAAATGGCGGCGGGAAGGCGTCCGGCCTGGGACGCGCGCAAGTCTCGCTCGCCCGCGAACCTTCGAACCGCAACGATGCGCATCGACGGGAGACGGAATTGATAGTGAAATGTTCGTCGTTTGATCCTAGGTAGCAAAAAGACGTCGGGTATGAAAAGGTCATCTGAACGGTTTACGCATGTCCGTCCGGACGATAACGATAAGCTCGTAAGTTTACTTTTAACACAGGCACGCACGAAAAGTATTTCTTGCCTGCCGAGAGTGGCGAAAGTGGCGCTTTACACCCAAGCGTACTATGAATACCAAGCGCGTACGCACATGGTCCGATCTTACTTTACACACGCTTAAGCGTCCGTAAAGAACTTTTTGCAATTCATGCATGAAAATCGCTACCTTCCATGACTGCCGAGAGTGGCGAAAGTGTCGATTTACAGCTAAGTGTACTATAAAAAAAACGGCGCGTGCGCACATTGGTCCGATCTTACTTTACGCACGCTTAAGGGTGCATTAAGAACTGTATCTGTAACTCATACATGAAAAGTGCTACTTTTCGTGGCTGCCGACAGTGGCGAAAATACCGCTCCACAGCCAAGTGTACTTTACAAAAACCGGCGAGTGCGCACACTGGTCCGATCTTACTTTACGCCCGCTTAAGCGTGCGTAAAGAACTTTTTGTACCTCATGCATAAAAAGTGCCACTTTTCGTGCCTGCCGAGAGTGGTGAAAGTGTCTCTTTACAGCTATGTGTACTATAAATAGCAGACGCACGCGCACATCGGCCCTATCTTACTTTACGCACGCTTCAAGTTGCGTAAAGTCTGGCCCATGCACAATTGGCCTTGCAGTACAGCGTCACGATCAGCAGACTCGGAGTAGCATTTCTCCTGCATTCGTTACGAAAAATATTATGCAATACTAGTGCGGTGTAGCAATTATGCGCTGACTATCAAGTGATTCGCACTTCACAGCGTGCATATAAAGTTCGTTTTACCACACTTGCGTCACAAATTACTATTTTGGGTGGTCGGTAACTTTCCGATACCGTATGGACAAAGGTAATCCATTGAGACGAATTGATCCATTGATTGAATTTTTTTTGTGCTTCCTGGGATCTTGCGCTTGAGAGTTCGAGGTAATGTTTAAATTTACAAAATGCTTTTTATTTCATAATAATATTAAACCGTGAAACATATGTATACTATATCTTCGTACACAAAAAAAAACTTACAGATTCAAATGATAAATTGCAGTGAATCGTCGAGATTATGAAATCCAAAAAAAACACAATGTACACGTACCAATTTTTAACACCGCAATGTGCCAACCGGAAGAACTAAATATAAATTACTTTATCGAATAATGTCGTATTACTTATTTCCTTTTTCCTTTTTTTTTTTTTTTTTTACATCCATTGGCTTATCTCCGAAGCGTCTTCGTGAAAATACAATATTTCGTATGTTAAAGAGACAAACTATATATAATTGGTTATGCGAGAAGGTACATGAGAGTAATTAGAACAATAAGTGAATAATCAATTTTGCAGCGAGAGAAGGTCTTTGTAACGAAGTGCCCGAATGTAATGGGTATTCTTTTTAAATTTTCTTGAAAGTAAAATCGTTGTTTTTATTGAGTACAAAGCCGCCCTTTCGATCTTCTGTTTGTCCAAAAAGTTTCCCTAAAATATACGCCGTCACGTTCATCGTGCAATTCAATTAACTCTACTCACACGCCTTTAATGTCTGCCTGGTCTTTTTTTTGCCAACGAGTAGAGAATCGGCAGGTGCGTTCGTTTCGATAGTCTTATCGTTAAGAAAAAAAATTGTCTTACATTTTGTTCGCTATCGAGAGAGATTTGCAAGTTAAGCGAGGTTAATATCGAAAACCAGAAAGTCAACGATACACGAATAGGTCGAGATAAGATGATATTGGATAAACTGGCGTTTTAGAAACGTCACCCCCACGTCCACGATGACACACGCGTTTTTTCTTCGACGCTGAGTTGCGCGGAGTACTTGTATGGCAAAGACTGATGGAAAAATCACAAATAAAAAAATACAATTTTTTTCTAAATTCTCAGCTTTTTTTCACGATTCACGATAAACGATTAACCGCTACAGATCTTGCGCGCGAAAGAAACACCGTGCTGTCCTCGTCCCTCCGCAAGATCGTCCTGCGACTTCCAAGATCTCATTGGCTTCTCTGCTTTAACATACTCTTTCAATTCTTACTCCCCTTTTCTCTATAATCCGCAAGAGTTATACATAAATACTATGAAAGCTATATACTCTATATACTATCGCGAATAGAAACGCATTAGAAACAGTATAAAATGGACATCATCTCTACTCTCTCTCCCTCCCTCCCCCCTCGTTCGTTCTCCTCGACACCTACTCTACAAGATCATTGCGATGTCGTTGCTAGATATATATATATTTTTTTGAATTATATTTTTTTTACTTCTCGTCATTCTTTTCAAGCGTCGTCGTTATTATCCCTCAGCATACATAATGCGTCACAACTTAAACCGATCGCGTTATTTTCAGAAGTACACGGTATACAGTAGCTTAAGGATTAAAATAGGGTGTGCAGAGTGACCAATGATTAGGCTCCAGTGCCGTCCAGCATCAGTCTTTCTTGCCAGCTCGCAAATAATCCATATTGATTTCTTTTTTAAATCCTTTCTTGCTTTCTTTTTTACGGTCGATCGGCATCCCGGTTCACTCGATGGTGACGCGCGGCAGCATCAGTCCCCGTCTGTTCAGCCAGATACTGCAAGGAGAAAAAAGAATAATGATAAACAAACACAATTGTAACATCGACGCAAGTACTTTAAATACATGGTATATTTTAGATATTCTAAATACGCATTTTAAATACCCAAATACTTTTGTTATTTTTAATACTTTTTGGGCCCACTAAGTACAAAATACGAAATACTTTTGCGTATAATCCATATTCGGAAAGTTTTTTTTTTATTGGGAATTATTGGCTGTATCCGAAATGCATATTTACTTTCAGGCGAATCGGAAAAGACGCAAAACGATTCAAAAAAGAGATAATAGGATTTTTTTTTTTTTGTTTGAAATTTTTCAAAGATTGATTTCTTTTTAAAAATGTTTTTTTTAGCAAAAAAAAAATTATATCTCAAGCGTATTTTTCGAGTATTTTGCGCAGCTCAGATCGACTCGAACGACCGACCAATCGCATCGTTCCCAACTTACCCCAAGCCTGTACCGATGAGCAGAGACACGATATTCGACAGGAACATTGCGTATAGTATTTCTTTCGAGAACAGTCCGATCTTTCCCATTTTTGCTGTGCGAATGCTGTAAGTTTTCTTCTTAGTCATTCCCAGAGGATGCTTGAACTTCCAGCCTCTGCAAAAACGACGTAAAATTTTATGTAGAATCGAGTTAAAACAAAAGTGCGTCATTCATAATCAGTTTCCGATATCGCGGCTGTTAAAAAAATGCAGTGTTGTATACAAAAATTATCAAGCGATAAGCCATAATCAAATGATTTTTTGCTTCTAATTTTTTCACTCTTCCGTTCCGAGAAAATCGAAAAAAATAGAAGCCGATACCTATATAGATATAAAATTTTATACGGAACGGAGTTAAAACAAAAGCGCGTCATTTATAATCAGTTTGCGATATCGCTGCAGTGACGCAAGTTCGACACCCGAGTACGATAATGCCTCGCGTACGTCGCAGATGTTGCGGTACGATAATATCGTGATTCACGGAGCTTTGGAAACGCGAGCCGATGGCGTACGCGGAGAAATCGAGCTTCGATAAATTTTCTCGTCATTGAACAATGCCAAGGTGATGGAACTCGGCAGTTCCTCTGTCGAACGGTAAACATCGTCTATAGTCTCGCGTCCTGACATTGAGGAAGCTAACGTCGCAGTTGCGCCGGGAAAACAAACGAAACGTCAACAACTGGATGTGCGTTGAATTCATCGATGTATGGCGTTTGAATTTTCCGCCTTTTTTTCCTGGTCAACGATAAATGGCGATTTCGATCGATGGATTTTCGTACTTAGGTGGTGCCTGATCGGGACGGGAGCTCCACTCGTCGTACATCCACTCGGTGCCTCTCTCCAGCAGCTCCGCATCCTGTGAACATAAAGTCTACGATTAGAAATGAAAAAAAAATTATTTTAAAGACGAGTTCGGATCGACGCCTTATTCGGTGACGCGTGCACACGTAATGGCGGTGTAACGAAAGGAAGTGAAAGCGTTACGGTTCGCGCTTCGGGTTCTCGTGTGGGCAAGAGACTTTTGTACACGAATTACATGCTCCCCATTATCCGAGAATAGTCGATTTTATAAATGTAGGCTGTGGATACAATGCAGCACCGAATCTGTCCTATTGTCACTGAAAACGGGCGTTCGGTTATCGTGGTAAAATAGGTCAACGTCTGACGTTTCGTTTGTCTATCCTCGGCATGTATGACTAATATGACTCACATTACCAATGTTACTAATGTTACTCTATCATATTTTTATATATGTGTTGGAAAACTGTGGATATGTTTGTGTGTTTGTCGGATTGCATGTTCGTCCTACCCCCCCCCCCCCCCCCCCCCCCCAAAAGCTGACGTGCCCTTTCGATGAAGATAACCATATCCTTTTTGGTGAAGCTTAGAGATAGTTTTTATTGTAGTGGGGATAAATGCCAAGTTTATTTACCAAATCTATGCGTGTGCGCGAGCCAACATTACCGCTGGTGTTACAAATATTACACTGTAAAAATAAATTGTAAATTTAATGTACTGGAACTTGAAATTTGGTTACGTTACTTACAATAATTGAACATTAATGTACTTTTTTTGTAAAATGAAAATACTGGATATTAAAATGAAAAACACGTTGCCGAAAATTTACAAAAATGTTAATCAAAAATCAAAATTTTCCTGTAAAATTGCAACGCACATGTATTTGAAATTTCGGAAACAGTTTATGTAAAAAAGACCCCAATACCGTTCGTTATTTTTTATTTTTTATATTTGTTCAATTTTTCTACCGTATGCCCTTCTGGGTTTTTACGGAACCCCATCGCGATTCCCCCCTAGCACTCCCTACCCGCACTCAGCTAAGCTACCTAACTTCCAGTGCGTCCGTAGCCGACTTAGCTACACTGTACCGCATTTGCCGGGGACACGGGAATATTCTAGTGATCCTCTGGTATTTTTGCACTTTGAGTAAAGTGCAGAAATACCAAAGTTTCAGAAAAAAGCGCCTCCCGCTCAACGGTTGATGCGCTAGCTAGCGCACGGCTAAGCGGTCACCCATCCAAGCACTGACCGCGACCGATCTTGCTTGACTTGGATACCGTTCAGTAATTTTGAAACAAAAAGTGTGTACCAATATTACTAATATTACTAATTATATATTATATAAATATTGGTAATATTACTAATTATGTATTATATAAATATTGGTAATATTACTAATATTACTAATATTACTAATATTTTCACTCGCGGACTACAGAGGAGTCACGACGAAATGAGTGTTCGCCGAGGCTCTGCGACAGCTGATGACCCACATATGTCTCTACCGGAGGATTGAAAGATAAGAAAAAAAGTGAAGTACGATTTGCATTTGTTTATAAACCATCGGCGATTAACATTGACTTGCCGATTAAAATGAAGATAAAAAAGAACAGGCGACGGCGTGAATTTTCCCAATGAAACGGAAAAATTAATCGGTCGTCGATCAGCCGTGATCCGAAGATGAGTATCTTCGGTCTACGATAATCTTTCGATGAGTAATCGGGAGAAACTGTGGCTTTGTGTTCGAATAGAAGAGAGGACGAGAGATACGTCGATGCAATGACTCGGCTGTGTTGGAAACGCCGCTCCCGGTCCGTACAACGATACGAAAAAAAAAAACACTATTTACATTTATTCATAAACGATCGAAAATTAACGTTAATCAATATCAACGAAAAACCTGCTCGATTGGAACCAAGAAAAAAGAAACGCGACAGGTGGCAGGCTGAGTTTCCCAACGAAACGGAAAAGTGAATCGAACGTCGATCAGCTGTCGTCCGAAGACGAGCATCTTCGGTCTGTAATGAAATCTTTCGAGGATCGTAATCGGACAATCTGGCTTTGTGTCGAGTACAAAAGGGGACGGGAGAACGTTCGACGTAATGGACTCGGCCGTGTCGGAGACACCGCTCCCAGTCCGAACAACGAACGAGGGAGTCTTCAGAGCGCGGAATAATGCATTAAACCCGAGGCATCGAGCGGGCGTCGACAGTGACGACGACATTCGTGGCATTCGTGACGAACAGAGGAATCTTTGTGCTATGCAAAGCGAGCGAGTCGCGCGACGGTGTGCGAGACACGAGCGTGACTCGCGCACTGTCGTGCGAGCCGGGAAAGGAAAGAGCACGGTAAATCAGCCCGTCGATGCGTCGAACTCCGAGGGGCGTGCGGAAACAACACGCGCGCAGCGACACCAGCGTCGGTCGGTCGTACCTACTATCGTGTAACCGCCAATTGTAAACACTCGCGAGAGTCGATAATCTTCCGGTTCAGGGTCGACGAATACGAAGCTGCGGCAAAACGCTCGGCGAGGCGGAATCTCCGCGGCTCGGCGTTGAGCCTCTCTGGCTGAAGTTATAGACGACGGAATGTAAAGGACGTTAACCCTTCAACGAGCCGATGCGCTTTTATGCGGGAAACACATTCCGTTGTAGAAAAAAAAAATTAGCGATGACTTAAAAATTAACAAAAATTAGCGATGAGTTAAAAATTAACAAAAATTAGCAATGAGTTAAAAATTAACAAAAATTAGCGATGAGTTAAAAATTAACAAAAATTAGCAATGAGTTAAGAATTAACAAAAATTAGCAATGAGTTAAAAATTAACAAAAATTAGCGATGAGTTAAAAATTAATAAAAATTAGCGATGAGTTAAAAATTAACAAAAATCAGCAATGAGTTAAAAATTAACAAAAATTAGCGATGAGTTAAAAATTAACAAAAATTAGCAACGAGTTAAAAATTAACAAAAATTAGCAATGAGTTGAAAATTAACAAAAAATAGCAATGAGTTAAAAATTAACAAAAATTAGATTATGAGTTATCGCTTGACCAAAGGAACTTCGGGAAAATCTGAAGAAATTCCAAAAAGTCGGGTGTTGCGTACGAAAATGGTCAAGCGACAACCCATAACCAAATGATTATTTTCGTTTGATTTGTTCACTGATTTTTTTTCGAACAATATTAGAGAAAAATAGAAGGTGAGGCCAGCCCACTCTGGCTCAAATCTTAAAATGTTTTACATGTGGCACGGGATTCTTCACGTTTTTCAATTGTGGCGATGAATAAGTAATTTTTTTTAATCATAAATAATCTTAAGCAATTTTAAAAATGTAATAAATCTGTAATTTCATAAAGTGCTTTTGACATTAGTTTAGTCATGTAAAAAATCACAGGCCCAATCCAAAATGTGAAGACCCAAATCGAAATAGTAGAGAATGACCCATTTATAAACATCCATTTTGCCGGAAGGCTGTTAAAAGGTTGAATAGTCAAACCGACCCGCCAAGCTGAATCGATGAAATGTATATCTCAATTGTTTGTTATACCAACGCAATTCTACATACGCACCGACGAGTTCGATTGAGATGATATTTATTCACCTCTCTAAAAAAAAAAAACCTTCGAAATTGTGGACGAAAGAATTTGCTCTAATTTTATGCATCGATGCATTGATGAAAAATGCATTAGTGCATTGATAAAAAATGCATCGGTGCATTGATAAAAAATGCATCAATGATTTGATAAAAAATGCATCAATGCATTGATAAAAAATTCACGATTGCATTTATAAAAAATGCATCATTGCATCGATAAAAAAATACATCATTGCATTGATACAAAATGCATCGAAGCATTGATCGTGAAATGTTTTCACAATTTTTACATCGCAACCGAGGAATATATATTTACAAATATCAGTTTCGCCGAAGGGCTGTCGGAGGGTTGAAGAGTCTCGGGAAAAAGGCGAACTGACCCACTCCAATGTGGATATCGGTGGAATTTATCCCCATAGGTTGTTATACCAAGGCGATTCTATGTGCGAACCGACGAGTTAGGTTGAGATAATATTTATTCACCTCTCTAGACCTCAAAATAAATAGATATATTTTCGAGCATGCAAACGGACTCGGGGGCGGGTAAACAAACCGGGGAAAAATATATTGTTTACCAAAGTTGCCGAACGAGAATGCGTGTTCGAGCGCATCGCGAACTATTTGGCTCGCATAATCTCTCGAGAGCCGGGGAGCTCCCGAGTCGATGCCGAACGATACGAATCGTTAGCGGGATGAACGGCTTATCTCGAGCCCCGTGACTCGCGAAGAGCACAAGTTAAGGTAGTCATTGCCAATGGTGTTGATTTCGCATGTTTCGGAGAATTGAGAGGGAATCGCAAACACTTCTCGATTTTAAAAAAATCTTTAAAAAATGAAGCGTATCAAATATGGCGAAAAGATTAATTTTGCATAATAATAATTCCAACATGTTGTTAACAAATTGATGAAAACTTTAATTGTTCAACAAATCTCCCGGAAACAAAACTTTTTTTAATGAAAATTATTCGTTCATTTTTCTGAATACGTGTGAATGGAAAAACGTGCAGAAAGTCAGAAAATTCAGCACATAGTCGACCATTTTTTTTTTTTTTGCTTTTTTAATGAATTCATTGATTTCCTAGAAGGCGCATGAATTTTTTCAGAATTTCCTTACATTCTTGAAATTTCTGTTTTCGAATTTTTTTTTAAGGCCATAACTACGGAACTGTTTGGCACAATCGCCTGGAAACTTCTTGCGTGTACTATGAAAGCGTGACGCAGAAACATATTCGAAATTCGTCTCGCTACGTCGAATTCTCAAATTTTCGAAACAAAAATATTTTGAAATGTAAGAAAATTCTGAAAAAAAATTCATATCAATTCCAAAAAATCATTCATTTGAAATGAGAAAATACAAGATTATCTGAAGTATAAAAAAAATTTTAATAACTTTTTTGCATTATTATTGTTATACAAAAAATGAAATATCTCGACATAATTAATAGGGCTGATTTTTTTTCAGATTTTTGGCATATCGCTAAGCACTGAAATTTGTATCGAATTAAACTTTTGGTTGGGAATGTATGTGCGATGCATCTTCAAGCTGTGAAGTTTAATCTCGCATAGAATGTAGCAATACAGAGGGCAGAGGGTGAAACCCGTGTCGGAGATATTTATTGCGCGTCGGTCTTTCCGGTGCTGCATCGCGCATTTTATTTTTGGCAAATTTTCATCTACCGAACCGACGACAAGTCTCCGATGAGCTAAATCCGCCTTTGGTGACAGAAATAAATAGCCTTTGGAGGTGTCTCGGGGTGGGCGTAAACGACCAAACGCGCAATTGAAGTACACGTTTGTGTCGCAAACCTGCACATATATATAATGATAATAATAATAAGGCGAATAAGCGAAGATCAATCAACACGGTGTAACCGAGGATGACTCAAGATATATTCCATCGAGTGTGCGTTCTATTTCTATTTAATGAATTCAGCATAAGAGTAACGAACGAAACGGGATTCGCGTCATCGATGCTGACTAACAATTGTGTTGCCCACCGTAAAAAAAATCGTTTTAAAGTTAACGAAATGCTACTGGAAGATTTTATGGATAAACTGGTACATTAAATTTCATGCACAACTCTGACGAAAAATTAACGTACGGTATATTAAAAACTTTAGAAATACTTTACTTTTAATAATTTTTTTATTTTTCACTCCGAAAGTTCATTAATTTTTCATAATAATTGTACATTGAATTTAATGTATCATTTTTCGCATAAAAGCTTCCAGTTCGGTACATTAAATTTCATGCACAATTTTAATGAAAAATTAACGTACGGTATATTAAAAACTTTAGAAATACTTTACTTATAATAATTTTTTAACTTTTCACCCCGAAAGTCCATTAATTTTTCATGACAATTGTACATTTAATTTAACGTACCACTTTATGCATGAAAACTTCCAGTATTCCGTAAAAGCAACCATTAAACTACATACGAATTTTTTTGCAGTGTAAACATGCGATCTCAGAATCGCGATTTGCCTTTTATTAGTAATTAAATCACTGTGAAATTCACAGTGGAAATTTATTCGAGATCGATAAAGAAGAAAGAATCCGTCACTAAAATTGGTTTCTCTTCGCGGCCACTCGACGATTGCCGAGTCAATATTAGCCGAATCTCGGTAGCCCGTAATGATAATTCCACGAATAAAGCGACAAAGAAAAAAGCGCACTTGTAACAGAAGTCAGAGCGCATGCGCACTCGTGTCATGCAGCTACCGCGCAGTTGAAGTACACGTTTGTGTCGCAAGCCCGTACAGGGAAATCGAGCGAAAATCAATCGGACACGATGTAACCGAGGATGTCTAGAGATATTTTCCATCGAGCGTACGTTCTACTTCTATTCAATGAATTCAGCGTAAAAGTAACGTGGGAAATAAAATTCGTCACATCGATGTTAAGTCGCAATTGTGTTGCTTTGAACAAGTCGTCTTAGAATAAAGATTTGCCTTTCAACAGGCATTCAATCGCTGAGAGTTGACATTGAAGTTTATTCAAACTCCGCGGAGTTACAAAATCTTTTTTTTTGTTCCGTTACAGGCCGATAAAAAATAAAGAAACAGGTCTCCAAAATTCGTATTTCTTCGCGGCTACTCGACGATCGCAGAGTCAATATTAACCGAATCTCAGCATGTCGTGATAATTCCACGAATGAAACGACAAAGAAAAAGCGCAGTTGACTTTAATTAGGAATTTAATCACTGTTAAATTCACAGTGTAGTTTGTTCAAATTCGGCGAAGTCACAATAGTTGTTTATTTCATTCGGTGTGAAAATTGCAGTCTTACGCACGTGTGCATAAAACCCCCATTTTCATACTGTGTGAAGTAAAATTTTATCCGATACTCGTGCGTAACATTTTTTCTCAACTCGTGTGACTGCAACACACAGTAATGTGCTATTTTCGCACTAGTATCGCGATGTGCTGTTATTTTTCGCACCGTTACAGGCCGACAAAAAATAAAGAAAGCAATCTCCAAAATTGGTTTCTCTTAGCGTCTACCCGACGATCGTAGAGTCAATATTAGCCGAATCTCGGTAGTCAGTCGTGATAATTCCACGAATAAAACGACAAAGAAAAAGAAAAAGCGCAGTTGAAAAACTAGTCGGAGCGCATGCGCGGTCGTGTACTATTCCGGAGGTCGAGGCGACTCGACGTGAACGGTATATCGCGCGTGTCTTCTCACGTACAGTGTAAGGAGAGAGACGAGTACGGCGATGATGCTCGTCGCCGAGAAAATTACACATCATCGGTCTCTCGGTGCACGTGTCCCTGAAACTGTTCAGGTGCAACGATCTACGTTCTCTTTTGGTTCGCAGTTGCCCCGCATGGGACGATAAACGAATAGCGAACGAACAACGGAGACGGCGATGCCCGTATCGAAGTGGAGCTTCTCCCGCGCATGCGCGAGGCTCGCAGCTAAATCGAGAATGGATGTTCCGACGCGTGGCGTGAGCGTGTGGCGAGCGCGCCGATTGGACGACGCGTACTACGCGACTCGTCGTAGCTTAAATGCTCTCCGAACGCTCTTTTTCTACTCCCCTTTCTCCCGTTTTCCCCCGTCGGCCTTCCTTCCACACTCCCGCTCGCGAACTTCTTTGCATTCGCTTCCCCCTCCCCGACCCCGTGGATGCGAACTCCGCGTGCCGGAGCCTCGCGTGGCCGTCGACTCATCGACGGAAAGCGAGCGAGTTCCCCGACGAGGCTTTCCCAACTTCGACGCGACGACGCTCTCGGGTTTGCATCGTCATCGCTCTCTGCGTCGCGGCTCGAGCGAAGTATACGTGGGCTCGATTTTCGACCGCGCGATCGCGACGAGAAATCCTCGCCGTCCGTGAGATTCGTCGGCGAGTCCCGTCGCCTCGCGAGGGACCGGTTTCCTTCGATGGCGCCGACGCGTGTGCGCACGGCGAATGAGAACGAGACGGAGAGAAGCGAGTCGCTGACAATTTAGCAGAAGTCGACTCGCCGAAAGGGGCAAACTCCGTGCGGTTCACCGAGGCAACGAGAACGATATGAATTTACTTCTTTTTTTTCGTTTGAAAACAAGTGGCTCGAGTACGAATTCGAGGGTTTCTTCGCCTCTCGAAGTAGCACGCTGCGCAGGCAGGACTGCGCATGCGCGGCCTTGCGAAGTCCGTCAGAACTCGCGGACGAACAGAGACCGTTGGGGAAACAGGGGGGGGGGGGGGGGGGGGGGGGGGGGCTCTGATTACGAACTCGCTCGCCAACGGCTCGCTAACGTACCACACGCTCGAGAGCCGAGCAGCTCGACGAGCCTGCCGTAAACGAGCCTGAGGGTAACTGGAAAGCCTGCGTATTATTGACCGGTCGGCTGAACGCCCGTGCGTTGTTCGCGTGTTTCGACTCGTATAAACAGCAGCTTCGTGCTACTGTACGATGCACTGAGAGATTTGAAGAAAAAAATGTTTAACAGCCTCCACTGTATTTCCCTGATGTAATGTCTGTATTTTCTGCTGGACTGGTCTCTAATGAATTCTTTAATATTTGTATGCACTGAAAAAAAATTCATATTAAGTTTCCGTACAGTATATTAAAAAGTTCGGAAATACTTTGCGTTAACTTTACTATAAAAGTAATTTAAATGCCATAATAGATTTTAACTTTGCTGCAAAAGTTCATTGATCGTTCATTGTGATTCAGTGTACCAGTTTTTCGCATAAAAATTTTCAGTTCGGTGCATTGAAGTAAAAAATAAATTCCTCGGGTATAACGTTTAGACGTTTCCTCAGAAAAAGAAAAGTTTAGATAGCTTTCACTGTATACTTTTCCGAGGTAACGTTTACGTTTTCTGCTGAACTCGTCTGTAATGGATTCTTTAATATTTGTATTTTTCTACCATTCCTCGCGTGTTGACGAGACGTGTAACGATGTCGCCTCGAAAAAAAACGTGTATAGACGATCGTTTTTTTGTTGTTTTTTCTACAGCCATAGATCACGATTCTTTGGAGAACCGACAACTCGCTCGTGTGTAAAGTGCTCTAAATCCAATCATTTATTTTAATTTCACTGTAAAATTCCATAAATTGTTCATCAGAATTATAGATTGAATTTAGTGTTCCAGTTTTTGCATAAAAACTTCTAGTCCGGTGTATTAAATTTACAATTTTCTTGAACAGTAACTTTCTTCTATATCGGTATATAGAAAAATACTGTTAAAAAAATTCCTCGTGTGTTACGTATAGATTTTTCCTCGGGAAAAAAAAAAGTTTAAATAGCTTTCACTGTATACTTTTCCGAGGTAACGTTTACGTTTTCTGCCGAACTCGTCTTTAATGGATTCTTTAATATCTGTATTTTTCTACCATTCCTCGCGTGTTGAAAAGACGTGTAACGATGTCGCCTCGAAAAAAAACGTGTATAGACGATCGTTTTTTTGTTGTTTTTTCTACAGCCATAGATCGCGATTCTTTGGAGAAACGACAACTCGCTCGTGTGTAAAGTGCTTTAAATCCAATCATTTATTTCAATTCCACTGTAGAATTCTATAAATTGCTCATCAGAATTATATAGATTAAATTTAGTGTGCCAGTTTTTGCATAAAAACTTCTAGTCCGGTGTATTAAATTCACAATTTTCTTGGACAGTAACTTTCTTCTATATCGGTATATAGAAAAATACTGTTAAAAAAATGCCTCGTGTGTAACGTATGCATGTTTCCTCAAGAAAAAAAAAAGTTTAAATAGCTTTCACTGTATACTTTTCCGAGGTAACGTTTACGTTTTCTGCTGAACTCGTCTTTAATGGATTCCTTAATATTTGTATTTTTCTACCATTCCTCGCGTGTTGACGAGACGTGTAACGATGTCGCCTCGAAAAAAAACGTGTAATGTAGTGGACAGTTTTTTTGTTGTTTTTTTCCAGCGATATATCACGATTGTTCGGGGAAACGAGAGCTCGCTCGTGTGAAATGGTACACTCGATTGTTTACTCGTGAGAGGGTAATGCAGAGTCGACGGTAATCGATAGCCTACATAGTTTCCGTGGAATAAACGACGCGATAGAATTGTACGCAATGGCTCGTGACGGACCGCTGGCTGTGAAACCGGGCGCTGTGTGTGCGTTCTCCGATAACCGATCGATCCCTTCGGAATATCGTGTGCACGCGACTCTTCGACGCGATCGATTTTCTTTGGTCAGTCGTCGGACCGCTGCTCGTGGCATTGCACAAGGTCGAGAGCGAATATTATGTATGTAGTACGTTGGCTATATCGACGACAAACAGAGGCTCGTGACGCATGGGAAACGATTCTCACGTCACACACAAACACGCCGCCGATGATATCACATTATTGTGGGCAAATTCGATCGTATCTCGAATCAGAATAAGGCTCATTAATTCAATCTGTTTCGTGCGTGAACTCTGTGGTGCGTAAAGATTGTTGTTTTTCTTTTTTTTTTTACAGATAGCTAGTTTTTAAGTTGATAAGTCGTGTTCCAATTCGAGGCGATGTTAAGGAGGCTCTGTCGGTAACGAAAATCTGTAATATTCATTTTTTTTTTAATTCCCCAGGATCTTCAATATATTAAGGCTAAATGTAAATGATTAAATTCTCTATCTACAGTCAAAGACAGACTGATAATTTGATTTTGTGCGCAGAAAAAATTTTATTGGAATTTATTGGAATTGGAATTTATACAAAATTGATTACATTTTTCGTTACCGACCGAGCGCGGGTCGGAGGAGGAAGTTTCTCGTCGCCCCGGGACTCACTAATAACGTTTGGTAGCGCAGCGATTAGAACGATTCCCGAGGCGATACGGCGTATCGGAAACGTCCTGGCTGTTTACCGCGAAGTAGTAAATATGTTTTCACCGCGTATTTTCACCCATCTATCGTCGCAACGACCTTCTTGAAAATCGAAAGGCGAACAACGTAAACAAATAAATTGTTAATTTAGTGTACCGGACTTCAAGTTTTTTCCTATAAAATTGGTACATTAAATTTCATGTGCAATTGTGATGAAAAATTAATATACTTTTTCATTGAAATTAATGTAAGTTATTAATCCTCACTCCATGTAGGCACCATGTAGGACATTCTAAGGATCAACCATGCATTTTTTCAGATTTTTTATTAATAATTTTTTATTTAAAATTATTTAAAATTATTTTTAATTTTAATTAATTTTCTATTAACAATTAAATTGTGGGTGTGGTAGCGCGCCGAAAACGACCCCGGTACATGGAATTAGGGTGCCGAAAACACCTACATGGAGTGAGGGTTAAAACGAATGTACTTTCATAGTAAAATTCAAGTAAACTATGAAAAATTAAAGTTTTCCCAATGTTTTCAATACACTGAAAATAACTTTTTCATCGCAACCGACATGGCACGGAAATATTTTTGAAAGGTTTCAATACATTTTTTTTATGTTGCAAATATTTTAACAATACTAAAAAATATTTGGCAAATGTTTTTTTTTTATATTTCAGCGAAATGTGAAAGATTGCCTCACCAATCCAAATCGCATATACACACCCGCATAAACACGGAACATTAGTAGAAATATTTCGATGAAACACGAAATAAAAATTATTTCCAAATATGTCATCACTAAATTTTTCAAAAATATTTCACATGTGTCGAAAGATAAACTATGTTCCTGAAATATCTGAGAAACATTTCATAGGAATATCTTGACAGAATATTTCGAAATATTATTTTCATGCATTTTACAAATATTTCGTAGAACTTGAAAAAAATTGAAAATATTTCTAAGATGGTTTCCAAATATTTCCTGCTATGTGGCAATTACACGTGAAATTTAATATACAAGTTTTTGCATAAAAACTTCTAATCCGGTGCATTAAATTTCATACCATTTTTTTAACGTTACTGAACACATTATCGAACAATTGCTATCAGTTTAAGTCCCGATATCCCAAGATAGCGCGGTATAACGAGAGAGTGTTAGATTTCGAGGTATCTCGATTAACCGACCTTGGTGCAGCTGTAATTTATGTAGACTCCTCTGAGATCATCCTCGGTCGATAGTTCCGTGTTCGGACTGTTCGGAGGGCTCTTCGGACTGAAACGAAAAAGATTTTTTTTTTTTTTGGTTCTAAGTCAACAACCTCACATTGCTCCCTATATTAAAGACGCCCCCACGAATAGCCTGCCCACGAAACGACTGCGGTGCAACGAAGCCCCCGGCCTTTTCATAAACAGAACCACCGCATAGAAACGTTATCTCTTCGCCATATGGAGCATCGCCCACTGACTCACTCCCATGCTCGAGAAGCGGCACGACAGGGCTATTCAACATCGCCGTCTCGACGCGCTACTTGAAATATTGTCCCGGATTCCCGAGCAAGAATGTTATTACTCACGAGTCCTAAATAGTACACCGAACTGGTCCGAAGCTGTCCGAGGACAATGAATTTATTGATTCGAGCGCTCGCGAGCTCTTCGGATAAAATGAAAGTCCACTTTGTGGATTTAATAACGTTAATTATAGATCCGTTTATATTCTCGGAAAAAATCGGAATCATTTTATATGTAAATTCATATGCAGTGCTCGCGAGCGCTAAATAGTAGGGGAGAGCGTGGCAAAATGGAACAGTGGGGTAAAACGGGATAATAGGAAAAATCGCAATTTTCCAATAACTTTTGCATGGTGACGGTGATGATAAGTGGGGCAAAATGGGCTTGAAAATCCGGATGTATTGTTGGGACAAAATGGGGGCATCGAAAATTGTGAGAAAATTGAATTTTGCCCAGGCTATACCGTTTTGCCCCACTGTCCCATTTTGCCCAGCTCTCCCCTACACCGAACCGGTCCGAACGCAGTAAATTTATTGTTTCGAGGTCTAGAATTTAATAACGTTAATTATAGATAAATTTATATTCACGGCAAACTCGAAATTATTTAATTTGCCGGGTTTGTTTCAATTGCCTCGGAAGTGACAGGTGATTTTACACACGGGTACTAAATAGTACAGCAAATTTGTCCGAAGCGGTCCGGAGACAGTAAATTTATTGTTTCGAGCTCTCGTAAGCTCTTCGGATAAAAACAGAGGCCCACTTTGTGAATTTATTAACGTTTATTACGTATTTATTAATAAATCGAATTATATTCTCGGCATATTTATTATAAATCGAATTATATTCTCGGCAAAATACGAATACTTTTATATGCAGGGCTCTTGAAAATCCGTCCATGCGATTTCAAAGATAAACAGTCGTTGCCTCACCAGCTTTGAATAACAGTTTGCTTGTAATAAAAATGAAATAAACATAAAAAATATGTCTGCATCGCCCCGGTCGGCTGTAAATTACGCGACCATCGATTTTACTCGCGAGCACACAGTACACCGAACTGATCCGAAGCGGTCCGAAGACAGTGAATTTATTCTTTCGAACCCTCGTAAGCTCTTCGGATAAAACCGAGGCCCACATTGGGAATTTATTAACTTCAATATTTATTAAAAATTAACATTATATCATTGAATTTTCGAAAAACTCGGAATAATTTTATATACAGGGCTCGTTAAAATCCGTAACTGCGATTTCATAGACAAACATTGCTGGGCTCTCTCGTGGAAAAAACTAATTAACTAACTGGCAACTAACAATTTTGCTGGCCACAAAAAAATTAGGGATGTGCGAATAATTAAAACCTTGAACAATTCAAAAAATTATTATTATTCTTTAATAATTTGCATGTTTACGAATAATTCGAACATCAAAGTGTAATACCATATGCGATCAGAGCTGGGCGAAACACTCGAAAATACTCAAAATAAAAAATACAAAATACTATCTGTACTTAAAATACAAAAAGTATTTTGTATTCCGTATTTTGAGTATTTTCGAGTATTTTTCCCACCTCTGGAATTATTCAGAATATTTGGATAATTCGGATTATTCACGAATTATTCAAGACTATTCTTATTATCCAAATTTTCGAATATTCAATCAGAATTTTGAATTCAATATCAATATACAATTAAATTCAATTCAAGTGCTATTCGCACATCCCTAAAAAAAATGTCTTCGTCGCCTCGGTCGCCTATAAATTAACGCTTGCTATAAATTAACTTGACCGATAATTCGATTTGCAGGGCTCGTTAAAATTCGTACCTGCGATTTCATAAATAAACATTGCCGGGCTCTCGCAGACAAAACGACTGCGAATAACAATTTTGCTCGCGATAAAATAAATGTAAAAAAAATGCTTCCATCGCCTCGGTCGGCTGTAAATTAACCGAACAGAGGGTCAGATGTCCCGCGTCAACGTGGCTCGCGAAATTCTTCGTACCCGAGGAAGCGAACGTCGATTTTTCTACCTGAAATAAAATGCCCGGGTGTATTTTCGTAAGCTGTTAAATAACTCACCTGTCCCTCGGCGTGTCTCGCCGCGACGAGGCGAGGGAATGTCTGGCCGACGACTGTGTCGAATCCCTCTGGGCTTCCCTCAGAAGCCTCAGGTACTCTTCGCCGCCGCTGCTGAACGGCAACGGGGTGACCCTGTCCGACGGAGCGGGATTCACCTCGACCCAGGACTCTGCACCTCGAAGAAATAATCAAACAAGGAACTCGTTTAAAATAATTGTTTTGCACAAAGCGGCGCTAATTCGAGATTCTTTTATTTCTATTTTTTTTGTTGTGATTAACGCTCGGACATGGAGCGGAGAGCACTTCGGCCTTGCCCGAGTCAGCCTAACGAGCTGGCCAGTGTTTCGAGCCGTACCATGCTTCGCCGAGCGCGAAACTCTATTGTCTTGAGTCAACGGCTTCGGGTCGGGCTTTAATGCACCGCTCCCACGAAATTTTGCAAATTGCAACGACGACGCTACTCGCGGGTACTCGGACTGCGCATGGATGAGCCGTACATTATCGTAACACGTTATTCTTTCGAACACTATGTAATAAAATGTAATAAAATGTAATAAAATATAATAAAATATAGTAAAATATAATAAAATGTAATGAAATATAATAAAATATAATAAAATATAATAAAATATAATAAAATATAATAAAATATAATAAAATATAATAAAATATAATAAAATATAATAAAATATAATAAAATATAATAAAATATAATAAAATATAATAAAATATAATAAAATATAATAAAATATAATAAAATATAATAAAATATAATAAAATATAATAAAATATAATATTGTAAATAACCATGATTCGTAGAGCACGAAACTCTTGTTTTAAATGAACTGATTGTTGGAACTGTTGAATGTAAGTTACTATTATATAATACGGACGTATATAGTCGCCATTTTAATTTTTTAATAACTTGAATCCTTTTTTATAATAATTATCATTATCTTTAATTACCTACAATATTTCAAAAAAAATAAATGTTAAAACCCGTACAAAACCAATTTTGTTTGCGTATTCATTGATTTTTTCTATGTTACAAGTTTTCGACTTTCCCCTATTTTCAAATGTCCAATTGAATAGACTTTTTGAACGGAATGCTATGGGACTATTTTTTTCCTAATAGCCTGATGTGTCCCCTGTAAAATGACGGTTCAGCTTTGAAAATCGGACCATGAAAAAAAAAAAAAAAACACAATTTTTTCGATTTTTTGCTGACTTTCACCCCCTAAACTTTAATAAAATCAAATTTGTCGCATACCATTCTCTTCCTTCTATGAAAAACGAATAGATTCATGTATGGCAAAACCCATTCGAAAAAATGATACATGAGTTCTAGGATTGAAAATGTTCATTTATTAAAGGTGTTTTAGGCGTTGTTTTTTATGCTTTATTTTCAGATAGCTGTTATCGTCTAATCCGCCAGAAATGTATCGTATCGACAGAGCTGCGTCCTGCTGCGAGCCACACTGGACCAGTAAAGCTTGGACACGATATGAAAAAAAAAATCAAAAGTTCCGAAGCATCTCTAACAAATCCCGCTCGAAGCTTTCGTAATCGCAGATCGGGCAGAGTGCCGTGGACTCGAACTACAAGTTCGATAACCCGAGCTAACGCACGGCAGGGCTATGAAACAATCCCTCTGCCGCGCGGAAAACCGAGCGAGCGGGGGTTTAACGACCGGGCAAGGTACACGAGAGCGAAGTCATCAATGTGAATTCTCGGCAAAGTCCCCCTCCTCGCTCGCCGCCCGAGTTACGCCGAGTGAACAACCAGCATCAATAGTAGCAGTAATAGCGCTGACAGTTTGTATAATTGAACTTGCGCTATTCAGCCTATGCGGCCAACTTTACTCTATGAATAGGAGAGCTCAGACGCTGCCGTAACGAAGCGTCACAGTAATCGCGTTTTCCCGTGCACTCCTCAATTCATCCGTTTCCGTTGCTGGCTGCACTAGAGATGAAACCCAAATACATGCATTCGAGACGTATCACACATGCTCTTCGCCTCACTTTCCTGTATTCCTTAATTCGTATCTTGTTTATCGCTGGCTGCGTTCAAGATGCGTGCCAGAGAAAAAAGACACGAAAAAATCTTCTGTAACGTCACTTGCGGGTTGAAGATCTCACTTCTCCACCGGAAGTGATGTCTGCAGAAAAATTTGGCCAAATTACGTTGCGACATCACTTCCGGTTTTAAAATCTTATTTTTCGACCGGAAGTGACGTTTTTTCGGTACGAAGTCACTTCCGGTAAAAAAAATAGTTTTTCAAACCGGAAGTGACGTGTTCGTGTAAAAAAAAAAATAATTCTCCTACCGGAAGTGACGTATTTCCAGTATGACGTCACATCCGGTCGAACAATGAGATTTTCAAATCGGAAGTGAAGCAACGACGAACACTTTTGAACATTTTTTGCATGTCGTCAGGTCGGATTTAAGAGTGAGATTTACAAAACCGGAAGTGACGTTACATAGAAATTGTTAAATTTTTCTTCGTACCGTTTCTCGAATGCAGCCGGTGAAATAAACGTGTGAATTGAGAAACACGGGAAAGTGGGTGAAAGAACGTGTGCGATACGTCCCAAATGCATTTTGAAGTGATATCGAATGTAGCCAGCAATAGAGGCGGCTGCATCGAGAAACACGCGCTACGTAGGAGTCGATAAACGCATGGTGTAGAGTTTGAACGCGCGGAGGTGTCGCCCTCTTTTGTTCGACTCTCTTGTTTTTCCCCGCTCCCCCGAACACGTGCTTCTCGGCTTGCGACATGTAAATAAAAATGCCAGAGATGTGAACGAGGTCGAAAATAAAAATGTGCGTCGGTGCGAGATGCGGAGAGTGGAGGGCTGCGTTAACGATGAATCTGGAAGCGGACGGCGTATGGAGACGAGCCCGGATTACGAGTATTCCAGGGACCGCGTGCGGATAAACATCCGGGAATTGAGGGGTCTGGTCGAGGCTAACGGAGAACGCATTCGTTCGCTCGACGCGAACGGGCATTCGGACCTCGAAACTCGTCGCCCTGCGGCCCGGAATTTCGGGAAGGGGAAGCGGCGAATCCGCGCCGAAATGTCGACCAACGAATAAACTCGAGTAATTCCACGAAAATCCGAGATCATTTTCACCGCTGCCAGAATACGCGCACGACGGATGCCGCACAAGCGACCGAAGTGAATCGTAACACGGAAATGCGGTCGCGGAAATTGTTCGCTCGAAATTCGACGCGACGAATTTCTCCCACCTCAATAATCATTTTTACATTTATATAATAATTTTTATTTTTATAATAATAATAATTTTTATTTTATATAATCATTATTATTATTATTATTTGAATAATAATGATAGTCACTGTTAATTATTATTTAATGAGCTCTCGTAACACCGAAGCGAAAGCCGGTTCAGCAAGAACGTGGACTCAACGACGAGTGAAGCGGTTCGCGCGTTGCGTCACGGAACTGAGAGATTGCCACGCAAGCCTACGGTTACGTTTCCATTATGAAGGGGAAAGAATTGTAACACCTGCGGAGGTTTAACTCCCGCGGCTATAGCTCTCGATGAAAGGAAGAAAGAAAAAAAATCTGGACGCAAAGGTTAACAAAAAATGTCGGTCTGGGAAGCGGACTCCGGCTCGACAAAAGAACGAGCGTCAGCGCCGATGGGCGAAGATACGATGGGGAGACAAGAGAAATATAACCCGGAAACGAGAACGAGTCGCGGAAGTTTCTACTCGAGAGGGTCGGAAAGGCACGAAAAGAGCGCAACTGTCGTCTCATTGCTCGACGTGCCCGACGAGATTATCCCGGGCGCATGCGCGCGATCGGAATACACAGTTTGAACGAGCGGTCGACGTGCTCTCTCTCGGTCCTTCGACTCGCCTAAAAATAGACGCGTAAATGACCCCGTCTCTCGGTCCTCCGGGCCGCCCGTGCAATTACCAACATCGGACTCGACTCTACCGCCCGGCTTGCAACGTGTTGAATTCGAGCGATCGATAAACCCTAGCCAGCCAAGGCCACAGAGTTGTTTATCTTTTTTTCCCGCAACCCAGGAGCGAAACGCAGGATGACCGTCAGCGCTCGGCTCGAAACTTTGCATCGAGGTAAATGCTCGGACGGTCGAGAGCGTCCTCAGGTTCCAACGGTTATTAATTGGTCGGGAACAAATTTTATGTGAAAATAACTAAAAGGCAACCCGATGGTTTCTAGTTTGCAAGACATAGCGATAAATTACAGAACGGTGCATATTTTTTAAACACGGAAGAAAATAGCAAGATTGCAAATGTACCAGTTTTCGGAACATCTGCGAACTCAGCATACGACTTTAAAAAATAGAATTTTTATTTCCGGGATTCTTAAAGGGTTTTGGATGTAATTGTTTGTTGTGACAAATAATTCGTTCGTAGTAGGCGAAAAAAAGTTATAGGACTTTGAAAAAAAACCATCTGAACATTTTGAAAATTTTTTAATCTGGTGGTTGACTTCTATGGAGAATCGTTTGTAGTTGATTGTGGAAGGTATTTTGGTTTGCAGTAACGAGGAAAAAACTTTGGCGCATTTTAAATTACGTTTCGTTTCAAGTTGTCTTTTTGTACATTTGTTACATTTGCTACAATCGCGTTCCTAAGTTCGGACACTGTATGTCCCAGTGTTTCGGACAATCACAGATTTCGAGAATTCTGATGCAGGAACTCGGGTAATTCGTATTGACTAAGAGAATTTCTTTGCCATTTATCGATAAAATCAATGAAATTTTTTTAGTTCCGTGAAACAATACTGAAGATAAGCTACGTAGAAAGCTGACTGACCCAATTCTTCGAACTGTCCGATTATCGAATAGCGTATACATTAACGTTCGTACCGATTTCCGGACACTGCGTCAGCTGTCTTTCAAGAATATACAACAGAAAATAATTTACGCTTAAGCCTCATATAACTTTTTTCTGTGCAACAGCTAATGTTTGCAGATGCGACTAAAAGTTTCAAATCGGATTTCTAATACTTAAATTCGGAAAGAATAAAATCTGCATACGAGTGTCCGATGACTGGGACGTTTCCAAGCATTTGTACTTAGAATTACTGTAGAATAATAATAGAAATAAAACAATAAATAAAAAGAAAAAAAATTCATCGTCGTTCTCTCGTGAACAACGAACCGTGAGATATTCCATCGTAAAAAAAACAATTCGCTAGAGAACACGATAATGAGTCGTCGAGCGAAACGGAAGATAATAACAATACGAGCCAATCGAGTTTACGAGAGCAGCGCGAGGCTTCCGTGCAGTTCGTCGCGTAGTCCGCGAGAGGTCGGGGGCGTAGCGGAGAGGGGGAAGGACCGAGATCCTTCGACGACACAAATTTTCGAATGTACCTTCACACCGGATTTGTGAACGGACTTTGAGAAAGCAAAATACCGATGTACCGAGAGTCGGACCGAGCGGTGAGTCATGCCTGGGATTATTTCTCTGGTCGTGATCGATATCGTCGCGCGTGTATCGTTTAAAGGAGGGGTAACAAGGAACATCGATGCATACGTGACGCCTTCCGCGTCGAACCGAGACGCTCCCGACGTCGGTCACGTAGAGTCCTTCGTCGGAGCAGCGAACGGGCGCGTAGGAAGCGCGTCCATCCTCGTTCGGCTGCTCGCACACAAAACTACGTACGGAACACAGACGGGCCGCGCCGTATCGACGCACAGCCGTGATTGGCTGATGCTCGCGTGTCGGGGGCCGATCTTATCCGATCGACTCGTCTGTGTGACGGAAAACGGCGAACGTTGTTCGATGTGCGAGCACCTCGTTCCATCTTCGTTGTCGGAGAACCGCTCCGTGACATGGTCGAGAGAAACGGGCTACACCGTTACGTCTCTTTGCCTGGGAGGCGTCGACTACTCGAGTTTATGCAATCGAGTTAAGTTCTCGAGTTACAGAACGGATCTTTGCTCCACCGGAGCCCGCAACGACTCTTACATTGTAAAGCAAGATTGCCTCTGTCAATCGACATTGTTTTCGTTTAGCAACGGATTCGGATCCGTCGGCTCCCCCCACCACTCGATGCGCAGCCAATGGGTGGCGCGCGTTCGGGGGGTCACAAACTGCGACCTTGGTCCGCCTTGTTTATCCCTATGATTTTACGCGCTTAAAGTGAGAGAACTGCGTAGAAGTGTAATAAACTAAGCCTTTTTCTTTGGCGATTGTGAATAGTGTTCACTTCGGATAAGTTTCAGAGAAATGAGAGAGGATTGTAAACACTTCTCGATGGTATAAAAATTTGAAAAAAATCAAGCGTCTTAAAGATGCCGAAAATATTAATTTAGCATAATAACGATTCAAAATTTTTATCAACAAATTGATGAAATATAACATCGTTCAACAAATTTCCCGGAAACATAACTTTTTTCCTAATGAAAATTGTTCGTTCATTTTTCTGAAGACGCATGCATTTTTTCAGATCTATAAATTCACTTTGAATTTTGTGACTTTCTACCGTTTTTGTTACCGCGGTCGGTAACGAAAACCTTAACCCTCACTCCATGTAGGGGGGATCGTTTTTGTCCGGGCCGAAAAACCCGCAAAGCCTTTTTTCCGCGCATCGCTTGATATTTGATAAGATATTTTTTGATTAAATAACAATATCCGAAAAATTCCTGTTCGCACTCCAAAAGAACGTTCTAAGGATCAACCATGAATTTTTTCAGATTTTTCTATTAACAATTGTGGGTGTGCTAGCGCGCCGCCGAAAACGACCGCGGTACATGGAATTAGGGTGCCGAAAACACCTACATGGAGCGAGGGTTAATCAACTTCTTTCATCGGTGCTGGCACGTACGGTCAAACGAAAAGTTTCGTCGAAAACGATTACCATGCCAGCTTTCGATGAAACTTTTCATTTGTTCAGATTTGACGGCGCCGGTGACAAACAGCTGATCACAGTTTTTACTCCCGACTGCCCGCTAGGGCAAAAAACTGTACAGTAGAACCCCGATTGTCCGCTTTCCGCCCGGTTCTACTGTAGTTATGCGTTTCACTGCGATCCCGGAAACGAAATGACTGCGTGCATCCGGCTCGAATTTGCTTTTTCCTAAAAAAAATCAGCACCCTCGAAAAAAGTTCATTACAGTTTTCATTACCGACCGCGATATTTCACTTGTATAGTTAAAAAGGAACGGGGAGCTTTGGAACGGCGAACGTTTGAGCGAAGAAAAAAAAATGAAACAGCTGTCTCCGGACTTAAAATACAAAAGTTTAATGCCAAAAGTTTCTTCGAAAAAGATCACCATGCCAGCTTTCGATGAAACTTTTCATTTGTTCGGATTTGACGGCGCCAGTGACAAACAGCTGATCACAGTTTTTACTCCCGACTGCCCGCTAGGGCAAAAAACTGTACAGTAGAACGCCGATTGTCCGCTTTCCGCCCGGTTCTACTGTAGTTACGCGTTTCACTGCGATCCCGGATACGAAATGACTGCGTGCATCCGGCTCGAATTTGCTTTTTCCTCCAAAAAATCAGCACCCTTGAAAAAAGTTCATTACAGTTTTCATTACCGACCGCGATATTTCACTTCCACTTAAAAAGGAACGGGGAGCTTTGGAACGGCGAACGTTTGAGCGAAGAAAAGGGCGAAGAAAAAAAAAATGGAACAGCCGTCTCCGGACTTAAAATACAAAAGTTTAATGCCAAAAGTTTCTTCGAAAACGATTACCATGCCAGCTTTCGATGAAACTTTTCATTTGTTCGGACTTGACGGCGCCGGTGACAAACAGCTGATCACAGCTTTTACTCCCGACTGCCCGCTAGGGCAAAAACCTGTACAGTAGAACGCCGATTGTCCGCTTTCCGCCCGGTTCTACTGTAGTTACGCGTTTCACTGCGATCCGCCCGCTCGGCGATTTTCCGCAAGAGCCAGTAAACGTTGAAACGGCAAAAAAATCTCTTAACAGATTTTGGTATACCAAAACTTAAGCTTTCCATGCCCAATGAGAAGCCCGGAATGGTTATTTATTTATAGTCGTACCGTTTTTCCGCGTTTTTTTTTGGGTTTGTCAGTATTATATATTATTGTATATTCAAATTGTCTACGCCTCTCATTTTCGATTCACAACTTTAACTATTGCGAAAGAGAATCTTGTCGGACAAGGAACCGAGTACGTGCGCTTTCGTCTACGCTTCTCCTCGGCTTACTCTAGTCGTCCGTTTACCGGCGAATTTTCTTTCCTCTCCTAGAAATTTTCTTGTGCCGACGCACTGTCAGGCGCCAAAACTCCTATAGGTGCCAAAACGCATAGAGAAATACCTTTCTCTGACACTGTATGGGTTAATTTACACAGAGTAAAGGAAGATAATCCGCCAATAAAATAAAAAAATAAAAAATAACGTTGTCATCCTTTCGCAACAAATTTCGAATAAAAACAATTTTTTTTCAAATTTGCTATGTACCGTTTGACTCCTACCAAATTTCGAATAAAAACAATTTTTTTTCAAATTTGCTATGTACCGTTCGACTCCTACCCGATCCGAAGTCGCCCGCGCGAACGTTTCATCCCCTTCGAGTCTTTGTTCTTCGAGCGGAAACAAAAAAATCGTCGTTCAATCGATTCCGGCTCTGGACCTATCAGAGCAAATCCCGGCAAGGAAATGTCCCGACTCCGGTCACGTAGGCCCGTCTATAAATAAGCATTCTCGTTAGACGCAAGCCCATCGCCGAGTGCGCCAGAACAAGTGCAGCGAGCGATACGCGAAGAAAGAGATAAACAGACCGCGCTCGGCGCTTTGTCCGCGCGGGATTCTCTTTCGCCGCCCGGCCGAATAAAAAATACAAGCGAATGAAGAGTGCGACGAGTAGAAGTACGCGACCAACGATTCCCCTCGGTGCTATCTCGTCACCCTCGTCACGCCGGTCCAAGTGAACACAAAACTTTATGCCTCTCTCCGTCGAGGCAAGAATAATTTCAAGAGAGAAAAAAAACTCGCCGGCAAGGACGTCTCCGCAGCTGCCCGAAGGGACGCCTCGAGTAAACCGAGGAGAAGGGGAGACGGAAGCGCACGTACTCGGCGCTTTGTCCGACGAGATTCTCTTTCGTAATAATTAATGATATAAACAGAGAGCTCTCGGTGCTTTGTCCGCCCGAGATTCTCTTTCGCGCACCGACCGACTCAAGGTAGCTGCGTCGGTACGCCGAAGTCATAGACGAATACGTCGCAGTTCATTTCATAAACGGAATAAAACATTTCATACCGACGAAAAATGTTTCGTCAAAAATTCCAAGGCTCCTTTCGTGTCCATTTTTTGCGATTTTCAACGTCCTCAAACGGCACGATGAAACGCCTTAAAACCCTATCTCGTGTATTTTTTCTCGTAGAACACGATGGGCACCCCGGATTTTTCCTAGCTCCATTGGGAGCCGAGATATCGACATTCGAAAATCACGAAAATCGACATTTTCTCAAAGGTGGATTCAAAAAGTGAAAAATCGTTCGATGTATTTTTTTTTATTTCAAGGCTATATTCGATGTGTTTTTTCCCACCGATCACGAATATAACAATTATTTTACTCCCGACCCAATATTTTCCATTTAAATCCCAAAATCAGGAGATCTGTTGAACAATTTTATTTTTTATTAATTTTTTAATAACATTTTGGAATTATTATTATGCAATATTGATATTTTCAGCACCTTCGATACGCTTGATTTTTTTCAGACTTTTGTACCATTAGGAAGTGTTCGAATTCTCACTGAATCACACTTTTGACTGGGAATGTACGTATGAAGCAGCTTTTTAAGGATGTTGGGCCGAAATCGCGGTAGGGGAAGGGGAGAGGAGCTCCGCTGACCGTTCTAGTTCTAGTCCAGTGTGCGAGCGAAAAACGCAGACGAAGCGAGCGACTGGACGGAGACGGGGCCTATTGTTTATCGAATTTATCTCGGAAACGAAACGGTGAATCTTCTTGAAATCTGGACACAATTTTACTGATAATATGCCCTTCATCGTGGTAGTTTTTTAATTAAAATCTAACAGAAATCGGCGGAGAAAATCGCTATGTTCAGTCGTTACCGATCGATTTCCGAAAGGTTTACACGGTACCTTATGTAGCTTCGTGCACGCATTACTGAAGAAACCGCACGGTCAAAAAATCTTTGAAAATTGCAAACGATTCGGTGGATCGTTCCCTACAAAGTAGCAAAGTTTTATAACGTTCGAACAGAAACGCGTTTTGGCCCAAACATCCTCAAGAAGAAACGAATAAAAAAAGTGCAGTGAGAAATAATCGACGGACGATTCCCCTCGGTGCTGTATCGTCAACCTCGTAACCCCGGTTCAAATCAACACAACACTTTCCGTAGAGACAATAACTTCTAGGTGCGAAGATAAAATTCGCTGGCGAGAAATTTTCTACAGCCGCCCCGAGGGACGACTCGAGTAAACGGAGGAGAAGCGGAGAAGCGCACGAAGGATCGGCACGTGCCCGGTCTCTTGTGTTTTCCGTTTCTTCCTCCCCTCATTTCTCATTCCGGGTATATCGAAAGTTCATGGCGGGGGCTTCGTCGTCCATCGAGAGAGCCCGATGACTTTCACGAGGACAGGAAATTGCTTATCTTCTGTTTACGATTTTTTTTTTTACATCTACCGACTCGTGTTATCCATATTTTTGCCGCGGACACTTTTTCTCTTTTATTGTGGTCGCGTTACCGTTTCTCATTTTTTTAATATCGATGATAACTGTGTGTGTGTGTGTGGGAGAGCTGTGTGTGAAAAGCTGTGTAATCACACTCCTACATTTAAGCTTGTATATGTATACATATATATTTATACATATATATGGAATGATAACAGGCGACCTTGTTTCTTTTTAGTGTCTTCCGACTGCACTCTCAATACCGTGGTTGCTCAGTTGGAAGCTGCAATTTCGTGTGACTATCGGCTTTTTTTCTTAACACTTGGCGACTCGGGTTATCCGTAATTTCCTTGCGAACACTGTTTCTCTTTCACTGTGGTCGCGTCAACATTTTTTTTTATTTCGATGATAAGCGAGCGTGCAGGAGAGCTCGTGTGTAAAATGCAGTGCAATCGCACTCTTGCATGCAGAAGTGTATGTGTGTGGAATGATATCAGGCGTCCTTGTTCTTTTTAGTGTTTTACAACTGCACTCTCAATACCATAGTTACTCAGTTGGAAAATGCAATTTCATCCGGCTCTCGGCTTTTTTTTTACATTTAGCCACTTGCGTTATCCATATTTTTTTTTGCTAACACGTTTTCTTTTTCATTATAATCGCGATAACATTTTTTTTCATTATATGGATTAACATTTTTTTATAGATGTATTAACATTTTTTTTATATCGATGATATGATTGTGCGGGTGAGAGCTGTGTAATCGCACGCTTACATGTGAGTTTATCTATACATATATATATTAGGGTGGTCCCTAAATTGAAATTTTTTAAATTTTCTTGGGGCCCCAAGTATTATCGTGAGGTATAAAATAAAAATGCGATGTGCGAATAGTCCCCGAAATGAATGCACTTTCAGAGGTCGCTATCGGCTATTTAAAAAAATGCAAAACTTCGGAACATCTAAATTTAGAGCCAAAACGAAGTATTCGACATTTCCTTGGAGCCACTCCCCATTTCCAAAGTATAACGAATAACAAAAAAACGCTGCAAAATCCCTATGAAGTCAAAGCCTTTTCAGAGGTCCCTACCGAGAAATAAAAAAAAAAACAAAGTTTTCGACAAATATACCAAATTGACACAAAACCTTGTAGAAGGTGAAAATCCAACGCGGAAAAATAACCGAATATTTCATTTCGAGAGTTAGATATGTTTGTTGTAACAAAGTTAAATAAAAGAAAATTTCAAATTTCACTTCGAATATTTCATTTCGACTTTAAATTTAGATTTTCCGAAGTTTTTAATTTTTTAAATAGCCGGTAGCGATCTCTAAAAATGCATTGATTTCGGAGATTAATTTTGGACCTCGTGATGATACGGGGCGGCCTCCAGAAAATTCAAAAAATTTCAATCTAAGGACAACCCTAATATATATATATATATATATATGAAATGATAACAGGCATCCTTGTTTCCTTTTAGTGTTTTCCCTCTTACGCTATGGACACCTTGGTTACTCAGTCGGTAATTGCAATTTCGTTTGGCTCTCGCCTTGTGTCTTTTTTTACAGTTTCAATTACATAATTGCGCTGACGGTTGCGAAACATGGGTCTATCGTCTCGTCGCACGATGTCTCGTCGACGAAGAAGAAGAAAAAAAATCGTTCTCGTACGATCATCCGTTCGGTCGATTTTGCTTGTCACGTTTGCAGCGCGTTTTGCGGTGAGCACAAGCGGCTCTCTGTTGACGAATGTAATACGGCAACACGTGCCGCACGACGCTCGGCTCAGCGGACTTTATCTATAGAGTCCGCAACTACCTGATGCGCGCGTGAGCTACCTCGGTCCGCCTGAACCTTGCGATGCCGTTTGATTTACGATCAGCGATCTTTAAGGTGGGCGCACTTCTCGCTTCTTGCTTTGCCGTAAAAATTATTTCCGACCCGCCAGGTGTTAAAGTCATCCTTTTCGCCGTAGAGCCGAACGGGGACGCCCTTTTTCAATCCCAAATACGGTAAAAGCGAAATTCTTATGTTCAAAGTTAATTCCAGGAAGTTGTGAATTAGCTACGTTCAGCGAAACGAATCAAAGTAAATTCAACGAATCAAAGCGAGTTGGCGATTATAGTGTTTTTTGTAGGGACCTAAAATCACTTCTGACTCCGTCGTAAAAATAATCTTCGAGGTTACGAGCCGTCAGACGTTAAAGCGGAAAAATCATTCTCGCTGCGAAGCTGAATCGACGCCACTTTTCAATTCCAAATACGGGAAAGCGAGATACTTTTTTCTCCAAAGTTAGTTCCAGAAAGACGCAAATCAGCTACGTTCAGCGAAACAAATTAACGCTACGTTTAGCAAGCAAATTCAACGAATCAAAAAGGATTTGAAATGATCGTCTGTTTTTTCTTCGTTCGCGATCTTACGCAAGTTCCGTAACGACGTATCATCGACGTAACGTGAACGATCGATTTTCCGCGACACGCCAGTCCCGCCAACCGGTCGTAAAAAAAAAACCAGAAAAAAGACACAGGTGTCACCCGAAGAAGCTCGTAAAATTCTCTCAAGACAAAGAAACGCGCAAGGTCACGTGATCGCCGTAGAACGCACAGAACTCCGTCCGGTCCTTTGGACGGTCGCTTCCCAAAGATGAAGCGAAAGTCGCGTGACGGGGCCACGAGCGTCGGATAGATAATTGCAATTTTTAAATGAACTTTATTCGACGGTGCTAATTTTTTTGAGAAAAAGATGAATTCGGGCCGCACGCGAAACGATTGCGTGCATCGAGCTCGAACTTGCCTTCTCCTCAAAAAAATTAGCGACCTTGAAAGAAGTTCATTACAGTTTTCATTACCGACCGCGATGTTTCGCTTTCCTTTAAGAAGGAACGGGAAGCTTGGGAGTCCGAGCGGTTGAGCGAAGAAAAGCGCGAAGAAAAAAAAAATAAAGCAGCTGTCTTCGGACTCGAAATACAGGAGTGATTCACGAAACGCTATTGAAAAACAGTGAATCCGCGAGCCGAGGTACGAACGCGCGTCTGTCGACGATATTGTGCAATTAATCTCGCGGCCGAGTTTCGGATCGGTGAGAAACTGGAATTGCGACACGATAAAAAAAAAAGGGGGGCTACGTGGGTCGTAAGGTTTGTTTACGTGCCTAAGCGAGCCACGCGAAATGGCCGCTACGTCACTCCGACAGCTGGCCGTGCGCGGCATCGGGCCGCGGCGCAGCGAGCTCGACGTTCGTCCGCCCGAGTCAAAAGTTTTACGATGAATCGAAGCGAGGAGAGAAAAAAAACTTGATCGACTTACCACCGAGCTCGTCCGACGTAAACTTCGCCGTGGACGACATGGCGTTCACTGCCCCTCGGGCACTTCGCGTCCCCCCGTGTAAAAAAAAAAAACAAAAACAAAAACAACCGACGTTCGCTCGAGGACGCGATCGCAGGATCTCGCTCGTACACGAGACGCGAGCGCGGCGTTGAAAAAAAAACACCGTCGACCGCGTTCGCGCGCGTAGTCGTCGACGAAATCACCGAGCGGTTTGCGACGACTTTCGGCGTTTTTTTTCTTGACTTTCGAGCGCAATGTATCCAGCGGGGAGAGCGCCGAACCGAAGAACCGCGATGCACTTGCAACGAATCGTCGCGACAAAATGCTGCCGACCTGCGAGACGTTGCTTTGTTTTGATGAAACGTCAACGCACGCACGTCAGACCGATCCACCAATCGGACCGCACGCGCCGCGACTGTAAATACGACTGCGCCGGTCAAGTTTCGCACCGTCGTCGCTCTCGAGTCAAGAGAGCTTCTGTCTCCTCGACTCGCAGGTCGGCCAACCCACGCTCCGAAATTTTCGTTATCGACGCCAGACAGAAAATTCTCGTTCGATTAACCTACTTTTTTTTTTATCTCGAAGACGGAGCTTGGGTATCGCGTTGGCCGCTCCGGTTCCGATCGAACGACGATGCTCGGGTTGTTCGTTCGCGCGTTTTTTTTTTTTTTTTTTCATTCCAGCACGGGAGGATCCGCGAAGGTTCACCGGCAATGCATTGGCGTAGCAGCGGTATCGAAACTCGTCGGCTGTATCGAAAGGATATTCCGTGTACAGTAGAAACTCGCTTATCCGAGCCAGCCAACTCGACCGAGCCCCGCGCTCACTTTCGACTGGGAATGTACGTGTCGAACATCCTTAACCGAGGTGTAGACTGTAAAAAAAAATGTAAATTTAATGTACCGGACTCAAAGGTTTTTATGCAAAAACTGGTACATTAAATTTAATATACAATTGTGACTGATGATGACTATACTTTATCGTTAAAATTAAAGTAAGTGGTACGAATTAAGGTACTTTTACAGTACAATCAATGTAAATTCTTTGAGATAAAGCATTTCCAATATTTTCAATACACCGAACATTAATTTTTCATCACAATCGTCAATTACATTCAATATACCAGTGTACGCATAAAAACTTCGACTCCGTTACATCGAATTTCATGTGAATTTTTATTATAGTCTACGCTCGGATGAAACGCGCTGAGTAGTCCGTAACAGGCACAGTACTTTGTTGCATGCGCGCTCAAACCTGTTCAACATTGCTGCGTCTTTGTATTGCGAGCTGCGTACGTAAGTTCCGATCCCAGACTCACTGGTTTACGTTCATGTAGCGTTAATATGCATCGACTAAATTATAATTGTAAATTCCTTTAAAAAAAAAATAACTACATTATCTAATAAAAGTAATGTTTATACGAAGCGGTGGGTTATGTTCTTAAATATATATAACGGTAGTACAAGTGTGACAAGAGTATGTTGTCCGTCTATCCGAGATTTTATCCGACGTAAGCTCTCCCCCCATTACCTCGGATAAACGTCTTTCTACTGTAATTACATGTCTCTTATCTCGACGAGTGAACTCTCGGTCTTCGTGCACAGCTGATTGCCGTTTTGTACCCAAACACCTCCCGGCATAAAATACATCGCCGTAAACACGTGTACACGCATTGTCGATTGTCATAAAGTCTTTTCGAATAATTATTCCAGCGTTGTTTGCCGATAAACGCCGCAACAACGATCGTCTCGCCGCCGCGACTCGGACAGCGTTGTCGCATCCGAGGCATCGGGCGAAAGAAACCAAACTCAGCTTTATTTACGCATCGAGAGCGACACGAGAGCCGACGCCTATGAGATCGACGAGTGTTGAAGCCGCGATACGGTGGCAGCACTGAACAGAGCGCGTCTCGCTCCCAGCACCGCTAATTTCTGTTTCGTACGACGCGCATTTTCGTCGTTATTAACTGCGTGAAACGCAGTTTTTTTTCGATACCTGCGAGCGTCCAACTTCGGTGTCGATCGTTAAAGGTACGTGCGCATCGTTTCGCGATACAAAAAAAAAAAAAAAAAAAAAACTATCGGATTCTCTCGGGCGAGACTCGCACCGTTCTAGACGCGTGCGGTGACAGACCCGAAAAAAAAAAAAAGAAGAATTACACAGCCATCGCTGCGAGGCGGCGACCAGGCGATGAATGCAAAAAAAAAAAAAAAAAAAATGGTCGCCCCTCGGACGATCTGTCAATCCGTTTGTCGTCGTTTATCCCGATCACCATGAATCGTTAGACGTCGCCGCAGCCAAATCCCCTAGTATTCATAAATTTAGGCTCCAAATTCCGAGTCGATCGAAGCTCGCGAACGATCCAAGGCACAACGAACAATATTCTTCGTGCGGGCTTCCTGCCATACGTAAGATAACACCGAGCGGGAGAAACACGCTCCGAGGAAACGTCTCTGCCGTTCTTCGCTCCCTCAAGGTGATTCGAGAGGTCCAAGGTCGACATTTTTCGGCTTCCATAACTTTAGCGACGCGCGACGACGCTCGGCCCTGGGACACGGAGTTATTCTATTCTCGTTTGCAGGTTGGTCCCGTACGTCCGTCGAATACGAACAACGAACGCGTATACGGCTCTCCCCCCCCCCCCCCCCCCTTCCCCCTCGCGCGTATTTTTTTTTTTCTTCTGCAAACCTTCTATAATAATATTGCCTTGAATCGGAGCGAGCGATTTTTCTCCCGCCCAGTCGGCTTTCCGCCTCGGTGAAAAGAGGATCGCGCCGTAAGAAATTCGAGGCTCGTCTTCGAACATTCGCGTAGGAGTTCGAGCTGGCCGGGCGAACATATGCTCGGGGGAGCGACGGATAACCGGGAATAAAGACGAAACTTGAACATGTGTTTCAGCGACGAACAGAAATCTGGCATGAAGATGAAGATTCCGAACGGCGGTTCGGGCAACGGCTATTACGGGCACGAGAGCGGCGTGATAGCGTACCTGGACATCGACGAGCCCGACGTCGACGTACAGCCGGTGACGGACAGCGACTTCTCCGAGTACATGTGGATGGAGAACGAGGAGGAGTTCGACAAGGAGGTGGGCATTGGAGGGCGACGAGTACGGCGGAACCGCGATTGGTAGAGTCGGTTCGGATCGAGAAGAGCTTGGATTAAGGATTATTCGCGTAACGGAAATTGGAGGATGAAACGCAACTTTGGTTTAACATATCGAGAAGAGAGCCAACGATGCGGCAGTTTCGTGCTTATCGAGCGTAGCTTGAAATTGCAATTTTTTTTTCTTGGGTTCCCGGAACTTTACTTCCGCCTCTGTGCGAAAGCTTCATTTGAATATGGTTTTATTTGTTTGATGGATTTTTGCTTTTAGAATTAGTTTATGGTACATCGTGATTCAGAGCATCGAATAATAAATTGTATATCAATAAATGTCAAAGTAACGTTCTGAAGGTGGATGAAAAATAGGTGGTTCGCGAAGAATCACCCTTTTTCTTCGAGAATTACCTATTTTTTATCAACCTTCAGAACGTTATTTTAACATTTACTATCATTATATAATTTATTATTCTGTGCTCCAAACTACGATTTACTATAAACTAGTTCTAAAAGGAAGAATCCATCGGACGAATGAAATCCAATTAAAAAATGCACAGAGGTGGAAGTAACGTTCCGAAGACACAAAAAAAAAAAAATTGAAAATTTCGTAAGTACAAGACTTATTTTCTATTCCTATTTTTTTTTTCCACCATCTGAACATTATTCTTCTGCTTAGGGGTGGAAGTAATGTTTGTTGCGGCCACAATGTATGTCACAAATTTTATTATATATATTTATTTATTTATCTATTTATTCATTTATTTATTTCATGATAAACGGGCAATACCCGTTTTTAATTTTAAAGATAAAAATAACATACTCACGTGTAAAACATTATAAAAAGAGCATACGATTCACCGGTTTTGCAGGCTTAGCAAGGATTCGGTAATTTCTGTTCCATATTCGGAACATTACTTCCACCTTTGTGCGAAAGCGTAATGTTCTGATGATTAAAAAAAAAATGCGAAATTCTTGCGAAGCTCGATAAGTGCAGGACCGATTTTTTATTCCCATTTTTAGTAACATTCGTCGTAGCCGCAATGTAACTCGATTACAAACCTGTTGTTTAAAGTAAAGAATTTTGCGACATGCGTGCACACGAGTTATCTCCACTCGTCGGAAAAAACTAATGAACACCGCCCGAAAAATCGACGTGCAAACGGTTGGAACACATAAACGGGCAACACACGCTTGATTGCGCTCGAAATTTTGCGCCGTTGTTCGGGTAATAGAAATTACGATAAAGCAAGTCGTAGTTCGGATAATGGAGGGTTTTACGGTATAGAGTCTCAATTTGGGACTTGAAAATTGTTCTAAAAAAAATGTTGCGCATTCCGCAGGTTTTGGAGCAACTCGAGGAGGAAGAACTGATGGAGGAGTGTCTGGAGGCGATGCTGGAGGAGGAGAGGCAACATCAAAGAAATCAAACGTCGACGGCGTGGTGCAACGCCGCGAACGACAGTAGCGGTATCGAATTGTGCCAGCAGCTCGGGAGTTTGAGAGTTCATGGCGACCTTGCCAAGCAGGTAATACGCGCGAAGGGAACGTCGGTTCGGCGGTGACGTAGTTCGCGGTAATAAATAAAAATAAAATCGTCGATCGGTCGATCGACGATTTAATTTTTACTTATTTTTACTTTTTTTTACTTATTTTTACTTATTTTTACTTATTTTTACTTGTTTTCACTTATTTTTACTTATTTTTACTTTTTCACTTATTTTTACTTATTTTTATTTATTTTTCAGAGCACACTGAACCCCGACGCGGCCGAATTCGTTCCGTCGTTCAAGACCTCAGGATCAGTAAGTACATCACCGGAGATAACGAGCGATTCGACGTAGAGGCCCTCCTCATTGTCACTTACAGCAGATGAAATTGGGCAGCCACTGATTCGCCCAGAATCCACCCGAAAGCAAATGAAAACATCAACACTCGATCGCTCGCAAAGTCTGTGAAAGGAAAAGAACAAAACAAAAAAAAGATATATATATATATATATATGAAAGTCATCTCCGATCGAGTCCTGTCAGATGCTGCGCGTCAGCGAGCGTACGGAAACTAGTTCGAACGAGTACATCGAGAGGATAGGAGTAAAAAAAAAGGAGGTTGCGAAAAATCTAAAAAAAAACAAACAAAACAAACAAAAAAAACAATAAAAAAAACATACGAAAAAACAACAAAAAAAATTACCGTAACTAAAATAATCTATCGACATTTCATCGATGTCTCGATACGAAATAAAAGAGTTAGTGTAATTTTAAGCGAGAAAAAAACGTCGTGTGCGATTTTATATTATCACGGGTTGACGCGCGTAGTGCGGGGTGGGGAGGGATCCGGGGCCGAGGACGGAGAACGCGCGTGAGGTCAGCAACGAAGGTCGCGACTGTTTTGGACAGGAAAATTCGCTGCGCGTACAAATCACCTTCGCGCGCAAGTTGGCAAATTGAATTTACTCGGAGTGCGATCGGTCGCAGTTGTAGATAGAGAAAATCCCGGAACCACCACGTTCGTTCTTGAAAAAAAAAAAAAAACAAACTACAGAACAAAACTTTTCGTAGGCTTAAAATCGTTGTAGACCCGTGTACTTAAGATGCGAAATAATCACTAGGAAGAAAATTTTATTATTACTGTTCTCTCGAAGATTCGCCAAGCCACCCTCGAAAGCACGTTCTCGTGTCGACAACGGGCCCGACTTTGTTTTTCTTGTAATTTTTTTCAACAATCCGATCTCTCTTCCTGCCTGTCTCAAAGAGCGACTCGCGCCAATCGGCAAGATACTTTTCCACTTAGAATTTTTGAGCCGAAAGGGAAACGGATTTTGGGCGCTCGGTTCAGCTCGCATTATCAAATAGACTCGACAGATCTCAATCGAAAGTCCTACTTAGGCTGTGAGGGACTCCCTTGGTGGCTCTTCGTGTGTCGGCGACTAACGTCGCTCGATTGCTTTACTCACTTCCAAGAATCATTTATAAACTACGGCAAAAAAAAAAAACAAAAACAAAAACAAAAAAAACATAAAACCAACAAGAAAGCAACAAAAAAAGGATATGTGTAGAGCATAGAAAACAATTTGATTGTCGGATTAACATAAAAAAAAACTAGTATATAAACAATAAGAGCGAGACTATTGAGGATTCTTTTTTTCTTGAATCGCAATTCACCGTCTTTACTCAATCGCACCGAGTCGGGCTTATTCTTCTTTCACCAATTTACGAATCTTATTCGAAATCTTCATCGGTCTTCCACTGTTATATTTTCTCGTATGTTGTTATATCGTTTTTTTTTTTTTTTCAATTTGTAAAATATTTGTCGATCGGTTTATGCAGCTCGAACGTATCGACAAAGAAAAAATCATTGACTCGGAATCCGTGTCGGATGAGGGCACGAGCGATGTAACTTTTTTGTTTCTGCGAACCACCGCAGTTATTCGGGCGCGCGAAATAGACTGCTCTGAATTATCGAAGCTCTCTGGTTTCTTCGCGGTTTTCGATCGCGTCCTCGGTGGCTCGTCATTGATAGGGGGCGAGCACGTTTCGACGGCCGCAGCTCCGTCTCTTCGTCTGTTTTTCTCGAGACGGAGCATCTTTTTTTTTTTTTTGTCGCCTCTTCTCCAGAGTTCTGGCCGTCAACGGCGACGCGCGTGTCCTCCCCGCTCTGGCCCTCGTCGCCGACGAGCATGTCCTTCTCCATGGTGGCCGCGGTCAGGGAAAATCGGGAAAAGTCAGGGAAAAAAAATATTGGTCAGGCAATCAGGGAAAAGTCGGGGAATTTCAAAATCGTTCAGGGAAAAAGTAAATTGTCGCTGGCCCTTCTATAAATATATACGAAGTACGTGAAAGGGAGCCTTTAAAAAAATTGGGAACATTTTGAAAAAATAAATAAAATAGAATCAAAAATTAATACCGATAATTAGGCATTTTTATTTTCGTAATTATTTTTTTTTTTTAAATAAAGATTGTCATAGGTTTGGTCAGGGAAATTTTTTTATTGGTTAGCGAAAAGTCAGGGAATTTTTTTTCCGGGGAAAAAACGGCCACCATGTTCTCGCTCTGGCCCTCAACGGCGACGCGCGGGTCCTCCCCGTTCTGGCCCTCGTCGCCGTCGGACGTGTCCTCCTCGCTCTCATCCTCGGATAGGGTAGATCATTGAGTCCATACATGTGATTCGAGATAGCGGTCGTGATCGAAGACACCGGAACCGCTATCCCATTTAATTGTATAAAGTTTAATTTTTTTTCTTTTTTATTATCGGTCATCTTCGATATTGTTACATATACAGCCGAGATTCATCTTTTGTCGTCGAAATAGAAAAAAGAAGAAAATCATTGCGATAACATTTTTGTGATTCTTGCCTTGGTTGACGTTCGAAACTATTTTTGTGTCATCCGCCCGAGGTGAGCGTGGATTTAAGAAAATGAATCAAAGGGATGAGAAAAATTACGTATGTCTATGAAACACAAGATTATTCTCGAGAGCTTAAATTTTTTCGACTATAATATCGCTTCGCGCGGTTGCTGATATTTGAATGCCAACATTCTCCATAAGCCTGTTTTATCGTTAGACTCTACACCTCGGTTCTTTTCTCTGTCCGATGTTGAATCAATCGGTCGGTGGCGACTCAAAATTTGTACCATAAAATTATTGCGACCGCTCGAACGGACCGCCGAAATTTCTTGTGGACTGATTGCGATTGCGAAACAATGAAAATCTAACTAGCGGGCGCGGCCCCGGAGAAAAGTTGCGGGGTGCGCGATTATTGTAAGATTACGGTTAGCAATTAAACAACTTCCGAAATGAGAATTGTATTATAATTACGATGGTGTGTATCATTCATATTTTTAATCTGTGTTAATTTGGGATATCGTTAGGAAAGGCGCAGTTAATCATGAATATGATTTGTATAGGTACAGCTTTTGCGATCAGTAAAAAAAAGAAAAGAAAAAAAAAACAAGAATAATAATCTTAAGAATATGTTTTGGGATTTTTTTTGCGAAAATTGATTCTCGAGCAATTTCTCGGCTATGTGAATAAACATAGAGCTTTTTGAGTATGTCTTGTTCTTTTTTCTCGTTTATTTTTTTTGTCCATTGCAAACTTACGACGCTTTTGGTATGCGCTTAGTATGCAAAATATTGATCGAATTCACAGCAGAGTATGATCTTGCCTGCGGCATTTAGAGACGGTATGAAAAAAAAAAAATAAAAAAAAAATAAGCGCATAAAAATCCACACGTACGAGACTCGTTTTCCGCGACAGCGCGAGAACGTTTGCGGACTATATTATGGCCATGGACCGAAACTGGACACTGCTCGAAACAATGTAATGAGATTATCCTATTTGTGTATGAAAGCTTCAACGCTTGATTCGAGATGCATCAAAAAAATGTACAAAAAAACGTAAAAAAAAAAATATTTGTATTTCACGATCAAGCGACGATTCAAGTTGGTATCGTAAAATGATGAAAAAAAAAAATATATATATATATATATTCGGGTATCCGATCAATGATACAGAATGCATAATATTGTTCATAATATTGTTGTTTGTCTATGTCGAAAAAATTTGGCATTTTGTGATTACTTTTTTTTTTGTCACATCACCTCATTTCTTTTATATAGCATTTAACATTGTAGCATGAAAATATAATACAGCATATGTATTGTAACGAAGCCGTTTCATTCGATCGAATCCACGTCCTATCCGCAGTCTGGAAATAACGCGAACCGACAATTTTTTTCCAAGCGGCTGGTAATCACGTGTAAAAGTTTATTTTTCAACGCATTTTTTTATTACACATAGTTTACAGTGGGATGGAATACGTTACGTTTGGAAATATTATGGAATTGTCTTCGCCTGGTCGTTGCGTAGCGATGTTTCAATAATTTTTTTATCACCCGGTGGGAAAATGGTGATTTTGCGCCGTTTTCTTCGGAAGTGCGTAAAACTCCCATTTTTATACCTTGTGAAATAAAATTTTGTACGATACTCGTGCGGAAAACTTTTTCTTAACACTCGCGTTCGGCTCGTGCTGCAAACTTACATTCGACGGAAAAAAAATTTCGCACTAGTATCGTAATGTACTATTTTGTAACACGTGCACGAAAAGTCCCACTTTGGGCGCTCGTAACGCGTGGCGAAAGTGGCGCTTTATAGTTAGGCGGGTGAGAAAAAAATGCTGCGCATGCGCAGATCGCACAAGTTACTTTTTTGCACTTTTTTAACTCTCTAGTTATGTTTTCGCCACGCTACAGGCATAAAAAAGTGGGAGTTTTTGAGCATTCGTTACGAAAAGTACAATTTTTATATATATAATCAAATATATATATTTTTTTAATATTGAAACGATCACGGAGTTATGTAGACTGTCGACGAAGCTAAACGACGAGGGACGGTACAACGTAACGACAATGTAACGATACCTCGATCGAGGCTAGTAGAAAGATTTAAAAAACCACAAAAATGGTGTAAAAAAACTTGAGACAAGTACTTTTCGTAATATATCACTATCTTTACAAAGAGTTGTAAAAGACCCACAAAACACACCATAACAACGGTGTAAAAAAATAGAAAGGGAAAAATATGAATTAAATATACTCTCGGTTAATTGTATATTTGTGGTCAAACATTCGTAAGTAACAGTGAAGGATGACGAAGAGTAGTCCTTCATTCCAGAGAAAAAAAAACACACACATCACCGCCTATTTGGCAGCGCATCGACGACTATTGTATCTTTACTCTATCGATTAGGTAGTACGTTTATCGTGATACCGATCAGTCACGATCGGCGAATCGACAATTTTTTTGTTTTGTTTTCATGTAACTGGTAGTCACATGTAAAAGTTTATTTCCCAACCCATTTTTTTTTATTACACATAGTTTACAGCGGGATGGTATAAGTTACGTTTGGAAATATTATGGAATTGTCTCCGCCTCGCCGTTGCGTTGCGATGTTTCAATACATTTTTTTTAATATATATAATTTTTTCATATCGAAAACGATCGCCGGTTTATGCGGCTTCTCGACGAAGCTAAACGATGAGGGACGATACAACGGAACGACAATCGACGAATCCTAGATCGAAGCTAGTAGAAAGGTAAAAATATGGATTAAATATACTCTCGGTTAATTGTATATTTGTGGTTTCTCTCAAACATTCGAACGTAACGAGGGAGGATGAAGGAGGGTAAGTCCCTTCATTCCAAAGAAAAGAAAAGAAAAAAAAGCATCACCGTATATTTGGCAGCGCATCGACGACTATTGTATCTTAAACTCTATTGATTAGGTGGTACGTGTATTGTGTATACATATCGATTCGGAGTACATGTTCGCTACTGTTCGTAATTAAAAATCAATTCGAGATCCTAATGCGACGAAAATAATAACCGACACGTTTTAACGCGTCCCAGGATCGATTTATACATTATTCAACGTGCCACTTGTGCAAAAAAAAATCAATGAAAACGTGCATCGCGAAATGATAATCGTTGATGCAAACGGGAATGGTTAATCGGTAATATCTCTATGTTTAACACATTTTTTTTTCTTATCCGACACGCTTCTTATATCGTAGATTGCGATTTAGAGCCGGAAGTGGCCCGAACAAGTTTCTACAATTGAAATATCCGTCTCGGATACTCCACGTAGTGTGGTGCTTAAAAGTATTAATTCGCTGATACAATTGTCTCGGATCGTTGTCGACCGCAATTTTCGACTCCTCGGCCTTAATTAATTCCCTCTCGTGGAGGTATTTGTTTTTTTTTGTTTGTAATATTGTTAAACACGCCGTGCGAGTTTTTTTTCATTATTATTATTTTTTTAATACTCTATCGCTATCCGCTACTCACTTATTCGCTTACGTCTCTCAAATACACTATAAATAAAATACTAAATCTCTATTCACACTGCCAAGTGTTGTATCGTAGGGAAACACCGTGCACAGCTTGTATCGACGGTCAAGTTTTGTTGGTCAACTCTCGAGGGGAAGAAACGAATGATATGTGAGATACAAGGAGGGGCCCGGCTGTTACAAATCGATATAAAATCCGATGCAAAAGTTGGTAGAAATTAAGTAGGCCTGCTGAGGATTGTCCAGCGTAAACGACCACTAACCGGAACTGTGTGATTTGTGATTTTTTATTTTTTATTTTTTTCGTCGAACGGCAGATCGAAAAGGGATCCGCGTGACACGTTCGAGTGAGCTTCGGTAGTTTGTTTTCAGTAAAATTCATACCGTCGAATCGGCTACGTAACGTCCACTGTTAGCCCGCGCGCCAATTGTAAATCTTACTTCTCATTCAATTCGCATTTTCACATGATTAATCGACGTGCACGAAATGTGCACAGTCCGCTCTCGTAAACTTACATTACGCAAGAGAAAAAATAAAATAAAAAAAACGCTTTCGTCACGTTACCCCGGATGCAGAGCAGATTTTTGTTTGGAAAAACCCATCCGTTTTACAAATATAAAAAGACTCTAAATAATCTTTACCGATAAATAGAAAAATTATATTTACTTATATACATTTAACTTCGAATACTTTGATCAGCAGTCTCTTGATTAAGAATGCAATACTGCACGCAAATTATAGTAAGTTCGTTCGCTGCTGTTTAAAGTAACGTTGAATATATAGTTCTGTTGTTGTTGTTGTTCTTTTTTTTATATTATTTAAAAAAGAGGAACGATGTGTCGCAATAAACGACGGACGTTCGTGATTTCCGAAGTTTGATCGAGCAATTTTTGTTTCTTTCAATCCAGTTAACGGGTCTCGCAGTCTCAAAAAATCTTTTTTTTTTATAGTTCTCACGATAAAGTACGATTTAAAAAATTGTTAAAAATCGAGAGAAAAAATATACCGAATTGTCAGAAAAATTCCGGGCTTGAAATATCGAATATCGAATAGTTGAGCGAGCGAGGACTTTCGAAGACCTGCTCGGTTGATATACAATATTATATCAAAGAAGAACGCCAAATATGACGATACAAATATCATAAGCTTCAACGAAACACCATCAACATTGTACGAGATGACGATTTGCCATTTTTTTTTGTCACGTCGTCCGATCTATCGGCGATAACTAACGCTAACTGCGTAAGTAACGATCGTTATCGAGGACGTATCAAAGTATGGATTCGACTAGGCAAGAGCTTGCTCCGATAGCTCGTAGAAAAGAAACGGAGCAGTCCGCGCGTCTAACTTTGCATTACAAATACCTGCGTAAGCTGATTCTGTCCGAGGTAGAGTTTTGTATCTTAAACGCTTTCCGTCGGGCTCTGGAATTCGGATAGCGCGTGAATAGGATTTTGGACTTTTTTCTGCGAGCCCTTGCGCACTTTTGCTCTGACCTCCTCGGGTCGCTCGGGACGCACCAGCGGCTTCTTCTCCGGTGCTTTCATCTTCCAGACGACGATCGGCGACTGTAATCGAACAATAGACAATTAACTTACGGAGAAAGTGCGACGCGAGCGTGAAATATTAATCAATTGTATTTTCAACTTTTATGACCCTGAAGATATCTGCGTAAGACTAAATTTCATCAGGTTCGCAAACTTCGCTCGGGGAAGTTCACTCAGAGAATAAAATTCTACAGGTGAAGAATTGCTTCCTCACAAAGAAAGCTTAGTTTTCATGAAAAAAAAAATTTCACGATTTTTATGAAAGGGTATTCGAATGTGCCAAAACATCGGCAAATGATGTTGAGAAAAAAATGTCTAGATTTGCGTGCGTGTGTGTCTCAGACCTCGAAAAATTAAATGTATAACCTGAGAAAGGCTTGAGCTATAAAGCTGACATTTCTAAGGTAGGTGGAGGGGTCAATCCTCAATGTTTGGTTAAATTTTTAGGGAACTGCTTTCAATCGTTACGATTTTACGCGTTTTTGAACTTTGCTAAGAAAAACTGTGCGAACGCTAGCTCTTACAATTTTTGAGCTGTAGGGCTATAAAATTTGTGCAAACGATCCATATTTATTTGGAGCGGATCTGTAGAACCGTTTAAATTTTACGAGGTTTAGATTTTATTGTTTATTTTACGAAAAATTAGTATTATCTTTCTAACTCGAGTTTCCGTATCAAATATTGAGCTAAGAATAAAATAAGTCGCAGATTCGTGATCAGTGGCAAAAAATACATCGGACATGGCCCCGAAATTACGAATAAAAACAATTTTTATAGGGAGTCTTTGTATTGAATTCTGCAAAAATGAGTGATTTTTGTATTTTCAAACGCGATTATTCTCTTTCACCAACAAAAAAGCTTCCTCAATGAGGAAGCCAGATAATGACGAAAAAATGATCGTTCACAGAAGATTCCTTCGCAAAGTAGATTAGATGAGGAATCCTTGTGAAAATTTCGATATTCATATCTTTTTTTTGTTTCTAAAGCAGCGCACTGTCCGAGACTTGCCATCACTGAAATTCGATGCCATGCAAATATTTTCAGGATCATCAGTAACTAAACTAGCAGCAAGTAAGCGGTACTCTGATACTCACATACTGTTCGATCCACGAGGGTTTCAAGTATGTACGACAAAGAATCGATAGATTGAAAGCGATTACACAACTGTATCGAGCGTAATTTTACATATAAATAAAAAGCTATAAATACGCGAATACTAACGGTAACGGTCGATTGTCTCGGATACTTCGTCGACGCGACGTAGGACGCCTTTACTGTGAGTACGACGGCGTTCATCAAGTTCTTCGCCGCCTGGATGAGAGAAGTGGCGCTGTCCAGACCGGAGACGATGAGCTCACCGCTGATATTCTGCACGTCCGCCTTGACTTTACTCGTTATATTCATTTGATGACAGTAAAGGGCGATACGCTGCAGATAAGCCAGCAAGTCCTTCTTGGTGGAGCTCTCAGGGCATTGATCGGCTATTTGTCTCGTCAATTTGTCGAGCTTCGTTCCAGCCTCGGAGATCTTTTTGGCTGCCGTTATGACGTCCATCGTAGTTTTTAGTGGACCCCGGCCACGCGTGAAGTCCGTCATCTCCATCATGATCATACACATGTGTTTGGCGAGAACGATTATGTCGTTGCCCGCGTCGTCCCATTTAGCTACCTCCTTGTCGAACTTCAATTTTTCGCTCCTGAAGAATTCAACCTGCTGGAGAATCTTCTGCTTGTCCTCCTCAGGCATCTTCCGCATTGCCTCGCGGGCGGTCGTTATGCCGCTTATCTCCGGATACTCGTCGACACCGTGCTCGCCCGTCTGGGCGCTCGATTTGCTGCGCGTCTCCAGAGTGTAATGCTCGTCCAGCTCGACGTCTTCCGGATCGAGATCCTCGTCGGCCTGTAAAAATCATCGACATCCATGAATACTTCGTCGCTGGGAAGTAACACATAATTTATCATTTCTGCTGCGGCTGGGATCGAGTTATCGGCACCGTCAGTTCGAAGGACATTGGAACACTCCACAGAATTATTTACTTCAAAAAAACTTAATAATCTCCAAGAGAATGTTGTCAAAAATGATCGATATTGTTTCCAGTGGTGGACACTTATTTTTTCTTAGGGATTGTAATTTTAAAACACTACAAGACATTTTCTTGGACGTTAGCACTCTTAGGTTTTTTAACATACAACAAAATTTCTTCTGTCGTGTGTTAAAATTACGATCGCTAAGGCAAAAAATTGACCACTGCTAAAAAGAATGCCGATCGTTGTTAACGATAATCTTATGGAGCCTATTCAATTTTTTGAAAATCAATTATTCTGAGGGCCGAGACTCATGGCCGAAGCGTAAAGGGACGTGTTTTGGACCTTCGCACTGATTGTCCTTCCAACTAATCGTAGCCGCAGCAGAGGTGATAAATTCTTCGACATCGACCACTGCCCAATCAACTTAAGGTAGTTCAGAGAGAATTGAGAGAGGAATTGCGAATACTTTTCGGTGAAATAAAAATCTGCAAAAACATCAAGCGTATGGAAGGTGCTGAAAAGATTGATTTTCGCAAAACAATGATTCCAAAATATTATTAACGAATTAATGAATAAAAATTGCTCAACAAATCACCCGGCAACCTAACTTAAAACAAAAATGAAAACTATTTGTTAATTTTTCTGAATATGTATGAATTATTTCGGAATTTTGTGTAATTTTTTTAAACTGTATTTTTTAGTTAATAAAAAACGCAATTTCCAAAAACTACCCATAATTCTAAAAAAAATTAATACGTATTCAAAAAAATTAACAAATTGTTGTCAGATGAACAAAAGGTTAGGTTTCCGGTGGATTTGTTGAACTTTTTTTTTCATTAACTTGTCAATAACATTTAGTTATTATTACGATGCAAAATCAACATTCTCAGTACCTTCCGCACGCTTGATGTTTTTATAGATTTTTATCCTATCGAGAAGTGTTCGCAATTCTTTCAATTCTCTCCGAATTCCCGTGAAGTCGGACTGTCCGTAGTTACTACCGCAATAAAAAAAATATCTCTTGCAGATAAAATTTAATTGCACTGACCCGATTCATGAGTACCGCGCGTCTGATTTCTCGAACGCCATCGTAGACCAGCCTCGAGGCATCGATGAAGTCGTTCTCGTCGACGTCCTTCGCCGGATTGCTGCCCAGTGCGTCGACAGCAACTACGACCCTCTGCGCGAAATTCGACATAACTTGATCGCGCAATACCTTCACCGCTTCCAGAACTCTCTTCGTGTATATGCCCGGCTCGTAGTTGTCCATCTCAGCCTGCACGACGTTGCAAACCCTCGCCGAGCGGCCTCTTATCGCGCCGGCGGTTCTGTCGAGAGTGTCGGCGTCGCCTTCCTGCAGCGCCAGCACGCATTTGTTCACGTCCTCCAGTATATGATTCTCCGAGACCGCGAGGAAATCGTCGATGGTCGTGATATCGTCTACCGCTTCGGTCAACACCCGAACTTGATTCTCCCAGGCTTGACGGAACACCTCCATGTTGTCGAGGGCCACTTTCGAACGCGGACGAGCCGCCAGAACTCGCGCGGCGTTTATAACCTGAGGGCAAAGATTCTCGATCTGCGCCGCCGCGTAACGCACCATTTTCACGCCGTCCTCGTTGCCCGACATGCTGCATACCAAGTTCGCCACCTGCGATGGAAATTTAAAAAATGTTTATCGAGGCGGCCACGAAATCTTCTTTCCATTTTGTAATATTTTAATTAGATAAAAGTTTTTATTTATTTGTTGAAAGAAAAGTTTATCAGTTTAAAAAAAACTTGAAAATTTCACATGGCTTCCGCATAAAAGTTGAAATTTGTCATTTTCACATTGCTTTCTCATAAAAGTTGAAAGTCGTAGATTGCAGCTTTTATGAAGTTTTGAAAAATTTAAATCTTTACATTGCTTCTTGATAAAGGTTGAATATTGCAATTTTCATATCGCTTTCTCATAATATTCCTCTATTTGTTGATAATAGTTTTAAAAAAATGTATTACTTTGAAAAAAAATAAATTATTAGTTACAAAAAAATGTATCAGTATAAAAAAGATGTGTCAGTAAAAAAAAACGATTAGTTAAAAATATAAATTTACCTCGACAAGTTTATTCGCGTGTTCTGTAAACACGAGTGCGCAATCCTCGACATCTTTGTCACGACCGTTGCGAGCGGCCTCGATGAGAACGAGAAGCGGAACGCTCGTCTCGAGGAAGCTGTCGGACACATGATCGACGACAGCTTTTCGCAGCTGCCTGCGCAAGTCCCGGGTCTTCCGGCACATGTGATCTATGGCTCGCTCCAAACCTTCCGATTGCTCCTTCACGCCCATCTGCCGAGAAACAATAATTTTTCATTTCATTTTTTTTTTAAATTCCTTAAAAAAGCCAAAGATGCGTTGCGTAAATCTGTGCGTTTGTTATATTCTGTTATTACTTTGCGATACGAATTTGTGTATCATAGAGCGGTGAGATCTACGGATGTTAGAGTTAATTTTAAGCGCCAATCGATTGTACACAAATTCTAGCTCTCGTCGAGTTACGCTAAGTGGAAACACTGGCTCGAAGATAATGGTCCAGCGGTGTGTTTGTTATACAGCAAAAAATAAAATAAAAATAAAAATAAATAAATAATGCGTGAGCGTGCGCATTCCTCGCGACGAGTAACAAGCCGTTTCCGACAGAGAAGGCAAAGCTGGGAGCGCTCGGCCGGGTTAGACGCAGTACGAAGCCTTTGTCAAGTCCCAACGTGAAAACTCAATCGATCCCTCGTTTTACGATGAACAAAATTTACAAGATAGAGTTAAGTTAATCGGGGAAAGTCGACAAACCTACCAGGCTTGCCGGTCGACAATACCGTCGTTAAATACGTGAAGAATTAATAACATAAAAGCAAGAAAACAAAAAAAAAAACAACACACAGGGACGATAATGAATATTTACCCTTTTACCACCCCGGGCGAGCTGTAACTGCCGTCACCAAACAAAAATAAACAGATCAATGCCGTGTAAAGGGTTTTTCTCGAGTGGCGAGGTAGGTCGGTAAAGAGATCGTTCAAGGTTTTTTTTTCTCGAAAAATTCCGAAGCTCTCAATTCGCAATAATTTCCCACTCTAACAAATTTTCCTATCCACCCGGAAGAGTGAACGCCGTATCGCGATACTCACGTTGTTCATGTATTCGCTCAGGAGATCCTGAAGAGCCTGCCTGACGGCGTTGCACTCGACGACGATGCGTTCCCTGCGCTCGTCCCGAGTGCACGACGAGTCGGCCATGAGCGCCGCGCCGCTGATGATGCTCTCCAGGCGTTCCTCGAGGCTCGGACGGGTGCGCACCTCGTTGTACGCTAGCGGAGACATGACCATTCTCTCGTCGAAGTCGTCGAGCGCGGCGGCCAGTTCGCCGGGTCCGTCGTAAGGATGCTGGCCGTCCGTCGGTGTTTTTCCCTGGGCGACGTCGTTTATCGTGTTCACCGCCTCGCAGACCTGCTTCAGAACGTAATCCCTGTTCGCCTTCGCGGCCGCCAATTCCGGATGGCGTACGTAAACCTTCGAAGCCGTCAGCAGCATCGTCGAGTGTTTCTTCAGAACCGCCCGCGCCGCCGCGAGATCGTCGCGCAACTGCGGATCCTTCAGTTCCTGCTGACGCTTCGCTGCCTGATTCATCAGCTCGGTCGCGTTTCTGCCGAATTGCTTTATGTTCTCCAACAGCTCGCCCTGAGACGAGGCGTTCTTCAGTTTCTTCAGATCGTCCTCCACGACGTACAGCGACTTCAGCAGCAAATGAACGTCCACCATGTCCGCCAGGATCAAAAGACGCGTCACCGCCGACAACAGATTCCTCGCGGCGCGAACCATGTTACCGCGCTTCAGCGACGAGCAAGGGTCCTCCGAGAATTCTCTGTTTTTTGGAAAACATTTTTAACATGGTTAGCGTATCGTGTCGAATGACTATTGGTCAGATTCGTATGATTATAATTCACCAGTAACGATAATGGTGATAATAATATATTAGAATCGGATTAGTAAAGGTGATTTAATCGTGCAAAGGTTTTCTTTCCTTTCCAGGTTTTTTTTATGCGCGGAGCAAAGCAAAGTCATTGAGTACTTAAAAAAAAAATACCAGTTTACGTACTAATAATGAAAAGAATATCCGGAGCTTTACATTCTAGCTCACACTCTTTAAGAATTAAGTGCAAGTTGTACCAAATGTTATTGCAACTAGTCAAAATAAAGTTGTACCATTAGCCATCATTGACTTACAGTAGAACCCCGATTAAAAGGGATGCTCGGCACCGAAGAGTCCCCGGATAATCGAAAGCCCGGTTAATCCGAACTGGACAGCGACAGTATATAAGTCAATAATGGCTAATGATACAACTTTATTTTGACTAGTTACAATGATATTTGGTACAACTTGCACTTAATTGTTAAATAGTGTGAACTAGAATGTTAAGCTTTGGATTTTTGTTTTTCATTAATAGTACATAATCTAGTATTTTTATAAGTACTCAGTGACTTCAGTTTGCTCCAAGCATTGAAAAAAATAAATAAAAAAAACCTCAGAAGACGCACGGTTAATCCGACCCCGGTTAATCGGGGTTCTACTGTATATACTTTTGCTGTCTAGTTCGGATTAACCGGGATTTGGATCATCCAGGGAATCTTCGGTCCCGCGTATCCCGGTTAATCGGGGTTCTACTGTAGTCGATATTTCTCATGACTGATCTTGAACTCGAATATTATACAGTACGTCCTGATGTAAAGATTTTTCATGTATATAATAAGTAAATCAACAGTCGAACGTCCTCAGATACGAATTACTCGAGCTCAGCAATTTAAGTGCAATATGACATTAACTTATAGTTATAACTATATGTTTTAAATTTACAGATGTTAATAAACTCTTAATTTTTGTTTTGTTTTTAATTGTAAAATTGGGAACTTCTATTTACTTGTTCCCGGTTATTGTACATTTTTTTATATACGCGGGCTCTCGATCTCAGTCAATAAATTCAATAATAGATAAATGTTAATAATAATAATAATTAATATTTGACATAACTAAACTCGAACTTGAACTTTTTATACAGTGCGTAAAGATTTTTTTGTGTACAATAAATTATTTATTTAGTTATCTGTTTTTTGTTTATCTATTAATACGCCCTGTTACAAAAAAAATACAGATATGAAACAAAGTACGATTGCATTTAAAAAAAATATTATTATTACTGTCTTCAGAAATTGAGTTTCCACTCATTGATCTGCCTCTATATAAATATGATCACATAAAAATATATCTATCAATTTTGCTTTTGAATTGGATCGATGTCTCTGCTTCCACTGCATCTCTTAGTAGCGCGTTCCACGCGTTCACCACCATTTAGTACGGTGTATTCCACATAAATTAAATTAATAATAATAATATGATAATAATAAATCAATTATTAATTTATTTATTTATTTGCTTATGGGACATATTTATTTGAAAAAGGCTTTTCTCCCATTGATAAATGAATAAAACAATTATTGATGTGTTAATTAATTTGTCTTTGATTCTCACCTTGCGGCGATGCTCATAGCATCTCCAGTCTTCCTGACTTCCTCCACGGCGCACAGCATTTCGGCCGTTATGTCCGGATTCTCGTAAGCGATCTGTTCTCCCTTCTCGATGAAGTTGGCGGTGGCCTTCTCGACGGTGCCTACGAGTGCGCTCGCTCTTTTCGATTTACCCTTTTTCTTCTTGCTGGGACCTTTGGTATTGACCAGCGTGGTGACCTGGAGGACGAGCGGCTCCAGTGTCTTCTCCACGGACATTGTGCGTATCTCCAAATTTTTCGGGTCCCATTTCAGAGTTATCGGTCCGAAGTGATCCGACATTATTTTCTTTTTTTCGTACAATTTTTAACCAACGTTTTTCTGAAACAAAACAATAAATTATGATCCAATCGTAGAACAAAAATCCGTAAAGAAATCGAATCAAATGAAAAAAAAATGTTAACGCGACAACGATCTGTGCTGCGATTTGAGAAACGCCGCGACGTGCAAAAGCATCGTGCAAATGTAGAAGGTTCATTTGCAGGATTGCCTTACAGTGAACACGGACGAGACGAATCCGTTCGCCCAAACTCTCTCGCCACTAAATGGCCTGGCCGAGCTGACGATCGTTGGCAAACTAATCGGGCAATTCGAAACAGCTGCGGGAAAATCTATCCTTCGTTACAAACGACAAATTAGATCGATTCAATGCAGAACCATCGGTGAGGTGAACCAACGCCAATTGTTCAATAAATATTTTCTATATTCTCTATAATATTCGCAGAGAGATTCGACTGTGATTTTTTCTCTGGGAGAAATGTTCAAAACTTTGAGATTGTGGTGTTAAACGAAATGCTTCGCTTCGAGTAATTTAGCGATTTACTAGTCTATGGTTTACCGTTTGTTTCTTACTCCCAATTATTATTGTTATTATTATTATTGTTTTTAATATTTACAGAAAGGAAGTTTACAACATATAATATCTTTATCTTGTATTTTACAGGTAGACAAGTGTTTATCGAGTCTATTGTTAAATTGGTTGATTCACTCGGATTCAATTGTTGCAGCTGGGCGAGCGTTCCACGCACTCACCACCTTGTTCGATAGCATATTCTTCCGTAGGTTTCTTTGGAATGGTTTATTATTATTATGATTATTTCAATTTACAGAGAGTAAGTTTATAACTTATAATATCTGCATCCGGGAATATAAATTGCACGCTATCTTCACGTGGCCATGTGCGCATCTAGCGTGTTCTAAAACCGGTCAATCGTTTCTGAATTAATTATCGGAGCCGATAATTACAACTCAGTTCGATAGCGTACACTTCAGCAGGGTTTTTCCGGAACTGCTCCGTTTGCGGTTTTGCTTGAAAAATAACTATTTTTCGTTTTTGGAGCACAAAGTGCATGAAAAAGATAAATAAGATAAAATAATAAATTTTTATAAACTATATGCTGTATACACATGTTACAAGCTATATCTTTGAAATTTTATCTGAACTGTAAAAAATTGAAGATGCGAAAGGGTTCGTCCCGTAAATGAATAAATATACATAAACATAAAAGATTCATCAACCTCTCGAAATGTAAAAAGGGATTTTTCCCGGCTGCTATATAATTAAATTAATAAATATCTATATTTGAGTGATATGATAAATGGTAAATAAGTGAAATGGTAAATTAGTTCCTAGGCCCCACGCGGCAAGAAACCGTTCTGTGTAAAACAAACTCTTCGACTCGCCAACGAAACGTTAAAAAGTATAATTTCTTTCCGTTAATATAATCTCAGATTGTGGACAAATGCTTACGGCACTTTCGCAGTCACTTTGTGTAAATTGCGCGCGACAGGAATACTTCGTATTTTAAGCGGTAGCCCCGACTACCTCGTGAAGGGAGGAATTACACGTGACGTTATCAAATGCGCGAATGTAAATATCAGACGAATGTGTTACCATTGAGAATCCTCAATAAATTATTATATCAACGTTAAACGTGTACATCGTGCCGAAGTTGAACGTGTAATTCAACGCGCGGAAGCATCGCAGGAATGCGGGAGGTGTCGGTTGCAGGATCGCCTTACAGCGAACACGGACGAGACGTGTCCGTCTGTCCGAAACCCCCCACGAGCGAACGATCGGGTCGAGTCATGGATTTCAGATGCACCGATATTGGACGATTCGAAGCAGCTGCGCAAAAAATCTATCCTTCGTTACGAACGAAAAATTAGATGGATTCACTACAGAACTGTCCGGAGGATAAACAAGCGGCTGTTCTTCAATTAATATATTATCCATATATTCTATAACGTCCGTACCAACGTTGAACGCTCACATCGAACGTGCGCAATGGGCTTGGCTCCGTTGAACGAACGAGCAAGTAAACAAATAAAAATCATCGATCACAGACGAACGATTAGAGCGAGGGCACGGAACGCCGCTGACGCGCGCTATAAATAGCGACCTTTCGTCGTTACCGAAAATCGATCGAAGCGTGACGACGGATTCCTGGAACTGGCGTCGTCGATCGTCGACGGCGGGTCAGAGCGACGGCGAATTCTCACGTATCTGAGTCATCCGCGGATGTCGAACCGTGCGTTTCGACGGTGCGTCACGTTACGGTGCGAAGGAAAGAAAGATCACGGAAAACCGTGAAACCGACTAGCGACACCCGCGAGCGAACGTCGAGAATGTCGGGCGGAGGATTAATCGTGCCCCGTTATATTTCGGTCGATGGTGTTTCGTCGACGTTGCGAGAACGCCTGCGACGATCCTCCCCGACGGTGCGCCGTCCGAGCGACAATGGCAAACAATGGGTACTCTCTCGCGACTCCCTTCCGGAATCCTGTACGCACCTTCGTGTAACGAGGCCCGAACGACAGTCCTCGATGTCCCTTTCGCACCTTGCCCCGTTTTCACGGCACTTCGGATCGTTTTTTTTTTTATTCAATTCGCGCTTCGACTACCCGACGCACAGCCCATCGAACAGCGGCCGACGAGAGAATCTTTCTCACCGACGTGAAAGAAAAAAAAAAAAGAGCGCTCGACGCCGTTCCGATCACGATTTGTCGCACGCGAACCTTTCTCATTCATGACGTCATTGTTTCCGCTGGGGGTTGAAAGTGGGGGGCGCGTTCAGGGACAATCGTTGGTCTACGCCCGAAGCGCGCCGATTCGAGACCCGCCTTACCGACCGGGGTAACTAGATTTTTTTTCAAAATTATCGTCGGATCTTCGCTGCGAATCGAGGAATAAAATCTTTGCATCGAACGACTATTTTAACTGTTCGACGATTCAATTTTCAAGCTTTCGGACGGTTTCTCTATCGATTAATTGTTGAGGGATACAACGAAAAAAAATTACCGCCACGATAGCGGATCGTAGTTCGTTCGACCGACGAATCGTACGGTAGAACAAATCTCGCGGCGAAGCGCGAGAAACGCTTCGCCCCGTCTCTCCGCTGTCCGCTGGAGCGCTTCGCTGGGACTCAGTGGAAGGCGAAGCTCGTTGATTAGACGCTCGCCCGAAGACTCGCCAGCTACGGCTTCCGTGTTTGTTACACTTTCCAGTATCTCCGTCGCATCGACGAATCGCAAAGGCCACCTCACGATTATCATCCACACGAAACACGATTGACAATCCTACGAATTATCGTCGAATAAATCAACACCAGGAACAATCGTTTCCCGGACGCTCCAAGGTAGGACGAAACATAACCTCAATGAAAAAAAAAAAAAATTTAACGAATTTTTTTCATTGGCTCAAAAAAAGCGCGCCTTCGACCACTTAACGCCATTCGATACCGCAAGCCCCGCTCCGATTGGTTACCGAATAAAATCTGTATTTTTTACATTTTTCAGAATATCCGTATCGAATATCTTCGCCGGAAACGATCGGAGGACGTAAAGTTTAGCTCGACCGGTACGATGCGAGTCGACAACCGTGCGCCGTACGCGCCATCCTCGGCCGAACATGGACCAGCCCTCCGAACCGGAGCGAGAACGATTTCTCCGTACGCTCGCTAGCTCGGCCGCGCCGTCACGATTATGATATATTCCGTGAACTCGCGAAAATGCCTCATCCCTGCGTAGTCTGCGGTCGTTCACGCATGAATCCGAACAACCGCGAGGAGGAGTACATGTTCTTCGGCTTTCCCGTAAATTACGACCAGAGATGCAAGAAGTGGTTGGAATTCTGTTGCAGAGAGGATCTCTACAGGCTCACGAAGAAGCAGCTTCTACAGAGAATGGTTTGCTCGAAGCACTTCGAGAAGAAGGATTTCCTGAACGAGTACCAGGACAGACTGAACTGCACCGCCGTACCGACGATATACGATCCGAAGCAGAGCCTCTACAACATAACGTGCGTACTGTGCGCCCGTTCGCGGAAGGACCCGCCGTCTTCCGACTACGACGGCACGACCTTCCACCACTTCCCCGGCGAGGAATTCCGATGCCTCAGGTGGCTCGACTTCGTCGGCATAGATTCCTACTATCGTCTCACGCGAAAGGAGATACTCTTCTGCTACATCTGCTCGAAGCACTTCGACAAGGGCCAGTTCGTCAGCGGCTATCGCGGTCGTCTCGTCGACCACGCCGTGCCTAACATCCGTTGTCCGGATAAGATCGGTCAGTACGATTCGGCGAGAGCCGAGAGGATCGTCGACCCGAAGATCTTCAACGAGAAGCCCAAGAGATACGAGCCTCTCTCGACCGCCGTGCTGGAGAGCCAGGCGTGCGCCGCTTGCGGACGCTCCAGATCGGATCCTCGTAACAAGCTCGAGAGATACAAGTTTCATCCGTTTCCGGCTTACGAGATCGGACGATGTTTGCGCTGGTGTCAATTTCTCGGTCGCGAGGACCTCCTCAAGATGTCGCCAAATCAGATAAGGAAGCTCGTGCTTTGCTCGAAGCATTTTCTTACGGGGCAGAGCTTTCACAAGGTCGGCCCTTGCGACGCGGTGCCGACGATAAAGGAGATAAACGACTGCGACGGTCTCGAGTGCGGCGTCGAGTCGCGGATCGCCGACGAGTCGCCCGACGACTTCGGGGACGAGGGTCGTTGCGCGTCGAAGATCGCCAAGCGCCACGACTTTCAGAGGCCTCTGGTGTCGAGCAAGAAACCCAAGATCGAGAACAAGCCCGCGCCCCTCGCGAAGAAACGCGGCAGATCGAAGAGACCCACCTCGATAAACATACCGAAACTCGACACTCTGAACATCGAGAATCGGGTGAGAAAGCTGCCGCTTCCACCGGCGAACTGGAAGATACAAATCGGCAACGATCAGTTTCAACCGCTCACTATAGCGAACGCGAACAGCACGAACGCTATAACTACGGACGGGAAGAAAGTCATTCTGCCGTTCACGGGCAACATATCGAATCTCGGGGCGCCGATACCGGTCAATAGCCTGTCCAGCATACCACCGGGTTTCTTGATAAAGATCAATCTGCCGGATCAGGGACCGAAGCCCGCGAAGCCGCCGCGCAAACAGCGGAAAGACAAGAGAGCCGGGCAGGAGAGGATAGTCGAAGCGACGAGCGAGCCGAAGCCCGTTAAGAGACGACGGAAGAAAAAAATCGTCGATATTCCGGTCGTCGAGAAGAGCGAGGAGCCCGAGGAGAATCACGATATATGCGAGTACATATCGTTTCCGCCGGAGGGTCGGGAGATCGACGAGAGGATCTCGAGCAAAATGTCCAAGGTCGAGATCAAGGGTGAGGAGAACGAGGAGGAAATCGCGCATGACATGATCGAGGTTCTCGACGAGAGTTTCGTTGAGATGGAGGACGGTGTTGTACACGGGGAGGGGGAGGACGAGCAGAGCATTCACGGTTACCAGGAAATTCCCGACGTCGAGGAATTCGCGAAACAGCAGAGATCGCGAGGTCAGAGCCAACGCACGCCTATGAGCTCGAGAGCTCGGAGAACTCTCTTGCCGATAAGGACCGAAGTTAGATACTTTCTTCACAAGCTCACGCCGCACATGCGCAGACTGCCGAGGAAAGCGAGAGCGCAGCTGAAACTGGCGATCGTGAACATGGTGATCGATCGTTTGTAAAAAAAAAATATCCTATCGATTGTTTTCATTAGTCTGGGGCTTGAATTTGACGTCGATGATCGTCGACTCGAATGGGAAAGAGAAAGACGAGAGGATCTCGAACGGTACCAGGAAATTTCTGCGCGACGATGAGCCTCGCGATAAGAACCGAAGTCGAGTACTTTCTTCGCAAGCTCACGCCGCGCATGCGCAGACTGCCGAGGAAAGCGAGAGCCCAGCTGAAACTGGCGATCGTGAACAATGGTGATCGATCGTTTGTAAAACTTTCGGAGCTTAAGTTCGACCTCAAAGATCGTCGCTTCAAATGGGGAAAAAAGAGCAATCGTGTTTACCGCACCGGATTACCTAGTGATCAAGCGATCGTCGAACTTCATAAGTGTCACCGATAACGAGAGCGTTAACGAATGTAAATTCGGGTCGCGAGTAACTCGATCGTCAAAAGGACTATAAACGATCCTTACTCGGGAGAATCATTTACGATCTCCGTTCTGCCGACTATTACTCTCAGATCTCTTCGTATCTTCGGTTCGACGATCCCGCGCCCAAACACGATTGATCGCAACTAACTTTTTTCAATGTGTATATATATATATATATATGTATATATACATTATATATATATATATATATCCCTAATCGTCTGGTATATTTGTACATCTTCATAATTAAATTGTAAGATATTATACAATCGTTCAGTTAAAAGAAAAAGGGACACAAGAGATTCATCCGCGAATGAGAGTGTAAAATAAAGTTGAATATATATTGTTTGCATACAGTGATTTTACTATTCAAAATCCGGGAAGGGTAGCTTTTATCGAAAATCGTTTTAGTACGCGGGGCGACCTGTGGCCAGCGTGTACGCCTCTGCCCAGTTCGAGAAGCATCCTTTTACCGACGAGAAGTTCGTTTTCGGTTCGTCGGTCATTTCTACGGGAGTCGTGTGAGAACCGATGCCCCAATCGATATCCTTACGTTTTATAGGCCGACCACGATGCGGCAGCATATCCGTTAGGACGGAAATATCAGCGGATTGGGTGTTTTGAGCGGTTCGATGAAGATAACTCGTATTAGGACGCAGTTCCCTGCAAAGATTTTTTTTTCAACGAAAAGGAAGGAGGGGGCTGTAGCGTTGGTTTCCGGTTTCAAACAGAGACTAACTACTTGTTCGTAAACGATTGATCATACTTTGCGGATACCAAATTGGTATTCACTGGTATCCAAGCTTCGTCGACGTTACTTCGGTGCATCTTATCGATCTTTTTAGTTAAATTATAGTGAAGAACAGGTTTTGTAGGATTCGCATTAGCTTCGGCTTTTTGCAGTGTCCACGTAACCGCGGCTGAAGCCACCGGTTCTGTTTGCAGCAGCATGGAACATTTATTTATTTATTTATTTATGTAAAGTCTATTATTGGAACAATCATCTTCGTAAATCATTGTAAATTCCTCGATAGAAAAAGAGTACCTTCGATGTCGATCTTACTGCGGATCATGCAATTCACCGTGCCGACTGTATTGACGACAAATTTTTCTGCGATCCTTTTGTATTCGTCGCAACGGCAAAGTATACCGAGCGGATGATCGACACACTCGTTACGAGAATATGAATCGATCATACTGATACGCGTATGGATACATTAGATCATTGAAGACGTTTTCCTTGGTATTCTTTTTTATTGGTTTCCGAAGGTTTACTTACGTGTCAACAGTTGGTGTGAGACTAGAAAACAACTGCGAGCGTTTCAATTTATCGTTTGTCTTAAAAAGAACGATCTAGTAACGATCTTTCTTTCATTGCTGGTTTAAAAAACTCGGTTTTCGACCGGAAGTGACGTCACAATGGAAAACGCCATTTCTGGTTAAAATCCGAGATTTCGAAATCGGATGTGACGTTTACCCGAATGTCGTCACTTCCGGTCGAAAACCGAGGTTTCGAAGCCGGAAGTCACGTTTTCCTGAATGAGGTCACTTCCGGTTGATAACGGAAGTGATAAACTACCGTGCGAATCCGGCTCGAATTTGCTTTTTCCTCAAGAAAAAATACGCACTCCTGAGAAAAGCTCATTACAGTTTTCATTACCGGCCGCGATATTTCACTTCCCCTTAAGGCCAGGTGAAACAAACTCAGTCGGTAACAAAAACTGTATCGAATGCCATTCGAAGATCATAGACATTTGCAAAGAAGCGAAACATTAGCGGATGTAGAATTCAATACCGCGTCCGATGATGCCTCGCTTTTACCCCGAATGTCACCTTTTTTGAATGGCATCGATTCGAAAAATGAAACAATCTCTCTCACACTCGTATGTCACGTGGTACATTTTTCACATGATCTTAAAGAATGGACTGTACTGCATAACAGATTATCTCGGTCGGTATTGCAGTTTAACGAGAGATCAGAGCTCACGGAGCGATCTACTTTATCATAACACACATTTTGCTTACATACGTCGTGCGGCCTTCACCGGCTCACAGTGAATCTTGTCAAACTCTGAAACTCGCATCAATCTTCCGACCGTGTTGTTGTCGCGACATCGGGTTCGTTGAATTCCGCGTGAACGTACAAAAAAGATTGCACAATCGTCGGCTTCCGAGATGACGAGCACGATCACGAACGAGTTGACGAAGTGCCAGAAACCGGTCGAGCATCGATGAAAAGGAAATCGCAGGTAGATCAAAAATACCTCGAAGCGTCTCAATTATCGTTCGTAACTCGGAACTCGGTTTCAACGAAAAAAGAATATCGTGTTTCAGTTTTCCGATCGAGATGGAGAACGAAACGAAGGGCGACGAGACGGAGGCGAAGAGGGACGAAGTCGCAACTCCGAATGCCGACACGAAATTGTCGAGCGACTCCAAAATTGTGCAAGCTCGCATCGTTCGTGGCACGAAAAAGATGCGCGTCGACTCGACGGAATCCACTCAATTAGCGGAGCAGAAGAAAGGTCGGTAAAGCCGATCGTCGTTTTCCCACTCTCACTTATTTATGTGTAAATAAATGTATGAATTTATGTTATTATTTATGAAAAATAAAGGCACGGAGTCCAAGGATGAGGAGAGCGCGGAAGCAAAGATCGTGCGCTCTCTCAAGAGATCCTGCGAGTTGTGGTCCATGGAGGATAAAAATACGTTTTTCAAAGCGGTCAACGAGTACGGAAAGGACTTCGACGGCCTGCAGAGTTACTTTCTCAGTCAGGGCAAGAAGAGAGGCCTTCCGGAAAACATGATCAAGAACAAGGAACAGATAAGACACTTTTACTACAGGACGTGGCTCAAGATTTCCAAGCACCTTAAATTTTCCGAAGGTAAAAATTTCACGCTCGTTCGACGATCGAGGCGGTCCAGTCGAGTCGATCGAGTAACAACATTTCCACGATTGTTCGAGCTTATCTTCGAAGGGACGATTAGCGCGAATTGATTGTTTTAATTTTTCGCTGTTCGTAATTCATTTTTTTCTCGCCATCCGAACGAAGATGCGAAGAAAGCTACTCAAGAAATTTACGGCCTGATAAATTACGGCGAACTTAGACGAAAGTTGCCGCGAATTCACGAGAAGGTTCTGTTGAAACTGAACGAGCTGATATACTGGGGCTCGACTCAGGTACGGCTGAGAGGCAAGACTATGAGAATCAAAACGCCCATATGCAGAGCACTGAGAAAATTGAATCAACTGGAAGGTGAGACACTTCGCGCGATCGATAGTTCGAAATTAAGGTATTGGATTTGAAAAAAAAGGTATCGTTGATGGCTCTTGCAGACTGGCAGGAAGAAATAAAATTACCGCCTCGGGTTACGATAGAACTCCGACCCGGAAACAATTTGACGTGGTGGCAGGTTCAGGCTCACGCGATGAATCCCCGCGTGCGGACACTGCTCCCGATTCAGCGGCGATTGTCCAGTCTCTTGATGTTTTTGCAACAACGATGGAGACCCGAAAAATACAAGACTGTATCCTTTTTTTAATTCGTCTCTAAATCCTCTGTACACTGACCGTCATTGATGCATGATTTTTGCATCGTTTCGTCTTGCTGGATATCTTGCTTGACATCTTAATGGGATCGAATGTGTCAATTAAGAGACTCAGCTTGACTGGACGTCTTACTGGATGTCTTGCTCCGATATCTTCGATCTTGTTAAGGCATCGAGCAAGCCTGATTTTTCGAATTTTTTTCGTCTTGCTGGATATCTCGCTCGACGTCTTGATGGGATCGAATGGATCGAGTGAGACATTCGGCTAGACTCGACGTCTTGCTCCGATATCTTCGATCTTGTTAAGGCATCGATCAAGCCTGATTTTTTGAATTTTTTTCGTCTTTCTGGATATCTCGCTCGACGTCTTGATGGGATCGAATGGATCGAGTGAGACATTCGGCTAGACTCGACGTCTTGCTCCGATATCTTCGATCTTGTTAAGGCATCGATCAAGCCTGATTTTTTGAATTTTTTTCGTCTTTCTGGATATCTCCCTCGACGTCTTAACGGGATCGAATGGATCAAGTAAGACATTTAGCTGGACTCAACGTCTTATCGAATGTCTTGCTCGGTATCTTCGATCTTGTTAAAACATCGATCAAGCCTATTTTTTTTGAATTTTTTTTCATCTTGCTGGATATCTTGCTCGATGTCTCAATACGATCGAATATATCAAGCAGGATATTCCGCTAGACATCCAACAAGACTGAACGTTTTACTGGATGTCTCGCTCGATATCTTCGATCCTGTTAAGACATCGATCAAGCCTGGTTTTTAAATTTTATTTTCGTCCTGCTGGATATCTTTCTCAATGTCTTACCGATATTGAATATATATCAGGCAGGTTATTCAGCCAGACATCCAAGAAGACGACGTCTTACTCCGTATCTTGGTCAATATCTTCGATCTTGTTAAGACATCGACTATCATATCCAGAAAAACCAGGCGTCGATTACAAGTTGTGTGCCCAGTGCGATATCGTCGATTATTATCCTTAGCATAGATCCGATCATTTCTCAGAGTACAAATAATGCCGAGACCCTGGCCCAAGCGGACACGAAGGACACTCGCCTACTGCGCGTCTCGCCTCCGGACAGTTGCAAAATTGCACTGCCGGTCGTCAATCTCGGCGAGTATCTCACGAGCAACAGTGTGAGCTTCAACTCGTACGAGAAACGGCTTGGGCTTAAAAGTTCTCGTCTCGAGCTTCTCGGCTCCGTTCACTACATAAAGGGGGTCGGAAAGAAGGCGATAAAGAAGTACAAGGTCGACAAGAGATCGGTGAATCTCGCCGAGGATCCGCAGCAGCAGCAGCCGTTCGTTCCTGGCGACAGCGGCAACACGGCCGAGCTCGATTCACCCGAGCGCAACGTTAACGCTGCGACTGAGAAAAATACACCGGCGACCTCGAGTTGCAACGATAAATCTGCGACCGAGACGCAAACGTGGACGCAGCCTAACAGATTTCCCGGCAGGGAGACCGTCGAGAGGATACGAAGGGGGTGGAATATCGAGGAAGCCAACACTATAACTGTTGGCGATCTTTTTCTCATGGTAAACGTTATGGGGCTTTCCATCCAGCCGTGGAAATGATTACGTTATAATTACGGATCGATTTTATTGGTCCATTCTGTCACACAGTAGTCTGACAGAAGGGACCGAATAAATATATCCGTCATTTCAACGTAATCATTTTCACGGATGGTGGGAAAGCGCCGTTAAAATACTCGCGAATAATCGAGATAATTTTTCCGATGTCGCTAAAATAACCATATTCCTCGCGTGCAATGCGGGCGGAAAATCGCTGATTTTTTACGAATGATAATTATTAACCAGTGCGCATGCGCTGAACTGTTTAATTACTCCCTAGGGAGTAATGAAACAGTGCTAGTTTCAGTGCTAGTAATGAAACAGTGCTAGTACAGTGCTAGTAATGAAACTACACGAGCGCATTTTCATCGGGTGCGATTTCTACCCTCGTTTCGCTCAGACGGCAAAGATCGCACTCTGCGGAAATTGCGTAATTCCCTCCCCTGTAGCGTAATGTACTATTTTTTCACGACTTCGCTAAAATAACAACCTTGTTCAAAATAACCCATGTTCTTTGCGTGCAACACGGCCGGAAAATAGCCTATTTTTGAATAACGATAATTATTAACCAGCGCGCAAGCGCACCACTGTTTTATTACTCCCTAGGGAGAAATGATTACTGGCGAATATGACAATTTCGCGACGCAAGAAATGTGATTATTATAATGAAGTAGGAAAAAAGTATCTTGTGCTACACGTTAGGGAGCGGTTTTTCACTTCATGTGATTTCTGCCCTCGTTTCGCTCGGACAGGAAGCTTCGCACTCGGCGAAAATCGCGTACTTCTCCCCCTTGTAGCATAATATACCATTTTTCTCAACGTTCGGCTTGACACAGAAATGCCAATTGTCCCGTCGTCTTTGCAGTTCGGTCGTGAGTCGAAGGTAACGCTGGAATATTGGTGGGACACTGGTGGCGTTGAAGAAGGAGCAGCGCAGTCCCAAAACGACGGCAGCCTCTGTTTGGCACTTCAAAAATTGCTGTCCATAGCGAAGCACAACTACGGCACCAGCAAAGTAGAAAAACTCTGCGTTAAAAATTTGCATCTTTCCTTCGTCGATTAAATTTGCACAATCGCTTATCGAATTATTTATTTCCAGATGTACGACAATACGTCCGGCAGTAACGAAACCGTCATATCGTCGCGCGTACCCTCGCTCAAAGAGTCCACTTTTCGGCGACCGCTCATACCTCAGGTTTACCATAAGATCGGCACTCAGGACGCTTTCAAGACCCAACTAGACGTTAGTGTTACTCCATTCCAGCTTCGTTAACATGGTGTCTAGTGGTCCTTGAAGTCTACCAAGTCCTGGAATATCCTTGAAGAGTCCTGGAATGTCCTTGAAGAGTCCTGAAATGTCCTCGAAGAGTCCTGAAATTTCCTTGAAGGGTCCTGGAATTTCCTTGAAGGGTCCTGGAATGTCCTCGAAGAGTCCTGGAATGTCCTTGAAGAGTCCTGGAATGTCCTTGAAGAGTCCTGGAATGTCCTTGCAGTCCTGGAGTGTTCGTGAATTCCTGGAGTGTTTTTGAAGTTCTAAAGTCGCCTAGAACTCCTGGACTCCTGGAATGACCTTGAAGACACCTGAAATGTCCTCGAAGAGTCCTGGAATGTCCTTGAAGAGTCCTGGAATGTCCTTGAAGTCCTGGAATATCCTTGAAGTCCTCGAATGTCCTTGAATTTCACCTAATGTCCATGAAGTTTATATTTCCCCGCAAATTTATTCTTGTTTCAAAGTGTAAATCACTATCGACCGTCCTAAAAAAAAAAGAAGAAATGTATGTATCGCACTTTCGCCGAGATACATACATATATTCATGCATAGTGAGTAGTTTTTTTTTTTTTACCGATTCCAACGTAAACTACGTCGCGCCCGATTTGCATACTTTCATTTCTTTTACAAATGTCCCAGCACAACCTGAGAATGTCCTGGAAAATTGTATTTGAATGACCTTGAATTTCGTACAGACTCTTTTCACTGGACACCATCGTTAATCGTATCAGCAATTGTGAGAACATAAATGTAACGACAACATTGTGAATGTACGTTTTGAATTTTCCAGAAATTCAAGAGCCGATTTTGCAAGCGAGGTCGCACCGTCAGACAGCGGAGTCTGATAGTTCAGAGGGTATTGCCGACGACGTCGTACGATACGAAAAATATTGTACCCCATCCGACAGCGCCGCTGCAAGATGCACCGCCGAGCATCGACGTGTCGTTGAAGTCGGAGCCCGACAGTAAGAGCATCGAAAACACGATGCCGATGAGCGACAGCAAAGATTTCATGACCGGAACGCTCGAGGGCGAGAGCGCGGAGTTGGTAAAAGCCTCGAATTCCATAATAACGAGTGCCACGCAAATACTGAAAGAGGGCGAACACCAGTGGCTCAACAGTGAGGTTCGTCGCTAGTTCTTTTTATGTAAATACGTTAGGATAACTGTAATTACATGCAGCCTCGATTATCGTTGCAGGTCGCGGATTTCTCGCTGAGCAGCTTTCTCGGTCAGCTCGAGTCGCCGATAAAAGGACGCAGCCAGGCCGGCGTAAACCCCGGCATCGAAGACGTCCGACCTTCGTCCGATGTAACTCATTTGCTCAACACGTTTTCAAGTACTCTCAGCGAAATGAATATAACGAATTGATTTTCCTGTTCAGGTCGTCAGTCAAATGCAGTGTCTGATGGGCGAAAGCAGTGTCGACTACATGGCAAAGTTCGCGAATCTCGCGTCGCAAATCGCGTCCGACGAGCAGAAGAAATCGGCATCGAGTTGAGAGCGATTGCGTGGTCAGATTCGCGAACACCGCATCGCAAATTGCACCCGACGAGCAGAAGAAATCGGCATCGATTGCCGATCGAACGCAGTTTTTGATGGGTGAAAGCAATTTCAACTGCGTGACCAAATGCACAAATCTCTCATCGCAAATTGCATCCAACCATCGGAAAAATCCGGCATCGAGTTGAGATCGAAGGCGATGCCTGATCGGCATAATCAGTGTCGACTGCAAATTGCATTCGACCAGCGGAAGAAATCAGCACCGAGCCGATATCGATCGTCGTGCGTCGTATCCTTTTTTTTTTCGTCGTTGACAATTGTAATCAATTTTTTACCGTAGGTATTATACATATGTGTAGGACGTCGTTATTTATAGAACGGAATAAAACGTCACGATCGTACGCGATAAGAGGACCAATCTTTTCTCGGCTCGAAGAGGGCATATCGAGCGCGAGTGAACCGTTGCGACGGCGATCTCGTGATAGTGGCATGAAATATTCTGATCCCAAGAAAATCCTCGTGGATTATTCGCACCCGCGAAGCTGCGCATTATCTCAAACCAACCACTACCTGACCATTATCGGGCGCAGTTTTCCTCGTTCAGTTTCTCGCAATTACTGAGGCGTTCGCGCCGCGGACAGCGTTGATCGGCAGAGATTGCTTCGCGATCGAGTACCAATTATGACGAAGACGCATGCCAATCTTTTGCGCGAGTATTCGCAATGTAAACGAAACTCTCGCATACGCATGCGCTGTTTTTTTTTCTTTCGAAAGAGTTTATTAACTCGGATTTCCCGAATTTCATTAACTTGAAACGATTAATTGATAACGCTGTATGCGAAATGATAAAGTTGACCGGAGCGTTCGCTCGTGTTATCGAGGAAAAGCGAACTAAACCGATATGCTGAAAATTTTTTTTTTCGTTTTTATTTCTGTAAAGATCGCAGACTTTATTAACGCGGATTTTGCTAGTTTCGTTAACTTGAAACGATCAATTAATAACGCTGCATGTTTGCTCGTTTTATCCAGATAAAGCGAATCCATTCGGATGTGCTAAAATAAAATTCTCTTATCGATGCGTCAGTCGCGGTTGTGGAACGTCGTCCAGCTTTCTCTCTCGCCGCGTCATTCCGTCGATTCGTCGAGAGAGAAAGAAAAGAGCATCTCTAATGTGCGAAAAATTGGAAGACAATTTCTTTAAATAAAAAATTACCGGCCAGAAACTTGCGTCTTGATAGTTCGAGACGACTGTGTCGGATTTCAGTTTCTAGGCAATTAACGAGCCGGGAATACATTAGTCGGTGGGATTCCGATCCAAAAAAAAAAAACAAGCATCTCTAACGTGCGAAACTTCGAACGATTTTCTTTAAATACAAAATTACCGAATTGAAACTTGCGTTTCGATCGTTCGAGCCGACTATATCGGTTTTGAGTATCTCGGCAATTAACGAGCCGAAAATACATTAATCAGTGGGATTAAAAAAAAAAACCGTTCATCATTGACGTGCGAAAAATTGAAGGAATAAAATAAATAATAAAAAAAATTACCAAACAAAAAGTTGCGCCTTGATCGTTCGAGTCGACTACATTGGTTTTGAGTTTCTCGGCAATTACCGAGCCGAGAAAACATCAAACAGCGAAATAAAAAAAAAAAAAAAACCAAGCATCGCTAACGTGCGAACAATCATAAAAAAAGAATATTTTAATAAAAAAAAATTACCGAACGGAAACTCGCGTCTCGGTCGTTCGGGACGACTATATCGGTTTTGAGTTTCTCGGCAATTAACGAGCCGAGAATACATTAGTCAGTGGGATTCCGTCTCCCCCCCCCCCGCGGAACGAATCGACCTTCGGCATTTTTGCCTCGCGCAACGTACGCTCGGTCGTGTCGTGTTATATCAAAAGAGATGGAAAAAAACAAAGTAAGGTAGTCCACGGTGTGTTGCGTCATGTGCTCGGATCGGCAGACGCTCGTTCGACGTCGTCGTCGGATTGGCCGGAGTCGAACAGCGGGAAATCCCGGTCGAAGCCTGGAACTCCCGCCCGCGCGTCCCGGCGACCGCGGGAGAGCGTGTTCTCCCTGAGTTACGTCCGGCAAGTCGGTGTCACGCTGTCGTGCGTCAATTCTAACATTGCGCGCAGTAGCTCGCCGACTGCGCTCCGGTCCGCGCCGTTATCAAGCGTTAACTCAAACAGCGTTGGATGTTCGAAGCAATCGAACGCACACGACGATCGAAGCGCGGGGTGAAAAAGTTTCAGCGGACTTGCAAAATTTACGAGGAAACAAATCGTTGAATTAAAAAAAATATATATATATTTAAAAAAACCGGATTTAAAAACAATAATTCTGAAATTATGAGCGCCTTCGCGAATTACGATAGGAACGAGGCGATGGAGGTGAGTGTTTTTTTTCCTCGTTGCATATATCTATCGCAAGCGGCGACTGCATATGCAATACGAATAATGAAAGTATACGCACGGTCACAACATGTGTACACAAGTGTTTAAAAAAAAAGAATGATAGGGAAATCGATTTTTTTTTTGCGTGTCGAACGTCGATCGTGAACTTGGGAGCGATGGATTTATTGACGATGTGTTTTTTTTTTGTATTGTAAATGCAGGCCTACTTGCCGATGACTGGGACGCAGCAGGGGGAGGAAGAGCACTTTCTTCTCGATATGGACTCTATAGTGCACCGGGAGAAGGACGGACTGCCTATGACAACGAGACGGATTTTTGAGAATACACGGAAGAAGTGTTCTCTCGGTAATTACACGATGGGATTATACCGAGATAAGGAACCGGGAAGACACGCGCGCAAGGGATGCTCAAATCCCGCTTCGAAGAGAGTGCTTGGAGCTTATGTCGGATGTATTTTTTTTAACGCGAGAATCGGCGCTGCAAACGAAAATAATATTCGAAAGCGAAAAGGATATTTCGAAGCGAAAAGGATATTTCGAAGCGAAAAGGATATTTCGAAGCGAAAAGGATATTCGAAAGCGATAAGGATATTTCGGAGCGAAAAGAATATTATATTTCGGTGTTTATAATTCGCAAAAACATTTCGGAGCGGGCGACATTTCGCCAATGGCAGCGAAAGAGATTTCTGAGAATACGCGAAAGAAATGTTCTCTCGGTAATTACACGTTGGGATTACACTGAGCAATAACGGGCCTTGGAGAAAAGATGTGCGCATAGGATGCGAAAATCCTACCTTTGAAGAAAGCGTTCGAAGCTTATATCCGATGTATTATTTTTTTAATACAAAAATCGACGCCGGAAGCGAAAATAATATTGTATATCGGTTGTTATAGTTCGCAAAAACATTTCGGAGCGGGCGACATTTTGCCAATGGCAGCGAAAGAGATTTCTAATAATACGCGAAAGAAATGTTCTCTCGGTAATTACACGTTGGGATTACACTGAGCGATAACGGGCCTTGGAGAAAAGACATGCGCTAACGATGCGCGAATCCTACCTTTGAAAAGAGCGTTTGGAGCTTGTACCTGATTTTTTTTTTTTTAATACGAAAATCGACGCCGGAAGCGAAAATAATTTTATATCCCGGTGTTTATAGTTTGCAGAACATATCGGAGCGGGCAACAGAAGACGCGGAAGAAATGTTCTTTCGGTAATTACACGTTGGAATTATACTGAACGGTAATTGACCGTGAAGAAGAGACATGCGCAAACAATCCGCGAAGCTAGCACGGATCCTACCTTTAAAAAACGTTTGGAGCTTATATCCGATAAATGATTATTTTTTTATTCGTAAATTCGCGCCGGAAGCGGAAATAATATTGTATCTCGGTGTTATAGCTCGCGAAACATTTCGGAGCGGGCGACGGTCCGTCAATGGCAACGAGACAGGTTTCTGATAATACGCGGAAGAAATGTTTTCTCTGTAATTACACTTTCGGATTTACTGAGGGACAATGGTCTGTGAAGAAAGAACAATGGTCCGTGAAAAAACGGAGCTCATATCCGATGTATTTTTTTGTAATGCGGAAATCGGCACCGGAAACGAAAAGAATATCTCGGTGTAAACGTTCACAAAACATTTCGGAGAACGAGACGGATTTTTGAGAATACGCGGAAGAAATGTTCTTTCGGTGATTATATTTTGGGATCATACAGAGCGATAATGGACCAGTAGAAAAGACACGCGCACAAATGATGCACTCATCCTACGTTTGAAAAAAGCATTTGGAACTTATGTTCGATATGTTTGAATTTTTTTGAATACGAAAATCGGCGCCGGATGCGAAAAAAATATTATATCTCGGTGTTTATGGTTCGCAAAACATTTCGGAGCGAGCGACTATATTATATTATAAGCAATTATATGATAGAGTAATTATACCTTGAAATTACACTATGCAATAATGGACCAGGGCCAAAACATATGCGCACAAACGATCCGCAAAACCAACCTTTGAAAAAGCGTTTGAAACTTATATCTGATGTATTTGAATTTTTTCGAATACAAAAATCCGCGCCGGAAACTATGCAATAATGGACCGGGGCAAAAGACATACGCACAGAGGATGCGCAAAACCTACCTTTGAAAAAAGCATTTAGAGCTTATATCCGATGTATTTTATATATATATATATAATATTTGCTGTTGTATTTTTTTTTTTTTTTTCGAAGCTCACGAAACCAGTCGAACCTGCCGGTTAACGTGCAAAAATAAATTTACAGGTGACGACGGAGGAGAAGCCGTGGACGGAAACGGCTGGTCGAGCAAGCCAATCAAAGACTGGTCCCAGGAAGATACGATCAATTGGCTGATGTCGGCAGCGTCGCACATGGGCCAGTCTTACAGTTCCATTCAGCACAGTCTCGCCGTTCCCGGAAAGGAACTCGTCAAAATGTCGAGACAAAAGTTTCTCGCCAACGATCCCGTTTACGGCGACAGACTTTACGATACGCTACACTCGCAACGAATTTCCAATCTACGTAAGTCCATAGATTTTCGGGACTGTTATTATGACTCGAAAAAAAGCGAAACAAGTTATCAATTTCTATCACACTGTCTATCCGATACCGCAGTTCCCCACTTTGCCAGCCTCAACCCGGGCACGATAGTATCCGAGGACGAAACCGCTCAGATCAGCTCCAACAACGTTTCCGGTATGCACATTTTTGTCTAATGATGGATTCTCGCTACTTGTAAATTAAAATTTAATACGATACTCGTGCGAATTTTTTTTCTCAACTCGTCTGATTGCAACTCTCGCTTTTGGCTCTTCAGAAAGAAAGTTTTTTTCGCACTACAATCGGGAATGTCCAAATTTTGTAACACGCGCACAAGAAGTCCCACTTTTCGTGCCTGTAACGCGTGGCGAACGTGGCGCTTTTTAGTAAGGTGTGCGAGGAAAATACTGTGCATGCGCAGATCACACTAGTTACTTTTTTACACACTTTTTTTAAACTAGCAACTTTTTCGCACACTTTTTTAACGCTCCGGTTATTTTTTCGCACGCTTTCACCACGAAAACCGGGAGTTTTTGTGCGCTTGTTACAAAATTAGTAGATTAGTTAAGAAAACGTTGTTCGCACGAGTATCGTACAAAGTTTTATTCGACGAGGTGTGAAAATGGGGTTTTACACACGCGAAGCGTGCGAGAAACCGTAATTTTCCCACCGAGCGAAATAAAGTACTGTTCGCAACAAAATTAAAAAACATGAAATTGCAGATGCCGAATCCGAGAACAGCATCGAAGTCTCGACGAAGCGACAGCCTGGAAGACCGAGAGTGATAAAGCAAAAGAAAAGCTGTGAGTAAGACGTACCACGATTGTATCACGTACGATCGATAATCGATAAAAAAAAACAATTCGTCACTCGCCGATAATAACTGTTGCGTCGTTCGTTCAAATCGCAGCCACCAGCCAGGGTAAGCTATGGGAATTCATTCGCGATCTCTTGCGCAATCGCGAGACATGCCCGAGTCTCATCTGCTGGGAGGACTATTCCCAAGCTAAATTCCGATTTGTCCGCAGCGACGAGGTTGCGAAACGATGGGGATCCCGGAAAGGAAACACCAAGATGACTTACGAGAAATTAAGTCGTGCCATGAGGTAATTATCTCAGATCGCGGAAAAATACCTCCACAAAAAATCCCCTCTAAAAAAATACCCTCTAAAAAAATACCCCCTAGAAAAATACCCCTTAGAAAAAAATACTCCCTGGGCAATACCTCCAGGAAAGATAACCGCGGAAAAAGACCCCCCCCACACGCAGGGGTTTTTTCGTGGTCATTTTTCCGAGGGTATTTTTTGCGCCTCACGAATTTAACAAACGTTATCTCTTCTTCCAGGTATTATTACAAAAGTAAGATATTCCTGCCCGTCCTCGGACGCCGATTGGTCTATCAATTCGGCCCGAACGCCAAAGGATGGCAAACGGATAATCCAAACTTCCGACGATAAGAGTTACGATTCCCGTCGCTGATCTCCATTCCATATTCGCTACCTCATATAATTACACTCTGAAATGCAATTATTTTTGTCACAATTAAAATAACTCGAGCAGAGTCGAAACGCCTCCGCGAGTCCCTCGGACCCGAGACCGTGTACAGAGTGACAATAATTACGAGAACAAATAATCGGACGTTGAAATTTTATTCTTCTTTTATAATAGCTTATCGGAGGTAGGTAACTAGGTCGGTATATAATGTAAGTGAGATGTTTCGCTGTTTCCGTTAACTCTAACAATTCCAAGTTGCACTTACTGCATAATTGGTGTACAATCGCTAATGGTGTAATGCATAATGGAGGAGATGCGCGTAAGCTCGGCAGTCGGTCACTAAAGACCAAGATATATATATATATATATAAGATATATATATATGTATATGTGTAAAGATACGGAATCGATTGGTATTTTCTCAAAGGCACGTAGCACTTATCCAATGTACATTGGAGTTTTTTTTTCGTTTCTTTTTTTCGATTGCCCAGTGTGCGTCAACTAGCAAAAACTACCTACCTACCTCTATGAGGTATAAGATATTATCAAAAAAAAAAAAATATATATATATATATATTGAATATAGATAATGATGAAGAAAAAATGGAAATATTATCTTTCGAATTCGATACTGGCATAGATTATCTTGAGAAGTTGATTGAATCGTTGGCACTCACTCGATAAGACGATCGTTAAATCGTAGCTACGGTGGATATAGCTATTTTGGCAGTGTGTCTAATCCAAGTAGTAAGTTTGAGTGGAATTGTTTATGCTAATGGTGACTATGAGGCCGCGAACGTTTTTAACGTGTCGCCGACAAACGAGCTTCCCACGGATCACCTCTCCTGCAACATACGAAGAATTCGATGAAAAATGACGAACGGCGTGATCGCAGTACGATCGAACGACAAGGAATTGATTGAACACTGACCTTCCTTTATACTGATTGGCTCGGTGAGGGAGAAAACTGTTTGTTTCCAGTGCGTGGGCGGTGCATGCGGCCCCGTACTGAACGATATGGGATTGTCCAAGTCATCGAACGAAACGTCGAAGTAGCCGACGATCGCGGTGAGCGAGCCGGTCTTTTTCACGGTCAATTCAAAGGGCGCGGTGAAATTTACGCAACTCGTGTCGACCTTGTATAAATCGAACGCCTGAATCTCGGCGACGTTCGTCACTAAATCGTGAACGCTCGATATCTCGATGCTCGGTTCTTTGACCACTTTGGCCTTCATGCAACTCATCTTGAAGCCGTAAACGTTGGACCAGTAATCCACCAAATCTATGTAGCGTTCTGAAATAAGAATAAATTGAACAAAAGATCATGTATAATCGGAGCTGGGCAAAGTACTGAAAATACTTCGAGTACAAAGTATCACAAGTACTTGAATGAAGTATCAAGTAATTTTTGCACTTCAAGTTTTTTCAAGTACTTTTAGCACTTAGGTTCGTAACTGTAAGCGTTGTCTAGACTTTTTAAAAAAGTGCAAAGTAATTTGCACTTCCGATTTGAAAATAAAATTTTCAAAGCGGAAGTAACGTGTACTCAAAAAGTAATTATACTTGGTGCTTGAAATCGTAAACAAACGTACTTGAAGTACTGAAAAGTACTTGTGTACTTCAAGTGCTGCCCAGCTCTGTATATAATAATATAAAATACAGTAAAATATAATATAATATAATATAATATAAATCAAATGATATGAAAGATACGAGAGTTTCGAAGGGTGAGCAGTTTATAGAGCGGTACTCACTCGTGTCGCCACTTCCCACGATGCTCAAGGAGCATCTGTTCGGTAAAAGTTTTCCACCAGGCACAAGATAATGGTCTCTCGCGTATATAACCGTATCCAACATTCCCTCGAACAACAAAAAATATCCCATCCATTCGGAGACGATAGCGTCGACTTTGTCAACGCCGAGCTCGATATCCTCCAGCCGACCTTTTTTCAGCTCTATTATGTCGTCGAGATTATTTTCCCTTTTTTTTTTCAAACAATCTTATTAATCGTCGAATCTTAAAGAACTCAAGTGACTTTCGTTCTCCGTCCCTTCGTGTGAACGTCGATATTCATCGTTAAAATAAATCGTGTTCAAATAGCTCACCGAACGATATCCATCGCGTGGTAAATGACGTCTGACTGATCGACACTGATCACTTTTCGACAGCCTGATTTTGCTGCAAACATAGAGAGAATGCCAGTGCCACATCCAACATCCAACATCACACAATTACTAAACACGTTTGAATTTGTCAGCAAGGCATCACGGTAGCTTTCGGTTCGTACCGTATCCTATGGAAACAGCAGCATTATTCCAAAAGCATTGTTCATACTTATCTATCTACGATTGTTCTACAAACATTTTTGCATCGCTCTTATTTTTTTTTGTCTCGCCGTTACTCCGGGCGCTCCCGTAGCATCGGCACAATTTTCTACTCTTCGAACGTCGTCTCGCGACTTTCTTCTTTCATGCTCGACACAAAAAAAAAACCATCGAACATCACGGACGGCAAACTCACTGTCAGCATCTCGTGGTGTATCGCGAAATGACTGTAGGTACTGAAATATCCGTCGTCGTCGTCGGCTCCGATACTCTTTACGCATCTCGGAGCTTTCGCGCCCGACGTTTTATCTTCGTCGTTATCGTCGTCCAGAACTAGACACTGAACTTTGTGCTGCATATCTTCTATTTGCTGAAAAATGCACACTCATCAGTTTCACGATGATCGACGAATTGGAGACAAAAAAATGTTTGTCCGCTTCATCCGAGCCAGCAGGACTCACCTGCTTCGCCAAAAAGCACACGGTCTCCCTCTGCTCCAATTGGGCTTTCAGCGACTGGATCGTTCTTTGCAACTCTGCAAAATGAATCTCGGACAGCGTTACACAGCCGTTTTCAGAATTTACCGGGTAAGCCACCTGTTTGTTTGGCCTTTCTTCGTCCTTTGCTTTTTTATCATCGGCTATATCTTCGATGTCTGTAAGAAAATAAATAGCTCGCTATACATTCTTGTATAATTGAGCACAAGCTAATCGATGGAGCGGTACTTGTTTGGTACTTCAAGTACTTTTTTAAGATTTCAAGTACCAAGTACAAGATTTTTTGAGTACACCCTCGCATTATGGATACTCGATGAGTAGCATGACATCCTGTTTCTGTTAGTGTATGATTACCTATCTAAACTTTTCAATAAGTATAATTTTAAGTTTAAGTATAATTTTAATAAGAATTTGTTTTGAAATGTAAAAAAAAAAATCAAAAAAAAAACAAGTAGCTCCCTTCTCGTTTTTCCAAATGAACATTTTCGATAGTTTCTTTCTTTAATGATAAAAATTTCTCATGACATTTTTTTGTTAGAAAAAAATGCAACGCAATTTGTACATGACTTCACCACTTATTACAATATTGCCCACACCTTCCTCTACCAGGATACCGAAATCTATCGACGGAGTGTCTCATAGAGAATGCGCAAAATTATAATAAATAAGGAATCCATGTGCAACTTACTTTGCACCTTTTTCTTAAATCCTAGAAAGGGCTCAACGCTACAAACTTAATTGCAAAAAGTACTTGGATGAAGTACTCGGAAAATACTTCAAGGACAAAAAGTACTTGATATTGCAAGCAGTCGAGATATTCTATACTTGAAATATTTTTGGTAATTTGCCCAACTCTGAAGTAATGGATAGAACAAGGTAATCGACAAAACAAAGCCATGTGCAACTTACTTTGCACCTTTTTCGTAAATCATAAGTAACGCTCAACACTACGAATCCAATTGCAAAAAATATTCGAGAAATACTTCAAGTACAAAAAGGACTCGATACTCCGAGTACTTGAGATATTTTGTACTCGAACTATTTTTGGTACTTAGCCCAGCTCCGAAGTAATCGATAGAACAAGGTAATCAACAAAACAAAGCCATGTGCAATTTACTTTGCACCTTTTTCGTAAATCATAAATAACGCTTAACGCTACGAATCCAATTGCAAAAAGTACTCGAGAAATACTTCAAGTACAAAAGGTACTCGATACTGCGAGTACTTGAAATATTTTTGGTACTTTGCTCGGCTCTAAAGTAAAGGATGGAACAAGGTAATCGACGAAACAAAGCCATGCGCAACTTACTTTAGACCTTTTTCGTAAATCCTTGAAACTACGAATCCAATTGCAAAAAGTAATCGAGAAATACTTCAAGTACAAAAGGTACTCGATACCGCGAGTACTTGTGGTATTTTCCACTTGAACTATTTTTCGTACTTTGCTCTGCCGTTACTCTGAAGTAAAGGATAGAACGTAACGAACGGAACTGGCTAATCGACGGAACGGGTTGTCGACAAGATTACCTAGCATCAACCAGGCGTCGTCTTGTATCACGGGCGCGAGGTATTTGTTGCTCTCCCACGCCTGGCCGTCCTTCATGCTCGATATCTCGGACGCCCTCGCGTTCTCCGACCTTATATAGTTAACTAGTTTCCTGTACGTGTAGTCGTCCAATCCGATCTTTCTCACGATCTTCGCTAGACTGAAATTGTGAGCGTCGTCCAGGTGTTGCGTGGCGTCGTCGTAGAGTTTGAATTCCTCCTTGCAAAACAGGCACGTTACAGCGCTGCAAGGACTGGACTCCGCCTCGTCCCAGTCGTCTCCGCTGTCGCAGTCGCTGCCTCCCTCGAAATCCATCTCTTCGGGCTTCCCTGAAACTGTGACGAACGAATGTGTGTCAGTGTCGATGCGCGAACCTTCGAATATTCGACGATCGAACCGTTTCCTTTCCGTCGGCGATTCGTTGGATTTTTTTTTTGTTCGATCGAGTACCTTTTTCCGTCATGACGCTCGAGTGGTAATCAGCTTTCTTGCGTCGGCGATTCTCGAAGAACTGGCATGCGGTACGTTTTTACTTACTCGACGCGATAGCGGTGTCGTTCCCGTTTCTACCTTTGCGATTAATCTTTCATCGTTCGAACGATTTTTCCACACGCTTTGCTTGGACTTCGGTGGATCGCGGACAAATCAAACACACGTGCGCGACAGCAAACGCGACTCGCGAACGGCACTCTCCCCGTAACCCTTTTCCCGACGCGGCGCTACAGCGCTGCCAGCGGCGCGAACCGGAAACAAGCGGAGAATCGTTTGATGTTGTAAAGTAACCGGTAATGTAGCTAGTTACATTAACGGTTGTTATCGGCAAAGAACGTGCAGCCAACCCTTTGATATCTATGATTGATTCAAAATTTGCGTATGTATTAAAATTACCGAAAAAAAACATTATTGTGACAAGTTACGATAGTTTTATAATGAGCGGCGTTCGCGACTGAATCAGAAAATAATCGTATTCTCAACATTCTTAATTAATGCACTTTGAAAAGTGTATGTCTATATTTTTTCTTCGGAAAATGTAAACCATTGCAATTCAGATTAACAAGTAATGAAAAAAAAACTTAATTATTGAAAAAATAATAACAAAACGTTTATTAAAATTAATGATAAATAAATTCATAAACACTTTCGATGAAAAACAATACTCTGCGTATAAAGATTGATTGCATACAATGATTCCAACCGTAAAAATAAATAGTTTCCGGTAAAATATTATAAACAGCTGCAGTTATCAATCGGTTGAATCTCCGATCACTTAAGGGGGAGTGAAAGTCAGGTGACGGCGCCATGAGTGAGAGAGATAGTTGCAATTTTCAAAGTAACTTTATTCAATGGTGCTAATTTTTTTGAGAGAAAAATGAATTCGTGCCGCATGCGATATTACCGTGTGCATCCGGCTCGAATTTCCTTTTTCCTCAAAAAAAAAAATTAATACCCTTGAGAAAAGTTTATCACAGTTTTCATTACCGACCGCGATATTTCACTTCCCTTCAACTGGTTATTTACCGAACTTACATCACTTACGCGCGCAACTAGAATTGTTGCGCGCGCAGTGCCATTTGCGCCGCTGTCGGGGGTTCCCGGAGTTTTAGCGGCTAGGTTTCCTCGGCCGTCTGCTATTCAAGAAGGTTTCGATCACGATCGAAATGCAGTATTTTCTTTGAATAAGTAGTAGTTTTTCTTCTTACTTATTGGTCAGTAACCAACCAAAATAACCAAGAGAGTCCCGACATAAATTGTATTGGTCGTTTTATTAAATTCAGTGTTATTTCTTAAAGTTCACTGGTCATGTTCAGCTCATTAATACAAAATTCCTTTCGAACGGAAAAGTTAAATCTAGAGTTCCGTTACACTTCTCAAAAAAGACCAAAATGATTTGTAGTACATTTTAAATCATTGAAGTTGTGACTGGCAAATATAAAAAAGACGGTATCGAATCGCTTAGAATTTAAATATAGCGCAAACCGGTCGTCTTCAATTCTTGTATAATTAAAATTGAACAATATAAATAAACGTATACAATGATTTTGCGACTCGCCTTGGCCCTTCTGGAATGTTCGTTAATGAATTTATGTCAGGGTGAGGTCGATGTTTCAGACACGGCCACGTGCTAATAAGCGTCAGTATATGTTTCGATAGTATCAAAATCTATACTCAAAGCACGCAACTGACGATTGCCGATCAGCGGTCGATAAATGGGACATCCACGTTACAATGATTCGATTCTATATAAAGGAAAAAAACGAGTGCCCCGCAGTTTCCAAGAAGATAAATAAGCGGCTCTCTAACCAATTCACCCGTAAAAAAATAGAATAGAACAAACACTACGGTTCATTATTAACGCCCAACGAATTGCACCGATTTCATGAACAGTAGTTATCCGTTTCGTTCACGGTAAGGCTTCAAATTTAACGTGAATATCTTACTCTCCATACCATTTGGCGTGCCCTGAAAGAAAATGTATAGCTATTATTTCCGTCCTCGAGACAATAATTGAATAAAAATCTCACATTCTTCACACCTTAGAGACGATTCCGATGACCGAATCGGCAGCAGCGCACAATTGCAGCTTGTCAGAGACGACGATCGACTGTTGGTCATCTTTATTCTTCGCTATGTACGCGCTGACTTTTTTAACGTTACTGTTATCCAATGTCGCGTCGATCTCGTCCAGAATTCGAAAGGTTGGCGTGTCACTGCTGTAAAAAATAAAAACCCGTTGACGAATATGCTCAACGACCGCGGAAGAGGGAATTATGAGATTACCTCTGGTTAGCAAATAACAGGGGCAGCGACGCTAGAACTTTTTCGCCACCAGACAGATCTTCGACGCTTTTGAATCGCTTTCCCGGTACAACGCAATCGTAATGTATATTGCTTAAATATGGCTCCTCCGGATTGTCCGGCATCAGGTACGTCTGTGCTGACTTACTTCCCGTCAATTCCTGCAACATAAATTCATTTTTATTTGAAAATAAAAAACAAAAAGAACAAAATAAGCTCACAGCTTTTACTGTTTTGTTCATAAAAGCACTCATGGTTTTCACGGACCTAGAAAACCGGAATAAGTCCGGAATAAAGAATAATAAGGGGCTTTGTTGAAATGTCGAAAAGACAGGGAAAATCATTAATTTTTTTTTAGTCATTGAAGTTTTTTGAATCTGATCGTTTTCGTTTAATTTCATGCTGGACGACGTCTACATTTTTCGTTTCAGCGAACTTTTCGACTATATACAGTATATATATGACTATGTCGTGATATTATTTTCGTTGGTAACTTTTAATGTTGCGAACTGAGTTTAATATATCAATAATCATTATATATAATTTACGTTATTTTTTAATTAGCCTTTCCTACGCTGATCGATATACTGGAAAAATTAAATTTTTGCTCTGGAAAACCAGGAAAAGTCAGGGAATTCCAGTTGGAGAATTTCGTGACAACCATGAGCACTTGATTGTGTTTTTAAATTTGTTTCACCAGTTGTCATTTCACGACAGTGCAAATTTGTCTATTATTTAAAAACCGTGATCATCAAATAGGTAAACTCGCCTTGTATATGGCATCAACTCTGTTCTCCACGCGTTCGAAGAATTCCATGAATTTCGCGTATCTTTCCGTTTTGACCTTCTCGAATTCAGCAGCGATCTTTCGCAACAGTGCGCTCGTGCCGCTGATCTTTTGATCGATCTCCTTCTTTTTTTCTGCCGACAAGATCAAATGCTGCGATGCCTTGACATTCGGATCTCCGATCTTGTCCATTTCCGAAGATATTTCGGCTACTCTCGCCGCTAATTCTTTTCGCACTCTGATCGCTTCACTTTGCTCCAGTGCCAGCAAAGCTGGCGGCAGTTTTGTGTAATCGAATTCGATGTTTTCCCCCTCGTACGTGTCCAGTGATCCTTCGAGGGTCGCCGCATCGAAATCCGAATTATTGCGATCAGACGTCTCGGTCTCGGAAGAACGAGACTCTGGATCACTGATAATTGGTATCTTCAATCCCTTAATCTAAAGAGAAGAAACTCGCAATCACATCTAGTTTTGAGGTGAGACGTAAAATTCATGCATATAACAACCATCAGGAAATAAAATCTGTTTGCCTAACCCTCGCTTCGGTCAGAATAGCGTGACGCTTCTGTTTATATTTCTGTATCGAAGTTCTCAAAACATTCAGCTTCATCGTCCTGGCCCGATACATCCCGCTGACGTCACGAATCGAAGCCCTCAGCCCTGTTATCTCCTTCTCGATGTTCTCACCTGTTCTCTGAAGATTTTCGTACGTGGTCTCCAAACATGTAATTCTTTCCTTTATATCGTTGTACTCGGGACTACGGATGTAGGACGCTTTTGCTTCAAGGGCACACCGCAGCATCTCCTTCGCGTCGATCAGATTCTTCTTCCGCATTTCGACTTTTTCTGTAAAAAGTTTTTTATTACTAAAAAGACTATGGTTTTCGCGAAGAAAAGTAAATTGGGAATAAATTACTTACTCGTTGTATTGCGACACGTCTCGAACTTCAATTGTTCTCTGATACGGGCGATCTGATTGTCGACGTCTTGAAGATTTTTTTGGCGCTCTCTACGACGTAAGAAAAAAAATTTGAGTATCAAAATATGTCTTTTTGACGTTAGGACATGCAGTAGAGATTTATGCATACTCTTCTCCATTTTCGTACTGACGAATATCGGCGATGCCAATCCTCTGACAAAATTTCGCGAATATTCTATTCTCTTCTGCCTGGATGCTTGATTTTAAAGCTTTGATCTCTTCGTTCGCTGCTTTCAAGGCTTTCCATTCGATACTCAACGGCGCCTGCAAAATAAAAGATCGATCGGATTAGATTTTTATACCGACAGCCGAAGTCAATTCACATATTATTGAATGCCGATAATAATTAACAATGTCGGATTTTAGATAAAACATACTGACCTTTAGGTCATCGAGCATATCCTCGAGCGCCCACGTCTTTGTCTCCTCGTCGGTCAGCTCGCGTGTCTATAAAATATGTTTGTTTAAGGTGATGTAAAAAAAATCCCGAGGTCGGTAACAGAAACTATAATAAATTTTTTTCAGGGGTGTCGAAATTGTGAACATCTTCATTTATCAATTGCACAGATGTTAAAAATTTGAATTTCTCCCAAACGGTTTTGCATCGTTGAAAAAAATATTATGGTTATCGTCATGCCGAGTAGTCAAGCCTGCTAAATATTAACCGGCTTTACTATCCTACTAGCAGGTTGTTGCAGATCGGTTGTTTCGAGCCCCCGCTTTGGGCTATGGAATTTAGGAACAGCAAATTTTGACTCACTTCCAGTTTGAAAATTTCACTTTTTAACCGGAAGTGACGTACTCCCTGTATGGCGTCAATTCAAAAGAGGACATCCAAAGAGGACGTTTTGTGAAGCGGATTTCTACATAAAATATAAAGCTAGGAGTAAAATCATTGGATTCTTGATATCCATACACTGATTTAAAAAAATACAGCTGAATCAACTAAAGATTCTGGCAGGGACGTTCAAATAAATATTTCGTTGCCCAAACAAAATATTTTAATGGCTCAAAAATTGTTTGGTCAAATAATACTACTCCAAACATATTTTGATTAAATGTTCCAAACATTTTTGGAACTAACAAATCTGTGAGTTGTTGTACCAACAAAATATTTATTTGCCGTCTCTGCCCGAATTTATGGTTGACTCAACCGTATTTTTCATCGGAGTAAAAATCATAACATGCCACATTCCCAACAGCGTCATTCATCCATTTAGCGCTGTCCTCAAGACACTTGATCTCCGCTCTCGAATCAGACAATTCTCTGTCCGAGGGCATTTCCTGCCGAACTGCTCGTAGCGCCGATATCATTGCTTCCTGTTAACAATCATTTCGTTCAATCTCAAGTGCAAAATCGTGGCAATTGCGTTTAATACTCATGTCTGTACCTTGTGCATCTGCAATGTCGCTTCGTCCTCAGAGCTATATCGTTGAACTCTTGTAGAGAAATCCAATGTGGCTCCGGAGATTAGTCCGGATGTCGCAAAATATATTCCATCTTGCCGCGAAACACACTACAAGAAAATAAAGTTCACCACTAATTTTTTTAACGCCGATCCGCGGAATCGCGCTCGATCGTTGTAGTTTTTGTTTACTCACATTGTGTTGCGGATTCATCTCCTGACTTGTGGCAATTCTGTACGCATCCTCCGTTGTTTCGCTCACCAAAGTGTTTCCGGTAACGTATAAAACTGCTCTGCTTATCGCTGCTGGTTCGAATTCTATGACGTCGTAAAGAAGTTTCACATCCGCAGGCTCTTTGAGTGTTCTATTTTGAAATAAGAATAATTTTTTTTACTGCTATAAGAATAAGATTTTTTTAGAAAAATAATAAGTGTGATTCATGAGATGAAACAATATAAGCTCCGTACCGAAGATGCTCACTGAGCGGTTGCACTTTCAGACAATCGAGTGCCAGAAAAGTCTCAACATCGAGTGACTTTTTTTTCAGGTACTCGGTACACTCGATGGCGGTGGTCATCGAGTCGACAACGATGGAATTCACGTGTGGAGCGAAAACTGTGGTCAATGCGAGGTCGTATCGCCTGTGAATTGGTTCGCACATGTTTCCCAATCGATCATACTGAAACATTTAACAAAACACGAAAAAAAAGTTTTAAGCGACAAAATAGTAAAGCAGCGTGTGTACTAAGGATGTGCGAATATTCACAAATTGGAGTCATTCATCATGAATTGAATATGAATTATTTTTATTTAAATATTTGAATAATTTAAAAAATTATAAATATTCGAATTTTTTTTACTTATTGACATTTTTTAATTGAACATCAATCTTCAATTCAATTCAAACGCTATTCGCACACCCCTAGGGGAAGCCGATAAGTATCAGAATGAACAAGATGATTTCAGTACCAACTGACTAAAAAGAAAACACATAGTGGACACATTAGAATAAAAATCATTGCGAATCATAGGCAAAATGATTAAATTCCAATTGTATTCTGGATAGAAATGATAAGAGCCGAATGCATCCAACGGTTAATACTCGGAAGACAAAAACATTTTTTATCGAAAATTTTATATTTAGAAAAAATCTTATTCTACCTTTGATACCCGCCCTCGCTAGCGTTTCAAGCCAAATCCGATTTGGCAGCCCACCATTCCCCCATAAACCTTTTCTACACACGCTCCGTCGATTGGTGGAAGCTCGCTTCTAGACCTTCCTATTGGATCCTTTTAGTCAGTTGGTACTGAAATCATCTTGTTCATTCGGACGCCTATCGGATACCCACCCCTAGTTGTACTAATCAACGAAACTTACGACTCCAGCAAACACTTTGCGCAAGTTCTCGACAACAATTTTTTTTTTCTCCATCTTTCTTACTTCAACGCCGTCAAGGCGGACATCGTAGAGCTCTTCGATTTGTTTCGTCAGATTTTGTTCCTGATCTTTCAACGCTCGATACTTGGAATCCAAATCGCTATCGAGCTTACGTTGCTTTTCCAATTCCCGTTCTTTCGCATCGCGGCGTTTCTCAACCTCACCGAGGCGATTCCGGGTCGCAAGGTGAAAAGCGAGTTGCCGCGCATACGCGTCTTCAACTTCGTTCGCCTCTTGACGCGCCCTGACGAATTTGTCCTCGAGGGATCCGCACTTGCGCTCGAGACTCGCCAGTCTTTCAAAATCTCTGGCACAAGTCTTCAGAAACAACTCCGTCAGTCTTTCGTACTCTTCTACCTAAAGTGAAAAAAAAAAATATATATATACATTTCAGAATTTTTCGTACTCTTTTACCTAAAGTTAAGAAAAAGATGTGTTGGAATCTTCCACATAAATTTAATGGCCAGTATATCACAGTTATTTTTTTTCTTTTAAATACCTGCGACGATCGTACTGTCAAATTAGTTTCGAGAGCCTTGGAGAGCCGAGAGAAGTATTCTACTTTTTTCTTTTCCACGTCGTCCAACGCCTCTTGGAGCTCCGATATGGTCCGCTCGCGAGCTTCATCGACCTTTAGCGCAGACTCATAGGACTCGCGAGACGAATCAACGCGGTTTTGAGCGTATTCTATAGCCGCATCGAGCTTCTGAATCTCTCCCGCTACTTCAATGGCTCTGTACTCCATCGTTTTTACTTGTCGCTCTATAGATGCGATTTTGTGCTTTTCCTGCTCGAGTCTCTGAACGGCGACGGGCAACGTCTCTTCCAATTCGGATTTTTTCGATGCCAGCTCTTCGATCTCTCTTAACGTATGTTTCGCGTCGATCGCCGAAGTTTCTAAACAACGCTCGATGCAGTGCAGATCGAAGAGCGTCAATATTACTTGCTCCGCTGCCTATTCTCGGACAGAAACAAAATACACGTACACGATACAATTTTGTCATCGGTGATAAATTTAAACAAAAATTACGTTGCTGCAATTACTCGTTTTTTCTCCAGAGCTCGATATTCTTCGATATTTTGCTTCGAGACCCGAAGCGCTTTTATCTTTGTTTGTATCATTTTTCGACCTTTGAGATGATAATCGAGCTCTTGCTTGTATTGCGCTATGCTTGCACTGAGACTATAAATAAATTAAAAAAACTAAAAAAATAGTCCGGAATAATTTCAACGTATCGCAAGGTCAAATATTCGAAAAATGGGAAATACCGCATGTACTCCGCAGCGAAGGATCGCGAGCCGCTGATCTCTTCGAACATCGCCGTACGCTCTTTGGGGCTCATCATGAGGATCGAGTCTACGGAATCTTGGAAGGCGATGAAGTTGTTGACGCGGGGATTGATGTGAATCCTCTTCAAACCTTGTACGTAGTCCCTGTACGGCACCGTCTATTTATCAGGGATGAAAAAAAATTATGAAATTTTGTCAATGCGATAATTCAATATATGTTTTTTTTAAATATAATTTTTATGTAAATACGCGTACTGGTCAGGGTGGATAAACACTTAAGAATCTCTTTAGAGAGGTAATTATAGAGTGCTAATTATATTATTCGACATCAAACGTAGTAGACTGTAACTTATTTCTTTTTTGTAAACGGGTTTTTGCTGTCGAAACAAACAAATAAATAAACAAATAAATAAATAAATAAATAAATAAATAAATGTTTTGGCTCAAATGTCACAACAAAAAGCCTATGACAAGACTGGGACATAACGGTAATTGGTTGTAATGCAGTGATCTTGCAACAAATAGCTTACAAAAAGAGAAATACTGAATTTTATATTTAATTTTATATAGTACGATGATATGTGCACGTACTATAGGAATATGTGGGTTGTTATCTGAACCGTAAATTTAATATTTAAAAAAGTTCATCCCATCGACAAAACAAATAAATAAATAAGGGTTTAAACAGATCACTGGGGGGTATTTAGGACGGCGGCAGCTGAGCGGGTCCGATACTATACTTCAAGTTATGAAATGCTTGGAAATTTTTAAATTTTTATAGTGTTGTAGATAGATAAATAAATAGATAAATAAATGAGCTCGTAATTAGAATTATTTACGACAAACAGCTGCTCGACGCATATACAATTGTACAAAGACGCGTAGATACTTACGTTGTCGTTAATACGATATACAATACTCGATCCTGTGAAGGATCGCTCAAACTTGACTTCGTCGCCGTCGCTCGCCCTGACGACTGCCTTCACCGACATGCTGCAAAGTAAACAAAAAAAAAGTTATGAGACAATTAACATGGCAACGATAATCGGCAATGAATAATTTTAATTTCGTTTACTCCATCGGCGATGCAGCTCGATCGCTTCGGTAAACGAGTTCGTCCGCTCTCCCTACTCTGAGACTCGCGGGCCTTGCTCCCATGACGAAGCAAATCGCGTCGGCGAAGTTGGATTTTCCTTGACGAAAAAAAAAGTCATCGGTCAGATAAAATACGTATAGATTGTTAGACAAAATACGTATCGATCGTTAGACAAAATACATTTAGATTGTTAGACAAAATACGTATCGATCGTTAGACAAAATACGTGTAGATCGATAGACAAAATATATATATAGACTGTCGACGAAACTCAATTTTCGTAAGTTAGAAAATGAAGTCGATGCCGCTTAAGGGGAAGTGAAATATCGCGGTCGGCAATGAAAACTGCAATGAACTTTTCTCGAGGGTGCTAATTTTTTTGAGAAAAAACGTAAATTCGAGCCGGATGCACACGGTAATTTCGTATCCGGCCCGAAGTAATTTTTTTCTCGACAAAATTAGCACCATTTAATAAAGTTAATTCGAAAATTGCGACTGGCTCTCTCGCATGCACAGCTCTTTCACATCCCCTTTAATACGAAGTACGAAACAGTGTGGAAACCGATTGAAAAACGAAAAAAACAAATACGAAAGATCAATGAATTTATTACCGGATCCGTTGGGCCCGATTACAGCGGTAAAAGCCATCAGACCGTTGACTTCGTGTTCGCCCCTAAACGACTTGAAATTCTTCAGAACGATTTGTTGAAGAATTACCATGACTGCCGGCGATTATTCATAAATTCGTTTCGAAAAAATTGAAAGAAAGGCCAACAAAAAGGAAAAGTAGAAGCGACGCTCGAACGGAAGACAATTGTCGCGACGCTACGAGCTGATGTTTCAACGGTCGAATTTCGAGTGTACGCGTGCATGCGTAGGGTAACATACGGGTATGCTAGAAATCCGAGTACGCTAGCTCCGTATCGCCAGCCAATCGCGAGCTTTGCGGGAACGCGGCGCGCTTTCCCATTGGTCGAGCGGCGTCGCCCGATCGGAAAGTTGCGCGATTGCAGCGGCGTTGTAGTCGAAACGAGTCGAAACGAGTCGAAACGAGTCGAAACTTGTTCGGGGTTCGTTGAATCCGGCAAACGGCGCGTTGTCCTTGTTGGGTCTTTCGATTGAAATATTGAAGTTTCATTATAAAATCGTATGTACGACAAGAGCGCACGATGCCGGTCTCTCTGAAAAAAATCGTTGTCGATAATTTTAAGTCTTACAACGGAGAAACGACGATCGGTCCGTTGAAGCCTTTCGCCGCTGTTATCGGACCGAATGGATCCGGTGGGTGGTTATGCCGATTTTTATTTTGTCTTTTTGCTGTACTTCGAAAACTAGCTCGACACTGAGAATCTTTGATTTTTCATGTCCACGAATAATTCGTCCGACACAGGAGAATCGACGTTTTTACGCTGTAACTATTGTAATAGCGAATTAATTGTTCGCAGGCAAGTCGAACTTCATGGACGCAATCAGCTTCGTCATGGGCGAAAAAACTAGCAAACTTCGGGTCAAGCGTCTCAGCGAACTTATTCACGGCGCGTCCATCGGAAGACCCGTCTCCAACGGGTACTTTCTTTTTTAATCCTCGAATCGATGGATCGTCGGAGGAAAAACAAAAAAACAAATTGTGCACACTTTTTCGTTATATTTATTATCGGCATTTAATTGTGGGCTTCTTTAGACATTATTTGCGTTGGACGACTTGAATTTTTGTTGATTAAAATTTTTTTATTCATTCCAGCGCGTCTGTAACGGCAGTCTTCGATTCGGAGAACGGCAGCGAAGTAACGTTCAAACGATCTGTACAAAACTCGTCGTCGGAGTATCGCATAGATAATGGCGTAAGTTACCGTGCGGGCGGCAATGCTTATCCATTGTCGATCGGCAAATTAATTGGTAATCCATTGTTAATCGGCGAATCGTTAAATTTTTTCTTAGGTCGTCAGTTGCCAGGAGTATCTGGACGGATTGTACGAACTAGGCGTCGATGCGAAAGCGAAGAACTTTCTCGTCTTTCAAGGTTCTGTGGAAGAGATAGCGCCGATGAATTCGGGTGCGCTTACAGGCCTGTTCGAAGAGATAAGTACGTCGGGTGAATTGAAGGCGGAGTACGACAGGTAATAAATGTCACGATTATTAAAAATGAGACTTTAAGATTCGACCAGGAGGAATCGACGATTTTCGGGATCAGCGATTTGTAAAAAAACTGATGAGCTGACGAACTGTAAAAAAACTGATGAAACAAAATTTAACAAAACTGATGAGCCGAACTGTAACAAAACTGATGAAATAAACTGCAACAAAACTGATGAGCTAAACTGTAACAAAACTGTAAGAAAACCGATGAACTGAACGGAAGCAAAACTGATTAACTAAACTGTAACAAAACTGATGAACTAAACTGTAAGAAAACTGATGAGCTAAACTGTGAGAAAACTGATGAACTTAACTGAAGCAAAAACTGATTAACCAAACTGTAACAAAACTGATGAAACTCCAAAAAAAAAAATTCTAATTTGACTTGTGTTCTTTGCAGATTAAAGGCCGAAAAATTGCAGGCTGAAAAGGCGACGCAGTTCGCCTATCGGAAGAAGAAAGTAATGGCTGTTAACAGGAAAAAGGCAAGGATGGAGAAGCAGGAAGCTCAAAAGTTTCAACGACTCAGAAACGAATATGTAAGAAAAACGATAGTAATTATCGAGATGAAGTGAATCAACCCGGATCGGTATCGAAAACTTTGATACCGAACTTTTTTTCAATGGTGTACATTTTTCACGAGAAAGAGGCAAATTTGAGCGGCGCGCGATAATTTAATATTGGGCGCGATTTTTAAGTACTTGTGTTTCAACGAAATTTGCACCATCGGAAAATTGTAGTTCTCGCGTTCACAGCCGCTTTGTTTTGCCTCAAAGTTCCTTCCGGTGACGGTGAAAAATTCAAGTATTTTTCTCCAATCGAGAAAAATAAAAATGTTAATCGCAATAAACGAATTTTATTCTCTTAGATGAAGAAAGATATCGAACTGCAGCTCTTCTGTTTATTTCGCGTCGAGAAAAGAATGGCGTTTCTCGATAGTAAGCAGGAGGAAAAGCAGCGGGAGCTTGCGGAGATGCAAGACGAAATGGATAACGAGGAGGAGGAGTTTAGGGAGAGAAAGAAAGAATCTGGAGTGCTGGGCCGTCAGTTAGCGAAGCTCGAGCAAGACTTGCGAGAGGCTGAAGTAACGGGCACGAAGAAGAGGCCGCAATTTATAAAGACCAAGGAGAACGTTGCGTATCTGCGGAAGAAGGTCGAGAGCGCACGTAAATCGTTGGAGGAAGCTCGACGCGCCGACGAAGCTCACAAGAAAGACATCGGAGAGCTCGAGGAGGAGTTGGCTCAGGTCGAAGCTGCCAAAGCTGCGTACGAAGCGAGTGTCGACGGGCAATCGCAGATCGGAATGTCCCGCCACGTTACGCTCGAATCCACACAGGTTGAGAAACGATCGATCGATTATTTGTAGAAGGAGATTCGCGGAACGCTTCCCACGTAGCGCGGAAATTTTTCTGAAATTATTTCGTAAATGTTTTTCTGAAATATTGAAAACATTTAACCAATATTACAAAGGATTTCTGAAATATTTTTAAAACATTTTGAAGCTGTTTTTTGTTTTGGTCATAAATCTTACATTGAAGTCTCACAACGCCACCAGAAAACATCTCAACCCAAACGTCTCTACCAGAAAATAAGGATAATAACTCTACCAAAAAAGATAGCTCTAACAACTCTACCACATTACAACTCTATCAAAATTCTTTACCAGAAAGTAAAAAAAAACTCTACCGGACTTGAAATTAAATTCTACCGGAATGGAAATAAAACTGTACCGGAATACGAGGCAAGACGGTAGCCTTGTATTTCGGTAGAGTTTTATTGCAATTCCGGTAGAATTTTATTTCCATTAAGGTAGAGTTTTATTTTCATTCCGGTAGAGTTGTATTTCAAGTCCGGTTGAGTTTTATTTTGATTCTGGTAGTTTGTTTACCATCTGGTAGAGATTTTGGGGAGAGATGTTTTCTGGCAGTTATTGTCTGGTAGAGTTGTGAGAGGTAGAGATGTAAATATGCTCTGCCTCCAGCAGTTCATCTATGGGATTGCTGCGAGCTACTTCAATCGTGCCGATGACATGTAGTGTCATCGCACATTAAATAGTCAAACTGTTTCATAATACACCCACAGACCATGGGATTTTTTTATTTTTTTGTTCCTTCTGAACAAAGTTTAGTATACATCTGCTAATAATTGCTTTTGAAATATTTTTTCATCGTTTCAGAAATATTTCCGACGTATGAAAGATTAAGTATATTTCTGAAATATTTTGAAAATGTTTCGCTGGAATATTTTGATACAATACTTTTAAAAAATATGATGTCCACATATTTCAGAAATATTTGATAAGATTCGAAAGATTGAAAATATTTCTGAAATGTTTTCGAAATATTCCGTTCTATATGGATTGTTAATTATTTTGTTTTCTTTCCAGATTCGCGAATACAATCGGTTGAAGGAAGTGGCGACCAACGAGTCGGCGAGATATCTTCAAAGTCTCGACTCCATAACACGCGAACAAAAATCCGAGCAGGACAAGCTCGACAACGAGTTGAGAAAGAAAACGGATATCGATAACAAATTGAAGCAGAAACGTCGCGTGCAGCTCGAGCTTGAGAAGCGTCTCGAGAGGATCGAAGAGCATACGAAAACAACGGAAACCGCTCTCATAGATCTGAGAAACGAGAGAGACGAATTGCAATCCGCAGTCGTCGGATCCAAAGAAAGGGTTCGGAGCCTTCAACGAGAGATCGAAAATATTTCGGTGGAGTTGGACGACGCGACTCTCGACAAGAATGAATTGCTCAGATTGAGGAAGAAGAGCGAGATCGTGGAGAACCTCAGAGCAATAATCCCTGGCGTGGTACGTTCGACGCCCTCGATACAATTTTTATTCTTTCGATTTTTCTTTCCCGTCGTTTAAATTCTATTAACAAAATTCCAGAAAGATCGCGTATTAAACTTGTGCCGGCCGATTCACAAGCGTTACAACGTCGCCGTGACGAAAGTTCTCGGAAAGAACATGGACGCGATTGTCGTCGACACGGAGAGAACTGCTAGAGAGTGCATCCAATACTTGAAAACGGCACTCGTCGAGCCTGAAACCTTTTTACCGCTCGATTACATTCGTCCAAGCCCGCTCAAAGAACGTCTCAGGACGATCCAGAATCCGCCCAACGTCAGATTAATCTACGACGTGCTGATGGTTGCCGATCAAGCTGTGGACCGAGCTATTCTTTACGTCGCGAAGAATATACTCGTGTGCGAGAATGCCGAAGATGCGAATAAAGTCGCCTACGATTTAGAACCAAACACGCGATACGATGTGCGCAGAAAAAATTAATAATTGCAAGACTTGTTAAGAAATAATTTAAAAATACGGAACAATAGTTTTTTTTTCTTCTTACAGTGTGTGGCATTGGATGGAACGTATTTCCAAAGAAGCGGCATAATTTCTGGCGGTGCTTTAGATCTGCAAAGAAGGGCCAAGCGATGGGACGAAAAGCAAATGTCGCAGCTGAAAAGGCGAAAGGTTTGCGATAGTAGAAAAAAAAACTTAATTACCGGATCGTGTTGACGAAATTCGTTATTGTTTTAGGAAAAATTGACGGAAGAATTGAGAGAGTCATTGATGACGTCTCGCAGAGAGAACGAACTGATTATTATTCAGTCAAAGATCAAGAATCTCGAGACGGTATTGCGCTTCAGTAAAACTGAAGTGCTCGAGACCGTAAGTGACAATTAGGGTCGTAACACGTTCAATGAAATTGGAAAAAAGGATGATCATGTTTGTTTTTTTGCAGAAGAAGAATCTCGATCAGTTGAAGGTTGATGTGGAAAATCTGCAGAGGGAACGGGAGAAGCTCGCGGTCCGTTTTGACATCGATGAAAGTACCGAAAAACTTGGAAATTTCTGTAACGATAGTGTTTTAATGTTCTGTAGCCGGCTATAGCAGCCATCGAAAGTACCATAGCGGAGAGAAACGAAGAGATAAAAAAGATAAGAAATATAATCGACAAATTGGAGGACACGATATTCGAAGACTTTTGCAAACAGATCGAAGTCTCGAACATCCGTCAGTACGAGGAACGAGGATTACTGTAAGTGGAATTGAATTGATTTAATTTATTTAATTTATTTAATTTATTTAATTTATTTAATTTATTTAATTTATTTAATTTATTTAATTTATTTAATTTATTTAATTTATTTAATTTATCTAATTTATTTGCAACACAATTATTACTGCAACAAATAGATTTCGTAACAAACACGTGGAGTTTTTTTTTTAAATTCGTAGATCGCATCAGGAACGCGACAGAAGGCGCATGGACTTCGAAAATCAGTGCAACCGCATTGTCACGCAGTTGGACTTCGAGAAGCAGCGAGAAACCGAAAGTATGCGTCGGCAAATAAAAAAGCGAAATTCAAGTACCAACGGTATAATCTGAACGATAAAAAGAATGTTACGTTCTAGGCAACATCTCGCGATGGCTGAAAACTGTAGAGGATGTAGAGAGGAAGCTGAGATCCGCGAAACAAGCGGAGATAGATCTGAAGACGGAAATGGACAGCGAGGAGGCCAAGAGGAAGGAACTCGAAAGTAGAGTGAGTGCGAAGAGAATCGAAGCCAATCAGAGAGAGGAAGAGTTGTCGAAGTGGAGGAGCTCTCTGAAAGCAAAGGCGAAAGTTATCGTGCAAATGCACAGATATCTCAACTCGGTCGAGACTTATATTGAGAAGCAGAAGGCCGATAGACATGCCATACTGATGAAGTGCAAGGTACTGCTGAATTCAAGACAATTTATTATTCCTTCCAAAGCTTAGAAAAAATTCAATTCAGTCTCTCGGAAAGTCGTCATAATTTCGTAAAAATTGTTCACTAATTGAGCAATGATCGATGTCGGTCATGCCATACTGATGAAGTGCAAGGTACTGCTAAATTTGAGACAATTTATTGTTTCTTCCTCAGCTTAAAAAAAATTAATTCAGATTCTTCCGAGAGACTTGCCATAAATTTGCAAAAATTGCTCACTATTTGGCTCTGTTTAGATGGAAGACATAGCGATTCCGATACTCGAAGGCAACATAGAAGACGTATCTGGCGAGAGCGACATGACGAATAGTGTTGATGATTCGACGCAGCAACTGTATGAGCGCGACAATGAAATAAAAATAGACTATGACAGGTTGCCCGATGATCTGAAGGACATCGAGGAAGGACCCGAGGTCGAAAGAGCTATCGGCAATCTCAAAAAAGCCATGAAAGAGCTCAACAGCACGATTGAACAGATTCGCGCGCCGAACATGAAGGTATGAACATAAACGGGGAAAATCTATAAAAGAGACATCTCATTTAGGGATGTGCGAATATTAAAAAATTTCAATAATTAAAAATACCTGAATCATTCGAATGATTTTAATAGTCTAAATATTCCAATTAGGTAAATGAATTATTCCAATAATTAGAAATAACGATTTGCGACTTTGTAATGGACCATAACGGTCATTATAAATATCGAGATAAACAATGCGAATTGATTTACAATAGAATTTGTTGTACACGTTTAAGCTTTGAAAAAGGGAAAAAGAGAATTGCAATCGAGCGTAAGTTTTTCAGGTTTGTAATAATCAAAATTCTTCATTCAATGAATAATACAGTTTTTGTGATCAGTTTCATTGTAATCGGAATTTCATCATTCGAATATCCTATTCGTAAAAATGATTCGAAATATTCGAATTTTTGTAATATTCATGAATATTCGTACGATTCGAATTTTTTGAAATCATTCACAAATATTCAAAATACACGAATTTGTTCGAATTATTCACAAATATTCGAATTTTTTGATTATTCAAATTTTGAATTGAACAATATTCAAGTCAATATTTAATATTCAATATTCAAGTCAATATTCAAATCAATTCAAACTCTATTCGCGCATGCCTAGCCCCATTGCCACTTCACTCCGTTATATGCAAAGATCAATCTTAGGAATTAATTATTCGCCTTGAATGGTTTGATAATGAAGTTCGCCTTGATAATTTCTGTTATCTCTCCCCACGTACGTTTGAACTTCGAGAAGGCCAGCGAAAAGATTTCCCTGGCCGCGGAGAAGTTTCAAGAGACGAGTGGAGAGTTTCAGGAGACTTGCAGAAAGGCCCGAAAGATCACTGCTCAATTCGACAATGTGAAGAAAGCGCGATACGACCGGTTCATGCTTACTTTCGAACACGTCGCTCAGGAAATCGATAATGTCTACAAGGTACCGAGCATAATTCGGATCATCGCTTGCACAGTAAAATAGTCTCACGCCTGGAATTTTTAATTTTCTGTACAGGGCTTGGTGAGGAATGAGTCGGCTCAAGCGTACCTCGTAGCCGAAAACCCCGAGGAACCTTATCTCGGTGGTATAAATTTCAATTGCGTAGCTCCGGGAAAACGATTCCAATTAATGTCGAACCTGTCGGGAGGAGAAAAAACAGTCGCGGCACTTGCTCTTCTGTTCGCAATTAACAGGTAAAAGAATAATAATCATAATCGTAAAATTATGCATAAAAAATGGTAATGATTAATTTGTTTTTCCTAACACATGCGCGTAAAATTCCGCTTTCTGTTCCTGAGAAGTGTGCGCAGAAAGGAACTTTTCCGCATCGCGTGCGAGAACAATAATACTACATGCATGCGTACAAACGCAATATGGTATTTTTCCTTGCACTAGTGCGAGAAAGTGCCTTTATTACACTCGGTGCGAAAATGTCAGTTTTATGCGCGCTTTGAAAAATTTTGTACGACACTACTAAAGTCACACTCGTCAGAAAAATGTTATGGCACAAGTATCGAAGGTTACTATTATGCGAACGCTTCAAAAAAACGAAAGGCGTGATTTTTGTCGTGAAATTGTTAGGAAAATTTATGTAAATGGTATAAGTAACAAAGTGGAGTCTTGATTCTTGCGAATGCCACACTCGCCTTTGGCTCGTCCGAAATTTGCATAGTCGTCAAAAACTCCCTTTCTACGCTCTTTCCATACACTAGTTATTTGTATGGCAAGGGAAAGGGAATTCTTGACGAGTATGGAAATGTCGCACGAGTAAAAACTCTCTTTTCTACGCCCAAGCCATTCACATAATTTTTCCCAACAAATTCACGAAAATCGCGCTTTCCGTTCCCGTCAAGGGCGCGTAGAAAGGAACTTTTCCGCACTAGTGCGGGAAAAAAACCCATATTGCGTTTATGCGCATGCGCAGTATTTTTCCCGCACGCGATGCGAAAAAATGCGTTTTTGCGCATACCTCACAGGAACGGAAAGCCGGATTTTACGTGTATGAGTGAAAATAACTATGTTGAAAGGCATTTTTTATTTTCGATCCAGGCAAATAGTAGATCGCATTTTCTTCTCCGATTGAAGAATCGCTATTTACATGTCAGAAATGCAACGAAATTGAAGTCTTATTAACAATCATCATTTAATGCATTATTTTCTTCTTGCGCAGTACCCGTCCATCACCGTTTTTCGTTCTGGACGAGATTGATGCCGCTCTGGACAACGCGAATATCAGCCGTGTCGGGGATTACATCCGCGAGAAGTCGAAGTCTATACAGATGATCGTAATATCCTTGAAACTGGAGTTTTACTCCAAGGCTGACTTACTCGTTGGCATTTGTCCCGATGTGCGTATTATTATTCACGATAATTATTCAATTACCGATATGCAGTTTATCGTGACATTTTTGAGACTCGCTTGTGCGTTCGCTTTACAGATTGGAGAGTGTCTTAAGAGCAAAGTATTGACTCTCGACTTGACAGAGTACAACCCGTAGCCAGGAAGTTGCAAGAAGTTCCACCAATTCAACTATATTTTTTAATTAATATTTTTGTCAGTACGGGCCCAGCTGCAAGCACTTTAGACATCAGTTACATCTGCCTTTTTTTTTAGATGTTCACACAAATTCGTAACTCCACGAATGCGGGCGCCTTTTATTCACATTCCTTCATCTTTACCTATCGTCGTCGATTTTTATATTAATACAATGTCATCGAGAGTTTATTTTCGAAAAACGGTAATATAATGTAAATGGATAAAGGTGAAAATAAATTGCAATAAAATAAACAACGTCAATTGAAAATAATTGAAACTAAAGCTTATCCTGATGCTGTATGAAAAATAATAGGATCGTTCTTTCGTACCATTTATTGGAACAACTTGTTCGGGAACATGAAAAATTTATATGCAAATCGTATCGATATCGGTAAACGCATCTTCATCTACACTCCTAAACAAAGAAGGTCGAATCCGGGCGCGTCGAGTACATCGGGCAACGTGCAACATTTGCTCGACGGCAATACCAGCAATGTCTAAGTCACGTACGTGACCGTGAGAAATAACATACGAAAGATAACAATATGAAACACCTCCCTCCCCGTTCATGCCGCGCTCAGTCGGTATCAAAAACTGTAATCGACTTTATTCACAGGTTCTCCCGTGTACGCTCTAAAAGAAAAGCCTCATCGAAAACGGATATCATCTCGGCTTTCGATGAGACTTTTATTTTCCAAGAATTCGTGAAAAAAGTTTATTACAGTTTTTATTACCGACCGCGTTTATTGCACATGCTTCTTGAGGGCATGTGGTACAGACTCAGTCGGTAACAAATCGCCTTCCCTATTTTCCCCAAAACGATTGATACGACGAGCAAAAGGAAATTAGGTTTTCATACTTATATCTATTGACTACAAAAACCTAATTTGATTTTGGTCAAAGCATCAACCATCACGGAGAAAATAGGGAAAGCGATTCGTTACCATCGGAGGATCGATACGTATGTATCGCATGCCCTTAAGGTTCCGTCACCCTTTTGCCGATACATCACCGCCAGCGGCGCGAGCTGAAAACAATTAGAAAATCGTCGAGCGCGCAAAGCCATTTCTGCTGGGGCCCTTTTAATAAAAACTTACTTCGGATAACGTAGAACGAGAGAAAGAGCGAGTGCTGCGCCGATGTTGCCGGACAGAGACGCTTATCACCCAAGTGTGAATACTGAACGCGGCCGCTGCCGGGAGTCGGCGGAGTTTTGGCGCTAGTTTTTCCGGGTCGTCCGCTATTCGAGAACGTTTCGATCGCGATCGCAGTGCAGTACTTTGTTCAAAGTAGTATTTGTTATCAATTGCTGGTGAGTAATCATTGTGTATTTATCGACGATACTGTAAGCCGCTTCTCGCTCGATAGACCTTCGTTAACAAACAATACACGCCTCAGTGTTCTCAACGCCAGAGGTATCGTAGATAAACTCGAACACACAAACAAAGGTGTCAGATCTCCGGCGCCCCTTTTTTCCTTTGTTCAGGACCCTGTTTACGAGAGGCTGAGCCAAACAAAAACGTTGCGGACACGCTTTTTTGGACGGTACGCAAGGCGGATACTCGGCGTACGGTTCGATGTTAAGATTTTTCTAACTCGCCACGATTCGTTCGGTAGAATTGCATTCGCGGTGGAGATCGGACAGACATGTTCCCGGTCGAAATTTTCGAAGATATTTTGAAGTATTGCGATCCCGTCGACCTTACGAGGTACAAAAGCGTATGCTCGACATGGAACGTGATGATACCTCGAATCTTAGACCAGGTACAGTGCAATGAATACGCATTTTAAGTTATAACAGTCAATCATTTAATTATTGTTTACGGTGTCATCGTTACCTATTTAATTACTTTTTAAGGTGTCACAGTTAACTATTCAACAACTTTTTATGGAATCGCGAGTAACTGTTTAACTATTGTTCAAGGAGTCATAGTCAACTATTTAACTATTTCTTAAGGTTTTACAGTCGACTGTTTAAGGTGTCACAGTTAACTATTGAACTACTTTTTAAGCTTTCATAGCCAACCGATTGACTATTTTTAAGGATGTCATTGTTAACTATTTAACTATTTTTCAAGGTGTCACAGTTAACTATTCAACAACTTTTTATGGAATCGCGAGTAACTGTTTAACTATTGTTCGAGGAGTCATAGTCAACTATTTAACTATTTTTTAAGGTTTTACAGTCGACTATTTAAGGTGTCACAGTTAACTATTGAACTACTTTTTACAGTTGGCTACGGTTACGGTTGGCTATGAAAGCTTAAGCTTTCATAGCCAACCGATTGACTATTTTTAAGGATGTCATTGTTAACTATTTAACTATTTTTCAAGGTGTCATAGTTAATTATTTAACTATTTTTCGAGGTGTCACAGTTAACTATTCAACTACTTTTTACAGTAACGCGAGTAACTATTTAACTATTTTTTTTTATTATCGTAGTTAACTATTTAACTATTTCTTAAGGTGTCACAGTTAACTGTTGTTTAATTATCATTGATTTTTTTTCATAATACAGCAAACGGATATATGGTACAGAAAGTGTCTGACCGATATACCCGAGACAATGTGGAGTTCCATGTTCGACCCACGACTGGTTCAAGTCTTCGATCCGATCGACTATCACAAATCGAAAGATCATCCGTACGCTTGGATTCGACTATGGAGATCGTGGACCAGTTGGCGCAAGTTGATGTACACCGAAGTCGCTGTAGAGACCTTGGAGCCTCTACCTCGGCTGGTCTTCGATGAACGAATCACCTGCGTCGCTCTCCAGAGTAATATCACGTCTGCGCCATTCTTCAATTATTTTTTCTTGTTAGTGTGTATTCGTTTTTTTTTTTTTTTTACAGACAATATTATCGCCGTTGGGAGTTCTCCGGGCTATCTTACGTTATTCGATATCGACAACTCTGACATACTCGGCACAATAGACTTTAAGCGGCCCATCGTAGACGTGCATTTATTTGGGACAGGTTTGCATTTTATGTAATTAACCGAACGTGTCGTTAGGCGCTGTTCATTTTTTTTTTTTTCATGCAATATTTTTTTTGCTTATTATTGAGATTATAATTATTGTATGTTTGCAGTTCGATGCATCGGCGTCATGGCATCTTTGATTGATAAGAGATCCAGGCTTTGTACGGTAACTAACAAAACCGTGATAGATTACGGTCACATGATGCAAAACGAGTCGACCTGGTTCGTATTTTTTTTCGCGTCGCGCAATTACCATTGTCCGGACGCATTTGTACATAGTTCGTATTTTTTTTTAGCACCAATCTGTGCAACGGATATGTCTCCATGCTAGCGCTGAGTTGTTCAGTTACTACACTGGCGACGATAACCACGTTAGGAGAGGAACTTGTGCAGACGAAAATACGTTACATACCGTGGACCGCGCAAAGAAGACTACCAAAGGCTGTCGGCGTTGAAGCTTACGGGGATCGGGTGTGAAATTGTTTTTCATTCGCAGCGTTTTTATGCTTCTAAAATCAATGAAAAACATTTTTTTTTTTTTAATTCGGTTGACAGATTTTGCTGTGGACGGAAGGAAATACTCACTGTATGTACAGTTTCGATGAAGACGACGAACCAGTTTATCTGACGGTAAAACAGCCACGCGTTCCGATACGACGCTATCAGACATTCAAACCGTTCGTCGTTGCGTGCATCGGCGGTGAGCATGCGCATGGGCGCGAACGAAATACTCTTCCATTACGATGCTGAAGATATCTGCACGAGAATAAATTTCATCAAGCCATGAAGGCTGCGGTTTGCATCGCAGCAACTTCTATCGGAGAAGTTCAATTGCTGAATGAAAATCTGCGAGTGATAAATTTTTCTTGCTTCCCAAAGCAACGGATCTACAGAGTCTTGCCGAAGATGAAATTTTATGTCATACAGATATCTTCAAGGCCATTTTTCTTCAGCTCGCGATAGCGAGTCTCGTCTGTAAAAAAAATATATAATGCTTGCTTTCAGAGCTTGGCGAATTCGGATTTTCCATCAATGGATCCAACGAATCGAACGAGTGGAAAATATACAATCTTTTCAAGAAATTTCGAGCCCCGGTGACGGCGATTCTCTTTCACGTCGGTATACTCGCGCTGGGCCTCGAATCGGGTGAGCAGCTCGACTTACCGACAGAGTTATACTTTAGTAAAGTGGACGTAAAATTCCAATTTAATCTTCAAAATTTCACTTCCACAGGTGAAGTGCACATATTCGCCGTCGAGGATGTCACGAGCCTTCAACATTTAGATTTCGATGAAATGGAATCTATGATCGTACGCTTGGACTCTAAAGCCATTATTTCGTTAAAAGTCACGGAACACACCTCGGTCCCACACATCGTTGCCGCGACCACCAGAAGCGTGTACTTTATGAAATTCGCGTCTTCGTAACCGTTAAGACATAGATTATATATAAGGTACTTAAGAGCGATTAATACAAAAAATTCGTTATTAATATTTCGAGTTCAAAGAGCGAAATTATTTAACAGACGATTAGATGAAAGGCTTGGATTTTTCGAGCAGCGACGTTCCGCCGCTGCAAGTCCGAATCTAATTTACGTCAAGACCTAGGTCAGCTTGCAACACGCTGGGACGAACGTGTGACAGTGCCTGCCTAAAATCGTTCTCCTTTTGTATATTTTCCAAAAGATCATAGCATCAATACTTCTTTCTTATTAATGCAATAAGATTATAAAATCAATACTTTTTTCTTCTCAATACAATAAGATCATACCATCAGTAATCATAATAAAAAAATCTTTAGTTCACTCGGTCTGAAAATGGCAGTTTTACGCACGATTCGCGTGCATAAAACTCCCACCTTTACACCTTGTGAAGTAAAATTTGGTGCGATACTCGTGCGAACAACTTTTTCTTAACTCGTGTGACTGCAATACTCGTTCATGCCGCAAACTCACACTCGTCAGGAAATGTTTTATCGCACTAATATAGCAAATTACTAATTTTCCCCGGTGGGCTGCGAGTGCAAAACGGCATTCAGAATAGCTTTTATTGCCGACCGAGCATGGGGCAGATCAGCGGCGGGTTTACCACATCACCCGAAGACCATGTGAAACACCTCCGCCCCGTCCATCCCGGGTTCAGTCGGTATCAAAAACTGTAATAAACTTTTCTCACGAGAAACGTGATAGACGCAAGTGTGTCAGAAAGACATGGACGATTCGTTTTTTTAACGGCAGTTGAAAACGAGACCGTAAATCTTTTTCAAATTTGGACACTATCTGTAGTAAAGTATGCTCTTCAGTCGGTTAGTTTTTTTTATTTCAAATGAACACAAATTGGCGTAGAAAAACGCTACATTACGAACAGAAACGACTTTGGGTAAGGATGTCCTTGAGGGCATGTGATACATACGTATAGATGCTCCGATGGTAACGAATCGCTTTCCCTATTTTCTCCGTGATGGTCGATGCTTCAACCAAAATCAAATTAGGTTTTCGTAGGCAATAGATATAAGTATGAAAACCTAATTTGCTTTTGTTCGTCGTATCAATCGTTTTGGAGAAAATAGGGACGGCGATTTGTTATCGACTGAGTCTGTACCACATGCCCTTAAGGTTCTGTAACTCTTTTCCTGACAAAGTAGTACAGCGCCGCCAGCGGCGCGGTTTGGAAACGACCAGAGAATGGTTGCGTCCACAGTGCGCTCCGCAATCCCTTTTTGTATTTTACAAAACCGTTTCGGTGGAAAAAGGTTTCGAAATATTTTGAGGTAATGTTGATCTTTAGCCTCATTTTAACCCTTTAAGCCATCAATTTTAACATTCTACATACGATATGAAACATTATATAAAACAGAAATATGACATAAAACAAAACCTCGATATTTCTTGTGAAGAAATAAGTTTAACAAAATTGAAAACTGATCGAAAGCAGGTGGGACACCCCATGTCCCACCGTGACGCAAAGGGTTAAGGGCATGTGGTACAGACTCAGTCGGTAACGAATCGCCTCTCCTCTTTTCTCCAAAACGATTGATACGACGATCAAAATTAAATTAAGCAAATTAAAAATTAATTCAGGCAAATTAGGTTTTCATACTTATATCTATCGACTACAAAAACCTAATTTGATTTAGGTCGAAGCATCAACCATCACGGAGAAAATAGGTAAAGCGATTTGTTACCGTCGGAGCATCGATACGTATGTATCGCATGCCCTTGAAGAGTGAAATTGTTACGACGGTCGATTAGCTGGAATGCTTGGATTTCCCGAGCGACGAAGTTCCGCTTCCGTAAGCGCGATCCCAATCGACGTAAAGTCCCAGATCCGCTTGGGACACGCTGGGACGAACGTACGACAGCGCCTGCCTAAAATCCTCCGCGGTAACACGTCTCACGTCCTCCTTTCGTATATCCTCCAAAAGATCGAGGGGAATGCTCCGTATCGGTCCCATGCTCGCTTCCTTGCACAGATTGGTCATATCGGCGCCGGAATAGTGCTCCGAGAGATTGGCTACGTTGTCTATATCGTGAGTCGTGAGCTCGTGTTGCTCGGCCGCGATCAGATTCTCGACGATCTGCCTCCTCGCCTCGAATTCCGGAAGGGGAATGTAGAGCCTCTTCACGAATCGTCTCCTCGCCGCTTCGTCGAGCTCCTGCGGTCTGTTGGTCGCGCCGATGACGAGTATGCGATCGTCGTCTCCGGTCGCGGCGCCGTCCAGCTGCACGAGAAACTCGGTCTTCATTCGTCGCGAGCTCTCGTGCTCGGTCTCCGATCTCTGCGTCAGCAGCGAGTCGATCTCGTCGATGAATATGACCGACGGTTGATGAACGCGCGCAACGGCGAACAGGGCGCGTACCATTTTTTCGCACTCGCCGATCCACTTGGAGGTCAACGAACTCGCCGATATCGAGAAGAAAGTCGACTTGCTCTGCGAAGCTATGCATTTGCCGATGAGCGTCTTTCCCGTTCCCGGCGGTCCGAACAGCAGGATTCCCTTCGGCGGTCGCCTCAGACCGGTAAATATGTCCGGTCTCAGCATCGGCAGCACGACGATCTCTTTGATTATCTTCTTGGCGTGCACCAGACCGGCAACGTCGTTCCACGAGACCGTCGTACCGCTGTCCATTATCTCGTTCTTCACGAGCTCTATCAATTTCTCGTCTATTCCCTTCAGCCTCTCGTCGATGACTTCGCCCTCCTTGGAACCACTTCCGGATTCTTTTTCGTCCTCCCGATCTCCGTCGCGCTTCAGCGGACAGACGAACTTCGAATTCACCGACGCTCTTCCGCCGAGACTCTTCTTGCCCGCTTTTCGCTGCTGCTGCTGCACCTGCAGCTCGACTTTCGCCGTTCTGAAAGGCGATTTTTCGGCTCGATCGTCTTCTCCGCCACAGCCATCGTCTTCCGTTCTCTGTCTTCGGATCGTTGCCTCGTTTCGCGAATTGTTCCGACGCGGACGGACGGAATTCACCGGCTCCGATTTCTCGTAGCTACGCGGCTGATTTCCTCCCAGCTGGGCGGCTGCTATTTTTCTAGCCGGATGCGCCTCGCCGCGATCCTCGGCCATTCGAATTATATTTTCGACGTCCCTGTCGACCGGGGCTCTTCCGCCGCATACTTTGTCCGAGCCGATCCTCTGGCAAGGCAGAGGCTTCGTCAGGGCGATCGCTCGCTGTACGTCCTTCAGAGTCGATTTCCACGAGAGTCCGGCCTCGTCGTCGGGACGGTCGAGCTTATCGATGGATCCTGTTTTCTCAACCAGCGTTCGGTATTGCTTCAGACCCTGGTCGAGCAGGAGGGCAGTCGCCTCCTCCGATTCGCTGAAATTCAAAAATAGTCTTCGTTACACGAACGATCGACGAATTTTGCAGGTCGATAGTTTCGAACGTCATCGACCGTTGCGAGCGAGCTTGCACGCTTGAAAAAAAGAAATGGATTCGCGAACGTGCTTTAAAAACATGGATTTTCGAACGTGCTTGAACAAATGGATTTTCGAACATTCTTGAGAACAACGAATTTACAAATATTCTTGGAAACAACGAAATTACAAACATTCTTGAAAAAAAAATTAATTTATAAACATGCTGGAAAAAGGGATTTACGGACACGCTTGAGAAAATCGATTTGTGAACATGCTTATAAAAAAAAAAACATTTAACGAACATGTTTGAAAACATGAATTTACGAAAATGCTGAAAAAAATGTATTTATCGGAGAAACTTACAATTTACTGGCGGCCAGATATTTGACGGCCAGACGACGACGCTCGACTCCCGGATCATCGTTGTTCTTGCCGGAGAACAGTATGGAATGATACGCCGCCAAGAAGTCCCTCTTCAATGCGGGATCGTTGCTCTCCCTTGGCATTCCGTCGCTAAAACAATTGCGATTGTTCGCAGAGAAGAACGCGGTGAACAAACATGAACAAACGACCCGTCGATGCAAACACGTTCGACCGGCAAGTACCGGCTGAAACCGCTGGCGCTGCGAGTCGCCCAGCTGTTCGCAGTCGCGTGAGAAATCGACCGTGCAAAATCTCGTTTTCCCGCCGGTATCTCGACGGCAAACAAACGCGCGAAAGAACGCAGTGAATTCACGAGTTCTCGCGGTTGTTCGATACACCAATAAATTCGGACGTTCGTCGATAGGACAGTAACTTATATTCGTCACGATGAACGGAGGAGGTTCCGCGGCTTCGCCGGCGCCTCCGAAAAAGGCTAAATTCGGGTAAGCGCGCGAATTTCCACGTTTCCACAACTCCGACTTAACGGGACGTTAACCTCCTCGCTTCGGTGTTCGCGACTCCGAGACGTCGGAACGACAAATCTCCGTTTATCGTCGACCAGGTTTCAATCGATTTCTCTTTCCAGCGACGACGATGACGGTTTCGCCGCCGGGACTTTCGAGGCGGAACTCGCGACCATGGATTACGACGACGACGATTTCGGAGACGTCACCCACGTTACCGAAGAGGTCTGCTTCGATATGAGATTCCTTGTCTTCGAAACGCCGTTTATAGCGCGTTTTTTATTGAATTTTTTTTTTTTTTAATTTAAAAAAATGGTATCTAAATTTTATTTCGATTTTCTGTTCTCCGTCCATGATCGCTTCTCACGAGAGCTGTAAATCTTATTCCCTCGTAGCCCTCGACGAGTCGCCGAGCAGAGGTGAACATTGATTCAGTGAGTTATCGGATCGCCAGACTGTCGTGTTACTTCATTAGCGCAATAGTATTCGTGCGACGGCTATTGTATCACGTGTCATTACGGTTTCACCAATTCTCGTCTCGACAGCAATATACATATATTTTCTTTTTTTACACTCGATATCCATAAGAGCTTTTCCATACCTCGAACGATAATTGTTTTTTTTTTATCTGAGTCATGTTTCATGTATGGACGTTATATATATGTATATACAGATACGAGGCATTCCATAACATTTCGACCTGGATCTAATCCTTCGTATCTTGGATACGTTCTACCGTCTTTTGTACGACTGAACTGACTCTCAAAAGCATTCTGACTGTCTTAAATTGTTTACAATAATTTTTATTTCAACTACAAAAAAAATGCTTTGGAAAATCTGAAAAAAATACTAAAATGTAGTATTGTATTATTTTTATTTGTTAAAAAAAAATTCGAAACAAAATAGAAGGTAACACAGGCCTATTCTGGCGCGAATTAAATTTTTTTTTTTTACGTATGACACAAGATTTCTCGTAACTTTTTAAGATTTTTGAAATAGTTTCGATCAATACGTTCATTCTTTTAATTCTAAATTATTATAAACAATTTTTTTCTAATCTAATAAGAAAATCAGCTATGTTTTTTGAGAGTTAGTTCAATCGTATAAAAAATCGCGGGCCCAATCCAATGTGTGAAGGGCTAGACCGAGGGCGAAACGGTATGAAATGCCCCATATAAATGAATTACTGGAGATTACTATAAAGATTATTTGTCGCACAAGGGACCGGAGACCCAGAGCACTTCTTCGAAATGGAGCCGACCGCCACCGCCGACGTTGAATCCAAAAACAGATTCACTCAAATTTCAACAGATAGAAGTCGATCACTACACAGGCAAGTGCAAGGAAAATCTGTGCGGCAGGACAGTTGAGCAGATTTTGTTATTTAATGATTTATTCGTTGACTAGTAGATTGTTGTGGCTCAGGCGATTCGCACCCTTGCTACATGGAGCGTGTAATTTAGAAATCGGAAATTTAGATCGCCGCAAGTTTATCGAAAGTACGTCACTTCCGGTTTGAAAATCTCATTTTTCGCGCGGAAATGACGTCATCCCGGAAAAACGTCATTTCCGGTGTGAAAATTTCATTTTACGACCGGAAGTGATGTATTTCCGGTATGACGCAACTTCCGGTCGAAAACTGACTTTTCCGGACGCGAAGGAAAAGGTTAACTATAATAATTAGTGTTACACATTAATTAGTTTATGAATTTATTTGTAATTTTATTTAATAATTTTGCATTTTGCAGGTCAACCCTTGGCGGGAATGCCGGGTAGCAAAATGGGTCCTGTACCTATAATGAGAATGTACGGCGTTACATGGGAAGGTAATTCCGTTTGCTGTCACGTTCATGGCTTTTGTCCGTACTTCTATGTCAACGCGCCGTCGAATTTCACCAACAATCATTGCAAGCCCTTCAAGGTACAAAACACACACGAGGCCAGACAAATTTGCGTTGCGGATAAAAGTAAATGTACTTCATAACGGTTCACAGACCGCTTTGAACGAGGCTGTGAAGAAAGACATGAGATCAAATCCCGATCACGTTCAGGAGGCCGTTCTAGCCGTGGAACTCGTACAAAGGCAGACGATATACGGATACACGGGGAACGATAAATCTCCCTTCCTTCGTATCACCGTTGCTCTGCAGAAGCTCATCGCACCTTCCAAAAGACTGCTCGAACAGGAAGTCGTCTATCCAGCCTTCCAACACGAATATCGAGCTTTCGAGAGCAACATCGATTTTGACATTAGGTTCTGCCAATTCATCGAGTTTTCAAATTCCTAATCACTTTTAATTCTTAATCATTTTTAATTCTTAATCATTTTTTATTTTTAATCATTTTAAATTCTTAATCATTTTTAATTCTCAATCATTTTTAATTCTTAATCATTTTTTATTCTTAATCAATTTTAATTCGTAAATGAAATTTTCAAATTTATCTTTACGAACGATTTGACGATTTGCAGATTCATGGTAGACACGTCGGTCCTGGGCTGTACGTGGATCGAATTGCCACCCGGAAGCTGGAGACTGCGAGGTCACTTCGATCACGCGCTGCCGTTGACGACGCGCTGTCAGCTCGAGGTGGACGTAGCTTGGGACGCCTTCATCGCTCACGCACCCGAGGGCGAGTGGTCCAAAGTCGCACCCTTCAGAATCCTCAGTTTCGATATCGAATGCGCTGGCCGCAAAGGTAAAACGAAAGTTTAGTCTTTCCGAACGCCACTGCCGCTCGTTCTTTGGCTTCCAAATTTTATTAACGATCCGTTTGTCATCTTTGCATTGTCAGGTATATTCCCCGAGCCGAACCACGATCCCGTTATTCAAATAGCGAACATGGTCATCAGACAGGGTGAACCGGAGCCCTTCATACGAAACATCTTCACTCTCGACACATGCGCGCCCATCGTCGGCTGCCAGGTCATGAGTTTCGTCACCGAAAGTTTGATGCTGCAGGTTCGCTAAATAAATAAAAAAACGGGCATCGATTCCAAACTACCCAGGTAGCAATTTTCAAGATGCCAGGGAAAAGTTGTCCATTGGCTTGTTTATGACTGCTGAGATTTTATGCGCAAGTTTCATTTCCGAAAATTGACTCTGGGACACGAGATAGCTTGCGGATGACACTTTAGCGGTCATAAGTAAATCAACGGACAACTTTTTCGCACAGATGGACAGTACTTGGTACACAAGTACTTTTCAGTACTTCGAGTACCAAATACAAGTACTTTTCAATACTTCAAGTACCAAGTACAAGCACTTTTCAGTACTTCAAGTAACCAAGAACAAGTACTTTTTGAGTACACGCTCGTATGACGGATACTCGATGAGTAAGCATGACATCTTGTTTTCATTAAATTATGATTATCTGTATAATATTTTCAATAAGTAACATTTTAACGAGAATTTGTTTTAAAATCTTTATTAAAAAAAAAACACAATAGGGGTTCCCTTTAATTTTTTTTTTTTTTTCAATAAAATTTCATTTAAGAAAGGAGAAGATCCCCGTTTTTTATTACATTTTTCATGGATATTTTTTCTATGAAAGTAAGTAAATAGCTTAAAAATAGCTTCAGAATGATGAATTCCGAAAATTTCGGTTAGCGATTTTTTACAATGAGAAAGCCATGTGTAAATGACTTAGCACCTTTTTTTCGCTACAAACCTAATTGCGAAAGGTACTTGAGAAATACTTCGAGTACGAAAAGTATTTGATACTTCAATTACTTATGATACTTTGTTCTTTGTACTTAGTATTTTTTGGTACTTTGCCGAGCTCGGCTTTTTCGTAACATCTAAAGATTGCTACTTTGATATGTACGGTTTACACTACGTTCTAACCCGTTATGTTGCATTGTCTTCTCTCCAGAAATGGGCCGAATTCGTCCGAGAGTTGGATCCCGACATCTTCACCGGATACAACATAAACAACTTCGATTTTCCCTATTTGATAAACAGAGCGATCCATCTTAACGTGAAGAACTTCAGTTTCCTCGGCAGAGTCAAAGACATAAAGTCCGTCATAAAGGATCAGGTACTCCAGAGCAAGCAGATGGGACGACGAGAAAATAAATACGTTAACTTCGAGGGACGAGTGCCCTTCGACTTGCTTCTGGTAACGAATTAAAAATTCAAAGGGATCTCGCGACACGACTGTCGAAAAAAATTGTTTCATCCAAAATATCTTTCGCAGGTTCTCGTGCGCGACTACAAACTGCGATCTTACACTCTGAACGCCGTGAGCTACCACTTCCTGCAGGAACAGAAGGAGGACGTGCATCACAGTATCATTGCGGATTTACAAAAAGGAGACTCGCAGACGCGTCGTCGCTTGGCCGTTTACTGCCTCAAGGATGCCTACTTGCCTCTCCGACTGCTCGACAAATTGATGTGCATTATAATATACATGGAAATGGCCAGAGTCACGGGTGTGACGCTCTCGAGTCTGTTGACGCGCGGTCAACAGATCAAAGTGGTGTCGCAACTTCTGCGCAAGGTACGCGAGAATTCGTACGCGTCTCGATTAGGGGCTTGCGCCACAGTACACGAGTAAAAACGCATGCATATTTCGTGTTTTCTTTTTCTTGGTAAATATACGCTTTATCGGTATAATCCTTTTAAGGTAGAAGGAGGGTATATCAAAGAACGTTTAGGAATTTTTTCATTCCATTTTAGTGTTCACTTTCCACACAATGATCTCCGACTTTCGTAATTTTTAACTTTCGGCATTAAAATTTAACAGAATACTTTTGACACTATAAACTATAAGAAAAAAAATAATCGAAATTTTACTGTGGCCTAAGCCTTTAATATCAAACGGATAATTGAATAACCCTAAAGATATCTGCATGAGAGTGAATTTCATCAAGTTATACACGTCTGTGTATCGCACGAACTTCGTTCGGGAAAAGTTCTCTTGGAAAATAAAATCCTACAAGTGAATCATTTTTCTGTTCTTCCTAAGGAAATTGACGGAGATTTGTCAAAGATCAAATATGATGTCGTGCGAATATCTTCAGGGTCATATTATTAACACTGTGGTGTAACACAATTTTTTTTTTTTTTTTTTTCAGACACGAGAAAAAGATTATCTGATACCGGTGCACAGAGGCCAAGGCTCGGACGAGCAGTTCGACGGAGCTACAGTTTTGGAGCCCAAGCGCGGTTTCTACAAAGATCCGATTGCCACGTTGGATTTCAGTTCTCTATATCCGAGCATCATAATGGCTCACAATATATGTTACACGTCCCTGATGAATCCAAAATCTCAGAGGACGTACAATCTCGAAGCGGATCAATTTACGGTCACACCGTCGAATTCGTCGTTCGTCAAAGCGTCGGTGCGGAAAGGATTGCTGCCGGAGATATTGGAAAATTTGTTGTCGGCTCGAAAGAAGGCAAAGGCTGAACTGAAAAACGAAACGGATCCTCTGAAGCAAAAGGTTCTCGACGGTAGACAATTCGCCTTGAAGGTCTCGGCCAATTCAGTGTACGGCTTCACCGGAGCTCAGCAGGGAAAACTTCCTTGCTTGGAAATATCGGGTGTAGGTATCAGCGAGCCGCATTGTTTTGGCGAAATTTCAATCGGCCGGATCGACGTATGGCCGAAAATCGTGTGTCTGAACGCACTTCCTCTGAATCGATAAACTTTCGAAACTCTATTTTTCCGAATCGTCAGAATGACGGAACGTAATTTTTCGGAATAATAATTACACCAAGATTTATTTCTCCGAATCGTTAAACCTCCGAGCATCAAGTCGCCGAATCGCCATTCAATCGAATCAAGAAACTGAAAAATAAGAGTGAATAGTCTGACCACCTGCTTATTATTGAATATTTTTCGTACAAAATCTTACGCTCGGTACGAATCGATTCGGATAAATGACTTGGCGGATAGATACTATTCGGAACAATGATGATTCGGCAACTTGACGTTTGGTAGTTTAATGATTCGGGGAAAAGAAGTTCAATGAAATTATTGGTCGGGAAAATAACGTTCGGTTAAATATGACGATTCGGCGAATAACGTTCAGCCAATTACTATTTCCAAAGTAACACGTTTGCTTAAATGAAGATTCGGAATAATAAAGTTTATGAAATTAACAATTTGGAAAAATGAAGTTTCGGCATTTTGACGATTCGGAAAAAGTAAAGTCTTAGAAGTTCGACGATTCGGAAAGATTAAGTTTTAGAAGTTTGACAATTCGGAGAAATACAGTTTCGAAAGTTTTTCGATTCGGAAAAATAAAGTTTCAGAAGTTTCACCATTCGGAAAAATAAAGTTTCGGCATTTTGACGATTCGGAAGCAGACCGTTCGGACACATGATTTTCGGTCATCTTCAAAATAGCTGCTGATATTCAAAATATGAGCTCATCGAAACATCCAAAGCTATCTTGAGAAGATATTTGCGCTAAACTGATTACTCGTGATCGTTTTGCAGAGTGTCACGGCTTACGGGCGAGAGATGATCGAGAAAACGAAACAGGAAGTCGAGACTCACTACAGGACCGAAAACGGTTACGACCACGATGCCGTGGTAATCTACGGTGACACGGATTCGGTGATGGTAAACTTCGGAGTCAAGGAAATCGCCGAAGCTATGGAACTCGGCAAAGAGGCGGCCGAATACGTATCGACGAAATTCATAAAACCAATAAAGCTCGAATTCGAAAAGGTCTACTATCCGTATCTTCTTATAAACAAGAAACGTTACGCCGGTCTGTATTTCACGAAGCCCGACAAGTACGACAAGATGGACTGCAAGGGTCTCGAAACTGTGCGAAGAGACAATTGCCCGTTGGTCGCGAACATGATGAACACGTGTCTGAAGAAGCTGCTGATTGATCGGTGAGCAAATCTTTGTTTTTTACGGACACCGCTAAAACAACCACGTTCCTTGCCTGCAACACGGGCAAAAAATGGCCTATCGTTGAGCAATGATCGGTGTCGACCTGTGCGCCTGCACAGTACTGGTTCATTACTCCCTACACGGTAAACAATAATTTGGTAAAATCGGAATCCGAATTGTCCTAAAATCGGAATACGAAATTTCATAAAATTGAAGTTGCGAAAAAAAATTACGATTTCACAACGTATTTTCATACGAGAACGGTTGTCAATAAGAGATTTTAAGGTGCATAATCATTTTTTTACTTGAGACTAGTTTCTTGTAATTTAATTTGGTTTAAACCAGATATATTTTCTTGTCTACATTTACATAATTGTGAATACCAGAGCATTGGATAAGTCAATTACAAACAATTACAAATCGATATAATGTGTCCTACAAACACATTATATCGATATTGTAGTCTGAATGAGTTTGCAAAAACTTACCATCAACCATCAGCACTGATCCAAAACAATGACTAGAACCGCACTTTATGTTGTAAATCCTTCCATAACTGATCACCTTTTAGTCGAAATGTTTTATTTCATGTACACTGACGATTACTTTTTCGCTGCGAAGGAACACTATTTCTCGTATTTTATCTACGCATAAATTTGTTTGATCTCCGCTAATCTTTCTTCTGAAAAGAAGAATAGAGTGACGCACCGAAATAATCGTACGACCGTATAAAAATTTCTTTCAGAAATCCCGAGGATGCGGTGAACTACGCGAAGCAAGTGATCAGCGATCTGCTCTGCAACAAAATCGACATATCGCAGTTGGTGGTAACGAAGGAATTGACGAAGACGGAGTACACAGCGAAGCAGTCTCACGTGGAACTGGCTGCGAAGATGAAGAAACGGGACGCCGGAACGGCCCCGAAGCTCGGCGATCGAGTGCCGTACATTTTCACGAGCGCGACCAAAGGAACGCCCGCTTACATGAAAGCCGAGGATCCGATATACGTTCTCGAGAACAACATTCCGATCGACACGACGTACTATCTGGAGAATCAATTGTCGAAACCGCTCATACGAATATTCGAGCCGATACTCGGCGACAGAGCCGAGTCGTTGTTGCTGAAGGGAGAGCACACGCGCACGAAGACGGTCGTCACTTCTCGGGTCGGAGCGCTGGCGGCTTTTACTCGAAAGAAGGAAACCTGCATAGGCTGCCGCTCGGTGCTACCGGCCGACCGTGAAAAAATGGCTCTCTGCACGTTTTGCGAAGAGAAGGAGGTCGAGTTCTATCAGAAGGAATTGTCCACCGGACGAAAATTGGAGGAGAAGTTTTGTCGATTGTGGACCGAGTGTCAGAGGTGCCAGGGAAGTCTTCATCAGGAAGTACTGTGCACGAGGTGAGTTACTCGTACGACGGTGCTTTCTCGCTGGAGCTGGGCTGTGCTTGATGTACCAGGCACTTGTTTGATACTTCGAGTACGTGCTTGAAGTACACAATTATTTTTCAGTACTTCAAGTGGGGATGAGCGAATAATCGAAATTTTGAATAATTCATTAGCAATTGAATATAAATAATTTGAATAATTTATATTATTCATGAATATTCGCATTGTTCCAATTTTCGGAAATTCAATTCAAATTTTTTATTGAATATCAATATTCAATTCAAATTAATTCAAGTGCTATGCGCACATCCCTAACTTCAAGTACTTTTTAGTACTTCAAGTACTCGTTGAGTACACGTTCGCATTGCGGATACTCGACGAGTAACATACCCTGTTTCTATTAAATATAATTATCTGTCTAAACTTTTCAAGAACTGTAATTTTAATGAGAATTTTTATATTTTTATTTCTAAAAAATTCCATAAAAAACGAGAATCCATACTTTTTGTTTCTTCCATGACATTTTTTTATGATAAAAAAAAATGAAAACATTTTTTAATGTTACGAAAAAGGGTGCAAAGTAATTTACTTGCAAACGACTTCCTCATTTATGAAAATTTGGCGCATAGCTTCTTCTATGAGAATCATCCGTGAGGATGAAAATCGATCAAAAAAGTTTGTTATGGAGAAAGCTATGCGCAAAATTGTAATAAATGAGCAAGCCACGTGCAAATTACTTTGCATTTTTTTTAAAGGCCAGACAACGTTGAACGCCACGAACCTGATTGTGAAAAGTACTTGAAAAATACTTCCAGTCGAAAAGTACGTGATGCTTCAAGTACTTGCGATACTTTGCACTTAAAGCATTTTTTTTTTTTTTTTGCACGTCGCCCCGTCTGTTTCTCGCACGATAGAACGCGACAAAAAACTTACTGCAAGTCATCTTCTTTTTTTTCCTCCGACACACTTTTTTTGTTTCAGCCGGGATTGTCCGATATTCTACATGAGAAAGAAAGTACAAATGGAGCTCGACACGCAAACGAAGAGAATCGAAAGATTCGGAGTCCCGGAGTGGTGATTTGCGGGTGAGTCGTACGAACGGATCTTACGCTTGGTCTGATAAGTAAAGGCTTTATTTCAAGGGCACCGTTATTCTTAGCAATTCGCAGTTGTTTGTCGAAGAGTCGTAAACCTGGTCGACTATCTCGACGACACTTCGTGAAAGATTTATGTTATGTTAATTTTTTGTTTTTCATTTGTTTGTTTGTTCCAAGACAGATCGTCAATGAAATTTGCATTAAATAGTAAACACTTTTATTATGAAATAGTGCCTCTGTGGAATTCCGATACAGTCCGATAGAATGGGTATCAAAAAACCTAATTTTTTTTTTTCTTCGTAAAGATCGATTACATTCAGTAGTACTAGAGACTCGATATTGAAGTTAATTCGTAATCTCTACACACACATACACTCCATTTGGCTTGTCAGCTGAACCGCGCAGAGTTTAATCTTAAGTTATAAATCACTGCCCCCATTTTCTTTTTCTGCATACTTCTTACTGATATAAGTCGGTTCGATCGCCGCGACAACCCCTCCGAGTGCCGCACTCTATTGAGAACGGGGGAAGAGAACAAAAAAGAAGTAAGCCCGAGCAGTAATGTCCAAATTCTTCTATTCAGTGAAGATGTATATATGTATAAATATATATACACTCGATCGAATGAACTCGAAAAAAAAAAAAAAATAACGAATATTTTTATTTCGTTCGACATTCTCTGTGGCAACGGAACGGAACAAAGTGGTTTTTTTAATTATTATTTTTTAATGAGTTCTTTTTGTTATTTTCTCATCGAGCCGCGACGCGAAACGAACGGTATGAAAGTTGATTAAAACATTTTTCACGAGTAGTAATAAATAAGTGGTCGAAAGCGAGCGAAGGGGGGAGGGAGGGTTTTGCTGCCCTCGCGTGTCGTCTTCGGGCGGCCGATCGGCCGTGGGGACATTTGCGACCCTCGGGTAAAAGCTCCTTCCGGCGAACGAGGCCTCCGACGACTCTCGCGCAAGACGGGCCTCATAATCGGAGCAAACGTCTCATCACTTTCTACTCTGTAGCGCGTTCGACAGCCAGTCCATCGCTTGGTCGAGACCCTCGCCCTTCGTCGCCGACGTTTTGAATATCTGGAACGTCCTGTTTTTCAGAGCGTCCAGACCGAGCGCCTGGTGAACCTCCGCGACGCTCAGACAACCGGCCATGTCCTGTTTGTTCGCCAACACCACCAGGATCGCCCCTTGAAGCTCGTCCTCCTGTGTAAATATACGAATTCGGTTATAACGCCACTTTTTTACGTGCCTTAGCGATAAAATTTCCATGGGACAAAAAAAAAGAAAGAATGTTCTCTTAATTAATCGTACATCGTCGTTGAATCGCTCACAACATTGAATAAAGAATTTTGATAATAATGCCTGTCTCGATTTGATTGATTAAAAAATTATTGAATAAAAATTATTTATGTAAGAGCCGGAGGATGGCCCCTTTAATCTCTTCCTGTGTAAATATACGATTTTAAATTATTTCAAGCTACTTTTTTTTACGTGCCTTAGCGATAAATATTCCATGTGGTAAAAAAAAAATCTCACAATAATCGTACGAGCGTCGTAAAATCACTTACAACGGAATAATTGAATAAACAATTTTCATAGTAACTCGTGTCTCGATTTAATTGAATTTTTTAAATAAAAAATTATTAAGAAGGTAAATTATTTATATAAAACCACGACCCCCCTTTGAAGCTCGTCCTCCTGTGTAAATATACGAATTCGGTTATAACGCCACATTTTTACGTGCCTTAGCGATAAAATTTCCATGTGAGAAAAAAAAAAAGAAAGAATGTTCTCTTAATTAATCGTACATCGTCGTTGAATCGCTCACAACATTGAATAAAGAATTTTGATAATAATGCCTGTCTCGATTTGATTGATTAAAAAATTATTGAATAAAAATTATTTATGTAAAAGCCGGAGGATGGCCCCTTTAATCTCTTCCTGTGTAAATATACGATTTTAAATTATTTCAAGCTACTTTTTTTTACGTGCCTTAGCGATAAATATTCCATGTGGTAAAAAAAAAATCTCACAATAATCGTACGAGCGTCGTAAAATCGCTTACAACGGAATAATTGAATAAACAATTTTCATAGTAACACTTGTCTTGATTTAATTGAATGTTAAAAATAAAAAATTATTAAGAAAGTAAATTATTTATATAAAACCACGACCGCCCTTTCCATGTGACAAAAAAACAAAACTATTATTCCAATAATCATACCATAGTCGTTAAATCGCTCATGACAGAATAAACAATTTTCGCAATAACTCTCGTCTCTACTTAATTGACGATAAAAAAATAAAAAAATAATTACATAAAAATTACTACAAAACCAAGAAATTTTTCTTTTTATTAATTTGTCCTTCTCTATGTAAAGAAAAAAAAAAAAAACAGATGGAACTTACCCTAAGCATGTACAACAGCTCGTCTTTCGATATGCCTATCCTATCTCTATCCGCGGAATCTACCACATAAATTATTGCGTCGGTGTTGGAATAGTAACATCTCCAGTAGGGTCTGAAACAGAAAAACGAAACAATTCAACAACATTGATACCCTCTCAGAAAATTTAAAAAAATAGTCAAATCTAACAAAACGACGTAGTTTTATTCGTAAAAAAAAAAAAAAAAAAAATCAAACAAATTTTTTAATCTTTCTTATCGTCATAGTTACCGTATACTCGTTTGCCCTCCGAGATCCCAAACTTGAAACTTGAGGTTCTTATAAGTAACTTGTTCGACGTTGAATCCAATAGTCGGTATCGTCGTCACAACTTCTCCGACCTGCAATCTGCGTATGCGTTGCCACGTTATTGCCTCCGTCCCACAATTTCTCTTTCATTTATCGACGAAAACAAACAGTATGCCAGATAAGAATCAATGCGAGCATCTCACCTGTACAAAATAGTGGTTTTTCCTGCTCCGTCCAGGCCGAGAATGAGAATTCGCATTTCGCGATTGCCGATCAAATTGCGAAAGTAACTGAGCAGCCCACCTGCTCGCCGGAGGCGAAAGAGAGAGAAAAAAAAAAAAGAGTGACCGGTGTAATTATCCGAAGTACTGTTAGATCTTGTTTATCCCCGAAACAACCTGCCAGCCCAGCCTGACATTATTTTTTGAGAGTTTCGGCGAGCGAGTGACACGCTCGAAAACTCGTCACGTATGACGCGCGAACTTACCCATTTCTCGGCGTTTATTGTGTTCGACTCATATAATACAGGAACAAAAAAAAAATTGTCTATCCCTCGACAAATTTTTGTTCCTCGATCGGCGACCGTTTATAAATTAGTTGGCCGGACTCGCGCACACCCCTCTTTCCGCGATTCGCACTGACCGACACGATCTGCGGATGCTACTCTCTCTCTCCCCGTTCGTGACTCTATCACCCCCTCTTCCTCGTTCTCGCCAAAGTTTGACGTGTTTGTATTCCGCCGTCGAATTCACCGAACGGCTGGACACACTACGAATCGCCCCCGATTCTCACGAGATCGCTCGATTGATACGACGATTTAGTTGCGATCTCGTTTTCCAGCTGGCGCGATGATGAGCTCTCTCCGCTCGCGTCGTCCGCCGGTTTATCTTGTGCGATAAACGCACGGGCTCGTGGTAAAACGGAAGTCGGGGCCGCGCGCTTCGATCGATCGACGCGAGATGCCGTCTCGGGGTTACTCACGATTCGATCTCTCGTCGCATCGGTCGAGCATTTCTCGATCGGCAAACTTGTAACGGTAACTTACGATAATAGTGCGAAAAAGTTTTTTCGCACGATTGTCGTACCAAATTTTACTGCGCAAGGTGTGAAAATTAGAGTTTCGCGAAGGTGTGAAAACAGTTGCGAAGCGTGCGTAAAACAGCCACTTTCGCACCGGGTGTAATTTATTTATTTGTTTGGTAAGAACGGGCAAGCGCAATTACAAGTCGATGGGTAACCCCGATCAACCAAAATAAATAATTCACGGTGCACATGACCGGACGCCACAGGCGAGAATATAATTTCACAATGAGCAAAGAAACTGACAGAAGTTTATAAAATAAAATTAAAACGAAACAGAAAATAATAAAAAATAACTCGCAAACTATCCGTAAGGAAATTAGTAATAAATTATTTTAGTACACTCGGTGCGAAAATTGCAGTTTTACGCACGCTTAGCAAACCCCCCGTCTTCACACCTGCGCAAAAACTCTCGTTTTCCCACCTTGTGAAGTAAAATTGTACACACCGTCAAAATAGTAAATTTAATCTAGGGGACTGGAAGTTCCGATAAACTTCTACGGAATCACCCGATTGACATGTCAATTCACTTGCGCCGTAATTTTCCAGCTGGCGCGACAATAAGCTCTCTCCGTTCTCGGCGCCTCGTCCGCTGCCTTATCCGATGCAGCGAGCCTTCCCGCGGTAAGACAGAAAAAAAATCGAGGCCGCCGCGCGCTTCGATCGAACGACGCCAGGTGTCGCCACCGGTCACTTACCTCTCCGATTTCTTACCTCTTCGCTCGATCGTGTTGTGCTTCGTTTTTTTTTCTTCTCTTTTTCTCCTTCTTGTTTTCCTCTTTTTCGACTTCCAACTATACGCTCTGGACCGAGAGGCAAGAAGCGAGGGATGCTGCTACGCTGGGGGCTACACGCTGTGCTGGATAGCCACCGAGCGCCACTCTACGCTTTCTGTAGTTAGTAATTGACAGCTGCCGAAAAGCAGCGACGTTGCGCAGTCTCTCGCATCGGGACGGACAATACGTATCGTAAATAAAACGATCGGCGTCGTGATTTATCGGTGAGAGGAGATCAGTGTTCTGTGAGAGCGAGTCCGCTGAAACGTTCGGTTGTCTGTCAGCGGTCTCGAATAATCGTTCCGTTTCACGGTCCTGTTCGTTTGTTTTCTCTCAACATCTTAGTTTTCCTCGCGATTATCAATCGCACACTTCGAGTCCGGCAAAGCGGCGATAGCCGTGCGTGTTGTTACGACGAACGAAAAAAGTATGACAGCGTCGCGTGCACCGTGACGAGTTGCTGCTCGAATGGACATCGAGTGCTTCGTCGAATTGTTTAGCTGTCGTTGAATACGCGAACGTTCGTGCGCGCGCGCGCGCAGCCGGGACGATGATTTTTCGAAAATCCTTTCGTTCGAGAACAACCTCGAACACGAAGTACAAACTTTGTCGCTGAATCTTCTTTTTTTTTACCGTCCTAGAGTCGCGAAAAGTGCGAACGATATTGTCGCGCAACAATGTGCGCGCGCACCGGCGAGAAAAAAAACGATGTTTCTTTTCTATCCGCACTGAGAGAACGGCGGTGAGTTTACGTTTGTCTGCATTTTTATTTCCACCTCCGAACATACGCGGTCGGTTTTTTTTTATTTGTACCGATGGTTTCCAGTAGTACACGAGATTGGCACTGAAAGCGATCGCGACGAGTAACTTAAGGATCGATCGTCGACGAGCAACAGGTGGATAAGAGAGTGTTTCGCTATCGCGTATTCGCCCGTGCATAATCGAGCCGGCTGGCCGCGAGCCTCGAAAATAACGCGTGCAAACGGTTTGATCGATTCACTAATTAATTTTTTTCGCTCTTCTCGATTCATCCAACCCCTCCTCTCCCCCCCCCCCCCCCTCTTCCGCGCCTTCTCATCTTCGTCATTGCTCTCGTAAAATAGAGAAAAAAAATTAACGAGTGTGTGTGTTTCTTTTACAACCGTGTCGGATCGTCGAAAAGTAACGGGCGAGTACGAAATACCTGCAGCGTCGGGCATACTATAACTTAATCGTGCGGCATACTAACCCGCTATTTGCGAAGCGAGGATATATATATAATTCCTCGGTGTGGGGTAAAGAAAAAATTTAATGTCGCAAACGAACGTGTAGGTGCGAGATCGGGCGTAGCAGTGTAGTATTTATGAACCCGATTGTAGAGAGCCGTGAATGAACAAAGGGGATAGCGAGAGAGAGAGAGAGAGCGGGAGAGAGAGAGAGAGAGAGAGAGAGAGAGAGAGAGAGAAAGAGAGAGAGCGGGAGAGAGAGAGAGCGGGAGAGATAGAATCCCGATCGAGATGCCGACGATCCAACATTTTTATGGCCAGGTTTTCGATGGCCCTCGAATAATTGTCAGCGGTGCAACCGGTTGTCGCGCGCGCCTGCCCTCCCGGTCGCATGCGGGGAACTCTCTATATACGCCTGAGAAACGGGATCGCAGGAAGAAGTGCCAAACTCTCGAGGAGCATGTCACGTTTAAACTCGCTCGAGGGGAACGTGCGCGCGCGCACGCCTCTTATTTTTTAATACTATTTTGGCATTACGGTCGAAGCCCGTTTTGTCCGACGTATAATGCGAGGAGAGCGAACGTCGAATCGGTTAAATCTCGAATAATTCGGATGAGATACTCAATTGTTTATTTATTCAACGGAAATAAGCCTTCTGCGAAAGATATGATATAGTCCGAATGTGCGCGCGCACGCCTCTTATTTCTTGATACTATTTTGGCATTACATTCGAAGCCCGTTTTGTCCGACGTATAATGCGAGGAGAGCGAATGTCGAATTGGTGAAATCATGGATAACTCGGAAAAGATACTCGTTGCAAACTTGTACTACTATTATTTGTTTGTTTATTTATTCAATGAGAATAAGCGTTCTGCAAAAGATATGATATAGTCCGAACGTGCGCGCGCACGCCTCTTATTTTTTAATACTATTTTGGCGTTACGGTCGAAGCCCGTTTTGTCCGACGTATAATGCGAGGAGAGCGAACGTCGAATTGGTGAAATCACGGATAACTCGGATAAGATACTCGTTGCAAACTTGTACTACTATTATTTATTTGTTTATTTATTCAATGAGAATAAGCCTTCTGCAAAAGATATGACGTAGTCCGAACGTGCGCGCGCACGCCTCTTATTTCTTGATAATATTTTGGCATTACATTCGAAGCCCGTTTTGTCCGACGTATAATGCGAGGAGAGCGAACGTCGAATTGGTGAAATCATGGATAACTCGGATAAGATACTCGTTGCAAACTTGTACTACTATTATTTATTTGTTTATTTATTCAATGAGAATAAGCCTTCTGCGAAAGATATGATATAGTCCGAACGTGCGCGCGCACGCCTCTTATTTTTTAATACTATTTTGGCATTACAGTCGAAGCCCGTTTGTCCGACGTATAATGCGAGGAGAGCGAACGTCGAATTGGTGAAATCACGGATAACTCGGATAAGATACTCGTTGCAAACTTGTACTACTATTATTTATTTGTTTATTTATTCAATGAGAATAAGCCTTCTGCGAAAGATATGATATAGTCCGAACGTGCGCGCGCACGCCTCTTATTTTTTAATACAATTTTGGCATTACAGTCGAAGCCCGTTTGTCCGACGTATAATGCGAGGAGAGCGAACGTCGAATTGGTGAAATCACGGATAACTCGGATAAGATACTCGTTGCAAACTTGTACTACTATTATTTATTTGTTTATTTATTCAATGAGAATAAGCCTTCTGCGAAAGATATAATATAGTCCGAACGTGCGCGCGCACGCCTCTTATTTTTTAATACTATTTTGGCATTACGGTCGAAGCCCGTTTTGTCCGACGTATAATGCGGGGAGAGCGCACGTCGAATTGGTGAAATCTTAGATAACTCGGATAAGATACTCAATTCAAACTTGCGCTACTATTATTTATTTGTTTATTTATTCAATGGAAATAAGCCTCTTGAGGAATATATGATATAGTCTATTTATTTTTTGGGTAAGATCATGTAATTGGGGCGCATGGATCTTATTTTTTTATACTATTTTGGCATTACCGTCGAAGCGCGTTTGTCCGACGTACAATGCGGGGAGAGCGAACGTCGAATTGGTGAAATCACGGATAACTCGGATAAGATAATCGATGCAAACTTGTGCTCCTATTGTTTATTTGTTTGTTTATTCAATGGGAATAAGGCTTTTGCAAAAGATATAATATATCCTTTATTTTTGAAAGATCATTTAATTAGGGCGCACGTCTCTTATTTTTTAATACTGTTTTGGCGTTACAGAGGAAGCCCGTTTGTCCGATGTACAATGCGGGGATAGCGTACGTTGGATAGGTAAAAGCACGGATAAGATACTCAATTGAAAGTTGTACTACTGTTACGTATTTCTTTATTTATTCAACGGGAATAAGCTTTTCACAAACGACATAATATAGCGTATTTTATTTTTGAGGTAAGATACTATAATTAGTACTCTGCAATTAGCATTTAGCGAGAGAGATTATTAGGTCCGCGCTGTGCATCACACTTTACTACATTGCACGTAGCGTATCACAGTTTTTCACAGAAATACATATTAACAACAAAATAATTGTGGGCGTTTGTGGACAAAAAAGGTTTGTTAAATGTACAAATCTTTTTTACTGTGAATACCTCGGTTGAAGTAGTATGAGCGTATAGACCGACACCATGTAAGATTCAGAGAGAATTTCATACACTTCTCGATTGGATAAGAGTCTGAAAAAAATCAAGCACATGGAAGATGTTGAAAAGATTGATTTTGCATAATAATAGTTTTAAAATTTTATTAACAAATGAATAAAAAAAATTGTTCAAAATTACCTGGAAACACAACTTTTTGTTTTTATGAAAGGGATTTGTTAACTTTTCTGAATACGTACGAATTTTTTCGGAATTTTGTATTAGACAAAATTCGAACATTATTTTCGAAAATTGCCGTGTTTTATTTAACTCCCGACTGCCCGCTAGGGCAAAAAGACGGGAGTTACGCGTTTCACCGCGACGAGCGATTTCGTTGTCCGCGATGTTCTTGTAAACGGCTACAAATTGCTTGACGAAATTTGATACAGCCATTATATGACGTACCTTTAATAATGTTTTAAAAGAAAAATTAAAATCTGTACAATATTGGTAGCAATAAATGCGATTTATTGAATAGTCACTCGAATTTATCGACAATTGAGCGCCATTTTGCGCGATATATTTTTTGAATTTCTTCACAACTTAAAAATGTAACAAAAACACAATTTTCAAACATTGGACAAAATTCTGAAAAATTCATACCTATTCATAACAGTTAACAAATCACTTTCTTTAAAAAAAGTTGTATTTCCGGGTGATTTGCCAAACGATGTTTAATTCTTTAATTTCTTAATAACATTTTGAAATTATTATTACCATACAAAATCAAAAATTTCAATGCCTTCCATATGCTTGATATTGTTCAGATTCTTATCCCATCGAGAAGTGTTCGCAATTCTCTCTCAGCTCTCTCCGAACCTTACGCGGTGTCAGCCGACACGCTCATACTACCTCAACGCGGAGGGATCGCCTGATCGAAGGTCGGATAAGCGACGTTCGACTGTACCGTAAAAGAGCACACCGGGTACGAGGACTCGAGCCAAAGGAAAGAAAGTATCATTTGCAAATCTTTCGCAATCGCACAAACCTTCCAGACGAAAATAAAAAGTAAACGAAACAATAACAACAATAACAATTTTAAGTACGAAACACTAAAACGGATCATCGATACGACGTTGCAATCGATGCCAACGAAGAGTAATTAATAGCAATTATTGATCATAAAAAAAAAAAAAAAAAAAAAAAAAAAAACGAGCCGTGCAGAAGTAGGTAAACGGGGAGATAAGATCCATAAATGGCTATCGGTTAGTACCGAAGCAGCAGTGCGGCGGGCAGCAGCGGCGGCTCGGTGAGGTTTGGGGGACCGGCCACGGGTAACCAGCGAGTACATAAGGAGAGCTCGTGGTCGCTTGGACAAACCGAGCGTGCGGAGAAAGCCTCGAGGAAGGACTCCCGTGTTCACACATACGTGGACAGCCCGAGGGAGCGTACGAGTGTACGAGTGGCGATATACGTACGTAAGCCGGGGATATAGGATTTAGTTTGGGCAGCCCTTGGAATGCAGCGGCCGCGGGGCGGACGCCTGTTATAAGACGATGCAATACCTGCAAAGCCATCGGGCACATACGTTTTATATATACATATAAATATATACATGTGTATATACATGTATACACACATGAACGGGAAAGACACACAGGGTACTGGGCAATATCGAGCTCCATCTTACTACCGAGAGTACTAGTATAAACCACAACATACCGTGACGATCCTGACTGCAAAGAGCAGCTCGCACACGTGCTGTCCGCATCGCATACTACGAGGAATAAAGGTCCCTGGAATCGGCGGTATATACAGATATATCTTGTTGAGTAATCTGTGGAACAACGGCACGTCGATGTGGGAGATTTCGTTAAGAGAAATAGAGTCGGTGCACTTGTCTCTCGACCTATCTAGTAGGCCACTCGAAACGCCGTTGCTTTATTGGAACTTGATGGGTAATAGTTGTAGGTGTTGTTTTATTGGAAGAACGATACAACATAAACTACAAAAAGAAATCTTAAGTAGCGGAATGTAACGTTCTTTCGTTAATTATATAGTTTCGGACGCTGGTCGAATTCGTTCTCGAGGCGAAACACGTGCCGAGCAGTTTGTTTCGTCAGCCGGAAGAGGCATGCGCACTTGTTGGAAGATAATTCCATACTCAATAAGACAAGTTAATAAAATAATAAGAACTTGGAACTTAATAAGATAAGATGTACATCTCGTGTTATTAAGTTCTTATTAACTTCTTGTTTTGTACATACGGTGGAGATAGGCCGTATATACAGATATATCTTGTTAAGTAATCTGTGGAACAAGAGCACGGCCATCAGGGATGATTTCTTAGAGAGAAATAAAGTAGGTGCACTTATCTCGGGGCCTATCGACTGGCCCAGTAGGCCACTCGAAAGGCCCTTGGTTTATTGGAACTTGATGGGTAATAGTTGTAGGTGTTGTTTTTTTGGAAAAATGATACAACATAAACTACAAAAAGAAATCTTAAGTAGCGGAATGTAACGTTCTTTTGTTAATTATATAGTTTCGGACGCTGGTCGAATTCGTTCTCGAGGCGAAACACGTGCCGAGCAGTTTGTTTCGTCAGCCGGGAGAGGCCTGCGCACTTGTTGGAAGATAATTCCATACTCAATAAGACAAGTTAATAAAATAATAAGAACTTGGAACTTAATAAGATAAGATGTACATCTCGTGTTATTAAGTTCTTATTAACTTCTTGTTTTGTACATACGGTGGAGATAGGCCGTATATACAGATATATCTTGTTAAGTAATCTGTGGAACAAGAGCACGGCCATCAGGGATGATTTATTAAAGAGAAATAAAGTAGGTGCACTTGTCTCGGGGCCTATCGAATGGCCCAGTAGGCCACTCGAAAGGCCCTCGGTTTATTGAAACTTAATTGTAGGTGTTGCTTTGATGGATGAATAAACAACATAACTTACAAAAAGAAATCTCAAGTAGTGGAATATAACGTTTTTGTTAATTATATAGTCTCTGACGCTGCGGTCGCTAATCACATAGTTTCTGACGCTGATCGAATTCGTTCTCGAGGCGGAATGCGTGCCGAGCAGTTTGTTTCGTCGGCCCGAAGACGCGTGCGCACTCGTTGGAAGATATGTAATTCCACACTTAATAAGATACGTTAATGAAATAATAAGAACTTAATAAGATAAGATATCGAGGTAGGTCGTATATAAAGATATATCTTATTAAGCAATCTGTGAAACTACAGCACGTCCATCCGAGAGATTTCTTTAGAGGAAATAAAGTCGGTGCACTTGTCTCTCGGTTGTCTTATTGGAACTCAATCGTAGGTGTCGTTTTATTAGATCAATAAAACAACACAAGCAACTATAAGAAATATTGAGTATATAACGTTATCATTAATTATATCGTTTCTGACGCTGCGAGGACTAAGGAAAAACAAAGTACAGGGGTTTGATGAATCGATTAAATAATTCAATCACTCCGACGGGTCAAATTCGTTCCTAAGGCGAATTACGTGTCGAGCGGTTTGTTTCGTCAGCCGGAAGACGCACGCGCGCATTCATCAGAAGATAATTCCATTGTAACGTACGGGGAGTTTTCCCTCCGGGTTCAATCGACCGGGTCGTCGGTGGCGGAGCGAGAACGACACACAACGAATGCCGGTTGCGAGATTCCAAGAGATGATCGTGCCTCGTATAACCGTCTCTCCGAGCTGCCCGGTGGTTTGCGAGAACGAGGCTATAACATACCGAGCGAGGAACAACGGGTCGCCGGGACACAATTGAATGATCCGAGAAGGTCGAACACCGTCCGATCATCCCAACGACTGCACGAACTCTTCGCGACTGTGATTATTACGTGCTCAATCGGCGGTAACGGAGATTTCAACGACTATTTTTTTTTACTATTTTTTTTCTTTCGATTAGACTTTTTAAAAAATTCGTACGAAATTTACTGTACTGGTACTGGAAGTTTTGATGGGTAAACTGGAATATTAAGTTTCGTGTAAAATTGTGATAAAACATTAATGTACAGTATATTTAAAACTTCCTGTCCGGTGCATTAAATTTAATATTTTTTTAAAAAGTGTACACTGTAAAAAAAATTGTAAATTTAATGCACCGAACCGGAAGTTTTTTTTGCAAAAACTGGTACATTAAATTTAATGTACAATTGTGATGAAAAATTAATATACTTTTTCATCGAAATTAAAGTAAATTATAAAAATTAAAGTACTTTCATAGTAAAATTAAGGAACATTATTAAACATAAAGTATTCCCAAGGTTTTTAATACACTGAACATTAAATTTTCATCACAATTGTACATGACACTTAACATACCAGTTTTGGAATAAAAACTTCCAGTCCGGTACATTCAATTTCATACGATTTTTTTACAGTGCAGACTTAAACCTCGCATGCATTTTAATGTGCGCCAAATAATGTTTGTGGATACGATAACAAGTGTCAAATTGGATTTCTAATACTTAAATTCGGAATAAATCAAATCTGCATAGGAGTGCCCGCCGACTTGGACGTGTCCGAGAATTGGTACTATCGGAGACCGGGGCAAAATGGCACAGCGGGGCAAGACGGGACAGTAAGGGCAAAACTCTATTTTCCAATAATTTTCAGACAGCCTATTTTGTCCCAACGATACATTCGGATTGTCAAACCCGTTTTGCCCCACGGACCGCCATCACTACCATCCAAAAGTTAATAGAAAATTGCGTTTCGTCTCATTACCCCGTTTTGCCCCGCTGTGCCATTTTGCCCCACTCTCCCCTATTACCTTACAATCAATCAACGATCGAAAGTTGTGGTTAACTGCGGTGCACGAACGGACGGTCTACAGCTGATTCTCGTGAGATAATTGCCCGCTCGTTTGTAACGAGGAGAGCGATTATATAGGATCGACGCGTTAATGACCTTCGGAACGAAACGAAAGTGTGGAAGCAACGATGAAACTTTCTTCGGTAGATAATCTCGAGCTCGGCGAAGAGTAGCGTTCGTTATAGAAAAAATTAAATAGGTCTACACACTATGCATACGCGTACACGTGTATCGTGGGAAATTCATCGTCGCACTCGAGAACACTCGGTCCGGCACGGTCGACCGTGTGCGTGCCTTCCCCTTTGCTTTCATTCGGGCTCTCGCTAACCTCGCATTCGCGCGTACAATAGCACTAACGGGGATGCATTATTACCACAGCGGCCGGTTTAATGGATCATTTTACATGCTAATAGAAACATCAATTATGTTTCTTCGGCAGTTCGGTTCGTAACTACCCATGAAATTGATTCCATCGTTGAGTCCGGTCGCTGAGAGGGGGAAGGGCGTAACTCGTGTAGTTCTGCGTTGGAAACTGTGCTACATGCGCCTTTCTGCTTCTCACCGTATGACTGTATTATCTATGACAGTATGAATTATGAAAGTATTAACTGTGACAGTATTAACTATAACGATATTAACTACACTGTAAAAATAAATTGTAAATTTAAGGTACTGGAACTTGAAATTTGATAACATTACTCATATAAATTAAACATCAATGTACTTTGCTTGTAAAATAAAAACATTGGATATTAAAATCACAAATATTTTGCATGAAATTTACAAAAATGTTCATGAAAAATACAAATTTTACTTCAAAATTGCAGCGCACATGTTTTTGAAATTTCAGAAGCGGTTTATGTAAAAAAGCTTTCAATACTGTTCATTAATTTCCAAACAACATTTTTTTCCAATGGATGACAGTATTAACTATGACAGTATTAACTATGATTGTATTAACTATGGCTGTATTAAATACGACTGTATTAAGTACGACTGCATCGACTATGACTGTACCAACTATGACTGCATCAACTATGACTGTACCAACTATGAATGTATCAACTATGTATGTATCAACTATGTATGTATCAACTATGAATGTATCAACTATGAATGTGTCAACTATGAATGTGTCAACTATGAATGTGTCAACTATGAGTGAGTCAACTATGAATGTGTCAACTTTGAACGTGTCAACTATGAATGTGTCAACTACGACTGTGTCAACTATGACCGTATTAACTTCCAAATCTGTTTTATATTGCAAAATAAAAATTAAGTTAAAAAACGACGAATCACGTCGAACAATGAATTGTCTGTGTGCCCGACAGGTAATCGGTCGATAAAACAGCCGCAGCGCGGTCATGATGAATCTGGAGCGTCCGACTATGGACGGCTGTGGACAGCAGCAGCAACAGCAGCAGCAGCAGCAACCGGCATTGTTTATTACGGGCAACTCCGGCGCTTCCGCTTCCGGTGATATATCCGGCCCGCAGGAGCAGCCACCCGTTCATCAGTCTGCAATACCGACCGAGCATTACGGAGCTCCGTTGAGTCTGAGCGTTTGCATCTCCGACTCCGGTCACGAGATACTTCGACCAAAGCCGCGCAGGTAATCGACAAATTTCACTTTTCGTCTTTCCAGCGTCGCATCATGACAACTATTTGGCACGAAGCCATTTTTTTTTACGCCGTATCGTACGGGAACGAATAAATATTCTTCGCGGTTCTCCGGGACAGTCGGGCCGTGTACGTCAAACCTCGCGAACGATACGGTGTGAACGATTTCGGACCGGGAGAGCGTTACTCCCTTCGTTCAGCCTCCAGTCCCGTCGTTTACGTCCAGCACGAGGATCGCTTTCCGTCCGACGTCTCGTACGACTAAACGAGCGTAAAAATCATTTCGGCATAGAGAGATAAGATCGCCCGAGGCCTGCACCGGGTGCAGACGTAAGGGTGCCTTCACAACGGATAATCGTTTCGACATTTAACATACCAGTTTTGGAATAAAAACTTCCAGTCCGGTACATTCAATTTGATACGAATTTAGAGACATAGAGATTTTAGAGGCATAGAGAGATAAGATCGCCCGAGGCCTGCACCGGGTGCAGACGTAAGGGTGCCTTCACAACGGATAATCGTTTCGACATTTAATATACCAGTTTTGGAATTAAAACTTCCAGTCCGGTACATTCAGTTTCATACGATTTTAGAGACACAGAGACACATAGAGATTTTAAAGACATAGAGAGATAAGATCGCCCGAGGTCTGCACCGGGTGCAGACGTAAGGGTGCCTTCACAACGGAGAATCGTTTCGACATTTAACATACCAGTTTTGGAATAAAAACTTCCAGTCCGGTACATTCAATGTCATACAATTTTAGAGACATAGAGAGACATAGAGATTTTAGAGGCATAGAGAGATAAGATCGCCCGAGGCCTGCACCGGGTGCAGACGTAAGGGTGCCTTCACAACGACGAATCGTTTCGTTATCGGGCGCGGGCCAACGATTCGTCATTGTAATAAATCGAGGCCTATGTGATCAATAGGCATACGAATATTTGTACAAACTAGTTTCGCCTTGCAAATGGTGCAACATACGCCCTTCCCTCTCTCAGCAATCTATTCAACTGTACGTCAAACTCAATGTATTAACTATTTGACTGTTTGACCGTATTAACATCTAGATCGTCTTCATGAGCGCAAAAAAACGAAAAAAAAAACAACGAATCACGACTGAGTCGTAAGGGTGCCTGCACAACGACGAATCGTTTCGCTGTCGGGCGCGGGCCAACGATTCGTCATTGTAATAAATCGAGGCCTATGTAATCAATAGGTATACGTATGTTTGTACAAACACGAGCAGAGTACTATATTTAAAAGGATATAAATAACCGTCGATTGATGGGTATTAGAGGTACGATGATCGCTTCTTGTGGTAGGCCATGCGCGGAGAAATGAAAAATCGTGAACGCCGAGAGAGAACAGTAGGCGGTTCGGCGTCCGTGGCTGGAGGGGGGAGGGAGGGGAGGGGGGGGGGGGAGAGGGGGGTATGAAAGGACCGTGCTAGTATACTATATACGAAGAGTCAGAACCTGAGGATCACAGAAGCCAGAGGAAAAGGTCGACAACCCGCTGTCGGTTGGCGAGCGCACGGCTAAGCTAAGAGGGTTCCGTGGTAGCCATTAATAATCGCCGCGTCCCGGAGGCGAGCGAGGAGAGGTCTCAAGTCTGCCTCGCTGGCTGGGGCGCGCGCGCGAGCCGCCTCGCGGCCTCTGCGACGGGAAGAAGGGTACCGTCGGCTGCGGCGGTAGGCAGCCCGGAACAGTGGGACCCCGACGTGATTTGGGCGGACCGCGGTTCACCGACAAATAAAAAAAAAAAGAAATGCAACAAGAAAGAGGCGAGGGGAGGACGAGTATAGAGGAAGTATGTAGCGCAAGAAGAGGAACGATGGATAAATATATACCATATACATATATATATATATATATATATTGGCAAAGGAGTAAGCTTTTTTCGTAAATGTACGTAGGATAATAGCTACGATGTGCCAGAATCGAGACAGAGATTTGGACCGCGTTCACCTACGAATAAGAAAATTAATAAATAGAAATAAAAGAAATGCAACCAGGAAGGGGCTAAGGGAGGACGAGTATAGAGGAAGTATGTAGCGCAAGAAGAGGAACGATGGATAAATATATACCATATATATATATATATATATATTGGCAAAGGAGTAAGCTTTTTTCGTAAATGTACGTAGGATAATAGCTACGATGTGCCAGAATCGAGACAGAGATTTGGACCGCATTCACCTACGAATAAGAGAATTAATAAATAGAAATAAAAGAAATGCAACCAGGAAGAGGCAAGGGGAGGGCGAGTATAGAGGAAGTTTGTGTCACAAGAGGGGAAAGATGGGTAAATATATACCATTCGTACGTGTACATCCGAGAGTAACTACGATGCACTAGAATCGGTACAGAGTGTTTTGGTCCGCACTCACCAACAGATGGAAACAAATAAATAAATAGAAATACATGAAATGCATCAAAAGAGAGCCGAGGGTGGGACGAGTAGAGAAGAAGTATAGATAGATAGATAGATAGATTTGTTTATTCCGAGTTCTGAGGCCAGAACTCGGAATAAACAGAAGCGCGACAAAGCCACATCAGCGCACAATTTTTTACAAACCAAAAAAATAGAATACAAATAAAATGATAAAAATAATCGAGTATAAAAAAACATGAAACTATGAGAAAAATAAAATATAAGAAACCTGGTACCATTCTGGTATATATATTTATATCAGAATGATTTGCCTTCGGTTCACCAACAAATAAAAAAATAAAAATAAAAGAAATGCAACAAAAGAGCGCCGAAGGGGGGACGATTATAGAGGAAGTATATCGTGCTACATATATATTTACATACATATTGAACAGTAAAAAAAAAACTTTTTTTTTACTTTGCGGCCCATAAAACCGTAGTTTATAAAGTGCTATTGAAAGATGCAGAGGGGGAAAGCTGTGCCATTTTTTTAAAGATGGTGCAATGCATTTTTGTATTTCCTATTAGATTAACTTTTGAAGTCGATGTCTCTAGTTTACACGGGATTGCCAATTTTCTTATACAATGGACGGGCATAAATATAATGACATTGTACAGTTTATTCAATTTTCTTCGAATCGGCGCGTTGCAAAACATTTTCGACATATATATGTATTGGCGAAAGAGTACGCTTTTTGGTAAATGTATATACGAGAGTGACTACTATGCACTAGAATCGCGACAGCCCGATTTGCTCCGCGTTCACCAATAAACGGACAAAAAATTAATAAATAGAAATAAAATAAATGCAACAAGAAAGAGGCGCGAGGGACGGGCGAGTATAGGGGAAGTGTATATCGCAAGAGAAGGATGGGTAAATATATACCTATATATATGGATGTATGTATGTATATATATATTTTGGCGAAAGAGTACACTTTTTTGGTAAATGTATATACGAGAGTGGCTACTATGTGCTAGAATCGAGGGAGCGATATTATACGAAGCACAAACATAAATTCCCCGAGACGAATAATTACGCGTCTTTAAAATCGGGGGCTGAGGCAGAGTGAACGACCTCCGAATAGCCCTACATCGGCGAGCAGTTAACTCTCTCGCGTTCCCGAAACATATTTCGGAATCTTGGAGAGAAAAAAAGAAGGGAACAAAAAAAGAACAGAAACAAAAAAATTCACCGCTTCGATGTACAAGCTAGTATACAAGATTCTACCGGTCGCGAACGACAGCGACTTTTATATACGCCAGGATTCTTCGACATCGTCCCCGCGAATCTTTGACGATACATCGGAATACGCTGCACGGCCGTCGTAGCGGCTTTATAGAAAATCTTTAAAAACTGGAAACGTCGGCACGTTTTTTATGAGAAACATTAGGGAATTTTTAACGAGTAATTTTAGAGGATTTTTAATGAGTAATTTTATGGCATTTTATTATTAGAAATATCGCGAAGTTTTTGTACAAGAAATACCGGGAAATTTTTGATGCAAAATGCCGGAAGAATTTTAACGAGAAATATCGGCAAATTTTTAATGAGAAATATCACGAATTTTTTGTACAGGAAATATTGGGAAATTTTTAATGCAAAATGCCGGAAGAATTTTAACGAGAAATATAGGCAAATTTTTAATGAGAAACGTGAGGACATTTTTAAAAAATCAGATTTAGTGAACAAATGAGGATTCCTGGTATTTCCATCGGTCGTCGCGAATAAACTGCTCTCATAGATTCTTCGCTCTCCGGCGGCCGCGTTCGATTTCCGTATCAGCCGAGCTAATAAGACTCGTGGGCGAGACACTCGTGTGTGTCTCTCCTCCCGATAGTCCCCGATGGGATGTAACAGTTCGCCTTCCGTGCCCGGGCAACGATCGTGCCCGCGATCGCCGATCCGACAAACGCGATATTCCCTCGCAATACACGGCGCAAACTCGACTGTACAACGTTCTCCATCGATACACATCGATGGCGAGACAGCTCGCTTTTACGTCCGCGACCCTTCGTTTTCTTGTCGCTCTTATATCTCTCCCGACATTATATCTGCATAAAACTTTTTTTTTTCCCTCGATCGAACATCGCTGTTCACATGATGATAATAATAATAATAATAATAATAATAATGATTATATATAATAATGTTAATAATTTTTCTGACCCCCACTTTTTTTGCATGCAATAAACGTTGTCATAAAGGCATCGTAATATTATTAAAAAATGTCTAAACAGGAAAACTTAAATCTTTCAAATATTAATGCAATTAATAATGTTACTTAAAATTAATAAAAATACATAATAACCTCTCAAGTACGGCCGATGCGCTAATCGCGTCACGATTCTGTAGCGTTACGGAAAGTCAACCAAATGATGAAACTTACGCCAATAAACTAAAATAAAATAATCGAGGGCCGAGGGACTGAGGTTGATGGCCCGTTGGCAATGAAAATGCAAATACATGCTTAAAATATTATCGTACATCGATGATCGCGTCATGCAAAACATTGCCAAAAAATACAATTACAACTACCGAAGTCATCGAATAAAGTTAATAATAATAATAATAATAATAATAATAATAATAATAATAATAATAATAATAATAATAATAATAATAATAATAATAATAATAATGATAATGATAATGATAATGATAATAATAATGATAATGATAATGATGATAATAATAATAATAATAATAATAATAACAATAACAATAACAACAACAACAATAATAATAACGGCAGAATAATTAATTAACTGAAGGATAATCCGTCATTTAATTTTTCACGGGGCTCGTAAATCTCGCCCGATAATAATCATCGCCTCGTCAAGATTTCACCTTCTCGCGCGTTCCCCGCGATCTAAATTGGCCTCCCTAGAGGCGGAGAGTACGCGGAGCCTCGCGAACTGTATTTCGTGCAAGAAATAGAAACTGTGTATGCCCACAGTCGTCTCCATCGTGTAAACATGCATGTAACCGCACCACGAGCGGAGAGTAATAAAATTTATAATACACGAGAGCGGATGGGTAGTCGTGTGAAAAAGAGAGCTGAGATCGGCGACCGGGCGAAAAAGAGAGCCCACATTACATTCGCATGGAAACTCTCGGGCCGCCGGATTCTCGCGGCGCATCTACGAGCGAAGACTTTCCTCGCGAGCGCCACGAATTTAATTAGTTATCCGAAGAAAGTCTCTCCCCCGAGAGCACAATCGCGGGGAATCGTCGACGGATGAAGTCGAACCTCCATCGGTGAAGAGACCGTGGAGAGAGGAGCGGCCGAACCGCGCGCGCCGAAGCTCGCCGGAGCGTCGGCGGATCAAGTAGCGATATCTGGGAACGAGACGATCGAGATAATGGGTAATGCGTGCGCGCGCGCGCGTGCGCATGCGCACCCGCGCATCACCGTGAGAGGCGCGTGTCGGCTCCCCCTCGCCCTTCCCCCACCCCGCTGCCCCGGCGCATTATCAACACCCGAGAGTGTTCCTCGCGCATCGACTCGACTAGCATCTCTCCCTTGCCCCGAGCCGCACAACGAGCGATCGTAGGAATCGTCCGGACTCTCGCGCGCAACAACCACTCGACTTATCCACGCGCGCCGCTTATTTAGGCTAATGGCTCTCTTCACTCTTTCCTCGACTTCCGTTCCTCTTACTTTATACACCTTCTGCTCCGGCTCGTTTGTTCTGTAGGTCAGGGACGCGCTTGCACCTCTGCTCGGTCGCTCTACTCGCTCGTCTGAACGAGGTTTTCCCTACCGGCGAGAAAAAATACTCGCGTTTTCAACGGTTGCTCGTACACGTTTTGGAAAGTTGTTTCGTTGCGCGTTTGTCTCGATTTTTTCGAGCAATCGGGGATTCCCCTTGGAAGCCCCCCAGGCGATAGTTTTTTTTCGAGTCCTTGGGGGTTTCTGAAGGACGAATTTATTATGAAATGCGCCTAGGAGCTTCCCTACCAGGCCCCGTTAACTGTTTCCTTATTATTCTTGTAGTATTCCGTGGGTCTCGGTGAGTTGTGCACAATAATGTGGTGCACACAAGAGCGCCGTACACTATCGTCGTGTGCAATAGAAATTAATTTCCTACCGGAAGTGACGTCATAACGGTAATACGTTAATCCTGTTTGAGAATCTCATTTTTCGACCAGAGATGCGTGTCTTCCGGTTTGGAAATCTCATTTTTCGACCGGAGATACGTTACTTCCGGTTTGAAAATCTCATTTTTCGACAGGAAACACGGCACTTCCGGTTTGAAAATCTCATTTATCGACGGAAAATACGGCACTTCCGGTTCGGAAATCTTATTTATCGACAGGATATACGGCACTTCCGGTTTGAAAATATGATTTTTAGACCGGATGTGACGTATTCCCGGTAAATCTCCGGAAATCTAAATTTCCGGTTTCTAAATTGCATGGTCCATAGCGAGGGCGCGAAGCACTCGAGCCACAACAGCCTGCACATATATTTAAATATATATTTTTTTAATTTTATAATTTGCATGATTAATGTGTTCCTTTTTCCATAAAATTCGTGTTTCATCATTTTCTCTCTTACGACTTTATAACTACATTCCGCAAATTTTCGTTCATTACTTTGGCGATTAATGTAATTAAACAATTAATTAATTGATTGATGGAGTAATTAAATATTGATAAATCTAGCACCGCGTCAATGTTGCATCGTCGATCCGTCGAATCGGCTTTTATGCGTCGAATAACTGTACGCCGGCCTTACCGGGAGATCACGGAGAGTAACTGTGTGTTATTCGTCTGTGCGAAATTCGCTGGATTCAACGAACTTTCGTATCCCGGTAAGAAATTAGAAACGTGCCTGGCCGAAGCTCCGTACCGAGCGAGGTTTCAGCGACTCGCCGGCTCTCGAGGACCCGTTATTGTCTACCCGCTAGCGAAGCATGCGCAACATGCAGCGCGACTCCGCCGCCCGCCGCAGGCTCCGACACGAGTTTCATTCAATTTTCCCGTCGCTTCGCAGCGTTCGCTCCACGGACTCTTCGCTCGAGCGCACACCTCACGCGTACGTGTCAAACACGAGAATTTCGTTCCTTTTTCACAATTCGTGCGACGCACGAGACTCTCAACTTCGCAGATCACTTTCCCTGTTTACGCGCGCGCACGGGCGACTGTTTGCACGGACAATGCTATTGTCTTGACAGACACCCATTATTTTTTTTACCGATGCCCGCAGTCGCTTGGAAAATGTGACTTTTTTTTCCTCTCTCGGTTAACCTACAAAATTCGAGTAACGAAAATCTTCGCAGAACATCTCTTCGGGTACTTACCAATCAAGGAGGAGCGCTTCACACTAGTCAAATGAGTGCTACGTTTGTAAATCCGTTTATACAGACTTTTATGCATCCATCGATTTTAGCGGACGGTTATTTATACATATTATAGCAGATGTCCTTAACATACAAAAACATTAATTGCAATCGATTCGCAAAGATATCAGTTGGTTTGTACTAATTTTCCAAAAGGTACATATTCGTCCAGTTTTTATAAAAAAAAATTTTATCTTCAAATCCCTGCCCTTCAAATCCCCGCGTTGAAAAAAAGTTAAAAATCTCTTCCTTAACTCGATTTAATTTTTATTTTTGTTTCTGAGATCACGGAGAAGTTACTCTCACGTCCCGGTCGTGTCGTCACGGCGTAGGATTCGAGACGGTGTCTGCCTCGCCCTTGACTGTAGCGGAGTTTCGCCATGTGAGCACGAACAGTGTGCGCACGCACCTTGAACTTTCGTCTGCCCTCCGACAGTCGTTCGCGGGTCCGAGGCACCGGAGCGTCGACGGAGTTGCGCCACTGATTGGCCGAAACGATTGGACACTTCGGCGCTCTCCTATCGGTCGTTCCATACACATTCTCATAGGTCCCATAGTATTTTCCCGTGAGAGCCAAGCTATTTTTTTGCAAACAACTTGTACACGCGAGGATAATAGGTATTTGCCGTGCAGGCTCTCATCGCAGCGTAGAAAAACAGGTATTACCGTACAGACCCGATGACGGCCTCGGCATTGCAGAAGTTAAATTGAGATAACTGTAAAATTGGGTGGAGAAGTATATAGGAAATTGCAAGTTAGAGCCGATAATATTCCGCCGAGTACAAGTGAGCCGAGGGAGGTGTAGAATGTGCGTTTGCGAACCCGCACACGCGATCTACGAGGACTGATATACATCTATATATATATATATATATTGGGAGCAGCGAAGACTCTCGCTCGTACGGTAGGTTTACACGATGAGCGATGTACGTATAGGTCTTTCATTTTACCCCCAGCTCTGTGCGGCCGCGGCGAAGGAGGGGGGGAGCGAGAGAGGATGATTAACCTTGCTGTAACCCAGTTTGCCTCGTCTTTTTCCCCGGAAGCACGCACACACGCTGCATTCATTCTCCGGTACGCTTGGGAAATTCTCCGAGTGTGTATCTCCATTCAGCCAGTAAAACAGCTACGGCTGCCGCGTACCGGAAAGGGCCGATCTTCGCATCGCGGCTTTCGTCGTTACTTACCGGTGTGATGTATTTTTTTTTTTTTAGGTTTAAAACGCACCGAGCGGAGTTTCTCATGGCGGCGGATTTTTATAATATATTCGGGGATTAAAATGAGAAATAAAAAATCTAAATTGACGGGTTTTCTTTCGTGAATCTTGACGAAGATTTTAGACGCTGCCAAACAGCGATGGCTGCCGCGTACCGGAAAGGGCCGATCTTCGCATCGCGGCTTTTGTCGTTACTTACCGGTGTGATGTATTTTTTTTTTTTTTTAGGTTTAAAACGCACCAAGCGGAGTTTCTCATGGCGGCGGATTTTTATAATATATTCGGGGATTAAAATGAGAAATAAAAAATCTAAATTGACGGTTTTTCTTTCGTGAATCTTGACGAAGATTTTAGACGCTGCCAAACAGCGATGGCTGCCGCGTACCGGAAAGGGCCGATCTTCGCATCGCGGCTTTTGTCGTTACTTACCGGTGTGATGTATTTTTTTTTTTTTTTAGGTTTAAAACGCACCAAGCGGAGTTTCTCATGGCGGCGGATTTTTATAATATATTCGGGGATTAAAATGAGAAATAAAAAATCTAAATTGACGGGTTTTCTTTCGTGAATCTTGACGACGATTTTAGACGCTGCCAAACAGCGATGGCTGCCGCGTACCGGAAAGGGCCGATCTTCGCATCGCGGCTTTCGTTCTCACCGGTGCGATTTTGATTAGATTTAAAATGCACCAAGCACAGTTTCTCGTATACGAGTATTAAAATGGAAGAAAAAAAAATTTACGGGGACGTTTGTTGTGAATTTCGACAAAGATTTTAGCCTCTGCTAAACAGCGATGGCTGCCGCGTACCGGAAAGGGCCGATCTTCGCATCGCTGCTTTCGTCCTCACTTACCGGGGCGTTTTTTTTTTTATTAAAAACCTACAAAGCGTGTTTTCTTATAGCGGTGTATTTTTCGTCTATATTCGAAGATCAAAATGAGAACAAAAATCTAAAACAACGGGTGCATTTATCACGAATTTTTACGAAGATTTTTACGATATAATAATTTAGCCGTACCGGAAATGGCCAAACCTCGCAATGCGGCTTTCATCGTCACTTGCCGGTGTGATTTTTTTTAAGGCTTTAAACCCACTAAGTAAAGTTTCTTATGGCGACCTATTTTTCGTTTACATTTGAGGATTAAAAAATGAGAAAAAAAAATCGAAATTAACAGGCGCGTTTGTCATTAAATTTGACTTAAAGATTTTTGCATCTGCCTCGGTCAACGTATTCACGCATGTCGCGAGATAGAGGAGAGACCGGAACGAAGATAAAAATAATAAAGGAGAAAACAACGGTTAACGATTGTACGGGAAGGACTGTAATAAGCCGTCACGCAGGCTGGCAGGGGTTGCGGCTACTCGAGTCCTTGTGGTCGAGCCCAACGCGTCCGGCAACCGTCGTAGGAAGCAGAATGGGCGCCGGAAGTCCCACCCGAAACCGCTTCGATTTCCACTATTGCGGTCCCTCGTTGCATTCGTTGCTGCATCAACATCGGCTCGCTCCAGGTTTCGTGAGACTCTGCGGAAACGACTAAAACGGCTTTTCAGATTTTTTAAAAATGTTTGTCGAAACAATTTCATTCGTTAATCTATAATTTAAAAAACCCGTGATAATTGAATTTCTCAAATATCGACGTATTTACAAAAGCTTGAAGAGTGAATTTAAAAAAATTAAAACTTTTAAATTTATCGAAAATTTAAGTAAGTTGTTCGTCCTTACAGTCCATGGGGTTTCGCAAATCCACAGACGAAGTTTGTGTATGTCGATCCTAGATTGCCTCGCTGAAAAAATAAATGACGAGGATTATTTTTTATCGAAAAACACTTTTACCCGAAAGTGTCGATAATTTGCCTATCCGGCTGCATTCCCCACGTAGGGGCCACTTCATTTTGCCCCAAACCCAATATTCGAGATTTTAATCCCAAAAATACGATTTTCCGTGCATAAAATCCAGACTTTCAATGTCCGCACTTCAGCCCCACAAAAAGCCAGCGGATTCGTGTTCAACGGGAAAAAAACGTCGAAATACGTGGCAGTTCATTAAAAAAAAGACAAAAACATTTACTAAACTAAATATACATTTTTAAACATACTCAAATCTTCGGGGAAATAAACAATTCAAGGACATTGGGTGAAATTCAAGGTCAATTCCAGGACTCCGAGTACTTCAAGGACACCGTGTACTATACAATATATAAGTATATAGATCCGAAATTACCTCGTTGAAAAAATTAACAACGAGGAACATTATTTTACATCGAAAAAAAAAAAAAAAAAATTCTCTATTTACTCTATTAATTACTCTATTAGTAATTGTCGGCCGATTGTTTGCCTAACCAGCTGCATTCCCTTTCTCGCATTTCTCGTCGTTCCCTCCTTAGCTCTCTCGTCATATCGTTGTTACATCGTAACAGCGAAAGGAGAGGGCGCCGAGCGCGCGATAAGCGACGGGAAGGAAAGAGAGCAAAATCGTGTACCGGATAGTGTGCGTAAGTGTAAGTTTCTTTCTCCGAGCGGCGGGAGAAGGTGGAGGAGCGGTGTGTGCGGAGCGGCCCCCGTGCTACCTCCCCCGGAGGAAGTACACGTTTCACCCGGTGATGTACAGGAAACCCGCGGACACACCAGTTCAGTCACATGTTTACGCCGGCTGCGACTCCGAGATCGGCGTCGCTCTGTCCCGCGTAAAAAAAAAAGAAACTTAAAAAAAACAAAAACTTAAAATTAAAACACCTTCGCACACCACAATAACAATCGAAAAATATATTCAATCGCGAAGCAATGATCGTTCGTCGATATAAGAGCCCGAATTTTCACAGTAAAATCTCCGTCGCGACTTTTTCTTTTCTCTCATTTAAACAATTATTCAGTGTGATTTAGGATTTTTTTAAATTAAGTTTTCTTATTTATTTCTCTAAACGTGCAGTGTTACAAAGTGAACGGTGAAGATAAGCGTACAAAGGATATCGAATTTGTTTCCCTACACGATCGTTCCCGCGAAATAGTACGATGAACTTTGATCGTTCAACGTTTTGAAATGTTGGCGGGAAAACGCCAGTTCTGCGCCGGTAAGGATAACGAAAGCTGCAGGTGCAATATCTGCCGTGAGTTGAGGGACTGCAGGATCGAGGAATCGAGGCCGGTTGTAGAGCGTCGGATGGAGAGAACGAATTTTATTCTGCGCCGGGCCATGCCCTTCGTCAGGCGAACGCCGACGAGGGAGTGGCAGGAAGCGACGAGGCTCGAAGACTATGAGAACGCCTCGACCCTCGAGGACGATTCGCCGAGGCCCGAGCGAGACGTTGTTCTCCTCGCTAACGGCAACGTCTCGTCGACGCGGTACGAAGTCACAGCTGATCGGGTACACGCCGTCGCCGCGCCGGCCGCGAAGCGCGAAACGTCAAGCCGCAAGAACGCCGAGAGAAACTTACCGACGGTCGGTAACTGGCCGGAGACGAAGATCGAACGCGACGCGAACAACAAAGTCGTAATATACTTCGGGGAGCAGAACAAGGTCGAGAATCGCGAGTCCCCGTCGAACGATCGTCGATCGATTGCCCCGAACGATGACAAGAGATCGTCGGGAGTCTCGAGCGCCTGCTCGAGCGGGAGATCTTCCAATCGCGGTGTCGACGGCGCGGACGCGACGACGGAAAACTCGACGACCGAGAGCGGCCTCGTAAAGTCCGTCGGGATGTTGCATCGTATACCGTTATCCGGTTCGTGCAATGAGAGAGCAGGTGACGCGAACCGCACGTCGAGCTCTTGGTCGTTGAACCGAATAGTCGACGAGACGAAAAATTTCCGGGACGATTTGTCGGGCGCGTCGAGGGACGCCATTGTCGAGGGCGATAGATCGATTGTTCCGTGCGGCGGCGGGTCGAACTATTCGGTCGGGAGAAGCGAGCGGTGCGACGGGCCGGACGACTACGACGATGTCGACGATCGCGAGATCGAAAGGGAACACTCGGCTGGCGACGGCGTGCGGCAGATCGTCGTCAAGGTCAGCCCGAGCAGGGAGGACGTTTTGAGAATCGAGGAGGACGAGACGGCGCTGGAAGATTATTGGTCGCTGCCCGGCGATACGACGGGCTTTCGGGCCGACTGGAGCTTCGTTCAGCAGTGGAGGCTCAGAGGGTACTTGATTGATGATAGCGACGCTGAATGAACTTTTTTCGATCGGTCAAATTACGACAATGTGACCGTCGTTTGAAGTCATTTTTTTTCACACATTTTTCAGGTGTACAAAATTAGATGTACAACTTTATTAAAGTTGGTCGCCGCGGTTAGGGACAATCGGGAAAAGTCAGGAAATTTCAGAATTGGCCAGGGCGAAATAAATTGTCGGCGAACTTTCTGTATAATTTCTTGAAGAATTTCTCTAATTTAATAAATATACGAATAATTTCTCTATATTTTCTTGAAAGAAAAAGAATTGAGAAAACTTTGAAATTAATAATAATAATAATAATAATAATAATAATAATAATAATGAAACATCGATACAATAATTAGGCATTTTCATTTGCATAATTGATTTTTTTTAAATAGGAATCGTTAGAAGTTTGGTTAGAGAACATTTTTAATTGGTCAGGGAAAAGTCAGGAAATCTTTTTCCAGTGAAAAATCAGCCACTATGTTTAATAAAAAAAATTGCAATTAATACCGTTTTATTGATAGTCTTTCGGTGGTGATTGGCAGCCTTATTAAAACACGTGGTGATCAATCATTTGATTACAATAATTAGACAAGAAATAAGGCCCGAAGTTGGCCGAACATTTTTTTTCTTCATGTAGGGCTTCAGATAGATAGATAGATATATATATACGACGATGATTGTACATTAAAACCTGAGGTCCCCTAAGTACATCACCCAAACAACAACAACAAACCGAATGAATACAAAAATAACACACTAAAACTAAAAACCGCGCTAAAAGTAAACAGCATAAAAAAGAAAATGTATAAAAATAGCAAAAACAAAATAACGATAACAAAATAGACAGAAAACAACAAGTTGAACTGAATAACGGAATAACCCGCATAAAAAATGAAACATAAAAAAGAAAATGAGCATAAAAGCAAGAAAACCAAAGCCCTAAATCGACGACGTATTATCAGGTATTGTCTGGTGGTCGAGAATAATATAATTAAAACGTTTGCTCGTCACTCGTTTGGCTAAGAAATGTATAAAACGACTACCAATCAAATGGTATAAATTGAACGTTTTTTAATTAAAGTTGTATGGCTAATTTTATACAGCTCTGATCATCAGCGCCGCTGACGCGAAGTTTTTACTAAAGCACCATTGGTCACAAAGTCGGTCATTTTCGGGGCCGCCATTGACGATCAGCTGACGATAATGTGATCCGTCGTTTGACGAACTTGCATTAGTAATCGAAGATACGGAATATATTTATGGTTCGATAGGCACGAGCAATGTGGAGGATGGAGAAAATTTCTCGGCAATACGAACTCCGTAGCGATCTACATTTCTCGGGAGTAACGGACGAGTGTTAAAGGCGCGGTGCCTCGCTCGCCTAGTATATCGCTCGTTCGAGGCGATGCGCACGCGCACACACGCCGAAAACGCTGGGATCGTAACGCTATCGTTGCCGGCGATCTCTCTCAACACCGGCAGTTGAAATTAATTGCCCTTGGAATGAAAAATAAATGCCTCACGATTCGGGCACTATAATTTAAGGCTCGATCCTCTCGACCTACTCGAAAATTGCCTCCGGACAGTTTCATATATCATCGTACGTGTACACTGTACGCTCGAATGATCTTTCTCCTACTTTCGTAACTCGAGGAGGAGTTTCGTTAAATGTATATTATTGTAGCTGCGAGCACCGTGTTTCAATCTCTCCAGAGCCGTGTTTTTACCTCCTCTTGTTTTTCGTGAGGAATTTCTGACGCACTGGGTTAAAGAATATAATAATTGTTCGTAACTCGAGGAGGAGTTTCGTTAAATGTATATTATTGTAGCTGCGAGCTCCGTGCTTCAATCTTTCCAGAGCTGTTTTTTATCACCTTTTGCTTTCCGTGAGGAATTTCTGACACGACGGACTAAAAAATATTATAATTTTTTATGATTTATGGCAATTGCAATGACGTTCCAATTATATGTGCAAAAAAATCGAAAATCCTTATGTTTCTTTCTTGTTACCGATTTTACTTCTGCTGGAGGAAGTTTTGTTTTGGAGGAAAAAAAAAATTTCGAGATTTTAATGAAAATGTGTTCAGAATGTTCAAAAACATTGAAAAATCACATTTAGAAAAAGTGTTTGAATGTATGCGTGTGTATGCATGTGTGTGATGTGTGACTCAGGCGCAAAAAATTCAAACCGCTATAACTCGAAACTGGCTGAACCGATCGAGCTGAAATTTCACACACAGCAGGTGTGGTTAATTGTCAATGGTTCTTCAAAATTGCATTAAAAAATGTTCAGTCGTTTTTTTTCGACGCTATTTTTTATTTCTTCAAAAACGTTTCTGCGCGTTCCAGCTCCTACAATTTTTTTGCCATCGGGGCGAAAAGTTGTATGGAGTACAGATGGAGCATGACCGCCCGATGATTCCTATTCAATTTGGGGAGAATCGATGGAAGCGTTTAAATTTTATGGCATTTTGAATTTTTTGAATTCCATGAAAAATAAGTACTTTACTTTAGACGGATTTTTTTTTGATAATTAAATATTCCAATATTCCAATATTCCAATATTCCAATATTCGGATAATTAAATATGGCTTCCGCTACGAGGAAGCCAAAAGTACAGGAAATGTTTTCTCATAGGAGAAGCTTTGCGAATAATGTAATATTATGAGAAAGTGACATGAAAACTTCAATTTTCACCTTTTGTGAGGAAGCAATAAGAAAATGTCTGTATTTTTTTTTTTTTTTTTTGCTAGCTATTTCCTCGCCGATCACGAATACGCGATTTTTCGGCATATTCGTGACGACTGCTATTTTCAATTTAATTTAAACCTATTGGTATTTCATTTAAAAAAATATAATTTAAAAAAATCGTAATCGTGAGTTGAAATGAATTTCGTGATTCGCAGGCCAAGCGGTAACGGCGGAAGGGAGCAGTTGTATTGCTCATCGTACAGCAAGGACTCGCCAGATACGGGAGTAAAGACAGGAGTTCACAATATGGTTCACATGGTAGCGGAAAGAGATACGGATAGCGTGGCGCCAACACCGACGCCTCACCATCCCCATCACTCGCAGCATCATCATCTCAGCCTTCACGAGTTGCGGGTTCTTCAGGTATCAAGATCGCATTAAAAAAAAAAACTAAAAAAACAATAATCACTTTTTAAAGAGAAACCGAGTGTAGACGAGAAACATTTTTTTCCGTTTCAGAGGAGGCCGGTGATCGAGTGCACGGGTAATAGTTCATCGGACGAGAATCGTTCGTCGGGACACGCGAGCATGTCCGACACAGGTGGGCATACGAGCGGTAGCTCGCCGCCTCATCGTCATCACAGGGCTCACAGCCCTCAGCAATTGAACGCCGTGCCCGAGGACGATCGTCTCTCGGCCTCGGTCACACAGAGAAATGGGAGAAACCGATCCGGCCAGAGTCGCAACAGGCACCGAGCTACGCCTGCGAAGGTTCTTTTTTTCCACTCCTTCCGACTTGTCGAATCCACTGTCGCCGCCCAGTCTTAGACTTTGTTTTTTTTTTATAACGATTTCTAAGTATTTGTAAAGATTTATAAAGATTTATAAAGATTTAGAACGAATTATAAAGATTTATAAAGATTTATAACAATTTATAAGGATTTATAAAGATTTATAAAGATCTGGAAAGATATAAAACGATTTTAACGATTTATAAAGATTTATAATGATTTGTAACGATTTATAAAGATTTATAACGATTTGTGACGATTTATAACGATTTATATCGATTTATAACGATTTGTAACGAATTATAACGATTTACATCGATTGATAACGATTTATATCGATTGATAACGATTTATATCGATTGATAACGATTTATATCGATTGATAACGATTTGTAACGATTTACAACGATTTATAACGCTTTTGTAAATCGCAGTTGCAGGTACCTTGGTCGGGTTCTGGCCTAGAGGATATTAAACTGGCGATTCAACAGTTGACTATGCGTTCGCACACCTCGACCTCGACGTACTCGTCGTTGAGCGGTTCGGAGAGTTCCGAGCCGGCGGTTCGACGCCTTATGAGACACTCGAGTCTGGAAACGATAAACACTAACGTAACGAGCGCCGATGAATTCGTGTGGGTGGACTCGCACAATCGTCTCGTCGAGCTTCAGCAACTGCCCTGGACCCATCACGATGTACTGAGAGTCCTGCAGAACGGTAGAACGCGAGAGCACATGGATCAGGTGTCGATGGAGACGATACCGAGACTCTCGTATTTACTGCAAAGGGCTCTCGTCAGGATCGGCAGAGAAACGCAGCGACTGTCGAAGCCGCTGGGTCTGTGCAGCAAGCACGAGGTTTACAGCGCTTTCAAGATCGTTCTCTGTCCGGCGCTCGCGGACTCGTGTACGAAGGTAACGGGCCCATTATAAAACTTAATTCAATATTAGCATAATAGTACATTATGCTACGAGGGAGGGAAGTGCGCGATCTTCGCCGAGTGCGAAGTTTTCTCATGACGAAACCACACGAGGTGAAAATCCGCTCCCCACACTTTTAGCAAACGATACTTCTTCTTCCGACTTTGTTAAAATAAAACCACACTTCTTGCGGCACAACGTCGTCATATTCGCCAATGACCATAATCTGCTCGCAAGTAACAGGGCTTCAAGAGGGAGTAATGGGGGGTAATGAAACGGTACTGCGCATGCGCACAGGTTGATAATGATCATTGACGATCCTTAATTATCGCCATTATCCATAATAGCCGATTTTTCGCCCGCGTTTCACGCAAGGAATGCGGTTATTTTAACGAAGTCGGTAAAAAATTAGTATCTTATGCTAAAAGGGAGGGAAGTACGCGATGTTCGCCGAGTGCGAAGTTTCCTCGTGAAAAAATCACACGAGGTGAAAATCCGCTCCCTCAAGCGCTAGCATACGATACATTTTTTCCGACTTCGTTAAAATAAAAGCACATTTCTTGCGTCGCAAGATCGTCGTATCGGCCAATGAACATTATTCCCCATGGAGTAACAGTGCTTCGAGAGGGAGTAATGAGCCCTATTACTCCCTACGGAGTAACGAAAAAGTACTGCGCGGGCGCACTGTTTAATAATGATCATCGATCAAAAACAGGCGATTTTCCGTCCGCCTTGCACGCAAGGAATGTGGTTATTTAGCGAATTCGGAAAAAATTTTACATTAAGCTACACGAGAGGGAAGTGCGCGATCTTCGCCGAGTGCGAAGTTTGCTCACGAAGAAATCCCACGAGGTAAAAATCCGCTCCTCCCGTTCTAGCATACGATACTTTCTTTCCCGACTTTATTGCAATAAAACCACATTTCTTGCGTCGCAAGAATGTCATATTAGCCAATGAACATTATTCCCCAGGGAGTAACAGCTCTTCCGGAGTAAGTAATGAGCCCTATTAATAGTTACTCCGCCCCATTATTTCGTTTCTCCCTTAAGGAGCGACAAAAAAGTACTGCGCAGGCGCACCGTTTAATAATGATCATCGATCAATAACAGGCGATTTTTCCGGCCGCATTGCACCCAAGAAATGTGATTATCTCAGCGAAGTCCGAAGAACAGAATATTGTTCATCGTCCAATCGAGTATGCAATCGAATCAACAATAAAAATAAAACTAAATAATGTAATAAAATTTCTCTGTTAACTCGAAGGCCTGCCTGCGCGCGGCCGCGATGTTCGCAGTCTCCGGCGATCAGTTGAAGCAGTCGAAGGCGTCCCGTTCCGGGCTCCAATTGCCGGTCGGTAGATTTCTCCGATGGATGTCGGACGTTAAGATCGGACGAATGGTACACGAGTACGCCGCGGTCTATCTCGCCGCGGGAATAGAAAATCTTTTGGAGGAGATACTCCTGCAGTGCGTACCGACGGAGCCGCACACGACTCTGACCGCAACTATGCTCGAGCACGCCATAGCGAACAGCGGCGATTTGTGGGGCCTCTTGCAGCCGTACGCTCATTTGAACGCCGGCAGGATAGCCTCAGGTTGAACCAGCTTTTACGAGCCCGTACACGTTTGGCTCTTCTCGTTTTCCCGGCGCGCTCAATGCGCCGTCTCTCGATTACGATAACAATAACGATCTCTTTTGCAGGGGCATTGGCGATGCCGAGATGGGCCAGCGTGAGCTCTCTCAGTTCGACGTCCTCGTCGCGGAGCGGACGGGAACCGCCGGGCTCGACGCTCGAACCTTCACTCCTGACGACGTGCGTCGGTTCGATGCCCGAGCTTCTCGATCTCATATCCAAGGTCGCCCAGTCTGGACGATGTCCCGTTCCGCTCACAACAAAGGCCTTGAACGCTCTGTTTTATTACATGAGGTGTTCCCAGGTATTTCACGATATCTCTCAAACGCACGGATGTAACGCCACCGTCCGCCCCGACGATACACTCGTTTACGACGCAATAACGAAATTTATATTGTGTCCGGACAGTTGGAGCACGGAGAACGGGGCTCGGGAATTCAGGAGCTGTCTTATGAGCGTGCCTACGTCGTGCTGCCACCGTTGGTCGAGTGGCTGAGAGTCGCCACTGCCCATGCCGAACATCGCCACAGCATGAGCGTCGATCAGGACGACATCGGACAGGCCGCTCGGCTCCTTCTTCCCGGGGTCGATTGTCCCGTCAGACCGATTGCGTAAGTGGCACGATTTAACGAACACGAATCTTCAGCCGGTTTACCGAAATTTATGAGGATGTTTTTTTTTTTTTGTTTCTTATTATTTTTTATTGGGGGTGTAACTGTTTCGAGAGAGTGGCACAGGTCTCTAAAGTATCGAGCCGACAAACGGCAAAAAAAAAAAAAATTTAAGAAGAATAGTGCGAATGTTGCACTATTCTGACTTACTCGTAAACCGTTACAGTCTGGCGTCGATCAGGACGACACCGGACAGGCGGCTCGGCTGCTTCTTCTCGGTGGCGACTGACCCGTGAGAACGATTACGTAAGCGCCGCGATGATCGAACAAAAATCGCCAGCTGGTTTACCGAATCTATGAGGATATTTTTTTTCTATTTATTATTATTTTTTATTTGGTGTGGGGGGGGGGGGGGGGGGGGGTGGTGGTATATTAGTGCAACTGTCTGAAGACAGTGGCACAGGTCTCTGCAGAGACGAGCTAACGAAAGGCAAACATATATATGTATATATATATATATATATATAAATGAGGTATTCCACGCCGAATGTATTGAGTCTGATCCGTCACATCTTGGATTTGGCACGTGATTTTTTATATGAACTAACTGTCAAAAGCACTTAGATATTTTATTTTTTCAGATTGTTTATAATTATTTCTTTGAATTATTAAGATGTGAGCTGGCGTGAGCTGACGTCACTTTCCATCTTTTAAACTTATTCTCGAAAAAACATTTAAAAATTCGAAGAAAAAATCTGTCGATTACGGGCTATCGTTTGACCATTTTTACATGCAACGCTCAATTTTTGAGAATTTTTTCAAACATTTTTGAAGAGTTTTCATTTATTTTTTTAAGTAAAAAAAAACTTCAGAAAAATCTGAAAAGGATGAAGGGTCAGACCCAGGGCGATTTGGTATGGAACACCTCATATATAGTGCAACTGTCGCACTATTCTAACGTACTCGTAAGCGGGCACAGTCTGAGAGTAAATCAGGACGTCACCGGCCAGGCGACTCGGCTGCTTCTTTCCAGTGTCGATTGCCGATACAAAACGGTTGCGATTGCCGATAGCGTTAACGGCACGATGATCGAACAAAAACATCCAGCCGCTTTACCGAAATTTATGAGAATAAATTTATAACTATTTTTAATTTTTGTACCGAGGACGATAATGCACCGTCGCACTATTTTCTGGCGTCCTCGTTAACGGTTCCGTCTCATTACCGAATTTCCGAGCCATAAACGGCAGTAAAAAAACACAATTATTTACCGTTCTATTTCCGCAGTTTCGAGGATGTGCCGATATGTTCGAGACGCACCGACGACGCCGAGTACGTTCGCCGTCTGACCCTGGACATGGCCTTCAAGATGTTGACGAGCGGCCGACCCGATCTCATATCGCAGGCACTTCCGTTGCTTCCCGTCTCGACGAAGATCAACACCGTGAACGACAGCGGTTTCACGGCTTTGATGCTCTCGTGCATAAACGGCAACGAAATCGCTGTGACGACGCTTCTCGACGCCGGTGCCGACGTCAACGTGGAGAGTCCAGTTCCGCCGACGAGCCAGTCTCCCGGAACTCCCGTAAAAGTTCCGTTGATCGGCGGGAGTCCCGCCTCGAGAATACCGAGCAGTCCGGCGATGTCGACGACGCCGACAAGCAAGAGCGGTCCGAGCGGCAACGGATCGACGGGCGGATCGCCCGGCACGAATTCCACCAACCACACGCAGAGCGGTTTCAACGCGGAGACGCAGCACTGGACCGCTCTGACGTACACGGCTCTGCTCGGCCACTGCAACATCGCGAGGATTCTTCTTGAGAGAGGAGCCTCGGTCGAGGGTGGCGCCAAAGCCAGCGAGGACAAGTGCACCGTGACGCCGTTGCAGGCCGCCACGGCATCGGGAAACAACGAAATGGTCGCTCTGTTGCTGGCTCACGGTGGGCAACCATTCTTGTCCACCCTGATCAAGGACACCTTTTGCTATTCGGGCTCCGCTCAGCGAGGCTGTTACAGGTAAATCGCTCGAAAAAAAATCGACTGGTCGAATAGTCATGCGTTTTTATCTGACCTGAAAAACAACCGGTCGATCGGTGCACCGAACTCTGATCCTTACCTTCGGGACGTTGCTTTTTCACTGATATTAAAAAACCAACCGTTATATGGTGAACTAGCCAATGAATGGACAGGACCAGTGAATGGACACTTTTTATAAGAGCAGGTGCATAAAAAAGTCTATTGACTGGTTTTTTCGTCTGTTTAATTGTCCATTCACTGGCCGGTCTACCACATATGTGTCTGACAAGTAGATGGCTTATGGCTGGATTTCCCTTAAACAAACCGATTTCCAATCCTGATCCAAGAGCTACATCGGTGTTCTCGACTTAGTCTGAAATTGGGTTGTTTTGGGAAAATCCAACTGTAAACCAACTTTCTATCCGTGGCATATATTTTGAAATGGTTTATTGGTGAATTGGTTCTGAAATATCAACCAAAACCCAACCAATCGACTGTCTGGGTGCGTTCTTGAATGCAATTCTGCTCTGTTCGGCTAAATCCAAAAATATTCGAGATGTATTCACATGTACCAGCAGCCGAAATAAATAGATAGATACAAGGTTTATCGACACTGGGATAAATCCCCTAAGTACCTGTACAAGATGTTACACTGAAGTGCAGATTTTTCTTAATCCAAAGCAAGGAGAGTACAGAGTATGCGTGGCGTTCCAACGAAGTGCGTGAGATCGTAGTTCAAAAGAGACGGAAAGTGAGCTACAGGATAAGATGCAAGGGTTCTCAAATTCCAGTCTGGTCTCAGTTCCGGGCTAGTTTTTACACAAATCTGCTCCGACAAGCGTTCTTTTGTCATCGAACCGGACAAAACGTATTCTGCGGAAGAAATCGAATGCACCGTTGGCAATCTAAAAAATCCACTATCAGTGGACAGCCAAAAATAAAAGAACGCGTATCTGAGCAGATCTACGTTCAGGAACGCACAGGAACGAGTTCGAGTAGATTGTTAAAGAGTAGCCCAAAACCAACCCAAAGTTTTACGATTGTTTGATCCACTACGGTAAACTATCGATACTAATTTAATTTTGTTCTCTCGACAGCGCGATATCCGTTGCGACCGCTCACGGACAGCGCAGCTGTTTGCACCAGTTGCTCTCTCACCCGCTGAACTTTTCGGCGAAACGAGGCGAGAAGGAGGTGCTCTCGCTGGAGGAGATCCTCGCTGAAGGAAACGCCGGCACGAGCCAGCAGCAGCAGCAACAGCAGCAGCAGCAGCAATCGTCGGAGGGACGCGGAACTCGCAAGGAGGGCAAAGAACCGGTATTCAACAAGACTCAGAGCAAGGCTCTTCAGGAAGCGATGTATCACAGCGCGGAGAGCAATCACTTGGGTCAGTTAACGCAACATCGCCGTGCGAGCTCGTTCGTCGTTGGACGAGTGGCGAGGCAAAGAAATTTACATTCGATTAGAGTAGGCGTTAATCGATGGCTCTGTTTGTTACGAACCCAACAGACATCACGATGGAACTGCGGGGTCTCCGAGTCGGATGGACGCTGCACTGCTGGATGCACAGCCTGTCGATCGCCCACGAGATGCGCATCGACTCCGTTATCGATCAGTTGCTCCAAGACTTCCTTCAGGTCTGCCCCGACGACTACTCGACGCAATTCGTTCAGGAGTGCCTGCCGCTGTTGTTCAATATCTTCCGATACAGCAAGGTGAGCTCGATCGTTATTCCGCAGATAACGCGGCGGATGCGCGGAGAGTTCGCACACGAGTGCTGTTGAGTTCATTGATTTGAATCGAGCGCCCCTCGAGAGCAACTATGTTGATCTATCTAGTTCGAATGTTTTTGTTTTCTAACGCTTGCATGTAAAATCCCGCTTTCCGTCCCTGTAATGTGTGCACAGAATGGCACTAGGGCGAGAAAATGACTTTCTGCACACACTTCCCAAACACGAAAAGCGTGATTTTCGTGAATTTCCTAATGGAAAAATAATAATAATAACACATAATTTTTACATTAGGAAAATTTCTCCATTATTAATTTTTCCTAATGGAAAAATTATGTGAATGTCTTAAGCGTAAAAAAAGGAAGGCCTGACTCGTGTGAATGCCGCACACGTCAAGAACCCCTCTTCAACGCCCTTGCCATACAAATAACTATTCTGTCTCTCAGCTGTTACTCATTCGTGTTCTGTCGTCTTGTCTTGGATGGCCCCGACAGCGTACACACGGAACTTGTATTTCTCAATAGAATATATTTAGTCATTCTATGCGTGACTCTGTCAAATACACGTGTTCGCTGCTTCAGAAGGAAGGCACGACGCTGCTTCTCGCCGATATATTCTGCACCTGCTTCGGATGGGAACCGATCAAATCTATCAGGGACACGACTCTGTCGAGCGGCTCGAGAATCGATCCGAAGTTCGTCAACAATCCGGAACTCAGTGACGTGCAGTTCAGGGTCGAGGGAAGAGTCTTCTATGGTCACAAAATCGTTCTCGTCACTTCGTCGCCGAGATTCAGAAACATGCTCAGCTCGAAGCTGTGCGAGGGAAATCCACCGATTGTACAGATAAACGATATTCGATATCATATTTTCCAAGTACGTACGAAGGAATACACTTTTTGCTACGGAGCTGGGCAAAGTACCAAAAAAATTCTTCACGTACAAAGTACAAAGCATCATCGGTACTTCAAGTATTTTTCAAGTACTTTTTGTACTGCAAGTATTTTTCAAGTACTTTTTGTACTCCAAGTATTTTTCAAGCACTTTTTGTACTTCAAGTATTTTTCAAGTACCTTTTGTACTTCAACTATTTTTCAAGTACTTTTTGCATTTCAAGTATTTTTCGACTACTTCTTTGAAGTACATTTCGAAAATAGGTTCACAGCGATAAGCGTCATCTAGGCTTAAACAAAAAAACACACAATTCTAAAATCATGACTTTCAGCCAGACAAAGAAGCGTAGCGCGGTTTTATAATTTATTTTCTTTTATATTTTGCGTTGCACTTCTCTTGCGATGTGTTTACGTGTCATTGATGTACAGATATATATTTAACGCGGAATACAAGGGGTTGACCGCCGCATCAAGTACATACAGCTGTCTGTATATAGCAATTATGCTCCGCAACTTAAATTCAAAGATTCTCGTTAAAATTATACTTATTGAAAAGTTTTTGCAGATAATCACATATTAATAGAAATCGGATGCCATGCTACGCGTCGAAATCCGTAATGCGACCTCGAACTTACAAAGTACTTAGAGAACTAAAATACTTAGAATACGTAAAATAATAAAAAAATACTTAGAATACTAAAAAATTCTTGGAACAGTAAAAAGTATTAAGTATTAAGTACGAATAAGTATTTGAAGTACTGAAAAGTAGTCGTGTACTTAAAGTACGTAGTTGGAGTACCAAACAAGTACCAGGTACTTCAAGGTCTGCCCAGCTCCGCTTTTTTTTATAGTCGTCGTTTCAGTCGTACCGACATGGTTTCGCGTATACGCGTCGCTGAAGCTCTGATAAACCGCTCGATCTGAGGCATCCTCAGTGAGTCTATAAATTGTTCGCAGATGGTCATGGAGTTCCTGTATCACGGAGGCTGCGCCACGCTGAAAGTCAACCAGAGCGACGTACTGGAACTCATGGCAGCGGCGAATTTCTTTCAACTCGACGGCCTGCTGAGGTTCTGCGAGGCTCAGTGCTCGGCTATGGTCGATCTCGACAATATCGTCTCCACCTACATTCACGCCAAGGTATATTTTCTTTATGTGCTCACGATTGTTTTGCGCGATAGAATTAACTGTGCGACTTATTTATCTGGATTTTTTTTCAGGTCTACAACGCCGCACAATTGTTGGAATACTGCCAAGGATTTTTGTTGCAAAACATGGTCGCGCTTTTGACGTACGATGATTCCGTGAAGCGTTTACTGTTCGCCAAGAAATTGCCAAATCACGACGTCCTCGCTGGTCTTCTACTGACCCTGCAAGCCAGGATAAAGGCAAGGCGACCTCAGCCACAGAGCAAGCTTAAGACTTAACGAGGATATTCACGAAAAAAATTATATATATACAGTAACGAAGAAAACATTGTGATTTTCATATACGTAAGCGATAGAGACTGTTGACTTGTAACGTTATTGCAATGGTAGCGTCATTCATGTTAAATTCCACTGTGCAAGATAATTAGATGCTCGCAGCATTATTCGTTCGTTAACGACGAAATGTTATCTTGACAGGTTTTTTTTTTTTTTACTAATTTTAATAAATCGAGCAACGTTCGGTGGACTCATCGCCATTGCAGTATACCTAAACTATCGTCTTCCGTCCGAAGCTCAGTGTTTATATTGCACTATAAACACTATTAATGTGTTTTGTTATTCAGAAAAAAAAAGTGTTTAGATATTTTCTACTCTGGTAGTAAAAAAAAAGACGAAAATAAAATGTGTATGCAGCGAATCTTGCCACTTACGATTAGTAGTATGATAATCTTAATGCCTCGGTGAATATACATGTATACTATGCTCATTCCGTGTAAGGCTTATGCGCGGAAGTGTTCAACTCGTCGATACGCGAACCGCCAGACAAAAAAGCTGTTAGGATCAAGTAACAGTAGTACAGGTGTGAGTTATCGTTAAGAATATCCAAGTTATTTATATCATGATAGATACACAGTATATCGTTAATATAATGGAATGAATATAATCATGGCTCGTGTGTGTACTCAATTCGAAGATCCAAATATCCAAATATCTCCGAACACGAATGAAAAAAAGGCTCACTCGATAGACTGATAAATCGCACGACTGATAAAAATCGTGCCTCGATAAAAAAGAAAATAAATCGACTGATAAACCGCACGATTTATAGCACGTATATATATATTTTTTTATTATTAGTACGTTTTGACATAATAGTTTATAATTACAGTATCACTTTGATTTCGCGTACAAGTTAACAGTTGCCTAGTGCCAGCGTTACAATGTTAATTATTCAGAACAATATTCATTAGCGGTATATACAATATTGGGATAATAGTGTTTTTTTTTGCTTCATCATTTTCATTTTAATGGATAGTGTAATTGATGGACTTTCGGGTTCTGGAATGCCTAATAATTAGCGGTAATTACGAAATTTCGGGTCTCTCGAAAAAAAAAATTGGGGGTGTCTCACTGTTTTGTTGGTAGAACATTTGGCAGAAATTATTTAGTCATCCGAGACGATTATTCTCCCTGCTTCGATAGAATATTGTAATTTTTTTTTTCATGCGACTGCAACGCACTCGAGGCAATGTTTTTTTTTTTTACTCTGACCCTTCGCAAGCACAGCAATGTTCTTCTCTCAACGACGATAACAATCCTGTACTTAACTGCTATAAAAAAAATGTATTGGATAGAACAAGTCCAGGTAAAGCTGTTTCAAGGCATGTCCTTTTTTTGTTTCACGTATATATATTCCGGATAAGAGCATCGCGCAGCCTTTCGGAAACGAGTTCGACGAGCTCTCGAATAAAAGTACAACACAGGCACGTTTCGAAAGAGCTGGGCGCGTAATAAAAGAAGCTTGACTAACTTGCGCGGCAATTTTTTGCGGATCGATCACGGCCACGCGAGACTGTATAGCTTATCGTGAGCAACGCTTCGGAGCTCACAATGGGAAAGAAAAAGGGCTCTCGTGGCGGTCGTAATTTACCGCGCATACTTTGGCCACGTCGCTCCTCGCGGCTTCGTCGTACAGGAAACACGCCTTGCATTATTAAAAAAAAAAGAATGAAAAACGATATAACAGATAAACGATAAACTTCTTAATGACTTGTGCGTGCTCTTATCAATCAAGAACATTACGGATACCGTCCGGTCGGACGGCTAAATTCGGTATAATGATAAAGCGCATTGGGATTGAGACGACCCGCCGTCGAGCGCGCATATAAAAACAGAGCCTAGTTAGGCTGGAAGGGCTAACTCAATTTGGTGACTAGAATGACGGTCAGTACGATAACGATTACGAGAGCTATTATCAGTAGGATGCAAACTTTTCGACGATATTTACTCTGATAATTGCTGGCTTTCACCAGCTCTTGGGCCCCGAGTTCCACGTTTCCATGAACGTTCTCGATAGAGTTTTCGATCGTGTCTGCAACATCATCGATAGCCAAAGTTGATTAAAATCGTTCGATGTATCAAAAGATGTATCACATACATTCGTAAGCAAAAGTTTAATTCTATTACATTTTTAGCAATTTGCGATATGACAGAAACGTGAAAAAAATTAGCAGTATTAATTATGTCGATACATTTCATCTCGCATAATAATAATGTCAACAAGTTGTTACCAATTATTGTAAAATTACCAATTATTGTATTGTTTCATATGAATTCCTTGTTTTTTGAGGATTTATATAAATTTTTTCAAAATTTTATTACGTAAAATTTCTCTTCCGAAAATTTAAATATCGTTATAGAAACACGAATTTCGAATATGCTTCCTTATAACGATTCCACAGTGCACACTAAAAGTTTTGAGGCGATTGCGCGAACAGTCCCATAGTTATGGCCTTTAAGAATTACAAAAATGGATAATTGAAAAGTAACTAAGTAAAAAACTTGTGAAAGAATTAATGTGGCTTCTAGGAAATCAATTAATTCATTTGAGAATAGAAAGAAAACGTTTACTGATTATCTGTTAAACACTTTTTTGAAATTTGTTAATAACTTTTGACATTATTATTATGCAAACTCAAATGTCTTTTTTCAGATTTTTAGCATATCGCGAATTTCTGAAATTATGATCGAATTACACTTTTCGTTGGGAACATATGTGTGATGCATCCTTAGTACGAAATGACTGAGAGTCAAGCATCCGCTCAGCTCACCGAACATGTCGCCCTGCTGATGAACCAGCGCACCGAGCTCTCGCATTATTTGATTAACGTCCAAAATATCCCCCTCGATCCGCCTTATCCTGTCCTCTCGCTCCAATATCAGACCCTGATCGAACTCGAGTGCCCTGAGAACACGAAATCAAATCTCAGCGATTCCGTTTCGAAACCGCTAGTCGTAAAAAGCTTCGATGGCCAAGAATCGACGGCGCTCGAGAGCAACGATTATTCTTATCGACCTTTGCTCCGTCCTCCTCTCTTCGTCCATGTGCGCCTGCATCAGACTCTGCTTCTCCGTGTTCTCGCTGTCGTCGAGATGAGCCTCCGCGTTGCTCGTCGACGTCAGAATATGCCTCTTCATCTTGTCGGCAATCGCCTGCAATAAATGACCCTCGATCAATCCGACGACTCGCATCGACCGAACGACCGCTCCGTCTCGCACAGTTCGCTCCGGAACTTCGAACCTCGAGCTTTCACGCACGAATTACCGCGAACACGGTACTGTTCGCACGTACTTTTTGCATGTCGGAGTATCTCTGCAGGGCGTCCTTAAAATCAGTCGTGAGCTTTTCGATTTGCAGCTTTTGCTGCTTGTCGCCCCTCCTCATCAGCACGGTCAGTCTTGCTATGTCCTTACTCGTCTGGGTCACCACTTGGTTCGTACTCAATTGAGTCACGTGTCTGCGAAGCAAAAAAAATGCAAGGAAAATTAAAGAATTTAAATACGAGTGAGAAATAAATACGGATAAAAAATGAATAAGGATGAGAAATAAAAACGAATAAGAAATAAGTACGGATAAAAATTAACTACGGATAAAAATTGAATACGAATAAAAAATAAATCCACGATCGAAGAACGTTAACGGGGACGCAAAAAAAGGGGGTCTCACGCTTTGTCCCTGAGACCCTGACCGTCCTTGTAAGTCCCGACATTCTTGTACGATCGCTCCAACGTCCTCCAGCTCGAATTTATCGTGTAGATGTTGGTGGTTATATTTTCGCTGAGATTGTAGAGTTCCGTGGGACTGAAGCCCACGTCAGGTACGTCGTTTCGTTGGTCCGTCGACCCGTATCCGGTCGTCTGGGAACCGTGTGCCATCCTGCAAAAAAAATAATAACAAATGAATAAAAAATAAAAATAAAAATACAATAAAAAAAAAAATAAAAATAAAAATAAATGAAATCAAAATTGAATGAAAATTGAATGAAATAAAAATAAATAAAAATGAATAAAATAAAAATTTCTCAATGCTGGTTTCCAGCAGTGATGAATTCCAGCGTCGATACTGGCTGATACTTTAGGAAATACACAATAGTGGTCTATGAGTCACTACTTGGACTACACGGAGCCACCTCATTGTGTCCGGCGAGTCAGTTTCATGTGCAGTAATTGGCATCATGAAAGCAGCGTAAAAAGACAAAGGTTCTTTTTTTTTCTTTTTGCTCCGATAATTGTAAATCTAATAATTACTTTACATGACAACAAAAATGAAGTTGAAAATTCTTCTGAGAGAGTTCATTATAGTTATTACTGTGTGGACGACAAAAAATGTATCGCGCTAACGTTGAGTAATATTTTCTGGATTGTTTAAGGTCAACGACAGATCCCGTTACTGAAAATCCAAACGAATTCGACGGAGGGAATTTTATTAAATCTCAGCGGAATGCAAAATTATAATTATTTCAAATTCAATGTTTTTTTTGTTATTACGACAGTCAACATTTTCAATTTAGGATATTATTTGTCGATCGCTCGAGGTCGCAACGCTCAAGATAAATCGTACGAAAAAGTGTGCGAGTTTTGATCGAAATTTTTTTTTCAGCGTCGACCAGGAATCGTAACCGAGATAGAACAAAAACAGTGATTTCATCGGACACTGCGACTCGACAGGACGATTGTCCGACCCGAATCCTCGATGACAGTTCCAACCGCCGCAAAACCAAAAAGCGTCTGACGGAACGAATTTTCATTGTATCGGAGCAGACTAAAAAATTCCAATTTTTTCAACTTCAAATTCTTTTTTTGTCTTTCGATCAACGACAACGAACGTTCGCGATTTTGTTTCTGATTCGTCGTTCGCTCGACGAGTCGCGACACCCGAAATCAATCGTACGAAAGAGTTGTACTCGCTTCGGTGGGTAAATTTTTTTTCGTCTACCTTCGTGCGGAAATCGTAATTGGTACGGAAACGAAAATACAGTGATTTTATCGGGCGCCGTAGTTCGACAGGAAGATTGTCGTACCTGAACGGGCTCGTCGCTCAGTGTTTCTCGATCTTCACTCGCAAATCCTCCCGTTGTTATGCATTTGGTATAACTCGGAGATTTGTGTTTGTCGCTCTTCGCCGAGAGCTCGGAGAATGACAGTTGCCTCGGGCGGAGAGAACTGCCGTGCTAACACACCACCTAAATGTATCGCCGATTATGGAGCACGATTTCGTCTAGAGCAACGTCGACCGTTCCACCGCCTTATCAAACACATGTCCAAAATCATCGACGGATCGTCGGACCGATGAGAAAGAAATGTCTCTCAAATCGCGTCGCGATCGATCGTGCCTCGAAGTCTCGACGATCCGACCCGAAAACAATTGATCGAAAGTTGCCAGAGCGCCCAACTTGACGCGTTCGGTGCCGGAAGCGTCTGCGCTCACGGCAGATGTGTCGACACCGAGCGAGTCAAGAAAACTCCCCGAACGATCCTCGATCGAAGTTCCATCGATCGCGATCGGTTCGGCGGCGGTCGAGAGCGAACGGAAAAAAAATTTAACAATCGTTCGGAAAAATTTTCGACCGAGAGCGAGGCACGGGGACGAGCGGGGGAGGCGAGGTTAGTCGCACGGCGGACGTTGACTTGACAAGACGCAGGCCTGCGGAAGTCCCCGAGCACGACCGACAGATTGCGAGAGCCTTCGCAAACAACAACCCGTCGACCGTAAGTAAATGCTCCTGCGATTTCTTCTCGGGTTTATAAGTGGTTTAAAATAGTGGAACAATAATATCGTTGAAGTGGTTGTGTCGCGGCGTTAGAAGCTCCGGTAAACTACCGCATCGATCGAACTCCGCGGCGAGGCTTTTTTTGCCAGGGACGAGAAGCGGCTCGGAAAGTTCTCGAGGTTCTTTGCCTACGCTGGCCCGAACGGAACGTCGGTCTCCGTGTCGTGTGCGTCATGTCGGCGCATCTTCCATTTTTTCCCCGTCCACGGTCGCTAAGAACCGACGATTCGCTCCTACGACCCACGATTATCGTCCCGTCGTCTCGTCATCGCGCTTTTTCGATCTGAAGCGTCGCGAACGCGAACGGGCCTCGCCTCGCCTCGAACGCCCTTTTAACTTCACCCACGCACTCGCTCGCCTACATTTTGACGTTTTAGCTCGAGTCACGCGTTCTCGGGACGTCGAGAGTTCTCGAGCGAGTTTCGAGGGCTACGAAGCTTCGCCCAACGTTGCGAGCGAGACTCGCTAATCATCGTCGTCGCTCCGCCAGCGACGCTTTCGCTGCTCCGAGTAATTGTGAACATTTTTTTTTTTTTTCATTTTTCTATCGAATACTTTGGGGTCGAAGAGAAAAATATCCTTCGCGGGAAGCGGTCGGTGCCTTCGAGAAATTCGCTTCTGGGACGCTCGACTCTGCCTAAGAATCGCTGATCTCATTGCTTCGCCTCGCGAGTGTCGCTCCTGCTTAACGGACGATAATCGCTATATTTTGTTTCGACCGAATGCTTCGGGGGGGGGGCGAAGAGAAAAGAATCCTTTGTGGAAAACGCTCGAGGATTTCGATCGGACGCTCGACGTTGCTCGCTCTCGATTCCAAACTCGCGTCGTGACGACGCGTCCTTCGAACGGGAGAATCTTCTTTTTTTTCCGTTCCGTGCCGCGGCGAGTCGCGAGGCGTCTCGAGGACTCGTCTTCGCGTCTCGATTTTTGTTTTCTACTTTGCGTAAAAAAAGGCGTTTGGCTCGGTTTCACGGACGTTCGGGCGATCGCGTGTTCGCACGATACACTCTCTGTATCTCGCTCAAAGCTCGTGCTTTCGAGTTCTCACCATCGAATATCTTCTTTGTTTCTTTCCCTCCGTCATTGTTTCGCATAATCGGCGACGACCCCGTTTCCTCCTAATCTCGTGTCGCGAAGAATTCCCCGATCGCGACCCCCTTCGGGGAAGCCTTCGACTGCCCCGTCGACAGTCACGGCTGCTAACGGATCCGGTCGACTAACGAATTCCTCGCTTGTTCATTACTCGCTGGAGATTCCGAGCTTCTCACCCCGTGCACGATGCACCCGATTCGAGCAATCTCTTGTCTCCGGGCATTTGTTCGCTTTGCGTGTTCGTGTGCTATGTAATGTTTTTTTTTTTTTGTAAATCTTAATACAATATTTATACTAATATTTTTAAAAATGTTTGTGTATATACATATATATATAGATATATTTTTGTAGCTCATTCGCTCGGTAAACCGACATTTTGCCATGCGGCAAACACCGCAATTTTTTTCGGCAATTATAATCGAATAAACTTATGTATATACGTATATATTTTCGAAGCTCAATTCGGTCGGAAAAATTGTGTTATCCGAATGGCACAAGAACCGTAATTTTTTCGGCTATTATAATCGAATAACTGTGTATCGGAGGGGTACGGCTTCCTCCCGCTAAAGGCCCCGCTCTCCAGTCACGTAAACAAGCGCAGCCATTGCAGTCGTATACGTCACGGGAATAGAACAGCGCATGCGCGCAGAGTCGCAAGGGCGCACCAGGCACACGCGTGCCTGCTGCGAGCCTTCTTTCCGAACGGGCAACAACGCGCGTGGGTCCAATGCCGTGCTTCTGACGTTTCGAGACTTCTTTATCCGATCGCTTACCAACAGAGTCGCGACTCACCATTTATCGTTACACTCGAGACGCCTCTTGCATTATCGCGTGTGAACAGATATATATATATATATATATATATATATATATATATATATATATATATATATACATACACGTATACACAGTTTTTAATCTTTTCTTTGCTGCGCATGCATATTCGCACTCGTACGAGGTAAATGCATCGTATATGTATTGCGCGACACGTGTCGCGTTGATGAAATGTCAAGAAACGGACGGGACGCTGACAAAGCGGCGGAGAATCGTCAGCGCTGTACACTGCGTCATTTTATCTCTCGAATACGTGAGAATCGATTTTTTTTTAATTTCGTTTACGTACGTCAATAGATTGACCGATTATAGGCGCGGAAGTTCGTTCTCTCGAAATGCGTCATCGTCCGATTCTCGGATTGCAAGTTTTAGCAGCGCGCACATTTTTTCTCACGTTTCGAAGTAGGTAGTTGTATATATAGATACTTTTTTTTTAATCTCTGAGGCGTTAATGAGGTCGATAATTTTGCATGAAATCGCGCAACTTCATTTCTTCATTTATTTTTCGCTTACACACAACGATAGATAAAATTATTATAGGCGCGGAAATTCGTTCTCTCAGAATGCGTCATCGTCCGATTCTCGGAATGCAAGTTTTAGCAGCGCGCACATTTTTTCTTACCTTTCGAAGTAGGTAATTGTATATATAGATACTTTTTTTTATCTCTGAGGCGTTAATGAGATCGATAATTTTGCATGAAATCGGGCAACTTTATTTTTTGTTTTTTGTTTACGCACAACGATAGATAGAATTATTATATACGCGGAAATTCGTTCTCTCAGAATGCGTCATCGTCGGATTCTCGGAATGCAAGTTTTACCAGCGAACACATTTTTTTTTCCTCTTCGAAGTAGGCAATTGTACATATAGATACATACTGTTTTATCTCTGAGGCGTTAATGAGGTCGATAATTTTGCATGAAATCGCGCAACTTTGTTCATTTATTTACTTTTTATTTTTTGTTTACACACGACTATGGATAAAATGATTATAGGCGCGGAAGTTCGTTCTCCCAGTTTTAGCAGCGCACTAATTTTTTTTAAATTTCGAAGTAGGTGATGCCATGTATCGATATTCTTTTTATCTCGAAGGCTTTAGTGAGGTCGATTATTTTTCACGAAACCGCCCGAATGTGTATTCGTTTACTCACTTATTAACTCATTATTTTTTTTTAATACGATTCGTCGGCCAACGCGCAGTTTGGAAGTCTTTGTTGCATCGGCCTGACAAACGCTTATCGGGTCTATGAATAGGCGAGCTGATTTCCTTTCAGCTAGTCCGTTTCGCGGCACCGCTTAGCGTCCACGTACACGCGCAAGGTATTAATGGCACCTTCGTCATAACTGACCGCTTGGCCCACATCGGTAAAAAATAAATAAAAGAAAGGAAAAAAAAATACTTTACCGGTCCCTTCGACCAATCGACAAGACTCATCGGCGAGGTTTCTACACGATTATATATCATCCAAACTCCAGACTAACCGCCGACGCGGCTCGACAGCTTATCTGCATTATTGTTCATCCTAGACGAAATATTATTTTTGTTGTGTGTCTCTAGAACATGCGCAGTGAAGCGTGCGCAGCGCACGGGTGAACCTGCGACACCAAACAGTCCTTAAGGTGGGGCTGAAGATCAACATAACCTCGAAATATTTTGAATCCATTTATTCTCCGAAACGGTTTTTTAAAAATGAAATGACAATTGCGGTTGCTCTATGTGTTTTATTAAAACTGTGCGCGCCAAAATTCGATTTTCATTTCGACGAATCGTTTTGGATAAAAAGAGATTCTAAATTCTAACTCTGTCCATCGCTCTCACACGTGTTTAGCCTTGCCTTAAAGCGGGACCGAAGATCAACATAACCTCAAAATATTTTTGAATCCATTTTTCTCCGAAACTGTTTTGTAAAATAAAATGCGAATTGCGGGCGCTCTGCGTGTTTGATTAAGGCAGTACGCGCCCTAATTCGTTTTTCATTTTAGAGAATAGCTTCGAAGGAAAGTGGGTTCAAAATTTGTAGTCTGCTTAGCTAAGACAGAGTTATATTTTAAATCCACTTTTTCTCCGAAAGTATTATATAAAATGAAAAACGTTTGGGAGAAAAATGGTTTCGAAATGTTTTGAGGTTATGTTGATCTTTAGTTCTACCTTGAGAATGCTTCGCACGTACATTCTCAGCCAAAAGTGAGATTCAGCGAGAATCTGAACCCTTCCTACTGGTATAAAAATCTGAAAAAAATTAACTGTTTCGAAGGTGCGAAGAACATTAATTTTGCTCAATAATAATGTTAAAAAGTTATTAGCAAATTGCAAAAAAAAGCTCAACAAATAATCAGTAAACCTTTTATTTTATTTTCAAATGAGTTCGTTGATTTTCTAAAAGCCACATGCATTTTTTTCTGAATTTTCTTACATTTTGAAATTTTTTCAAAATAAAATATATATAATAAGTCATAACCACGAAACTGTTGTAATCGCTTCGAAATTTTTGTGCGTACTGTGAAATCGTGCTCCGGAAACATATTCGAAACTCGTGCCTCTAAATCGATTTTTTTAAAGTTCCCCAAAAAAATGTTTCAAATAACAATTTCTGAAAAAATGCATACGACTTCCAAAAATCCAACAAATTCATTTAAAACAATAAAACAAAAAGGTTTTCTGATTTTTGTTTTACACAATTTATTTTTTAAATAATTCGTCGATAACTTTTTGCCATAATCATTGTGCAAAATCAAAGGTCTTCACACAATTAATACGGCTGATTTTTCGCACATCGCGAAGTACTGAAATTTTTATCGAACTAAACTTTTCGGTTGCGAATGTATGAGTGGATTCATCCTTAACTCTTGCCAGTATTACATCAGAAAATTCGTTCCCTCTTTTTCATAAATACATATATACGTAACGTGTAAAAAAAAAAAGAAAGAAAAGGTAACGTCGCGCGAACGCTTAAATTTTGGGTAGTGCGCGTCTTCGATCAGCTGCTTAAGCAGGATATCGTTGATCCTCTGGGTTAATCGTTGAGTTGGTAGAAGTGTACGTTCCGACGCCGCGCGGATCGTTCACGTACACAGGCGACCCCCCTTCCCCATGCCCGTTCGGTCGCGCCACACAGTGACGTGTCGCGAGGAATAAAGTAATGGCGCGATCGGGTCTCTTGGCGGGGAGGGTGCGAGGGAGCGATCGCCGACGGTCGGCGTATCGGGGAGAGGCTTGGAACGCTCAACGCGCCGTTTTACGTCATTCCCTCGCTATCTCCTTTGTCCGCCGTTCGCCTCTCCGGCAATCCGCGAATCGCTACGCATTGATACACACAAGGCAGTCGTCTCAAGGATCTCCTCGGCAAACTCGCTGCGCGGTTCCGTCAGATGTACGCTCGCTGTGAACAAAAAAAAAAAAATTGCACATTCAATGCATCGGAATGGAAGTTTTTATGGGAAAAACTGGTAGCAGAATATTGTGACGAAAAATTAATGGACTTTTTTACAGTGAAGTTTGAGTAAATTGTTGAAAGTAAAGTTTTTTTTTTTTCCTGAGTTTTTTTGAGACTCGGTAAATCCGAGAGTAAAGGTACGCTGCGTTAATTTTTTGTTGCAGTCGTACGGTGGATTTTAATATACCAGTTTGTGCATAAAAACTTCCAGTACGAGTACATTAAATTCCATACTCATTTTTTTAAATATTGATTATACCAGTTTACAGTATACGCGCATAGTGATTTTTTTTCATTTAATGCCTTGGAACGGAAGTTTGTATAGTGAAGCAAGAACATTACATTTAATGTACAATTGTGATAAACTCAATGTACTTTTTACAGTGAATTTAAAGTAAATTATTGAAAGTAAAGTATTAAGTTTTAAATGTGCTGTACGTTAATCTTTCAACACAATCGTACATGAGATTCAATATACCAGTTTATGCATAAAAACTGCCAGTTTCAGTACATTAAATTTCATACGAGTTTGTTTCGCAGCACTCGATTCCTTTCAAAATAATCCCCGAACTTATCGTCTTCGACAAAGATTCGTGGGCTCTCGCTAGCGTTCGAGCCATTAGAGCTCTACAAATTCCTATGTGCCTCAACGTAAACAAAGGCTTAACAACCAAATCGAAGCGCATCAAACGTTAGACTGAAATTTCGGTCAGATTCAGAGTTCCTTTCTGCATTTCGAACAATTCAGAGGATGACCTCTCGCCGAGGCGGCCTCAGGTGCTTTCGATTTAGCATTTGTCGTAGTTACAATAAAACGTGACTGCGCATGCGCACGGTCGTCTTTTTTTAGTGCCAATTCATATAAAGAAACGACCATGCGCATGCGCACTCGCCTTCTAACAACAAAAAAACGCCAACTCGAAAGCTTCACTGGCTGTAGGTACGTTAAGTATCGCCGGAAAAAGAAAAAAAAATCCGTTAGCCTTGCAAAATACTCGGAGCCTCGCGTGTGCGATCTCGGTAGTTTGATCGGGCAGAGACGGATCGGAGAAGTGAGCTGATCGAAGTGGGATGTACGGGAAACGTCAGAATCGAGTCTGCGAGCTCGGGAGGCAAAGTGTAACAGCCGGTTCGCCCACGCCCGGGGGTCGTCAACTGAACTCTATAGGCAACGGGCGCGATGAGAAGGGGGTGCGAGACCGCGAGCGAATGCCCGAAGGACGGGGCGTCAGGTTCGCATGGTTACGGCCCTGCGGGCTATCGGCGCGCGGTTCCCTGGCGGCGAGGAGCGGAACTAAGCTCCCTCGAACGAAACGCACGGGAGAGAATAGGCCGTGCGGTTATAGTTCATTGCTGTACCTCCGGATGCAGCCGGGCAGGCCGACGCACGCTTCGAGGAGCCCCGATCTCTTCCGAGGAGAGTCGAACGACCACCGCCGTCCAAAGTCGTGCGAGACCTCCGCGGCCGGGCCCCGCGCCGGACGACGGCGGAGCGCGGGGCGGAGAGCGGGGGCAACACAGCGGCCCGACAGAGAACAGAGGCCGCCCGAGGTGGAACGATAAAGAGAGCGAGAGACGGAGAGGAGGGGTCATCGACATTGTCTGACCATGAGCCGCGCCCCACATATGCTGCTACCACCTTTGTAGCAAACGCCGAAGGTTCACCTCGACGATCCTTCGGGCTTCAAGATCAAAGTCGCTCTGGCGCACGAACGCTGCATGGGCCGCATAGAGTCTCGCTACTTCCTATGAAGTCCCTTCTTTTTGCCGGATGCGGATCGTTGATCTTCGTTGGAATTCGTTGATTATCGGAGAGCCGAGCGAAGTACCGAAAAATCGTTTGTCACGCTCGATGGAAAAATGGCGGTTTTTCGCACGCTTCGCGTACGTAAAATCGCTATTTTCACACCTTGCGAAGTGAAATTTGGTACGATGCTCGTGCAACGTTCGCCTTCGGCTCGTGACGCAAACTCACACTCGTCATAAAAAGGCATTCAAATCGTAAATCGTAAATCGTAAATTGTTATGAAGTACAAAGTACCTAGCACTTATTGTACTTGACGTATCAAGTACTTTTTGTACTTGAAGTGTCAGGGAAGTATTAAATACTTTTTGTACTTGAAGTGCCAAGAATGTATCAAATACTTTTTGTACTTGAAGTGTCAAGGATGTATCAAATACTTTTTGTACTTGAAGTGTCAAGGAAGTATCAAATACTTTTTGTACTTGAAGTGTCAAGGAAGTATCAAATACTTTTTGGTACTTCAAGTATCAAGTACTTTGTCCTTCAAGTATCGAATACTTTTTGTACTTCAAGTATCAAGTACTTTGTCCTTCAAGTGTCAAGTACTTTTTGTACTTGAAGTATTTCTCAAGTACCTTTTTCAAGTACTTTTCGCAATCAGGTTCGCAACGTTAAGCGTTATCTAGGCTTTCAAAAAGAAGGTGCAAAGTAGGTTGTACATCGCTTCCTCATTTGTTACAATTTTGCGCACAGATTTCTCTATGAGAAACTTCGTTGATCGATTTTGGCTTACTCGTAGAGGAAGCTGTACCCAAAATTGTAATAAGTGAAGAAGCCATGTACAAATTACTTTGCACCTTTTTTTCATAACATTAAAAATTTTTACATTTTATTAAATCTAAACGGTTAAAATTTACGTACAGAGTACCTGAAGTAAAAAGTAATTGAAGTACAAAGTAATTGAAGTACGAAGTACTAAAAAGTACTTGAAGTACTAAAAAGTACTTGGAATACTAAAAAGTACTTAGAATACTAAAAAGTACTTGGGATACTAAAAAGTACTTAGGATACTAAAAAGTACTTGAAATACTAAGGAGTACTTGGGTGTACTTCAAGTACACACTGGAAGTACCAACCAAATACCCGGTACTCCAAGCACTGCCCGGCTCTGGATTATTATTATTATTTATTATACTCTCGCAACAATATTGCGTATATTTCACTTCTCGTTAGCACGCTTAAAAAAAATCTTAAAAAAAACGAATAAAACGATTCCCTTATCTCGATCACGTAATGCTCTTTATCTATTCCCGAGAGTAAATCCACACGTGTACGTGCCGCGGGACAGCGGACGAGACGACGAGCGGGCGAGCGGGTGACGTGCGATCGTTCGCGGCAGATAGATATCGAGGATGAACGCTGGATAGCGATTTAACGTGCGGCCCGTCTTTGAAGGAAAAAAAGAGATATTTTTGGTGCGTGCGCATGCGCGAAATCCAAACGATCTTGCCCGGCAGAGAGGAGAGTTCACGAGGACAACAAGCGCTCAGACGCTTCGACGAGTCGATACAACAAATCGTAACGAACGGATGGAAGCGCGCAGCCGAAGATGCATAATTAATTTGCCGATTAGCATTTGGTGTCGCGATGAAGCGATGATTTTTTTCTTTCAATTTTTTTTTTTTTTAAAACGATTCTCATTCGTACGCAATCGTACAAAGTCTCGTCGAACAGTGGCGAGACTTCAACGATCGCATGCTTCACAGATTCGCACACTCTCTCTCTCGAGCGTCGGACTGGCGTAGTCATTATCGCATATGCGGTCCGAGAGAGACGCGCGTTTACGTGCATATAGGTCAAGGTTGTAGGTAAAACGGCTCCGAGCTCTCTGCTCGGCGTCCTCCAATAAGTTAACTTTGTTTAACGCGTACACAACTCTGTCGGTGTGCAAGAAAAATTATCAACGAGGCTCGAAACCTCGCCGGCAACTAATCAGATCGACGGTGAAAAAAAAAGATTTAAGGTAGTCCTTGCGAATAGTGTTCAATTCGCATAAGGTTCAGAGAGATGAGAGGGAATTGCAAACACTTCTCGATTGTGTAATAATCTGAAAAAAATCACAGCACTTCAAAGGTGCTGACAAGATTAATTTTGCGGAATAATAATTCCAAAATGTTATTAACAAATTGATGAAAAATAAAATTGTTCAACAAATCTCCCGGAAAGCTAACTTTTTTTTAAAGGAAATTATTCGTTCATTTCTCGGAATATGTGTGCATTATTTCAGATTTTTTAATTCGCTTCGAATTTTGTGACTTTCTACACACTTTCCCATATAAAAAACAAAAAATTTCAAGTCAATTGGAATATCTAAGAAAACTCATACGTATTTAGAACGGTGAACGAATCATTTTCGTTACAAAAAAGTTGGGTTTCCGGAAAAATCATTGGATTTTATTTTCCATCAATTTGTTAATGACATTTCGGAATTATTTTCGTGCAAAATTAATCTTTTCAGCACCTCTAATATGCTTGATTTTTTGTCAGATTTTTGGACCACCCAGAAGTGTTTCGCAATTCCCTCTCATCTCTCCGAAACTTATACGAAGTGAACACTATTCGCAAGGACTACCTTGAAAGATAAAAATTCTAAACGAAACGAGCGCAGCCGATAATAGCAATAAAGCACAAAAAAATCATTCGCTCAAATACACGACGATTAATCGGGAATTTTTTTTTTCTGATTTTCCTGTTTCAGCTTCCTACGAAAAGTTCTGTGTGCTGTGATTTATCACCTCAGGGGGCCAACACACGCGCAACAACGGACAACCCCACAGGACCGGGGGGTGCTTCTCGTGTCTCGGGAGGAAGGTCAGGGTCCACAAAGTAACCTTGACTGTTTAAAAAAAAAAAGACAAAAAAAAACAGTCTTTCCACGAGCTGCTTATACTCTACCTATACTGCCAACAGCTGCGTGTCAGATTGGGGAAAAATTTCCAAACCGAGATTAAAAAATTCGATGCCTTCCAGGGACGATAATCGCTCCCTATCCACTGAGCGACGCTGGATCCCTCCTTCAACTGTTAGACGCGATGCGCTCACCCCAGAAGGCCGAAATGATTTCATCTTCCGTAGGGTGCGGGGTATTCTTAACAAGCTCACACCGGAAAAGTTCGCAAAGCTGAGCAACGACCTGCTCAAAGTCGATCTCAATTCCGATGTGATTCTCAAAGGTGTCATTTTATTGGTGAGTTGTTATCGTTTTGCTCCATTCAATTAAGGAGGTTGGAGCGCTTCGCACTGGTGAAATGAACGCTAAATTTTTTAAGTTAAACTTTGTACAAACTTTCACACATTGATTGATTATAGTGAATGGTTAGAAAAACATTTATTGCACTGGATTTGCAAAAATATTAACCGTTCTGGGCTGATTTTTTAAATAGTATGTTACGATACTAGTGCGAAAAAACGTTTTCTGACGAGAGTGAATTTGCGGCACGAAGCGAAGGCGAGCGTTGCAATGACACTAGTTAGAGAAACGTTTTTCGTACGAGTATCGTACAAAATTTTCATTCAGATGATGTGAAAATTGAGGTTTTACCCCCATATTCACACTCGGTGGGAAAACCGCCTTTTTCCCACCAAATGAAATAAAGGTACATGTTTGTTAAGTTTTTTAAAGAATAATCTGCGATTTCTTCTTGATTTTGATGGATTACGGTCCATTCTCTTCCTTGAAAGATGCGCTACGAATTCACCGACCAGATATTCGATAGTATTTACCGTTTGAAAATCACAGCTGTTTATTTGTGAAGGAACTTCGTCGATGGATGAACAAAACGCATGGATTTTTGAATGGGAAATACTATCGAATATCTAGACGGTGAATTCGTAGAGCATTATTCGGGGAAGAGAACGAGCCGAATCACATAAAAATCGATAAAAAATTACGGATTATTCTTTGAAAAAACTGAAGGTACATGTACCTTTCCAAAAATTAGCACAAACCAGTTAACATTTTCGCAAATCCATTGCAATTAATCTGTTTCCATGTTAAGGACATCTGCTGTCAATACGGATTCAAAAATTATTGTAGAAAAATAAAAACATTTCTCTTGGAACAAATAAACAAAATTTCATCGAAATAATCTCTTAGAAAAAAAATTGAAAACAAGTTACAACACATTACTATTATGAATTGAAGACTATTCAGAAAATAGTGATAAAAAATACGAAAAAAAAAAAAAAATTTCATCATATTTATCAATCAAACAATACAAATCGAATAGTACATGGAGCCGGCATATTAATACTTGGCGTGCTAGTTTCTTTTTTACAATAGCTGTCGTACAGGGTTCGTTAAAATAATCAAGAGGGGAGGACGTTACGCCTCTAGGTTTCTATTCCTTCGCAACTTCCTCGTCTGCTACTTTGCTCATTATCTAGTTGTAAAATCACATGCATCTAATATCGATGCCTGTGTCGAGGTCTCGAGAAAGAAAGAAATTATATCGATAGCCTATTTCAATAACCATCCACTATAATCAATAGAGGAGTAAAAGTTTCCATAAACGACTTTGAAATCGTAGCACTCATTTGACCAGTGAGAAACGCTCCAACCTCCTTCAGCCACAAAATAAATATTTTATAAATAAAGCTTAATACACACATATATATATATGTTTTTAATCCGCGTGTGTTTCCACAGATCTTTGATAAAGCACTCGATGAGCCCAAGTACAGTTCTATGTACGCACAGCTGTGCAAGCGGCTGTCCGACGAAGCACCAAACTTTGAATCGCAAAAACCCACCGTCGATGGTCAAAAAGCTCAAAGCACATTCAGGCTATTGCTGCTCAACAAGTGCAAGGTCGAATTTGAGAACCGTTCAAAGGCCAGCGCGGCTTTCGAGAATCAGGATGAGCTCGGTCCGGAGGAGGAGGAGAGGCGCCAGCTCGCTAAGCGAAAGATGCTCGGAAACATCAAATTCATCGGAGAATTGGGCAAGCTCGAGATCGTATCGGAGAACATATTACATCTATGCATCCAGGAATTGTTATTCTCGGAGAAAAGGCGAAGGGGATCCAGGGGGGACATGGCAGAGGACATCGAGTGCCTCTGCCAGATTATGCGGACCTGCGGTCGTATCCTTGACTCGGATAAGGGCCGGGGCCTCATGGATCAGTACTTCAAACGTATGAGCTCCCTGGCGGAGAGCAACGATCTTCCCCTACGTATCCGGTTCATGCTGCGCGACGTCATTGAGTTGCGTCGGGACGGGTGGGTACCGCGACAGGCCACTAGCAACGAGGGCCCGATGCCGATAAATCAGATCCGCAACGACCACGACGAGTCCTCGAGGGGAGGCGGTGGCGGCGGAGGCGGCGGCGGCGGAGGCGGAGGCGGAGGCGGCGGACCCGGAGGCGGCTATCACAACAGACGAGGCGAGGATCGTCTCGGGGCTGACTTCCTCAGGAAAATGGGACGTCTCGACATGGACATGGTCGGGAGCATACCCCTCACGTCGCCCTCCTTTGGTATGTCATCGCCATTCAGCCCGAACGGTTTCAACGCGAACGCCGGTGGTTATCCACGCCACAATCAACGCAACGCATCCGGTTACTATCAGAACCAGAATCGTCATCAGAACAATTATCAAGGAAAACACAATCAGCAACAGCATAATTCCCCTCAGAATTACAATAACAGTGAGTAACGTTCGGCGATTAATTATTTTTATTTATCTGCCCGTTATACTGCTTTTTGATATTCTGATCGCACTGGAAAAATAATGGTTTGGAAATTAACGGATGATACGGGAAGGTCTTTCTTACATAGACTGTTTGTGAAATTTCAAACACATGTGGGATGCATTTTTGCAGGAAATGGTTTTTTAATTATCATTTTTTGTAAATTTCGGGCGAAAGGTTTGTTATTTTTGTATCTGGTATTTCTATTTTACGAAAAAAGTGCTTTGTTGTCACATTAATGTAAGTAATGTAAACAAATTTCAGTTTCCAGTACATCAAATTTCCAATGCATTTTTACAGTGTATATATTATTCTACCTACACTGTGGAAATAAATTGTAAATTTAATGTACTGTAACTTGAAATTTGCTGACATTACTTACATTAATTGAACATTGATGTACTATTTTTGTAAAATAAAAATACCAGATATGAAAATTACAAATCTTTCGTCATGAAATTTACAAAAATATTAATAAAAAATAAAAAATGTACTGTAAAAATGAATACGCACGTGTGTTTGAAATATCAGAAGCAGTCACGTAAAAAAAAGCTTCCAATACCGTTAATTAATTTCCGAACAAATTTTTTTTATATATCACTCAACCTGAATATTTTTCCTTCTATTTCGGCTGTTATTATTACAAAGCACGCGAAATCGCCGACGCATCGATTGTTAACTAATTTTCTCAATTTCCTGACCCGATTCGCAGATGGCAATAAAGAACAGCTTCGATTCAACAAGAGCAAGATGCTCATCGGACATCCGGAGGAAGTGTCTCTACGACCATCGGCCAGTTCAATGATGTTCAAACAATCGAACATCAAGCCCAATCTACCTCTCAACAACGGTAAGTCTTCCACCGTCGTTTAAACTCTGCTTTCCCGCACCTTTTTTTCTGTTTCTAAAACGCACACAAATTGCTCACCAAAGATTTCGGGGTGGCTCGAGCAGACATGTTCACAGGACGTACACCAGAATCGCCGCTTCTTCGTGCCGCAACGATCAAGGCGAGTCCGCCGTTATTGCCGAAAGAGTCAGCACCGGCAATAGTTATAAAACAAGGCCCCGTGGACAAGAGGGACAAGGCCAGAGACCGAAAGGACAAGGGACCGACGCGCGAGGAGGTCCTGAAGAAAGTGAACGCCATGATGGACGATCTCGCCTCGCACACCAACGTACAGGACGCGATAACGGCGTTCAAGGATCTGAAGATACCGGAGCGTTTCTTGCGTCACGCCGTGTGCACCATTTACACGAATACCCTGGAGCGCGGCGACGGCGAGCGCGAATTGGCCGCCAAGCTGGTGGCGGATTTGAAGAAGGAAAGCGTTATAACGGGACAACAGCTGAACGAGGGCTGGAAAGAACTTGTCGAGAGCATCGCCGAGAAGGAGAGCACGGTACCTTGCATCGCCTCCCACGTCGCTTCTCTGACCGCCAAGGCAATCGTTAACAATCTTATGCAGCTCCAAGATCTCGCTGCGATAACCGAGCACGGCCAGCACCATCCGCTCTTCCTGCTTACGCTACAGCAATTGCACAAGAGCCAAGGAAAAGCTAGATTAACGCAAATATTCAACGAGAGCAAGGTGAACCTCATGAGCCAACTGCCGGAACCTGAGAAAACTAAGGAGAGACTCGGCGAGATACTCGAGGATCGGGAATTGACATTCCTATATCCGCTTCTCAGGATCCAAGGCGATATGTGGCGACAATTGGAGTCCGATCCTAGTCCGAAGGCGCTTTACGCCTGGATCAAGGACAACCTCGATCCGGCTCACTATTCCGATCCTGGCTTCATCAACGCTCTCATGACCGTGCTTCTCAAGTACATCACTCAGGTAGGTCGACCATCACGATGGTTTACCATTGATAACCATGTAAATATATCTGTTCTTATAACAAAAATATAACTGTATTATTTATTTATTTATTTATTTATTTATTCATTTATTTACGGGACGAGCACTTTTACATAAAATAATTCAGATAATATAATATCGTAACAGTATGAGATCAAAATTAAATTTCTTTTATCCTGCACACTTCACACTTTAGTCTTTCAATGTATATGAATATGTTTTTGGTGTAGATTAGTACGGTTGATAATTTTTTTTTAACGAAGTATTAATATGTTTTCGTTGATAATATTTATTTACGACTATACAACTATTTCCGTTGATGCTATTTTTTTTAACGAAAATATAACTTTAGCTGACACTATTTTATTTTCTTCTTACGACGATACACCGGTGTTAATGGACAATTGTGATGCCAACAGGAAACGACCCTGGCATCTGGCATCGATCAGACAGCAATGCCGGACAAAGGTCTCGTGGAGAAGGAAGCGGCGCTCCTACGTAAATACGAGGGTCTGCTGGGCTCCTTCCTCAAGACAATTGACTCGCAGGTCACTGCCGTGCACGCGCTACAAGTCTTTTGGTATTCTCACGATTTACCGAAGGGCATGATGCTGCGATGGTTTGCAGCCCTTTACCAGCGATCGGTCGTCGAGGAGGCGGCATTAACCAAATGGAGGGAGGACGTAAACGATGCTTATCCTGGCAAGGGCAGCGCCTTGTTCGAAGTGAGTTTTCACCCCTATCATCGTCTATCGTAGTGTGCATCGCCGATGTAACTTTAATGATAAAAAAAACGCTCGATAAATTAATCCACTCGGCCGAGCGCAACAACCGATTCCTCGTCGGCGATCGTTGTGCAGCTAATATTTTTCAGACCGCAAATTTATAATTTATAAGTTATAACTTATAATTTATCATTTATAATCTATAATTTATCATTTATCACTTATCACTTATCACTTATCACTTATCACTTATCACTTATCATTTATAATCTATAATTTATAATTTATAATTTATAACCTATAATTTATAATTTATAATTTATAATTTATAATTTATAATTTATAATTTATAATTTATAATTTATAATTTATAATTTATAATTTATAATTTATAATTTATAATTTATAATTTATAATTTATAATTTATAATTTATAATTTATAATTTATAATTTATAATTTATAATTTATAATGCAAGTAGTATTAATACTAATTAATACTAATGATTATTTTTTTTAGGTAAACAAATGGTTAACCGCCCTCGAGGCTGCACCCTCGGAGGATGAGGAGGACGAGGAGGACAACTAAGTGCAGGGGATTCGCACGAGGGGAGCCGATGCCATCCCACGGCTACCTATTACATGGGATCAAGCCATCCGCGCGCCCCTGCATCGCGCTGAGCCGAGGGTTTCAGTTCTATCAATAGCGTTGTCTCCGATCCGATCATTACCGAAACGAACGTCTTGTGAGTCTGTCGAGAGAAGAGGTCGACGCTCCGCTCTTCAAATCCCCCTCCCCCCCACCCACCCCCCCGCTTGTGAACATTAAACAAACTTGACATGGGTCCGTATTTTACAACTGGAAAGTTACGATCAACTAAAACAGCAACAGCAACAGCAGCAGCGTAAACCATCGAGCAACAGCGAAAAAAACAAACCAGCTGCAATAATGTTTATAAAAGAAAAGAAAAAAAATAATGACGAAAATCAACCAGAAGGACTCACGAGTGGCGCGAGCGTGAACGCGCGACAGATATAAAAAAAAATGCAAGCCGAAACTTTTTAATGTTTTAGATAATTGAATGTTATGATTTATATCGAAGGAAAAAGAAAAAAAAATGAGGCCTATAAGCAGATATCAAGAGTAAAGGCCGTCGTATCGATTAATCGGTGCGGAAAAGGAACAAACGAAACGAAAATTAGTTTGGTGATTTGTGTTGTCCAGAATTTTTTTTTTTTGTCTAGTATTGTGCATGTGTCACGTTTTGTAAGTCTTTTTGTCCGCGGCTGGCGAAAAAAAAAACGGAGTCCGCTTGTTATCTCTGTGTACCAGCTTTTACATTTATTATGAGGAAAAACATATTATTAACCGATTATTATTCTTATTATTATAATCACGATTACTTACGAATGAAAAAAAGAAAAAACAAAACCAAAAAAAAAGAATACAATTTACCTTTCTGACGAAAAAGGTGAAGAGGAAAACGAACAAAAACGAAAAAAAAAAAAATGAAAACAAAAAAACAAAAAAAAAACAACAACAAAAAGACGAAAAGAGACGGAGAAAACGCGACTCGCGGACCGCGAAAGTCCGCGAGAGCGGCGAGTAGTATAATCGAGAGATGTAACAACTACGATTCATTGGCTGCGAACGTGGATAACAGGTGAATCTCGAAAAATAGACACCGAGTTTTAACGAACTCACGTAGTACACACCAGCGAATCTGTTGAGTAAAAACAAAACAACAACAAAAAAAAATATCATCTGCCCATTGTATGTATACTAGCTCCGCGTCATTCGATTCTCCGATAAGTAATAATCAATTATTGCAGTTATAACAAGCAGCAGCAGCCAACATCACATGCACATAACGTACCACAGGCATAGAGAAAATTAGTGACACGACTAAAATCATATACAAAATAAACATGCCGTGGTGTAATTTATTACATACCCCCCCCCCCCCCCCCCCCCTCGATCCATCGATGACCGATAATCGGACTCCCCACCCCTTTCCATCCGACCAGAGTTCGCCCCTCGGCTTGACCCCCCATTTCGCCCTCCGGCTCCTGGAATCCGTGTTAGCGTTAATGAATTTTCGCATCTTAAACTTCAGACCGGTCGATCATCTTTTGTGCGATTGAGCAGTACACAGTAGTTTGTCCAAAATTTAGTGCAATAATTATTTCTGCGTTGTAACCGTTTTCTCTTTATCTTCCAATTTTTTTTTTTCTTTCGATACCGCAATTCGGTGTTAGTTTTGTTTTTATTTTTTTTCCGTCTCGTCCTCGTTGCGCACGAGACATCGGGAAAGCCTATTCGCGCACACACTTCGCGTAGATCCCAGCCGCATTGTATATTGGCGTAAAACGATTTATCATTCGACGATTTTTTTTTTTTTTTTTTGTAATCTTGTAAGAGTAATGTTGGTCCAAGACAATGATGTATATATTGTTATTGCGGGCCCGATACTGATACAGCGGACTTTAAATCGCCGGGCTGAAGTGTTAAGTTGAAGACACATAAACCGAGGCTCTCCTTTCGCGAGGGAAGACAGAAGCGAACAGGAAGAGGCTCGTAACTCGTGACAAACGTCGCTCTCCATTCATCTCACACACACACACACACACACACAACACATATATACACACATACGAAGGAGAAAATAAAAACAGCTGTTTAGATTTAGAAATAAATCGTCGACGTTGGATACGCACTATTCGTCGGAGCAGTTTAATCGAAACGAAGTTGAAACTAAAATAAATACAAGAATAAAAATTGTCAATTATTTGCGTGAGATGTAATAACGATTGTTCATTTTTTCTTTTTTTTTTGTTTGTGTTTTGAAGTTTTGTATGATCGCGAATTGATGTACGATGTGAAGAAAAAAAGAAAATTACACTCCTTGGCCGACTTATCGACGAATAGCGAGAATCCGATACACTACACGTACTTTATATCCATAAAATATAAATATATATATATATAGTTTCTTCGTTTGCTAGTTACGCATTGAAGATTGTATCCTTCTTGAATCCAATTGTTGGTGAACTATCGATTAATTTCAACAGTACTCAATATTCCTTCTGTGCACGTGACACACGATTTATATTGGCCGAAGTTAAGTGTAATGTTTAATTTAAAGAAATTTTACTCTGCTCATACCTTTCGTTCATTAATCTCGGATAACAATAGACTTAAAGGAGAAAAATAAAATAAAAAATAAAAAAATTATTAGCGAATTTGTCAATGCGCAGGAAGTAATCGATCAGGAATCAGTAACGCGTTTCGACACGAATAAAATACGCCTCTGTTGAGAGCACCGTGAATTTCCTTGTCGCGGTGTCGCGACAGATTTTCGTCGCGTTGCGAAGTGTATCCATGAAATTTCGTTTAATTTATTTTTTTTCACCCGATACGTGTTAACAATTTATCGAGAACATAATAATCCATGTATAATATCGCCAGTATTATTTCTCAAATAACGCAGAATCACTTTGTTAATTTTTTTTTCTTTTTTTTTTTTTTTTTAATCGGTCATAGACGATAAAACGAAAACAAACAAAAACAAAACGATAAATATATATATATATATATAACGACGAAAGGATCTTTTAATTATCTCAATAAAATTGTTCTTAGGATCATTCATTCTTTATGACTGCGTAAGGACTATCATTATTTTACCATCGAACCATCTCCTCGTGTTGCCGCGTTTTTACCGCACGCGTGAACTGTAGGATAGACGAAGCTTCGCGAGTCGTCGCTGTTGCGGTGTTCTATCGTGGAACGTTTTCGTCGAGCATCGTCCGAAACCGTTCATTCCTTAATTCATCCGTTTCTGTCGCTGGCTGCATACGAGATGAATTACAAATACATCCGACTCGTATCGCTCACGTTCTTTTACCCATTTTCCTTTGCTCCTTAATTTCACACGTTTCTGTTAAGGGCTTGTGGAGGAAAATGTAACGTCGTTTCTGGTTTGAAAATCTCAGTTCTCAACCGGAAGTGAAGTCATTCGGGAAAACGTCACTTCCAGTTTTTACCGGATGTGACGACGTACCGGACAGACGTCAGTTCCAGTTTGTCAATCTCATTTTTGGCCCGGAAGTTAGGGCGTACGGGAAAATGAATGAGGTAATTTCCGATTTTCAAACCGGAAGTGACGTATTTACGCTGTGACGCCACTTCCGGTTAAAAATGGGATTTTCAAACCGGAAGTGACGTATTTACGCTGTGACGCCACTTCCGGTTAAAAATGGGATTTTCAAACCGGAAGTCCTGTTTTCCCGTACTTCCGGACGAAACGCGAGATCGTCGAACCCGAAGTGACGTATTTTTGGTGTGAAGTCTCCTCCGATCTAAAACTGATATTTTCAAACCGGAAGCGATACATTTTTTGTATTATTTCACTTGCGGTCAATAAATGGGATTTTCAAAGCGGATGTGACGTATTCTCGTATGACGTCGCTTCCTGCTGAAAACAGTAATTTTTCATACCAGACCTGACGTGGCAGAAACATGTGAATTAAGAAACAAAGAGTTTATAAATGAACGTGTGTGTAATACGTCTCAAATGTATTTGGAGTTTATGTCGAATGTAATCGGCGACAGAAACGGACAGATTTAATAAGCCCACGGAAACGTGCTGGTCGACACTTCAACGAGAGCTTGTAAGGACAGCGAATTGCATACGGTGGTCAACCTCATTAAGATGTGTGATTATTTTTTTATTTCTAAGCTCTGTTCAACGCTATCATCTCCAGGCTACGAAGCGCACAGGCTACGATCAAACAATGATGAGGCTCATCGAATGAGTCAAGTGCGACTATTCCACTTCGCCTTGTATCTTACCTATTGTACGATTTACCGAGGGTATGTTTGATACAGGTCGTCGATGTGTTCTGTACATAGGTGAACTATTACTGTAACCCTGTATAATCGAGAGGCTCGCGGTACTAAAAACTTCCACCTACTTTGTGCGTGTCCATATTATTGCGGAGTCCCCGATTGAGGATGCTTCATACGTAGATTCCCAGCCAAAAGTGAGATTCAGTGAAAATTCGAACACTATTAAAGATTGCAAGAACACTAATTTTGCTTAATAGTAATGTCAAAAAGTTGTTAACAAATTGCTGAAAAAAATTGTTTTCTCTTTCCAAATGAATTCGTTAGTGATTCAAAATTTGAAAAATTCACCATTTCCAGCATAGGGAATCCTATGTTTTTTCAAAAAATTTCGAGATGTCGAATTAAAACCTTCGCCATTCTTTTCAAGTGGCATATTTACCAACCGATTACAGTAAAGAAAAAATTATAAAAAATTTTTTTGGAAAAAATACCACCATTTTTGAAATTCACTTTGTTTTTTTTTTTATATGGGAAAAACGTCTGGAAAATCAGAAAATTAAAGTGAAATAAAAAATCTGAAAAAATTCGTGCGTGTTCAGAAAAATAAACGAATAATTTTCATTAAAAAACCAGTTACGTTCCCGGGAGATTTGTTGAACAATTAAATTTTTCATAAATTTGTTAATAACATTTTGGAATTATTATTATGCAATATTAATCTTTTCGGCATCTTTAATATGCTTGATTTTTTTCAGATTTTGATACCATCGAGAAGTGTTTACAATTCCCTCTCGATTCTCTGAAACTTATGCGAAATCAACACCGTTCGCAAGGACGATCTTAAACAGTTGTCGTCAATTGCGAAGTGATAAACTGTGTGTCTATGTAGAGATTACACGAACTTCAACTGTATCAGTTACAATATGATCTATCGTGTAGCTTGCGTAAACAACAAGGCGCGCCGTCGTCGAGCCGGGCTTAATACCGGGGCACGTGGAAAAGTATTGTTATCTCGACCGTAGCGGCGAAGAGCGCTGCATGCTCGGAACGCTCCGCGACCTCACAATCTTATTCCGGTAATCTGATATTAATAAAGAAAAAAAGTTGCCTCTTCGGTACGCGAACGTGTGTCGTGTTTCTTCACAGGGACATCGAAAACCAACGACGGAAATCGCTGTACAATTTTACCGAATCGTTTAAGGCGCATTAAATTTCGGGCCGCCTCACGATTGCGTCACCACCACCGATGCGCCGCGTCTCTCGACAAATTCCACTGCCAGTTCGTAGTTAAAAAAATAGATAATGTTAAACCGGAGCGAGATAATTATGTAACGCGGTGGACGGACACTGACACGAGGACGTTAATTCTTGAGCGTGCGCATGTAACGAGAGTTGTAACTATTTGTTATTCCATTACGATATAGTACATGTGAGTCTTGAGCAAGAAACTTATTATAGTGCAGAGTCGAAATAATTAGCACGTGAAGTACGAACGTGATACATCATGTGAATTGCATTAAAACAAAAAAAAATTGTCTCGACGAGTAGTCGACATACCACCTGTAGACCGTCGACGATCATCGGTGCGATCGATTTTTTTTCTTCGATTGAACGCATTTTGGAACTCACTTATTATAGTACAGAGTCGAAATAATTAGCACGTGAGGTACGAACATAAAATACGTGATGTGGATTACATCAAAACAAAATATATTGTCTTGGCAAGTTGTCGACATACCTTACGTAGACCTTCAACAATTATCGGTGCAATCGAATTAAAAAAAAAAAACATTTCATATATATTTTTATTTATCGAAGGAACGTTGAAACTCACCGTCGCAGATCGAGCGCCAGCGAGGAGACACGACCGTGCGGTCACCGACGACACGAGACAATCGTCGTCGAAGTCCTGTACAGGAGTTGCGAAAAAAAAAAATACTTCTTCTCTCCCTAACGGACTGCACACAGGACCAATCGTAGATGAAAGACGTCGATGGCGTTTGTCCAAATTAAATTTTTATTAAACACGGTTTTCTGTAACATCGAGGACGAATCATAACATAAATAATAATTATTGATCAGTATCACTTTCAGCACTCAACAATGAATCTACTAGTAACACTGGAAGATAGTAATCATTTTTTTTTTCATCCGGGGGGAATGGCAGCGGCAACGTCGGCAGCGGTATTAAAATCTCCCTCTAATCAGTGTTTCGTCGTATTTTCTTTTTTTTTTACTTTCGTTCTACTACTTTCCTGTTCATCGATTTTTCGCTGTTTCGCACACTTTCGCTCATCCGGCTATGACTCTCATACAGCTATACGCGATGGTTTGTTTTTCTGGTGTATCTTTTTTTTTTTTTTTTTTTGGTACGCAGTATATTTATCTTACCTAAACTAGCCTCTAATACGTGCAATTATATAGCTTCAAGCATAGGTAGGTGGTATGTACATCACACGCGCTCTATTCGGGAAATAGATAATATATATAGATAATAACTACCGTTAACATAGTCGGGATGACAGATCGAAAGTTATTACAAGAGGCGCTTATCGAGGAAGGTTTATTTACTTTTCTTTAGATACAATAAGGAGATCCGAGGGAGACGATCGTCGTGACAGTTGCATTCGTTTATGCTTCTCGGTCAAAGACTCGAGGTTCGATCGAGAAACGAGGGTCGCAACTCCCCGAATGTAAACGGTCGTTCCATCGCTACCGCTCCCTTCGCCGCTACCGCCGCTTCCCGCAAACTCGTCGCCAAATGGAACTCTCGGATTCACAGTAATAATCGCTCGGTGAGCCTTGTACATGGTTCAATTTTTTTTCCCGTTACTCATCTTCCAGTTTATTCTTGTTAATTTCTCTCTCGTCGCTTCAGTGCGATAATTTATAATTATTTAAATTTTTTTCATATTTTTTTTTCCAAAGAGCGGTATGTTCGTTCGTGTTTCGGGGCTTCACTCGCGATGAGCCAATGGTGTTACAATGATTACATGTGTAGCGTTCGCTATAGGAGCATTTTCGGGCGAGGCGTTCATCGTCGCCTTTCTCTTCAGCGCCATCTGCCGCCTCCTTCGATGCGCTCTCGTCCAACGGACGATCGACTCGCGTTGTCGATCGCCCCGACCGACGTCGGTTCGTCTGATCTCTCGCCCGAAAACGCGACTATACGTTGAGCCCGGTTATTCTCGAGAGGATACTGTACAGTCGATAAAGCGCGGCGAGCCGGGTTCGTCCCTCGGTCCTCCTCGTCGGTAAGCCTCGGTCGAAGCGGAGAGGTGGTCGACGGTGCGCATGCGCGGGTCACGACAGCCGAGCGGCCGAATCGCTCGCAAACGATCCTCGCCGGAACCGGACCGGACAGACTGCCAGCTCCCAGACAATCAGACCGGTGGATTCTTTCCCTCCGACGTTCCCGCTCTCAACTCCCCGTCTTCTTCGATATTATTATTTTTTTTTTCGTCCTCCGGCCTCCTCGTTGATTATCGACGGCCGCCGGACACGCATCCGCGAAGCTTCCTCGGTGTCTTCGGCGCTAGGGCGGATGGCTCCCTCGTGTCCGTCGGGACGCGACCGCTCGCCCGGACTGAACGAACTCATTATGGAATGTACAAATTGTTACTTATTTCGTTTCTCCTTTTTCTTTTAGTTTTTTTCTTTTTTTGCTTCTGTTCGTTTAACATTACCGGCCGTTACGTCGCCTCGTCGAAGGCAGCCGTAACACCGTTTTTTTTTATTTTTTTTTTTACTTCGTTCTATGTGAAAACCACGTCGTAGGTCGAACCGTGGATTCTTTCTTCTTCTTCTGCTTCTTCGCGTGTTTTTTTTTTTTTTTTTTATTTCTTCTCTCTTCTTCTCTTTTCGCAGCTTCATCGTTTCCCTTTACATTCCTGACACTTCGCTAAAATCTATGTACCTATACGACATAACGATCGATGGGTGATGCTCGGCTCGTCGCCTGGGTCGACCGCTGGCCTGTGCGGCGACCCTGGACGCGTTACTTCTTTTCTTCTCTGTATCGATTTTTTTGTTGTTGTTGATGTTCTTTTTTCGTGTCGTACATGGGCTGCCAGGTGATCCGTATTCGCGACACTCTTCACTCTTCTCCTTCCGCTGTTCGATGCCTCGCGAAGTTTGTTGTTCTCGAACGCGTTTTTTTAATATTTTTTTTTTTTTTGCACCGCAGCGTTTGTTTTTCTCTGATCGTTAGCACCGCATCGCGATCGCGCCTTCGGTTACAAGATCGGCTCGCACACACCCATTGCAACGTGTCGCGTTTAATATTTGACGTCGCGCGCGCAGGTGCGGATCGTGTTTGTTTTTTTTTTTTAACTAAAACCCCGCTACGTCCCGCAGCAGCCACCCCAATTGACTTAATACTATCGTGTATCGCACTCTTCCACTATCTAATCGAAAAGATGCTCGTAACGTTAACGCTGTTCTTCTTCATCCTCTTTCTTCCGAAGATTAAAAAAAAATACACATCCCTTTACACACAGTACATCGTATGGTTTTTTTTTCTCCTCGTCTCCGTTCTCGTACAGGGTGTTGCTATACAAATTTTAGTTTCATTATGCTGATTTTATGTTTTTTTTAGCGACGCTTTCTTGGGTTTTTTTTATTTTGGATCTATCTTCGGTAATCGCGTGCGTTGTATCGGTCGCGCATGCGCACTCGATCTGACTTCTCTCCTCGAATCGCATCGACGCGACGCACCTGGAGATCGCGTCACAAAACATTTTCTTTACGCCGTTTTTAATTTTTTTGTCGTTTTACGTTTTTCTCACTTTGCATATATAATTGTGCTAAGTATCCATTAATCGATAACCGCTGATTTCTTTTTTTTTCTTTTTTTTTTTTTGTTTGCCTTTATACACTGAGTAGAGCCGATTAATGTAATTTATAATTCAATGTCAAACTATACTAAAAATGATTACTATACAATGAAAGATAAAGGTTTTTTTTTGTTGCTGTTTTTTTTTCTCGGCATAGAATTGAGGGCTGCTCTCGCCGCCGTGTACATCCCTGTCGCCTGTGTTTCGAACATCTCTCCTCTGTCCCTCTGTTTCTATGAACTTGAGTTTTCGTTTTTTTTTCTCTCTCGTATCGACGATACAATCTTTGGCTCAGTTGTCGCCAATTTACGCACTTGCGTTTCACATGTTTTTATTAATCGGATGTTTCGTGAGACGTCCGGTGTTTTTTTTTTTTTTTTTTTTTACCGTCGACCCGTTCGTGTGCATGCATTTGTGTAACGCGCCCGATCGCGAGCTCGCGAGATGAGCAACGCTTCCGGTAGCGATCCGCCTTACAGTCGTCGGCCCGAATGTGTCGAGGCTTTTGCCAGATTTTTTTTTCTCGTTTTTTGTTTTCCTCTCTCGATACAAGATTTACACAGAGGGATGCAGAAATGAGCTGATGTGGGTATGTATGTTGTTTTTTTTTGTTTTTTTTTTGTTTTGATGCGCAATGTAGTTAAGTAAAACGTCGAAACATGTTGAAATATTTATTAGTTAGGGGGGGAGCGTTCTTGGATTTCTTTCTTTTTTTTTAATGCAGGCAGGCGACAAGTCTCGTATTCCTGCCAATACTGGTGAACGATGGTTTACTTGGTGTAGAGGTAGATGGCGACGATGAGGCCGTAGAGACCCAATACCTCGGCGAAAATGAGAATCAGGATCATACCCACGAACAGACGGGGCTGCTGGGCGGTACCTCTCACACCGGCGTCACCCACGATGCCGATGGCGAACCCGGCCGCCAAACCCGAGAACCCGACCGCCAGACCAGCACCCAGGTGAATGAAACCCCTGGAACATTCGGAAAATCGCTGTTACAAATTTCATCATTTTTTTCTCGCAAACACAATATCGTCGTTCTTGAATCTATTAATTTTTTTGAATTTATTAATTTTTGAATCTATTAATTTTCGTATCTTTTAATTTTTCAATCTATTAATTGTTCAATCTATTAATTTTTCAATCTATTAATTTTTCAATCTATTAATTGTTCAAGCTATTAATTTTTCAATGTATTAATTTTCTTAAATCTATTTATTTTTTGAACCTATTTACTTTTTTGAATCTATCAATTTTAAATTCATTTATTTGATTTCGTCTATTATTATTGATGACGTGCAAACTATTTTACATGCACTAATTTTTTTTAATCTTAATTTTTGTGATAAAAATTCACCACGTTTACGTACATGAAATCGATCTTTGGAATTCAATATTTATCTAAAAAAATAATAACTTTTTTTTTTCTCAAACATTATCTCGCGCACGGTGAGTGGAGGTTCTCTCTAATGTCACTTAGTCAGTTATATTTGACCTAGCGTTCGGCGGCCAGCCGCGCTGTCCTATCTATAGCATGCCCAGCGAGACTGAGTCCGCACAGCCATTGGCAATCCCCAAACGGAATAAAAGACGAATTATATTTTCATTGCACCGGAGAAGCCTAGAAAATTTATCACGCCTGCGACATAATTTTCGTACACGAATAAGCTTGACAATAATAATAACGAAGATTAATAATTGTATGCAAGGGAGAGGAGAGAGATGAAAAAAAAAAATTATACTCACTTGAACAGGCTGTACGTTTTCGGCTCCTCCAGAGCTCCCGCAATGAGGACAGCCACGACTAACCCGTAAATGGCAATGATACCCGCCATTACGACGGGAATTATGGATTTCATTATAAGCTCCGGCCTCATCACCGACATGGCTGCAATACCCGTTCCCGACTTCGCAGTTCCATACGCCGCTCCCAGAGCTACATTGGAAAAAAACGAGAAAAAGAAAAGGAAAACATTAAATCATCGTAACAACAAGATTTTCGTATTACAATTTTTTTTTACCGACGGCGCTGCGCGCGCCGGAGCGCTCGGTCGGTAAAATCGATCGGCCGTGTCGGCCGACGTGCGTTCCGCAACTTGCGGCGTGTGATTCACTGGAGCGCCTCGGCGAATGGAAAATTTCATACGGAAATACGAGACGAGGCGCTCGGTAAATCGTGATCGACGATTTTGCGTGACGTCGTGCGATCGTTCGGCCGGCAGGGACGACACGATCGATCGATCGTTACCTCGATGCGTGCGGGACGAAGCCCGGAAACGCCGCTCGATTCTCTCTCCGTCTCTCCCGAGTCTACGAGCAATGGCCGGTGATTATTGATCAGCTGGTCCGACGGACCGGGAGGAAACATTGTCGACGATACTGTTTTCTTTTTTAGTTTCGACCCGAAAAACTTGCCAATCAATATACTCTATGTAGAAACATTTCGTTACAAAATCAATTAACGGTATGGGAAGCTTTCTTTGCCTAAACACTTTCCGAAATTTCGAAATCTTAATGAAATCTTCTTATGAAATCTTCTCATTTTTAATGAAATTTTTTGTAAAATCTATGGGCAAATTATTTGCAACTTTAATATCTGGTATTTTTATTTTACGAAAAAAAAACATAAATCTCAAATTAATGTTGTTACATAAAAACTTTCTGAAATATCAAACACACGCGCGTGACAATCACACAGGTACAATTTCAATTTTTAATAAAAATGTTTGTAAAATTTCAGTACAAATGATTTCTAATTTTGATATCTGGTATTTTCATTTTTAATTGCATCTTGAATCAACGTAGGCAATCCAATCGAATTTCAAGTCCCATTAGACCAAATTTAAAATTTATTTTTATTCTTCGTATGCGACAGAAACGATAAAGAACGGTCGTTTGCGTTATCGTATGAGAATTCACCTCGAATCGTGGTAGAATGCAGTGAATTCGAGCGTCGAACGATCGAGCGTCGAATCTCCATGGTCCCGAGGGCCCAGCCCACGGCGAGTCACATGAGTCTCACGTTGGCGGTCACATGACAGTCATGTAAGACCCGCTACAACGCTGCCGCCCGAGCCGAGCGGGGGCGTGGCTCTCGTCCCGTGCGGATTGATACAATTTCAATGATTCTTTCCTCGGATCGAACGATCGAATTTTCGGCGATAAAATAACGACCGCTTCGGGCGTACGGCCGGTGCACGCGAATCGCCGGGATCGCTGGACGGACACCGTTGCCGGGGATGAAGCAGTGAAACGTGACGGTTGGAGAAGGATGACGAGAGAGTGTAGAGCGAGAGAAGAGCACAGGCGGAGAGACGGATAGCCGGAGCGAACGAACGAGAGGCCCGGAATCGCCGCTGCGCTTCGTTCCGTCCTCGGTACGCCGTAACCGTAGTCGATTTTCGAAGTACGCTGGCCCATTTGGCCGTGGATCAAGATTTTCTCGCGTCCCGGCCTACGATCTGGCCGCCCCGAGTCGAAACATATTTTCCCTTATTATTTTTCTTTCTTTTCCACTCGACGCCCCCCCCCCCTCCCTCCCTCCCTCCCCCGCCGGGGTCGGTTCGAGCGTCCATTCAAGAGTCGAGTCTGGCGCACACGGGAAAAGGGATTCGTATTGATTTCCTCGATAGGGAGAGAGAGCCTCGCCGCTCGACGAAGGGAAACATAGGCGCTCGCTCGCGCGCCACGAATGCTAAGTTTCGCCGTAATGATCGATCGCGCGAAGCGCCCAAATTTCACGGCTCGGGACGTACGCCAATGTTGGACGGAAGCTATGTTCGACGATTTATTTTTCTTGGATCGTTACTCGTGAATTTTTTTTTAGGGCCTATCGACGGTTGGGCGAAAAATAAGACAAAAATTTAAGAGTAAAATTTGCCGGTGTCGAGATTCGATCGAGGCAGGGAGGGGGGAGGGGGGGGGGGGGCGAAGTCATGTCTCACGAGACACAACCGCTAATCGAGGTCAGCGTTACGAAATAATCGGTAGAAACCCATCGGGTATTCGAACGAGAGTTTCACTCCTGGCCGTTCGTGCCCTCTCGGTCCGTCTCTCATTGACTCGCGCGAACACGCTTTATATATATTTTTTTTCGCTTCTTTTTTTTTTCCTTCAACTTACGAAACCCGACAGTCTCGACAATGTGCATTGGCAGCGGGACGCGAGTCTCGGCGGGGATCAGCGACAAAAATAATGTATAAACGTCGTGCACGAGATTGCAAGGTGGAAAGAGATGCGTCCGATTCACGGCGCGACGAGAGATCTTCGGAATCGTCTCTCGCGCGCACGCACGCACACACATTTATTCGTCGGAGTTAATCGAATCGTCGTCACGAGTGTCGAGGCTGCGGGAAAATTTTCCAGGCTATCGCACGCCCGTTGGCTTGCGAGTATCAGCGAGAGCGATGCGTGTTCCGCCTATCTACCGCAAGATTTTTTTTTTTTTTTAAATGTTTCAGGCGATTCTTAAACGCGCTCGGACGGCTTTCGGGCTCGTTCGTCCGCTCAGGCCGAGAATCGGCGAACGATCGATCGGTCCCGAGGTCGGTGGCGAACGGACGTTTTTCGCGAAAGCCTCGAAAATTTCGTCTAGAGGAAAAAAAATGGCGTGCCCGAGAATCGAGAATGAAATTGTGTACGCGAAGAGGGTTCGACGTGAAGTGCGAAACGAACGGGTCGATTGATCCGCGCGGACTTGGGCTCGAGAGCGACGTAGAACGGAGATTTTAAGGCGAATTGACGCGCGACGAGATCGTCCCCGAGGGCTGGGAGAGCGCGTCGCGGATGGACTTGTGGATCTTCGGGCTTCGGGGTGATAACGAAAAACGTAGAATGAACGACTCACCGGAGAATATAATGGCTGAGGCGGCGCCCATAACACCGAAGAACGGCCCGTAAACGGGATTCGTTTCTGGCAGTCCTGCGGAACTCATTTCGACGTTTATCGTGGATCTGTCGTTTGGCGATAAAACGGTAGCGCGAAGCTTTTTTTCAAACACGAGTATTTACAGGTTGTCGAAACACGGGCCGTCGAGCGAAGAATCAATCCTCGCACACTCACTTCACTAAACTAGCGGGCACTGTCAAATAGGGCCTACTGTACAGTAACGCGGGTCATGTGATGAGTGACGAGAGAGTGGAAGAGACTGGCCGAGGGCGAGGTAATGTCTATCGACCGGCTATTGGCTCCCCGCTCGACGTAGCTGACGCGAAAGCGAATCGGCGACTCCGTCTTATATCCTTCGTAGCTGACGTCGAGCCGTCGGCGAGGCTCGCCGGCCAGACCTGCGCAGAGGCGCCGACGCGCAGCCTCTTCCGTTATCGCCGAGCGCGTGACATCAATTTTTCGTCGTTCGACAACGTCGTTAGCACGTCGAGAATGATATTTTTACTACGAAAGATGCTTGGTCGTCACTCGAGAATATAATCGATCGTTGGACGATGATTTGTCGCTTATCATTCGATAGAAAAATTATATCGACGATTGTTAACGCCCAATTTCGAAGATACGGCTATCATGCTGTCTTCCGCTGAGCGCAGCCCCGTTTCCCTTCCTTCGTCACGAGATCTCTCGACCGGAACTCGATGACTCCAAGGCCTTTCTTCCAGTGTTCTCGCTGAATTCGAGAATGGATTTATTTAATTGATGGATTGCGTTTGGTATCGTGGAAGTTGAATGTTGCGATGTCGAATGAAATTATATTTTCCTCTACAATTCATCGATCGGGGTTCGTGAGACGAACGAATCGCGCGCCACTGGCACGAAGGAACGCAACCGGAAGTGCGAGTCTACCGAATTCAAATGTCCCGAATAAACGTGGTTCGTTGTGAAGCTTGTTGACAACAATATTATTGAGACACGCGTTTCGGTAACAAAAGTATAAGCTATGAAGTTCGCGTACAAGGTAAGGAGACAACAATTTGCGCAACTATCTTTGATATTATTAATTCGAGGCATGCGTTCGGCTCTCTCCGTTGAATCGGCGATGTCCCCGTTGACTTTTCTAACCTCCGAAGAGTGTTTCGTGCTTGACAAGGAAACAATCCACTTTAGCGAATAACGAGTAATTGACGACAATACGATAAATATTCGATGTTCATACGATTCAGTATTATAGATCTTCGGTTCTCGTCGCGTTTGCTCTGCTCAGATACGGAACGAACGCGGAAGGCAAACTCGTGTCACAACCACGCTGCATTGTTATTGACCGCTTCGGCATTCGATCGTTTTTTTCGTTACAGTTTAGCAATTTACTCGGCACGGTATATCACAAAGGGGACCTACTCTTCTCTCGGGATGGATCCTCGGTCGTCAGTCCAGTCGGTAATCGGATCACCATTTACGATCTCAAGAAGTAAGCTCATATAAGTAAATTGCAATGTATACATATATATATATATATATATAACTTTCCGCATCTCGATCGCCATCCCTGGGAATGTCTTTGGTATGCCGATTAGCAACCCAGAGCTATCTTTGGCATGACTATTGGTATCCATATTAGCAGCTTAGAGCATGTTCTTGGTATGCCCATTGGTACCCATGGACATGCCATCGGCATCTTACAGCATATCCTCGGTATCGCTGGCCGTTCTTGGTCATGTCGTCGGCATCCCTTGGCATCCCTTGGCATGTCCTCGTCATTCCTTGGCATGTTCTCGACATCTCTTGGCATCTCCATAAGATCTCTGGGCATTACCCGGACATCTCTTAGCGTGTCTTCTGCATCCCTTGGTATGCACTTGGCATCCCTTGGCATGCCCTCAAAACTCTTGGGCATGCCCTCACAATCCTTGGGCGTGTCCTCGGCATCCCTCGGCATCCTTAGGCATGTCCTTGGCATCCCTTGCCATGCCCTCAGAATCCTTAGGCATGCCCTCAGAATCCTTGGGCATGCCCTCAGAATCCTTGGGCATATCTTCAGCGTACCGAGGCATGTCCTTGGCATCCCTTGTCATTCCTCGGAATCCTTAGGCATGCCCTCAGAATCCTTAGGCATGCCCTCAGAATACTTGGGCATGCCCTGGACATCTCTGGACATGCCTTGCGCATCCCTGATAATATCTCAGCATCCCTCGGCATTCCTACCAGTACCTCTGAACATGTCCTCGGCATCCCTATTGGCAACGCAGGGCATGCCCTGGCCATTCCTGTTGGCTCTATTGGCTACATCCCTGGGCATGCACTCTCCGCTTATTCCCATTTATGGTTGAGGCTGATACCTGATCTCACAAAAAATAATTCATTGCAGCAACAAATCGACGACCCTTCCGGTGGAAAGCAGATTCAACTACACGACTATGGATATGTCGCCGAACGGCTACACTCTGATAGCCATTAACGAAGGTAAAAATTTACCGGTGAATTCTCAAAATTTGAAAGCACTTACTATTACTATACGGTAACACTGGGTTTTCAGAGGGAGAGGCGCACGTCATCAGCATGGTGAGCAAAATGGTAATACACAAATACCGTTTCAAGAGGCTCGTCAGATCTATAAAATTTTCACCAGACGGAAAGCACTACGCCGTTTGTAAAGAAAATAATGGTGAGTATCGAAGTTAGCGCAATAATTTATTTTATCCATTTATTTATCAGTCAAGTAGAACTCGAGTACAATATTAAAGCATAGTTAACAATAAAAAATGACTACCAACATTGCAATAAAATAATATTTAACAGAGACTCGACTTCTTACATTCAGAGCAACAATTTCTAAATTCATGGACAATTTTAATATTATTTCATGAAATTGTCATACTTGTTGAACGGCCTACGAAGTAATTTTGTTTTTCTCTCTAGTATTTATATTCAGTGCGCCTGGATTGGAAACCGGAGGCTTCAATCCTTTCATAATGGAGCGTATATTCCACGGCGCTACAGACGACACGACGTGCATCTGTTGGTCGCACGATTCGAAGATCCTGGCTGTTGGTTCGAAGGACTCGTCGACGAAATTGTACAGCCTCGAAAAATTTGCGAACTTTAAATCCTACGTACTGGGCTCTCACAGCGAGGAGATTGTCGGTTGTTTCTTTGAGAAAAAGAATTACGATATCTCTACGATCAGTAGGTAAAAGCCGAAGTCGTTTGTTGAAAATTATTTCGTACAGAACGACGAGAGACAAAACGTTTATACCTTTGAATATGTATAGAAACGGTCAGCTGTGCGTTTGGGAATGCACGATCGAGCCGGAGGACCTCATCGTCTGGCAGCCGCCGGCTAAGAAAAAAAAGCCGAAGGAAAGCGACAGCGAGGATGACGTGGATTTGGAAAAAGCGGTGGAACAAACGGCCAGGCAAAAGAAGCAAGTTCGTCAGAGGACGAGAGATACGGATTCGGGTACAGTGAGCCTTGCTCGTGCAGGGAATTCGTTATTATTCGGATCACGACTTCGAAGACGCTGATTGGTAATTTATTTTTCCAGATGAAGACGACGTTGAAGCCAAAGAATCGGAAGACAGTTTAGTAAAGAAGCTACGTTACAAGAGGCTGGCCAGACATTGGCTGGCGGATGAGGCTCGAAAGCAGGACAGAACCGCGGTCCTGACCGCAGCTGCCTACCACCAGGACACACGGGTTCTCGTGGTAGGCTTCAGTAACGGAGCTTTCTTTCTCTACGAATTACCGGAAGTCAACATGATCCACTCTCTCAGGTATTTCGCATGGCGGGAGATAAATGAATATCCTATAGATCATTCTCAAAAGTTGTTTGTTTACTTGTCCGAATTGTCAAGAATCCCGGGGGAACCCTCCAGGCCGTCCCACATCGCATCCGGTCGAAAAAATTAAATTTTCAAACCGGAAGTAACGTACTTCCGGTTTGACGAACATCCGGTCGATAAATGAGATTTTCAAATCAGAAGTGAGGTATTTCCGCTATGACGTCACTTCCGTTCGAAAAAATTAGGTTTTCAAAACGGAAGTGACATATTTTCGGTATGAGGTCACTTCCAGTCGAAAAAAACATGAGATTTTAGAACCGGAAGTGACGTATTTCCAGTAAAACTACGGAAATCTAAGTTTCCGGCTTCCAAATTCCATAGTTCATAGCGAGAGCGCAAAGCGCCCGAGTCACGAGAACTTGCTAGCTCTATAAAATAATCACCGAGGAACTAATCGAATATTCTTTTTGTGTCGTTGACGCAGCATCTCAAATCAATGCATCTCGTCGATAGCATTGAATTCGACGGGGGACTGGATAGCTCTGGGTTGCTCGAACCTCGGTCAACTGCTGGTCTGGGAATGGCAGAGCGAGACGTACGCGATGAAGCAACAAGGTCACAGCAACAACATGAATTGTCTGGCTTACAGCCCGGACGGGCAGTACATCGTCACCGGCGGCGACGACGGAAAGGTCAAACTTTGGAACACCATGACCGGTTTTTGTACCGTCACGTTCCAGGAGCACACCTCATCGATCTCCAGTGTGCTCTTCAGTCACAATCGCAAGTTTATCGTCTCCGGCTCGTACGACGGCACCGCGAGAGCTTACGACCTGACTCGGTACAGAAACTTCAAAACTCTAACGTCACCGCGACCGGTGCAATTTTCCTGTCTCGCTCTGGACTCGAGCGACGAGTTTCTCGCTGCTGGAGGCCAAGACGTCTTCGACATCTACCTTTGGAGCATTAAGCTTGGCACGTTACTCGAGGTTAGTAAAGAATTGTTAGCGAAGAATTGTTATTAAAGAATTGTTAGTAAATAATTGTTAATGAAGAATTGTTATTAAAGAATTGTTAGTAAAGAATTGTTAGTACAGAATTGTTAGTAAAGAATTGTTAGTAAAGACTTGTTAGTGGAGAATTGTTGGTAAATAATTGTTGGTAAAGAATTGTTAGTAAAGAATTGTTATCAAAGAATTGTTATCAAAGAATTCGCAATATCGAAGGGACAATAAAATTAATTCCGTGATTTTGTTTTCTTCCAATTTTAGATTCTGAGCGGCCACGAAGGTCCGGTTGCCAGTCTGGCCTTCAGTCCGAGTCCTACGAGCACGGCGATGGCGTCGGCATCCTGGGACAAAACCCTGAAGCTCTGGAACGCTATAGAGAATGGCTCGACTCACGAAACCATTCAATTGACCGCCGACGGTCTGTGCGTGACTTACAAGCCGAACGGCGAGGAAGTCGCCGTGGCGACGCTGGACGGACAAATAACATTCTTCGACTGCAAGACTTCGGCGCAGACGGGCAGTATCGAAGGTCGAAAGGACCTGGGCAGCGGCCGATCGGAGACCGATCTCGTTACTGCTAAAAAGAGTCTCGAGGGCAAGTACGTGCGATATTTTCTCCTCGATCGAATTTCATTTGCATAATCCGTCGGTATCGTTGATTGACCCGAGATATTTGTCGCAGAGCTTTCACAACTTTGTGCTACACGGCCGATGGAAACTGCATACTCGCTGGCGGCCAATCGAAGAACGTTTGCATCTACAACATCCGCGAATCCGTGCTCGTCAAGAAGTTCGAGATCACACAAAATAGGTCTTTCGACGCCGTGGACGTAAGTGATCGATCGTCCGCTTATACGGCGCGTCGTAAACGTAATAAACTCACTTTTTCGAGATTTTCATGTCAACATGTTCAGAATGTTGCCAAAACGTCGAAACGTCACATTTGTTTTTTCCTATTGAATTTGGAAAGAATTGGTCCATCCATTAAAATTTTATAGGGTTTTTAATTTAGTTTCGTAACCCTTTGAGCTATACATTTTAATACTATAAAAACAAAACCTAGGTATTTCATGGCAGGAAGTTAGTTAAAAAAAAATGAAAACTGAGCGAAAGAATGTGAGACACACTATGTCCCACACCGTGACGCAAAGTGTTAATGCATACTTCACTGCAGGCGCACTATTAAGTTTTAAATATTGATGTCGAAGCAAAATAAGCAGTAGATTCGTGATCAGTAGGAAAAATACATCAGACGTAGTGCCGAAATTACGATTTTTTTTTTTAACAAAAAATGTATAATCATGAGCTTGGGTGTGTCAGGCCTGTAAAATTAAACAAGAACGGCTTTATCAATCGAGTTGAAATTAAGCACGCAAGTAGAGCAGTTGGGTACTTCTGTTTATTATAATTTACGCAATAATTCGTACATTCGTTCAGATTTTATGAGATTTTTAATTTTTCGAAAAAAGTGCGTTCCCGCTCGCTCGTTCGTAAACTTTGAGTTATCGGGCTGAATAAAAAAAAATTGTTTCGCAGGACTTCATCAACAGGCGAAAAATGACTGAGTTCGGGAACGTCGCGCTGGTCGAGGAACGCGAGGAAAACGAAGGCGGGACCGTGACTCTACGATTGCCCGGTGTTCGAAGCGGAGATATGGCGAGCAGAAGCATGAAACCGGAAATTAGAGTATACAGTCTGCAGTTTTCACCGACAGGTACATCTCATCGAACCGATAATTCTCGATGATACTCGCACGACCCACGTTACTTTGCCGAAAATTCAATCGGCCGGATCGACGTATAGCCGAAAATCATGTGTGCGAACGCACTTCTTTCAAATCGTCAAAATGTCGAAACGTCAAATCGTCAAAATGTCGAAATGGCGAAAATGAAGTTCGGTGAAATTATTATTCGGAAAAATTACGCGCAGTTAGATGACGATTCGAAGCAATAACGTTCGACCAATTAGTATTTCCAAAGACTAACGTTCGCTTAAATCAAGGTTCGGAAGAATAAAGATTAAGCAGTTTGATGATTCGGAAAAATAAAGTTTTCGAAGTTTGACGACACGGAAGAAATACGTACGAATTCATATGATTTTAGGTCATGTGACGATTCGCCCGATTGAAGTTTCGGCAAAATAAAGTGACTCGTAGATATTTTAAGTGCTGATGATTTTTTTTTTCAAACTCAGGACAAGCATGGGCAGCCGCGACTACCGAAGGTCTGCTGATATACTCTCTCGAGGTCGGTCTGGTGTTCGATCCGTTCGAACTTGAGATGGGAATAACTCCCGAGTCTGTCAGAGAAACGCTGCGAAAAAAGGATTTCGCCAAAGGTATATCGTCAGTATTTAACCCTTCACGTAGATCTAAGCTGCAAATATAAATTTTGAATAACAATAGCCACACTGTATATCGACGATAAAAATATTATTTTACTCAAGTATATTATGGTGAATATTACTCTTCAAAGAGTATTTTCCTGAATTTCGATATCATCAATTTTTTTATATACAGCCAATTTTGTACCGAGCAATGTAACTACGGGGGCAAAATGGCACAGCGGGGAAAAACGGGATAATGAGGAAAGAAGCAAATTTTTCAATAACTTTTGGACGGTGGCGATGGTCGTCCGTGGGGCAAAACGGGATTAAAAATCCGGATGCATCGTTGTGACAAAAATTATTGGAAAATTGAGTTTTGCCCTCACTGTCCCATTTTGCCCCGCTCTTCCCTACCCGCTGAGCGAGAATTCTGGCCAAATCGCCCGGAATCGAGCGATTTGTTCGATAGAAAAAAAAATCGACAAATGAAACAATGAACTCATTATTCGTTTCCGTCTCGCAGCGCTCATGATGTCATTGAAGCTCAACGAGAGAGAATTGACGAAATGCGTCGTAGAAAGCATCGCCCATAGAGACAGTGAGTATACGAAATTCTTATCATCGTACAACGCGCGACGAAACTCGACGTCTTAATAATTGAATTTGTTGATTTCCAGTCGAATTAACGGTGATCAGTATGCCGGAACTTTACGTCGAGAGATTGCTGAAGTTTATCGCCTCAGAGCTGGAAAGAACGAGGCACATACATTTCTATCTTATATGGATAGAAGTAATTTTGACGAGACAGGGACACAGAATTAACGCCGCGTTGCAAATGCCGGCGCTGCTGACGTTGCAGAAAAATATGCAGCGGAGGTACGACGATCTTAGCAAAATGTGAGTAGACCGATAGACTCCGACTGAGGCGCTTCCGGGCGCCGAGACGCGCGATTATCTTTCGTGTCATTTGTCGTTCATGAATTATTTTACAGCTGTGACTTCAACCAGTACACGCTGAGCTACATAAGGAGAATAGGACAAATAAAATCAGCTAAAAATATTGATGGCAACGACGAGGGGACCGACGACGAGTCGATAAAGTCGATCTACGAGATGGACATAGACTAGAGGGTAATAAAAGAAATTTCTTATCCTGGGAGCCGGAATTTTGCTATCAGCGAAATCATCGAGTTTTCACAATGTTTAATAAATTTTTCGGTTTTTGTACATAAATCGGATGTAAAATCCTTTTAATTTACGACAGTCGGTTAACAGTCGGAGCCGACGTCTACGCTGATTTCTTCAGCAACACTATTGGCCAGTAGAGAACGACGAACAGGAGAAACAAACACGGGAATACTATTCGGCTGTTGCAGTCGATCCGTTTCGACAGAGTCTTGTTCGTCTGCAAGAACGTCTCCGGATCGAGCCAGGCCGTCTGCAAGAGGTGTCGACTGCCCGCTCGCTTCTTTCTCGGCTGAGCCAGGCACATCGAGTCGTAATCCCACACCGACGAATTCGTCTCCATCGACGCGAGTCTCTGTTTACAAATATTGATCGGTGAAAAAACGGATGGAAAGGAACGGTTATATTTTTTATACTATACACCGTGAAATGTCTGGAAAGATGCTTTTTACGAACCGTGGAAAAGTGTCGTGGCGCGTAGAGGGCGTCGATTTTTTGCTGATATCGCAAGTCCAGTACTTTGACGACGACGAATTCACCGAGAGCGGCGAAAACGAAGAACATACATCCGGCCATCCACAGATCGAGAGCCTAAACGAATCAGCGAATGAGATTTAACTTTGAACCTCGAAATCGAGGCAACGAACAAGTGCATTAAAAACCGTCGGTAAGGAAGCGACCGCTCTCTTTTACTCGAAGGATCGCTTATTCAGATCCGCCAAAATATGGACAAATTTTCTATAAAAAATATGAAAAAATATCGGATTTCTCTTTCCATATTTCTGTCCTTTACAAAATGTCCTGCAATAAAAATGTGGGTATTTTTGTTGTTGTCGATTGCGAGCAAAATGAAAGTTGTGGCTAAAGGCAAATAGATAATATCAGCAGTTTTCGATTTACATGTTTAAGTGAGTTGCCACTTTTTTTTTCTTCTGGGAAGCGCGTTTACGTTGACGACATAAAAAAGCTTCCCCTATGAGGAAGCAAAAGATTACGTATTCCAAACACGAGATGCATGCGTCGGAGAGAGTTATTTGCATTCTTAACAACCTTATCTGTGTTATCTGGATAATCAAATGACACGGAACATAGCGCGAAGGAGGTCGACGCGTGAACGTACCGCCGTATATATATCTATATCCATAGCCACGTATTCTCTACGAGTGTCTCAAGGGGGTTCGAGCGCTTCACACTAGTAAAATGAGTGGTATATTTTTAGTCATTTATACAAACTTTTATTCTTCTATTGATTATAGCGGATAGTTATTTATATCACAGCGAATGTCCTTAAGAATGCATCGCACATACATTCCCAACCAAAAGTTTAATTCGGTCAAAATTTCGGTACTTCGCGATATTCTAAAAATCTGAAAAAAATCAGCCGCATGAATGACGCTAAGACCTTCAATTTTGCATAAGAATGTCAAAAAGTTATTGACAAATTGCTATAAAAAAATGGTTCAACAAATAATCAGTAAACCTTTTTTGCAGCTTTTCGAATTAATTCGTTGATTTTCTAGAAACCACATGAATTTTTTGAGAATTTTCTTACATTTCAAACATTTTTATACCATCGGGAAGCATTGTATCTCAGCGGAACTGAGATACACATTTTTTTAGGATTGTCGGTAAACGCCCAAAAAAAAAAAAAATTTAATGGGGCCCTGACGAGGCCCTTTGATCACGACTATGACGTTCATTTTGCTCCAAACCCAATATTTTCCATTTACATCCCAAAAACACGATTTTCCGTGCATAAAATCGAGACTTTCAATGTCTCACTGTAGCAACCTTTGAAAATTACGAAAATCAACATTTTTTCAAAAGTGTCTCAAAAACTGAAAAATCGTTCGATCGATTTTTTTCTCTGAAACTTATGCGAAGTGAACACTTGGCAAGGACTAGTCCTTTTTTTTGCCGCACTCATGCAGCACTAATTTGGCTAGTGTGAAGCGCTGCAACCTCCTTAAAACTCGTGAGAATTTCTCCGCGTTTGTAAATGTTAGAGGTCTCGTGAATGCCATTATCTTTCCCACTCACTTTCACATAAGCGACCGGGGGTATGTCGCTCTTGAGGCCGGTAAACATCGTGACGAGGGTGAGCATACTCGTGACGAGGAGAGTAACTCGTCCGGGTATCGCGTCCAATCCGAGCCAGAAGCTGAACCAGGAGAGGGCGACGACCAGAGTAGACGGAGCGAACGTTTGGATGAGATGATGACCGATCTGCCTCTCGAACCGGAAGAAGACGACCAAGCGGGAAAAGTTACCTGCGGGGCATGGCGAGAGCGTGAGGAATCCTTTCGAAGGAATCGATCGGTTCCAAGGAAATCTATATCGAGGTTTAATGTTCGTTCGTACCATTTTTTTCAGGCATGTAACCGCTCGTCTCCTCGACGAGCAACGGCTTACCGACGTTGTACTGCAAGAGCTTCAGTTCGGGATTCACCGTCACTCCTCCGTCGCCCCAACGCAAACGAAGCTTCTGACTGTTGTAGGAAACTGCGAAACAAACACCGTTCTACGTCTCCCCGGTAATTCGTACGTCGGACCTCGTCTAACCACATTGCACGGAAATCTTTTTTTGGAAGGTTTCAATCATGTTTTTTTTTTGTTGAAAATATTTGTATGGCCTCTCAGAAATCGTACATTGAAATGTTTCAGAAATCTTTGATGGAAATGTTTCAGAAATCTTCGATTGAAATGTTTCAGAAATCTTGGATTGAAATGTTTTAGAAATCTTACATTGACAATTTTCAGAAATGTTTTTTTTACATTCCAGCGAAATGTGAAAGATGTATCACCAATACAAATTGCACATACACACCCGCATAAAGGCGGAAACATGCGTTATAAATATTTAAATATTTCTAACGCATGTAAAATACTAAAACAAATATTTTAAAATATTATTTTTATATGTTTTTCAAATATTTCGTAAGATTTTGAAGATTTAAAATATTTCTAAAATCATTTCAAAATATTTCGTGCTACATGGGTAACGATATCGAATGCTCGTAAACGGGGTAAAATTTTTAAAAAATCGTACATTCAACAAAGCATTTCTTGTCCTCGACAATTTTTATCTCCTCTACACTTTACTTAAGTATAAAAATACGCTCTGTCGAGAAACGAAAAATTATCGGAGTAACAAGAAATGTTTGTTGCACGTGCTATTTTTTTTTTTACTGTGTAGTTAAAAATGTGTTACAGATGCATCGCCAACTCGGTTTTACCGAGACACAATAAAATCGGTAGAACGTGCGGAAATAACGGAACCCGTGATACTTATGACCCGTCGTAAGTCGTTAACGAATCGAGTGAATCTCGGCGAGCGACGTTTCTTTGGAGTCGTTCGCGCGAGAGATATTCCGTTACGGTCTACGCGGAGATCTCCTCAGTCATACGATGTGTGCACGGAGAGCGAAAGACTCGCTGCGTCGTGCACAAAGGTTCGCCATGCAATTCACACTTACAGCTCTCGATGTAAATAGGACACACTTGTATGTCCATCGGGTATAGTTGAAATTCCATTTGGCATGCGACTATCGCGTGCATCCTCGCCGAGTATCTCACAGTTTTGTTTCTGTACAGCGTCACCGACGAGAATTTGTGGGTGAGCGTTGCGATTTCTATAACGAAAGAATTTTTTTTTAGTTATCTTTCAAGTTTTTTTTATCTTTGGTTCCTAGAATGAAAGAAATTTTATTTCAATCTTTCATGACCCTGCAGATAACTCCATGACATCAAATTTCATCTTTAGCAAGTCTCTGTTAATGCATTGCTTCAGGAGAAAAAAAAATTGTTCTTCTAGAATTTAATTCGATAAGTGAACTTCCCCGAGCGAAGTTTGTACAATGCACAAACACAGCTTTTCTGACTGGATGGAATTCAGTCTCATGCAGATATGTTCAGGGTGCTTGGCAAATCTCTATCAATGCAGGCCTTGGGAGAAAAAAAAAAGTTTACTTGTACAATTTTATTCCCTATGCCAACATCGCCGAGCGAAGTTTGTGCAATGCAAAACACAGTAGTTACAATTTGATTAAATTTAGTCTCGTGCAGATATCTTCAGGGTGATTGGCAAATCTCTGTCAATGCAGGGCTCTAGGAGAAAAATAAATTGTTTACTAGTAGAATTTTATTCTCTAAGTTGCATTGGACAAACTTCCCCGAGTGAAGTTTGTCCGATGCAAAACACAGTCGTCACAATTTGCTTAAATTTAGTCTCGTGAAGACATCTTCAGGGTAATTGGCTTTAGGAGAAAAAATTTGTTCACTTGTAGAATTTTATTCTCTAAGTGAACTTCGCCGATCGAAGTTTATGCAATGCACAACAGAGCCGTAGTAGTTTGTTTAAATTTGGTCTGATGCAGATATCTTCAGGGTCATGAACTTCCTTTACCGACGGTCGGCTCTGAAAATTATTCGTGACTTCGATCGTTACCGGAGACTTTGGAGTTGAGGAAGTAAGGATCCGGTTGCCACAAGTTCTCGAAAAACTCCGGTGGCAAGGTGACGTAGTCGTCGCCCTCCTCGAACATGTCGTTCGGCAGATTTAAGCGGGACTCCGTCCAGCTCTGGCGAACGAACATATCGACTCTGTTGGTAAAACAGAGAAATAATACATGGATCTTTTTTTTACCGATTGCGCTCCCTCTCAACGTATGATCATCGATCGGTGTCCACTCACCGGAAATCCATGTCCTCGACGTTTATGGAATTAATGTCGACGACGAAGATGTTGAAGTCGACGACCACCGGATTTCCCTTGGTCGAGGGCGGTCTTATCTCTGAATACAGATCTGCCTTAAAGCTTATCAATCGGCACTCTGGATCGCGCGAATCGCGTCGCGAACATTACCCACATAGCACGGAAATATTTTTGAAAGGTTTTAATAATATATATATTTTTTAAATAATATATATATTTTTTTAATATTGAAAATCTTTTAACAATATTAAAAATCTTTTAACGATATTGAAAATACTTTTGGTCCTCTCATAAATCTTACACTGAAATGTTTCAGGAATGTTTCGCTCAAACGATTTTTGAACGTTTCAGTGAAACGTGAAAGATTGCATCACCAATCCAAATTGCAAATACACACGGAACATTGGAAAAATATCTTTCAGAGTATTATTTTCACATATTTTAGAAATATTTCGTAAGATTTCAAAGATTGAAAATATTTCTAAAATGATTTCAAAATATTTCGTGCTATGTGGGTTTACAAACCTTTCACATAGGTGTCGGGTATGACAAGACCCCGTCCATCGTCGACGTTCTTCTTATCGACGTTCGCGTCGAACAAGCTGCACGGGTCGGAGTAGTTATTTGTATGGCAAGGACGTAGAAAGGGAGTTTTACGACGAGTGTAAAAATGCAATCACACGGGTCAGGAATTCGCTTTCTACGCCCCTTTTATTCACCAAATTTTTCCTAACGAATTCACGAAAATCACATTTTCGGTTTTGGGAATTGTACGCGGAACGGCACTTTCTCGCACTAGTGCGAGAAAAATGACCGTTTCGCGTTTGTACGCATGCGCATACAGACTCGTAAAAAAAATTATTTCACAACGTGGAAATGCTTCGCGTGCGTAAAACTGCCCTTTTTGCACCGAGTGAAGTAAAGTGCCTTTCTGCGCTCACTTCACAGGAACGGAAAGCGGGATTTTACGTGCATGCGTTAGAGAAAAATGTAAAACGGATGATAAAAAAAAAAACAAAACGCACTTCACTCCACTGAAGTGAAGTGAAAAAAAAGAGCAACGGCAACGACAACAATTGCCGAAGATTTTTCGATCGCATGGGAAGATGATTCTGATCGGGTTTACCTGCCGGAAAATCCACCGGGTATATAATTTAGGCAGTAATAAAAAAACATCGCCACTGTCGCGCACCGCATCGCGCAAGATCGACCGAGTGTAACAGTGCGCTTTAACCTCGCGGAAGCGACGAACTGCCCGGCTCGACCGGCTCAAGAGAGTTGCGTACACTGTAAGCGCCAAATTAATTAATCGCTCGGTACTTAAATACAATCTATCCCAATTAAAACTGTCATCAGGTGGAGCTGAACGTTTACGCTCTTTTGCGTGTTATGCAATCAACCTGGAGGGTTTGTTATTAAAACGTGCGACTATACGTACTCATTCGTACAGTGGAAAAGAACGGGAGGGCACATTATGCATACAGCGCGTTTATTTGTCGAACAGTCGTACGATGTAGATAGGTATAGTGATTTATTTGCGCAATAGGTTGAAGGGCCTTCTAGGCACATACAAAAAATACAAGAGTAACATATGAATAATTAACCGAATATAAAACAAAATAACCGAAAGTAAAGTATAACGAGATGTAACGAAATATATACCCAAAAAAATAATTTATCTTACGGGCACCGGCAAATGAATTATTTTTGTGGGTGTGTGGAAACCGTAAATAATTACAATAATAATAATTACAGTAGAAACAAAAACGGATAAATAAAAAAAAAAACGAAAATAGTAATAAAATATAAATGAAAAACCCAAATATAGAAATTAAATATGCATAAAAAAAATAAAGAAATAATAACTATCAGGGGGACATCGAGGCTGTTGGAATTATGATAAATCGCAGGGAGTGACTAGACAGTAAAAGATGATCTGGATCGTGTGGAATTTCCGAAGAGAATGTCTCGATTAAAAAGAACGGAACCTGTGTGTCGCTGCCGACCGGCAGCGAGCAGGGGAGGGAGCTTTGGCGGTTAGTAGAGATGCGCGTCGAAGGTGCTGCTGGGAGAGCCTTAAGCGCCTGGCGCGTACATTTCTCTCGCTCATTCTACATCTTATTCGAAACTCGCGACTGCCGCAACTGAAACGGTACAGGCTGTATGTATCCACGCGGGTGACTGACGTCAGCCAGCCAGCGCCTCTGAAACTCGACCTCAATACCTGCTCGACCCGGATGGACTTTTTTGTATAATTTATTGGAAAAAATAAATTAAAATTAAAAAAAAAAAACCTGTCGCTACAGCGACGTCTACGGAGTCCTAGATCGGAGGCCAAAGGTTCCTCGCCTACCGGAATATCGGCCGCTTTCCGTTACGAAAATCTTACGAGGCTGCATCGAGGAAATATGAAACACTCGCTCGCACCGTGCTCGGTCGGTAACTAAAACTAATTAATTTTCCTTTTTTTTTCGAGATCGCAAAATTTTTTCGTCAAACGTCACGCCAATAGCCTTTGCTCGACTGTTAGATCGAGAATTTAATAATTTGGCTTTAGCCAAAAAATATTGAAGAACCGTGAAAAACTAAAGATGTTGATTGCACTTTGCTTCCTCATAGAACTCTATGATTCCGTAACAGAAAAAATTGAGATTTTAAAGTGTCGGAGTACATTAAATAGTCTGAAATGTTGAGAATTGCGATTTTTACCTGTCGTCCGGATGTATGTGTGTGTGTTTGTGTGTGGACTTGCATAGTTTAAAACGACTAAATTTGGTACACTAGTAGAGTCGTCACGTCTCTTCATTTAGTGCAATTTTTATGAAGATTGAGCCCGAATTGCAGATTGTACGGGGTTTCGATTTTTTTACAAAATTTCTGAGGTATCTCTAAAACTCGCGTAAATTATGAGCTACCGTCTTAAATCTATACACGAATATAATATTATGATTAACGCGACCTTTAGTATTGAATTTGACCGAATTTTTGTTGTAAAATTACAAAAAGAATTCTCAGTTTGGCATACCGTCCACGGTATCACAGTATATTTGCGAATGTAATTATACCATAGACAGTCTAAAAAAAAAAATTCGTATGAAATTTAATGTACCGAACTGACAACTTTTATGCAGAAACTGGCATATTGAATTTCATGTAAAATCCTCATGAAAAATTGACGTACAGTATATTAGAAACTTTAGAAATATTCTACTTTCAATAAATTTCTTGAAAATATTTCTTTAGAAATATTCTACTTTCAATAAATTTCTTGAAAATATTTCTTTAGAAATATTCTACTTTTAATAAATTTCTTAAAGTACTTTCAATCGAATAATTTACTTTGATTTCACTGTAAAAGTCCATACATTTTTCGTCACATTGGCGGATTAAATTCAATGTACAATTTTTTTTGCATAAAAACTCTCAGTTCTGTGCATGCAATTTACAATTTTTTTAACAGTGTGCCACGCTGCCCATACCGTACACGGTATAGTCGTACACGGTATAGAATAATATAGTCCCAATGAACAGTTGTTATCGTCTGAGTCTCCTTCACATTGCATTTATTGGATCTTGAGTCGAAGTACAATGGAGAGAAGGTGCTTCTATCGAGGCACGCCATCCTTCGTAACATGAACGGCCGCAGCATCCGAAGGTCTTCGCACGTTGACCCACAAACGAACTGGGAAGAGGCTCACGGTGAAAAGCGTGAGTGCTGCCTGCAACCCGTTCTTTCCCCATTAGAAAATGCCACGGATCGTACAACCGTTTGTACTGCAGTAATAAAATGATACATCGAATTGTCGTTCGATTTACGTTACGTTCAACGTCCGTCCGTTACGTTACAAGTAACGTTGAACCGGGAACATCGAAATTTAATCCAAAGTCGTGCGAAAAAAAAACTTTCTAAAAAGGTGTCTCGTCACTGTTCGCAATTGTACTTTGCGAACAAATGTACAATACTATAAAAACTATACTACCGAGGACTTGCGACGTTTTGATATTTACAGCTTTTTGGGAGTGCAGTGGAATCGCTGATAACGTCTCGACCTAAAGCTGTTAACGAGGGGCTTCGCCGGAAACAAGAAGAAAGTTTCTTTTTGGCAATTATCAACGTTTTGCGAAAATAACTATCAAGTCCCACACTTGTCTGCTTAAGTCTACAGTCTATGTATCTACGCAACTAACTAGCCAGAATACACATTTATCTTCTTCAAAACACACTTCCGGCTTGAAAATCTCCTCTTTCGACCGGAAGTGACGTCATCCCGGAAGTGACGTATGTCAGGTATGTCGACACCTCCAATTCAAAAATTAAGTTTTCAAACCGGAAGTGACGTATTTCCAGTATGGCCTCACTTCCTATTGAAAATTTAGATTTTCAAAGCAGAAGTGACGTATTTCTAATATGCCGTCACTTCCGATTGAAAATTTCGATTTTCAAAGCAGAAGTGACGTATTTCTAATATGCCGTCACTTCCGATTGGAAATTGAAATTTTCAAACAGGAAGAGACGTATTTCCGGTACGACGTCATTTCCCGTCGAAATATTAGATTTTTCACGGAAGCGACTTATTTCTCTCCCAAGTCATACGTGTGTGCATGTGGCATTTGTCCAACCTAGTTACTTTTTAGACGAAGTGAGTTTTGGCCGCAATCAGTTTGACACAAATGATACCCTATCAAATATATGTAATACGGCACTTTTTTTTTTGTTTAACTGGATTTTACGTTTTTTAAGATAACAACGATTTACCGATGGGAATCGTGTCGTGTACTCGTGACTCACGAGATTAGCCCATACGCCTCGTTCGAAGACTCAGTCATCGGTGTTGGCTGATGAAAGAGGAAGGCCGAGGCGACCCGAGTTTCGAGTGACACGGTAAAATTCATAAAGTCCATGCTGGCTTGGTGCATGTACAGTTAGTTCTGTTCTACATTTGGCACGTATACACCTTATAGACGCGCGCATAATCCGTTCCTACCTGCTGGCATCTTATCTGACGAGCGTTACATATATTTCGTGCTGCTACAATGGATCCCACTTAGAACTCGTTTATATGAGATCCTCGTTCTCACGGTTAAAAAAATTGTAAAATATGAATTATAAGATCAATTCACGGTTAAAAAAATGTCGTCAGTTTTATACAATTATTTTGAATCGCGTTCGTCAGATTATGACCAAAAAAAATTAAGATAATGAAACATATTTCGGACATTCCAGAACATGTCTCAATCGTTTTCGTCAACACCATGGAAACAAAAGTTTCGAAAGTGTCGGAGAATTTGGAAATGTGCGTTGGAACGATTTGTCATTTTGATCGGCGGTTACAGATAAGAACTGGCTAGGCTCGAAGTGATTAAACTGTGTACGTCAACGACTACAGATGTACAGTGTCGAGAAAACAAAAATATCTCCGTGGTAATCGACACCGAGCAACGTTGCTTGCAACACTATATCACTTTGTATGTTGTAGTCCGGTATTATTTCGCAAGCTGAAAGCGATAACGTCAGCCCAATATTCAAAAATAATTTTGAAAATACGATAGTTAAGAAAAATTCTCGTGATAGACTAAGCTATTCTTTAAGCAAATTCCATTGTTATCTACAATTGTTTAAACCACATCCACACTCGAAAATGTACGAAAAACTGTAAAAAGGGCATTGCCCATTTATATCAATAAAATAAAAAAAAATTTAAAAAAAATCATCGATCAAAGTTTTACAAAATAATAATAATAATAATAATGGGGCATACGTCGAACATTCCAGAACATGTTGTTGTGAACATGAATAGTTGTAGTCAACACGATAAAAACAAAAGTTTCAAAGGTGTCGAAAAGGTTGGAAATGTGCGTTGGAACGCTGTGTAATTTTAGCCAAGTCTGGCCAGGCTCGAAACTATTAAACTGTAGCGATGTGGCTATTCGCACCCTTTCGTGTGACGTGTGTCGTGTTTCGTGTGTCGTGTGTCAAATCATATTTAAAAAAAATAACAATAACAATAATAATGGACTATACTTCAAACATTCCAGAACATGTTTCAATAGTTGTAGTCAACACGATAAAAACAAAAGTTCCGAAGGCGTCCGAAAGGTTGGAAATGTGCGTTGGAACGCAGTGTCATTTTGGCCAGGCCTGGCCAGGCTCGAAACTATTAAACTGTGTACGTCAGCACCAACAGATTTAGTGACGATCAAAAAATAAAAATAAATTTCTCGGTGGTAATCGACACTGTGCAACTTTGCTTGCAACACTATGTTACTTCGTATGCTGCAGTCCGGCAATATTTCGTGGTGCTGGAAAGTAAGTTGAAAAAGATTAGATCCGGTGGCTTTCTCGCTAATGATACAGATGCAGGCGAACGTTTAAGGCTCGTCTCATTCTCCCGTGCTTGTCAGCTCCTGCACTGTGTCGTTAATATCCGTTGCATACATGTAAACACAAAAACGCTCGAAGGTTTTAAAGGCATGGATCATCGTTGGATACCGAAGATAATTCTGGGTAGAGGATAATGAATGGCTCGTTCCACTGGCTCACAATGCCATAAATAAATGTAGAACAAGGAAGCGAGCTGCTACGAGCACACTTGTCAGAGATCAAAGACCTCACTACTAGCTCGTACACTCGAACATCGCATTGGCAATCTTTTTTTTTATCGAAAACAAAATCTCGAAGTTGTGTAAACAAACGGTTTCTCTTATTTCCTATTTTTAATAGATATTCTATATTTTCTTGTTATCAAAAAGAAGATCTCCAGATTGTGTAAGCAAGGGTTTTCTTTATTTGCTGTTTTTAAAAAGTTACATCGACTCAGCGGTCCCGACGATCGAGACTGTACTCTATAATCTTTTTTTCATCGAAAACAAAATCTCCAAGTTGTGTGAACAAAAGAGTTTTTTTTTAAATTTTCTATTTCTTTAAATTATATCGACTCAGGTGTTTCGACGATCGAGAGACTACTCTATAATCTTTTTTTTCAATCAAAATCCAAATCTCAAAGTTGTGTAGGCAAAGGGCTTTTTTATTTCTATTTTTTTTAAGTCGCATTTCGACTCAGCTCTGTGATATAAAAAAAAAATCAAAAACAAAATTTCCCAGCCGGATCAACAGAGGTTTCTTTGTTTCTATTTTGTTATAGTTACATCGACTCGGCGGTCCCGACAATCGGAACACAACACTATAGTTACCGAAACACTCGAGACTACTCTACTAGATCGAAATACTCGAGGTACACCTTCGGTCCTCGCGAGTATACCTTCGGTGCATATCTAGGGGAAACGGGGACACATGTCCCCGTTTCCCCTAGATCGAAATACTCGAGGTACACTTTCGGTCCTCGCGAGTGTACCTTCGGTGCATATCTAGGGGAAACGGGGACACATGTCCCCGTTTCCCCTAGATCGAAGTACTCGAGGTACACCTTCGGTCCTCGCGAGTACACCTTCGGTGCATATCTAGGGGAAACGGGGACACATGTCCCCGTTTTCCCTAGATCGAAATACTCGAGGTACACCTTCGGTCCTCGCGAGTATACCTCGAGTATTTCGATCTAGGGGAAACGGGGACATGTGTCCCCGTTTCCCCTAGATATGTACCGAAGGTATACTCGCGAGGACCGAAGGTGTACCTCGAGTATTTCGATCTAGGGGAAACGGGGACATGTGTCCCCGTTTCCCCTAGATATGTACCGAAGGTATACTCGCGAGGACCGACGATGTATCTCGAGTATTTCGATCTAGGGGAAACGGGGACATGTGTCCCCGTTTCCCCTAGATATGCACCGAAGGTGTACCTCGAGTATTTCGATCTAGGGGAAACGGGGACATGTGTCCTTGAGTTTTCGATGCTATGGTTCGTTGCCGAGATCGAGAAGTTCGAAAATTATCGCGTAAACTCACGCACAATCGATCTCCTCACACCCGTATTTCACGTTCAATTCATCATATCTCGGGAACCGCTGGACGAATATGATCGTAATTAGGCCCATTGGAAAGATTAGGTCCGAATTATATACTAGAAGTGTCCTTGAAAATTCGATCTGATGCTTCGTTGCCGAGATCGAGCCGACCGAAAATTATCGCGTGAACTCACGCACAATCGAAAAATTTTGGATCGATTGCTGATCGCGATCATCGTACACAAGAATCCACCGACCGAATGTGTTCGGAATTAAGCGAACTGGAAAGCTTGGATAGAAATTCTATAGTAAAATTTTAATATCATTTCGATCCGATGATTTATTTAAGAGGTATCGTAGTGCAAAAATATACTTCCGGCATTTTGAAGTATAACTACTTGGTAGCGTCCTTCGCTCGCTTAAAATTTTTTTTTTAAGTACTTGGCGTCGAGACGCTACCACGTCTCTTGATAATCTTTTTTTAAATCAAAATCCAAATCTCCAAGTTGTGTAGGCAAAGGGCTCTTTTATTTCTATTTTTTTAAAGTCGCATTTCGACTCAGTTCTGTGATATTAAAAAAAAATCAAAAACAAAATTTCCCAGCCGGATCAACAGAGGTTTCTTCGTTTCTATTTTGTTACAGTTACATCGACTCAGCGGTCCCGACAATCGGAACACAACACTATAGTTACCGAAACACTCGAGACTACTCTATAATCTTTTTTTTAATCAAAATCCAAATCTCCAAGTTGTGTAGGCAAAGGGCTTTTTTATTTCCATTTTTTTAAAGTCGCATTTCGACTCAGCTCTGTGATATTAAAAAAAAAATCAAATCAAAATTTCTCAGCCGGATCAACAGAGGTTTCTTCGTTTCTATTTTGTTACAGTTACATCGACTCGGCGGTCCCGACAATCGGAACACAACACTGTAGTTACCGAAACACTCGAGACTCGAATTTTTTTCGAGCGTTGTGAGCGCCCCTTGAAGCTGTATTGATTTCAGTTATGGCTGCCGGCCGGCGCCTGAAAGCTCGGCGTCTGCGAGAGGCTGCCAGTGTGCCTCGTTTACACGCTGTTACAGTTCGCCCTTCCAGAATGAACCTGAAATAGTTTAATTATACGAGGTTTACGCGAGTGCCAGATTATTACCGTCGACGCTGGACGTTTTGCGACACTCGTATACATGGAATTCCGCTGATACACTCAACACAGAGGTTCGTACAAACCGGTGCGGATATATTTTCCGTCGCTAACCTACACTCGTTTTCAACGCCCCGTAGGCGGCCACGCGACCGCGTTAAACTCTCCCCTCGATCCTCACCGCATCTTCGACCCGACCAGCAATCGTTACTTTCTCGTCACGCTAATCGACTCTTTAGAAGAAAAAAAAAAATTATAACAAATTGTTGGTTTCACCGGCGAAATTGGGCGGCAGTGGCGCGAAAGACGGTTCTTCGCACATCCGTCTCATTCATGCTTAAGGTTCAATGAACTTTTCGTGCTTCGTTTGAAATTAATTTTTTCAATTAAAGAAATGATAGACAAAAAAAACTCGCCGTATCAGCGTTTTTCTAAAGTGGTTAACAATACGAATAGAATTTTTTTCGCTTCGAAAATGTAAATAAAGATGATAAAGGGCAAAGTGGGGATGAAGAGACTTGCAATTTTTTGGACAAAAAGTGGTAGATTCTCAAATAAATTTTTTGAACATGAATCCGACGTAAGTTTCGACCCAAGCTCAAGCCGGGCGTTGCGGATTTCCGGAAGTAATTTTTTCTTCATACATCCATCTCATTCATACTTAAAGTTCGATGAACTTTTCATGTTTTCGTTTGAAACTTATTTTAATTTAAAAAATTAACACGAAACACGAAAAAACTGGCATCAGCGTTTTCGTAAATGGTAAACAATGAAAATAAAATTCTTTCCGCTTCTAAAATGTAAATAAAGACGATAAAGGGATAAAAACGCTTGCAATTTTTTCTTTTGAAATTGCAGATTCCCAAATAAATGTTCTGAAGACACATCAGCTTTCTTCGTACATTAATCTCGTTCGTGCCTCGAGTTCAATAAACATTTCGTGATTCCGTTTGACGCTTATAATTTTTTTTTAAGGGAGAAAAAAACTCGGCCCATCAGCGATTTCGTAAATGGTAAACAATAAATATAAAATTCATTTAGCTTCGACTATTTAAATAAATATGATAAAGGCAAAGAAGGATTAAAGGAACTTGCCATTTTTTCGCTACAAATGGTAGATGCCCAGATAAATCTTTTGAACACGAATCCGACATAAGTTTCGGCCTAAGCTCAGGCAATGCGAATTTCCGAGCGTAATTTTTCTCACATACTAATTATTTAAACAAATATTTACGATTTTTGAGTTTTTTTTCTTAACATGGAATTTTTTTTTATTACGTAAAATAATATATAAGCATGTCAGCGAAGCTGGAATTTAGCGCGACATTTTTTTTTTCGCGGACTTTGGCCTCGCGTAACATTCTCACAAAGCCAGGTATACAGAAATATGATGACAGTATGGGTATGGAAGGGATCGGCGACAAATGCGCTCGTCAGCAGGATTAAAGGCGGCGGGCGAGCGGAGTCGTGAATGCTCGTTGAATCTCGATTGAATAGTTTCCGTGCGAGGAAGCGACGCCGGAGAAACGCAGCAAGGCCTCGGTGACCCGTTCGCACGTGGTCTCCAGGAAGGATCTCGCCGAGCCGAGCAATGAATTTTCAGATTTCGTTAAGTGGTCGCTTACTCATTTTGAGATCCAACATACGCCGCTTCACCGGGGCCGTGTGTCGAGATATACGAAAAAGGTAGAAAGTTTCGTTCCCGAAAAGAAGTATAGTACTTAATCGATCAATAATTTGTTTCTCAAAATCGTTCCTCCGAACCGCTCACGCAACGGAAAGATTTTTTCTTATGGATATTTATATTTATATTTATATTTATATTTATATTTATATTTATATTTATATTTATATTTATATTTATATTTATATTTATATTTATATTTATATTTATATTTATATTTATATTTATATTTATATTTATATTTATATTTATATTTATATTTATATTTATATTTATATTTATATTTATATTTATATTTTTATTTATATTTATATTTATATTTATATTTATATTTATATTTATATTTATGTTTATTGCGACAAGAAATGAATATACTTTTCATTAAAAATATAAGTATTTCCAATGTTTTTAACACACTGAACATTAATGTTTCATCGCAATTGTACATGAAATTTGATATACCACTTTTTGCTGAACAACTTCCAGTCTGGTACATTAAATTCATACGAATTTTTTTTACAGTGCATATTTATATTTAAAGATTATTTTCATTCAAGGAAGGGAATAATCGTGCGCAATTCTTTTTTTTTTATGTACACCTACATTGACGTGAAAAGATTTTTGAGTCAACAAATCGCGTCGCATTGCTACGATTATCAAGAGATAATAACTGACCGCGTTAAATGCTTATCTATCGCCGCCTTGATTGCAGTAAATGAATGTCGGGAGAGTCGAACGTGTACGGCGGAGAAATGAAGGTGGGAAGGAGCCCGGGTGTATGCGCGAGCGTTTGCACTCCCCAGGCATCGCATTACACACGAGAAACTTCACTTTCGCTGATCATTTCCTCGTGGTCTTCTTGCCGTCCGGTTAAGATACCTCGCGAGAATCCCAGCGTAGCCGTTAGCCGCAAAAACTACGCACATACGTAACTCACTGCATGCAATATTCATCGAGCAAATAATCTTTGTTCCTCACATATTTACATAGGAATTATGGTATTCACCTCGTGTATATAATACGACGTTTTTCGTATATATATATTTTTTTCTATGAAATCACGAAAGACGCGCCTGCGTCATGTCCGCGCGCGCGTACATGACGCGCGTGCGGACAACATTTGACTTCCGTCGTTGAAAAATTTAAATTGAAAAAGAAAGAAACTCGCCTGAACTGCGTAACATGCCTGTGAATTCGATTGTTATCAAGAAGTTTCGTTATGCCGATGTGAGATAAGCTCTTCGAAACTCGGACGCCAGCTTTGTCGGTACTTTCATTTTTAATTTTTTTTTTCTACGAAATCGCTAAAGAACGTTGTCGCGCATGCGCTCAACGTCTGATTTCCGTCGTTGAAAAATGTAGATTGAAAAAATACTCTTTTTATTTGCGTAATGTAAATTTAAGAGATAACTCTCGTAAACTTCGCAATATGCATATGAATTTGATTGTTATCAGCAAAACGGTTATTTCGTTATCTCGATGTGATACCAGTTCTTTGAAAATCAGACAACAGTTTTGTCACTACTTTAATGAAATATTGCAAAAGTTTCGAGCGCCTGGCAGCGCCAAATTTACATAGTGTATATTGTATGCACCTCGTGTATACAATATGACGTTTTTCATTTTTTTTTCTACGAGATTGCGAAAGAACGTACTTAACTTGCGTTAACGTCTGATTTCCGTCGTTGAAAAATGTAAATTGAAAAAAAAAATCGTTTTGTTTGCGTAATACAAATTTAAGAGAAAACTCTTGTAAACTCTTGTAAACGAAATTCGTATATGCATACGAATTTGATTGTTATCATCAAAACGGTTGTGGGGCTATTTTGATGTGATACCAGCTCTTTGAAAATCGGACAAGAGTTTTGCCGATATTTTTGGCGGTACTTTAATGAACAACTGCCAAATTTTTAGGCGCCTGGCAGCGCTGTATTTATATAGTGGTTATTGTATGCACCTCGTGCATACAATATGACGTTTTCCAGATCTTTTTTCTTCCTCACATAGGAAGCTTTTTCCTATGAAATCGCGAAAGAACGTACTTATCTCGCACGTGTGGTCAACAACCGATGACGATCGTTGAAAAATGTAAATTGAAAAAAAAACTGCGTCAGCTATGCAACATGCCCATGAATTTCAATATCATCGACAACACGGCAATTTCGTTATCTCGATATGATACCAACTCTTTGAAATTCGGACAACGGTTTGTCGGCACTTTAGTGGAAAACTGAACAATTTCCGGACGCTAAGTAGCACCACATTTACATAGTGATGATTATATGTACCTCCTGTAAACAATGTGACGTTTTTCCTTTTTTTTTCGTAATATCGTGAAAGAACGTACTTAACTCGCGCGTGCGGCGAACAACCAATTTCCGTCGTTGGAAAATATAAATTGAAAAAAAAAACTCGCGTAAGCGACGTAATGTCTATGAATTTGATTATTATTAACAAGACGGCTGTAGCTTTATCTCGATGTGATACCAGCTATTTGAAATCCTGACAGCCGTTTATCAGTCGTGTTCACTTCGCATAAGTTTTAGAGAAATGAGGGTGAATTGCAAACACTCTCGATGGTATAAATATCTGAAAACATCAAGCTTGTTAAAGGTGACGAAAAAAATAATTTTGCATAATAACAATTCCGAAATCTTATTAACAAATTGATGAAAAATGAAATTGTTCAACGAATCTTCCGGAAACCTAACATTTTGTATGAAAATGATTCGTTTGTTTTTCTGAATACGTACGATTTTTTTCAGATTTTTCAATTCACTTTAAAGTCTGTGAATTTCTACACATTTTCCCATATAAAAAAAAAAAATTCGAAGTGTTAAGAAGTTAGATTTCCGGGAGATTCGTTGGACGGTTTATTTTTCATCAATTTGTTAATTTGACATTAACAAATTGATGAAAACAATTGGAATTATTATTATTATCATCATCTTGTATTTTATTATAATTATAAGTTGTATTTTATGATAATAATAATAATAATTATTATTATTATTATTATTATGTTGTAATTATATATACGACAATAATTACAACATTTTGGAATTATTGTCGTGCAAAATCAATCTTTCCAACACCTTTAATATGCTTGATTTTTGTTCGTTGAGATTTTCATATCATCCAGATTGCATTTTTCTCTCATTGGTCTGAAACTTATGCGAAGCGAACACTATTCGCAGAGACTACCTTACCTCGCACGTGCGATCAACATCTGATTTCCGTAATTTCTCCGTTTTTTGAAAAAGGTACATATATAAAAAAAAAAGTGAAAATCTCCCAAGCTGCGCAATATGCCTATGAATTTCATTACCTTCAACAGAGTTATCTCGATGCGATATCAGCCCTTCGAAATCGTCACAGCAGTTTATCCGTATTTGAATAAAAACAAACAAAAAAAACTGCAAAAATAGCTATTCGCCCGGCAGCGCGATTTGAAGATATTTATTAATTTCCGCTCGAATGGTTCGGAATCGGTTCCGCCCGATTAAGCGACAAAAACGAGTGTCCCTCTTTTCCAGCTACACTGTATCTCCAAAAACATCCGATGATTTCCCGGCAACGACCGCAACACCTCGGATCGAATTTACATATCTCTCGTGCGACGAAAAAAAAGTAATACAAAAAAAAAAAAAAATAAGAAAAAACGAGGAATCGACATCGAAGAAAGTTGCGTGCAGAGCTAGGTGGAGAACCGGTTGCGCTTTGCGAGCGCGCCGGTCCTAGACATTGACCTCGAAAGCGAGGTGATTGCAGCGCGCTCGGGAGCCGAGCGCGCGCACGAGTCTCGTCGAGGATCGAAGAAAGTGTACGCTGGCTAGGTGCCGTTATCCTCATCCCGTCTACCTCGCACACCGCCCGGTGTGCGGACTTCCACAGTCTCCTTATAAAATCCAACGACAGGCCGACCGAGCGAAAGGGAGGGATAAATAATAAGCGAAAAGTTACGAACGATTATCGTCAACCGGTCTGTCACCTTCCCCCCTATCACCAGGAAGTTCGTCCACAGCTGTCGAGCCAATTGTCGTTTCGAGTATCGATTTGCGACGACGTTACGCCTCGTGTGCGGACGAAGTGTCCGAGATTATGCAAAAGAAAAAAAATCCGAAATCAGCACCGTACCGCGAAAACTCAATGATCTATCGATCCAAAGTTTATTTTGCGATCGTAACCTACACTGAAAAAAAAAAAATATTTGGATTAACCAAGGTGCGTTCACCCGCGTTCAAAAGCGCTATTTAGTTGGTACAATAACATTTTTGGTTCGAATCGAAATGTTTTGAATCGACCGAAGCGAACAATCGTTCAACAAAATAATTATTCAGTTGTACCAACCAAATAACAGCTTTGAACGTGTGTGACCGCGAATTTGGTTAATCCAACAATTTTTTTCTCTCAGTGTATTAATTTCAGAACTGGGCAGTCCTTGAAGTATCGGGAAGTAATAAGTACTGGTTAGTACTTCGCCTTCCTTTTTTTTTACAATTTCAAGTATAAGTAGTTTTTAATACACGTCACTTCCGGTTTGCAAATTTAATTCTTCGACCGGAAGTGACGTGTACTTGAAAAGTACAAATTTGCACCTTTTTTTAAAGCCTCGATAACGATTAACGCTATGAATCTAATTGCGAAAAGTACTTGAGAAATACTTCGAGTACAAAAAATAGTTGATACTTCAAGTACTTGTGGTACTTTGTACTTTGTACTCGAAGTATTTTTTTGTACTTTTCGTAGCTCCAATAAGTTTTCAGAATTATCGGTGCCAGGTTCGACAACCTTTCCGGTCGTAATCTCGGTTCAGGTTCGTTTTGATACACGCTCAAATCTAAGTGTTTGACTACACATTAAATTTTGGTACACATAACGAATCTACGACATAAAATTATCAATCCATCGGTAATTTTATGTCTCAAATATTCTTTAAACCACTGTTCATAGAAATGTTGCCGAACGATTTGTGATATCGTTTTTCGATTCCCAATGTTGCAATTCCAATATTGCATGCGATTCGACACAGCTGATATGCATTTTTTTCCATTCACATTTTCGACTCCGAAGAAACGGTCGATCCTCGTCGAACATCGTTGGCAGTCGGAGGAGTCTTCACATATCCGTCGTCAATTTTCTATCTTCCGAATCGAGCGATCTCCGTTGCGAGCGGAAAAGAGACTTTCCACGCGTTTCGTCGCTCCAGTGCGAATAAAATCACACCCGGAGAAATCCTCGTTTCCCCGTGTCGTCGGCTATTTTGCGGATCGTTATAAACGCCTCGATCAGCGCATGCGCGGTAGCACGCGTGCCGATGAACAGTTTAATAATGCCTGTACTTATCGAAACGATTATCACAAATGATTTCCTCGTCGACTATTATAAACGGACTGTTCCATTGAAATAAAATCTGCTACGGCGAAGCGGGGGCAACGTGCCGGTGCTCCGATGGAATTGTATTTTTCCTGCGGCCGAGGGCATTCACCCGAAGATCTGATCCCCCGTCGGTCGACGAGAGGGGGGGACAAAAGAGTCCGCCCGAGCCTAGCGTTGGCGCCCGATCCTCCGAGTATCCGGAGAAAGGACCTCTCGCGTCCCGGAGCGACGTACCACTCTCTACGGCCGACAGCTTTTCCCCTTCGTTTCAGACTCTCGTCGATTAAACGAAACAGGATCTTCGATATAGTCTCTCACTGCGGTCTCCGTCTAGCTGGAGCGCGTGCCGTAACAGTTTCGACCGAACGAAACCTGTTTGCATTTTATTTTCTCTTTCCGTTCACGACGCCCTCTAACGCTGTGTTTACCGTCTCATACTTCGATATCGCTGCAGCGCAGAGACCCCGACGTGGACTCTGAACTTCCGTTATTCGCTGCGACGCGTGCGCCCGGCTGTTACGCAGCGACGGGGACGTCGATAACGGAAACGTCTGGATTTACTTTGGCGGGTTATGTGTGTAGGATTTGAGACGGCACGCCGTTCACGAGCGAATTGTCAAAGTTTCGATAGACGGCAGTGTTAATGACATGGTACAGATAGTTTATGTGTTCCTCTCGCTGACTACATTCGCAATACGTTCCGGTGAGAAATAAAATAATTTCGTTGCGACGTCACATCCGGTTTCAAAATCTAAGTTTTTCACCGGAAGTGACGTCACACCTGGAAGCATTACTTCCGGTTTCAAACTCGCAGTTTTTCGACAAGAAGTGACGTCATACGGAAGAGCGTCACTTCCGGTTTCGAAATCTCAGTTTTCAACCGGAAGTGACTTCACTTTCCGTTCCAAAATCGCGGTCTTTCGACGGGAAGTTACGTCATACGAGAAAACGTTACTTCCAGTTTCGAAATCTCAGGTTTCAACCAGAAGAGACGTTATACCGGAAAACGTCACATCCGGTTTCAAAATCTCGGTTTTTCGACCGGAAGTGACGTTTCAAATAATCACTTCCGGTTTGAAAATCTTAAACGTCTGGCTTCCAAATCTCGGTTTTTGACCGGAAGTGACGACATATGGAATATGTCACTTCCGGACGAAAAATGAGATTTTCAAATCGGAGGTAACGTTTTCCCGTATGAACGGCATTACCGGTCGAAAAATCAGATTTCGAGAACGGAAGTGACGTTGCAGAAAACATTTTTAATTTTTCGCTGGAAACGTGGTTCTACGATTCCGACAGAAGCGTGCGAATTAAGAAACAGGCGGAAAGCTAAATAACGCAAGCTTAATTGACAGACACGTGAGAAACAGGTTTTTCCGTCTTGCCCAAATCTTCCGCTGTGAGCGCTGCCGTTATCCGCACAAACATCGAGTATGTGCCGAGGTGTCGTCAGCGCAGGCATGCGGGAACCGCGCTCGTCCCCGAATCAATAGAACCCATCTCTCGAAAGTTGTAGGAACATATAATTATTCACCGGTTAGGTATACACCAAACCCGAAGGACCGGCGAGCCTATCCCATTCTCGGAACAGATGCATAAGATTGACAAACCTTTGACGACGGTAAATATGTCAGTGCTCGTTAAGTTGTCCCGTGTTTGAAATATTATTAGTTCGTACCAGAGCTGGGCAGCCTTTCAAATACTTGATGCATTTTAGGTATTTTAAGTACGTATTTGAAGTAGTCAACAATTTTTCCGGTATTTTAAGTACTTTTCGGGCCCTTTAAGTGCAAAATACAAAATACTTTTGCGTCTACTTCGTATTAGGGCTGTGTACGGTCAGGCCGCCCAAGCCGATGGATGGCTGGATGTGTGGGTGGGTTATGGATGGATAGATGGGTGGGACGATGAACCCATCGACCCACGAACCCATCGACCCACGAACCCATCGACCCACGAACCCATCGACCTATCTATCCATCCATCCAACTGTGAAGCCGTATTGAATTTTTCCCGGTATTTTGAAAAGAACTTAAACGAAGCACTTACAAATGTATTTTAAGTACAAAAATTATTTTATACTTTAAATACTTATAGTATTTTCTATTTAGCGTATTTTCGAGTATTTTGCCCAGCTCTGCTTCGTACAGGTGGGAACAAGTCCATTTTCTCGTCGAGCGCCAATACTCGATCGGCTTCAGCACTGTCGAGCACTTTCGTCATCGACGAATCACTCACTCTTCCGCTGAACGTCTAATAAAATGTGTAATTCAACGACACGTCGACAATCGCATTGCAACAATCTCTTTAATTACCGATACGATATGCGATATACCGGAAAATCATAGAAACGGTTTCTCAATCGATTAAACAGGGTAACCTGCGTCACGCTATTCTGACCCGATACTCGAGCATTGTTTCGCCAACGGAAATGTAACCGCATTGAACAATAGACCAGATGAGACCCACACGACCTTCCATAGATGAATGGCTATGACAAATGAAAAACGGACAGATTATCGACCAGTTGACAACAGTCTTGCCCGGATTTTCAGACTGCACAGACGTTTAAAAGTTCACGCTCGAGATATGTAGCTGTGATTGCACCTAATAATGTCCGCCCAAAAACCTAATCGTCATTTATTCCACGAGAACGTAACGATATGTATATATATACCCAGTCAAATATATACAAACTCAAAAAAAATTAGTTATCAAAAAGTGATCCCAATGGGTTCCGTATGTCCGTCTGGACGGTATCTGAAAGTTGTACACTGATAAAAAAAAGTACAGTTGTATCAACTAAGATTCGGGCGGGGACGTTCAAATAAATATTTAGTTGGTCGAACAAAATGTTTTAATGACTTTTTTTCAACACCCTAGTATATCTATGTAAATACTAGGGCTTGTGGGGGGTCGCACGTCTCCTTTGAGTGTCTCAAAAACGTACTTAGAATATGGACTTAGAATTTTCCGTAAACTAATTGATAAACGAAATTAGAGTGACACATGAATCCCTCTCGATGCAACCCCTCCTCCCCCCCCCCGTTCATAATTTACCCATATTTCACCCCCTATTTGACTAGACCCTTGCAGTGTATTTAATTCGATCCGGTCAAAGTGTTTCATTTGACCCCGGTCTTATTTTCGGAAATCTTTTTATATTATGGAGGGATATGCACTTTGCTTCTCACGATTTAATCGGCGATGGTGCGAAATCGTGATTTAAATATCAGCTTAGGACGAGCGCTTCCTTGTTTTATGTACGTGCTAGTCGCGCGTCCGCGTGTTTCGCCATCGCAGGTTGTATGTTTAATCTCCGCGATAGACGTACGCCGCATTCCTCCTTGCGCGTCGATAGATACATTCACATGGATATATATATATATACGTTTGTATTTCAAAGTTGCAAGTCACGTTTCTTCGATTTGAAAAATGATCAAAATTACATTGTCACGATAAAATTGGGCGATACCGATAGATGCGGTTGAATTCGTGTCGATCGAAAATTCCTCAGCCATTTAGCCGCGTGGCCTGACGTTTCATTAAGCCTAGGAGGGATAAAAAAAAAAAAAAGAAAAAAATACCAGGAAGTAGGACTCGTCCAAAGTAAACGATTCGCGGCGATCCTCCGAGTTCGGCCGAGAGTTGATCGGGCCCGTTTCACGGTTCAGGAATTACCGATACAATGAAACTGAATAACGCTCCTCGAGATGAAAGTATGCCCGGGGCCTTGCTTTTTCTTTCGCCTTATTTTTTCAACGCACAGAACGGTAATCGAGCCGAGTTGACGCGAAACTTGTGCTCATTTTCGATTGACTCTTCAGCGTTCTCCGTCGAAACGTTCGAGGAAGGACAATTTTTTGTTTGTTCCTTTTTCAGATCCCATTAAGTCGAGTCGCTTCTATCGTCGGCACGGTGCCGGAGGAAACCTGCCGGTGAAGGTTTTTAGGGACGCGGTGTGTCTGCAAAAAAAAAACCGAATCGTCGCTGTTCCCGCGACGATTCTTACTTTCTCCGTTCAACCTTGTTCTCGTTGTTGATGTCGGAGCCGGAAATATTCGCGTTCCGTCGTTTTGGCTGCTCCAGTTTTTTTTTCTTTCCCTTTCCACGGAGAACATCTTCATTAGTCGATCGCGCTCCGGCGACATCGGCGTTCGCCTTTATTTGGCCCAAGGCTCAACGTAACACCGCCCGGTGACCCAGCTTCGGCGGCGAGTGCCGCTGACTTCCTCAATGAAGAAGAAACTCCTTCCTACATGATACAACCCGCACCGCGCACTCGACTTAGTCCGGTCGATCTTCCATCCACGGGTCGGGGTGAACATTTTGAATGACCGAAATGTAGGACCGGAAATAAATTGAGATTTCATCATTGCGAATATTAAAATATCGATAAGTGAATAGTTCGAAAATTGTATTTTCGATCGGCTGCTAAGTCGCATAAACGTCTCGACGAAAGGTTGCGTATAAATTTTTAATTGCGTATATTAGATGGAGTTGGGTACAAATTTTAAGTTGCGTATATTAAATGGAGTTGCGTATGGATTTTATTTCACTCGGTGCAAAAATGGCAGTTTTAGGGACGCTTGGCAGTTTTACACGATTAATAGCCGTTGTAAACCAAACACTAGCACGACTAAGAAAGCAAGCAGGCTAAGAATGACTAAGAAAGCAAGCAGGTAATCAACAAAAAAGACACTCATATGGAATGTAATTGAAAGACCAAGAGAACCATAAGAGGTAATCTAAGTACTATAAGTTAGATACACATAGACATGGATTTCATAATAATGATGTAATAACAGATAAACTAAACAACTTTCCGAAGACGGTCCCGACCAGGGTTGAAACGTAAAAAGAAGTTTCTTCTATGAAAAACTCAAGAGAATACCCAAAACAGCCCGTTCCACAGGCGCCGAATATTTTTAAAAAATCACAACGCAATCTTGAAAAAAAAAATGGTCAACAAATTAGTACGTGGCTGTATGGTAAAAGTTGCCGTTGTGACGTTCGTAGCCAGCCCCGAGCAAAAATGTACTTTATTTCACTCGGTGTGAAAATGGCAGTTCGACGCACGCGTGCGTAAAACCCCAATTTTCACACCTTCTGAAATAAAATACTCGAGCGACAAACTTAACTCGTGCGATCGTAACGCACGAGTTAAGTGCGGACCGCAACGCACGAGTTAAGTTCATCACAAGGTGCGGAAATGGCCACTTTTCCGCCCGCTTCGCGTGCGTAAAAACGCCATTTTCGCACCTTGTGATGAAAAATTTCGGACGTCCCTCGTGCGAAACACTTTTTCGCCCTTGTGGAGCAATGTACTATTTCCGAACTTTTTGCAGCCCTCGCCTCCGGCTTGTGCTGGAAAGTCTCACAGCCCGCAAAAAGTTTTATCGCGCTAGTATCGTAAATAACTATTGTCGCATCCACCTTTCGACGATTGTTTCTTCTCAATTTCCTCCAACGAAACCTCGACAACATTTCACGTCCAAGTTCGCCGGTTGGTCAGCCTTGCGTCGAGCACGCAATTCGAGACCGATGAGAAAAGAAAAGAAAGGAAACGAAATTGCAACGTTGCGCTGACACTAGGTGGAAAAAGATAAAAATGGCCGAGTCTCGCCGGGCGGAACTGTGCGACGACGGGCGTTCGATGTGCTTCGCAGTTTTGTTCGACCTCCGTCGGGCGAGTGGCCGGAGAGTCTTTCGTCACTCCGCTGAGGGGGGGGGGGCAGACGAGTCGCCGGTCGTCTCTTGGTCATCGGACGCGAGGAATTCTAACGCGGGTAAAAATTGAAGGAAGAAAAATAAAATAGAGGGAAACAAAAAATATCACCTGCCGCAGCGAATTGCCGACGGCGGATTTCATTATCGCCGCGGGCCTGTAGAGAGTAGATCGTCGTTCGATGTCCGTTGCAGGCGAAAGACACGACGGTCCACGCGCCTCCCCGACTCTGAGAATAGTAAGAGGAGTCGGAGAGAGCTCGTCGCTGAACGAGGCCGCGAAGTGGGTAGACAGCGAGGAGGAGCGAGCAAGCGTTGTTCCGGGGGGACGGCGAGGAAGGGCGTAAGTGCGCGCGCGCTCGTGGTTTTAAGTCCGATCAAACGTGGGTCCGTAGAGGTTACGGTGGGATGAAGCCGCTGGCTCGTTTCTCGAAGTGGGAGACACTCGTCGCTGGACCACTTTAGGTCGATCGGTTTCGTGCTTGGGACGGGCTCCGAAAGACGCATCGGCGACTTTTACCATACGGCTGCGTTCACTGATTTAACCATGTAAGATTGCGTTTTAATTTCCGAAGATTGCGAAAGCCTGGACCTAGGGTTTTCTTTAAGGTAGTCCTCTCGAATCTACCTTCGTGAATCTTTGCGGGGCTCAATTTTTCGTAAGATCGTAGTCGAAGTCCTTTTCAACGTGACTGAGAAGTTTCAGGATTGGATGCTGAATACAATTTGACGAAAAAATAGATAGAAAAAAATTAGGTCTCAGACATGGGCTCTTACGAATACCTAACCAGACTAACATTCCGGAACACAAGGTAAAGTGTTTGCACTAAATATTTGCGCGATATGAAAGGCGGGACGGACTTCTTAGAAATTGGTAATTCAATATAAAATTTTTGAAAATACCATTACCGAATATTTCGAGTGTGATTGTAACTTAAACGAAGTAGTTATTCCCAAAACTGTGCCTTTACTCGTTAAACCCGAGTCAAATCAACCGTTACATTTTGCTATTTCCAATATAAACGATTTTGTTTTGTATTACTAAATATCTTCGATCGCTTTTTTTACTTGCACTGTGATTTATCCTCAAAGGCTCAATTTTTGTAAGATCGTAGTCGAAGTTCTTTTCAACGTGACTGAGAAGTTTCAGGATTGGATGCTGAATACAATTTGACGAAAAAATTAATAGAAAAAAGGGAGGTTTTAGGCATGGGTTCTTACAAATACCTAACCAAACCAACATTTCGGAACACAAGGTAAATTTTTTTAGGTTTTACGCACGCTTAGCCGTTTTACACTATCAACAGCCGTTGTAAAGCGAACACCAGCACGCAAGAATCACTAAGAAAACAGGCAGGTAATCAACAAAAGACACTCGAAAGGAATGTAATTGAAAGACCCAATGTGCGCTAAAGCCCCCTTTTCACACCTTGGGAAGAAAACTTTGGTACGACACACGTGCAAACAAACTTTTTCTAAACTCGTGTTATTGAAAAACCCCCTTTCGGCTCATGCAAACTTATACTCGTCAGAAAAGGTTTTATCGCACTAGTGTCGTAAATAACTATTATCCAATCGTTTCAAAATTACGACTCCGTCTCGCCGCACTCGTGTGTGTCCAGCCTCCTCTCAAGGCGGCTTCCGAAGCACCGAGCAAGCTTAGAAAAACGCATGGAAAATTGTTTCCATCGCTCTCGGGTGAAGAACAGTCTCAAGAAGAAACCCGAGAGATCTCGTCTGCGAATGAGGCCGCGAGGTGGGTACGCGGCGGGTAGGAGCGAGCCTTGTTCCAGGGGAACGGCCAGGGCCCGCGCGGCTCCGGACCAACGTGGGCCCGTTCGGCTCACGGTGGGATCTCGCCGTTTGCCCGTTTTTTTTTTTCAAAGTGGGAGAGACACTCGTCGTCGGGCCGCTTTATTCTCGCGGCGGCGAAGCCACCGGGCAATTACACATGAAACGCTCCAACGCAGGAGGGGGGGGGGGGGGGGGGGAGCGGATTTTTCAACGTTGGGACGAGAAAAGGTGCGAGGAGGACCGACGCGCTATCGGCACATCCTGACCGATCGCGAACGACGCGCGTATGTTCCCCCCACGTGGAACATTTGCTTTTGGCCTCGTTTATACCCCGCGCGCGCCGCCGACTCGGGCATAACGCGGAGGCAACGGAGGTGGCCTGGCCAAAGTTATAAAGCACACCGGCCGAGCGGAGCGAACCGCTGCCACTTCGGTGATCGACGTCGCCGGCGCGCTTTTCATTTTTCGGTCGCGCACGCTGAGCGCGTTGGATCGCTGACGGCCCCGTTCGATCTCGCGGTGTGCTCCGGCCATGTGCTTCTGACCGTGGGAAATAAGTTTTTTTTTTTTTTTAATCTGTTTTATCGGGCTGCTTCTTTTTCTGAAAGTTCTGTTTTGTGTTTTTTTTTTTCAAATATAAATTCAGTTTTTTTTTTTCGTTTTTCTGTCGTAAGTTTCGTTCGAGGCTTCGGGACAGCGAGACTTCACGTACTCGGAGGTAAGAGCCAAACAAACACGCACTCTCCACCGTTATCGTTTCGAAATGTGAAGATTCGCTTCTGCAGTCTGTTAAAAAAAAAAAAAAAAAAATTTATTTTATTTTTATTAAATTTTTTATAGAAGATATCGTAGGGCTGTGATTTTAGGGCGGACTCGCGCGGTAGATCGGTGCAGTAGTGAAAAGACGTTACAGTCGGACGTGCCGCGTTGATTGATCGGATAAAGTGAAACTACCCGTGATCGGGACGAAGAGGACTCTTGTAAATTTTCTGCATGTATAATTAATGTGTTTTTTTTTTTCTGTACAACGCATTCGAACGTAATGATCGGTGTGCAAGAGATTCGCGAGTCCGAGTGCGCCGTTATTGATATAAATTCCTAATGGCTAAATCATATCGTTTCGCTGGGTGCAACGAACTGAAAACCGGTAATTAATTGCCAAGTGAAATCGTGTTTAACACGCTGGCTCGCCTCTGGCACTCGCTCGATCGCTCGGTTTCCGCGTCTCGCGAAAACAGGAGACCGCATCGAGATAGAGGGGTGGGGCGGGGAGGGGGGGGGGGGGGGGGGGAAGCGAAAAACGCGGAAGATCGACGGCGCTTGCGCATCCGCACTCGGATACAAATGCCGACGGTGTTAATTACCTTTCTTCCAACTTTCGAGACGAATGAGCTGTGTTGGATGTTCTGGGCTGTAACGGCCGTATTAGTTCCGTTATTAGCCGCACACGTCCGTGGTTGGACGAACACCGGAAATGGCTATTGTCGAGGATACTTCGGGATCGGAGTTCGAGACTTTTTTTTTAAGGATGCATCGCACATACATCACCGACCAAAAATTGGCGATCGAAATTTCAATACTTCGTGACATGCCAAAAAACCGAAAAAATTCGCATTATATATGTCAAGATATCTTTCATTTTGCATAATAATAATGTCAAAAAGTTATTAACAAATGACCCGAAAAATTAATTGTTTGAAAAAAGATATCAGACAACTATTTGTTTTCTCATTTTAAATGAATTCCTTGATTTTTTAGAATTCATGTGAATTTTTTTCAGAATTCTCTATTTTTCTAAAGAATTCTAAATTTTTTCTCGAAAATTTTGAAGAAATCGATGCAGAGGCATGAATTTCGGATATGTTTAAGTATCACGGTTCTACGGTACACATAAAAAGTTTCGAGGCCGTAGTGTCAGGCGTTCCGTAGTTGAGGGCTTAAAAAAATGTCAAAAACTGACATTTCAAAAATGATAGAACCTTTTTTTTTTTAGCAATTTGTTAATTACTTTTTGACATTATTATTGTGCACAATGAATGTCGTTGGCACCTTTAATACAGCTAATTTTTTGTCAGATTCTTATACCATTGCGCTGAAAAAAAAAATTGTTGGACTAAGCAATTGCGCGGTGACATGCGGGCAAAGGTGTATTTTGTTGGTACAACAAAAATTTTTGTTTCAATCGACAAATTTTGAATAAATTGAACCAAATAATCGTTTAACAAAACAATGCTTTATTTTTACCAAACAAATAACAGCTTTGAACGTAGATCACCGCGACTTTTGGTTAATCCAACCAATTTTTTTTCTTAGTGTAGGAAGTGTTCGAATTCTCACTGAATCTCACTTTTGACGAGGAATGTACGTGTGAAGCATCCTTAAAAAAGGCATAAAGTAGAACATAACAGCATATACGAAAACTGCGTACACAGTAAAAAGTAATTTCGTGATTGGAATACGAAGTGTCGTAACAATTATTTTTTCAAATAAGTGACACTCATTTGTTACACTCAGAAAAAGGTTTAATACCGTCAACGAAACTTGGTGTGAATCAACTAAATCCTTCAGTTACTCGAACCCCGAACCTAACGCACTCTGACCCAGTACCTTACCACTACGCTATAATTGCTTATTGAGATAGGAAATCTTGAATCGGATCTATAAGTTATTTCTGTCATTAACTTAGACTCAACTCCCATGATTTGAATAGCGAAGCAATATGAACTGAATAGTTTCATTTCGATTGACTGAATGGATCGTTGATATAAACATGTTGTATTTTGGGTTCAATGAAAAAAATAATTGCATAATATTATTCTTCGCCCAGAATTATGAAAAAAATTATAATGAAAAATTAAACACCAATTAGTTGAATGAACTCAAATTTAGTTGATCTAACATAATTTACGATTGGATCAGAGTTACTATGTTAATGTAATTATTTAGTTGTTTCAAATAAACTACATTGATCGATTGGACCAAAATGAACTTGAAGGACCTGAAAAACGTTTGAACGAAACCAAGTTACCTTAACTAAATACATGTAGCTGGTTTCACTAAACCTTTTTCTGAGTGTAAGGTTTGAGTATACAAAACTGTCTTTTTATTGGCGTGTCATTAACAATTTTAGTTTGTAGTTTTGTTCGTAAAACTAGAACTACATGGTGCGATCCGGAAATTTACGAATACGAAATTGTGGACGTTTGTGGACAATAAGTTGTTGCAAAACATAAAAACTTTTTTTACTGTGCACGGCCCAAAAAGCGGAAATTGTGTAGCTTTCTTAAGCTTCCGCTATCGGGAAGTAAAAAGTTACACCGGAATCGGAGTCCCAGGTTACTTTTTGCAGTCAAGTCGGAGATTAATAGCATATTTGCGAAAAGCGCGTACGGCCTAAAAAAGACAATTGTGCAGATTCCTGAAGCTTTCGCTATTCGGACGTAAAAAGACACATCGGAATCAGTGTCCCACGCCACTTTTTGTAGTCAAGTCGGAGACTAATAGCATATTTGCGAAAAGTGCCTACGACCTAAAAAAAAAAACAGAAATTGTGTAGCGTTCTCAGGCTTTCGCTATCCGGAAGTACAAAGATACATTCGAATCGGTCTCAGGCCACTTTTTTTATTCGACTAACAGACTAATAGCATATTTGCGAAAACCGCGAACGGCCCAAAAAAAGGTAAAAATAAGGTGTTGCTTCCTCAAGCTTTCACTGTTCAAGCGCAACAAGTGTCTTGACGCGGATGAAGAATGCGGGTCCGTCTTGCCCCTCCCCCCTCTAAATACCGCAATTAGGAAAGCGCACTCGTCCCAATATTTTACAGGGTCATTCGGAGGGTCAAGCCGTCGAGGACTAAAAATAGAGTGATGGGCACTGGTTTACCTCGCACGCATTGTACATTCCGCGAAGCTTCTTATCATTGTTGATTGACGTTTCGAGCGATAAGAAACAATAGAAGTAATATAGTAAAATGCTACGTGACTCGAGCGCCTACCAGGTAACCCTGGATTACGTATTTTCCATACGCGCGAACATTTTCTAGGGGAATATCAACGCTTAGAGAAAAAAAAAACTTTAATTTTTTTTTATCGCAAATAATGTCGTAATGCAGGTAATTTAGCTTAAAGCACATAATCATTTCGCAATTAGAACTGTATTTGCATCGGACAGAAGTTTCGATTTAAATTTTATTTTTTTTTCGCAATGGTATTCTTCGTATTCATGAAGCTCTACGATTATGCAAATCGATAACTTGTCAATAGGTTCTCATCGGCTAACGTCCCGATTGTCTGTGTTGCAGGCGATGGCGGGTATTATTAATTCGACGACCACCCTGATGAACGACGTTTACGACTACTATCTATGGACACTCTCTCTCGCAGGTATTTAACGCGCTTGCGCGAACGCTTCGGCGCGATTCGCAAAAAAAAATTAATCGATCGTTAATCGAAAAAATTAATCGTGGCTTACATTCGCGCAAAACGCTTCAATTGCAGACGAGAGGACGCGAGGATGGCTCCTCGTAGATTCCCCGAAGCCAACTCTAATATACACGATCCTGTATCTTCTAATTGTCTGGGGCGGACCAAAGATCATGAAGAAGCGAAAAGCCTTCAAATTGACGTGGATACTCGTGCCCTACAATTTCGCGATGGCGGCACTCAACGCCTATATCGCCATTCAGGTAAGTTTCTAAAAAAAAAAAATTTATTTCCTCTATCCAACCTTGGGCGCGAGTAGGAAAATATATATACGTTTTTTTTCCTCAGCTGTTCGTCGCCTCGACGAGGTTACGGTATAGTTACGTTTGCCAACCGATAAGGCACATCACGAGACCAGACGAAATGCAGGTACGAGATACGAAAAATTGTCATTAAATCTTTCGGCCCAAAAGATGACGATGTGTAGGTTTTTTTTTTTACTCGTCGCTTTACCATTGACTTTATTCGCAGATCGCAAACGCAGTCTGGTGGTATTACTTCAGCAAGCTGCTCGAATTCTGCGACACGTTCTTCTTCATTCTGAGGAAGAAGGACAATCAGCTCAGTTTCCTCCACGTTTATCATCACTCGACGATGTTCTCGTTGTGGTGGATCGGCATCAAGTGGGTGCCGAGCGGATCGAGTGAGTAACAAAAATGCGGGCGCGGGTTAAAGTTTTGAACGATCGAAATGTAGAAGAACTGATATTTTTCAATGGAAAAATAAGCAACGTTCAAATATATAACGAGCAGTGTTCTGAGAGTCTTCAAGGTAGTCCTTGCGAATAGTGTTCGCTTTGCGTAAGTTTCAGAGAAATGTGAGGGAATCGCAAACACTTCTGAATGGTACAAAAGTCTGAAAAAAATAAAGCAGATTAAAAGTGCTAAAAAGATTAATTTTGTATAATCTAATTCGAAAATGTTATTAACAGATTAATGGTAAACAAAATTGTTCAACAAATCTCTCGGAAATCTAACTTTTTTTTTTACTGAAAACGATTCGTTCACTTTTATGAATACGTATGATTTTTTTTTAGATTTCTTAATTCTCTTTGAATTTTTCAAATATGGAATTAAAAAATGTGTAGAAAGTCACAAAATTCTAAGTGGATTTAAAAATCTGAAAAATGCACACATATTCCGAAGAATGAACGAATCATTTTGATAAAAAAAAGTTAGGTTTCCGGGATGTTTGTTGAACAAATTTTATTTTTCATCAATTTGTTGATAACATTTTGGAAATATTATTATGCTAAATTAATTTTTCCAGCACCTTTTATAAGCTTCATTTTTTTCAGATTTTTATACCATCGAGAAGTGTTTGCAATTCTCTTTCATTTCTCTGAACTTGTGCAAAGCTAACACTATTCGCAAGGACTACCTTGACACTTCACGTACCGGATCCTTGTTCGACGTAGAATTTTCCAAGACGCAACCCTCGAGCGATTCGTATAAGAAGTTATTTTGCTAAAAAAAATCTGAAAAAATTCACAGACATACCTTGAAATGTTGCTTTTTTGATAACGAAGAAAAAAATTTATTACGAACATCCGTATCGTTTTTATGCTTAAGAGAAGGCACGGTCGTTTGTGATCGTCAAAAAGTCCCCGATACTTGAAGGGTTAAGAAGTAAATAAAAATTGAGAACGTAAGTATGTCGGAATGAACTTATATCGAGGACAAATATATGAATAGGCGACATTGGAAGCTGTGGAACTTAAAATAGACGAAAATTCGAACACTAAAAAGTTTGACTCCTGAAAATACAAAATTGCGAATATAGAAAGTGTTCATAATTTCGAATTCATTATAGCGAAAGACCGATAAGTCTGTTCAAACTATTCAAAAACTCGAACTGTCGTAACCGACACACGTGTGCGCGCATTGTTATTCAATTTTTTTTTGTATCTCGTTCGTGGGTGGTAATTCCCCGAGGCACACTTATCGACGATAAGCATCGGAGTTTAACGAAAAACGGCAACGAACTCGATGACAAACGAGCGTCCACGTAGTTTGCAAAGTCTCGCAAAAAGTACGTTTCAATTGTTTTGTTTTTACCTTTCGCTATTTTGGTCCTTCAACGTTTGAGTCAATCGAAACCTATATTCTCTACATCCATCTCATAGCAATCTAGGCTATCAAAAAATTAGCTTGTCCCGGTTTGCATCTTCAAAATTTCAGCTTCTCTAAATCTGTTCGTTCAAAAATGTTGACCTCCAACTTCACAAAATTTATTTTCGAACAAAAAAGCGCTCGAAAAAAAAAAACGTTTCGGTGAAAGAGTAATTCCACTTAGCGATCAATCGAAAATGGAAATTTCGCACTATTCATGATTATTTTTCGCTAAATCTCAATATTCGCAGTAACGAAATTTCGAAATATGGGCCGTTCTACATTTCGGTCGTAAAAAATTTGTCTTCCCCATAAAAAATTCTAACGATAGCTGGCAACGATCGCCAATGCCTGGTCATTACTCACGTCCATTCGAAACTGTCGTAACCGACGCACGTCTGTGCACATTGTTATTCATTTTTTTTTCGTATATCGCGCTTGAGTTGTAAGTCCCCGAAAGGCACTTGTCGACGATAAGCATCGGTGTTCGACGGAAAACGGCAATGAACTCGATGACAAACGAGCGTCAATGTACTCACCAAAGCTTCGCGTACTTCGAAGCACCTTTCAATAATGTTTGTATTTACCTCTTTTTTTTTTCGTTTCTCTTATCTAGCTTTCCTACCGGCGATGGTGAACAGTTTCATACACGTGCTAATGTACTCGTACTACGCGCTCTCGGCTTTCGGACCAACGATCGCAAAGTACCTCTGGTGGAAGAGATACCTGACCATTTTGCAGCTAATACAATTCACCTCGGCACTTATTCTCGGAATAAACGGCATTCGATCCGGTTGTGACTTTCCACTTTGGATGCAGTACGCTCTCGTCATTTACATGATCTCTTTCATCGTTCTCTTTGGAAACTTTTACGCCAAGGCCTACATCGCCAAGGTTAGTGTTTTGTTTTTTTTTTTTTTCTTTCTAGCCACCCAAAAATAAATTCACGTCTCTACCGATTCGTCTCTTCTTCTGTCGTAGGGAAAGCAAGCGTACGAGCGACGAACGCAGTCAAAGGCGAAAGCCGCCGCTCTGAAGGCCGACAAGGAGACGACATCGGGCCAGAAGATGAACGGAAAGCACACGAACGGTTATGCGAACGGTACACCGGCCAAGAAGATACAGTGATCGAAGTCACGATTCCCGATAGATGTATCGTCGTCGATACAGTAGCTGTCGTCAAAAGTGAAGAAAAGAAGGAAAAAAAAAGGAAAAAAAAAAAAGAAAAACAAACAAGAACGGAACGTAACTCCGCGTCACGACGGGAGACAGCGAGGCGCGCGTTGCCGGAGCCTTCGGGCTCTCGTGTTCGCTACTCTCACTAGTTTTTTTTTTTTTTTTTTTTATTTACCTCGATCGACCGAGCCAAATTGCACCCCGGACGTTCTCGCTAACGATCGCGACCACTTTGAGCGTTCCGTCGGGCGAATTGTGTGCATAAAAAAATGTATAACGAACTGCAACAATCGAGAGAAAAAAAAAAGAAAGCGTACGAGAGAAAGCACGACAAGCTCGCGACGAGAGTCCGACGAAGATTTTCGAGCGACGGCGAAGAAGCGCGAGTTATATTAGCCCCAAAAAAATAGAAACGGAAATAGTGAAAAGCGAATGCACTGCAGCGACGGGGGCTTCGCGGATTTGTAACTGGAGTGTGCGCGAGGCTCCCCTGACGAATCTCAGGTTCCCGAAATTACTTGCTTTAAGTCGACGCTGGGACGGAGGAATTGTGTTGTAAAACTTAGAGCCACTCAGCGTATATCGGGCCGGAGGTGATAATTTATTGTTAGGCTTACTTTTTTTTTTTTTTTTCGATCCGACAATAACTTTCCATCGAACCGCGCGATTCGACCGCTGACGCGGAGTCGGTCCGTACTGTAAGTACTTCCGTTAGCCGTACGCGAGCGACGGAGCTCTTTTTTTTTTTTCTCTCGAACCGTCGAAGGCACCGAGTCGCGAATGCAAAACGGTATCGTCGTGCCACATTCGCCGTGTAGCCCCTGGGGGGGAAACTAGATCGTTCGAGCTGTAGACGCATTAATTTCTATCGACGATGTGATCAATGAGAAAGAAAAGAACTGAATCCACTCGTAGCCCTGTTACCATAGAGGATAAAAATAATAGATCTTGACCCCTCGTCGTCCCGACCGATTAGCGGCTTTTATTCTTGACGATTTAGACGAGTCTTTTTTCATACGGTCCACTTTTTCTACGACATTTAACCGAACGTACAAAAAAAAAACAAACATTTACACTGTCTTGAATCACACAAAAGAGAAAACAGACACATCACGAGTGTTCGATCGCCGCGTGCCGTTTTAAGCTCAATGTCAATATCTACATGTCGACACGCATAAGACGCTCAGCGTTCGATCGGTTTACCGATCGTCGATAGCATCTAAAGAAACAAAAGGTTCTCTGCCATCATCGAGTGCGACTGCAAAGGTATCGTACAAATTAGTTTTTACCTTCGACGCCGATGTACGAGGATTTCGGATCGACATCGAGCTGACGATTACGAAATTGTAAGGTTTTTGTTGGTGTTGTATTTTCGTTACGAAAAAAAATAATTATCATTGGAGTGTACACAAGCGTTTAGTGTTCGCAGTAATCTTGGTCAATTACCTGACGTTCAATCTTGTAACGTGCTGATTTATCATAAAAGAAACAAAAAAAAAAGGAAAAAAAAAATCTTAGGCAATAAAATATTGTTATTGTGTTTATTATTATTATTATTATTATTATTATTATTATTATTATTATTGCAGGTAACGAATATTGGAATTGTTATAAAAAAGGACATTGTTGAGCAATGTGCGTAAAACTACAATGTATCTTGTATTTTCATTTTCTTTTTTAACCGCTCAATCCCTATTTCTGAGGACTACGACCACCGGCCAGATCGAGCACGTTCTGGCAATGTGCTTTTGTATCCGACAGACCAGAGCGAACTCCACAAGCCCACAGTATCGTGACTGCGTGACGATTGAATATCGTTTCGAGAGCGTTTCTTCGCCGTTGAGCCAATTTCTCCCGAAGATTACGTTCAATCGCTGGAGCTCCTCCTTGTCGCAAATCGCATCCACGAATCCCCAAGTCTGTATTTTTCGAAAGGGAATTCGCTGTACCTGTGATAAAGTTGTTGCAGTGTCAGTAAAGCTACAATGTATCTTGTGTTTTCATTTTTTTTTAAGTGCTCAATCCCGATTTCTGAGGATTACGACAGCCAGCCAGATCGAGCACGTTTTGGCAATGTGCTTTTGTATGCGACAGACCAGAGCGAAGTCCACAAGCCCACAGTATCGTGACTGCGTGACGATTGAATATCGTAGTGAGACCGTTTCTTCGCCGTTGAGCCAATTTCTCCCGAAGATTACGTTCAATCGCTGGAGCTCTTCCTCGTCGCAGATCGCATTTACGAATTCCCAAGTCTGTATATCTCGATAGGGAATTCCGTTGCAATGTCCGTAAAGCTACAATGTATCTTGTATTTTCATTTATTTTTTAAGTGCTCAATCCCGATCTCTGAGGATTACGACAGCCAGCCAGACCGAGCACGTTCTGGCAATGTGCTTTTGTATCCGACAGACCAGGGCGAACTCCACAGGCCCCGTGATTGCGTGGATCTTCGTTGCGAACAATTGATCGGCCAGCTCGCTCGGAGTGCCGTGCCTCAGATTCAATATGAAGCCGTGAGTGTGATAGGCTCTGTACAATTGTCTCAATTCTTTCTTATCGGGTTGCGGGTCGGCGCGACTGGTGAATTTCGAAAGATAGCTCCGCAGTATCGTGACCGCGTGACGATTGAATATCGTCGTCAGAGCGGCGTTGCTTCGCCACTGAGCCAATTTCTCCCGAAGATTACGTTCGATCTCGACACGGAGCTCTTCCTCGTCGCACGTCGTGTCCTCGAGTTCCAGAGTCTGAACTTCCCGAACGGAATTCGCTGTACCGGCTGCGGTAACGCTGTTCGGCAGAGCTTGCCACTCCTTGTTCGACTTTGGATTGAATCGCAAAGTGAACGGCACCGTCGCGACCTTCTGCATGTTTTTCCATACCTGCGAATAGAAAATGCAATGTCGGTCGTACAATCGTGTCGATAAAAAAAAAATTATGTGCCGATCGTCGGTAAAAACGTTTCATCGATTTTGGTTAAATTTTTTTTCATCTCAGTGTGTTCGGCTTTGGATACCCACGTTTTGGTGATTTATTATCCGAGACGCTCTTATCAGGGAGCACCGACTGTCTCCGAAATTATAATAGTCGCCGTTTTCGGGATCCCACAAACAGGGAGTCGTTCCGTTCTCCTCAAAAGACACGACGAATGCCGCCAATTTTCTCGCTTGCGATGATCCTACGGTAAAAATATCACGATTAGCAAAAGTCTATGCGAAGTGCTCGTCTTGTGCCTGCCGAGAGTGGCGTCAGTGGCGCCTTATAGCAAGGCGTCCTGTAAATACACGACGCATTCGCACGTCGACCCGATTTTACTTCTCACACGCAAATTTGCTTCTGACGTAAATTTACTTCTCACGTAAATTTACTTCTCACGTAAACTTACTTCTCACGTAAACTTACTTCTCACGTAAACTTACTTCTCACGTAAATTTACTTCTCACGCACATTTACTTCTCACACCCAAATTTACTGCTCACACCCAAATTTACTTCTCACACCCAAATTTACTTCTCACACCCAAATTTACTTCTCGCACCCAAATTTTCTTCTCACACGCTTTCGCGACGACCCTTTCGGCAGGTACGACAAGCATCACTTGTGCCCACCTTACAAAAAAATATTATGCAATACTAACTAATGCGGTATAGCGAACATTATACGAGGACTGTGAAGTTGCTCGTATCTTCCCGCCCTGCGTATAATGTTCGCTTTACCGCACTCCTTCCGCAAAGTAGCGATACATACCGAGAAGCACATAAGCATCGAGCCCCATTCCCTGCAGAAGCGTAGCGAGTAAAACGGCTCTACCGTAATCGTCGACCTTGTTCAATTTCAATGCTTGCCTCGGATTCATAGGGCCGTAGTGGCTGGGCAAGGGCGTAAGAAGCATCGCCAATTTCGCACAATCCTCCGGACTCTCCGTCCCAGCTATCTTGTAAGGTACACTCATGCATCGTTGAATCGACTTAGCCAAAACATCGAGAGATTTGAATTCCGTGGATTTAACCAGATTTCCCGGACGCTCCATCTTCATAAGTATGTATATTCTGGTGTACGAGCGTACCGGACTTGCCTGAACGTAGCCGAATCGAACGACCGGACTGCACAGCGGCGAGAGTCCGATCCACCGTTCGACCTCCTGACAGGTTCGGTTGAATTCGAGAGGTATCGACGCGTCGCCGAGCCACTGCAGTCCCCATATCGGATGCTGGTCGTAGAGGGACAATTTGACCGACTGCTCGACGCCGTGTCTCGGTAGTTCGAACTCGATCGTCTGCTGCCAGACCGGAGCCGGCCCCTCGACGGCCGACGTCGAGCGCGTCACCGAACCCCAGTGAATCTCCACGAGCGGTTGAACGAGAGCAGATTCCTCTCTTACCGGCACCTCGACGCCTCGGAGAACGGTTATGGCGGCGACTTCGTCCCTGCCCGCGCGAAGCTTGTGCGCGTTTCCGCCGGAAGATGGCCTCAGCGGTCGCCGAGCCTCGAACCACTTGCCGAGGGACAAATCGGCGAAGGAAAAACTCGGCTGCTCGGAGACGACGACGTCGGGAGGTTTGAGGCTCTCAACTCTCCTGGCTCTCGGGACGACGTCCTCGGGTGCAGCCTCGAGACGGAGAGCCGGGTCGCCGAGCAGAAAGTAATCAACGGAAGCCGATTGGGCGATGGCTTTGGGCCGAGGCGGCGGCGGAGCCTCGTTTTTATCCTCGTCTTCACCGTACAGACGAACGGACGATTTACCGAGCGGTTCCGCGGTCTCGTGGATCGTCACCGATATCGTGAAGAGCACCGTTCCCGAGTGGATTCTCCCGAGGGAGTCGCGTATCGAGAAGTCCACCTCGACTCTGCTGTCTCTCGCCGGAGGACGCGGCAGAGGCAGCGGAAGGTTGCTCGAGCCGCCGCAGCGCGACGCCACTCTCACGGTCGCGTCGCTCGACGCCGAGGACTCGTTGACCAGCAGCCTGTACAGTTTTCGATTGAACGGACCGGAGGATCTGCAGACGAGCTTGTCGCCGAACAGCAAGGCGACGCTGGCGATCTCCACGGGAGCCTGAGAACCGTTGAAACTCGGATGAATCTTTACGTCGCGAACGGCGATCTCCAGCAGAGTGCTGCGCGGCTTGGGCGACGATTCGGTCACTATTGTTTTCAGGCTGGTCAGCTGGTAGGGTTTTATCACGGTGCTCGTCAGGCCGTCGGTTCTGACGCGGAGACCGTCGTTCGTCGACTCCTCGTCGTTCATCGGACTCTGAGGATTCGCGTGGATGTTGCGAACCACCGAACTGACATCGTCGTTCACGTCGGTTCTCGGATAAGCGTAGCAGAGACCGAACTCCTTCGATCGTTTCTTTCGAGGGCCCGGCGAGGGCCCGATCACGAAGTCGAGGCTTCGCGACGACATGGCGAACGAAACTTTTTCACTGGATCGGGAGATTAGGGTTTTTTAACACGAGCTCGGTGTTACTCGACGACATTGGCTTTGTTGTTGTGATTCGTTGGTTTCTGAGTGGGAACGGTTCTGAGTGGGGAAACGTTTGCATTGTCGTCGTAACCGTGGAGACGAGGCTCGCTGACGGGAAAGACGAGCGTTGCCATGACAACGGCTCGCAGGCGAATTCTCTTGGACGGAACGGACGGAACCGTCGGAGGATTCGAAGGTTCATCGGTGGCGGGTGGAACTCGCTTGACGCGGGAACTTGGCGAGAAGCGACGTACCACGGTCGGTATTGGACACTGATGATTGTTTTTGAAAGGATGAAACTTTGGTGTCGAAAGTAAATAGGATACGAGCACGGAACGAATCGACGCAGGTGGTAGACGATTTGTTGGTAGACGCGAATTTTTCAGGATCGATCTCCAAAGAATTGCATTACAGTTTTTGTTACCGACTGGAAACGGACGAGTTCATTGCTTCTTAACATAATTATGCATAAAACGCTATTTCGACCGGAGGTGATGTCACACAGAAAAACCCCACCTCCGGCTTCAAAATCTCAGTCTTCATTCGGAAGTAACGTCGTACGAAAAAACGTTACTTCCGGTTTGAAAATCTTGGTTTTTTTACCGGAAGTGATATTACACAGGAAAATGTCACTTCCGGTTGAAAACCAAGATTTTTAAACCGGATGTAACGTTTTTTCGTATGACTACACTTCCGGTTGAAAAGTAAGATTTTCAAATTGGAAATACCGTTTTTCTGTATGACGTCACTTCCGGTTGAAAACCAAGGTTTTGAACGTTTTTCCGTATGTCTTCACTTCCGATTGAAAACCAAGGTTTTGAACGTTTTTCCGTATGTCTGCACTTCCGATTGAAAATTTAGATTTTCAAACCAGAAGTGACGTTTTCATTCAAGGATATTCATGGGTTTCGTAACCGACCACCGACTGAGTAACAGTCGAGAATAATGTGCTCTAGGCATACGACACACATACGATATACCCACTGCGACAAGAGTAGCGACTCGTCGATAATAGAAGGTTAAAATTATTTTACACAGGTGTCGGCGATACGCGATCCAAATCCGAGCTTCATTTACGAATACTCTCTCCCAGTTGGCGAATTATTGTTCTAATATTTTCGATGCATTTTGCCCTCACACCGCAGCGTAAAAAAATTCGTACGAAATTTAATCTGGACTGGAAGTTTTTATGCAAAAACTGGTACATTAAATTTCATGTACAATTGTAATGAGACATGAACGTCCAGTGTATTAAAAACATTGGAAATACTTTTTTTTAAAATAATTTACGTTAATTTTATTATAAAAGTACTTTAATTTTGATAAATTACTATAATTTCAACCAAAAAGTATATTAAATTTTTCATCACAATTGTGTATTAAATTTACATTTTTTTTTGTACAGTGTGTACAATATTTAAAGTTTCCAACTTTAAACTTTTTCAGCTTTTTCGATGCTGTAAGATTTGTTTTTAACGCTGCATATTTGCGATAAGATTTTTAATGTCTTTATGGAAGCGTGTATGTGCTCTCGGTCGCTTTCGACCTTTCAGGAGTTATCGCATCGAGCCAGAAGCCAAGCACTCCGAGCTTCGAGTGGACAGACCGGTTCTTTTCGAATCTTTCCAAAGGGCCGATTGGCTCCCACGGCTCCGCGCCGGGCGCATCTTCCTCGTGAGCTCACGATCGGCCTGAGTAAAAAAAAAAAAAAAAGAAAAGAGGAGCCGTTACAAAAGCGCGGCCAAAGAGGTGCGATCCCGTGCAGCTGCACCTTCATAGGCGGAGTTTCGGAAACGTCGTTCTCTCCAATGAGATCGTTCTCAGCCAGATCTATTAATAGGCTTTGCCTCCGGATATCTGTGCAGCATCCGAAGAGCCATTTTGTCCGCACAGTAGAGAAATCTCGCCGTTTCACAATTCTCGAAGAGAATTACGTGTGTAGAACGAGAAAAAAAATTGTTGAATTAACCAAAAGTCGCCATGACATACGTTCAAATCTGTTATTTGTTAGGTACAAATAAAGCATTGTTTTGTTAAGAGATTACTTTGCTTCGATCGATTCAAAAGTAGTCGTTTCGAACATTTTTTGTTGTGACAACCACATAAGACCTTCGAACGTGTGTCACCGCGCTTTGGTTAATCCCACCATTAATTTTTTTCTCAATTTATTTTTAAAAAATAAAAAAATGTAGAATTTCTAAAAAATGCATCTCTAATCAGCGATTACGTACACTGTAAAAAATGTCTGTTTGACGATTCATGAAATGTATATGAAAATTTATGCTTATACAGTATATGAAATTTCATTGACACGTATGTAAGAATATTTCGTAAGAATATTTCGCAACCGGTAAGGCAACCGATTGCCTTACCGGTTAATATAGAAAACAATTTTATTTGTATAAGATTTGTAGTAATAACATAATTCTCATGTACGCATGTCTTCATTTTCAATGCCATCACCGGTAATTTTAATGTACAGGTATTGCATTTAAGATTAAATTATTAACATTCCAATACAATGTATGCGAATGCTAACTTCAAATACCGAGGTTGTATACTTGAAAAAAATGCATCTCTGATCAGCGATGACGTACTTAATCGAGTCTCCACCTGCGAGCCGGTTGTCCGGTATCGAAGGTGATGAAAAAGCAATAATAACAATAATGCATGTAAAACCAGCGATAACGTACCTTCGCGACCGTCCACCTGCGAGTCGGTTGTCCGGTACCGAAACTGAAAAAAAAAAAAAATACAATGCATCTCTAATCAGCGATTACGTACCTACGCGACTGTCCACCTGCGCGCGGGTTGCCCTGTACCGCAAACGACGAAAAAAAAAAAATCTCTCAAAAAAAAAAAATAGGTACTAATATTTATGGCGGTCCGTAGGATAAGCCCGAAAGTGGAAGCACGAGGTTTCGTCAATGCGTCGGGGATTATCGAGGATATTTCCGTCGCATTGTCGTCAAAATGAAAATGTACTTGGCCAGTACCTCGATTCCCGTACGGTAACCCGCGATCTTCCGGCAACCCTCGGAGTACAGTTTGGGGTCGTAAAGCCGTGCGCGGCTGCAGTGCGCCTCGAGCGGCCGCGGAGATGCGCGCGGGCACTGGGCCAGGGTGGATAACGGTGAAGGGCTGAAGAGACTTTTTTTTCCCCTCTTTCAAAAATCTTTATTTTTTTCCCTCCTGGAACTTGTCCCACATAGAGTATAAGCCATCCACGCGCCCGCTGCAGCGAAAGGATCGTCGATCGTAAAAGCGAACTTTCGACGCTGCGAACTCTACCTGCGCGCACATCCGCGGTCTTCGCACGACGAGGAGGAAAAAAAAGGTATAGAGGAGAATTCCGCTTCTCGACTTATCCCCGCCAACGTCCATCCACCCCGGTTTCGTCGCTGACGAGACGGACCCGAAAACGAGCGCTGCGGCGGTCCTCGTCCGCGCCAGGCCCGGCCCGGTTGCCCGCCGGGCCTGGCCCGGCCCCGGCGATGCTCCCGCACGCGGTACGCCGATTACCCGTGCAGTAAAATGAATATTGTTTAAATGCGGTTTGAAAAAAAGGTTCCCACTCTCTCTAGCTCGGAGCGGAAGTATCGAGGACCGCTATAAAAGTGCTAAACGTGCTGCTACGGCGTTGCTCTTCCCCAGAACTAATCTCTTAGTTTGTTCAGTCTAGAACTTTTCCGACGCTTCTCGCTGTCCCTCTTTGGTTTTTGTTTTTCTTTCTTTTTTTTTCGGCGGAGTAGGAAATTCTCGGTACTTCGTTGCTGCTCTATAGAGTGCTGTCCGACGGCTTAGCCGAAAATCCGTAGTTTGCCGAATAAGGAAAATCGTAGCTTTTTAACACTCGGGAACATCCATAGAATTAACGGGGAGTGTTGTTTAAAGCTCGTAATCTCTTTGCCCGGGGATGACGGGCTGGGGCAATTATAGAGGCGTATCGATGTGCTTGTTCGATACGGCGCACGAGCCAATTTTATCGACTGGAGGGTCATCGAACGTGAGTTTTACGGTGATGTTTTTTTTTTATTGGTCGAAGCTTTAAAAAAAAAAGCTTCCTCCGTGAGGAAGCAATCGCTCGTATACAAAATATTTTATTTGATACAATATTTAAAAATTTAATCCGCATATAAAGATATATTTAATTGAAATAAATTAAATTCAATTAAATTCAAATAAATATACAATGTAAAAATACATTGTAAATGTGATGTACCGGAACTTGGAATTTACTTAAAGTACTTACATTGATTGAAGATAAATGTACTTTTTTGTAAAATTAAAATATCAGGTATTAAAGTTGCAAATCTTTTAACGAAAGTTTTCAAAAATTTGCATGAAAAATAAGGGAATTTTACTGTGAAACTGTAACGCACATGTTTTTGAAATTTTAGAAACAGTTTATTCAAAAAACTTCGAATACCGTTCATTATCTTTTAAAAATATTTTATACAGTGTAATTAATTCAAATGCACATATGTGAAGTTCAAATACCTGTATATTAAATTCAAATAAATATACATTGAATTCAATTATTTGCGGATCGCCCGTCAAATAAATTATTTTTCTGGGTGTGCGTATCAATATACTCGTTCGATTGTGCGCACGAGCTGATTTTATCAATTGTCGACTCATCGGTCGTTCATCGCACGGGTCAATTTTTTTTTTTAAGGTGGTTGACGCATTAAAAAAATGATGCTCTCTCTTTGAGCAAGCAATAACATCGGTCGTTGGATACGCGTTGAAGACTGTATCGCGCGTGTTTCGCATCAATCGCTGCGTCGATAAATTTACAATTTATTTACGCACGTGGTAAAACGCAGTTTATGCCGCACTATAAATACTGTACGATGGAGTTTGGCTTTCGAGAGGGCAGCGATTATTGTCGGGCCTCCCGACGACTGCTGTCTTTTCGTGGCGAAAAAAAGATAAGCAACAAAAATTGTAAAATTATTTTTAAAAAAAGAATCATATAATTTTTTTCTAGAAGAAATATAGAGAAGTATATCACGGTTTATGCCGCACTATAAATACTGCTCGAGGGAGTTTTGCTCTCGAGAGTGCGGCGATTGTTGTAGAGCATCCCGACGACTGCTGCATTGCCGTGGCAAAAAAAATTATTCACGGTAAAAACAAGTTTTTAATGGTTCTTGTTAATTTCATCATTTTTTTTTCTTCAATCTTTCTTTACCCAAAATACGACTCGTTGACAACAAACAATAGTCAAATGGTAATTTGACTATTTTTTGTTGTCAACGAAGAAGAATGAATCATGTAATTTTGTTTAAAAGATATATTTGTTAAATTAGCAAGTCTTTTTTGCCGTAGCAAAAGGAAGTATGCACGGTAAAAAAAGTGTGTAATCGTTCTTATTAATTTTACAATTCTTTTTCATGCTTATTTTTCAATTTTTTTAATGTCCAAAATACAGTTTGTTGCCAGCAAAAAGTAATCACTAGATTATCATGAAAAAATACTCATGTATTTTTTTGTTGAGAAAAATTTCTTAAACGGCCAAGCCTTTTTTCCACGGCAAAAAAAGTATGTAATGGTTCATATTAATGTTCACATTATTATTCACGTTAATTTTCCAATTATCTTTTGGCCCAAAACACGTCTCGTTGACATTACACGTCTCGTTGACATTACACGTCTCGTTGACAACGTCTCGTTGACATGACCAAAAAAATTGTGAAATTACCACGAAAAAAGAATGATGGAATTTTTTTCGAGAACAAATATTTCTGAAATGAGAACGCCTTCATGTACTGTGTAAACAATGAAGAATGTCGAGAACGCTGAAGGAGCGTGAATGGAATGAAACTAGACTTATCTCGTAAGATCGGTGGGTTCTCGCTCGTGTGGAAAAATGTGCTTATCTAGCAAGTCGCACGGCCACGTTCCTCTCCCGATCTTTCTTTTCTGTAATAATTTCATAACTCTCCGTCGGACATTTTCAATTCTCGTTTATCGGCAGTTCGCAAAACGCATTATCAGCCTCACACTGGAATAGCTTAGCGATCGTGGAGAGATTGAGGCGAAGTTGGTGTGGGTGAAACTACCGATGCTGCGGTGGCGAAGCCCTAGTCACATAAACGAGAAGGGGCTTTTAGGTACTAATTTTATGTAGAGTTATGAGAGAGCTCGACGGTTGCCCCGACGTACCATCGCGGCTCCCCACAGGTGCCGTAATCTCGCATGCCCTCGGCTCGCGCGAGACCGAGGGCGTTAGCTTTGCTTCAAACTGCGCCGGCAATCCCGAGAGCGTTTCTCACGTCGGATCCGCAGTTGTGCTATCGTATGGAGCGCGAAACTATCCCGGAAATGGTACATTCAATGGACACGGCTATCATAGCTGCGCACACCGTCATCTGTAAACGGGAAGGTGAAGCGCAGATCGAATGGCCATCGAAATAAATTACCCAAAATTACACAAATAATTAATATAATAAATAATTAACCGTCGAGCTCCACGGTTTTTTTAAACTTCACCGTAAAGAAATTTGTTTGGAAATTAATAAACGTTGTTGGAAGCTTCTTTACGTAACCCGTTTCTGAATTTTCATACACATGTGCGGTTGCAATTTTGCAGCAATTTTTTTTGTTTTTAATAGACATTTTTGTAGATTTCGGGCGAAAGATTCGTTGGTTTGATGTCTTGTATTTTTACTTTATAGCAAAAATACATTGATGTTCAATTAATGGAAGTAATTTGGGCAAGGGATGTTGGAATAAATAACCGAAAATTACATTAATAATTAATAAACCGTCGACTTCGAACACGTTTTCATGCCAAAAAAATTTAGTGGAGAGCGGGACAATATGGGACAGTGGGGCGAAACGGGACAGTGGGAGCAAAACTCAGCTTTCCAATAACTTTTGGGTGCCCCATTTTGTACTAACGATACATCCGGTTTTTCAATCCTGTTTCGCCCCACTCACCGCCACCGCCACCGTCCAAAAGTTATTAGAAAATTGCGTTTTGCCCCGTGATCCCGTTTTGCCCCGCCGTCCCATTTTGCCCCGCTCTCCCCTACCTGTTTTAATTTTTCACCTGGTCAAAAAAATTTGAAGATAAAATTATGCGTAAATACTAGCACACTGTACACTTTTCGCGCGTGTAAGTAAAACTCGGTTTATGCCGCCCTATCGATGTAAAAAATATTTGTCCCTCATACTATAATAATAAATAAATAAATAAATTAAGATCTAAAAAATCTCCGTTACGCTCGATACTACCTGTCGAAATTTCTCCACAACTTTGGATGAAAAATTTATAAAATAATTCGTTTTAAGTAGTATTTTTTGCCAACGTGGCTGAAAATGGTACACCGTGCATCAAAGGTTTACAATGTTAATGTAATTTTTTTTTTTAATGATGTTTTTAATGATTGGAAATGCAAGTCGGCTCGGACCTTTATCTGCATCTACACGAGGTTGCAACACAGAAATGCACGTCGAGCGGTGGGGCGAGGGGGGGGGGGGGGGGGGGGGGGATAAAGTTCGTGAGCGAGACGGCGGTGTATATAAAGCGCACCGTGTCCCGCTCTCGTGTAGAAATACCGTACGCTCGGCTTTTATGACAGGGGTATCATAAAAAAAAAAAAAAGAAAAAAAGTAAAATCCAAAACAGCTTTATAGGCAGATCATTAAAGTCAAAGGAGATAGCTAGGAGCGAAGGAAGATGTGTCGGCCAATTAATGTCCGAGCTGTGGCGGCTCGAATTAAGAGGAGGCCGCGAGCCTCCATCGACGTCGAGCTCTCCCGAAGCATCCCGTCGACTTTGATGCCCGACCGTAATTCATACCAATCTTACCGGTTTATTTTTTTATTCACTCGGCCGGTCCAACGATTTGTACCGTCGAAAAACAGAAACAAAAAATCAAAATAAAATAAAAGAAAAGGTCTTATCTCTATGGCGACGCAGTCGGGAGCGCGCGCGAGTGCTCGCAAATAAAAGTAATTGGATAAAACAATGAAAATCGCTGACGGCGTGTCAAAGGCTTTAAAACAACTCCTAATGGCTGCAATGTATATATATGTATATTAGGGTGTTTCACAGAAAGGACATTTTTATTTTCCCTCCACCCTTTTAATATGTAAAAATAATTTAGTTTAGATTTCGATCTCAAATTGAACCTTATGAAAGGCGGACCCTAGCAAAAAATTCTAAGAGTTTCCGCATTCGACCTTTACACCCAAAAAATGCGGCAAGTTTTGAACGTAATTATCAACGACCGCCTTTCGCGACGTTTTTTTTTAGATCGAAATGTATACTTTTACGGGGTGGGAGATTAACTTTTTGTCATTTTTTTGTAGTGAACCCAAAATAGATATTCTTTAATTATTATTACTTTTATTTGTATAGTAGTAGTAGTAGTATTTATCAACCATTCTTGCCTTTTGAGGCTTTAGAATACAATAACCGTTCTACATATACTGTACAATACATTAATTCTTCGGTTACGATGACTTTTCTTTACCTTATGTCTACATTCAATCCTTCTATCACACCATTTCCCACCGGCTTTGATCCCACTCAAGTTTCTTTATTTCCTTTCAACTCACTTTCATATGCTCGACAGTACTTACACACTACAGGATTTATCTCCTCTTTCAACAGCTCATTCCAGTTTTTTAAATCTGTATATAGGAAAGTCTAAAAACGTCCAGTAGTGTGGATTTGTTGAAAAAATTATTTCCATCACTCGGTGCGGAAATGGCCACTTTTCCGCCCGCTTCGCGTGGTGAAAACCGCCATTTTCGCACCTTTTGATGAAAAATTTCGTACATCCTTCGTGCGAAACACTTTTTCGCCCTCGTGGAGTAATGTACTATTTTTCCTGACTACGCAAAAAAGGCCTTATTTCATGCCTTTAACGGGTGTGGAAAGTGGCCGATTCTTGACGAACTTTTCCTCCCGCTAAATTACTTTTGATCCCGCTCGTCAAGTCTCGGCCAATTTACATCCCCGTTCCAGGCATAGAAAAATGGCCACTTTGTAGCACAGTCGAGAAAAAAATAGCGTATGTCACACGGGAGGGAGTGCCTTTTCACCTCGTGTGAATTTCTGAATCAAACTGCATGCTCTGTGGAAAGACGCACTTTCCTCCGTTGTAACATAATATACTAATTTCACCCCCGAAAAATATAGATTCCAATTTCAAATTGAACCTTGCGAAAGACGTGCCCAAGCTAAGAATCTGACTGACTTTGATTTTGCTTGGCACGCTTCTGCCCAATTTTCCATTTTTTTTTCAATTCCCAAAAGAAGGATCAATTCCAACTCTCAAGGATAACGCTAGATAACATATATAATTAAATTCATATGTATAAGTACATCCTTTGGGCAAAAATCATTATACAAGCCGCCCAAGCATCGGCGTATCCGAGCTTTCGACAATAAAAATTTGCTCGTTATAAAGCTCTAGGTAAATAATTCTAAGGCCAATACGATACTCCGCCGATATTCCCCGAAGTATACGAACTGCTCGAACCGTTCATCATTCGTCGGTGCGGCAGAATTACGCGTGTATAAATTTGCTCAGGCGATTAGCAGAGCCTCTCACTCTATATATATATAAATATTCCCGTTGGGCAACATTACGATTTGACTTTGACTAAATCCGTGTGACGCGCTTATTGGCATAATTTTTTTTTTTTCGTCCGCGAGATTCGACGCTGTAAAACGCTCACGCGCGCGATGTGCCAACAGCGGAGGAGGAAAAATAATAATTGAGAGTGTAAGGAACTCGTCTGACGTTCGGGCACGGGAGACGACAGCTTCAACGTCGGGATCGGCAAACATTTGTTTTTGTCTTAGCGGCGATAAAAGTCGTTTCTCGAATTGGGAACGAGTTTATGCACTTTGGTTTTCAATAATTTTATAAACCGTGAAGTTGCATCTTCGAGTTTCTACGGCTTCATTTTAATGTTGTTATTCATTTTTCTAGAGCTAGGGACGACAGCGTTGTAATTACTGATTATTGTTTGTCGGTGCTGTAACCAGGATAAGTTTGTTCGCGCTCGCGGAGAGGAAATTGTCGGCTAGATTGTATAAACTCGGCGGCGTGACTTCGATGGATCGAGCGCAATCAACGCTTTATAATTTCCATGCTTTTATTACGCGCGCGGTGTAACGAAAGCTCATATTAAATTTCTCGTATGATTTCATGTACAATTGCGAGGAAAAATTTATGTTCAGTATATGAAAAATATTGGAAATACTTTACTTTTAATGATTCACTTTAATTTTACTGTAAAAGTATTATTATTTAAATAATTTACTTTAATTTCAATGAAAATGTATTTTAATTTTTTCATTATAGGTGTACATTAAATTGAATGTACCAGTTGTTGCATAAAACGTCCATTTCGGTGTATTAAGTTTACAATTTTTTATGCAGTGTAGACTAGAGAGACGAAAAGTGAGAGCGGCGTTATTTTTACGATCGTCAATAAATTTTTTTATTGTTTTGTCGGTAATCTTCGCGGCCCGTGCGCTCGTGCGCTTTAACCTTCTCGTTCCTACGATTTAATAAAAATATTAGCATTAATTTTTTAGGGACAGGGATAATTATGTAGCGATATAGTAAGTAATTATTGCTTATTGGTGTTGTAACTAGGATAACTTTGTTCGCGCTCCCGAAGACGGAATAATCTGCCAAATTGTGTAAACTCGGCAACGTGACTTCGATGAATCGAGCACAATTAACGCGTCATAATTTTCATCGTTTTATAACGCGTGGGTGTAACAAAAGCTGGCGGAGAATGTCCTGGAGAGACGTTACATACTTTGAAAGTGGGAGCGATGTTACTTTTTACAGTCGTCAATAAATTTTATTATTATTTTCTAGGTAATCTTCGCGGTCAACCCTTTCACTCTGCACAGCTTGCGCATTACAATCGTTGCTGCACTCAGAAAAATCATTTATATGACGCGCACCCGCTAATATGGATTTATTTAGTTCAAATATATATTTTAATTTGTAAAAATAAGTATTTATTTAAATCAAATAAATATTTATTTGCTATGCGCCTGTCAAATAAATTATTTTTCTGGGTATGTCGAGTGTCTATACACCCAGAAAAAAAATTTATTTGACGGCCACCGTTTATTTGGTTTCAGTAAAATATTTATTCGATGTAAATAAAAAAAAGAATCAATTCAAGTAACTATTCACTTAATTTAAATAAATATTTATTTAAATCAAATAATCGGTGGCCGTCAAATAAATTAGTTTTCTGGGTGTAACGCAGAAATGCTTTCTCGTGTCAAACGCTGTCTTCTGGCCGATTGTCTCCAGAATAATTGACAAATTGGCTGTTCGTTGTCGCAGTCGTAGGGAAAAAGAAAATTATATATGGCGCGAGAGTTCGAAATAATTTACGAGCGGGGGATTCCTTATCTGTGTGCCTTGCTTCGGCATGAACTCCGCACGTCGTCGACTTGGTTTTGCGTTCCCGTGTCATTCCCGCGGAATAAAAGAAATTTAAATCAAATTTTTAAAATTAAAAAAATAACAAGAAAAAATTTTTTTTATATAAATTAAATTAAAAAAATAACAAAACAAAAAGAAAAAAATATTACAAGTCTATTTTCTAATTTTTTAAATATTCCTTGGATATAATTTTTGAAGTGAGTTGGGTCGGCCGAGAGAAGAGTTTCTGGCGCGAGGGTTGGTACGCTACCAGTTTACCTGGCTCTCGTTCCACTACCCCTATAAAAGTGCATTATCGTAAAGGGGTCGGCCGGGGTTTCAGACTGCGCTGTTTTGTCAGTTTTGACGACTCGTCCCGCTGACCAAATTCGATTCACAGCGGGCGGTAAAATTTTTCTATGCTCTCTATACTCTATTTTCGATCCGCAACCCCCCTCAATATCGCCTTTCTTAATCCCTCCGTATTGTCGTAAAGGCGATCAAACGCGCACGGAAACACAAAACAAATCGCAGTAAATTATCGGATCTTCTCGCACAAAAATTCAAAATATTTTCATTATCGGGATTTTGCTCTCGATACATTACTATTAATTACGGTTTCGCGCCGGAAACCGGAATATCAATCGGAAATTTAGCTCAATCCCGAACCATTCAAAAATATACACATTTTTATTCTTACTAATGAAACAATATTCTATGAAATTTGAAGCAAAATGCACAGTCATAGTAATTGAAATTGAAAAAATATATAAATGTTCTGTTGTTTTTATTAAGTTTCTCGTGCTTGGGAAATTTTGAAAAAATTCACGAAGATAGTTAATAAAAAATAGCGTCTTTTTGGTAGACGACATTTTTTTGTAAGGCCAAAAGTTTCTGAAATATGATCATTTTCAATATTGACATGCTTATCTGCTAACTTAAAAAGAAGAGCTGATAAAAATCTGAAAAAATTCCAGATATTCACACTATATAATACTAAAAGGCAACAAAGTTTCAGCTTGCTCTAAGAGGGTCAAGGTTTTGGGTCGTTAGATCCACAAACCCCCTCATATCTCCTTTCTTAATCCCTCCGTATTGCTGTAAAGGCAATCAAACGCGCACAGGAACATAAAACAAATCGCAGTAAATTATCGGATTTTCTCGTACAAAAATTGAAAATATTTGTATCCCCAGGATTTTGTTCTCTCGATAAATTACCATTAATAACTCTCATCGGAAATAAGAACATCCGTGGACACGTAGTTTATCATTTAATACACTAAGAAAAATAAAAGCCCGGATTAACCAAAACGCGGTGATATGCGTTTTTTTTTTTTACACACCAAAAAATGTTTAATTAAAATATTTTGAATCAACCGAAGCGATTAATCGTTCAACAAAACAATGCTTGAATTGTGCCAAACAAATAACAGCTTTAAACGAATCTCACCGCGACTTTTGGTTAATCCAACAATTTTTTTTATTTTAGTGTACGACTCTGCGTTTTGCAAAAAATGTCACTGAATGTTTCTTTATATAGTATTAAATAACGTGCGTAAATTTTAGAGTGCGTTGGTATTGCGTTCAACTTCCGCAGGCAACGAAACACTTTTTATATGAAATATGTAAAAAAAATATTTGTAGGCCCAAAGGTTTTTAATATTAACGCACCTATCTACCTTGAAAGCGAGCGCCGCTAAAAATCTGCAAAAAATTTCGGTTCCCCACACTACATAACACTACAAGATCACGAACTTCCAGCTTGATCACCTTAACGTGGATGCCTCGTACACTAAAAAAAGATATCATTGATTCAAGAACAGTGACACTTGCGGGCTGCCATTGACATATATAGTCAGTGTAATTAATATTTTCATTCTAACAATTATATATCATAATGAACCAATGTCTATGAAATTTATAAGAAGATGTGTAATAGTTTTATAATCATGCGTCGTTACGTCAAGCAAAATAGACTTGAAATAACAGCGTATGTCCATGGCAGCCCGCAAGTGTGTTCTTGAATCATTGATATTTTTTTTTTTTAGAGTACGTTTATCACCTAAATCGCCCAAAAACCCTAAAGCATGCTATTTCCACCATATCATTCGAATACATTCAATTTCCGTCGAATAACGCACGATCGGTGAGCGACTCGTCTGGATCGCTGATAGCCGGTTAGAAAAAAAACTTGGAAAAGAAAACAACAAAAAAAAGTACGAAATAATGAAGAGGTCATAGGCAGCCCGCAAGTGTCAGTGTTCTTAAATCATTGATATTTTTTTTTCAGTGTACGTTTATTACCTAAATCGCCCAAAAAACCGTACAGCACGCTATTTCCACCATATCATTCGAATACATTTAATTTCCGTCGAATAACGCACGATCGGTGAGCGACTCGTCTGGATCGCTGATAGCCGGTTAGAAAAAAAAACTTCGAAAAGAAAACAACAACAAAAAAAGTACGGAATAATGAAGAGGTGCTGATGATGCCTGCTGAGACGGTCGGTAGGTACGTGACCCGGGCTGCAGTAGGACCCGCTATGTTCCGGGGATGGTTGGACCTCCGAGCGGTGTACATGGACGAGAGAGTGTCGATGGACACAGCCGAAGTTGTTGATGAGGCGGTTGTGCCATTTGCGCTTGTACATGAGGAACAATGTACAAGCGTAGTAGTGAACGCGTCATCATTGACGGTCCCCGTTCGACGCCCGACGCGTCGACCCCGGCGACGGGACGGCCAAAAGATCCCCTGCAGGTCTTTCTAATAGTTCTATTGGGGGCAATTTCCTTACAGTTAGGTAGGATATTTTTAAAGAGGTAAGTACAATGTGGAGCAATCATCGGGTACGGGACAGACCGCTGAACAATGCCGTTTTGCTGATGCTCCCCGCTCATCAATGGCCCCAGCGCGCAGTCGAACAAGGGGACGCACTATTAACTATTCCTGTTTCGACGGGACATACCAAAATTGGCGTACGTGTCTGCTGCTCTCCTCCCTCCGAACGACTCTCGAAGCCGGATAGCATTTTTAATTTAAACGGCAAGATTTTAGGGCTCTCGTAGCGCGATCGCTCCAAATTTCCCAAAAGCCGTCCGTTCCTCCGTCGTCCCGGTCATCGGCATTTTCCAGGGCGGTAGGCTATATACATAAGCTTCCTGACCCCCCTTTCTTGTCCCCCCCTTGGTCCTCTTGCTTTTTCGACCTATATTACCCCCTGCACTTCTGCACGTCCCGTCGAGGCCTCTGCCGTTTCCATTTTCTCTCTGTAATCTTTTTTAGACCACTTGTCTCGCCTTAACATTTATGGCACAGTACCGATCCTTGGTATTTTTCTTTTATAATTTTGTGAATGTCTTTTTGTTCTTTTTTACCTTGTGTCTCTTGTGTGCACAATAGTGCCTCCTTAATCACAATTTCGCAGTTACAGATTGATGCTACATGATGAAAAAACGAACGGTACATTGCTGATCATGAATGCATGGTTTTTGTGATTTCTCTATCTTGCTGGGTTTTGTGCCGTTCGATTTTACTATTTTGATCTGTGTCTCAACGGGGTCGAAGATGCAACGCAAGAAATCCGGCAAGAAGTCCGGCAAGACGTCCGGCACGACATCCAGCAAGAAATCCGGTAAAAAATCCGGCAAGACATCCGGCAAGACATCCGGCAAGACATCAGGCAAGACATCCGGCAAGACATCCGGCAAGACATCCGGCAAGACATCCGGCAAGACATCCGGCAAGATGTCCGGCAAGACGTCCGGCACGACATCCGGCAAGAAATCCGGCAATAAATCGGTCAAGACATCCGGCAAGACATCAGGCAAGACATCAGGTAAGACATCCGGCAAGACATCCGGCAAGACATCCGGCAAGACATCCGGCAAGACATCCGGCAAGACATCCAGCAAGACATCCAGCAAGACATCCAGCAAGACATCCAGCAAGACATCCAGCAAGACATCCAGCAAGACATCCAGCAAGACATCCAGCAAGACATCCAGCAAGACATCCAGCAAGACATCCAGCAAGAGGCAAGGAAACCCGGGCATTCATGAACTGCATTGCCCATAGCAAAATATAATTTACCCGTCGATCATCTACAATTTCAGTCCGTCTTGCCTCATAAATCGAAGTGCAATTGTACTCTCACCGCAAGGAGCCTTGCGGCTGCTGCATCGGGAAACGTGCACAGAGGGACGCCGTTCGTGTCACCGGCGGCAGCGGCGGCAAAGTCGCCGAACCGCCTGACGGGTCTGTCTCCGAAGGTCCCCTCGCAACTGGCTCGGCCCCGTAAGAACGATGATGCTGTTTTGACACTTTTGACAAAGTGCGTTACAATGAGCCCCGACAAACCCGCCGCTACCACTTCGACGAGTGACTTTTGTTCGGCGCTTCCTGCACGCGTCGCAAGAGGAGCATCGCCTTCTGACGCGGGAGGTCCTTCCTCGTTCCCGAACATGCGTATTGACGCGGTTACGCAAATCACGGTCGTATTTCAGTCGCCCCGCTCGTCATCGTTGCAACTTTTATTGTTCCGATGCAAAGGTCTTCTAGCGTCGGATAATCGTACGCGAAGCGTCGGCTGAGGAGTTAAAAAAAGGCTCCGCTGGAACTTTACGAGACCGATGACTAATCCGCTCATCTTTCGATGCAAGGACGCGATAACGCTTCGACAGTCAATGGATAAGCTTCCCGTGTCAACGACACCGAGTACAATGCCTTTCGCGAATCAGTTTCGACACCGTATGACATTTACGATCGGCGGATTCCGATCGAACCATTCGTACACGAATCATCGATGATGTGCTGGAATGATTATGGATTGGGGTTATCGGGCGAATCTATTTACACGGGGAAATTTGTATAGTAAGATTTTGGAAATATTTATGTTGTAATTACGTCTCAATACTAGCTATTTTTGTTTCAAAAGGTTTGGAAATCTCAACTTTCAACCGGAAGTGACGTTGCACGGGCAAACGTCACTTCTGGTATGAAAATCTGGATCTTTTTATTTCCGGAAGTGACGTCATACTGGAGATACGTCACTTCACAGTAAAAAATATTTGTACATTTAAAGAAATTTTTTTATACACAAACGTCTACAATTATTGTGTCGTTGATTTTACAAAAAAATCGTAAAATTAACAGATATTTTTGTAAAATTAATAAAAATAAACTTGAAAAGAATTGTCGACGTTTGCTGACATGAAACTTTGGTAGCGATTTTACTGCGATCCGTTTTGAAAATCTCATTTATCGACCGGAAGTGACTTCAACCAAAAATACATCACTCCCGGTTCGAAAATCTCACTTTTCGACCGGAGGTGACTTCAACCAGAAATACATCACTTCCGGTTCGAAAATCTCACTTTCCGACCGGAAGTGACTTCATACCGGAAATCAGTCACTTCCGAAGGACCGACATGACGTTCCGGCGAGCGGCATCCAATGCCGATCCAGCGACGTGACTTTTTTCCTGTCATGACAGAATCCCACCTGAGTAAAAGGGAGGTGGGAAGCAGCGGTGCTAATAGAGTCAGCTCGGAGAGGATAAATGTCCGAGTCGGGTGGGCGTAGCGTGTCTAAGCAACGAGACGAGAGGACCGAAAGTCGCGCGTGGACATCAAAGGGATTTAAGTCCTGTTTCGGTCCGCTGTGACACTGTCCGGAGTTCTCTCGTCGGTTCGCTCGATGCAACGAGTGTCAATATTTTGACATGTACGCGCACCCACCCAATCCCGGCACCTGGGGGCGATTTCACATTATACTCGAGCAGTGTCTTCGGTGGGTTTACATGCAAATCCGCTCGCCCACCGCCGGCGGCCATTATTGTGCGGGGAGATTATCTCCCGACTTCCGGGAGCTTTCGGGGCTCGTCCGTGTCTTTCGCTCTGGCGTCGAAAGCCTTCTTACCGATTATCCGATTTCAAAGCCACTTAAACGCGATCACTCCACTCATTCATTGTCCATGTGGAGGAGATCAAGCGGCACGCGATAAATCACGCCTAGATTACGCCGGAGTCCTCGAGCCAAATTGATTTATGCGCTCTCTCCGATGTGATTTCGTAATCGTAACGATCATCGCTATCACCGAGTGATAAAATCAACTGGGGGTTTAAGAAAAAATTAATTCGTGTATTTTTTAAATTCATTTGGTTGTTTTTTAATAAGAGACTCTTGTCGCTGCGAATGTTGAGCGAGGAAAGTCTTTTCCAATACCCATTTTGGAAAAAGTTGCGATTCCGGAAAAAATGTTTCGTTATTGTCGTCACGAAGTTTGTCATGCAACGATTGCAGCTGAGCAGGATGCATATTTATTCCGATTATGAGGTACAGTAAACTAGTTATTGGTTTAGATTAGTTTACACATTGTTGCTTTATGAATCGTTATAAACAACGGCCATTAATTGTGAATGCACAACAAAGACGATGTATTTTTTTTCATTTTTTTAAAATTCATCAATATGTTTATTAATTCATTGAATATAATAATAAACTTTTGCCGCTCTGAATGCCGGGTGACATAAGTGAAGACTTGTCACTGGGCATTGGATTGGAAGAGTCCTACATCCATTTTAGGAAAAGCTGCAATTCCCGAAAAAAAAAATGTTCCGAGCAATTAATTTAACGATTTTCTAATATACGTTACTTCCGTTGTTACTGTTGTTACGAAGATTGTCATGCAACGATTGCATCTGACACATATTTATACTGATTATGAGGTACAATAGACTACCATTAGTTTATTATTCGTTGCTTTATGAATCGTTGTAAATAACGGCCATTAATCGTGAATCTCAGCGATAATGTATCACATACACGTTTTCTTCCTTTTTTTTTCAACGTCTCAAATAAACGTTTATAGTTCTCGAAGCGTGCGCGCGCAGTGATTTATGCCAGACTGGGAGTGCGCCTGCTCTCCTAAATTCACGTTACGTTACAGAATAACTGTGGAATTATTGCGTGCGATTTTCTTAAGGTCCTCGTTGTAAAATCGCTGTATATCACCTCGTTGATGAATATTAAATCTTCGAGCACACGCATCGCGTGAGCTGAATCGCCTGCGCCTAATTATAGTGAAGCGATTAGCCCCGGATATTCCGTGCGATTTTCTACCACGATTAAAAAACAAAAAAATTGACTGATCGTGACAATTTAGATCGATTCGATAGGTTGTGCTGCCAGTTATGGAGAGGTCGCGAGTCGAGTGTGTGATTACCGTACAGTTAGCGAGGGGTTGAGTTCGGTATCGTAAAACAAAAAGTAAACACGGTTTATAATCGCGTCAGCGTGCGATTATCGAGTAAATGTCGGAAGAAACTGATACGTTGGTCTTTGAGATTTAGCCCGGTGTTTCACGGAGCGTGTACACAGCGCGTCTCGCTGTTGTACTATAATAGTATACTATAACTTGTATTTACACGAAACGAATCGGTCATTACACATCGCTCGCTTCAACGGACCAATAACTCGCTATACCTGAACCTCTCGAGCTTCCGTGATAATATAAGCAATTAATGTACGTCCGAAAAATAAATACACACCGATACTGGAAGATAGGAAATTGTGACTGCGCTCTCGGAGCAAAAAGGTCGGAAGAGGGAACACCAAACATCGGGCCTATTAGAAGGTTTCTATGGCAGTCGATAATTTTTATAATTAATATTGTTGTTATTCAGATCAATCGGATTTGTTGCAGGATGTGCGGATAATAGAAAATTCTCGATAGTGTCAACGCGGATGAAATATGAAATGTATGTTATTTAAAGAAATATGCACAAGATCGGCCTATCGTTATAGCTATTTTGCAAAATGTTTCCGATACGTAGCGATTTTTTAATGAAAAATATTGCTACGGCAAAAAAATTACGTATCTTGCCGTTAATCTTCATTATTAATATTATTATTCAGATTAATCGGATTTATTCCAAGATGTACGCATAATAGAAAGCTCTCGATAGTGTCAAGTGGATAAAATATGAAATATCTGTTATTCCAAAAAAATGCACAATATCGGTCTATTGTCACAGCGATTTTGCAAAATGTTTGTAAAAATGTAGCGATTTTTAGGTGAAAAATATTGCTGCCGCGAAAAATTACGTATCTTTTAGCTAATCTTGATCATTAATATTGTTATCCAGATTAATCAGATTCAAAACAGAATGTACGCATAATAGAAAGCTCTCGATACTGTCAAGCGGATGAAGTACGAAATATGTGTTATTCCAAAAAAAAATGCACAAGTTCGGTCTACCGTCATAGCGATTTGCAAAATGTTAGCCAAAACGTAGCGCTCTTAAAAAAAAAAAAAAAAAATACAAAAAAATGACGTATATCTTGCACAATCAAAACAGGCCGAGTAAGAAAAACCTCTGCTCTTTACCGTCAATCCGACTATCATTGAATGCACGATCAATGTACGAAAAAGAAAAGAAAATCATCCACATAAGGAATTAAACGTTAACGAAAGGCTTAAAATAAAGTAAATCCGGTTTTGCACCAAAAGAGGTGCAAGTCGCGAGCGGGGGCGTGAGCCACGGATTAGTCGCTCGCCTGGTTTTATCGTTGGCTCCGGTGGTTATCGGGGGTTCCAACGGGCGCCATTACGGTGCACGCCATCCGAGGCGCTCCCCGATTGGCCGAGGTCGCTCGGGCTGGTTCGGCGGTGGGGGTAAGGTAAGCCGCTCCGGAGGCGGAACCGACCTCGAGGACACCTAGAGAGACACGGTATCACAGAAGTTTAAGCACTCGTCGGTGCAACATCACAGGCTTGACGTGTGCGACTCGTCGACGGATTCCATCCGTCAATCAATAGGCGTAAGAACGTCATCGACGCGTTGACGTCTCTCGTTCCGGTCATTCTCGTCTCGGAGACTCTAACGACCCGTAGTTCGTCAAACTCGTCGCTACACAGTGTTCGATTGACGTGTTCGTTACAACGAAACAAACATACATTCACACGACACAGTGTTACGTTAGAAAATTATTATCGAACTATCGCTGGATATCCGGACGTCCAGCGTCGACGACCGATTTTCCGCTGAAGTTCCTCAAACGAGTGCAACAACGAACGTTACGATGAACTCTCGCGTTCTGTGATGGTGCGGTGACAATTTTTTTTTAAAACCGGTTCTGCGCGTTACAACAATCGACCCAAAAGATTTGCAAAAAGACCCTTTCGTTAATCTTTGACACCGAAGCGACCCTCCGGTTTCCGGTCTCGAAACTCAGAAGGGAACGCTCTGAATTCGCCCTGACATGGGATACACCTTGATCGGTTAACGCGCAAAGCCGTCGCTTCCGTCGGCCTGGACGAGATCGCGCTCTCGCGGATTAGCGTTGAGTCCAGCCCAGAGTTCCGGTTGTCACCGACAAAGAGAGAAAAAACAGCGTCGGGGGGACGGTCCCAGCCGTGACGCCGACGAGCGATCGCCAGTTTTTCACAAGAGTGGAAAATCCGGACCATCAATGACGGACATAAGCAGCTTCGGTATGGTGTCCTACTACAATCCCCTGGCGGTTTGCCGCCAGCAGCAGCAGCAACCCGGGGCCGGTGCAACGGGGATTCCTCAGCAGTTGTCGCCCCAGGCCCAGCAGTACGTCGCCCAGGCCCAGGCCCAGCACGCCGCGGTCCAGCAGCAGATCCGCGCCGATTCCAGTCCCACCCAGCAATACTGGTACGGCTATCCGCACGGACATCCGGCACACGCGCCACATCATCATCATCAGACATCCGGACCTCAGCAGTACCTGGAACACGCGGCCGATGTCCTCGGATGGCCGCCCCATCATCCTCACCACTACTCGCATCATCTTCAGTACCAACATCAGCAGGCCGCTTACCAGCAGCACCAGCATCAGCAGCAACAGGCCCAGCAGGCCCAACTCGCCGGCGCCGTCAGCGAATGGAGCGGCGACGAGAGCAGCACACACCATCATCAGCAACAACAAGCCGTTATCGCCGGCGAACCGAGCCCACCGATAACCGTCAGCGGAAGCGAACTCAGCAGCCCCGGCACACCCTCGTCGCCGCCGGCCAACAACAACAACAATCCCAATGCGACCAACAACAACAACAGCGCATCGACGACACCTATGAGACCGTCGCAGATTCGCAGCCCGTTCGAGTGGATGAAGAAACCATCGTATCAGAGTCAGCCGAATCCAGGTTCGTGAACTTTGTCTTTTTTTTTGTACAAGTTGGTTTTTTTTTTTTTTTTTGTGAGCGTCAATGATCTGTGTGATCGATTTATCATCACGAGACGCCGATGTAGTATCGTAGTGTGGAACCGGCGCGAAGGTTCCACGAGATTCGCGCACCAGAGCCATTGAGCTCGAGGAATTCGCACGGGGAACCGCGTTCATTCAGGAAACGTAAACACTACGGGGCTTCGATACGTTGGATATCGAAAGGTATTTTTTTTTAATTCTACGCGTATTTACGTTTGACGTTTACGAGGAATTCTGGAGGGGGGATTGATTGAAATTTCCCGGAAATTCTTTCCGCCGCTTCGGTAAGGATGATTGTTCGATCATAAAGGATGTCGTCCGGTGCCGCGAATTTGTTTTTTGTACAAATTCAGTAATTTTTTTTTGTTCGAGGCTTCGATACGTTGGATATCGAATGGGATTTTTTTCAGCTCCGCGTATTTACGTTTAACGTCTACCGAAAATTTTCCAAAAATTCTTACCGCCTCTCCGGTGACAATAATTCTTAGATCATAAAGGATGTCGTCCGGTACCGCGAATTCGTTCTTAGGCACAAATTCATTAACATTTTGTAAAATTCGAAGCTTCAATACGTTGGCTATCGAATCCAATTTTTTTTATCTCCGCGTATTTACGATTAACGTCTACCGAAAATTTCCCGGAAATTCTTTCCGCCTCTCCGGTGACAATAATTCTTCGATAATAAAGGATGTCGTCCGGTACCGCGAATTCATTTTTAGGTACAAATTCATCAAACATTTTTTTCTTTTATATTCGAGGCTTCGATTCGTTGGCTATCAAATAGGATTTTTTTATCTACGCGTATTTACGTTTAACGTCTACCAAAAATTTTCCGAAAATTCTTTCCGCCTCTCCGGTGACAATAATTATTCGATAATAAAGGATGTCGTCCGGTACCGCGAATTCATTTTTAGGTACAAATTGATTAAACATTTTTTTCTTTTAAATTCGAGGCTTCGATACGTTGACTATCAAATAGGATTTTTCCATCTACGCGTATTTACGTTTAACGTCTACCGAAAAATTTCCGAAAATTCTTTCCGCCTCTCCGTTGACAATAATTCTTCGATAATAAAGGGTGTCGTCCGGTACCGCGAATTCGTTGCTCTCCGCCGCGCGTACGGAGCTCATTGCGGACGTTTCTATAAACACAAGTTCGCCCGGCGGTCTCCTTACGACAAACAGTGTAAACACCTCTAACGGACGGGCAAACATCTAATTGCTCTCAAATATTTGTGAGATAATCCGGTCCGCAGCCAAGCCCGGGTCCGGGCGGATTTCTCCGGCCGCGCGTCAACGACGAATTTTCCCTCGCCGTAGCCTCGCGGCTTCGGTACAGAGGTCCTGAATAAACAGCCCGAGAGACCCGGTTTGTAACTCGAACGCGTCCATGGGAATCACCTTGCTCTCGCGTGTAAACTCGGTAAGATTCCCGTATCGCGTTGCTCTCACCGATTCGAAGAAACTTCGATAGCGAGCGAAGAAACGGCGGAGAAAAAAAAAAAAAAACTAGCGCGGCGCAACGATCTTACGATTGTTTCTGGTTGTTGCAGCGTGCAACGTAGCTGCTATCAACACGGAGTCGGTGACCGGGCTACACGAGCTCTGCCCACTCGACGTCCTCGGTATGATTAAAGAAAAAAAAAAATTGTTCTCGATCGTTGTTTCGTTGCTCGCAGTAGTTGATTGCAAATTTGGATGTGAAGCGAGTCGCCGATTTCGAGTCTTTTTGAAACTCGTTTTGCGGGTAGAAAGGGCATTTAATTAATTGTTGCATGCGCCGTTACCGTCAAGCTCGATCGATCGCTTGTCGCTGGATCTCGATTGTCTTCGATCCCCGATCAGTCTTTTGAAGGTAGATAAGAATCGGATACGTGTAATTGTTGAATCGCATATCTATGTCGCATGTTTACTACTATTTAGATCAGTAGATTCGTTCCGTTAAGTATACAATAATTCGTACAACTAAAATTTTAACGTCCGTCCGTCCGTCCGTCTGTCCGTACTTCGTTATATCTCTCAGTACGATGTAGTTCCGATATACGCACCCGGAATTATAATTTATTTGAAGGGTGAAAAGCAAATAAATACATATTTAATAAAAACCAATATGTATGTAATTAAAATAAATATTCATTTCAAATAAACATATATTTGATGGCTGAAGGACCGCGGTCGGTGGCCAATTGGCAATATGCAGTATACGCGAACACATCCAGAAAAATAATTTGATTTAAATAAATATTTTACTTAAACCAAATAAACGGTCGCCGTCAGATGATTATTTTTCTGGGTGTATGGATGAACAGAGATGAGTTTGTTAGGTATGAAAAACTGTTAGATGTTATGTATTGGCAAAAAGCTCTTCGCTGCTACTACTATATATTTAATTCAAATAAATAGGTATTTAATCAAAATAAATATGTATATAATCCAAATAAATATTTATTTAATTAAAATAAATATTTATTTAATTTAAATAAATATTTATTAAATTTAAATAATTTATTTTTATTAAATACATACTCGTTTGCGAGACGCCGGTCAAACAAATGCTATGTCGATCTGCGGCACCCTGTTGGATCATCGATCTCGAGCCACGCCTCTCGTTCTCCGTGCCTCCGTCACGCGATAATATTTCCAAAGCCGTCAGAGGCCGAAAAACGGCCGCCGCAGCATCCTCTTCGCCCGCGGCCGAGGGGAGGTTCCAACCCCTTTGCCGGCGAGCCAACGGGTCCGGGACGATCGCGTGCGGCGCGGGGAATCCCCGCAATGGCGTCCGCGCCCGCACGAACATCGAAGCGCGCCTTCGTTATGCACCGTCCGCTTTCGCCTCCCCTTCCTCACCGGCATGCTTCATTTTTGCCCCTTCGAAACCGGAATCGCGATCGGCCACTCCGAGCTCCGCGACACGATACTTAATTTTTGTTTTTCTTCGCCCCGACGCGCGTTGCGTGCGCTCGCGAACACGGCTCGCGTGATCCGCCCGTCCGCGCCATCGTCGCACATACGGAAATTCATGCGCAAAAAAAAAAAAAAAAAAAATTGCACGCGCGAGGAGAGGCAACCATAAGAAATGCAACGCCCGAAGCGTTGTTGCTCCAACCCTTCGGGACTGCGGGCTCGATTCTCGTTCCGTGCGACCCTCCGCCAATATCCCAACAGAGCTCGCGGCCGCAGCCATTATCTGCATTTTATGGTTATATTGCCGGCCGACTCGTGTATACGCGCAACTCGCTCAGCCTCGCAATAACGAACCTCGCACGATTCGAAATACGTATTACAATTTGGCTCTCTCTCTCTATCTATCTATCCGCATCTATATCTCCTCCTCGTCTCCGGCCCGCATCGCGCCGGTACTGCAAGAGCGGCGGCCATCGCGAGAGTTCCGTTCCCGCGTATCCGCAACGATACGTTCGTGTTTCCATGCGAACGAGAAAGGCGCAGGATGCACTTACGATGCACGGAGCCGGAGGGGAGGGGATCGTTACGACTTTTCTTCGTGTAATTGGGAGGCTCGGCTGGTTGTTGCAGACACGCGATTTCTCTCGCAACGTCCGCGGAGCTCCGGGCGCCATTTTGGTTCACGGGTTTCTCCGCGGCTCGGGCCGCGGAAGAGACTCTCTGCGAAACGGGCGGTGTTATGTAACTGTCGGACGATTCGTAACTGAGCCGAATTCGACGAAGATTCAATGCAGTTTTTACTAAATATCGTTCGGTCAATTTTTTTAGCAGAGTTCTATGAATAGTTAATGCAGTTTTTACTACATATTGTTGCATCAGTTTTTTGAGCTGAGTCTGATAAACAATTAATGCAGTTTTTATTAACTATCATAGCATAATTTTTTGGAGCTGAATTCGATAAATAGTTGATGCAGTTTTTAGTAAATATAATTGCATAATTTTTTGGGCCGAGTGCGATAAATAGTTGATGCAGTTTTTAGTAAATATGATTGGATCATTTTTTTGAGCTGAGTCCGATAAAGAGTTAATGCAGTTTTTGGTAAATATCATTGGATAATTTTTTGGGCTGAGTCCGATAAAGAGTTAATGCAGTTTTTATTAAATATCATTAGATGGTTTTTTTTCAGATGAATCCGATAAATAGTTGATGCAGTTTTTACTAAATATCGTTGGACCATTTTTTTTGTACTTATCGGCGATTCGACGTTTTGACTTCGAGCACGTTCTTTTATAATTGAGACTATTCTTTTCTTCAAAGATCTAACTGTGCAGTCTTAAAGTCAAATAAAAATTTGTTCAGACTACGTTTGCGTCGATGGTTCTTCCGCTCTGCAGCGCGATCTTTATACGAAAAACTTCTGTTGTTAAATAATTCTTTTTTTTTTTAAATAAACTCATTGACGATTTAACCTGTTGAGGCACGCGAGATCGCTATGGCTCCAAAAGCGCGCAGTACAGCACGCATATTCGACTTCAAGCACCTTCTTTTACAATCAAAGCTCTCCTTTTTTAAAGACCTAACTTTGCAGCCTCAGAGTCAAACAAATTTGCCGAACAAAAGTTACTCCCATTTTTTTTTACCCCATAGTTCGTCGTCAAATTGACCCAATAACGTTTGCATCGACGCTTCCGCACTGCAGCGAAATTTTCGCAGGGGAAACTTTCGGAACCCATACCTGACGACGATTCACCATTCCCGTTCGAATCGCCGAGTCGTAATTCTCGCCCCCTCCCGGACAATAATAGACCGCCGCCGAGCGCACGAAAAATCATACCCAAAGTGCGGATATCCTCGATCGCACAGTGAAAACCGTTGACTCCGTTCCGACGCTGCCGTCTCGGTGGTTATATTGCGGGGACCGAGCGCTTGTTTTGCCAACAATGAGAGTCAATTAAATAGCGCGGAAGGCGAAACCCTCGGCGGGGTGCGGTCTCGCCACCCCGGGAAAGCCTCCGTGAAATCCTCGACATCCCAAAGGGTGAACTTCGCGCACCCTTCGCAAACCCGCGCGTCGCCATTCATCGCATTGCTCGGACACAACTTGCGTTCCTGGAATCGGTCCGAGAATTCGTTCGCGCTCCAGAACGAAAGTAGTAGCGGACCGAATTATACAGCCTGATGAATCCTGCCAATCTTGGCAGAGTCTTCTCGAAGAAAAATCGCGTTTCCGTTAATTACCAAAAAAAATAAAAAATGATTCTTTCGAATTTCGCAGGGATTTTCCGGGTAGGACAAAAATCGAACAAGCGGGAGAACGACTTCTCAGTATTGCTCCGAAAAAGCGACGATTCGGGGGGGGGGGGGGGGGGGGGTGGAATAATTACGATGTGCCCTTTTCAGCTTCGATGGGTCTTAAAACGCGATCGGTGGAGAAAAAGCGCTTTGGTAGGAAAAACTCGAGTTTCTGCATTGTTTCGGAAAAAGCGGCGCTTCCCGGTGCATTGTATGGAGGGAGAGGAGAATGCGAGCGTTCCTCCGACGCTCTCGCTAAGCTCACCAATAAAGTTGTCGGCCGCGTTCGTCGTGGCCGCCCGCACGAAAGGAGTCATAAAATAAAGTGAAGTATCCTGAAGGGAGGACATTCGGGAGCCTGCAATGTAGCGGTGTGCATTTTTCTAGGCCACGGACGAGAACAATAGGTGGTGGCCACGCAGGTACTCCTATTCCACTGTGAGAAACTCCGTTCGATCCTCGAAAAATGTGTCAGTGTATCGGAGACGAGCCAGTGCCCGGCCAAGGCACTCGATACGGCAGGTTCGGTGGAGTAAATTTCACTATAGCTCCGGTTTCTCCAACGTTCGATTCGTCCTTCAAACGCGGTGGAAGAAAAATTAAGGATAATGAATAATAAAAAAATCGGCCTGTGATAAGAACTGCGATTTTGAAGACAATTAATTTGATCGAGTGTCATAGCAAAAAAAAAAATGTTTGGACTTTTGAGGAACACCTGTAATAATTTTTCGAATTATTTTCGTCGTCTACTGACGGTATTTTGGAACGTGATAAAAATTGTAAAATTGAGAAGATAAAAATTGTGAAATTGTCAAGATAAAAATGGTGAAATTGGAAATATAAAAACGGTAAAATTGACAAGGTAAACATGGTAAAATGAACAAGATAAAAATGGTAAAATAGACAAGATAAAAATGATAAAATTGACATGATAAAAATGGTAAAATCGGCAACATAAAAAGGGTGAAATCGCCAAGATAAAAGTGGCAAAATTGTAATATTAACAGGACAAAAATTGTAAAAGTAATTGAAATTAACATTTGTGGACAAGAACGTGTCTGCCGAATGTCCAAACATTTCCATTGTTACCGCGCAGCAGCGTTAATTTTTCTGGTCGGAGCCGTCGGCAAAATTCGGGGAACGGGGTCGCGTTGGAACAGATAAATATGATATTTGATACGGGCGGTAGGCGAAGCGATATACAAATGCGATCTGGCACAATGGCGCGGTAATTGTGATGCCGTTGACGAATCGTACCTTCCGGGACTGGGATGGAGGAGCGCGGCAGTGCGAAATCGGAGGGGTTGAAAAAAAAAAAGAAACGGAATCGGGCCACGCGTTTCCACTATGTTCGCCGGTCGGCGCATGCGACGGATTCACGCCCGCGAAATGGAAGAGCGAAAGCTCTCGCTCTGTAATGGGGTGGCAACGAGTCCCGGGAGTCCCGTTTCTTCCTGCTCCCCCGCCGATTCCACTCTCTTATCCGCACGTGTATAGGCGACGTATAAACCCGCAACCCCGTAACCATGCCATGCCCATTCGTATTCTCGGCGGCGTTGGGCGCTCCCGGACTCACTCATCTCGTTATACGTCATCTCCGGCTACATGCCGTCCCTCACGGGGTGAAGAAAGTCGTCGAATTATGAATCTCGTTCAAGTTCGCGGCTCCATTTTTCACGCTACCGGAAATATTGATGGGCTTGATAGTTTAAAAAAAAAAAAATATGTCCGCTGCTCCCGCGTTTTTTCCGTAACGAATATTTCCGCCAGGCGCAAGAAAATTTGTAGATTTTCGAATGTAGCCTCGAAATGACAAGCGGAAATTTTTTCTGGTTTCCCGCCCCATTTTTCGATTATCGAAGGGAGATTCAAAGTTTTAAAAAATGTCTGCTGCTCCCGCGTTTTTTCCGTAACGAATATTTCCGCCAGGCGCAAGAAAATTTGTAGATTTTCGAGTGTAGCCTCGAAATTACAAGTGGCAATATTTTCTCGTTTCCCGCCCCATTTTGCGGTTACCGAAGAGAAATTCGAAATTAAAAAAAAAAATGTCTGCTGCTCCCGCGTTTTTTCCGTAACGAATATTTCCGCCAGGCGCAAAAAAATTGGTAGATTTTCGGATGTAGCCGCGAAATGACCAGCGACAAAGTTTCATCGCTCGACAGCAGCTTCCGGCCGCGGTCCGCCGAGGCGTCTATCGGTCGCGTAGTATCGTTGCGAAGCCTCGAGTGGACTCGCTCCGTGTGCTGATAACGTAATCCCCGATCAGCTGTCGCCCGATGCGCGCGCATCCGATCGATCGGATCATTGATCGCCTTTTTTTAAATAACTCGTTTATTTATATTCGTACAATTGGCTTTGCGATACAGGGAATACGTTCAACACAAGCCACAGTTCCGGATCGATAAAAAAAGAAAAATTCCAATTTGTTGCTTACTATTTTTTTTATCAGAAAAAGTGCTGCCTCGCAACGTAGAGTTTTACGTTGCCACGCAGCATTTTATATATAATAATTAACATATTAATATGTAAAATTAATAAAATTGATAATTATTAATGATAATAATAATAATAATATAATTATTATAATGATAATTAATTATTATTAAGTTGTAAAATTAATATAATTAATATCTATTAAAATAGTAAGCAACAAATTGACTGATCCCGATTAAAAATTTTGAAACAGCAGCTCAGTGTTAAAATCGACGACGACCGTTAACTATATATTTTTTATTATATAATATATTTTATATGCAATAGTCACTCCGAGTCATTCCGTCGATCGCCTCGCGCATCGAAGATTCGCCCCGTTCAAACTTTGTTGTCGAACGCATAACGCGATCGTTCATCGCGTGTCCGTGCGCTCTCTCTAGCATTGGCCTTATCGATCTGAGGTGCGAGAGACGCGCCGATTAAGCTGTGCAGCCGGCGCGAGGCACGCGTGTCCTCTCTTTCCCGCGCGGTCTCCGTCAAAGCGATCGAGCCTAAATCCCTACGGCTCTTCTGATACTATCCGTCGAACTCGATCTCGAAATAGGCCTCGAGCGACAAGGTTGCCGGTGCAATCACCTCGAACTCTTTCGCCTATATTGCGCACTCGATACGGTGGAAATTCGCCTTAATTGTCGCGTCAAGTCGGAAGTTCCCCGTCGCAGCTGTATCGACCAGTGTAACGTCGATGTTTAGCTAGCATTTTGATATCTCCGGAGCGCTTAGGTGAAAAAAAGGGGCCGCGAACGCTTCCATACTCAGAAGCGGTAATCCTCTTCCAACGATCCTTCAGCTGGCTCTCTCTATCGCTCGCGCACTCATTGCTGCGTAGCCCACGACATTAGGCAAAGTTATAATATATAATATATAATATATAATATATAATATATAATATATAATATATAATATATAATATATAATATATAATATATAATATATAATATATAATATATAATATATAATATATAATATATAATATATAATATATAATATATAATATATAATATATAATATATAATATATAATATATAATATATAATATATAATATATAATATATAATATATAATATATAATATATAATATATAATATATAATGGGTTGTTGTGACTCGGGCGCGTCACGCCCACGCTATGGACCAGGAATTTAGAAACCGGAAATTTAGATTATAGGAGATTTACCGGAAATACGTCACTTCCGGTTTGAAAATCTCATTTTTCGACCGATAGGAAAATAGCAATGAGGAACTGCGGGGCCTTTAAAGGTAGCTCCTAGATTCTTAAAAATTGAAACGAACAGACACACAAACAAGTCTCTTTCCAGAATATATGTGAGATATATAACATAACGACTTTTTATATAATAACACGAACTCATTTTTCGACGGATAGGGGAATAGTCATCAGGGCTTGGAAGCCTCTTGGGGTAGAACCTAGATTCTTGAAAATTGGACCGAACAAACAGACAAACAAGTGACGTAAGTTTATGTGAGACATATATTATAACGATCTCATTTTTTTCGAGCGGAAGTGACTTCATACCGGAAGTACGTCACTTCCGGTTTGAAAATGTCATTGTTCGACCGATAGGGGAATAATAATCCAGGCTTGGAGGGTCCCTAAAGGTTGCCCCGAAGTTCTCGAAAGTTGAGACGAACAAACACAAACAAATGACTTTCGAAAACATTTGCGAGACATATCGCATCCCTAAAACAAATTTGTAACATCTTTTATCGAATTACTGTACAAATTGTTACACTGTTGTTCTATGCATAGGGGAGACCGGGGCGAAATGGCACAGCGGTGGAAAAAGTCACAGTGAGGGCAAAACTCAATTTTCCGATAATTTTTGAATGCTCCATTTTGTCCCAAAGATACAGCCGGATTTTTAATCCCGTTTTGCCCCACGTACCATCATCGCCACCATCCAATAGCTCTTGGAAAATTGCGTTTTGTCTCATTATCCCATTTTGCCCCGCTGTGCCATTTTGCCCCGCTCTCCCCTACGATATAATATAGTGACTATATTTATTGTTATTTTTCATTACTTTTAGTCATTCCCCCCCCCCAAGTCCGAGAAATTCGGCAGCACCGATATTTGGCTTGCGGTTAAACGACCGTCGGTTTTTCAACATCGAGGCGCGAGAATGAGGTGTCGCAGAGGTGAATAACTAAAATCGAGAATTCCCGATGCTGAGGCGACCGGCGTGGAAAGGCCGGTCGGGTGTCGTGTTATTATGGTTTCGACGCTGAAATCGTCGAGCTGTGAGAAAGACGTATTACAGGCGCGAGGGAAACGGGGAGCCTCCGAAGGTCTCACCGGCGAGTTATCGAGGAGTGGTGGATTAGCGCGCCCGCCTTTGATCTCGCCGCCTCGCGGCCTTATCTAATCGCGCCATGCACCTCTCTCTCTCGCGCTTTCGCCTCCTCCACCTCGACGCTTGATATTTCCGTCGTACCGTCGGCTGCGCGCTCGCCGCGGTACCGAAAACCATAATGGACTGACGGCAGGCACGGAGACGCGCCGGCGCATCGCGTCTTCATCTTAGACAGCCTTCCGCAGCATCGCTTTAACGTCTTTACCTCATTAAGAAAAAATAATAATAACATCTTCTTTTTTTATAATTACTTTTTCGGTCTATCAAATTTTTTACAATCGGTACGACTCTTCTGGAAAGGCTCTTGCGAGACTTTAATGTTTTCCTTGACTCGGGGAATAGGGTACTGTAAAATTTGTTTTTAAAACAAATACATGAAAGTTTCCACTTTTTTTGGTCCATCGACTGTTCACGATCGGCAATTCCTATCGCAAAGCTCTTGCAGGACATTCATTTTTTTTTCTTATCTCGAGGGGGGAATAGAAACGAGCGATTATACACCCGAGACGCGCCTTCGCACCTCGTCTAAATCTCTAACAGTCGCAGCATCACTTTAATGTCTTTGTCTCATTTTTATAAAAATATTAATTATAACGAAAATAAATATAAAATATGTGTTCGATGGGTCAAATTTTTACGATCGGCACGACTTCTCACGAAACGCTCTTGCAACACTTTAAATTTGTCCTTGACTCGAAAAAAAATACAATAAAAATTATTTTTAAAAAAATACAATAAAAATTATTTAAAAAAAATACATTAAAATTTATAAATATAAAAAAAAATCCTCTTTCTTTGGTCCATCGACTATTTACAATCGGCGACTCCTCTCAAAAAGCTCTTGCGACACATCAATTTTTGTTTTCACGGGAGGGGGGGGGGAGAGAGATTAAAACGAGCGATTCGCTGGACGGATAAGCTTTTTATTGAAGTGCTAATGACGAGAGCGGTGAGGAGGGAGGGGATTGAACTCGGCTTGTGTATCGAGATAGCTATGAATAATCGACTGAGCGAGAGCCATTCCGAAACGGACGATGCAATGCAGGGGCGCGAGAGGCGCGCGAGATGAAAACCCGAGAGCGTGAGTGGAAATATTAAGTGACGTGGACGAGAATAATGTGACCGTTGCTCGAACTACCTGCCCGTACGCCTGCCTGCCCGTCTCGCTTTTTGCCTCTCCGCGTAAGTACAACGCTTATCAAAGGAGTTTACACTAGGGCCTCGACTTGGTGAACAGCGGCGGGACTGGCTCTCGCTGACACCCACGAAAATCGAGGCAGCGCATGCCCCGCCCATACTAACTGTCGAGCATGGCAAATAGCTTACTGCGTCGATCGATACTCGCTCCGTGGTGGGGACTGCTGCGGAAACCGAGGCCGCACAAATCGAGGCCCTAGTGTAATTAGCGCGCGCGCGCGCGCGCGCGAGCGAGCGGGTGAGGCGACGCAATGACGGGACTCGTTTGTTTTCGTGTATCTTATGATAATGCGCGTTATCGTACGCCGGGGAGAGCCAGGCGCAGTTTTCAACTATTTATTTTTTCTTGAATACCAGTCTCACCTGAATAAACTAATAGAAACATAATTTTCGTAATTTGTCTTTCAAAGACCCTCGCTTACACACCTTTGCGGTAATTATTGTAGAAAAAATTGTTGCAGCTGTTTTAATAATTGGATTTAAAGAAAGTACAGCGTACCGAATGGCTCGACGAACACCCAGAAAAAAAAATTATTTGACGGCCACCGTTTATTTGGTTTAAGTAAAATGTTTATTTCATTTAAGTAAGTGGTTACTTAAATGAAATAAATATTTATTGAAATCAAATAAATATTTTACTTAAACTAAATAAAAGGTGTCTCTCAAATGAGTTTATTTCTGGGTGTGGAGTTATTCGATCGAAAAAAATGTAACGAATGGCTCGCTGAACCCGACTGGTGGGCACAGTTTGTAACTATACTTTTTCGTAAATACCTGTCTCACCTGAATAAACTAGAAGGAAAATAACGTTCTTGATTATATTCCATAGATCATCGACTATACATTTTTGCTGTAATTATTGCAAAAAAAAGGTTAGGGCTGTTTAAATAGATCGATTGAAAAAAAATTCCATATGGCTTCCCTTTCCCACGGTATATAAATAGCATTACCAGAATGAAGTAGTGGAATGAAATAACATTTATAATTAGCTTCTGCAGACGTTTGTCTATATATTTTTGCGGTAGTCGTTACAGAAAAAAGTTTGGAGTCGTTTACGTAATTTGATTGAAAAAAAAAATTGCCGTATAACTCACTGTACCCCACCGGTGCGGTACAGTGAGCCAGACAAGTTTTTCTCAATCTGGGAAATTTAAAAATCTTATTTTTTAGATTTCGGTTAATTTTAGGCCTTTGGTTAATTTTGTTTGAGATGAACTGTAATTCAAACTGCCGCAACTTTTATACTACTCGATCCCAATGTTAGTAAACGTACAATGTTTTTTACAAAACGTTTAGTTATGAAAAAATTATAATGTATTGCATGGCTGTATTCGTCCATTTTTGTTTAAAGTCCGATGGTTCAAGTAGAAACTAACTTTTGTCCCGAACACGGTAAAGAAAAAAAAGTTGAACATTCAACAAAAGGGTTTCTTTGCGACGAACATCGAAGATTTTTTTAATAGTCCATTTTACGCTGATTTCGTATCGACAATACCGAAAGAATTTTGTTTTTCAAAACGTATCAAACGAATTTTTTTTTTTCAACAAATTAAAAATTGTGGACGTTCGTGAGCAAGAAACGTTTGTCAAGTGTACAGAAATATTTCTTTTACTGCGAAAGTAGATAGATAGATTCGTTTATTTCGTTACTTAACATGAAAGATATTTGATAGTGATTATCGTTTTGCAGGAAAAACTCGAACGAAGGACAAGTACAGGGTCGTCTACACGGATCATCAGAGGCTCGAGCTCGAGAAGGAGTTTCATTACAGTCGTTACATCACGATCAGACGCAAAGCAGAGCTCGCCGCGAATCTCGCTCTCTCTGAGAGACAGGTAAGAGTCGATCGAATTAATATCTTCCGATAAACAATAACGATCGTGAAGATCGTTAAAAACCGCGCCCAGAACAAATATATACTTTATGGCTACCCCGCAAATACATATATATTTAATTCAAATAAACATACATTTAATTCAAATAAATATACATTTAATTCAAATAAACATACATTTAATTCAAATAAATGTATATTTAATTCAAATAAATATACATGTAATTCACATCAATATGCATTTAATTCAAATCAATATATATCCAAAAGCTGAAGAACTTCGGCTAATGACCTATTGGCCCATCCTAAGGCATTGCAATGGATAAAAAAAGAAAGAAAAAAAGGAGAACTCGTATTGTAAGGGAAGTTGATAAATGCCTTTTACCACAACTATTTACCTAAATAAAACACCCATTTGTCTGCGACACGGAGGAAAAAAAAATGTTGGGACAATTTTGTTACCATAACTCATTTCCCTGCGTAACACAGGAACAGCAAAACATTTTGCTGAGGCAGCAAATGTTTTGCTACCACAACAATAAATTATAAACAACCTACATTTTGTTCGAGAAACAGAACTATTTTTCTCCGTGGAGTTGCCCGGCAAATGAATTACACTTTAGGCTGCGAAAGGCGCAAATTCAACCTCGATTCTCTAACAAACAAAAACAAGACATTAAAATAACGTCGAAATATTATTTTTCGCAGGTGAAGATATGGTTCCAAAATCGTCGGGCGAAGGAGAGGAAGCAATCGAAGAAGCGCGAGGAGCTGGAGCAGAAGGACATAAAGCCGGGCGAAATGGGCTCGATGGGTCCCGGTGGAATGGCGAGTCTCGCCGCCCTCGGAGGAATGGGCGGTATGCTCGGTGGTTTGATGCACAACGGTGGTTCGCCGCCTCTGAGTCTCGGACCTCCGCCTCACAGTCTGGCCGGTCTCGGACATCCGGCCTCGTCGCTGCACGCTCATCAGCACGCGCACCCGCACGCGGTCCTCGGCTTGTGACCGTCCGAGGGGCCGGCGAGCAACAACGGCGAGGCGAGCTGCTGCTGGTCGAGCCAGGGCTGACCGGCGAGCCGCTTACCTGCCGTTACGGAAATTTCTCTCGCCCCGGGGAATCCCCGGCGCGAAAGCCTCGCGATCGTCGTTCCCCACGCCGATCTACGGCGCAAGCCGCGCCGATCTACGGCGCAGCCGCCGAAGCGCCTCGCGCCCCCTCTCGCTGCCCCACGGTCGAAGACGACGAGAGGCAAGGACTCACCTTGCGGTTACGAATTTGAAGAATAAAATCGAATTGCAAGTGATTTTTTTTTCGGCGTCTCGATGAAAGACGAAAAATTCAAGGAAAGGCTGGAGACGATCGCGCGATGGCCGCTCTGTTTAATAATGTGCGCGCTGTGTGCTGAAAAGAAGATCCGTCGAGCCCCGCCGGAGACTCCGAAGAGGAAACGTCGTTGAAACGGTTTTTCTTTTTATTTTAATTTCTCTATATTTTAATTTTTTTTTTTTTTGCTACTTTTTGATTTTATTTCTTTCCGTCACGGCGTTAGATCTAGTGGCACGTACGAGGATTTTTTTTACACACATCGCCCACTTATCCGTCGCCAGATCGTCCTCCGGGCTCTCCGAGTTAACGCGAAGGCAGCTTCGAGGTAACGATTTTTCGTCATTTAGGATTCGACCCGTCGATCGCGCACTCTTCGCCTCGGGGTTTTGAGAATAAGTGCATTTTTTTTGTTCGTCAATCGCAAGTCCCAACGATACACGTGAGCACGTGCCGGAGGAAGCGAAGTCGTTTTTTGTTTCCTGGTGTAAATATGAAATTTTCGCGACAAACGCGAAGGGCAGGAAATTTTCGACGACTCCCTCGCGCGGGGGCGCCGCTCGGGAAATAATTGTACATAGAGTAAGTTTTGACGTATCGACGCTGAGAAAATATCCTTCCCCCGTGTAGAACGTGTAGATTCGCTTTTTTAAAAAATAAATCTATTTAACGCAATAAAAAATCGTAGGTGATGAGAAAAATAAACATAAATGAATAAAAATAAATTGAAAAAAATGAAAATATGAAATTTTTTTGCGACGGGAGTGTCGGCGACTCCCGGCTGTATCGTTGGCGAAACCGAGCGCCCTCGCTCGGCGACTCGCCCTGTTGTTCTGTTTGCTCGTTTTCTCATTATATAGTTTTTTTCTCTTTTTTTTTTTGTACAATACAGTCAATCCCTCCACTGATGTCTCTCGCGCAAGATAGATATAGTTATCTAACCGTTAGTATTATTTACCTAGCTAGCTTTATCGTGGACTTTGGCGGATCGTGCCTTTTTTCCCCCCTCGAGACCAAACGAGTAGAAAAAAAGATTCCCCAAACTCGCCAAAGGGCGAAGCCCAATTAAATGTCTGCAATTTTTTAGACCGGATTTCTTAGCCTCTTTTAAATTTCTCAGGACACTTATTATCGAGCGATAATCCAATATATCCAATAATCCAATAATAAAACCAATTTTTCTGGATATTTCTTATCGAGCAACAATCCAATTTTTCTTGCATTTTATAATGCGCGCTCTGTTTTTTTTTTTTTTTCATTACGGAAAAAAAAAGAAAGAAAGCCGCGCCGAAGCTCCTGTTGCGCAGGCGCAATGAACGAAAGTGACGCTGTTTTTACGGAAACGTCGCGCTATAAAACGATCAGCGAATGCGTGAAATTGTTTTATCGGTAACTCTCACAGAAGCCTCGATCGGGAATTTTTTTTTTGAGTTTCGCGAAGTTTCACTCGTGAGCAGTTTTGTGTATCGACGAGAAAACGTCGCTCCGAATAAGCCATTCGCGTCGATCCTCGCGCCCACTGCGCAGCCGCAACGGAACGAAGATCGACGCTCGATCGAGGCTCTTCGCGTTACCGATCGATTCGACGATCTATCGAGTTCTAATTTTTCTTTTTATCGCAGAAAACCCCCCAAAATTTCTCCTTGCTCAGTCCACTCGTTCCTCCGACTTCGCGGCGTCTCGCGGGGGCGGAAAATGCAAGGTCCGATATAGACAAGCGAGTTCATCGGCCCTCGGGCGTTAAAAAAAATGAAATAAAAAATGGATATGTTATTCACGGTTGTGTTAGTCGTGTAAGTGAAAACTTTTATAGATTAATGAAGCGCCGTCTTCGAGCGAAATTTGACGATCGCGGGAACGATAACGTTAAATCCGAACGAAAGTTGAAAAATAAATATTAAAAAAAAAAACTAAAAAAAAAGGTAATTTTTGTGTACATTGAGTGCAACGTCGTTCCCGCGACGTTTAATTTCTCTCGGCGAGGCGCTGCGTGCAGACACGCCCGCGATAATCCACGTCGCGTTGTAATATATGAGGAAGTGGAGGCGAAAAAAATATACGTAAAAAAAACATGCCTTAATCGACGAGAAAAATAAGAAAAATAAGGATTTAAGTGAACAACCGAGCGCTTGCTGAGAGCGCAGTAGAAACTCTTTGGGCGCGTACTCGCAACAGATTTTTAATGCAAAATCTCTACGGTCGCTGATAGTAGATGTAGGAAGATGCGCGGTGATTGCGACGAGTCGAGTTCACGATATGGAGATTTAAAAAAAAAAAAAAAAATTAAGCGCCGCCCGCGAAACACGACAAGCTCCGCTAATAGAGACATAGATGTTCACTCGAGCTTTTGACCGCCGCGCTACGTTGAAATTGACATGACACCTCTCGAGAATTAGCTGCGATGAAAGATGTAGACAAAAAATTAATTAATGAAAATTTAAAAAAAAAAATTAATGAGAATTAAAAGAAAAAAAAAATTAATGAAAATAAAAAAGCGATGAAGATGCCGTGTGCCTTGAGCGTTCCGTACAGTAATGCAGTCTAACACGATATTATAAATATATATATATACATATATATATATATATATATAGGTATATACTTGTAGCAACGTCTTCACTTTTACATTGATTTTACGGTAAAAATGCTTTCGCGCTGAAGCTCGTAATGATTTTGTGATGAGAATAAAAAATCTCACGTCGTTTATTATATATATAAAGATAAGTAATTATTCGTTCTGAATAGGAATGTGTAAATATTATATATCGGGCAAGCTGACGTAAACAATTCGTAAGTTATTATATTCGTATATTAGTGTTAATAGTGTAATATTATTCGATCTTTAGAACTCTACGATTAACGACGATTTGTGATCGCACTATTACATATATATTCTATATATATATATATGTATATATGTATGTATATATATATACATATATAAAATTTCGAAATATACGACATTACGTTTAATAACATTTCGAGATCTATTGTTTTTCATATTCCTTCCCTGGATAGAGGTATTACGTTTATTTATCAACGTCCCTTTCCGCACGTTCATTCTATTTTGTTTTCTTTTTCAATTTTTAATTTTTCCTTCATTTATTCGACACTCGAGTCCGTACGGCTTACGAAGCTTGCAACTGTGCATTTTCACCGTTTGAAACTCTCATACCTAATAGAATAATCCCTTGTTACCTTGTTGTTGAGGTATATAAAAAAATGATTCAATGGTAAAAACGATGTCACTTGAAAAGGCGCCGTACAGTGACGCATTTCGCCGTAGCGTACCCAAGATTAACTTTTTCTTTGATTTCTTCAACACTCTCATACCTGATAGTAATACTATCTTACCCCGTTGATGAGAAAAAAAAAAAAATTGCAAAATGGTATAAATTATGTGACTTGAAAAAGACGCCGTACGGTGGCGAATTGTCCGCAGCGTGGCCAATATAAACTTTTTCCCTAATGTGTTCGACACTTTGATGTAACTCCGCACGGTTTACAAAGCGTGCAAGTACGCATTTTGCCCGTTTAAAGCTCCCATACTTAACGGTAATAATTTGTCACCCCGTGGTCGAGCCATAAAAAAAAATGGTAAAATATTATAAATACCGTTACTTGAAAAAGCGTCCTACACGGAGAGAAAAAACGGGGATGGAGCGAACGTACATGAGCTCTTAAGCCAACCGAATATGGTTGGCTCAATGACGATTTAGGTCGCTCAGCCACCGGGAGGTTGAATTAAGGACATAAGCTTGTAAAAATACGGCGAAACTGATGGTTAACTCGAACCAATCGACCTCATCGAGGATCAGTTTGAACCTCAATTTGAATCAATCAATCTCGCTGAGATTGGCTCAGCCTTGATGAGATCTATTGATTCAAGTTCACCATGACTTCCGCCGTATTTAACTTCACCAGTCTGAGGCCAAGCCTGTGTTGTCAACTCGACCTCTCGGTGGTTGAGCCACCTAAATCGTCATCGAGCCAACCACGTTCGGTTGGCTCTCGGGCTCGTGTATGTTCGCTCCAACCCCGATTTTTCTCTCAGCCTTGCCGCCGGAAAAAAATTCATCGCGAGCAGGAGGCGCGAGCAGAATGCACAGCCGGACGAAATTAGATAGCGACGGGCGAGACAATCGTCGAGCGGCTCCGCTGTCTTCCACCCTGGAACCGCACGATAAATACGAGAGTAAAAACGTGTAATGCGGTTTGTGCGAGTGTCGGGATAACTGGCGGTAGTGAATCGTATGGACGCTGGAACGGGCGGTTCGGTAAGGTGGCAACGAGTCCCACGGGTGCCCTGGAGTTAACTACCAGATCGATGTCCGACCCCAGACCCCCTCAGACCACTTCATTCGCTACCCCCGTGGCGGCTGGCCCGGTCCGACTCGACGCCACTCTTCCGACCGCCGCTCTCCGTCCACCCCCTCGTTCTCGCCGACCCGCAACTCTCTTCCTCTTCTCCGAAAGCCCTGAAACAACTTTGCACGGGGATTCTCGCACGGCGCCGGACCAACCCCGTCGGGCATCAAAAGCTTCTTGCTATCTTTCGTTGCGAGAAAAAAATAAAATAAAACAGAAGAAAAAAAAACGAAGGAAACTCTTTGGGAACATTGTGGAAGACTTTTGATGAAATGTTACGCAGTTCCGTGAGGACTTCGAGCTCGAGGCTGGGGCAAAGATTTTGTTCGTTGTAGGGCGATCTATTGGGAATTTTTTGGGGATGTATGTGGGAGTCGACCCTGAAGATATCTGCATGTGCCCAAATTTCATCAAGTTATTATGGTTGTATTTTGCGTTGTACAAACTTGGCTCGAGGAATTTCACTCGGAGATTAAAATTCTATGAGTGAATAATTGGTTATTGTTGCTGAAGCCGTGCAGTGATAGAGACTGGTCAAAGATGAAACTTGAGGTCATGCAGATATCTTCAGGGTCGTTATGGGAGAGCGGGGCAAAACGGCACTCTGGGGCACTTCGGACCACCCTTGAAGATATTGCCGAGGGAGGTATTTTAAAAATGTATTATCTCTAGTGGAGAACTTCCGTGTTACTCGGGTGTTCCATTTTGCCCCTGAAGTGTGACTACGGGAGAGAAAGAGTTTCTGACTGTCCAGTACTTCTTCCGCTGCTGTAGCGAGCACAACGGCGCTACGGGGGCGATTCGGACCACCTTAAAAAATATCTCGAGTGGAAAACTTGTGATCTCCTTCGGTGGTCCATTTTGCCCCGCCGATATCGGTCCGGCTGTGTCGAGAAGCGAGAATGGGGAACTGAAAGATTCTGCGGTGTAACTATGGGATTTTTTGGTATATAACTGAGGTGAAATCAAAGAAAGAGTTTTCAACGGTCCGATAAAATGTAAAAGTTGAAAAGAATTCTCGCCATGCTGCTGTTGCGTGCAAAACGGCACTGCGGGGGCAATTCGGACCACCTTTAATAATATTCTCGAGGGACGTAAATTAATGAAATACCATCTCGAGTCGAGAACTTCCGTTTTGCTCCGGTGTTCCATTTTGCCCCGCCGCCATCGCCCCGGCTGTATCGAGAAGCCTCGAACGGAGAACCGAAAGATTCTGAGGTGTAACTATGGGACTTTTTTGGTATATAAAGAATGTGGAAGAGAGAAAAAATGTCGACCATGCGCTAAAAAATAAATGTTGAAAAAAATGCTTCCGCTGCTGTAGTAGCGAGAAAAACGGCACTGTGGGGGCAATTCGGCCAACCTTTAAAAACATTTTCGAGGGACGTAAATTAATGAAATACCATCTCGAGTCGAGAACTTCCGTTTTGCTCCGGTGTTCCATTTTGCCCCGCCGCCATCGCCCCGGCTGTATCGAGAAGCCTCGAACGGAGAACCGAAAGATTCTGAGGTGTAACTATGGGATTCTTTATACACAACGGAGGAGGAAAGAGTGAAAGAGTTCTCGACCGTCCGATACAGTGTAAAGGTTGAAAAGGATTCTTCCGCTGCTGCTGTGGCGAGTAGTCGGCACGGAGCGCGTTATTGGAGCCGTATGTCTCATCCTCGCGAGATTTGGGATCGCATACGCTATACTAAGAAATTCCAGGCTTCACGGTGTTACTTTTTTTTTTTGTTCGTCTTGCCTCTCACCCCCCGAAAACACCAAATAGATACTTTTTACGACGGGGGCTATAAAGTTCCTGGGCATCGGAAGTATCGATGGTTCCAAAGGGGCTAATCTGCGCATGAAAACTGTAATAAAACGTTGTCCTTTCTCGGCGAGTATGGATGGAATCCTTTGCAGGATGCGCGCTGTACGTACCCTTGACCGATGTCCTGCGCTCCAGGTATCCTTGCACCCATTTTATCCGCCGTCTTCGTCGTTTCTTCCTCCCTCCATTTCTACTTCAGCCAGGCTTGCTTTCGAATTTCTGAAAACATAAAATTAAAAATGGTTAATAATTTAATCGGTAAATATTTAATCGTTAATTTTCTCCGAATATTCTATCATTCCGGGGCGGTGTGAAATCGACGCAGTCGGTAACCACAAACTGTAGACTATTCGAGGGTGAAAATGTTTTGCCGAACGCAAATTATAGACGTCTTCGTTCGAGAGTCGAGCGCTGGTAATTTGGTATTTGTATGCAGTGAAAAGACGATGTGAATAGCCCTTGATGACCGGTCGTCGACCTCGAGTTGAAGAAGAATTCTACTATTGCTCACTGGTATTCTGAACTAAAGAAGTCTGTCCGAAAGGCTGTTGGAAACAGCAACTCGGTTGTTGGTGTCCTGACACTGTCGATAATTTATAGTTTCGTACTGTACCAAAAATCTGGTCGTTCTACTTTACCGACTGCGAGATAAGCAAGCAACCTTAATCTCCTCCCGATCACCGGGACCTAATTATAATTGAGTGAAATAATAGAGTCAGATGCCGTGTAACAGGCAGTGTCCATAAAACGAATTCTCGAGCAGCTCAGTGTCTTACTTTATTTTTATTTTTTTAATATTACTTATTATCAGAAGAAATAGGCTGTGGGTAACCCACCACTATCGATAATTTATAGTTTCGTACCGTACTAAAAATCGATGGGTTCTACATTACCGACTTCGAGATAAGCAGGCGACCTTATCCTTCTCCCGATCACTATGGCTTAATTATAGTCGATTGAAATAATAGAGCCAGTTGCCGTGCAACAGGTAGTTTCTATAAATCGAATACTCGAGCAGCTCAGTATCCTACTTTAATTTCTTTTAATATTGTTTGTTATTTTTTTTTTTAATGGTTCTTGGAATCCCACCACTGTCGATAATTTATAGTTTTCTACTGTGCCAACAGTGGAGTTGTTCTACTTAAACGAATACGAAACAAGCGAGTAACCTTATCCTTCTCCCGATCGCTATGGCTTAATTATAATCGATTGGAATAATAGAGCCTGTTGCCGTGCAACAGGTAGTGTCCATAAAACGAACACCCGAGCAGCTCAGTGTCCTACTTTAATTTCATAAAAAATATGACTTGTTATTGCATAAAAAAAAATATCGATACCCGTCGCTGATAAGAAGCTGAAGTAAAGGAATCTCACGCCGGAGACAATTTGAATTTCAAAGTGACGAAATCCTCAGTCTCGAGACTATATCTCTCCGCATTCACGGAGATGACGATACATTCTGCGACTCGCAGCAGGATTCCGTCAATGTAATCGAAGAAATGTGTACGACACGTCGTACGCATTGCGAACGAATATGTGCAGCGAGTGTTACTTAATTGACCGATAAGATTTTTTTCCACCGAACAAGCTCCGAGCCGAATCGCGTTCCGATTTCCGCAGAGGGGAATTCCGACATTACCACTTCTGCTCATAGCCTGATATTGCGCTCGGCAGGCGTTCCATTATTAACGAGGTACCGCATGCAGGATTGTGAAAGTTGCGCGAGAATTATTACTGGTTCGATGGAATTCTGTAAAAATCGTTGTTTCTCTCTTCTTTTTTTTTTCTGGCTCCGATAAACTCCTGAACTCTGTTGGCCGTAACGTCACACAGCTTCCCCCGAAGTCTGCGGACGGAGCGTCGCTCGCAGCAGAATTGCTCTGAGCTCGCACGGGGACGGCCGAGTGAGTACTAATTTATCCGATCGTCACGCTCGCTTATTTCTGGCGCGATCTTTACCTACGGTGAATTCACGTAACATCCGCTCGTCAATGGAGATAAGATAAACGACCGTTTGATTGTCAAGGCGCGAACGATCGCCGTGCATGCAACGGCCAAGGTCGCAGTCAGATTTTTTGTTCATTATCATCCCAGCCATACTTCGTCGTGGTGTGTCGTTGATTTTATTCGTTCGCGACTTCCGCTGTGTGTCATCGTTCGACGAATGCTCATCGTTCTGTCGATAGATTTTTTTTTTTCCCACCGACGAGTATGCCTTCGAGCGGAATACTGAGCATCGGCGAAGTGAACGCTCTCGCCTCCGAACAGTTCGAGTGGCTCTTCGGCAATGCGATCGAACACTGGCCGGAAGCTGCGAGGCAAGTCGCCTCGACGAGGCCGTTCAGAAAGGTCGAGGACCTGAAGATCGCGTTCGACGATTATCTGGATGGGCTGGAAGACAATGGTAGGTGGATATAATTATATATATTAATTATATGTGATTAATTAATATATATATTCATTCTATTATATATATATATATAATAAAGAAGAAAACGAAAAAAATTGTTCGTTGAAAGGCTTGTTAAAATATCGTTCCATCGATGTGTGAAACAGAAAAAGAGTCCGTTCTGAGGAAGCATCCGGATCTGGCGGGAAAGTTGTGCGAGGAAGGAAAGTTGACCGCCGAGTCGCAAAACGAGCAAAGAAGTGCCGGTCTCGACAAAATGACGAAAGAGGAACGACAGACCTTGAATAATAACAATTGTCTGTGAGTAAATGTGAATTAATCCGCTTTACAAGATTCGAAGGTGTGTTTGGTGTGTTAGTGACGCGAATCAATTGCAGATACAAGGAGAAATTTCAATTCCCGTTCGTAATATGCGCCCGGGAAAACAGAGTGCCGGCGATACTGGAAGGTATCGGGACGCGACTGACGAATTCGCGGGATGAGGAACTGGCCACAAGCATTGAAGAAGTGAAGAAGATTTGTAGGATACGAATCGGCGACCTCGTTTGGCCGGATCCGTAATTGAACGCTCGATAACTTGTTTCGATGATCGATAAATTGTTTCAATAGTCGATTACTTGGTTCGACAATCGATAACTTGTTTCGATTATCGATAATGTCTTTGGTCATTGATAACGTCTTTTCATAATTGATAATTCGCTTCGGTAATCGAACTGGTGTCGATAACCGTGTTGACCAATAAAAGTTCCTGTATCCAATCAATAATTATTTTATTGGCAAAGTTTGAGAAAGCTGATTGTGTGAATAAAAAAAAAATTATAAAATAATGAATCAGCGTTTCATATTTATCAACCTATAGATCTAGGAATAATTTACAGAATACCAAATTGTTTCTCCATTATAGCGTGCGGCTGTCCCATCTGTTCCCTAAACTCGGCTGTGTTGAGAATATCTTCGAATCTAAAAGATTAATAAATCCCTCAATGAAAATTGCTTCCAATGGTTTTTTTTTTTAAACTCAAACAAAGTTGTCTTACCCAATTTCTTCGTCTCGGCCCAGAAGGACATCTCTCATCATCATAGAGGACTGAAGGAAAGGGAGCCTTCCAATCTTTTCGGCAGCTTTGAGTTCCATAGCTAAACGCATTGGGGCGTGAAGTCCTTGAATGTTCCTCAGCATGACCATTTCTCTCTGCAATTTGTTCTTGTGGAACTGTACAAAAAAAATATACATATAAGTCAGAGATTCTCCGTCAACAATCTAACGCAAAGTATTGAGGAGGTTGGAGCGTTTCACACCAGTCGACTAATAGCTCCATTTTTAACGTTCATACAAACTTTTGCCCACGTATCGAAAGACGCTCTACAAATTCAGCACCTAGGAATTCCATAGTATTTTCCGTTTCGAAATCATAGCAGTTTGTTTATGAAGAAATTTCGTCGATGGATGACCAAAAGGTTGTGGTTTTTAAAATGGAAAATACTTTTGAATATCTAGCCGGTGAATTCCTGCAGCATCTTTCAAAGAGAATGAGCGACGATACATTAAAATCGATGAAAAATTATGGATTCTTTTTTGTAAAAAATAAACGAATATGTATCTTTTCTAAAACCAGCGTAAACAGGGTAATATTTTTGCAAATCCGTTGCAATCAAATATCTGGATCAATCCTCCGAAGCATACATTTTTTGTTTCAAGTGTGAATTTCAAGTTTACTGTTTCGTTATTAATCCATTATTTCCTACTATAAAAAGGTGTATCAACTGTGAAGGAAATCTGCTCTAATACAAACGACCATCCACCATAATCGACGGATGTGCAAAAGTTTCTATAAACGACGTTAAAAATGTAGCACACGTTTGACTAGTCCGAAGCGCTCGGAGTAAATCAAAAGTAGTCTACATTGCGCTCCGAGGATTCCAGCGGATGGACGAATCCGACTTTTGGCCTCGTCGCTCCGAGTCTGAAAAAAAAAAAAAAAAATGATCAATCACATTTCTACGGAATGCATTGGCGAGGCATGAAATTGCAATTCCGGCGACTCACCCGGACACCATTGGATTTGGCAGTCCGTACATTCCGCCGCCCTGCATGCTGCAGTCCTCGGGACTCGTGGCCGAACGCGATTTCAAAGGTGGCAGTCCAAAACTCTGCAAAAATAAAAAACACAGGGTAAATAAAACATCGTCTCGATTGCCATAAATTGACTTTGCGAAAGATAGCTTTCAGTCGGAAATGACAGTGCGTTAAAGGAGGATATAAACAATACTGGCGGCGAACATAACCTTTCGCGTTAGGCCGAATCTTCGGCTCTAGAAATATTGGCTTCGATAAAGAGACGAGAATGATTCGGTACTTACCATCTTTCGGCTTCGGATTGTTTCAACAGGAAATATTTGGGCAAACGACACTGCACTCTCGGATCACTGTCAAATATTCGCAGTTTGGCGAGCACTGTTCGGAAAGATGATGCAGCTAGTTTCCCCCGTTCCGGTAAACTCTTTCGCACTTTTGGGTTCGAAGGTTCGGCCGCAGATGGCGCTGAAAGCGCGGCTGGCGACTCGCTCCCTCTACCATACTAACTTCAACGTGAGATTCAGTGTGAAAAAAAATTAATTGTAAATCGAATGTACCGGAACTTGAAATTTGCTCAGAGTACTTACATTGATTGAACGTTAATGTACTTCTTTTGTGAAATTGAAAATGCTCGATATTAAAATAATAAATACTTGCCTGAAAATATTGAAAATGAAAATAAGCATTTTACCGTAAAATTGCGGCGCCCGTGGGTTTGAAATTTCAGAAACAGTTCATGCAAAAAAGCTATACCCTATACTGTCAATTAATTTTCAATGAAAGTTGTTTTACAGTACTGTAAAATAAATTGTAAATTTAGTGCACCGAACTGGAAGTTTTTATGCAAAAACTTGTACATTAAATTTAATGTACAATTGTGATGAAAAATTTATATAATTTTTCATTGAAATTAAAGTAAATTATAAAAATCGAGGCACTTTCATAGTAAAAATAAGGAAAATTGTTTAAAACAAAGTATTCCGAATGTTTTTAATACACTGAACAGGTTGCAGATGGCGCTGAAACCATGGCTGGTGATTCGCTCCCTGCACTATACTAACTTAAACGCGAGGCTTGCTTCATTTCTTCGTATCGCATCTTTTTCATTACTTAAAAAAAATGAAAAAAAAAATAGAATAATAATTCACGTACCGTTCCGGGATAAATTGGATCCTTATCATGCTTCTCATTAATGCACTATAACCGCGGATCTCTTTTGACAATAACATTAACAATAATGATACCGAAAGCTCACCCTGTGCATGATCGATTCGCCTAGAATCGCATGTCCCGCGCGCGTAGATACGATATTATCGACAAAACATAGTAGGTCGACCGGCGAACGGAAAGCAAGATAGGCTAAATTTTATCGCGCAAGTTAAAACCACAGTTTGTATTCGAGAAAATCATCGCGATGCACAGGAAGAGTTCGCTGCGCGTAGAGCTCGGTGATCTTAAGATTTTTAAGAAACGAGAAAAATCAGTCGTAAGCATTATCCTTTCGATAATTCAGTGTTGCAAACTTATTGCTCAATGGCACTTACGCAAAACAGACGGGAAGGCTGCGCGGTCGATATTTGTTTCGCGCAGCTGTGAGACTGGTGATCGAGTACATGGATTGGATAACGGGCGAATCGATGCTCGATGCTATCGGCGACGATGTCGCGGCTAACGTGAGGATCGCTCAACGTAGAAGCACGCAGGAAAAAAAAGGCCTCACTATGGAGGTTAAAACAAATTATTTTGTTACTACCCGTGTGGCACGCGATATTTTGAAAACATTTTATAAATATTTTCAATCTTTCAAATATTACGAAATATTTCTGAGATACATGTGGAAATAATGCTTTGAAATATTCTATCAAAAATCTTTCCAACGAAACGTTTCTCGAATATTTGAGAAATACACTGAATCCTTCACCGTACCTTAAATATTTCTGAAACGTGGTGGTAACATTTTTAAAATATTTTTTTCCAATTTCCAGAATATTTCTACGATTCTTTGCGTGTTTGTGCGCGCGATCTTTGAAATTTCACTGAAACGTTTAGAAAACATTTGGGAAACGTTTCAATGTAAAATTTATAAGGGAACGAAAAAATGTTTTCAAAACAACATTAACAATAACGTTTCACAAATATTTTTTAATATTGGTAACATATTTTTAAAACCTTCAATAAATATTTCCGTGCCACGTGGGTAAACTTCGTACTTTTTTTTGTAACTCTCTTTAATCTGTAACAGGATCGTACGGCACTTCTGACGAAACCTCACGAGAGATCGAAAGATGACAAAATCCACATAATAAATCTGATAAAAACTTTGAGAGCGTTTAGAAAGTATCCAGACAATCTGAAACAATCGGTGGCTGCGGTATGTCGCTATCAGTGTCTGGGAACCGGAAGGGTCATAGTTCGTCAAGGACATCCTGCGCATGCGCTCTATTACATTGTCAAGGGTGACGTGACTTTGACGAAAATCGTCACCGATCATGTAACCGGTAGGCGCATTTTGACACCCCGAAACGACCTTGGAAATTACATCGTTAACGTCAATGTTATGTGAGACTCGGTCGGTAACAAGAAAAAAAAATTGTAGTCCATCTTTTTCAAGGGTTTTCGAATTTTTAAGCTACAGTGTAAAAAACATTCGTATGAAATGTAATACTGAATACACTGAATACACTAGTACCGGAAGTTTTCATGCATATACTGGGACATTAAGTTTCATGTACATCTGTGATGAAAAATGAACGTGCGGTGTATTAAAAACTTTAGAAATACTTTACTTTTAATAATTCACATTAATGTTGCTATAAAAGTAGTTCCATTCCAATAATTTACTTAGTTTCAGTCTAAAAGTATATTAATTTTTTATCGGAATTGTACATTAAATTTACAATTTTTTCAACATTGTACACTGTAAAAGAATTCCTATTAAATTTAATGTAAGGGTAATGGAATTTTTTATGCACAAACTGGTACATTAAATTTCATGTACAATTGCGATGAAAAATGAACGTTCGAGATATTCAAAACTTTAAAAATCCTTCAGTATTAATTAAAGTAATGATTTACTTTAATTTTACTATACAAGTACTTTACTTCCAATAATTTAGTTTATATTCGCTTCAAAAGCTTAATCATTTTTTATCACAATTCTACATTCAATTAAAAATTTTTTTAACAGTGGACACTGTAAAAACTTTAGAAATGCTTCAGTTTTAATCATTTACTTTAATTTCGCTCTTAAAGTCTATTCATTTTTTATCAGAATTTTACATTCAATTTAATGTACCATTTTTTTTGCATAAATACGTTAAATTTACAATCTTTTTAACAGTGTATAAACTAACGATGTAGTTTGAAAGACGTTTGTCTCTGGAGAAAAAAATGGATTACAGTTTTTGTTACCAACGGAGCGTGCGTCGGGCGGAGATTTTACAGCGTTTCGATAACCGTGATAAATCACTTCGCGGAGCAGGAGATGTAAAGGAAGTGAGCATCGGTACAATGGGACCCGGAGACATGTTCGGAGAGATAGCTTTGCTTCATTCCATACCGAGAACAACTACCGTAACTAGCAAAAGTATACTAAGCTCTTCCCTCTCGTTGGTTTCTTCTCATTAGTATAATAAAAAAAAATATAATTAAAAAAAACCATCCAATTTATGTTGCAGCCCCGATCGACCTGTTTATCGTCGTCAAATCGGATTTCGATCGTATACTCAAGAATATTCTCCTGCAGGATTGGAATATACTTCAGGACGCTCTTATAAAATTTAATTATTTCAAAGCGTGGGACGAGAATACGATACGGGAGTGTTGTATTTTGAGCAAAATAAAGAACTACGAGCCGAACGAGGTACGCTATCCGTGTCCCACGAGACGCTACTTTATTTAACGGGGTTCATTAGCGTCAGGCCTCATTAAACTGCGTAATTCTGACCAACGAAATGAATCACAAAGGTTTTGCTAGGCGACGGGAAGGGCATGGTCAATTACGTCTACTTCGTATTGGCTGGGGAATGCCGCTTGATCGAGCACATGATTATTCACGAGGAAAAGACCTTTGGTAAGGTGAAATACAGTCTCCACAAGTCCCGACGGAGCCAACAGGCTTCCATTAGTCACATTCGACGCGCCGGTCACAGGGTTGGTCCCGAAACTAAAACGAGATCATCGATTCGGGTATTTAAACAATATACAAATTGCAATTCTTCTATTTTTTAAGAAAAAAAGTGCCGCATTTTTCTCTCGGTCATAAAAGATTTCGTCCAAAATCCGCCACGATTGATTGCTCGCAACGCTTTCAAGATCATGTGGAAAATGCGTTCATTATCTAATTTTTTTTACATTTTTCTTGGTATCGAAAACATTGAATTCCTTTTACAAAAAAAATCGAAGAGGTTTTATTAATAATAGATCTTTAAAAATCTCTCCTAATCGCAATTCCTGAACAGATGGGAGATAGCAAGTTCGACGAAGAGGACGAAAGTAAAACGAGACCGTCGATTCAGGTATTTAAAAAATATACAAACAGTAATTCTTTTTTTTTACGAGGATCGATTTTAGACTTTAAACACGTGCTTCATTTTTCTCTAGGTCATAAATTTAATTGCAAATGCGCCGCAATTAAGTACTCGTAACTTGCTCGTTATTTCCCCCTTTTTTTTAAGTAAACATTTTTTTATATAATATTCAAAAAATATAATTGCTTCTATAAAAAAAGAAAACACGTTTTATCTTTTTAGATTTATATTTTGAGAAATTGTGGATTTGTTTCTTAGTTCGGATGTTTGTCCCCCCCCCCCCCCCCCAGCTGAGCTACCATGTTGGTGAAACTGACAATCCCCCGTTTTCATAGATCATATAATGGATTTCGAAATTCCGAAGTTCCATTCCACGTGGAATGAATTTCCACTTGCTGTAAAAAATAATTTCGTAAAATCAGGATACGAAGTTTCGTGTCCTGATTTTATAAATAATTTTGTTAAATAAGTGACAAACTCGTTTGTCCGGGCTTGAATGTACAAACTTGTCCTTTTACTTCCGGTGTTATCATCAATTTTAGTTTGTACTTTTTTTTTCTAAAACTTGAGACGGATGGTGCGACCGGAAAATTGACAAATAAAAAATTGTGGACGTTTGTGGACAATACGTTGTTGTAAAGAGTACGAACTTTTTTTTTTACGGTGTGTGAACCATGCGATCGATGCGAGAGCGCGAAGCCCGCGAGCCAATATAACGGCTAGTTAATAATAAATAAATAAATAAACCGCCCTTAATAGCAATTCCTGAACAGGTGGGCGATAGCGAGTCCGACGAAGAGGACGACCATCCCGTCCAGTCGATGCTATCGGCGAGGCCGCCAGGAAATATCGACACCGAACGGATGAGCATCGTTACGACGACTCTCCAAGATGTCGTGAGTAAATCATTAGACGCCGCACGTAAAATAATAATCTCGCAAGAGCAAAAAAAATCCCCTAAGAAAACAGGAAAAAAATACTAAAAGAAAAAAAAATACCTAATTAACCCGTTCTAGAAAACGATAACAGATGATACCGTGATAAATTCTCAAACTAAAGAAGGCAGATTTACCGTTTAACCATTCGGAAAGAATTTCAGCACCTAAAACGGTCTATCAAAAAAAAAAAAAAAAAAAGAATCATCGTCGATAATCGATCTCTCCTGATTGAAATTTCGAAATATTTTTCAGGTCAATCAGTGGCACGAAATAACGGAGGTGGCTGCGATGCTCATGAGAGAACCATCGGTAACCTCCCAGAGCTGTTATCCCCCAGGGGTCCATACGATTTTCATGCAAGTCTGCAAGTTCTATCGGGGAGCCTGCTTCGGGCTTGGTCTGTATATTTCACCCCCGTTCTCTACGGTAGACACTTGCATCCCTTAATGTGGGGCTAAACACACTCAGAAAAAAAAATTGGGTGGATTAACCAAAAAGCGCGTTGACATAGTTCAAGGCTGTTATTTGTTTGGTACAAATAAAGCATTGTTTTGTTAATCGATTATTTGCTTCAATTTATTCAAAATTTGTCGATTGAAACAAACATATTTGTTGTACCAACAAAATACACCTTTGAACGTATGTCATCACGGATTTGCTTAATCTGACCATTTTTTTTTCTCAGTGTGACGTATGAGTGCGATAGAGACGAAGTTAAAATTTTGAATTCATTTTTTTCCGCAACTAATTTATTAAATCATAAACGAATTGCGGAGCGCTCTGCGTCAAAGTGATGTGGTGTAAATCCCCCCCGCCCACTTGCCCCGCTCCCAGTTGGTAACAAAAACTGTACCAAATGCCGTTTCGAGACCGCGGACCGTCGACGAAAAAGAAAATTGTCTTTCTCTGCACTGTAAAAAAAAAAAAAATGGTATGAAATTTAATGAACTAGTAATGTAAGTTTTTATGTATACACTGGTATATGGAATTTCACGTACAATTGTGATGTAAAATTAAGGTACAGTATATTAAAAACTTTGAAAACACTTCACTTGTAATAATTTCCTTCAATTTTACTGTAAAAGTACCTTAATTTCACAATAATTTACTTTAATTTAACGATAAAAGTTTATTAACTCTTTATGACAATAGTACATTAAATTTAACGTACCAGTTTTTGCATAAGACCTTGTAGTCCGGTACATTAAATTTACAATTTTTTTCAACAGTGTGGGAACATTGCCAGACGCCGGGAAAGACTGGTGTCTTTTTCCTCAGCGGACTGCGGTCTCAAAACGGCATTCAGTATAGTTTCAGTTGCCAGCAGCGGTATTGCACATCGACTTAATAAAATCCGCCGGGCGCCCCGCAGTTCGTTTTTTATTTTACAAAACTGTTTCCGAAAAAAATGGGTGCAAAATATTTTGACGTTTTGTTGATCTTTAATCCCACCTCAATTCGAACGTTTCCCTGTTGCGCGTTAATCGCAGGCGAAGAAATGCGCGATCGTCGGATCGTGTCGATATCGCCGGTCCGATGTTTGTTGGTACCGCGTTATTGGCTGCTGGAGCACAATCGAGCAAACATATGGGAACGGGTTAAGCTCTTCATGGAATCCAAGTATCCATCGCGCGACGAGTTGTTCAAACACTTCGTGACGAATCGAAGGTAAAATTGAATCTTTATGATCCTGTTAATCGATTCCATGCATATATTATTTTTTTAATAAAAAAAAACTGACAACGCCTTCTGGACAGGTGGATGAGATTCAAGCGAGAGCTCGTGTCCGAGATAATAACGAACGGTAAAAAATATCCCAACGATACATCGGTGCACGACGTACCTTACTCCATCAGGATCAATGAGGAAGTCGACGGCGCTTAGCGAACCAACTAATGCGATTATCTTGTGGACAATCTGGCGCAAAATAAAAAACCAAGTTACAAAAAAAAAAAAAAAAAAAAAAACGATATGACTCTGAAGATATCTGCACGAGACGAGATTTCATCAAGTTACAACGGCTGTGTTTTGCATCGCGCAAACTTCCCTCGGGCAAGTTCACTTGGCGAATAAAAATCTGCAAGCGAACGAGTTTTTTTCCCCCAAAGAAGTGCATCGATAAAAACTTATCAAAGATTAAATTTGATGATAATGAATGGTAAAAATGTCCTAACGATACATCGACACACGACGTACCTTCCTCGATCAGGATAAACAATATATGAGTAGCAATTTTCTATTTTGATTGATTGCTTTCAACGCTGTTAAGACCACGTAAAAAATCATTTATCGCCTCATTTTTTTAAACAGATTTTCGTTTCCTTTTTTTTGTATTGAAAAAATAGAATTCCTTCAACAAAAAAAAAAACTCCTTTTATTAATAATACATATTTTAAAAAATCGCTCCTAATCGCGGTTTCTCAGCAAATATCTTCACAGATTAAAAAAACCTAACAAAATAAAATTACCCTGAAGATATTTCACAACGTTATCTAACTCCAATGAGGATCAATGAGGAAGTCGACCGCGCTTGGCGAATCGGCGTTGTCTCTGAGACTAAAATGCAACCACCAATAATTTTTTTTCCACCCAAAGATCTCCATCGATCGAGGCTTGCCGGAGACGAACTTCGACGTCACGCAGACATCTTCAGCGCCGCATAAAAAATGACTCGTGCATCTCATCCCTCCGCGCCCGACGTTAGGAAAAACACAAGAGCGTGAAAACGTTTTATTCTCATTTCGGAAGGGATTCCACAGTCGGGCCCCGCGCGGGGCGCGGGGCCGGCGCGTTCCCTGTTTCTTCTTCATTTTGTATCCTCCCGTGCAGCGGGCAGCAGCAGGTTTTCGGGTACGAGGCTATTCGGCCGTTCCCTCGGCGAGCTGGGCGTGGAAGCAATATCTCGGCGTCATCCTAGGCTTCACTTCTTAATTCCTTCATAAATAATCTCCAAAGGAGCTTCTATCTCTCGTAAAAATAAATATAAAAAAAGAAAACCAAAAATAAAAATGAAAAAAATGAAAAAAATGAAGAAGATAAAAAAGATGATGAACCTGGCTGCCATCCTGCACAACATGATAATCGCATATTGCTTATTTACACGCTTTTTGATACTTTTGTGGGCGATAGTTTCGCGGCGCGGGGTTACGAGACGAACGGGCGTGCCGCGCGTCCCGTTGACGACGACGTCGAGTCTCGACAGTCGACGAGGAATATCTTACACGGGGACGGAGTTATGCAAGCGCAGCGGGAGGGTGCACTGGGCGAGTAAACTTATCGTCGGTGTGGATACACAGTTATAATATATTTGACACGGCTGGCAATAATGAGAGGAGAGATTGGACTTCTTATAATGAAAATTCTTCTTTTCAGTACATTTAATGTGCATGCATTTTTTCAGATTTGTGTACCATCGAGAAGTATTTGCAATTTTATCTCATTTTTCTCGAACTTATGCGAAATGAAGACCAAGCGACGGAACTGCCTTGAGGTAATGTGGTATAACTCCCCCGCCCGCCAAAAAACTGTACCGAATGCCGTTTCGCGACCGCGGACCGTCGACGAAAAAGAAAATTGTCTTTCCCTGCACTGTAATAAAAAAAAAAAAAAAAAATGGTATGAAATTCAATGAACTAGTGATGTAAGTTTTTGTGCATAAACTGGTATATTGAATTTCACGTACAATTGTGATGAAAAATTAAGGTACAGTGTATCAAAAACTTTAGAAACACTTTACTCGTAATTTTACTATGAAAGTACTTTACAAGAAACATGATAATCGCGTATTGCTTATTTACACGCTTTTTGATACATTTGCGGGCTTTTTGATACATTTGCGGGCTTTTTGATACATTTGCGGGCTTTTTGATACACTTGCGGGCTTTTTGATGCACTTGCGGGCGAGCGATAGCCTTGCGGCGCGGAGTTACGAGACGAACGGGCGTGCCGCGCGTCCCGTCGACGACGACGTCGAGTCTCGACGGTCGACGAGGAATATCTTACACGGGGACGGAGTTATGTAAGCGCACCGCGAGGGTGCATTGGGCGAGTAAACTTATCGTCGGTGTGGATACACAGTTATACTATATTTGACACGGCTAGCAATAATAAGAGAGTGCAGACGGTGGTTAGGTAGGTATAGAGATGGGTTGGGTTGGGTCGGGGGGGGGGGTAAGGGTGGTGAACATTTCCGAGTAAGCGAGTGCGCGAAGCGTGAATAAAAACGAGTCTAAAGACTTGCACGGGGTAACTCGGGAAAGTTGGTAGGGAAACTCCGACAGTGAGGCAACGCTGAAATAACGGGACGCTTGCATAATTCGAGTAAAGTGGCAATTAATAAAGTAAAAGTTTTCTTAGGCTGACGCTGCGAGAAGTTAAAATATCCATTTAACTCGACAATTGCCGCATCGGTCTATCCCACTTTAGTGATCGCTGGACCGCGGAATATATCTGTCGTTCGTGTTCCTTCAGCAACCGCCCCCCCCCCTCCCCCACCCCACCCCCCTCCCCTCCACCGCTACAGCGGTCGCATTCTCTCGGCCAGACTAATTCCCGTTCCCGTCACTTGTCAGCGATTCAATTGACCTTTTGTTGAACGCTTTATCGTTGCAACTATAGGCCAGCTCTAATTATCCTGATTGTCGCTCTTCGGCGAATAATTTTTGTTATCAATGACTCGGCGAGGCGAAGACTGTAATTAAAAATTCGGGTGAAATTTGATGTTAAGGGTTGGAAGTTTTTATGCTAAAACTGACATACTCAATTTCGTGTACAATTGCCATGGAAAACACTGGAAATACTTTATTTTTACTATAAAGGTACTTAAATTTTTATAATCTACTTTTAATTTTAATGAAAATGTACGTTAATTGTTGTGCATTAAATTTAATGTAACAGTTTTTGCATATAAACTTCCAGTCCGGTACATTGAATTTACAATTTTTTTTATAGTGGCACTGTACAAAAAAATCGTATAAAGTTCAATGCGCCGGACTGGAAGTTTTCATGCAAAATCTGGTCTATTCATGCAGTAATGTTCAGTGTATTAAACACGTTGGAAATATTTTATTTTAAATAATTTGCTTTAATTTTACTATAAAAGTACTTACATTTTTATAATTTGCTTTAATTTCAATGAAAAGGTATATTAATTTTTCATCACAATTGTACATTAAAATAATTTTTTTTTTACAGTGTAGAAAATGTGACGGAGTATCGCCGCGTGCTGCCGCCACGCGTCGCTGGCGCTGTCGTCGCGTACCGGCATTGGCATGGATCTTCGCGAATATTAGTTTAATCCGGGCAGTTCGGACGTACGTTTTTAGCCGGTCAGTCAACCGAGTGGGCACCGCAGTTAAATTGTGAAGCAAAGTTGTTCGGTCGTGCACTCGGGTCCCGGAAGACTCGTGAATGGCACGGCCTCGCGAAAGTTTGTAATTAGGTTGTCAAGTGTACTGATGGCCTACCGTCGAACTCAAAGGAAAACAGCGTTTAACTCTCCCGTTCCAAATCTACCGATATATATTAAACTTACAGTGTGTTATATATACATATACATCCATGTACATTTCTTATATAATTGACATCGTTATGCATTTTTAGTTTTCATTCGCGTACTTTTCCGAGCTCTCTTGTTCCTTCACTGTTCTCCACCCTCGGACAATTTTTCTCGGCAACAAAGTTACGTCGGCCGGCTGGTTACATAAAGTTTGTCCCGCTAAGGTTGCATCGGAGAAAAATCGATAATTTTGTTCTTCAATCTTTTACGAAAACGCTTCGGGAGAACTTCGACGGAGTGAAATAAAGAAAAAAAAAACAACAAAGAGGACGCGGCCTGTAATTAGAAACATTCTGGGTGGAGCGGAAGAAACTCGAGGGAACAAGAATAACAGCGAGTTCCCGGAGAAATAAGTTAGGCGGGGCCATCGTGGAACCTCCGGCCTCACGAGGGCCGTTTTATTTTCGACCGCGCCGTTCGGAGCGAGGATAGCATTGAAAAATTGTAATCCTAGGCAAAGTGGTTCCTTTGAAAACGATTTCTCCTTCGATTCTCGAAATATTAACGAGTCGTTATACAAGCCGAGCCGCCGCGGAAGTAACGAGGGACCGAGAAAGAGACAGAGATGGAGAGAGAAAGTGGGTATGAACTTTCGAATTAAAAATCAATAATTCTAGAAGATTGGGGTAGCCGTATGAAAGAAAACAAACAGAGAGCCCAGCGCCAGGAAAATTGGAATTTTGTTAGGTGCTGACCGGAACGAGGTGCAGCAAAGCGCGTGGCCTGGTTAGTGATTATGGTCTATTTATTTAACAAAAGTAGAGAATATTATGTCCATTCGGATCATTCGGACCATTCGGATCATTCGGACCATTTGGACCATTCGGACTTTTCGGACCATTCGGACCATTCCGACCATTCCGACTATTCCGACTATTCCGACTATTCCGACTATTCCGACTATTCCGACTATTCCGACTATTCAGACTATTCAGACTACTCAGACTACTCAGACTACTCAGACTGCTCAGACTACTCAGACTACTCAGCCTACTCAGACTACTCAGACTACTCAGACTACTGAGACTACTCACACTATTTAGACTATTCAGACTATTCAGACTACGTGAGTGTCAGTTGTAACAAGCTGCCACTCGTCCGGGAGCTCGTAACGTTCAGCACAAAGTTTGAGATACACCCAATCTATCCTTACCTTTACAAACGAGTTAAAGACCACCCAAAAAAATGCCTCGATGCAGAAGCCCGTTCGCCTCGGAACACGTGAAGCGCATACGTTATGGGTATCTCGTTAAGCATGTGGCCCTAAAATGGTAATGAAAGACGAGCGCGGTGTTATATATCAAACCTTATAATACCGAATCCACGCTTCGAAGTATATGCATATGTGTGTGTGTGTGTTTTTTTTTTTTCGAACCAGCGAGTCTGGAACTCTGTGGGGGTGGAGAATCTGGAAGCGCTTCGACGCTCACGGACGACAAGTCAACCGTGGCTAAGACTCATTCGAAGCAACTGCCGGGAGTTTCCCGAGATCGAATTCGCTCCGGAGAAGATGAATACTCAAAGTGAATTCCACCGGTGAAAGGATGCAACAATTTACGCATTCACCCACGGAACGTTTTCTTTTTTTTTCACCCCTTCTCACCGTTCGGCGCGTCGGCTGACAAGTCCTCCGATTTGTTCCGAGCGAGCTGAGTCAACCGATAAGTCGCTCCGCCAGCCAGAACGGACGTGAAACACGTAGCAAAACAAGAGCCCTCGGAAGCGATTCTCCAAATATCACGAGGGGTGAAAATGAACGCTCCCCTCCGGCTATCGCGCGTCGGGCCTGCGGAGAGCTTCGAAAAATATTGTGCAAGAGATTATGTATTTTCACGACGCCGTGCAGGATGTTTCCCCGAAACGAGAACGAACGACGGGACGGGGAAGAGGGGGGGGGTGTGATAAATCTGAACACGTGTAGCCAGTTTCCGGCCGAGGCCTCGTTATCGACGACACGAAGCACCGCCACCCGACGTTAGACGGTTCCACCGTCTAGCGCCGCGGACTCTAACGACCGAAATTGGATAGACGTCGTCGGGCCGGAGGGGCGAACGTCGAAGAGCCCGACGGGCGTTTATCTTCCTCCGATACATCAGGCTTAATCGAATGTCCCAGTGTTCCCTTCCACTTTGATCGCTTAGTTGCCGTTGTTACCACAAAAAAAAAAAAAAAAAAAAACAGTCTCGCCGAGGTCAATTAGTCAACCCGTGGTGCGGACTCGTTAACAGGCTGTTAGACCAGCGCGCACAGCGGCGCGAGCAGGTTAACGAGAAGTGGTCGCCGATCACGGATTTAGTCGGCGATAATTGAGCGGTAACGCCGAATGCAGGGAGGGTCATCGGCCGCAGGTGTCAACTTTGAAACAGCGGGGGTGAAATTGGACGGGACTTCGCGAGAGATCGCCTGAGCGTCGATAGAGAGCCGCGGCTCGTGAAGCGCAGCTGCGTCTTTTTTTTCTCACCGCTCCCGGTTAAGATCGTCAAGGGGCTTGCGTATCATGTCGGTAAGCAGGGAGAATCGATGTTCGTGCAGCACCAGCGAAAAAAAAATAAAAAATATATGTATCGTCTCCCCCGGCTCGCAGTTACGCGCATGTGTTCTCGTTTTCGATTTACGAGAAAATCTGGAGGCGTCTGCGCACGCCCGCGACGGGTCGGTCTTGGCGTCCTACGGTCTCGCCCGGTCGGTAAGAAAGATCGAAGATCAAGACAGACCCGCCGAGTGGTATCGTCGGGGCTTCGACGATCCGCCCTTCGTGTATCGTTTTCCCGACACACGGACGCACACACGCGCGCGCGGGCTATCCGGGAAATAAGTACGACGAAATACGGATCAGTGTAAACGATATCGCTGAGGTCCCCGTTGGGACGGCGAGTTCCGCCGGGCAACCCCCGGGAGAAGGAGGAAACGAGAGACACGGAAGATGAAACACGGTCTCCGAAGGCTGAAGAGATCCGGAGATAGGAGAATGAGAGAATACCTTACGGAAGATGTATTAAGAAGATGTCGATGGGAAAGGGAGGGGAGGGACGAGCGAGGGAACGCGAGGAGCTCGCAGCCACCCTCTCCGTCCCGGCGGGTTTTTATCCCCCGGGTAACGAGGCTCCGGAACTCCCGATGCTCCGAAGAGCAGAGCGTTTTCCCAGCGTCAGTGACGGCTGGCGTGTTTCCGCGCGGGGCCGGGAAGCTGCGGCAAAGCCCGCGCACTCCCGAGACCGTGGGCGGACCGGGGAAACCCAGGTCAGCGACGATCGAGGCGCCCTTGCTAATCCGGACCGATTCCCCATCTCCGATTCTCCGCCGTCCCTCGCTCCGAATGCCGGCTTTCAGCCATGCCGGGGACCTGCTGGACCGTTCGGATGTGCCGGTGATGTCCGCAAGCCGTGCCGCACACGCCGCTCCTCGCTCCCCGGCTTACCGGCACAACCCGCTAACCCTCGGCAGGAGGATATCCACCGCTCCGCTCATAACTCACTCTGATTAATTAGGAGTCCGAGTCGCTTGGTCAAAGTCAACCTCGCGTGGCGTACGCGGCTCTCCTCTGCGACTCGTGTATCGCCCGGTTTTGGTCTCTGTCAGTCTCCCACAGCCTCCCGAGCCTGCCGGACCTCTCGCATCGCTTCGCCCTCGCGCCGCTAACGCGATCTCGAAACGAGTTTCGACCAGCGGGCCATCACACGATACCTTAATTTGCGGAGCGTGCGCCCTTCGCCTCACCGGCGAAGTAATTTCCCGATGGCGAGTGATCCACGAGGACTCTCCGAAGGGAGGATTGAGGCTACGCCGGTCGAGCTGAATTTCGGAGAATCGAGCGGCAATCAGTGACGCTGCACTGGGAGAAAAAGATCTGGACAATAATGGTCCAATCGTAGGGTGATCGATTGAAGAGCTGGGAATCGAAATTTTCAACCCGCTTCCTCATGATTGTCTTTTGGTCGCTTCAGAACTGAATTGTTAAGGTCCATGTTCGCCAACTATGTCCATATTCGTCGACTGTGTCCATATTCGCCAACTATGTCCATATTCGCCAACTATGCCCATATTCACCAACTATCTCCGTATTCGCCAACTATGTCCGTATTCGCCAACTGTGTGAATATTCGCCTACTGTGTCCATATTCGCCAACCATGTCCATATTCGCCAACTATGTGCATATTCGCCAACTATGTGCATATTCGCCAACTATGTCCATCTTCGCCAACTATGTCCATGTTCGCAATTATATCTATATTCGCCAACTATATCTATATTCGCAAACTATATCCATATTCGCTAACTATGTCCATATTCGCCAACTATGTCCATATTCGCCAACTATGTCCATATTCGCCAACTATGTCCATATTCGCCAACTATGTCCATATTCGCCAACTATGTCCATATTCGCCAACTATGTCCATATTCGCAACTATATCTATATTCGCCAACCATATCTATATTCGCCAACTATATCCACATTCGCCAACTATGTCCATATTTGTCAACTATGCCCTATCATAGCTACACACCGGAAAGGGTTTTAGCTATCTATAATCCACCAGCAATCTTGAAATAACGCTGCGCTTGCAGAAAAACCAGCCACAAATGGTCCAATCATAGGGTGACTGAAGAGCTGCGAATCGAAATTTTCACTTCACTTCCCCAAGATTTTCCTCTAGCCGCTTTAGAGCTGAGATGTTAGGTAAGGTTCTGATCCAAATTCACCTACTAGGGCGTCTTGCTATGCCCTATCTATCAAGACGCCGAAAAGGGCGATGCTGCATTCCGCCAATTATGCCCTATCATAGCGTCCTTGGTCTCACAGACGCGAGGTCGTAATTTCCCACCGGCGAATGATCCACGAGGACTCTCCGTGAGGGAGAGTGAGGTAAGACGCGTCGAGCTGATTTTTAGAGAACCGAGCAGCAATCTTGAAATGACTCTGCACTGGGAGAAAAAGCTCCGGCTAAAAACGGTCAAATCACAGAGCGGTCGTTCGAAGAGCTGAGAATCGAAATTTTCTTTTAGTCGCTTCACAGCTAGAATTTTAAGGTTCTGGTCCATATTCGCCATGTTCTTCTTTCACAGCTAAACGCCGTGAAGGGCGCTGCCGCAATTCTCGCCAAGAGTCCTTTCGCTCATAATGCGCGTCGATCGATCGATCAACCCAGTTTCCTGCCGTGTTTCCCAAACAGCCGAGGAAGCTGCGTCAAACTGGAATCCCAAACACTGCGACAGTTTGTGATCGGACATTTTCCCCGGACGAAACTCCGCATTATTTGGGTAACACACCGGAAGCTCGGACAGTCAGGTGGCTCACCGAGGCTAACAGAGAAATTAGAGAAACGATAGTTGGACGGTAGCCGCCAATACGGGCGATTTGGCAAACGTCACGAAGCGCTAGGACTGACTTTGCTCGATTAATAATTTTCGCGGCTCGCGAACGGCTATGAAACAAGGGCCTTGCGGGGATCGCCGAACGCGTCGGAATCTATCGATATTTCAGCGGATACCGCAACATTTGGAATCCTGCTCAATTTTTTTCGGGCATGTTTTCTCACCGCTACAACGGTCGCCGATCGAATGGGAGACTTCGCATGCCGTGAACAACGACGGGATAGAGTAGATCTCCATTGTTTGCATAAATAGCGGGCCGGAGCAAATTGCCGGAGGTTCCGCAGAGAGATTCCCCGCTCGGAGCACACACGAGATGAACCTCTGAGTGGATCCCTACCTGGAAACACGCTGAAACATCGAGGTAACAAATATTTGCTCTAGTCCGCGTGCACCCGGCTTGTTGAGCATCCGCGCGAATTAGCGACCATCGAGGACACCATTTCCACTTCGACGTTCCATGTTGTGACTCTCCGGATCCGTCGTCCACAAGCGTCCCGTTTCGTTTGCACTGAACTCCACCGCGGTTCTCGGTCGGATATTCGGTTTCTGCGGACGTACCCTTGGGCCAACGAAAGCCTCGAGCCTCGGGCGTCTTTGAGGTACATTAGCGACCCCATGGTACACCTCATCTTGATACATGGATCTTCATGGAGGCGTCTTTGATTCTACGTTACGATGTGCAAACGTTCGTCCCAACTGAGACGACAAATTGTGCAACAGACGTTTAAGTCTACAGGCGGGAAGCCTTAAGGTGAAGCGAAAGTCACGTGACGGAGCCAGGCGGGTGAGAGACAGCGGCATTGGTCTTGGGGTGGAGCGAAAGAGAACGCGTTTTACTACATCTCAAAGTGGATGGAAGGAAGCTGTGTTTCGGGACTTCCGACTGAAACTTACCAGAGAGACCATGCAGGTTTAGGGAAGTACATTGTTTTACTTTTTTGGGGCCTACGATTCGTTTTTGTTACAACAAACACGACGTATTGGACAAGTGACGTTTAAGTCTACAGACGAAAAACCTTCAACTGGATGGACGGAAGCCAAGTTTCGGAACTTGTGCCGGAAGAGAACCACAACCACTATGCAAATATAGGGAAAGGCATTGTTTTACTTTTTTGGGGTCTTTGAAACGTTTCTGTTGCAACAATCTTGCGTCCGTCCGGAACGTGCACAACTGAAGGTGCCTCGTTACAACGCAACTATCATATCGACAGCCAAGAATCAAAAGGGCGTAACGTCTATGTTGAAGAACACGGGTTACGCCCTTTTGATTCTTAGCCGCTGATCTATGTTAGCGTTGAAGCCACTGGCGATCGTAGGGGTTGCGCTGAACGGCGATACAGTTGGCTTGCCACGTTTAGCGATGGAAAAGTAAGTTAAAAAAAGAACCATACGATGGAACAGCGTGGAAGGGAAAAGCTCTAAACGCTTCATTTCTGTTGCAACAATCGATTCGTTTCTGTTGTCACAATCGATTCGTTTCCGTTGCAACAATCGATTCGTTTCTGTTGCAACAATCTTGTGTCCGTCCGGAACGTGCACAACTGAAGGTGCCTCGTTACAATGCAACTATCACATCGACAGCCAAGAATCAAAAGGGCGTAACCCCCATGTCGAAGACCGCGTGTTACGGCCTTTCGATTCTTAGCCAGTGAACTATGTTAGCGTTGAAGCTACTGGCAATCGAAGGGGTTGCTCCGGACGGCGATACAGCTGGCTTGCCACGTTCGGCGATGGAAAAGAAGAAGAAAATAGAACCGAACGATGGAACAGCGTGGAAGGGAAAAGCGCTAAACGCTGTATAATCGAGTCCTGTCGCTCGGGTACGTCGAGTGTGTTTTCGTAGGTCCTCACGGTGCTTCGGTCGGGATATTTGTAGAGGACCCTTTTCCCGACCGCCGACATTCTTCGTTTTGTAGGATGCTGCCCCGGAATGGGATACATTCGGTGGGATGTTCTCGTGAAGGAGAAACACCGTCCGACGCGGAAATGAGTGCGTTCGGTCAACTGTGGATCTCCGCGCGGTAGATACAGTGCTGTTAATGCTTCTGTGAAACACGGAAACCATCGACGGGAGAAACGCGGAGTCGGAGTATCACCTGCGCTCGGGGAAGGTACAAATTCGACCAAACAAAAATTCGGCTGCGACTCGCAGTCGCGGTCAGGATATTGCAGTTTGCACAGGAGCGACGAGAGTTTTGTTATTTGCGCCCAAAGAAAACACACGTTCACTGGATATACCGAAACATCTCCGGTACATCGACGTCCGCATCCCGCCGCGACGAAATTCTGTATTAGAACAAAATGGAAAGGCTAAGGCTATATTGTGATTTATTGATTTAATTTGTTCAGTTTTGCGGGCACAACGCATTTACAGGGTTACTTTTTTTACAATGACTTTTCATCGATTACCGGCTCCCGCGCGAGAAAAATGCACGGAGAAAGTGGGATACGCAAGATTTTTGTTGAAAAGCCTTGATTTTCGCTGATAAAAATTGAGATTTACCATTGAAGTAATGAAATACCATTGAAATAATGAAATTCCAATGGAATCATTAAATACCACTGGAATAATTAAACACCATTGGAATAATTAAATACCACTGGAATAATTAAATACCACTGGAATAATTGAATACCATTGGAATAATTAAATACCACTGGAATTATGAAATACCATTGGAAAAATAAAAAACCATCGCCGTCCCTGAGCGAGTTATTGAAACGGTTTTCAGAATCGCGAATTAATAAAATAAAATAATGTAAAACTACCCAAAATGAAACGAAGACAAACAGAGAATAAACTCAACGCGTAAAATAAAAAAAATAAAATAAAGATCAGCAACGTGAAATAACACTTCGATTTAAATGCTCGATCAATGCATCGATGCTTAATCAATTTCAATGCTCCAAATCGATTTAAGAGCCCCAAATCAATTTAAAGGTAATTATCCGGCGACAACTACCAATCATCGCAGTCAGTCTTTCCACCGTGGTTACCCAAATTACAGAACCTTCGTCTACCTTCACGGCTAGGAAAATCTCGCACAGCGCCGAAACACTGTACAGATTCCGCGTCGGCGACGCAGCTGCGGATCGAGAGATCGCCTAAGATCGTAGGGCGGCCCGGCGATCCGGCGGTGTTGCATCGCGAACCAAACCCACCGAAGAGCGACGGCGGTCGCGTTTGTGCAGCTCCGTCCCGCACAGTCGTCCCGATTCTCCCGTGGAAAAAGCGGGCCTAGGACGAAGGGCTCGTAAGGAGCCCCGCGGGTTCGAGGAGCGCGCGGATGCTGCACAGCGAACACGGAGGTCCAGCCCGGTACGGTGCGGAGCGGGGAGGCAAGAGACGTTCGCAATCGGTTCGAGCGAGAGACGGACGGTACGTACGGAGCGGCGTCAGCGGGGCATGAACGGCGGCGAGGGGGGAATCCAGCGAGCCGCGAACCGCCGTCGGCCGCGCCCAACAAATTGCAACTCTGTCGTAATAATCGCTCGACTAGATCGTAACGAAAGAATGCGACACAATTGTTGGCCGGACCCGGTTAGCCGGGGCCACCTTTCATTGCCTCGGTCGCCGTAGGCGAGATAACATCTCCGGGGCGGCCCCGGCCGCGGCGGATGCACCGCGCGCGCGTTCTCGTTGCGTCTCGCGCTCGGAGACGCAGCATCGGAGCTCCTCGCTCCGTGCACGCCGCCCGGCTTCGTCGGGGACGCAGCGTGGAACACTGCTGTTTCGCGTCGCGGAAATCCCCCCTCTCTCCATTCAAGTTGACAATGCTGTATACCTATACGGATATTTTTTTATATATAGGGCGGAGCAGGGCAAAAGGAGACCGGGGGCAAAACGGAACACACCCCGAAAAATCATTTGAATGACTGGCGCTCCGCAAACTGTGTATACAACGTATTGTATAGAGTGGAAGCCCGTTTAACCGGGAAACGGATCAACCGTGGGTCTTTCTAGGTTTTTTGTTTGTTTTTTATTTATGCTCGGAGCAAAACAAAGTCAGTACGTCCACAAAAGGGAATAGCTTACGAAGTACTGTTGATGAAAAAAAAATATCCAAAGCTTTACATTATAGTTCAGACTACTTAACAATTAAGTGCAAGTTGTACCAAATGTCAGTGTAACCAGTCAAAACAAAGTTGTGTCGTTAGCCATTATTGACTAGTATACTTTCGGTGTCTAGGTTGGATTAACCGGGATTTCCATTATCCGGGGACTCTTCGGTCCCGAGCATCCCGGTTAATCGGGGTTCTACTGTATTTACAAATCGCAAATTACAAATGATACATTTCATTTAATTAAATAATAATTTGAATTAAATAAATATTAATTTGAATTAAATAAATGTTAATTTGAATTAAATAAATGTTAATTTGAATTAAATAAATATTAATTTGAATTAAATAAATATTAATTTGAATTGAATAAATGTTAATTTGAATTAAATAAATATTAATTTGAATTAAATAAATATTAATTTGAATTAAATAAATATTAATTTGAATTAAATAAATGTTAATTTGAATTAAATGAATATTAATTCGAATTAAATAAATATTAATTTGCGAGTCACCCTTGAAATAAATTATTTTTCTGGTTGCAGACAATTGTGACGCATCGATGGGGCAAAATGGGGGGTCCGAAAATGATTGCGAAATTGCCTCTTCAAAAACTTAATATTCCAACATTTTTAGAACGTCCCATTTCGCCCCACGGATGCATCCAAGCTTTCTGTCCCGTTTTGCCCCGCTGTGTCACTTCGCCCCGCCCATGCATATAGGTAGGTTGTACACACAGGCGCACACACGCAAGACACGAAAGCGGCCCTCGCGCTCAACCATTTGAAATAAATTGTTATTTGATACCCTGAGAATTCTATTTCCAGCTCGTTGTTCCACCATTGTAACGATCGAGAGATTCTCAATTTCTCTTTCTCTTGCCTCGTGTGTATCGGTGATCGAATCGTGCCGGTAACGATTGTCCCAGCGCCTTTCGACGATCGCGCGCAGTCCTTCGCGATCGGCGCTGCGCGTCCGGTTCGCTCCTAGAGAGCCGGCAGCTCCGAGCCGCTCAGCGCGAAACAAGATACAGAACGAAAGCAGGTGGCGAAAGGACATTGGTTGCAATCCCGCCGGATACCCCGCGTGTCCTCGCCGCTGCCGCCGCTCCGGCTCCCGTTGCCGCTTATCGATCGACACACAATACGCTCCGGATTCTGATGTCACGCTTGACCGAGCGAAATGGACGGGAATGGCACAAAGGATAATAAGAAATGCTCGAATGCTAATGAGACCGCACGTATATCCGCGCCGCGCCATACATATTTCATAATCGCCGGGCGAACGCGCGCATGCGCGCATACCCGCGTGTGCACCGCCTTTTCAAACGTTTCATTTGTACGGGTGTAAGGACGTCGACGAGGAGCCGAGACAATTTTCTGTACCGCTCGACGAGGCTTTCGGTAAACGAGACACGCTCGTCTCGGCTCTTCGCTCTAAAGGGAACACGTAACGCCGACCGGATCGCGTCATCCGCGGCTTCTCTCCGACATTGTAAAAGCGTTAAGTGTGACCCCGACGATGAGGGATTATGATTCAGTGGAAGAACCGTTTTCTCCTTTTTCTCGTCACACTCTTGTATACATAAAGTGTATGTGTATATATATGTTATATATATGGGGCATTCCACGTCAAATCAGCAGCCCGTGTCCCTCGTACCCCGTTTTATTGATTTAAAAAAAATGGTTTTATATTGTTCATTTTTTTTCCCGATTTTATTCTCTTTTTTTTTTGGTGGTGTTGTTAGCGACGGGTAATGGTCACGGGATTTTTTTATAGATTTTTTTTGCACCGGTGAAATTCTTTAATGCTTGAAAAAGCAATTCCAAAAAGCCACATACATTTGTTCAGAATTTTCTATCATTTTTTTGATTTTCCGTTTCTGAATTTTTTTTAAGGCCGCAACTGAGGGACGGTTGGCGCAATGGCCTTGAAACTTGTTGTGTGTACCGTAGAATCGTCATACTGAAACATTTCCGAAATTTATGCCTCTACAGCGATTTTTTAAATTTTCGAAAAAAAAAACAATTTTAAAATGATAGAAAAATCTGATGAAATTCATATAACTTTTAAAAAATCAAGGAGTTCATTTACAATGAGATATGCAAAATTGTTTGATTTATTTTTAAACAGTTAATTTTTCGCGTTATTTGTTAAAAACTTTTTGGCATTATTATTATGCATTATATATATAATGCGGCGGATTTTTTTCGGATTTTTGGCATGTCACGAAGTACTGAAATAATTTTCGCATTAAGCTTTTGGTTGGGAATGTATGTGTGATGCATCCTTAAGAGAAGCCTAGGCAGTATCGTTAGGTTATCGTTAAGTTTTCCATTAGGCTCTCCTAAGGTCTTCCCTTTATAATTAAGTCCTCTTATATTTACAGTCATATGTACCTAATGTTATTTCTTAACACAAAATTTTACTCGAGATTATGTCTTATGTAGTATTATATATTTAAATTCTGTAGTAGTGTTTTACGTTCAAATTTTGTATGACTCGTGTTTTCGATTCACAACTTAAATTTTGTAGAAAGCAGTTACTCCGTCAATAAAATAAAATAAAAATAAAAAATAAAAAAATAAGATAAGGCTTGAGGCGACATGCGCTGCCGATTTGACGTGGAATGGTCCATACATGTACTCATACGAACGTATCTACCTATGCCTGTAGGCGTAAGACTGTGACTAAATGACGAGTACCCGAAGAGTCGCGTCGCGCATTTCAAAACGACCTCAAAAGAGCGCCAACCTCCCCCACACGGGTCCGATACAGTAATGAATCAGCTTTGTTCGTGCGCGACTGCGACACGGTTCGAGAAAAGGAAAAAAAAATTATGACTCCTCTTATAGGAAACACGATGTGTGGCATTGTGTTCGCTTCATACTCTTTATTTTCCTTTTTCGTTTCTAACGAAAAAAAAAAATTATACTATTTGCCGTCGCGCTTTTGGTCAGCGCGAGGCGAGACTCGTATGGTATCTTGAAAGCGTAACCGATGGGCACGACTGATGTAATTTCCGAGGCATTGAGGGGCATCGGCTTCATCGTCTCATCGCGAGTCCACTGCGCGTCCCTCGCTCTCTTCCAGCCGTATCACCCTTCGTTTTTAATCCCCCCCCCCCCCCCCCCCCCCCCCCCCCCCCCCACCTTGTGGCCCTTCATGGTCTGGAAAGTTTTCCCGGACCCGCGCCGTTGTCTCGTTTTTACTTTCGCGATTTCCACGGACACACGCGTGTCGAACAATTCGAAAGCCACAAAGCGGCTTGTCCGCATCGGCGGAAAGCTCATTGCCCCACCGGATCTCAAACTCGTCCCGTCTGAGCCCCCCCCCCCCCCCCCCCCCTATGGCGATGTTGATACGAGTAACTTGCCGGCCAGCAATTTCGTTCCAGGGGCATCCGCGGATGCTCGATGCATGAATTATTGTTCCATAACTCCTCGGCGACGAGAAACGAGACCCTCAGGTTCAAATCGGGACGCGACAAAGGCAGCTCGCTGACTCAAAACTTCCGCGATCGAAGCCAAAAAGTGCGCGCAGCGGCAGCGTTATTGTTAATCTTCATTTCAATCGATGAGCGAAATTTTCTAATGGTTGTATTTTAGCTCGTGGAATGGAATTTATTTCAATCCAGGGGCAATGTTTTCTAATGGTTGAATTTTAGCTCGTGGAATGGAATTTATTTTAATCTAGGGTCAACATTTTCTAATGGTTGAATTTTAGCTGATAGAATGGAATTTATTTCGATTTAAGGGCTAAATTTTCTATTTGCTCGATGCATAAATTATTGTTCTATAACGCTTCGGCGACGAGAGACAAATCCCTCAGGATTCGAATCGGGATGCAATAAAGGCGGCTCTCGGACGCTAAAGTTCCGCGATCGAAGCCAAAAAGTGCGCGCAGCGGCAGCGTTATTGTTAATCTTCATTTCAATTGATGCACAACATTTTCTGATGGTTGAATTTTAGCTCATGGAATGGAATTTACTTCAATCGATAAGCAAAATTTTCTGATGTTTGAATTTTAGCACATGGAATGGAATTTATTTCGATCGACGAGCATAATTTTCTGATGGTTGAATTTTAGCTGATGGAATGGAACTTATTTCGATCGATGAGCAAAATTTTCTGATGGTTGAATTTTAGCGCATGGAATGGAATTTATTTCAATCGATGAGCAAAATTTTCTACCGTTTGAATTTCAGCACGTGGAATGGAACTTATTTCGATCGATGAGCAACATTTTCGAATGTTTTAATTGTAGCCCATGGAATGGAATTTATTTCGATCGACGACCAAAATTTTTGAGTGATGGAATTTTAGCTCACGGAATGGAACTTTTTTCAATCGATGAGCAACATTTTCTGACGGTTGAATTGCTCGATGCATGAATTATTGTTCCATAACTGCTCGACGACGAGAGAGACGAGTCCCTCAGATTTCTAATGGGTACGCGACAAAGGCAGCTCTCGGACTCAAAACTTCCCCGATCGAAGCCAAAAAGTGGCCTCGCGCAGCGTTATTGTTAATCTTTTCCGGCGAGTCGATAGTTCGTCGAAGGAAAATTCGCCGTCGGACTCGACCCGGAAGGGCCGCGGAGGGAAAATCGGAGTCTCCACGGACAAAGTTTTTTCATCATCGAAAGTGCGGAAACGTCTCAGTTTGCCGATTCCTTAGCGTCGCTGCGAGTCGCTCTCGTACCAAACTCTCTCCCTTCTTTCGGCTTGCTCGTTTTTATTAATGCAGTCTGTTTTTCCGGGCGAGGGAGACGAGACGGACGGACGGTGGTTCGGAATTCTTGGGGCTTTTTGTCCTGTAGGTCCGAGGGTAAACGTTGCGTCGGTCTTTTTACCAGTTTCCTTACGGTCTCCTCCGCTATCTGGCTGGCATTCTGGCGTTCGAGGGGGATGAAGGCGCAGTGCGGACGGCGAACCTTATTCCTCTCTCTATTTCTCTCCCGTCGGTAAATACACGAACGGCCCTCCCGCCTCATCCGAGAAAACCATTCTCCATCCTCGAATCTCCCCCCCCCTCCACCCCCTCCCCCTCCACCCCTTGCCCAGGGGTCGGACTTTAAATAAACAAAAAGAGTAATAAAGCGTGAATTTTTAGGCGCCGAGCTTTTTCGTGAACGTCGGCCAAATGTTTTCACGCCGTGGAAACGACTCTGTTCGACGCGGCTTATCTGTATACACTGCCCGATCCTCGTTTATAGGCGGCCCTGCTCCGGGCCTCGCGGCTTCTAAACCCAAAAATGGAATATTATCATTTTTTTTTTCTAAATCATTTTTTTTATTTTTTTATTTTTTCTTACACTACCCCGAAGATATCTGCATGTGCGCAAATCTCATCGAGTTATAACGGTTGTATTTTGCATTGCACAAACTTTGCTCGAGTTCACTTTGGAGATTAAAATTCTATAAGTGAACGATTGGTTATTGTTGTTAAGGCGGTGCAGTGATAGAGACTGGCCAAAGATGAAACTCGATGTCTTGCAGATATCTTTAGGGTCGTTTTTTTTTATGACTTTCTTAATGAATGCGGCGAGGCCGTTCTCGGACGAAATCGTTGATATCCGGGCGCTGCCCCGGCTATTTGGCCGTCCAGGCGACGAGGCCGAGGAACGAGGAAAGGCCATTTCGGAGCGGCGCAAACGGTACGGAAAAAAATGGATGGGCGAACTGCGGAGGAGAAACAGCCTGATGCATGCTCGGCTCCGCTCCGGCCCAGCTTCTCGAAAAACTCGGGAAGTCCTTTGTAACACGAGACCACTTTAGTTCGGGGCGAGCGCATCATCGAGTTTCGCTGCGCGCCCTTGCAGCTCCTCCGCGGCCACTTGGGCGCCCTGCGCGGATCTGAAAGGCGAGGTGCGTTTCTATCTCTTGTTGTTATTATTATTGTTATTATTATTTCTTTGACGGAGAGGAAGAGAGAGAAAGTCTTTTGGGATCGCGCGCACAACCGGAGAAATCTTCGAATGACTTGAAAATATTCAGGATCAAACGCTGATTCTTTGAAATGATACTGTTCGGAATGAATCGACGTTTTTTTTCGCTTTCTTTTTCTTTATTCTTTTTTTTTTCTTTCTTTCTTTCATTCTTTCATTCGTTTCCATATACAACATCCGTCCAGGGTATTCGCTATAAAGAAAAATTCGTACGAAATTTAATGCACTGCTACTGGCAGTTTTTGTGCGCAAACTGGTATATTAAATTTCATGTACGATTGCGATGAAAAATTAATGTCGAGTGTATTAAGAACTTTCGAAATACTTTACCATTAACAATTTACGTTAAGTTTACTATCGAAGTAATTTAATTTTAATGTGAAAGTACATTATTTTTTCATAGCAGTTGTCCATAAAATTTAATGTGCTGGAACTTGAAATTTGCTCACATCACTGGCGTTGATTGAACATCAATTTACTTTTTTTTTGTAAAATAAAAATTCCTGATATCAAAGTTACAAATATTTTGCCTGACATTTTTAAAAATGTTCATCCAAAATAAAAATGTTACGATAAAATCGCAACGCACATGTTTTGAAATTTCAGAAACATTTCGTGGATAGAAAAAGCTTCCGATAGCGTTCATTGATTCACAAACCAAATGTTTGTTTTACAGTGATTGTTGTAAGTGAATTGAAGTGAATTTTTTTATACGAGATGAGATCGTTGATATTGATTTTGATCACGGTAATTCGTTACCGACGCGCGGTCAATAATGCGCGCGAACACAATCGTTTAAGGAAGAAAGATCGTACAAAAGAGAATTTCTAATGAGACTAATTAATATACACAAAGCGGGAGATAGAGGGATAGAGGGAGAGAAAGAGAGATCGAGAGAGTGATTATATTCGGATTATTCATTACCGAGACCTTCGGGAGCTGAATAAGTTAGTGGCTTCGTGACACGAAAGCCGGTAGAACGAGGGGAAAGGAGGAGTGAAAAAAAAGAAACCGACGGAGGGCCGCAACCTTAATTTTCCGGTCGCGAGAAATCTCAGTTTTTCGTTGCCACCTGCCTCAACGTTTTTTTGTTGTCATCCATAAAATCAATCCTCAAACCGGCGCTATGACCGTCGCGAATAATATTGTCGAGACTGTGCACAGTGCGATAAAGGGTCGCACATTTAACGAACTTAATTGCTCACGAAAAGCAGGATTTTTCAATCCTTTTGACAAACTGAATTTTTTAACTTAATGGATTTCGATTATTAATGATCAATGAATAAGAGTAATTGATAATAATCTAATTGATAAATAGTAAATTGATAATAATCTATTAATAATATCAAATTGATAATAATGAATAAGGGTAAATCGGTCGACATGGTCATGTTCATCCACAAAATCGACCCTTAAAGAGACGCGACACCGTCGCGAATAATATTGCCGAGACTGTGCACAGTGCGATAAAGGTTTGCACGTTTAACAAACTTAGTTGCTCACGAAAAGCAGGATTTTTCAATCCTTTTGACAAACTGAATTTTTTAACTTAATGGATTTCGATGATTAATAATCAATGAATAATAGTAAATTGATACAATCAATAAGGGTAAGTCGGGGTAGTACGGTTTTGATTTTTGAAACAATAAAAAAAATTGGAAGTTCAATGTTATAAAAACATTTCAATTTTGGATGTAACCAACTTTATAAACATCGAACTGAAGTCACTTCAGTTCGATCAGTTCGCTCAGAACTTTCGATAATTTCAACGCGTGATTTAATTGTAGCTGTATAAATAAATATTTGTGATCAACCATATCACCCAGACATTAGTGCGGATATGGCCATAGAAATGATGGTAGTCGATTAGGCCTAGAGTTTATTTTTGTTTGAAAACTCCTAAACGTGTTATAGCCACCTTTTTCACATAAACTGTTTCTGAAATTTCAAACGCATGTGCGTTGTAATTCTGCAGTAAACATTTTCAATTTGCCATGAAAATTGTCGCGAACTTCAGGCAAAAGACTTGTAATTTTAATATCTGGTATGTTTAATTTACAAAAAAAAGTATATCCATGTTCAATCAATGTGAGTAATGTGAGCAAATTTCAAGTCCCAGTACACTAAATTTACAATTTATTTTTAGTGAACTTGCAACCAATAATAATAAATGTACAACTGTATGACAATAAAAATGGTAAAATTGCCAAGAAAAAGAATAGTGTGTGTTACCTAAAAAGAAATTAAACGTACAAGCCTTAATTCGCCGGGTACGGCGCAATGACCCATATGATTTTTTGTGTCAACTCCATAAATATAGAGAGTTAAGCTCAAATGAACATGTCACGAGGCATCGAGGCCCCGAGAGATAGGAGGCCACTTAGCGGGAGATTAAGTTACAAATCCGTATGCGAGGGAGGGCTCGATGCTCGGTCCAGCTCGTTGCAACTCGATGACTTAATCCGTCCAAGGTGCGTACACGCGTGTGCCACGCCGGTTGACTCGCCGGTTCGCTCCCATTACCGGCGTCTCGAATTTCTGTTCGCCGGCAGCGCCAGCGGCAGCCAGCACATGGCAACTAGAGAGGATTTGTCCGTGATAAACGAGCGCCACGGGCTGGACCGTACCCACAACGTGACACTGCTTCCGGGGGTATGGGAAACGACGTACTAACTTTTTTAACGTTCGAGACTTTTCCCGGCATCCTGGACTAAGAGCAACGGAGAGTCCGTCCAAGGAACGTGGAGTATGTACGACCGGAACGGCTCCTTCAGGGATCAAGTTGTACCCGCGAGATTTGTGCCGACGCAAGATACCGTGCATACTGGCTTCCTGCTACCTGCTGCATCCGACTTCATACGTGACGCTCAATTCACTGCGCTACGAGTATGTATGCACGTCGTGGAAAGTTATTCCGTCGGGCCGGAGGACCACCACCCCTTGCTGGTAAGAGAACTATATCCTATATTTCTATTGATTGAGAAATGTAGGATGCTCCGATAAATACCGGATGTGGTGCGATCCGAAGCATTCTCGAATCAAAGACGATCAAGAACAATCCGGAGCATATTCCGTGTTTTTCGTTACAAGTTTGTTATGCCGACGATGGATCAAGAGATGCGGTAGTATCTCGACGCCAAGTACTTGGAGAATTTTTTTAAAAATAAGCTATACCGTGCATACTGGCTTCCTGCTACCTGCTGCATCCGACTTCATACGCGACGCTGAATTCACTACGCTACGTGTATGTATGCACGTCGTGGAAAGTTATCCCGTCGGGCCGAAGGACCACCATCCCTTGCTGGTAACAGAAATATAGGATGCTCCGATAAATACCAGATGTGGTGCGATCCGAAGCATCCTCGAATCAAAGACGATCAAGAACAATCCGGAGCCAATTCTGTGTTTTTCGTTACAAGTTTGTTATGCCGACGATGGATCAAGAGATGCACTACCGCATTTCTTGATCCTTGATGATAGTATCTCGACGCCAAGTACTTGGAGAATTTTTTTTTAAATAACCAATACCATGCATACTGACTTTCTGCTACTTGGTGCAGCCACTTCATACGTGATGCTAAATTCACTGCGCTACGTGTATGTATGCACGTCGTGGAAAGTTATCCCGTCGGGCCTAAGGACCACCATCCCTTGCTGGTAAGAGAAATATAGGATGCTTCGATAAATACCAGACGTGGTGCGATCCGAAGCATTCTCGAATCAAAGACGGTCAAGAACAATCCGGAGCATATTCGGATTGTCGACGATGGATCAAGAGATGCGGTAGTATCTCGACGCCAAGTAATTGGAGTCTTTTTTTTTAAATAACCAATACCATGCGTACTGACTTTCTGCTACTTGGTGCAGCCACTTCATACGTGATGCTAAATTCACTGCGCTACGTGTATGTATGCACGTCGTTGAAATTTATCCCGTCGGGCCGAAGGACCTCTTTCCCTTGCCGGTAAGGAGAATATAGGATGCTCAGATAAATACCAAATGTAGCGGGATTCAAAGCATCCTCGAATCAAAGATGCTCAAGAACCGTCCGGAACGTTTTCCGCGATCCCGCTCGGTGGGCCTCTTTTCGTTACAAGTTCGTTGTGTCGCAGCATACCGTGCATACTTGTTTCCTCCTACCTGCTGCAACCAACTTCATACGTGATGCTGAATTCACTGCGCTATGAATATGTATACACGTCGCGGAAAGTTACCTCGTCAGACCGACCGGCCTTTTTCTCTTACTGGCAACAGGAATGTAGGATGCTCCGATAAATACCAAATGTAGCGGGATTCGAAGCGTCCTCGAATCAAAGACGATCAAGAACAATCCGGAACTTCTTCCGCGATATTGCTTGGTCGGCTTCTTTCACGAGTTCGTGGTGTTGACTATATCGGAAGAGGATCGTTAAAGTCACGACTTAGAACACCGCTCGTGAGCGCAGTAGAATTTTTAATTTTCCGTTGTATCTTTAATTTTCCATTCTATACTGTTCTTTCGTTCTAATTCTATTTATGACTAATTTTTTTTTAAATGCGGAATCGACAACGATGTCGGAGAAGCTTGAAGAAATTCTAACTGACGGAGGAAATTGTTATTTTTTTATACAGTATATGTAACTTTACATTACAGTAGAACCTCGATTTTCCGAACCAGCGCCTATTCGGATAACAGAGGGTTCGAATAATCGCGGTTCTACACCCAGAAGAAAAAATTATTTCACGACCACCGTTTATTTGGTTCCAGTAAAATATTTATTTGATTTAAGCAACTATTTTCTTAATTTAAATAAATATTTATTTGTATCAAATAAGCATTTTACTTAAACCAAATAAACGGTGGCCGTCAAATGAATTTTTTTTTCTGGGCCTAGTGAAATATGAATTTTTCGTATCCGCGAAATATTTCCGTATTGACGTTTTATTTATTGAATTTTTCTTTTTACACGGAAACGTAAAAATTGATCTAGGCTAGTTTTGTCCTCTTCCCGATGGGATTGTCAAAAACAGCGACGAATACGATTCATCGTCGATAAAGAATCTCGTGACACCGTTTGCCACTTTGACCCGACACGCAAATAGCCATTTCACAGCCGCGGAGCTCTTTTAACATCAAGTTTACATATTAATCACACGCACATTTACGGCAACGTTCTTTCTCATTATTATCCCATTATTTCACCCGCCCTCTTCCCCTTCCGAGTTTTATGTGACATTGATGTGCCTCAAGATTGTCATCTCTGACGGCTCTCTAAACTCCGTTAGAAATATCTTTATTATCCGTTGCAAGAGTACCAAAAATAAATAAAGCGCAGAAGAATCAACATTTTTTCCTCTTTTTCCACAAAAAAAAAAAAAAAAAAGAAAAAAGAACTCAAACACCTAAATGCGTATTCGTATCGAGACTTTGGTCGGGAAGTTTGAGCGGAGTTTGTGAGGCGATAAAGTTGACGGGAGTCTCACGCGAGTCGGTTCATCGGGCTCACGCACCCCCCGGCTCGTCTTATCGTCGATCTTGGGCGCAGCGAGCATTTCGTGACGGCTCTTTTTCGAACTTCGCCCAAACAGGAAAACGGAGTTGCTGGACTTAAATTTTTTACGGGCGGGTTAAGCCGGCGCAGGTTGGGCGCGTCGGGTCGCATCCTCGGCGGCCGCTCCGTCACCGAAGTGCAGTCAATTCGGGTTGACCTATTGCCGAGACTTGACCCGGGGCAAGCCCGGCTTCCGGAAACTCTACCTACTCGTATACATAAGTAAGGGGATATCCGGAGAGCTTCCTGCCGGGCCGCTCGGGTCTCCGGGCGGCTCAGGGCTCTCCCGACGCTTCCCGGTTCGGAGCCGCACGCGCTTCGGAACGGTTACGCAGCGTTTTGGATTTTTAATTCGATCGGCCTCCGAACGAGGCGACGGAGGCGGAGATTAATGGACGGCGACCGTAAACTTCCCGCGGGATAAACGAAGATCGGAAGCATCTTCGCCGGACCGCATCTCACAGGGATGGATGTCTTGGTAATCGAGAGATCCGAATGCCTTCGGGCCATCGCTGCTGTGTGGGCAACGGGGAGCGGGGAGGGGGAGAAATGATAACGCTAAGCCGGATGAGAGCGGTTCGTTCGTAACGGGCTTATCCGGAAAAATTGCAGCGGCCGGGAAGCAATCGCCGTTTGTGTGCAAACTTTTAATTGGAATGACGAGATATTTTAATTGCAATGATAAAATTATTATAATATTTGTAATTAATGTATTAACAAGTGGCTGAAGGACCCAGGTCGATGGCCAATTGGCAATATATATATATAGATATATATATATATATATATATCTGGTCTCACGTCAATCTACGTTATGTCTGCGTTCAAAAAATTGTACCATCTGACATATTGTCAATAAATCCACTATTACTACTATTATGTTAGTAATTGGGATTATGGAAGATGAAATAACAGGTAGAGTATCACTACTGTGGGGAAAATTGTAGGGTTCCTTCTGGAAGTCGTGGGAATGTTGAATAGTTTGGGAGGCGATACGAGAGACTCGACTGTACACAGTAAAAAAAGTTTGTACTTTTTACGACAACTTATTGTCGATAAACGTTCGCAATTTTTTATTCTACAATTTTCTGATCGCGCTGGCCGGTTCCAGTTTTACAAATTGAAAGTACTAACTAAAGTTGTCAATGACACGGGAAATAAAAGGACTTATATTGTAATTGATTTGTATATAAAGGTTTATTGTATGTAAAGGTTTGCATACCGAAACTTGAACAAATGAGTTTGTCACTTATTTAACAGAATTATTTTTTACTGTGTATACTAAGAGAAGGATAACCGAAAAATTACCAAGTCATATGTGAAAAAGCATAGGGGCCTAGCCATTTTTACCCAACCCATGTGATAATTTTTGCCAGAAGCCTGCTTGGCAAAATCCTGCGTATCTGGCTACGAATTTCGTGGATTAAAACTCAGAATTTCGTCGATTAAATTATGCTACGTGTGTATACACAACACAAAATTGTGATTGACATAATATGCCGATATGGTCTACAAACCTAAAACAAACGGTTCGCGATTACGACGTGACCGATCACTATATTTTCCACTAATTACTAATTACTTGTACTTAAACAACTTATATTCTAGTAAAAATTACGGGATATTCGGGTATTCTCTGCGACAGCGAAAGTTCCTATATTTTCTATCCGAATGTATTAAGTTTAAAACGAATATTTGCCAGGATGTCGCCGTAGTTCCCATCTGCCTGAAAGTCCCGTCGGTTTTTATCAGATTTATGGTAATCTCTATCAAATGCTTCTCTCAGTGTAGGTTCCGTCGAGCGGTCGCTGGTCTTTGTGTTTTGGTGTTTTGGTACCAACGAATCGATGTCGGAGCATTGATAGCTTGCGGCAGTTGGCGGCCACGATGAGCTTTTTAAAAATTGATCTATTTGGATAATGGGATGTTCATTATTCAGGGGAAAAGCCGCTGTCGAAAAGCGGGCGACTCAATGCTAATCCAGGAAGGAAGGGCCGGAGCGCGTACGGCGGTGCGGCATCTGCAACCCCGTCCATGCGACGCAACTCTCGTTTCGACTTCGGTCCAAAAAAATTAAGCTCTTCTCTAGCTGTACCATCTGTTGTCCTTGTAGTTTATTTATCACCCGCTAGGCGGCTAAGTGCCGTGGCACTTGCGACCATTCGCTCGAATTCCGTCGAGTCTCGCGACTCTCATCTCATCGTGCCAGAACCACTCCGGATGGATTTCGATGGCCTACATGTTGTAACAGTTGAATTTTAGCTACTGGAATTTGATTTTTTTTTTTTAAATTAATAACGAGCTGGGCCCAATTACAGGACCATTGATTACTGTACCGATGATACGTAAGTAATCGAGATGAGTCGCATTACAATGAGCATTTGCTCGAACTACGGTAAACGTCCCAGTGACGAACACGTCCCAGTGGCCGCGCAAAGCATGTGTGCAAGGGACGCAAATACGATTTTTCATGCATGTACGGGAACTGGGACTTCACCCCTTCGCCCTTAGGAGCGCGGCTACTGGTACTTTTACCTTAATACATTAAGTTGATCGAAACAATATTTTGAGGAATAGTATCGAGTTCGTGTAAACGGGTTCATATAACCGAAAATAATGAAATACCAAATAGGCTGAAGATACCAGAAAAGCGCGACGAATATAAGCCAAACAGAAGACTAATCGAGTCATATGACTAACCGAAAGATATTCTAAAAAAAGGCTTTGTGAAAAAAAAAATGAAGTCAGGAGGGAATTAGAATTCACTCCAATCCATGAGCAACATTTTCTAATGATTGAATTATAGCTATTGGATTTAGAATGAACTCCAATCTATGAGCAACTTTTACTCATGTTTGAATTTTAGCTATTGGAATGGAAATTATTTCAGTCTATGAGCTAAATTTTCTAATGGTCGAATTTTAGCTCATGAAATCCAATTTGTTCCAATTTATGGGCCAAATTTTCTAATTGCTGAATCGTAGCTCGACGAGTGGAATTTATTTCAATCTAGGGGCTAAATTTTCTAATGGTCAAATTTTCAGATCATGAAGTGGAACTTATTCCACTTCATGGGCTACATTTTTTAATGGTTGAATTTTAGCTCCTGAATTAAAAATTGGTTCTTATCATTGAGCAGGCATATTTTCGCGCGAAAATGTGTGAATTTAAAAAACATTGTTAACATCTTTTTCCCCTAAACTTTTTTCCCTCCGTGTGACCTGGCTCGGACCGCCGAAAACCCGTTCATCAGAACCGCTAAAAATTGCGCCCGATCGCGGACCAAAGGCACGATTAGTCAGTCAAAGTCACCCGACGGTCGGTAGGGTTTTAATCGCCGAGCGGAAGGATCCGAGTGTTTTCAGACGGCGAACACCTGGCGAGCGCCGCTCAACCCCGAGGAGGGCTCCGAGGATTTCGTATTCTATTCTCGTTCGGCGTTCGGTATTTTGTCAGCCGCTTTGCTCTTCGCCCAAAGTCTCTAAAGTCACGACTCCCTCCTCTCCCAGACCCGGTCCATCTCCGCGCGAGAAAAAGACCGTCCGGGCCTTCGCCCAGAGCACGTATGGAAAACACACGGAAGGACCATTTATTTCGGGTCGCCTCCGAAGGAATCGACGGACGACCCCGAGACCTCCAACAGCCCCGTGACGAACAATTCCACCCTCGGGAAGCCGGCGGAGCGCGCGCACTTTCCCCGTTCTTCGGGCTTCCAACTTTGCTTCGTCGCCACCGTGAAACACAACCCCGGCTTCTCCCGGAAACTCCGAGAAATTTCCCAAATTTAGTAGCAACAATAGTTGGGACGGCGAGCGCTCGAAGTTCCGACGGCAGCTCAGTGAAAATCTCACGTCCTGAATTGACTGTCGTCACCCCCCTCCCCTCCGCTCCGCCGGTCCGTTAAACCCCGGGCAATCATAATAAGGAGAAATAACGTGAGCATATGCTCGCGTGACATTTGCGCTTATGCCGCACCGTATCACGATGTTTCTTTCAGCGCACGACGAAAAACCCCCCCTTCCCCCCTTCCCCCTCCACGTAGACTCGCTATACCTCGGCTTTTATAATAATGCGAATCTCCCTTCAGTTTCTCGTGGTCTCTAGCGAAAATAGCGCGAGTTACAGAACCCTTTCGATAACGAGGCCGGTCAGCTCAGTTATGCCCCCCTCCCCCCTCTCCCAACCCCCCCTCCCACCCTCGCCTACGGATATGAAAAACTTGACTCTCCACTTTTATAATCAACTTTCCGTCCGTGCGGTAGCTACGTTTATCCAATTAACTTAACTCCGAATCTAGCTCAGAGTCAGCCTCGTGCGGTAGAAACGGGGGGGGGGGGGGGGGGGGGGGGTTGTGCGCATGCGCGCATGTTTGTGTGTATGCACCTCGATATTCCGGAGAAGTTTTCTTCGCGGGAGGAAGAACTGAAATATATTATATCGGAAGTTCGAACTCGGCGGAGCGTGGAGCGGTGTTGCCGTAATGCATCGAAGCTCGGGCAAATAGGGCTGAAAGTATGTTAAATCGCGAGGGCTTTAACGGCGCCGATAGCCGCGACTTTTCTTTATCAGGGGCTTAATTTTTTTTTATTCTTATTAATTCGAGTTATGGCGTATGTTTGCGGGGCAGAGTCGGGAAGGCCGAGAATTAATCGGATATTTCTAGTGGAGCAACGCACTCGCGCGCTCGAGCAAATTTTCTTTTTTGCTTCGATATGTTTTTTAGTCTTTGTTCGCGGTGTTGAGTCGGAAAAAAATGGTAAATAAAAATGGGACAAGGAGCTCGTGACGATATTCTCTGTTTCGAGGAATTTTTTTTCCCTCACCGGCACACAACGCATGTCGTATTTATCATCAAGATAAGAGAAAAGAAGAGAGAAAAAGCGTACATAGTTGGTCGACGTTTCAAAGCGTGACCCTAGAGACGTAATAAATGTGTTATCGGAGCGTCGGGGCGGGGTCTTTTTTTTCAGGCCGCAACTATCAGTATTCGTGTGTACTCGGAATTCACTCGTTCCTCACAACGAATTCTTCTTTATCCGCCTCTTTTACGAGGTACTAATTAAATCGGATAGCAGGTAGGATCGGACTGCGTTTGAAGTAAAAAAAATGCATATCTTGCGAGGAAAAAAAACGGTAAAGGATCCTGGGATGGACAGAAGCGACGGCGCCGGTGGACGATTCGTCCCTATTGATTCCATCGTGTCCCGAAAAGAGAATCCGTTTCAGGATTTATTCCAACCTGTGGGCTAAATTTTCTAATCGTTGAATTTTAGCTCATGGAATGGAATTTATTCCAATCTATTGGCGAAAATTTCTGAAAATGGTATTTTAGCTCATGGAGTGGAAGTCATTCCAACGAATGGGCTAAATTTTCTGATGGATAAATTTTAGATCAAGGAATCAAATTTATTCCAATCTATGAGGTAAATTTTCTGATGGCTGATGGCTCATGAAATGGAATTTATTCCAATCTATGACCATCATTTTAAATCGTTGAATTTTAGCTCATGAAATGGAATTTATTCCAATCTATGAGGTAAAATTTCTGATGGCTGAATTTTATTTCACGAAATGGAATTTATTTCAATTTATGGGCTGAATTTTCTAATGGTCAAGTTTTCCCTCATGGAATGAAATTTATTATATTATAATATTTTTTTTCGAGGTATCGATTTTTTACCACCTCCATTGGCTTTAAGTGGCCCATTCCGGCTCCAAACACATGCAACTCGTATTTTTTTCGAAATTTAAAAAATTCACCATTCCCAGCATAGGGAATCCTATGTTAAATTTTGCGAAACGGCACTTTTTTTCAAAAAATTTCGAGATATCGAATTAAAACCTCCGCCATTGTTTTCAAGTGGCATATTTGCAACCGATTTCATTAACGAAAAAATTCTCAAAAATTTTTTTGAAAAAATACCATTTTTGTCGAAAAATTGTAAGCCCCTTCTCATACCCCTTCTAATTTTTCCACTTTCATTAAATTTAAAAATATTATAATCTATGAAGTAATTTTTCTAACGTTTGAATTATAATGCATGAAATGGAATTTATTGCAATGTATGGCCTACATTTTCCAATGCTTGAATTTTACCTCATGGAATGTAATTTATTTCGATCTATGAACTAATTTTTAAAATCTTTGATTTTTAGCCCATGAAACGGAATTTATTCCAATGTATTCGCTAAATTTTCTAATGGTTGAATTTCAGCTCATAGAATGTGATTTATTCCATGAGCTAAATTTCGTTCATTCATTCCAATCTGTACGAATTCTTCTTTACCCGCAAGTTTTACCAGTTACTAATTAAATGAAACAGCAGGTACGATCGAACTGTTCCCGACGTAAAAAAAAATCATATCTTACGACGTAAAAAGGAAAAAAAAAGAGCGATAAAGGATCCTAGACCGATAGAAAGACGGCGGGGTTGGGCGAATCGTCGCGATCGAGGTCATCGTCTTCCGAAAAGAGAATTCGTTTATAAATAATTGAACGAACCACCCCGCGGAGTCTCGTCCGGAAAGGTCCGAGCGAAGAGAAACGCCGCGCCGAGCTAGGAATTCGCATGACTGCGAATCACCTGGGAGGCATCGGAGGAGTCGCCGGTATCAAGCGTTGCGTTATTATTAACGTATCTCGCCCGTCGCGACGGGACCGGCGACGGAGTAGCACTCGACACCCCCATCTCGTATTCTTTCTTCGTTTCCTTTGACTCCGCGCCCGAGTGACTCGCTTCGCAACCGATCGTTTGGCAACTGCTCCGACGGGGAACTTGGAGGGAATTAATTAGTCACGTAAAGGCGTAGAATTACCGATTAACGGAGACTCTCCGAGTTGCTCACCGGGTTCCTCTTGGAAAGTTGGCCATAACGGGACAACGCGCATGCGCGAGAATCAGCATCGCCGGAATGTACTGGCGTCGCGAACAGGGCATAATTTAAGGGGGCCCTTTGGCTCCCGTAAATCGAGTGTACTCGTGCGTGTCTCCTTCGGAGTTGACTCTTGAGCTTGCTGATAGGTGGTTGGCTCGTGACGAGACTCTCCCTCGAACGGGGAGACTTGCGCAAGGTAAAGGTACCGATTGTCGGACAGTTAAGATAGCTATGGGGTCGTTTCGCATAAGTTTCGAGGAGAATAAGAGAAAATCGCGAATACTTCTTGATGGTATAAATATCTGAAAAAAAATGCATGCGTGCTAAAGGTACCGAATATATTAATTTTGCGTAATAATAATTCTAAAATGTTATTGAAAAATTAATTAAAAAAATTAACTGTTCAACAAATTACGCGGTGACGAAACTTTTTTTTATGAAAATCATTCACGACTAAATTTCTCGGACTAAATTTCCAAAATTCTGACGTACGAACTCAACCGGTTCATATTAACTGAAATAATGTCTTTGCCATTAATTGATTGAATCGACGAAAAAAGAATCTATTTACGTGAAACGATACTTAAAATAAACTCCGTGGAAAGCTGGCTTACCTAACTTTTTCGAATCGTCCGATTATAGGGTCGCGTTTGTAGCAACGCCTGTACCAATTTCCGGACACGGTATCGTCCGTCTCTTAACAAAATACATCAACAGAAAATACTTTAGGCTTAAACCCTGCATATTTCTTTCTGTGCATCAAATAATCTTTGTAGATGCGATTACGAGTGTCAAATCGGATTTCTAATACTTAAATTCGGCTTAAATCAAATCTGCATAAGAGTGTGTGACGACTGGGACGTGGCCGAGCATTGCTACTGTCGCCTTACAGTTACCGTAGCGCAAGCGACGCACAGCGGGCCAGTATCGGCCCAACGTCGGCCAGCGCCGGTACTGTATTCCTCCCACCTCGTGCGAGGAGCGGCGAGGTCCTGGCCCGACGCATCATCCCGGCGTCCCCCCGGGATCGAGCTACTTAGGAAGCGAAATGCAAGTCACTTCGGAAATGCGTTCCCGAGGATTAAAGGAGCGGCGGGAGCTAAGAGAATGGTCGGGAGTGTTGCCGGTCGCGGAACTGGCGGCCCAGCCTAATTGTAATACCCTGCCGTCCCGCGTTCCATGGCAACCGGCGCACGCATAAAGATCGCGTATCGTTAAAGGATCTGTCGATCTCGGCTGCGTCGCTACCCGATCATTACATCGATGCAAATCCCGGTCGCAAAATCTAATCCTGTTCTCGACGATCATCATAATTTTTATTCTTTTATTTTGTTGTTCAACTATTTTTATTCTTTTATTTTTTCAGTCAACCATTGTTATGCTTTTATTTTTTCAGTCAACCATTTTTATTCCTTCATTTTTTAATTCAACCATTTTTATTCTTTCTTTTGTCATTCAACCGTTTTTATTCTTTTTTTTCATTCAACCATTTTTATTATTTTATTGTTTCTTTTAACCATTTTCATTCTTTTATTTTTTCATTCGACCATTTTTATTCTTGTATTTTTTCATTTAACCATTTTTATTTATTTATTTTTTCATATGGTTCAATGCAGCTAGAAGGAGCCTTATAGTATAATATTCGTATCTCGCGACATCTCGACGTCGGAGTAATGGTTAGCCGGAGCGGAAGCGGAGCGGAGCGAGGAGAGGCACAAGGTGCACGAAGCGGTCTTGCACGCCCGAGTGTCTCGTTTCTCGGTTGGTCGTTTCTTCCCGGCCTTATCGCGCCGATCTCTCGACGGTGGGCACTTCTCCGTCGTCAATCATTCATCATTCGTTCCTGAAACGGCCCGCGTTTGTTAAAACCCAGCTCGACGCCTCCGAATATCGTATAATCCGCTCGACACGTTGACCCAACAGCTCTCGGTTGGCTTGTATCGTAATTATCGAAGAGCCATCTTCCAATTAGAGAGAGGGTCGCGGCTGCACAGCGGAACAAGTGCTACGATATTAAAACCGGTCGGACGGATTTATCATGGAAACTTCTACGAGCCCCGCGCGATATTGCATAACGTCGCGACGCCCCATCCGAGCTCTCGGGAATGCGCGTCCGCGACCGGGAGAACCTCATTATGTTTCACCTGTGTCGGTAACAGTTCGCGTGAAACAATGATATTTTCTCCGAGAGAAATATCGTCGCCATAACTCCCTCGCCGATGAGAGATCCCGACGATATTTACCTCCGCGTCTCCTCGGCGAGACACTGATTGGGTAGTCCAAATGTCAGCTCCAGATTTCAATCCACCTGTTCCGCTGTGACGTAAGCTGATCGCAAGAGAGGCACATCTGGCTCCGAGAAGTTGTGACTAAAGAAAATTCTCAATATTCCCTGTCCCACTATAAACCGATCGACGGACGGACTGGCTGACTGACTGACAGACCTACGGACTGATCGGATTGGCGGTCTGGCGGATTGACTGAGTGACTGAGTGATGAATTTTAAGACGTTAGTTTCAACTTAAGTTCAAACTTGAGATCTATCTTAAGTCTGAACTCGAGATCTATCTTAAGTCTAAACTTGAGATCTATCTTAAGTCTAAACTCGAGATCTATCTTAAGTCTAAACTTGAGATCTATCTTAAGTCTAAACTTGAGATCTATCTTAAGTCTAAACTCGAGATCTATCTTAAGTCTAAACTTGAGATCTATCTTAAGTCTAAACTTGAGATCTATCTTAAGTCTAAACTCGAGATCTATCTTAAGTCTAAACTTAAGATCTATCTCAAGTCTAAACTTGAGATCTATCTCAAGTCTAAACTTGAGATCTATCTTGAGTTGAAACTTGAGATCTACCTTAAGTTCAAACTTGAAATCCATCCTAAGTTCAAACTCGAGATCTACTTTAAGTTCGAGCTCAAGTTTGAACTGGCTCGATATTAAGATAGATCTTGATCACGCAACGAAGTCGGACCAAACTTCGATCTTCAGTTCAAACTAACGTCTTAAAATTCGAACCTGAGTGACTGAGCGACCGAATGACCGAGTGGACTGAGTGGTCAAATGTTTTCATTTCGTATTCCACGTTTCTACTATACGATGAGAAACTAAAGATCGAACATTCACCCGTTGTCTCTACACAGAAACAAAATCCCCGAGAAAACTGCACGTGGATCTGACAGACCAGAGACAAGGAGGTCGAAGTATCGATGTGAGAATGATAGAGAAAGGTCGCGGAAATCCGACGGTCCAGCCGAAACCAGCGACCATGCTGGTTTCGCGTTGATTCTGTCGAATGCGCGGTACGTGCGCCACTGAACCAAGAGCGAATCGTCGGATCTCGCGAGCTCCGCGGACGCTGCAGAAAAAAACCGCGGAACCGTCTTCCTATTCTCCGCCGGAGCGTTCGGATTCGCGGTGGCGAGCGAGAAGACTCTCCAAGACAGGGAAAGGGGTTCGCGTCCCGAGAACGCTGCGCCCAACGTCGCGGACCGACGTTCCTGGCGGCCGATTTTCGTCGAGCAACGAGGTCCTCGATCGTTCCGAGGAGCGAGCTCCGCGGTGCCCCGGTCACCCTATCGGGCGTTCGTGCGGTGATACATTACATCGGGGAAGGCGCTCGGGTGTGCGCCGGTCCACCGGTGTTCCCGCAGCCGCCGCGGCCGGAGCGTCCGAGGAGCCGCGCGCGCGCGAGCGGCCCAAGAGGCGATAATTAAGACGGACGCTGATTCGCCGATAGCGGGCGGAGGTCCCCTCACGAGGAACGAGGCGAGACGAGGACGAAGGAGAGGCGAACCGGAGCGGAGAGAAACGAACGAGGAGGAGAGCCGGCGATCGAAGAGCCGTCCGCCCGCCAAGCCCGGGTTCACCTCGGCGTAACCGTAATCTCGGAGCGCTCCGGTACCCGCGTTCCTCTCCGACTCCGGTCACGAATACTCCTCACCCGAGCGGGTCCGCGTCGTACGTCAACGCTGTTACGAGCGGGTGTGGGTGGCGGCCCGCGCGATCCATCGGGAGCAGCACGTGGGATACGGCGCGTCCAGGAGGAAGATGAAGAAGCGGAGGAGGAGGATGAGGAAGAACCGAGAAGAGATCCTTCCAGCGTCCGTTCTCTCTCCGTCCCGCTGTGTCGTCGAACGAGGCACGACGGCGGAACTCTTCGCCTCTCCGCGACCCAACGTCCTCATGGTTCTCTCGTGCGGTCCGAGCCGCTCTCCTTCTCACTCGAGATTTATCGGCCCCTCGCCGATACCGGTGAGCTCTGGGGCTCAAAATGCTGCAAAACATGTCGTGTGTGTTTCCGGGCATGTGTGTGTGTCTGTGCGTGTGTGTATCTACGGGGAACCGTGGTACGGCATGGTTCGCGGTACAACGACGGCGTGCGCGGACGGATAACGAGGCGCTACCGAGCGGTCGCCCTCGCCGATGGATACCCCCGCGAGGTTCCTTTATTAGGAGGATTTATCCCTCGGCACGTCGAACACAAAGGGGGTTGGCGCTCGTGCCCGCTTCGCCGGCGTTACCGTTGTTGGCGCTCTTTGCTCGCTCCTTCCGGCGGTTCGCGGCGGTGCGCGCGGCGACCGAGAGAGTCGGCTAACGACTGGCCAACCGGGCATGGAGCCTCGCTTTCGCGAGACGTACCTTGGCAGTCGAGAAACTACTCGCGCTTTGTCTCGTTTCCGAACGAGAAGTACGCGACGTGTCCTCGAGGAAGACGCGAAACCGAAGTCCCTGTCGGTGTCGCGGAGCCCTTCACTGAATTATGATGTCGCCTAGACGAGTCTCCCGTCGGGTTCGCGGTTGCCCCCCGTCTCCGGGGACCTTCTTATCTGCTTTTTTTGTTCGTTTGTTTGTTTGTTTGTTTGTTTTGTCTTCCGACGACGAGACTCCACTCGAGTTTTCTGGCCAGTAGGTCCGAGGACTTCGGATACAGGCTCCGATGGGCATTGTATGCGCATTGGCGAGCACCCGTGACAACGGTACGCTGCCAAAAACTTACGTATTGGATCGCAGGAATGATCTCTCTTTCCGGCTCAAAACTTAAATGGACGAGCGCGCGCTCGCATGAAATATTCATAAGGACATTGAATCTCGAGTTATACAGGAAAATTGGGAAACACGTGTAGAATTATATAACCCCCCCCCCACAATATATAAATATACTATTGCTATTGCTGTTGCTGTTGCTGTTGCTATTGCTATCTCGAGGTATATAGGAAAATGAGGAAACACGGATAGAATTATATAATCCCCCCCCTATAATATATAAATATACTATTGCTGTTGCTGTTGCTGTTGCTGTTGCTGTTGCTGTTGCTGTTGCTATCTCGAGGTATACAGGAAAATGAGGAAACACGGGTAGAATTATGTACTCCCCCCCTATAATATATAAATATACTATTGCTATTGCTGTTGGGTTGCTGTTGCTGTTTCTGTTGCTGTTGCTGTTGCTATTGCTATCTCGAGGTATATAGAAAAATGAGGAAACACGGATAGAATTATATACCCCCCCCTATAATATATAAATATACTATTGCTATTGCTGTTGCTGTTGCTGTTGCTCTTACCGTTGCTGTTGCCATTGCTATTGCTAACCGTGAGACAGCTCGTGCGACTGCCCGCGCGTCCCGCATCTTCGAGCTGGTGTTATGCGCGTACATGGGTCCCGGTGTCTCACCGTGACGAATGCGAGCACAAGGTGCGAACATTGATGGACGAAGAGAAAGAGCGGAGAGCAAAGCCGCCGTGGATCCCGGGAGAGACCGGGAAGAGGGATGCCCGAGGGGGATCAGCGAACGTCGCGACGAGAGAGCCGCGGCGGTACGTTCCGACTTCGGCGTCGCATCATTAAGTGCCAGCTTGAGCCGCATTGTACCGCGAGCTGTGAGTTTAGCACGATTTATCGGTTTATGGACCGCCGGCGTGCAAGACGCTCGGAGCACTCGGCGTATCTAATGGGGGTGGGGGGTGAGACGGGTCCGGGACAGCGGGAGCCTCGGACTCGTCCCGTCCTCGGCGATGCCGCGGTGCATCCTCGCGAGTCGGGACGCTCCGGAGGGGAGGGAACGAAGCCGACGGTCCGAAGGAGATCCGGCGAGAACGCCGCTCGACGTGCACGGCCCGGCTGGACGACGGCTCCGCGGAGGCTGCAACGGAGGCTACGGTGCACGGCGCAGAGAGAGGCTCGAACGGTTGTCGCGATTCGCCCTTGGGGTTAAGTGGCCAACCTCAAACTTTTGTGCAATGGATTTTTCTTTTTTTTTTTTTCTTACTCATCCGAGGGAAATCATTAATCAGGCATCGAACGAGCGGCGAAGCCGAGGGAACAAAGGGGCGACTCGGGGATTTTACCGGATCTCGGAGAGGGAACACCGGCCGGCCGGTATGTCCGCCAACGTTCTTCGGTATAGCGATATAGTTGCGCGCGGACTCTTCGGCCGGCGGAGCGAAGAGGACGGAATCTACTCTTCGCTCGGTCCGTTGCAATCCGGTACAACGACGCGACGCTTATAACGCGCCTCAGCGCGGATTCTCACTGTTTCCGGAAATGCTTCGCCATGGAATCTGACCCGCGACCTCGGCCGGGAGAAATCGCTCGAGGCAACGAACGAGATTAATTCGCTCAGTTTTGCACAATCGCTACATTTTTTTTTCATTTCCTTTTTTTTTTTTTTTAACGAACGATACGTAGGCTCGGATCAACAAAACGCCGGCGATTTGCGACGGCGAGTCCTGTCGAATATTCGGATTGTCTGTTCTCGGAGCATCTTTTGCAAACGAACATAATGAGCCGTATCAAGTGAAAAACGTGCAAACAAAAAAAGTTATAATTTTTTACGAAAATAAAAAAAAATTGTTGGATCAGTTGATATTGGTGCAAATACATTGCCATTGATGTACCTCTAGGCCCATTACACGCACCATAATACACATCGCCATAGACTAAATTAAATTACATGAAAAAATTGTTTGAAAGAAAAAAAAATTATATATAAAAAAAATGTATATAAGAATATGAAATAAAACATATACATTCAGCCCTCATTCGACCAGTGTTCGACGCTCCGAGCTGCTCGAGGTGATATCGGCATACATTAATTTTTTTAAATGGAATTAATGAATTATTATTATCACACTCGGTGCGAAAATATCAGTTTTCCGCACGCTTCGCACAAGACCCTTATTTTCACACCTCGCGAAGTAAAATTTGGTACGTTACTCGAAAAAGTTTTATCGCACTAGTGATGTAAAAGAAGAAAAAAAATTCTTAAAAAAATGAAATTCCAAACAATAAAAAATATATACTCAGCCCTCGTGTGACCAGTGTGTGGGTGTCCGAGCTGATCGAGGTAACGTCGTCGTAAGGTTGCCTCGAGGAGCGAGGAGTACCCGGAATGATTGGAGCGCGTCGGTTCCTCGGGGCTCGGTAGATTAAACGAGCGTACCGCGGAGTTCGTTCGCTATCCGTCCGTTTACCACAGGTGGTTAGCGCCGGGCCGCGGAAAGTGTTAGGCACGTTCGGTAAACACGAGCCGCCTCTATCCGAGTTATTTTTACGCTTAAACGCTGAAAGAATCGCCCAGATACCTCGCCCTAGTCGCGCCCGTGAGCTCTTCCGCTGCCACCTCCCGAGACGCGGCCCGATAGGTTACACCGACAAGCTTTCCTACCTTCCGACGCGTACGCGAGAGTCGTCGCACGGCAGACGGAGCGTATTCGCTAGGTGCGTGACTTACACGGAGCTTCAAATTTAACGTGCATTGCCGCACCGAAAAAAAGGTTTGGTAATATCAAACTACGCTGCGGTTGCGGGTGGCGAAACAAATATTTGGTCGATTGAACAAAATGTTTATTAAATCCAAGTAACTATTTGTTGAAGCAACTAAATATTCGGTCAAACTACTAAATATTCGTTCGATCGACTAAATATTCGTCCAATCAACTAAATATTTCTTTCGATCGACCAAATATTTTTTTCGCCACCCGCAACTGCAGCTTAGTTCGATATTACCAAACCTTTTTTTCGGTGCGTGTACAGGCATTCTGTCAACGCCGTCTACCGGCCAGCTCCGACCCAACTTGCACATCCAGCTCTTTGCATGGATACGCAATGCACACTCGTCCGGTGAGCTTGTGTAGGTCGTGCACATGGCGAATATAAACTCAGCGTCGAAACTACCGGAACGCATGGACAGAAATATGTCTATGCAAAAAATATGTTTCAAGTATATTTAAAAAAATTATTATTATTAATAGATAATAAATAATAAACTGCTCGCACGCAAATATAAAAATATGTACATTTTCGGGCGAGCAATTTATGATTTTTTATGTATTAATGATAATAATATTTTTTTTTTTTATTTCAAATATATTTTTTCACGGCATATTGATCGTATGACAATTCTCATTAAAAATTATATTAGTTTTTAGGCTTTCTCTATTATTCGTCATTTTATGTTACGTGCACTTTTCGTCTCGCCTCGGATTAGTCTGGCCCCTGGTCACACTCGCTACGTCAAATCAATTGATAGGGTTTTCCATCTACACGGTAAAAAAGTTTCTACTTTTTACAACCTATTGCCTGTTATACCTATTGCCTATTATACAAACGTCCACAATTTTTAGTTTGTTAATTAATTGGTATTCCGATCTTAGGAAATTATCCTTTACTGTGTACTAGGAATTGGCCTTGGCGCCTTTTCAATAAATAAATAAATAAACAAATAAATAAATAAACAAAGAAATGAATAAACAAATAAATAAACAAAGAAATGAATAAATAAATAAATAAATAAATAAATAAATAAATAAATGAAAAATATATTTCGGCATTTACGTTTGTTCCTTGTGAGCGGAGATGGGGGGGGGGGGGGGGGAGGGGGGATATTTCCGCGCCGCTGGATTCCTCTCGTTCCCTCTCGCCCCACGGGGAGCTCTTCGCGCGCAGGTGTTCCCTCGCTAAAGAGGTATTTACGAACTACCAAAGTCCCGCGGTGCGGCGCTGAAAGACCCGAGCGAGGATCCGCGGATGCTCGTGAATCTCGCGCAATGTTTCGCGCGCTCCATCCCCCCCCCCCCCCCCCCTCCATTCCCAGTCGGAGATGCCTATCGGCGGGTGTCTCCCCGACATTCTACATACCGCACGTCCGATTCCCCTGAAATAATTGAGTCTACCGGTAAATAACTCGGGTTAGTCGGCGACGCGAAGGGCGGCTCGGAGGGGGAAGAGAGAGGGGGGGGGGGGTGTAACAGCCTGAAAACATTCAGCCCAAAGCGTAAGCCATCGTGAGAGTTCGGTAAAACACCCACTTCGGGTTCTCCACAAACAAACCCATTAACCCTTCACTTACGCGAACCTTGTTCAACAAGGACCACATTAAAAAATAATTTCGTAAAATCGGTATGCAAAGTCTGGTAAAAATAGTTTTGTTAAATAAGTAACAAGTCCGTTTGTTCGGGTTCGAATATTGCAAACCTGCCCTTTTGTTTCTCGTTTAGTTTTGTTTGTAAAACCGGTGCGGCCGGAAAATGAACAAATAAAAAATTGTGGACGTTTGTGGTTAATAGGTTGTTGTAAAGAGTAAAAACTTTTTTTTAGTGTGTATGCAGTAAAATAAGTAGAAACGTTTCTCGTCCAGAAACATTTACAATGTAAAATTAACAACAGAACGATTGTGAACGTTTGTTAAATGTGCAAATCTTTTCACTGTGTAGAATTTGCCAAGAGGCAAACCTCGAACGATTCGAGCAACAAATTGATGTGCTAAAGAAAAACCGTAAAAATTCACAGACGTAGCTTGAAGTGTTGTTTTTTGGTAGCGCAGAAGAAAATGTATTGCAAACTCCCGTATCGTTTTTGAGCTTAAAAGAAGGCACGGTCGTTTGCAATCGCCAAAGTCCCCATACATGAAGGGATAAAACATTTTCACCCAGATGAATAATTTATGTGATTTTAATAAATGATTATTGATATTAATAAATGATTATTTTGATCAAATATTGATATTAATAAATGATTACTTCGATCAAATATTGACATTAATAATTGATTATTTTGATCAAATATTGATATTAATGAATGATTATTTTGTTCAAATATTGATATTAATACATGATTATTTTGATCAAATATTGATATTAATATATATTCATTTTAATCAAATAGATATTTATATGAACCAGATGAATATTTATTTGAGGGGCGCCCGTAAAACATTTTTCTGGGTGTTGCCAGAAGCGTAACTCATCGCGAGAGGCCGGTAAAACACTTACTTCGGGTTCTCGTTAAACAAGCCCGTTAACGCGCTAACAATGTGTATAAACCGAGTCAAATATTACATAACTGTGTGTTTATGCCTACGACCGGTGGATGACAGGGAGAGGAGGGGTGGGGAGGGGAGGGGGTTTAGAGTCGGCCAGTTTAATTAACGAGGCGATGTATTATAGTCGTCTACGAGGAATCGAATAGCCCTCGGAGTGTAAGATAGCAGGTAGACTGCCGTTCCCCTCCGCACACTAAATAATCTCCGGAGGAACATTACGGGGATCGTTAATACACCGAAAGTTTATTCCCCGCTCCAATTGGTATTTGGTCGAGACGGCGGGCAGCGCGCGCGCGCGCGCCAGGACTTACGAAATCTTACTCTATGGGTTTTGGGCTGTGTGGGCGTTGCCACTAATTTCCATACCGGTAGCCGCTGGGAAGTTGAGACTGTGGGCAAGGTAAGGGTAATAACCCTCCGTGGGCCGGGACGCGGCCGGGGGAGAGAGGCCTTGTAACAATATTTTGAATTAGTACGGTCCGCAGAGCTGAGAACGTATGCGCACTCCCTCCGGGGCCGAAGAATTAGCTACGAGCTCCACGGACCGCGAAAAAGGGTACAAACAATTCTATTTTCGTTCCTTGAGAACGAAGAAAAACAACAACAAAAAAATGTTCTTTTTTTTGGACCTGCAAGGTCCAGTACGAATCGGGACGTGCCTGAAATTATTGGCGCGTAGAATTCACGAGGCATTGCGTCGATGTCGAGGGACCGCGGGAACAGCAACGAATATTCTGTTCGCGTTCGTTGAAAGAGAATTTTTATTTATTAACTTCCTAAATTTTTTTTTTATTATTATTTATTATATGAGGCAGAACAATAATTAGGCCGAGCAACGCCTACTACGAATCGAGTCGTGCCTAAAATTATTGGCGTTTAGAATTCACGAGGAATTACGTTGACGTCGTCGCACCCCGAAATCAGACACGAATAATTACATTCGCCTTCGTTGAAAAGCAAAAAAAAATTAAATTTTTCACATAATTTTATGAACGCCTGAGAAAAATAGTTAGCCCGTGCAAGGCCACGAACGTATCGAGTCGTGCCTAAAATAATAGGCGTGTAGAATTCGCTATGAATTACGTTGATGCCGAGTTATCTGGTAAGTCGAAAAGGATATAACAGCTGTGATTGTCGGGCCCGACCTCGGTCTCGTGACGAGGTAATGAATAGCCCGAAGGGGCGAAGGAAGTCGGCCGGGGGGGGGGGGGGGAGCGACTAGATAGATGTTGCGCTAGAGTGACTGAGCGAGCCCGCGAGGAAAGATCCTCTCCGAGCTCTCGGGCCGGCGAGCGTAACCCGGACTTGGCGTCGTCTCTCGTGGCTTTGGTTCGTTTAATAGCGGAGAGTTGTCTCGGTCTTCCCGGCGCGGCTTATTTCCACCGTAACACGCCTCGACGCTGCTGGATGGCGTGTAGCGCTTCGTGACGACGCTATTACTCGACTGGATGGATGCATTATCTTAGCGCGAGAAGCATAAAACAGATCCGCCGTGGCTGCCGGTACGGGCATGGCGTTGCGCTTCTGCGCGAGAGCGCCGCGATAGACTGCCAATTATTCGGTCTATACAGGACTCGATGCCGTTCGCCTACGTTCACGGCGAAAGCGTTTCGGACGCCTCGGCCCATTTCCCACCGCGCGATAGCTCTGTGCACGTTCCCCTAACTTTCGAGACGTCGATTAATTCGTCGCGCGAGTCTGCCTCGGACGTCCGATATGCGTATTGTAAGAAAGCGCTCGTCGGTAAGAGCGGACAGCCGCATCGACCGAGCTACGATTACCTCGCGGAACATTGAATCTAAAATGGCCGATGCTTCGGATTCTCGAGACTTCGCGAAAACCACGATAATACAAATGCACGCGCGGATAGAACTTACCGCTCACCGAAGTTCTCCGTTCGACGATCGTCCTGTCGCGACGCTCCGGTTGTTCGCTGCATAACTGGTTTTCCCGATAATTCACTGTAGACCGAACAACTTGACACACGGGAGCAACGGCACGGATCGAGAACTTTTTTTTTATGTTTTCTATCAACCGGTCTCAATGGCGGATGATCTTATCGCGAAGACTGTCGCGACGGTACGCGTGAAAAATAACGTCCAAGAATCGGATAATTTAATGATGGAAAGAAACGCGGTTTGATTCTTGCAGATTTCACTACGAAAAAAAAAATGGCGATGCGGTTATAGTTTTTTTCAAACTGTTACGACGTTGTACCAAGATTAAAATTCTTCTTTCCGCCTGGGGTAAAGGTTGTCCAGCGTACAGTTGAAAATGTTCGGAAACAACAAACTTATCGACAGTGAAGAAGCCTGCACTCGCGAATCGATCGTTTATGCATCGTCGAAACGAATCGGTTCGTTCCACAAATTCTGGTCGAAGGCGCGACGAAAGCTCGACTCGGGGATCCACAACATCGCGTAAACACTCAGCTGGCACGAGAGTCCGTGGAGTACGCTGATTCCACAGTTACTGCACGCGCCCACAGCGCCACATCTTTCATTTTTTCGTACTTCGGCGCGAGAAACAATGTCCCGACTAATGCACGCGTGAGACTGACGTACCTATTAGGAACGTAGTCGCGAATCTTGACGCACTATGGCGCATCGATCGTCCATTGGTCCCGATACTCGTGTCACGTGATCGACGTGTCGACGATTACGACGCAACGACGGAGCGAGCCGGCCGTTGCAACGTCGGTGTAATATTCGTGTCACGTTTATCCGGGATTAAAAATCACGCGCACCGATTGATTGAATATATCAGTGGACATTCATTTTCTCTCGTGCGAAGAGAGATCTGCAGATAAAACTTTGACCGGTAAGAGTAATCGTCAACGCGGAGTCAGTTCCACAACAAACAGTTCGCGTCCGTCGCACGACGCCGAACGGTAACAAGATGGTGGACAGAAAAGACGTACAAAAATCATTCGATTAACTGACGGTGTTAAATTCTCGACATTAAAAAACAGTATTCGTAGTACAACAAAAATAGACACCGCTTAGAGTCTAAAATTGAATTTCCATTTACTATAAGTATTCATTTGTCGATGTGTTTTTAAATCATCTTTTTTTCTATTAAATCGATTAGTTTGATTTTCGGATTAATTAACAGTGTAGTGTAGTGATGTGATGATGAATATAACTCTCAAGTTCCATACAATTCTGCGGCGTACTCTGTGGAAAATTTCGAGGGATCTTCGAAGGGATCGAAAGGCATGTATAATATCGTTCAGGTCGGAGAAATTTCCAGGTAAGACAAAAACAAAAGTTATCAACACGTCATCTCAATGGGTTCCATATGTCCGTCTGGACGGTACACGAAAGTTACCAACCATCCAAAAAGTTAACTTTTGGACGTAGGATAGCTCATGGTTCCCATCCGGACGACACATGTAACCCATTTGGGATAGAATTTTCAAGACATTAGTTTGGACCTGAGATCAATCTGAATATCAAAGTTCAGACCGACTACTGCACGGCGTACTTAATAACTATCTTAAGCATGCAACGAACTACGGGTCAAACTCCGATCTCAAGCTCGATATCGAGAGCGACCGTAACTCGAAACCAACGTCTTAAAATTTGACCCTCAGATCACTTTTTCATACCGGATCTCTTCTTGCTATCTCCAAAACTTCGGACAAGCGAGTAGCGCGCCATCTTTGTTTTCCTCGTTTCACCGGTCAGTCCAGTAGCTGGACGGTGAAAGACCGATTACCCCCGAAATTAAACTTTTACTCTGAATTCGCCTCCCAAATTCGCTCCGCTCTACACCTTGAGCGAAAAATAAAAAAATACCCGATACATATTTTTTTATCGAACAATTAATCGATATCATTCGGTGAACCGCTACTGAAATCGACACCCTCCACGCCCGAGCGACGATTTTACTCCCAACTACGTAACGACAAAAGTACTTTTCACAGTGCGACAACGGGGAAAAAAGAAAATCCCGTAAGCTACATAATCGACGCGACGAAACTAGGATACGCCCGGTGGGCCGCGTTTACGGGCAACGGCGAGAGGTCTCGGTGCGGACGAATGAAGTTTCGTATAAATAAGGCAAAGTGCCCATTAGGTAGGTAGACGATTTATCGTAGCGCTAGAGAGAGAGTAAGGGCATTCGCCGCGAAGCCCGTGCGCCGAGGCGAAATAAAGAAGGGTTACGGAGGACGCGAGAGAGGAGCGGAGGCTAGCGTTGTTGCCAAGAAAGAGCGACGACGTTTTTCGCGTCGCCAAGATCATTATCTCCTCGGACATCTTCAGTGTTATCGTTCTCCTCGTAAATGTCAGAGAGCGACGGGCCCGCAGCGCCGGTTCGCTCGTGGAAAGCGATTATGTATCGGCCAGCTCGCTCGGTTCAACGCCAACGTATCGGCACACGCGCGCCCTCCCTCGCTCCCGAGCCGTTCGCCGAGTCGCCCAGTGGCGTAACTCGCTCGAACGCCACGACGTTCGCGGGACGGTTTAACCTTAAATCAACTTCGTCGCACTCGTCGCTCAGCACTTGCGCCGAAGCGGCCTCTCGGTTTCTGTAATATCCGACGGATTCTCGTACCCGTACTTATCGACGACAACGAATCGTCTCTTTGCGAAAATATTGTTGGATCTACGGAGATGAAAAAAAATGCTCTGCGCATGCGCCGAATTGACTTACAGTCCATCAGTGGAAACTCGATAAACATTGTCTCCTGCAACGGCGTCGGATACATTTCGGTTCGTACTTCTCTCGGTTTACTGTTTCGCGTCCCGGATCGAGCGAATTGACTTCCGCGCACTCGTCGCGTAGCACTTGCGCTCAGCGGATTCTCGTATCTGGACAAATTGTGTCTATTTATCGACGACAACGAATCGTCTCTTTGCGAAAATATTGCTGGATCTACGGAGCCGAAAAAAATGCTCTGCGCATGCGCCGAGTTGACTTACAGTCCATCAGTGGAAACTCGATAAACATTGTCTCCTGTAACGGCGTCGGATACATTTCGGTTCGTACTTCTATCGGTTTACTGTTTCGCGTCCCGGATCGAGCGAATTGACTTCCGCGCACTCGTCGCGTAGCACTTGCGCTCAGCGGATTCTCGTATCTGGATAAATTGTGTCTATTTATCGACGACAACGAATCGTCTCTTTGCGAAAATATTGTTGGATCCACGGAGCCGAAAAAAAATGCTCTGCGCATGCGCCAAAGTGACTTAGAGTCGATTAGTGGAAACTCGATAAACATTGTGTCCCGCAACGGCGTCGGATACATTTCGGTTCGTACTTCTCTCGGTTTACTGTTTCGCGTCCCGGATCGAGCGAATTGAGTTCCGCGCACTCGTCGCGCAGAACTTGCGCTCAGCGGATTCTCGTATCTGGAAAAATTACGTCTATTCATCGACGATGACGAATGGTCTCTTCGTGGAAATATCATTGCATCCACGGAGCCGAAAAAAAAATGCTCTGCGCATGCGCCGAATTGACTTACAGTCCATCAGTGAAAACTCGATAAACATTGTCTCCGGTAACGACGTTGGATACATTCCGGTTTATATTTCTCTCGGTTTGCTGTTTCGAGTCCCGGATCGAGCAAATTGACTTTTTCACACTCCGTAATATCCGATGTATTCTCGTACACGCATAAATTACATCTGTTTATCGACGATAACGAATCGTCTTTTGTGAAAATATTGTTGGTACACGGAAACGAAAAAGAAATGCTTTGCGCATGCGCCACACAGTGAGTTACAGTCGATAAGTGAAAACTCCATAAACACTGTTTCCGTCGACGGTGTCGGATACATTCCGGTTTGTATTTTTCTCGGTTCACTGTTTCGAGCACCGGATCGAACGAATAATCAAAGATCGTTTTCGACGCGAAACGAAAACAACGGTTGCCGTTACGCCTGGCTGCACAGGGGTCGACCTCGCGGTACATCCTTTCGCGGCTGGAGTGACCGTGAGCTCGCGTCTAAAAATAATCGTGCGAAATGAAAACAAAACCGCGCGTCGAATCTGCGTCGAACGAGGGCTCGGTGAGTGTTTTTTTTTTTTATATCTAACGGATCTCGCTCGTTACGGTAATGTCGACGCACAAACATTTTCGGGCTGCGAGTTTGCTTATGATAATTCGGGATAAACGTTTGAGGGCGATGGGAGCGAGCGCGTGTATTATTCTCGGTCGGTTATTTATGTTATTACCGATATAGCTTGTGCTTTACGGCCCCGATCAGTTGCACCCGACATTTGCATAAGGGGCACGCCCTTCTCGGTGTTTCGCGCCGATCGGGCTCATCGCACGTCGTTTAATTCGTGTGGCTGTTGTGCGAGAACGAAACCGGAAGCTGTTCCAAAACACAACGAGATTGCAAATTTCAAAAACGAAATAAATAAAACATTTGTCAAACAAAAGTGTTAAATCATAAAAATTCCTAAAAAACGGCAATCATTTTTTCGAAAAAATCTTCATAATCAAAAATCTTCAAATCTTTCGAACATAATCTTCAAAAAATATTTTCGAACACAACCATTTAAAATGTTTATGGCCAAAAATATTCTAAAAATGTTTATGGCCAAAAATATTCTAAAAATGTTTCCGAACAAAATCATTCAAAAATGTTTCCGAACAAAAACATTCAAAAAGGTTTTCGACCAATAACGTTGAAAAAAACAAAATATCGGATGGTTCAACTGAGAGGCGGCTGAGATAAAAAAAACGAGGCCCGAAACGTAACAGGGGGCGGCGTTTTCCTGTACTTGTTATTTAACTCCTCGTTCTCCGGGCGTCCCTGGACCCGAACAAAGTGCCACTCAGAGAGATAAGTCGATCGGTGAGGTCGAACAAGAACGGGGAGGACGATAGGAGGCAGACTCGGTAAGAGTTTGCGGACGGTTGAGCGGGGGTAAAAAAAGGCTATGGGATTCGTGCTCGATTACGAGACCTCGCTGGTTTCTCGATTAACGAGGGAGGGCGCTCGGGCTCACGCGAGATGATCCGCTCTCGTCTCCGGCACGAAGCCAAGCCCCTCCCTCCCCCCTCGCTGTTTATGCCCTCGTCGATGAATCTCGACCGCTGAAATAAATAAAAAAAGTAAATAAAAAAACATAAAAAAATAAAAATAAAAGTAACAATAATAAAAATAATTAAACGCACAATTATAATCTAATTATCATCGTGAACTTCTTAGGCTCACACTTGCTCGATGCCCGTAGAAAACTCGCCGATCTTACGTTTCTGTGTAATACAATAAATCGCAATTTTGATTCTTCGATACTGAGCGATTAAGAGGCGAAGACAGGAGAATCTGTACGGAAACTTTCATAGTTCCTTTCTGTCGTCTAAATTATGCTTCCAACAGCCGGCCTCCACATCTCACTAGACCCCGGGTATGATGCGGGAACTCGGTCATTATTCGACACTTCTCTCTACAGTCTTACGAAAAAAAAGTGAATATCTTGTGAAATTATATCTACCCATTGTTCCCTTCATTTACTAAGTATCCTCTCATGAAAAATAATGTTATTATAAAATGACATTATAATTGTTTTGGCCCATATGTATATATCGACCTGTAAAAGCATTCGACGCTTAAATAAATAAACGAACAAACGAATTATTGAATTAATTGAAAAATAATTAAAATTAAAAGTAATAAAATACCACAATTACAGTACAATTATCATCATGAATTTCTTACACTTTTACACTCTTACAACCCTCACAATCTTAATTTATTGAGAATCCTCTCATGAAATATAATGTCATCATAAGATCAGTATAGGACTCTTCCAAGGGCCATTACAATTCTTTTGGCCCGCATGTATACATCGACCTCTGAAAGGGTTCTACCCCTTAAATTAATAAACAAACAAGTAAATTACTGAATTAATTGAAAAATAAATAAAAGTAACAAAATACCACAATTACAGTAAAATTATCATCATGAATCTCTTACACTCTTACACCCTTACAACCCTTACAAGCTTCATTGATTAAGAATCATCTCATGAAATATAATGTTATTATAAGATCAGTATAGGACTCTTCCAAGTGCCGTTACAATAGTTTTGGCCCACATGTATGTATCGATCTGTAAAAGCATTCGACCCCTTAAATAAATAAACAAACAAGTAAATTACTAAATTAATTAAAAAATAAATAAAAGTAATAAAACACCACAATTACAGTAAAATTATCATCATGAATCTCTTACACTCTTACACACTTACAACCCTTACAAACTTCATTTATCAACAATCCTCTCATGAAATACAATGTTATTATAAGATCAATATAGGACTCTTCGAAATGCCATTACAATAGTTTTGGCCCACATGTATACATCGACGTCTGAAAGGGTTCTGAAGGGTGAAAGGGAAACAAATAAAAAAATAAAAAAATAAATAAAAATTGACCGGGAGAACGGTCTCTGCCGATGTGAGGCAACGCACGTACCAGCATGTGTACGTAAGTCGCGCGAAGAGTGCGGAGAGAGGGATCGTGCCTGGACTCGAGGGATCGGGGGAAAGGAGTGCAGTGATTACGTAGTTACTCACGCCGATGTTCGATCGTGGATATATATCGGCGAGGAAGAGTAGCCTGGGCCCCGTTCGGTGCACGCACGGTGGTCTCGCCGTGTGGTCCCCGGTGGAGAGAGGAGACTTCTCCTCCCGGAGCTTGCTGATAGCATTCTCACGCACTCTCCCCCTCCCCCTCCGGCTGCCCCCTTCGAGGCCCCCTTCGACTCTTCTCTTCCTTCTTATTTATTCCTCGCCACGCTCCTCCCTCCTCACCGCGGCCCGATGTTTGCACAGAGAGAAACCGGGAGAGGAGTTAGCGAGAGTGAGTACCTCGTTGCAAACTCCGCTCCGCGGTTCGTTCGGTTTCTCGGCTTCCCCTTCGTTCCCAACGAGCCTCCTTCGCGGCTTCCCCGCCTCCGGTCCCCCCCCCCCCCCGTGCCCTCGGGACCGCGCGGCTTTCGGAGGGACGTCCGGCGAGCGCACGAGCTCTCGACGTCCTCCATCGGCCCTCCGTCGAGGAGCCGAGCAGCCAGCGGAATCGCTTTTCTTAAGGTGATGCGAAAGAGTCTCCCTATATTTTACTGCACACAGTAAAAAAACGTCGGTACTTTTTACAGCAACTTATCGTCCGCAAACGTTCACAATTTTTTATTTGTTAATTTTCTAGTCTTACAAACAAAAGTACAAACTAAAATTGTCCATGACGCGAGAAATAAAAGGAAATAAAAATAAGTGACAAATGAGTTTGTCACTTATTTAACAAAATTATTTTTATGAAATTTCGGATTTCGATTTTACGAAATTATTTTTTACTGTGTAGTCTGTGTGCTATGCTGTAGTGCGTTGAGCAAACGTCCACAATTTTTTGTTTGTTAAATTTCGAGTTTTACAAACTAAAGTACAAGCTACAATTGTCAATGAGATGGCAAATAAAAGGACAGGTTCAAATAAGGAATAAGGAATAAGGAATATTCAAATAAGTGACAAACGAGTTTGTCACTTATTTACATGGTGTCCAGGGGTCCTTGAAGTCCTTGGAGTCCTGGAATCGTCCTTGAATCTCACCTAATGTTCTTGAATTTTTTATGTCTCCGAAAATTTGAGTTTGTTTAAAAATGTATATTTAGTTTAGTAAATATTTTTGTCTTTTCTTTTTAATCAACTGCCACGTAGTTCGACGTATTTTTTCCCGCTTAACACGAATCCGCTGGCCTTTTTGGGACTAAAGTAGGGGAGACCGGGGCAAAATGGCACAGCGGGGGAAAAAGGGACAGTGAGGGCAAAACTCAATTATCTAATAATTTTTGAATGCTCCATTTTGTCCCAACGATACATCCGGATTGTGAAAACCGTTTTGCCCCACGGACTACCATCGCTACCATCCAAAAGTTGCGGAAATGGAATGCGACTGCTGCGTCTATCGATCCTAAAATGGGGTGCTATTTTCTTCAAACGCTGAAGGTTCAGCACGCTTCAGACAGCTTTTCCTAAGTTGATGTGAAACACCCTCGGCAATAAAAATGATAACGCTATTTTTTTCGTGGGCGCTGAAACTTTATTTCTCTACCGGAAATACGTGTATCAATACATTCATCACTTCTACGAATACGTCTATCAATTCTACAGGGCGGACGTATTTCCTTTCATCGCTAAACTTTCAGCACCCTTGTAAAAAATAGCATTTCTATTTTTTATTGTCGATCGCGACGTTTCACATGCCTTGAACCTTTCTCGCTGGTTCTCCGGACGTGGAACCTACAATTAGGCAGAAAACCTTCCTCCCTCCCCCCTCTCCAAGAATCGAGTGTATCGTTGGACCTTCTTCCGCGCTCGTTAAACGATCTACCTGCCGCGATCACATCGAACCAAACTCGAGGGAGGAAGGCCGGGCCACTTGACGGACAAACCTCGGGACTCCCTCGCTGGTTTCCTCACCTATACATGCCTCGATATTTCTTTCATTTCCTCAAACTGCGAACAACCAACATTCGTGCTCCGTACAATCCGGAGTTTCCGCGAAACCTATAACGAACCAGGGGTCTCGAAACTTTTGGAAAGCTACCTCACAGCCGAGCTTGACGCAGCGAAGTTCTACGGAGGTCCTTGCCAAGATCGTTATGTCACGTATCGTTCTCTATGCTCGCATTTTTTTTATTCATTTTTTTTTTTTTTTTTTTTTTTTACGGTGGTTATTTGAAAATCGTGAATTCGATTTTTAGCTCACAGGCACGGTTAACATAGCGAAGTAATCATGCGAATTGGCGCGAAATTTAAATCGCTTGTTATATTAATATTTTTGAAGTTGGATTTATCTTACCCTCTGGTTATTTTTAAGATTTCGTTAGCCCCCGCTCGAAAGAAGTTTTTCATTATAGGATTCACCTGTCGCCCTTAATCTGGTCTCTCTTTCCCCCGCCAACCGTCCCCCTAATGTTTATTATGTTGTATTTATTTTTTTACCCTTTTTACGTTCGATTATTTGCAAATAGTGAACTTGATTCTTCGCTCACAGGCACGGTTAACATAGCAAAGTAATCATGCGAATTGGCGCGAAATTTAAATCGCTTGTTATAATAATATTTTTGAAGTAGGATTTATCTTACCCCTTGGTTATCTCTAAGATTTCGTTAGCCCTCGCTCGAAAGAAGTTTTTCATTATAAGATTCACCTGTCGCCCTTAATCTGGTCTCTCTTTCCCCTCGCCCCCGTCCCCCTAATGTTTATTATGTTGTATTAATTTTTTTTACCTTTTTTACGTTCGATTATTTGAAAATAGTAAATTCGATTCTTAGCTCACAGGCACGGTTAACATAGCGAAGTAATCATGCAAATTGGCGGGAGATTTAAACTGATTTTTATATTAATATTTTCTAAGTGGGATTTATTTTACCCCGTTCTTCTTCCGTTTTCGTTAACCCTCGTTCGACAGGAGTTTTTCATTATAAGATTCGCCTCTGGCCCCTAATCTGTTCTCTCTTGCTGTCTTCTCCCCCCCCCTCTCCCACCTTGCCCCTCCCGGTCTCCTTTGCCCCGAGCCAGCGAGCTAAATCCTCATCGTCTTCTTTTCCCTTTGGTCCACGGTCGTACCGCGCGCTGGAAAAGGCGAATGTCAACAGTAATCTTCGGAATCCCTCTACTTTGATAGCTGAACGCCTCTGACTCGGTAAGACTTTTCTCTCCGCAGTCGCAATCGCGAGACAAGGCCATGCTCGACTTATTGCAGCAATTTTGTTTCCAGCGTCACACGGGATGCATTAACTTTGCATTAACTTTTTTTCAATGGTCTCCCCGACCGTCCGACGTCTGCAGGACAGTGTTGGTGTTATTGTTATTATTATTTATTTTATTTTTATTTTTTATGAAGACAGAATCATTAATTTGCTTTACTCTTATTTCACTTCCCACTCTATTTTTTTACCCACTGTTCACTCATAAACATCATTGTTCTCCGCCACCGCTCGGCGTCCGCCAAACAATGTTTGTATTATAATAATTATTATTAGTCATTTAATTTTTATTTTTTATGTAGGAAGAATCATCAATTTGCTTTACTCTTATTTCACTTCCCACTCTATTTTTTTACCCACTATTCACTCATAAACATCATTGTTCTCCGCCACCATTCGACGCTTGCCAGACACTTTGGTGTTATTATAATTATAATGATTTATTTCATTCTTTTATGAAGAAATAATCGTTAATTTGCTTTACTCTTATTTCACTTCCCACTATATTTTTTATCCACTATTTACGCGTAGACATTGTTGTTCTCCGCCGTCACTCGACGTCTGCCAGACAATTTTTGTATTATTATAATTATTATTATCTATTATTTATTTTTACGAAGACAGAATGATTAATGTGCTTTGTTCTTATTTCACCTCTCGACAGTTCTACTTTTCTACCCCATTTTTATCCGCTATTTACCGACAAACGCCGCGTCAGCTGGTCAACGTTCCTGCGACATAATAATTCTTCAACCCTATTTTAGTTTTTTATTTCATTCTTCGAATTTTGTCCAACATTTTTCTCGAGAAATCATCGAGCATTATACGAGAGTCTCGGTCATTAGTGAAACGTATTATTACATTGTGGAACAAAAGTATTTATTTTGTTTTTTTGTTTTTTTTTTATGAATAATGTATTACAGTCGTTCGAATCGGTGCCTCGCTCCCGGAGTGCCGACGGCATTCGTAAACATCCTCGCGGCCCTCGATCGTTTCAACGGGCTGACAGATAAGTAGATCTCCCCGCGTCCGTCAGTCGTGTAAACCCATGTATCTACTTCGCGCTCGGGCTCGGGACTCTCTTTGGAGTAACCGTGACGGCAGCGGAGTGAAGATACTGACGGAAGGCGCACGTGCTCGCCACAGGGTGCATGTGCTACTCTCTCTCGCGCTCTCCGAGACAAGTCGTATAAACAAACACGAGAGACCCTGTTGCAAGTTTTTTTTTTTTTTTTTTTTTTTTTTTTGCCAGTTTCGTCCGCATTCTCTCGAAGATGTATTTGCCGGTCGCGGTCATAGACTCCGGAACAAAACAAAGACCGAGGCGAATGGAGATTAACCCTTCCGGTGAGCAAATCCGCAACGAATGTCGAAGAGCAGACGCGCTATTTTATTTCGTTGAAAAAGTCGAAGTAGATTGAAATTCAAAAAATTGGGGGATTTTTTTTTCGTACCAAAAATATAAGTATGCAAAGGCTTCAAGCATGGACCTTTACACTGTAAAACAAAAAAACTGTTTCTGAAATTTCAAACACACGTGTGTTGCAATTTAACAATAAAATTTGTATTTTTGATGGAAATTTCGCATTCCGATTTTACGAAATTATTTTTTACTGTGTAGTCTGTGTGCTATTATATAGTGCGTTGAACTCGCTCAAAGTGCATTACAACGTCAAACGATTCTACAGTTCTATAGTTTCAATTCGATCGCTACACTACCGTGTGAATGTGAGGTTGCGCTACAGTGCAACCTCACATTCGCAAAGCGATTTCTCAGCGATATAATTTTCTAACATTGTGTTTCTCCGATAAGACTTTCATGAGTCGTTCTTCGCAAATACTACTTTTTTTGATGTTGCATATCCGATAAAATGTTCACATGTGCCGTTCTTAATGCACTTTTTTCATTACAAACGTTTTATATATGAGGAACAATTAATTGAATCTCAACCTTGCGATTGAATTTAATATACCGCTTCTCGCGTAAATACCATACAGCTTTGTGAACAAAGTTTCCAAAAAATTTAACCTTGCCGTTAGATTTCCGAAGAAATTGTTAGCTATTCAACTTAAAAAAAAAAGATGCGTGAAATCGAAGCACCGCGCGGTCCCATTCAAGCACACCAGCACTGTAAAAAAAATTCGTACGAAATTTAATGTACCGGACTGGAAGTTTTCATGCAAAAACTGGCATATCAAATTTCAAGTACCATCGTGATGAAAAACTAATGTTCTGTGTATCAAGAAAATTAGAGATACTTTAATTTTACCACGAAAGTACTTCAAATTTCGATAATTTACTTAAACTTTAATGAAAAAGTATATTAATTTTTCATCACAATTTTACATCAATTGTAAATTTAATGTATCAGTCTTTGCATAAAAACTTGAAGTCCGGTACATTAAATTTACAATTTTTGTTTCACACTGAGACTCAGGCCGGGATGCCGAAGAGTGTCGCGCCCTTCGCGCCTAATCTTCGCAAGCGTCGATCGCGCATGGATGTCGGAAATCGCCGGCTTCCCGAAGGATTCTCGGGTCTCCCGCCGGGAACGTTATTACGCCGGAGCTCCGGTCGACCGGCACCGGGCCAGATATCGGTCATCCATGCGCGACGCTGAATAATTTGTCGGGGAATCGGTCCGTCGTCGGGCGACGGTCGCGCGATCAAAGAGAATCGGCGCCCGCTCGCCGCCGGTTATATGGAGTCATCCCCGAAACGTCAGAGAACGAGGAAACGGATTGATCGGCAGAAGCATCAACAGCGAGGGATGAGTCGAGAAGCGCCTCGCATCCTCGAAAACGAGAAGCCGGCAGAAGGAGAACGAGCTCGATGCGGCGGGACGGAGAGGAGGAGATCGCGCTTAACCGTTGCCGAGGAACGGAAGCACCTGTCTGTTCCTCGGATAGCCCCTCGTTTATAAATCCAACATATAATCAGGTACGCGGGGCGGCGGCGATGCGAGAGGCGCGCGGAAGACCGCGAGGAGAGCCGAGCGGGGAGAGGACGAGCCGGAGGAAGAAGAGGAAGAAGAAGTAGGAGGATCGGCGCGGGGCCTCGTTATTGCCGGCTTGTTAGAGTCGACGAGGCAGGTGCTCCATTTTACTTTGGACAATTAAATTGCTCGATCTACGACTCGTCGCTCCGGCTCGAACGATGTTCGAGGCGCACGCTTTTCCGTGCGTATTCCCGAGGACGATCGGGTGGAGATGAGACGATGGGCATCGCCGATCGCCGCGACGGCGGAAATGACAACATCGTTTGTCGGATTTTATCTCGGGGGCGACGAGGGACGCGCCCCGAGGCTGCCCGTCCAGTTCCACCTTTCTTCGGGACGGAGCGAAAAAATAATAACGAAAATAAAATAAAATTGAACGGGTAATTTTCTACTTTGCGGGAAGACCAACCGGACGGCGGACCATCGTAATTCGCCGGTCGTTGCCGGGAGCCTCGCTACCTGCCGTATCTAATGAGTAATTACGGCTGGGTAATCGCGATAAAATTTTCGCTACGTACTCGACGCGCTCGAGGAGAGTGAGTTCTCGCTGCGCAAACATAGACGCACACACGAGGACTTTAATAAGCTCGTACTCCTTAACTGCGTATATACTCTCTTAAGCTGTTTCACTTGGCGGGTAGTTGGAAGAAGCAGGTGGTGAGTTATGCGGCGTTTATGCGCTTGTACCGCGGACCGAGCCTGTTCTTTTCGCGGAGTACTACGTTCCTGCTGTAAAAAGTAATGGTCGATGAATTGGTGGGAGTTACCGGTCGACAGGGCTTTCGAATTTATCATGCACGGGGGAATTTGATAATCGACCGCTTATTTCGCTAACTGTTTGCCGATTTGGAACATCTGTTACCAGGTTTTGGAGATTCGGGCCTTATTTTTTTTTTTTTACATTGGGCGGATTCGGGAGCCGCTCGGAAAAAAATATATGAATGAGTCAAGTAAAATTTGCTTGCGGGCTGCCAATGAAAAAAATGGTTAATTTGATTATCCTTTTAATTCTTACAATTCCATGCGGGATTGAAACGCTAAGATGTCACTTTGATAGTCTTGCCGTCGTTGTTTCACTATCATATGGAATTGTAAGAATTTAAAGTGGAATTAAAATTAATACACATTTCTTCGGCAGCCCGCAAACGATTTTTTTTTAATGCGCGTATCGGGGATTAAGGCGATTCGCGATCGGTAAAGAAAATTGCAATTCATTTTTTCCTACCTTGCCGATCTTTACATGTTCAAAAGCACTTGGAGTGCTTATGCGCTTGTACCACAGGTTGCGCGTGTTCTTTTGGCGGACCACTCCGTTCTTGCTGTAAAAAGTAATGGTAGATGAATGGGTGGGAGTTACCGGTCGACAGGGCTTTTGAATTTATCATACACGGGGGAATTTGATAATCGACCGCTTATTTCGCTAACTGTTTGCCGATTTGGAACATCTGTTAACAGGTTTTGGAGATTCGGACTTTAGTTTTTTTTTTTTTTTACATTGGGCGGATTCGGGAGCCGCACTGAAAAAAATATATGAATGACTCAAGTAAAATTTGCTTGCGGGCTGCCAATGAAAAAAAATGTTATTTCGATTCTCCTTTTAATTCTTACAATTCCATGCGGGATTGAAACGCTAAGATGTCACCTTGTGATAGTCTTACCGTCGTTGTTTCACTATCATATGGAATTGTAAGAATTTAAAGTGGAATTGAAATTAATACACATTTCTTCGGCAGCCCGCAAACGATTTTTTTTTTAATGCGCGTATCGGGGATTAAGGCGATTCGCGATCGGTAAAGAAAATTGCAATTCATTTTTTCCTACCATGCCGATCTTTACGTGTTCAAAAGCACTTGGAGTATTTATGCGCTCGTACCACAGGTTGCGCGTGTTCTTTTGGCGGACCACTCCGTTCTGGCTGTAAAAAGTAATCGTCGATGAATTGGTAGGCGTCACGGGTCGAGCGCCATTGTGGATTTATCATACACGGGGAAATTTGATAATCGACCCCTTGTTTTGCTAACCGTTTGACGATTTGTATGTTTCGTCGACTTTTAGTACAATTTTTACATTGGGAGGTTCGGAGCGTTGCGTATCGAGGATCTGGCGCGATTGACGCGATTTGGATTACCTCGGTCGATTTGGATTAATGTTTTCTGACCATTCCGACCGATTTACGCTGAAAAGCAAATTCTTACGCGAAATTGCACTGATATCTGTTTCGTGTGAGAAATTGATTTTAACCGGAAAATGGCCGTGAAAAAAATGAACTACAGTTTTTCAGAACATGTGTTGTCTACAGAATACGTGTACATCTAACAAACTTTTTCACAAATATACCCTACATACGAGCAAATTAACCCTGCATGTGTACACTAAGTCTTTGAAAGAACAGTCTAAATTTGAAACTCTCAGTTTTTCCGGATTTTCGACTATTCTTAAATTTTTATTAACGACGGTTTTAAACTTTTGACGTTGTCAACTTCTGGGCCATGAAGTAGACACTTCAAGAAGTAACCTAGCATTTGTTCAAATTTTTGAAACCCCAGAAAACTTTGCAAACCCGACTGTTCGCTCAAAGACCCAGTGTACACATCGTGTCTCTTAAACATACACTGTAAAAATAAATTGTAAATTTAATGTACTGGATATTTAAATTTGCTTACATTACTTACATTAATTAAACATTAATGTACTTTTATTTAAAAATAAAAATACGAGACATTAAAGTTGCACTCTTTTTGCCTAAAATTTACAAAAATGTCCATTAAAAATACAAATTTTACTGTAAAAGTGCAACATGAGTTTGCACATGAGTTTGAAATTTCAGATTCAGTTTATGCAAAAAAGCTTCCAATACCGTTAATTAATTATCAAACGAAATTTTTTTACAGTGCAGTGTACACACGCAGGGTTAATTATGTTAATAATGTTAATAATAATAATAATTAATAATGTCAGATAAAAATTGTTGACTTAATATTATAGGTCACATAAGATATAACAGCGCGGGTTGGGCGGACAGTAAGGGGTGTCAGATCGTGTTAATGAACATCTTGCGGTTACGCACGCTGACCGTCAAAAACGTTATCATTGAACAGATTGATCGATCGATCGATCGAGATTAATCGATCGATCGATCGAGATCGTTCGATTCTCCCGTTGCGTGAGAATCGAAGGTAATTCCCTCGCAGGTAATTCGAGATATTAAAACTGACGATTGTGGGGTTAAGGCTTCCCGGAGATCGGCTCGCCACGTTAATTCATCGTTGCCGGTGTGCTGACTTTAATTTTCGTTTTCCTCGCTCTCGGCCCGAACAAGGGGGTAAGTGGCTGCAATTTTTAAACTTCCCTTCCTGTTGGCAATGCTAACCGGGCGGTAGATATTAAGACAAGATTTTCGCTTTGCACGCGAGTTCGAAACTCCGAATTGCCGGTGAGCACGCGCGCATGCGCGTAACAAAAATTCGTTCCCCCGCGCGTAGCCGTTCGGTCCGTTCGGCTTCGCTACCGTCTCAAATTAGGTCCCATTTTGAGTTGTCTCGTTAATAACACGCATGCTCATCTCGACTCGGCCAAATCGTGTACGCATAGCGGTTGGCCCGAGCACAATTATTTGTATATATATATATTTACATGTATATAAATATAATGTCGAACTCCGAGCGCAACTCTGATTTTACGAGCTCCGGAAACTCTCCTCATCATCCCTCGGGTCGGCTCCCACCCTCGTAAAATTATTTTAAAAAACCTAAAAGATACCGAAGCGCAATTTCGACGGCCAATTTCATTCGTCACGAGAGAGAGAATAATTTTTGCGGAACGAGCGAAAGACGGCAGAGAGTTCTGCATTGCCGGTGTTAAGAATTCCATTGTCGAAGTGTTTTTTTGCAACAGATAAGGAATTTTAAGTACTTGTGGTCGTTTTTTTATTTTTTGTATTGCAGCAGATGTCTTTAACCTAGAAAAAAATTAATTGCAGTGGATTTGCAAAAATATCAACTGGTTTGTGCTAATTTTCGAAAATGTACATTCACAGTACCTTCAGTGATTCGCTTAGTTTTCTCAATGAATAATCCCCAATTTTTGCTCGATTCTGATGTATTGCGACGCATTCTCTTCCTTTAAAGATGCTTTATGAATTCACCGTCTGGATATTCGATAGTATTTCCCGCTTGAAAATGACAGTCTTTTATCCATCGAAGAAATTCCTTCATAAGCAGCGCAATTTCGACGGTCAATTTCATTCGTCACGAGAGCGAGAATAGTTTTCGCGTAACGAGCGAAAGACGGCAGAGAAGAGAGTTCAGCATTGCCGGTGTTAAGAGTTACATTGTCGAAGTGTTTTCTTCCAACAGATAAGGAATTTTAAGTACTTCGTGTACCTTTTTTATTTTTTGTATTAGAGCAGATGTCTTTAACCTAGAAAAAAATTAATTGCAGTGGATTTGCAAAAACTGGTTTGTGCTATTTTTCGAAAATGTACATTCACAGTACCTTCAGTGATTCGTTCAGTTTCCTCAATGAATAATCCCCAATTTTTGCTCGATTCTGATGTATTGCGACTCGTTCTCTTCCTTTAAAGATGCTTTATGAATTCACCGTCCAGATATTCGATAGTATTTCCCGCTTGAAAACGACAGTCTTTTATTGATCATAAGCAGCGCAATTTCGACGGTCAATTTAATTCGTCACGAGAGAATAGTTTTCGCGTAACGGGCGAAAGACGGCAGAGAAGAGAGTTCAGCATTGCCGGTGTTAAGAGTTGCATTGTCGAAGTTCCGTCGCGAATGACCGCGCGTCCGTCCCGACCGCGCAATGGACGCTCTTTGTGCAACGACAACAACAACAAAATTACTCTCGTCGAGATAGCGACTCGAGTCGCCCGGAGGTGAAACCATTTTTTTTTTTCCCGAGACGCACATGCGTGTCCGGGCTCGGCTCGAAGGTGGGCAGTCTCGAGTGTGCGCGAGTGTTTGACCTCGGTCTTACCGCCGCTGTCCATCAGGAGAGAAGAGAGTGCTCAGTCAAGATCCGCGCGAGGAGACCCTCGAGAGGACACGCCACGAACAAGAGTTCAAACACTCGTTCTCGTCGGGCATATTTCCCCCCTCTCCGGGGCGACAACTTTTTCTCTTGCATATCGTATCGCGTGCGTCTGGCCTCTCGTCGCCGGGGCATTATGATTTATTGTCCGAGGTCTCGAGTGCCCCGAACGCATACAGTCCCGGCGCGCGAGGCGCACTTCTCTCCGCCGGAAAAAGAGGAGTCCTCTTCTTGTTCGTCATCTCGGCGACCCGGTCGATCGTGCCTGGCACTTCGAACTCTGAGGTTTCCGGTCTCGGAGTCGCGAGCTCGTCGCGTTGCATGGGTGAGATCGTCTGCGAGTACCCAGAGCAGCAACCCCCCCCCCCCCCCCCCCCCCCCCCCCCCCCGCCCTCCCTCCCTCTCTTCCCCCCACCCTTTCATCAAGGGTGGCGTCGTGACCGCTCGGCGTGTCGGCGTAGGTGGAACCTTCGGGAGAGGCAGAGCGCCGGCTACCGGCATTCTACATTCATTCATCTACATATGTTCAACAACGCATCAGAAGTAGGTAGGCATGTGTCCCGAGTACACCCAGAAAAATAGTTGATTTGACGGCCATCGGTTATTTGGTTTTAGTAAAATGTTTCACTTGAACCAATTAAATGGTGGCCGTCAAAAAAATTATTTTTCTGGGTGTAGCGATAATAATATGAAGAAAGGTCCGTTCCCAAGGGCTGGAGGAGGAGGAGGAGTGGTAGGCGAACGCGGCTCAAGATGGGGACAATTCGACGTTTGCAGATTAATGTAGGGGAGAGCGGGGCAAAATGGGACAGTGGAGGAAAACGGGATGATAGGACAAAACGCAATTTTCATATAACTTTGGGCATGGTGGCGGAGATGGTAAGTGGGTCAGAACAGTATTGAAAATCCGGATGTATCGTTGGGACCAAATGGGGCACCCAAAGATGATTGGAAAATTGAGTTTTGCCCCCGCTGTCCCGTTTTGCCGCACTGTCCCATTATGCCTCGCTCTCCCCGTGCCCAACCGATACCGGGATCCTCTTCGTACCGCCGAAAAAAGAAGTCACCTTCTTGTTCATCATCACGGCGACACGGTCGGTCAGTCGATCGAGCCTGGCACTTCGAACTCTGAAGTTTCCGGTCTCGAGCCGGTCGAGCTGCATGTGTGAGAATGTGTGCATGTACCCAGAGGACCCCCCCCCCCCCCCCCCCCCCCCCCCCCCCCCCCCTCCAAGTTTGGCGTCGTGACCGCCCGGCCTGTTGGCATAGGCGGAACCTTAGGGACCGCCAACTACCGGCTTTCCAGATCGGAAGTAGGTATGCATGTCTCCCTACTCAACCACCCACAATAACACGAAAAAAGATCGGTCACCGTTCCGTTTTTCCCCGCTCTAAGCTACGCTCGTTGCGTCTATCATGTTTAACAATTTCTTCTAAAAACCATTAGCAATCTCTCGCTCTTTACACTCCATTACATGGTAAAAGCTATCTCAGATCTGTACTTGTTTGCAATGCACGAATATTTTTATTTTACCGACTTTTCGGTCGGCTCGCATGTGTCAGATCGCCTGCCTGCACCAAGACGAGCCCCCCTTTCGGCAAAGGGTGGCGTCGTGACTGCACGGCGTGTCGGCGTAGGTGGAACTTTCGGGAGATCGCCGGCTACCGGAGTTCTACATCGGAAGTGGGTAGGCATGTCTCTCCCCACCCGACCACCCATAATAACACGAAAAAAGATCGGTTACCAGGGGCACGAGGATGAGGAGGAGTAGCCGAACGCGGCCCGAGAAGGGGGGACCGTTCGGCGTTCGGGTCCCCGAACGTCGCGGTCCTCGCACACCGGTCCCCGGTGCCCCGTAACGATAGATTACCGCGGCATTAATTCGTTGTTTAACCAACGAACAACCTCCCCCCGGCAGGCCGTTCGAGCAATAAAATATGGCGGCCGGGCGCCCTCGGGCGTCCGCCTCGTTCCCTCGCGCTCTTCGCCCCTCTTCCTCGCGCTCTTCGCCCCTCTTCCTCGGCATCCGGCTCTCTCACTCGTTGTACGCTCCGGACTCTCTCTTCCTCTCTCGGTCGCGGCGTTGATCCTTCCGGAAGCCGGAGCAGCTCGCGATCTCCGAGCTCGCCGCTCTCCCCGCGGCGAACCGGGAGCCGCACCGAGACCGAGCCTCATTCCGCCCCCCCGGCTGTTCCTTCGCGATTCTCCCTCGCACTTTCTTTCCCCTACGCGGCATCGACCTGGCCAACTTTTCTAAAGCGGCAGCTTCCGCGACGTCCGCCGAGACGGCTTTACCAATTTACAGAGTCGATCTCCGAAGGTAAACTCTCGTTCTCCTCGATAGCCTTTCAACCCCCCTCCACGCTTCTTTGAGTCATTGTGTCCCGCTCTTCGAGACGCGCCATCTTTTGTTGACTCCTCGACCTCGGCTCCTCGGACACACAGAATCGACTAAGAAATTTGGATGAGTCTCCGATCTTTACCCTCCTTATCCGACTTCAACGAGCTCTTTTTTGCCCCCCCCCCCGATTCTTTTTAAACTGGCATCGAATCGCCGAGATTAAATTCCGATCCCTCACCGGCTAGCTTTTCCTGATCCCCGTTGTTGTCTCTCCGCGAGGTTTTACTCGCAGCAACGAATCCCTCCCATTAATCGAACTCCGATGGAAGATTCCTTTCGTCCTCCGCAGTATCTCTTTTTTTTGTTCTTTTCGTCGATCGCCGAACACGCGCCTGTCGTTTCGCCCGCGCATGCGCGCGATCGGTATTCGCTCCGCGTAGATCGATGTGCCACCCGTACAGCCGCCGTATGAATATTTAAAGGCAGCGATCGCGCGCTTACACACACGACCGTTCTCGGCCCTCGGAAGTTTCGTTTGAGCGAACTCTTTGATATCTTTTGTCCCTTCGCCGACGTTTTCCTAACGCCTCGTCGTCGGCGGCGGGACAAAGAATGAAAGTCACGTGGCCTGCGGTCGATGCCGCTCGAAGCTGGGCCACCACAGGAGCCGAACAATACAACGATCGGGCATACATCGTCGCACGCGGGCGCGCGCCCGACCGACCTCCGGGCTATCTTCTTCGCCGTCTCGCCCACAGATATCGGTATTCCGTGTGGACCTTCCGGTCTCCCTCATGACCGCCTTGCCGACCGCAGGACGCGCGTCAAATATTGTGTGCACACAAAGTTCCTGCCGCCCGCGCGCTCATTTCGTGACACCGAACACCTGTGAACACGGACTTCTAACCGGTCCATATGCAACGGGGATAACGAAAAAAGTTTCAGGGACGAACATCGCGGTTCGTTCTTTCACTGTGTTTGCACATATTTTTATTCTCACGTTATACAATAATAATAATAATAATGTTTTTGATGATTTGTTACTTTGATGATAAATCGTAAACATCAGAGCTCCGGAATAACAAATTATAAAAGATGAATGCACTTGAACGTAGAATTTAGCACTAGCGTTGATTTAAATCAATGCTGGTGCTAGATAAATGCCAGCTTTTAAGCGATATGGAAATTTCAATTTTCGACTTTTTAATTTTATTTTTACCTTGAAAAAGACAAAGTCTAATAGTTCTGATGTTTATGTAGTTATTAATAACTACATAAACATTAGAGCACCGGAATAACAAGTTATAAAAGATAAAAACACTTAAGCGTAGAAGGCAGGAATTTATTCAGCACTAGCATTGATTTAAATCAATGCTAGTCAAAATCAGTTCCTGATTTTGAGCGATATGAAAATTTCAATTTTCTACTTCTATGGAAAAGCGATACGAAAACGTGGATTTTCAACTTTTTAATTTTATTTTCACCTTGAAAAAGACAATAGCTCTAATGTTTATGTAGTTATTAATAACTACATAAACATTAGAGCACCGGAATAACAAGTTATAAAAGATAAAAACACTTAAGCGTAGAAGGCAGGCATTGATTCAGCACTAGCATTGATTTAGTATTTAGAATTATAAAAGTTGGAACACGTAAGCTCAGAACGCTTGAATTAATTTAACGACCACCATAAAATTTCGGGGGACTAGGCGCCTCTCTTTTTTATATTTTATTGCAAACCTCCTCGCCTACTCATATCTTGGTACAGCTATGTTTGCCATCCTTTTAATGGTTTCAAAAGAGGACCTAGTAAAACTGAGTGCCGAGAATTCATTACCCAGTCCGGTCATTCGTGAGATAGCGGAGTTTCTAGCATACCGTAGGTCGCGGTGATATGGCCATGAATTTTAAACAATGAAAAGTGAAGGTTTAACGTTAAAAAAAAAAAACCTTTAAATTTTTGGTCGTAACGAACTCTAGAAACATTGAACCGAAGTAATTCACTCAAAACTTCCGATATTTTCGATGCGTTATTTAATTGCAGCTCTATAAATAAATATTTGTCATCGGCCAGATCACCATATCACCACGGGTGATATGGCCATCGTAATAATGGCAGTCCACTGAGGAAAAAAATCAATTGAGTCAACGAAATGAGCTCTCACAGGGGTGGCGAAACAAATTTTTGGTTGATCGAACGAAATAATTGTCGTAGTAAGTGAAGAAACATTTGATCGGCCGGTCTGTTAGTTCGATCAACGAGGGATTGCTTTCGATCAACCAAACATTTGTTTCGCCACCCGCAAGCGCACATTTTGTTGACTCAATTGATTTTGTTTTCGCTGTGTCGATCAGGTCTAAAGAGGCGTAGAGGGATCGCACAAAACATGTCTCAGCATATTGTATGTTGTCTACATGAACTGAAGCAAGACTATAATTACCTCCGTCAAAGGTTTTGCAGATAAAACCTTATTATTTTCGGTATATTGTATCCATGTATACTAAAATCTGTGCAAACAGCGGCGTCATTCGTTTGTTATGTTAAAAGATATACGCCTGGCCATATCTGCCTGACTTAGAATAATAATAATAATAATAATAATAATAATAATAATAATAATAATAATATATGTACTATAATAATAATAATATTATTATGGAGATCGCGGGTGAAAAAGTGATGGTATAAGGAGCGATCCAGCGGTATCGAATTTCGACCCCGATTTTGCAGAGTTAATTTTTCTCATCGTCTACTTGGAAGACGAGAAGCTCGAATGGGAAGATATTCGTCTGCCGTTGGAAGACACGAGACGAGACGAGTCGTACGAGCCCTACGGAGAAGCGTACATGCGCTCCCGGCGTGGCATCGGCGTCGTCAATGTTATAAATCTCAATTGACCACTTGGTTCAATGAAGGGTATCGAGATAAATTAATGCGCAAAAAGTTTCATCTCCGGAGCTCGGCGCATGCTTAATACAGCCGGGCTGTGCAGAGCACAGTTGAGTTATTGTCGTCAAAGGGTTATAATTTCTTCCAGTCCGCCACCGCCTCGTTCCAGTGTTACGAGACAAGTTTTTAAACTTTGGAGATATTATCGTAACAGGGTGGGAGGGGGCGGGGGCAAAATGGAACAACCGGGGCAAAATGGAATAGGTCCTTTTTAGAAGAGACTTTGTCTTTTTCAAGATGAAAATAAAATTTTAAAAGTTGAAAATCAACAGTTTCATATCGCTTTTCCATAAAAGTCGAAAATTGAAATTTTCATATCGCTTGCATATAAAAGTTCGTTCGCTCGATTCTCCCCAAATTCGGTAGAAATCATCGGGCGGTCGTACTTCATCTCGGCACAACTTTTTGCCCCGATAGCTGAAAAATCGTAAGAATTGTAAATTGTAATTGTAGGATGCGCACAGACATTGTTGAAGAAATGAAAAATTGAGTACAAAAAAAAAACGATAGAACATTTTGTAATAAGATTTTTTAAGAAACATCGACTATTAACCACACCTGCTGTGTGTGAAATTTCAGCTTGACGGTCAAGGCATTCTCCAGTTACAGCAGTTTGAATTTTCCGCGCCTAAGTCACACATGCACACATGCATCCTGAATTTTTTTCTAAATGTGATTTTTCGATGTTTTCGAGCATTCTGAACACGTTTTCGTTAAAATCTCGATTTTTTTTCTCACCATAAAAAAAAGCTTTCTCCAGAAGGAAGCAGCATTGGTAAAAATGGTCCATTTTGCCCCGGCGGTCCGTTTTGCCCCGCTCTTCCCCTGTTTATACAACTCGAGAGTTTTCCTTGCGGCATAAGCAGGAGTGCTCCGCTGAGAGAAAGAGGCAGATAGGGAGGCATTAGAGAAACGTCAAAAACGTGACGAAAATATGAGAGCGAATAAATCTTTCGTTACGTCTCGGATTCGTTGTGTCCGGTCCGGTCGGGAAGGTCCGGTCCAGCTGGATTGTCAGCGTCGATGGCCGAACAGCGAACCCCTCCTTTATCTTCCTTAACTCGATTTATTTGCCTTGTTGATTTGTTACTGCGGATCCGTCGCTCGTTCCGAACCTTTCGCCACACACTCCAACGTCCGACTAATACTCTCGGCAAACGTTCTCTGAGAAGCCGAAATACTTACAAGAAATTTGATTTGAAATTTTTTTTTATTTTTATTATCAACGCTTGAGAATGAGTTTCGACAAATTTAATCGACCAATTTTGGTTAATAAGCGGTTAAAGTGAACGGTGATCAATCTCGTCGATTAAACGCGAGGCGAACGATACTTTGTAGTCATCAACCAGCGAATTGAATAATAAATTCGAAAATGAAAGTAATACTTTTTTTTTATTGAAAAAAGTATACATAAATGCCCGGATGAATTTCAACCAAAAATGAAGTATCGTTTTCCACCCAACTTCTGCCTCTGCCGGTTAAAAATATACAAGCAGACACGATTTTACCGATAAATTAACGATTACTAATTGAAAATACGCTCTTTGCTTGTAACTTCGCCGTCATAAATCAGCGAACTAAAAAACAAATTCGTAAACAAAAATAATGCCATGTTTTATTTTTTTTTAATATATCAATGCCCGGATGAATTTCAACCAAAAATAAAGTATCCCTTCTCCCAAACTTTCGCCTCTACCGGTCAAGAATGTATAAATGGACACAATTTGCCGATAATTAACGACTACTCATTGATAACTCGCTCCGTACTCGTTATAATACAACAAAATAATGCAATTTTTTAATACAAAAAATAAATAAAAATGCCCGGATGAATTTCAACGAAAAATAATTAAGTATCCTTTTCCTCAAACTGTCGCATCTGCCGGTTAAAAAAAATGTATAAACGGACACCATTTCCCAATGAATTAACTACTAATTGAGAATGCAATGTATGTTCGCACCAAAATTCACCGTGAAATCGAATGGTCGAATGTGCCGTACGGCAATGAGCGGCCCTACCGACAATTATTACAACTCCAATAAGTTCCGGGTGGGGCGACGGTGGGGGGCGGAGGGGGGGTTTTCCAAGCTATGTTTGGAATATTATTCCATTAGCATGAATTCGCAAACGACAGCTTGGCCAACGGTGCTATAATATAATTGTCGTAATTAAGTAATATCAAGTGACGACCGGGGAGAGTTTCCAGGGCTAATGGACCTTCCATTAACTGCGCGGAGAGCGCGGGTGTATATTAACTGACCGGCTGGCCAAGTTGCAAGTTTCCGAGGGGTCCACGAGAGACTAATTGCCGAACCGTGCCACGCCGTCGTTAAAACGAGTACACCCGCGATCCAGTTATATCCCATCGATACACCGTACACAATAACTCTACCGGTATAAAATCCCCCCCCCCCCCCCCCCCCCCCAAAAAAAAACGCCCACCCTCATCATTCTCTAACTCCGCTCCCAAGTGGATATTGTTCGACCGGCGAGTTCTCCCCAAAATTCGATTGTTATTTCGAGCGAGCTTTGTGGTCCGCAGTACGAAGAGTCAACGCAGCCGGGACTCTCTGTGCGAGTGAATGGGCTCATAAATGAGGGAAAAGTGGCCACCGGCACGTACATTCGACCGCACAGGTTCCCTTTGCCGGCTACCGTGCATGCCCCGGCTAAACCGGAAGAAAGACCCTTTTCGGCTGGATGGAAAACCGGCATCGGACCACCCGTGCATCTCTCGAGTTTCTCGCACGGTCCGAGAACGAGCCGGGCTCTCCGACGAGGCTTTGGTCCCTACGATTCACGAACAAAACAAACAGAGCGTACCTCGCAGGAGAATCAAACTGGAGCGCCTGTGTATTACGAAATCCAAAGTAATTCAAGTGCGCCGGCTCTGGAGCACGAATGTACGGAGCATGCATGATCCTCGAGCAAGCTTCGGACGCGCAAAGCCGTAGGTGTTGGCGATATTGCGGCGGGAGTGCGCAACAGTTATTTCGGGCCACCCACGGCACTCGCATTCGAGGGTGTGGACGGTGGAGAATCGTTCGTGGTGTTAAGGATGCATCACACATACACCCAGAAAAATAATTTATTTGACGGGCGCCGTTTATTTGGTTTGAAAGAAATAAATATTTTACTTAAACAAAACAAACGGTGGCAAATCGCAAGATTTGCCAAAAATCTTAAAGAAATCGGACTTATCAACGATGTCAAGAGCTTTGATTTTGCATAATAATAATGGCAAAAGTTATGAACAAACTGTTCAAAATACACGTTGTTTTTGAAAAAATCAGAAAACCAGTAATTTTCTCATTTTAAATATATTCCTCAATTTTTTAGAATCCATATGAATTTTTTCAGAACTTTCTTACATATAATTTTTTTTTAGAAGTTTTGAAACATCGATGTAGGGTCACGAATTTTAGGTACGTTTCCGTATCAGTTTCCACAGTAATCACAGAAAGTTTCGAGGCAATTGCCTTTTAAAAAATATCAAAAACGGGGGATTTAAAAATGTAAGAAAACATCAATGTGGTTTCTAGAAAATCAATAAATTTATTTGAAAAGTGAAAAAGGTCTTACTGATTATCAGTTGAACAATTTTCCTTAGCAATTTGTTAATAACTTTTTGACATTATTATTATGCAAAATTTAAGTTCTCGGCACCTTTGATACAGTCGATTTTTTTCAGATTTTTATACCATTAGGAAGTCCTCAAATTCTCACTGAGTCTCACTTTTGGCTGGGAATGTACGTGTGAAGCATCCTTAAATGGGAACTGGGAACAATTGAAAGAATCGCCTCCGACTCTTCGGTAGCAGCGACTCGTACCAACGCCAGTGTCTCCGGCCACCTCGCCGAACGAGAGATACGACTCCAGATATTATTCTTCTCGCCGTGGCGGAGAGGCTCACAATTAAATAGAGATGGAGTGTGAATGGGTCCCGAGATGAATCGGAGAGATAGCCGGTTTATTATGCACCGAGCGACAGGCGGTTCTCGAGCCCGGGGACAATATTAAGGCCGGGGTTGAGAGTTCGGGCCTCGTAAATTAGAAAATCAAACAAACGAACGGGAATTAGTCGAATGGGCGAAACGGAGATACGTACGAGAGAGCATTCCTTAGAATAGACAATGAAGGAGCTGGAAGAGAAAGCAGAACGGAGAACCTCACGAATGGAACTCCGAAAGGGGAATTCGTTTGTCATTCAACGAAAATCCGTATGTAATGAGATGCAAAAAAGGGAAGAAAAGAAGAAATGCGTTCCAACTATGAAAGCCTTTGATACAAAAGAATAACCGAAGGCGATTGTTTGCCGTGCAATGTAAGGCGTTTGCATCAACCGCAGTCTTCTTTTTTATTCGCCTAAAGATGAACGCTGCTCATTAGGTCTTCAGTAGCTTATTCGCTAAATTTAGAGAGTTTGTGCAAAAAATGTCTGATAGAGCTTGCGAATAGATAATGGAGGAGCAAGAAAAAGCGGAACGGAGAACGTCCCTAGTGGAACTTCGAAAGGGGAATTCGTTTGTCATTCAACGAAAATCCGTATGTAATGAGATGCAAAAAAGAGAAGGAATGAAGAAATGCGTTCCAACTATGAAAGCCTTTGATACAAAAGAATAAGCGACGACGATTGTTTGTCGTACAATGTAAGGGGTTTGTACTAAACGCAGTTTTCTTTTTTTTTGCCCAATGTTGAAGGGTGCTGATTAGCCCTTTCAGTAGCTTATTCGCTGCATTGGCGAAAACTCCGCCTCGAAGAGCTACCGATAGATCGTTATTCCGGGAGAGCGTTAGAGGGTTAATAACCGGCATTTCCCACAAAGCTCGTGCCGGAAAAATAATAAGTTCATCACCCAACGACGTACCGGCCAAACTTCGATCTTAAGTTCAACATTAAAAAGCGATCTTAACTTCAAAGTAACCTCTCAAAATTCGAGCCTCAGAGAATGGAATTCCACAATTCCATGTGAACCATTTAATATCTTCCTACAATAAATTGCACTGCCAGACTTGCCGAGGATTAAATTTGATGTCACGCACACATCTCCGAATTCGTCTCATTAGCCCTTCCGTGCCTTGTTTACCGCACTTCCAAAACCTCAGCCTCGAATACCCGCCGATAGATCGCCATTCCGGTACAGCATTAGAGGGTTAATAACCGGCATTTCCCACAGAGCTCGTGCCGGGAATCCACGTTAAGTGGAATTTATATTGCCCGCTCGGTCGTAACGCGTCTCAGACGTGGGAGAGTCGAGACATTGCCGAAAGTTCTCTCGTTCCTGGGATGCCGGAAAGTTAGTTTCTCTCCGTGAGGCGAGGGGTGGCCGAAGCTCGGGCAGCTCGTAAATCCGCATAGATTCGGAGCGGGGCGGGTCGCGCACAGCCTCGAGGGCCGAGAGTTACCAGTTGCTCGGACGCGGAGGACGGCCGGGGACGAAGACGAAACGCTGCAGCGATGCGCTCCGCTTCTGGTCCACGATGCGGCGGCCGAGGAGGAGGAGCAGCAGCGGAGGAGGACGAAGAGGAGAGACGCAGCTTGCGTGCGGGTGGTCGCCCGCGGCATAGGCAGATCGCCGGGACGTCACGCGTTTCGACTTCGTTTTTTATCCCCTCGCGTCTTCCTTCGACGACGGCGTGACTCTCCTCGTTTCACTTTCACGTTCCGTCCTGGCAGCGATCGAGCGAGGCTGTCCGAGGCGACTTTTCCACGTTCGCCGTCTTCGTCGTCGTCTAGTTACCGAGCAACGGCCCGACGGAAAATTGAATCGTCACGCTCTTGTCATGTCGGCTCCGAGAGGAGTTTCGGACGCTGGTTACGCACCGCGCGCGCCCCGGGTCATCCCACCGAGGATGCAACGTCGGGCGGCCCAATCCTTTCATCGATCCCAACTTTCATCGCGACGATAGGCGACTCTTACGGAGACTTTTTTTTTTTTTTTTTTCTACATCGATCGTGACGATTACCCGACCCACTCGTTCGGCACGAGTTCGATTTGGAAAGCGATCCGGGAATCTCGTCTCGTTCTCGACCGGTGAATTAGTCACGGAAAAAAAAGGATTCATCGGAAAGTGGACGTTTTTTTGCCTCCGGAGCGGAGGACACTCGGCGCTCGATCGATCGCCGCGCGAGATAGACTCGGATTCGGAGGTTTTAACGGAGATGGAATTAATTTAATTTAGTGCGATGATCGAGGAGCCGAATAAATGCCAAAAAAATTCCATCGTGTTGTGTACTGGACATCTTTAAAAAATTTTATTTTGCTATACATTTTTTTTAAATTACCGTAAATAAAATAAAAAAAACAAAAGGTCTCCCGAAATATTTTTAATGTTACGTTACTGGTTTTTTATTCGCGGTTAAATATTTCTCGTTGTTGTTACTATTAATATTTGCTTGTTTTCCTTGTCTCAGTGGGGGGCACAAATAAATAAATAAATTAGCTCTCTTATTATCTTAATTTTCATTTTTGTTCTAATTTGAACTCACATTCTTCTCGCTGTGATTCTACGCTGATAAAAAATACTGTTCAATCTACTCTTTAGTTGGTGTAGTTTAGTGGGTTCTTTAGTTGAATCTTTATTCGACCGGGGCGACACACGTAAATATTTTGTTGGTACAGCTAAAAGACCGGTTACTTCAACCATTTTTATTGTGATTTCACCAAAATATTGTTTGAGACCTTAAAATATTTTATTCAAACGTCCTTGCCCGAACCTTTACTTGAGTCAACTGCATTTCTAATCCCTATCATAATTTGTAATTGGGCTTTGCCCGTTTATTACTAAATAAATAAATCAATCAATCAATAGATCAATAAATAAATAAATAAATGAATAAAACCTATTTCTACCGAAGATATTGACGATTCAATTTTTGACCTGGGTCAACTTTCCACCGTGACAACGCGATAGTTGTTTATGGGTCCGAGAAACACGCGCTATTCGTGGAAACATGTTTCGCTGATGTATGCGGATATGCGCATATATCGAAAGCTTTGTGATCCCTTCCCCCCCCCCCCCCCCCCCCCCCCCCTCTCTTGATGTTTGGCTAAATGTGATAGCGACGAGTGTACGTACATAGGCCAGCTATATCATATGCAAGCTGCGCCTCTACAACGAGCTGATACGAGTCCAATGCTGCGACAAACGAGCAATTAACCTAATGCACAGGGAGCTGCGTGATACACCCAATGGGGGAAAGGGGGGGGGGGTGTGCTGTACAGTCGCAGGCTCCGGTCTCCCAAAGCCCATTGTTATTCCGCTAATGAACGATTAAATTATTCATGTAACCAGAAAAGCCCTTGCTGGCCATCGCTAATATTTCTGTTAATCTGTGCAATCAGCAGTCGGTAACGCGCCTCGTTACGTATTCGTGTAGATCGAGGATCATTGGTTTTTTTTTTGCCTTTTTTTTTTAGGTTTTCTTGTTTTTTTGGGTTTCTTTTTCCACAAATTAGGTCGCGGATGATTAAACGCCCGACGACGACTCATAAATGAAGCAACACGATCGACGGTTCGCTGGAGAGCTCGGCGGCTCTCTAGCGAATGGATTTGTACCGGTGATGATCTGTTCGGTAGACTCCTTTTTTTATTCATTAAACGAATTTAATTCCGCCTTTGCCTCTTGAAGAATGCATCTCGAAATCGTCCCGTATCCGCGCTGTAAAAGAAAAATCGAATGGAATTTCATTTATCGGTACCGGAAATTTTTGGGCGTAAAGTGGTATGTTGGATTTTATGTACAATCGTGATGAAATATTAATGTACATTATTAATGTATATTAAAAAGTTTATAATGACTTTATTTTTTATAATTGGCTTTAATTTTATTTTACTATAAAAGTACTTTAATTCCAATAATTTACTTCAATTTCACTGTAAAGTGTATTAATTTTTCGTCGAAATTGTACATTAAATTTACATTGTTTTTAACAGTGCGCTAGTCGGATGTATTATTTTTTTTTCCTGATAAAATTCATAACTTCATCGGCCACAAAGCTTTTATGCACAACCTCGCATGTTAAATTCCCTGCACAACTGTGACGACAAATTAATGAGCAGTACATTAAAAATATTACAAACAATTAACTTTAATTTTACAATAAAAGTACTTCAATCCCAGTAATATGCTTCAATATGCTTCGATGTAAAACTATACCAATTTTTCATCAAAGTCATACACTAAATTCGATACACCAGTTCCCGCACAAAAAATCCCCGTCCCATAAATGAAATAAACATTTATTTCTCAAACAGCCCCCGAGTCGGACGCATTACGTTTTGTCCACCGACCGCAAAGTTTTTAATCAATTACGTGCCAGCTCCACACAGCGCTATCTCGTAGCCGCGGAATCCGCCAAACCCGCGACTCCGAAGAAGCTCCGCTCCTCAGATACATCTCGTAAACTTTCCTCTCCTTTCTTGCCCATTTTTTCATGTTGCAATTTTCTTATTTTTTTCTTCTTCATTTTTTCATCAACCGTATGGACCGGTCGGATTTCTCTCTTCAATCAGATAGCGGATACGCGCATCGAAGTTTCCGATAAGTGCCGAGAAGAATCCGTCGAGAGGGAGAACGTCAAAGGAAAAATCTTTCTCGGCGGCGCGCGCGCGCGGAAAGAGTTCCGTTCCGGTTCTCGGATGCGGTGCAGTCGCGATACCGTGGGACAGAGGGACAGATCTCTGCTGGTGCTTGGTTTATCGGTCGGTACGTAGCCCGAGGCCGAACTCATTTGTCATGATTAACGGATGGAGAGGCTGCGCCGCTGGACCACCCTGATCCCACGGCGCCCCTATCCATTAGCGCCAATTAAATCAAATCCGAAGGGGTGGCTCGGATGTGTTTACGGAATCGTAGATTATGAAGCAACGGAATCATCGCCATACACTAAAACTCGGTAGGAAATTAACCGGATCGCTCGCCCGCCCGGCATCGAAAATTCGCGAGCCCGATGACGGCGGCTTTCGCACATGGGATTAGTGGGGAGCGGGGCAAAACGGCACACCGGGGCAAAACGGGATGATGGAACGAGAGGCAATTTTCCAATAACTTTGAGACGGTGGCGATGGTTGTACGTGGGGCAAGACGGGTTTGAAAATCCGGATGTATCGTTGGAACAAAATGGGGCATCGACGAATTATTGGGACATTGAGTTTTGCCCTCACAGTCCCGTTTTGCCCCGCTATGCCATTTTGCCCCAGTCTCTCCTATGAAACTCGCGGATATTCCGGGTGGTCGAGGCCGCGGGAAACTCGCCTGATGCTCCGGTTTACACTTCGAAACAACGGGAACGAGTGTAATTGACGGTGAAAGAAAAACTCGTTGACGGGCTGTGACCGATTAATTGTTCGACAAATCTCCATGAAACCTAACTTTTTTTTTATGAAAATGGTTTGTTTATTTTTTTGAATACGTTTGTATTTTTCAGATTTTTAAATCCACTTTGAATTTTGAGATTTTCTATTTTTGATATGGATTTCCATCGTACACAACCAACTATAGTTCACCGCTCTACCAACTGAGCTATCGAAGGCTTGTTTTGAAATTTTCTATACATTTCCCATTTTTAAAAACCGCGCAGCGTTTTCTCCGATGTCGCTACACGATACACGATATTCGCACACAGAAAAAAATTTATTTGACGGCCACCGTTTATTTAGTTTGGGTAAAATATTTATTTGATTTAAATAAATATTGATTTGAATTAAGTTAATGGTTACTTAAATGAAATAAATATTTATTTAAATCAAACAAATGTTTTACTTAAACCGAATAAACGATGGCTGTCAAATAAATTATTTTTCTGGGTGCGGGGAGCTGAAGATAGTCCTTGCGAACAGTGTTCGCTTCCCATAAATTTCAGAGAAATGAGAGGTAATCGCAAACACTTCACGATGATATAAAAATCTGAAAAAAATCGAGCATATTAAAGGTACTAAAAAGATTAATTTTAAGATTAAATAACAATTTCATAATGTTATTATGGCGGCTTTCGCACATGGGATCATCAAACTCGCGGATATTCTGGGCGCTCGAGGCCGCGAGAAACTTGCCGGACACTCCGGTTTACACTTCGAAACAACGGGGACGAGTGTAATTGACGGTGGAAGAAATACTCGTTGACACGCTTCGAGCGATTAATTGAATTAAATATAAAATTTGCAGAACGGGCGAGATATGAACTGAGAATAAATATTCTGAGGAGGGTGACGGAGAAAAATGAAAGTTTAGGAAAATTGGAAATGCTGACTGTGGAAATTATTATTTCGATACGGAATTATCAAACTCGCGGATGTCCCGCACGGCTGTCGACTCCGCGACAAACTTTCCGGTTACTCATTTACACTGCGAAAGAACGGGGACGAGTGTAAAATATGTTGGAAGAAATACGCGCGACGGGCCGTGACCGATCGATGAAATTAAAAAAAATAAAAATTGCAGTGCACCCAGAAAAATAATTTATTTGACGAACACCGTTTATATGCTTGAAGTAAAATATTTATTCAATTTAAGTGAAGATTTGGTTCATTTAAGTAACTGTTTACTTAATTTAAATAAATAAACGGTGGCCGTCAAATAAATTATTTTTCTGGGCGTAATTTCCGAGAGTGCATTTCAACAAGACCAGGGAATAATTAACGAATCGATCAGCCACGATTTCCCCAACATGCATACTAACCGTTAACAGTCGTACCTCTCATTAATATCTGGTGCAAATTTCGACCGCCATTAAATAATTAATGTATTGGTTAAAAGTGGTGAATACGAGCCACCCTCGATTAGCACATGAATAAATGATGCACATACCGGGCGGTCTGTGCCGCTTCTACCCCAGTCGGTAAAGCAGTTATTATTACAACCTGGCGGCTATTTAGATGTGTAAATAAAATCGTTCAGCTCTCCGACGCACGATAGCTCGTAGAAATATGAAATTAGGATTTCGGAGCGTATTTCGCGCGAGCCGCGGGTCATACAATCGTGCGCACAAAGTAATCCGAGTGCTACCGTGATCCAACCGGCCGCCCCGTACTGTTTCACCGCTGACCTCGCTTTGATCATAACTGCTTCACAATTAGTTGAATTATGTTCTGCGGCGATGAACGCACGAGGCCCTTACCATTTACCGCTCAGCGTTTTCCCCGACGTCGCTGGTGCCCGATTTTCGGGGGGCCTTGCGAATGAAAGGGTAGTCCTTGCGAATGAGTTCTGACTTCGCATGAGTTTCAGATAAATGAGAGGGAATCGCAAACACTTCTTGATGGTATAAAAATAAGAAAAGAATCGAGCATATTAAAGGTGCTGAAAAAATTAATTTTCCATAATGTTTATTAACAAACTGATGAAAAATAAAATTGTTCAACAAATCTCCAGGAAACCTAACTTCTTTTTATGAAAACGATCCGTTCAGTTATTCGAATTCTTGCGAATTTTTTCATATTTTCTAATTCACTTTCACTCTTGTGACTACACATTTTTACCACATATAAAAAAATTCTAAGTGAATGAAAAAATCTGAAAAAATCCATACGTATTCAGAAAAATGAACGAATCATTTTCGTAACAAAAAATGTAGGTTTCCGGGGGATTTGTTGAACAATTTTATTTTACCCGATTTGTTAATAACATTTTGGAATAATGATTATGAAAAATTAATTTTTTTAGTAGCTTCGATATGCTTGATTTTTGTTTCATATTTTTGTACCATCCAGAAGTGTTCGCAAAATTCCCTCTCATTTCTGTGAAACTTATGAGAAGCGAACCCTATTCGCAAGGACTACCTCGAGGGTAGTGGCGGCGAGGAACGAGAGAAAGAGCCGCGCTGCGCGCCGCCGGGGATGAAGAGTATCCGGTCGGATCGGTCACAGGGCTGTGCACGTGTTGAGCGTTATCCCGAAACGAATCGGTCCGTTTTTCCCACAGAGCGCCGTAGCTGGTCCAGATCGGGGCCCGGTGCCGAGCGGCTCCGAGGCCTTCCCCCAACAATGCGTCCGACGCATCCAAGACGCGGCCCGAACTCCATGAAGAATCGGCCCGTAAAATTCGTGAAAAGAAAATTTCTCCACACCCTTATTTTTCCCCACCCGTCGCCCGAATTTTTCCCGGTAGGTGACAGAGCTGCGCATGCTCCGAAAACAAAGTGAAAAAGAAATTAAAGAATAAAAAATTAAATATAATATCCGTCGAGTGCGTAACTCGACGAAAGAGGCTCTTTGTAAAACGCTCCTATAATAAATACCAATCAATCGTCGTTCGCGTACGGTTGAATGCAATTAAAATATCGACGGCACGTTCGGTCGGAATTAAAATATCCGCAATCGCCATTGTCACGAGAACACCTTTAATGCCAATTACTTTTTACGGTAAAATTGAAAAAAAAAAAAGAAAAAAAATTGTTATCAATATTCGTCGATGGGGTATCGGCCGTTCGATCGAACCGGTTCAATGACCGCCGGGAGATTTCTGACGAGGGCGGCGTTTGCTGGTTTCTTCCCATGAGTCACCCAGCCGCGATGCAGTCATATTTAACGGATGCATGCGCGCGCTGCCGGTCGCAGAGAGATTTTTCCGTATGCAGCCGGCATGCACCGCGCGCAACGACTCTCGTCTCATTCGGAGAGATACTGGCAGGCTTCAACGGCCTAGAAGTAATCGAAGCAAATTCATCACGATACACACTGCAGATAGGTAGTCGTGCCCGATTGGATTAAATCATCTCTCGTTGATGATTTGCGGGGCTCTCGTTCGATCCATCTCCTTCTTTTTCCCCGGTATCAACCGAGCTCCCCCCTCCCCTCCCCCCCCCCCCCTTTCCACTTGCGCACCCGGCGGCCGGAGGGGTTGTAGCAAACGAGAGTAATACGCATTCGGCGTTTTCTCTTTCATCTCCGGTCCGGCGGCAACGCTCGCGTTAAACACGCCGAGAGCCTTCCGAGCAATAGGAGGAGAGCGAACGAGGCTTTCCGCATGCCGCCTGAAAAAAAAGCCTGCGACGGAAAATTCCGCGCGACGGCCTCCCGAATTTGCCGATTCGTCGCGTAAGGAGGAAAGTCCTCGGAGGAAGTTCCGCCGGTCGAGCCCGGTTGACGATTTCCACGTGGCGGACAGGGACGCTTCCTATGGGGTTTCTTCGGTCACCTTGTTCCTTGACTTTGTCGATGTTCGCAGCGATGAAGTAACACACTTTTCCTCGGAGAGTCGACCGGCAAGGGCGGGCGTTGGAGAGAGCGATTATTTGATTTTTATTTTATTTTTTTGTACGATTTTTTATTGATTTTTTCAATTGGTATTTAATGGCTCTATTTTGTACTTTTTTACTTTGTGTTTAAAGGTTCTATTTTGATTACTTTTTCAATAACTGTTTGAGGGATGAATCTTCGAATAATCGTTCAACAAAACAATGCTTTATTTGTACCAAACAAGTAACAGCTTTTAACGTTATTTGCGGGCTTTGGTTGATGCGGCAAATTTTTTTTCTCAGTCTATTTAAGGACCCGATGCATCTTCAATTGGGTGTGACGTGACGAAGTCCGGAATGTACCGATTCGTCGCGTGCGGGGAAACTCCGTTGAGGACCTTCCGCCGGTCCATCCCAAGGTTTGACGATTTCCACGTGTCGGGCCACGAGGCTTCCTTCGGTCACCTTATCCTTGATCGTCCCGGAAATTGGCAGAGACGAAATGCCACACTTTTTCCTTCGGACCCCCGATCGGAAAAACGAAGCGTTGGAAGGAGGGATTAAGTCTTTTGTTATTTTTCAAATATAAAAGCTTTAAAGATATTTCGTCCAAAATCCGCTGATGACTCCGCTGACCGAGTGAGTCAGTGTGCGAGAGAAAAAGGCAGACGATGCGAGCGGCTAGACAGAGAGAGGGTCTTTCGTTTATTGAATTTATCTCAGAAACAAAACGGTGAATCTTCCTTAAATTTGAACACAATCCGTCCGATAGTTTGCCCTTCGTTGTGGCAGGTTTTTATTCGAATCTAACAGAAATCGGCGGAGAAAATCGTTACGTTCGGTCGTTACCGACCAATTACCGAAACGTTTACACGGTAGACTGAGAATAAACATTGGTTGGATTAACCAATAGTCGCGGTGACACGTTGAAAGCTGTTTGTACAAATAAAGCATTTTGATTGGTACAAATAAAGCATTGTTTTGTTAAACGATTATTTGCTTCAATTTATTCAAAATTTGTCGATCGAATTAAGAATGTTTGTTGTACTTTTTGTTTGCTTAATCCAATCATTTATTTTCCTCAGTGTACTTTATGTAGCTTTGTACACGCATTACTAAGAAACTGCACGGTTAAAAAATCTGTAAAAAATGCGAACGATTCAGTCGTTCTTTCCCTACAATGTAGCAACGTTTTATAGCGATTGAACGGAAACGCGTTTTGGCCCAAACATCCTTAATTGCTGTTTAATGTCCCTATGTCAATTTCTTTTTCAATTGCCAATTAACTGCCCAACTTCAACTACCTTCTTAATTACTATTTATCGAACGAATCTTCAATCAGGGATAACGCGACGACCTCACAAATGGAACGATATTCTTCTCGCACGGAAAAAACTTTGAGGACCTTCCGCTAGTCCGCACCCAAAAAAATAATTTATTTAACGGCCACCGTTTATTTCGATTAAATAAATATTCATTTCATTTAAGCAACTATTTACTTAATTTAAATAAATATTTATTTTAATCAAAAAATATTTTACTCAAACCAAATAAACGGTAGCCGTCAAATAATTTTTTTTTCTGGGTGCAGCAAAAGGAGAGATAATTTCTACGTCCTGGACCATGAGCAATCCTTCGTTTACCTTATCCCTGGTCTTTCTGGAAATACTCCCCGCCAAAATACCGCACTTTTTTCCCTCAACGCCCGACCGGAAACGCCGAGCCTTGAATATCGAGCTTCTTTTTTAATTTATCTAATTTTTTTACGAAATTTTAAATTGCTTTTTCAATTACTATTTAACGTCCCGATGAATCCTCAATTGGGAATAACGTCTATTTTGCTCGGGGCCCACGGTCCGGAAGAATGAACCTAACGAAGGGAGCCGGCAAAGCCCCCGCTCGTCTCGTACAGGCTATTTTGTCCCGGTCACGCAGGCGATTAGCGGACGGCGCGTACTCGGGCATCAATATGGCGAATCGAGACTATGGATCATATTATCCACGGGCCATTGTCGGCTCCTCTTCGGCGCGCGTGCCATTATCCCCGCGTGTATTGTGAGCGGGGACTCGAGTCGAGATGAGAGAAGGGCGCAAGCTCCAAATTAGCAAAGGGGGATGGTACCAGTCGGTTCTGTTTCGCGGTTGATTGTTCATCGAGGCGTGCCAGGGATGCGCCCTAGCCGGAGAGACCGAAGCTCACGGATCGACGGCGGCAAACGAGAAGAACCATCTCCACAAAATCGCCAACCGCTTCGGATGAACCCGGAGGATCCATCGGGACTCCGCGCACACATCGCCGGTCACACACTCGAGAGGTCGCGTCCTCGGCCTCGATTGAGAGGATTTCCCGGGTTCCGGATACACCCAGAAAAATAATTTATTGAACGGCCACCGTTTATTCGGTTTAAGTAAAATATTTATTTGATTTAAATAGATATTTATTTCGTTTATCTAACTATTTACTTAATTTAAATAAATATTTATTTAAATCAAATGAATATTTATTTGAATCAAATGAATATTTATTTAAATCAAATGAATATTTATTTGAATCAAATGAATATTTATTTGAATCAAATGAATATTTATTTGAATCAAATGAATATTTATTTGAATCAAATGAATATTTATTTAAATCAAAGAAATACATATTTAAATCAAATAAATATTTATTTAAATCAAATAAATATTTTACTTAAATCAAATAAATGGTGGCGGTAAAAAAAAAAAAAAAAAAAAAAATTTCTGTAGAGTCACAGGGGCGTGAGGGAGAGACTCACGACGGTCGCTCGACGGAGCCCTCTGAATGGTCGGCGCTCCAAAAATGTATATCAATGAGTTTGTGAACAAGATACTTTAAAAAAATTTACAAACGATTTTTTACGACAGTAATTATTACTGAACATGAATGGGTGAAAAAAAAATTATCCGCGCCGAAAAAAGAATTACACACCGACAACAAAAATGCGGTTGAATCGACCGAAGATTCGGGCAAGGACGTTCGAATAAATATTTCGAAATAATTGTTAAAGTAACCGATATTTTAGCCGTACGAACAAAATATTTGTTTGAGCCTCCCTTCGGACAAACTCCGGATCAAACCCGGAGGATCCATCGGGGCCTCGAGCACGAATCGCCGGTCACACACGCGAGAGGTCGCGTCCTCGGCCCCGATTGACAGGAGTTCATCGGCGCGTCAGGGTTCCGTCCAGAGTCACGGGGGCGTGAGGGAGAGACTCCAGCGACGGTCGCTCGACGGAGCTCCCTGAACGGTCCCCGCTGGACGACGTTCTCCGTGAGCGAGCGAGACGAAACGGGATTAGTCAAGGGTCGAGCGGGTCTCCGGACGGACGGGACATCATCGCCGGCTCTCGGAACGTACGGCCCGTTTCTGCTCATCCGCTGGACCGTCTCGCCGCCGCCTGCGGGAATGACTCCGCGCACCCCGGTCGCGTCAACCGCAGGCCGTATAAATCCATTTTAATAAGCTTCCCCTTTCCCGAGGCTTCCTCGTTCGTCGGGCCGAAGGGAGCTCGTTCGGGCGCGAGACAACCGCGAGGATGAGTGGAACGAGCGCGGAACGCGTCGTTGCCGCGGGTTGTCGAGGGGTTCGGGGGAACTCGGGCCCGATGCGACGGAGGACCGCGCGCGGGGGACAAACAAAATCGGGCGCGATGACGAGACATTGTTGAAGCGGTACTTGTGCGTTCCGGTATGGGAATCGCCTCCACCGCGTATTCCTACCCGGCTCACCGTATCCGCGCATATGCATCTCTTTCGGTGTCTCCCGTCAGCCTTATGACTCACGTCGTCGGCCCAGCCGCCGCACCGCAGCGGTCAGGTACTGTGACTGCGCTACGCGGATCCGATCTGCATACGAATAGGGACATTGTTCCAATGGTAATGGTAAGAAGAATCCGTTTGATGGAGAGACGAGATGCGAACTCCGTGTGCGCTGACGCACACAACACGAATCGAGCGCACACCAGCCGCGGCCATCCCGGAATATCGCCCATGTGCGACGGTAGAACTGCCGGTTGACTTCTAGAAAGGATTTTTTTTCTTTTTTTTTTTTTGAAGCTCATCGCGCCGGAAGGCTTCCCGAAGGAAAATCCTAACGCCCGTCCGTGAGATCCTGGTAACCGCTCGGCGGGTCACGTCTACTTTGGTTATTCCGTGTACACGGATGCGGGTGGAATGAAGGATCGTGGACTTGGGCGATATTTTTCGCACGATGGGTGCGGATTATCTTTATAAGTTTTTGGAGTTTTGGTGGAAGAAGTTTTTCAAACGATGAAGTAGGAAGCATGGCGAAGTTGACGGGAAATGAAAACTACTGGGGAGGCGGGTGGTAGAAATTTTAGAGGTTTATGTTTAGGGTGCAGATAAGACCGTAATAAGCACTTTTCAGAAATTTATTGGAGCCCGATTTGATGCTCTAAAAATGTCTATCGGGGAGTTTGTGAACAAGATACTTTTAACAAATTTACAAACCTCTTTTTACGATGGTAATTGAAAATGAATATGTGAAACAAAAATTATGCTCGCTGAACAAATAATTATACAACGATATACAAAAAGGTGCAGTTGAATCGACAGATTTGCACATTGAAGAATGAACAAACGAGTTTGTCACTATTTAACAAAATTGTTTTCACGAAACTTCGTATTCCGATTTTACGAAATTATTTTTTACTTTGTAGATGAGGCCCCTTATTGGGGCCCCTTTCGGAAATTTATCAGGCCCCGATTTAACGCTCCAAAATCTCTTCCACGGAGTTTGTGGACAAGATACCTTTATTAAATCTACAAACGTTTTTTACGCCGGTGAATGTTCCTGAAAATGAATATCGTGTGAAAAAAAGACGGATACGCGCTGAGAAAAGGATCGTAGATTTAACACGATAGTTTCCGTACGACGAATATACGTGATTTACAATAATTGATTTTTTTCACTTTTTCAAACTTTACTACAAGAAATAGTAAAATTAACATTGCAACAAAACAATACCGGGCGCAAGTGCTTGAATTTCAGAAAATTACATCGGCTCCTTGAGCCCCTTTTTCGAAAATGTGTCAGGCCCCAATTTGCTCCAAAAATGTCTGCCAGGGAGTTTCCGCCCAATACACTTCAAACAAGTGTCCAAACCTTTATTCCTACCACGGCAATTGTTACTAAACATGATTACCTCGTGAAACAAGAATGTCGAAATGAAAGTCAATGACACGATTCTATTTACATAGCACACTCTTAATGTTTGCCGTACTTCGATCGGTGGCTTGTCCGGTGTGAACAAAAATAAAAACAGTTTCAATTAACGATAGCGCCTAGTCGGAAATACAAACTCGTGACGTGTCATGTAGCCCGTCATCGTTGTAATTGATTCTAACGGAGTCCGGCACGTTAGATTCCATCGATCGAGATAGGGAGCCGCGGAGCTCTCGGGCAATTAACGAACTCGCCGTTTCGACAGGGGATTGACGTAGGTTAGCAGCCGCCTAAACACGATTTTTTAAATGGAAAGAGCCTCGAGCGTTGAAACCCCGGACGATCTCGGCGCGAGCGCCTGGGTTCCAGCACTGGCCCAGACCCGGCTTCACCCCGAGTCTTTCCCTCTCGTTCCTCTCGATCGCCTTTTATCGCCTTTTTTCATCCTTTTATCTCGTCGTCCACTTCCTCATCGGCACCGTTTTCCGAGGCTCTCCAGCAGCTCGGCGAGCTCTCGTCGCCCCGGACCGTTCCGAGGCACTCCCCTGTTTTATATACAACGGCGATAGATCAATTTTTTTGAGTTTTTTTTGTTTACATTTTTTTTTTTCACCACGGACTCGGAATGGAAAATGCAGGCTGCGGCCTAGGCGGAGCGGAAGCCTCGTGGCGAAGCCAGCTGCGAGCCCGAGTTAGCCTCAGAGCGTCTCTCATCGCATCATCATCAACCCCGACCCAGCCGTCCGTGTCTGAGAGAATTTGTCGGACTCTCGAAGTCTGACACCTTTTTTTGTCCCCCCCCCCCCCCCCCCCCCCCCCCCACCCCGGGCTATCTCGGATCCTGCTCCAGTTTTCCCGGCTGAAAACCACCTGCGAGATAAATCCGGCCAGACGAGGGGGGAGCCCAACGGATACAAGGGTTGTGTTCCAGGAAGGACTTTCCTTCATTTTCCGACACCGAAAAATCGTGTGAGATTTAATGTACCGGACTGGAATTTTTTATTCGAAGACTGGTAAATTAAATTTCAGGTATAATTGTGATGAATAATTCATCTTCGGCGTATTGAGAAAGTACTTTGCATTTGATAATTTCCTTGAATTTTAATGAAAAAGTATATTCATTTTTTTATTGAAATTAAAGTTTTCGAGAGTACGAGACGAGAGCCGAACGGATACAAGGCTTGATTTCCAGGGAGGATTTTCTTTAGTTTTTCGACACCCAGACCAACGCAGCGATAGCATCGGTGGAAAACATTTCGGCAAAGGCTCGTAGTCCTTTTTTATTTAGTCATGTTTGATATTTTGGCCTCTCTCATCGAATCATCAGACCCGGCCCAGCCGTCCATATCTGAAAGGATTTTTCGAACTCCTGAAGCCCAACACCTTTTTTCCTCCCTCGGTATCTCGAATCCTATTCCAGTTTTTCCGGCTAAAAACTACCGGCGAGATAAATCCGCCCCGTCGAGACGAGAGCTGAACGATCACAAGGCTTAATTTCCACGGAGGATTTTCTTTCATTTTTCGACTTCAAGACCAAAACAGCAATTGAATCGGTCGCAAACACCTCGACACTGTCTCGGAGTCCTTTTTTATTTAATTCATTTTTATTTAATCATACTCAACCCCTTCACGTATAGAGAAACACGTTTCTCTGATAGCGAAGGGTTCAATATTTTGGCGTCGCTCATCATCAGCCCCGGCCCAGCCGTCCGTGTCCGAAAGGATTTTTCGGACTCCCGAAGCCCAACAACTTTTTTCCTCCCCCGGTATCTCAGATCCTATTCCAGTTTTTCCGGCCGAAAACTACCCTCGAGATAAATCCGCCCCGCCGAGACGAGAGCCTTGCGGATTCAAGGTTCGAGTTCCAGGGAGGATTTTCCTTCATTTTTCGACTCGGAGACCAAAACAGCAATAGCGTCGGTCGCAAACACCTCGGCACGGTCTCGCAGCCTCTCGATCCTCCGCGCTCGCTCTCCTCTACTACATATCGAGGCTTAGGTCTGGTCTAGTCTGATCTTTCCTCGGCCGGTTGGCCGCCCACCAGTCTTCGGCAGCCCCGTCGGTTTTCAGCTTCGCATAAACATGCGTACACTGTAAAAATAAATTGTAAATTCAATGTACTGGAACTTGAAATTTGCTAACATTACTCGTATTAATTGAACATCAATGTACTTTGCTTGTAAAATAAAAATACCAGATATCAAAATTACAAATCTTTTGCTTGAGATTTACAAGAACGTTCGTGAAAAATACAAATTTCAATGTAAAATTGCACATGCGTTCGAATTTTCGGAAACGGTTTGTGTAAAAAAAACCTTTCGATACTGTTCATTAATTTTTAACAAAATTTCTTTTACTGTGTACCCATGCATGCCAACGACTGTACTTCCACTGCGCTCCGGCGGCCAATAGCTGGACCCTTTATTTATTCATATTTATCTCTTCATCCGAGTTTCTTATCCGAGCTGAGAGGTTCTTCGCGGGTCGGACGGCGAGATACCCGGAGTCGAACCCACCGAATTCAATGGAGAAAAGGCCTCTGAGGATATCGCACAGCCGCGCTATCAGCCGCCCCCGGCTGACACGTACGGGTTTTCCATCAGAATCCGTCGCGCATCCGTGTGAGCTCCCGACGACTTTTCCCGTCGATGTTCTTCGGCCTTCGAGCATTCGCTTTCTATGGATGGAACGAAAAAAAAAAAAAAAAAAACAGAAAAGTAAAAAATCTGGCTCATCACCTATCGTAAGACCGCTATCTACTTCTCACATTTTTCTATCCCTTAAAATAGAAACTCTCGGCGCAGGGCGATCCGGGACCGTCTCGCCTTTCGCCCTCCGATGTTATTAGCTATCGGGCTATTGCGCAAGACGCGCGACATATCGCTGGCTCCGGGAAGCTGCACACCCGGGGAAAAGATATCTTTACGACAAATAAAATTTATTTCGTACAAATACTTAGCTTCGAATATATGCCTATAAGCATTTTACTTGTGTCGAGTATAATTTTTTATTTAAGTAGATATTTATTCTCTACTCAGTGTATTTATTTGTGCCTAACGCGATTTTGTTAGTTGAAACATGCATAACTTGTTTGTAGAAACTAATTATTTTTCATTGGAAAAAAATTGACTTCCTATTATTTCTCCGACTCTGGTTGAATCAAATTGTTTTATACGAACAAAGAGTTAAGTTGCTGGGAAATTTGTTGAACAATTATTTTTTTTCATTCATTTGTTAATGACAGTTTGGAATTACTATTATGCATAATCAATCTTTTCGGCACCTTCCATATGCTTGATTTTTTAAAGATTTTTATCCCGTCGAGAAGTGATCGCAATTCTCTCTCAATTCTGTCTGAACTCACGCGAGCTCAGGCTGTCCGCTGGTACTACCTTAACAAAGTTACGTCAATTCTTAACTAACTATCTTAAAGATACCCATCGGTCCTTTGTTCACACGCATTTACAATATCTTCAAAAAATGTCAACAAAAAAAATTGACGACTATTTTTATTTTATACAGACATAAAGAATTGCAAAAACGATTCACTAGTTATTTAGTTGTTTCGTTTTCATAATTTCTTAATTTCACGCAATATTTGCGTCAGTGGTTGGAGACTCGCGTTCACATACGAAACGGCCCTCCTTCGGCCAAGCTGCCTCGGCGCAACATTCGAATTTTTTTCTTATTTCTTTTCGACCCAAGCTCGATACACTTCGCATCGCATATTCATCACGTGAGCCTCGAAATTTCCCTTGAGCATCACGTGATCGTTCCATAAAGTTTTCAGGGAATGCACAGATTAGTTTCCGGCGTAGAGACGGAGATAATACACGTTCCGGCCGTCTTGTCTCCCGGCAAGACCGCTTCACATTTCACTTCGTACCCACGACGATACTGTGTATCGTATGTTGCGTGTGTGAAGCGGCGACGGCGGAACGTCTTACGCGAATGCCTCCGGTCGGGAACGGCGCCCGGACCGTACCCACAGGACCGAAGAAATTTTAAGTGGATACCATGTATCACACATGCTACAGCGAGGCTCCATGTATATTGCACGCATCGGCCTCCGATTCATCTATCGCTTATCGGGCCGTGCGTACCACACTCCGTCGGGAATTCACACACGATCCCCGACGATACACTCTGGCGTTATCGAGAGCGCTCGGAAATAATTAACTCTTCGATTCCTAACGTATTTTATGTTCGATATCTTCGTCAAATTGAATTTGAAATTTTTTTAAGAACATTATTTTACAATCAGTAATGCAGTACATTACTCTACCAATTGTAAAATCGTAAATTATTTTGCAACCAGTAGAACAGTAAATTATTTTGCAAACAATAAAATGGTAAATTATTTTATAAACAGTAAAATAGTACTTTATTTGACGAACAGTAAAATACTAAATTATTTGATAAACAGTCAAACAGTAAATTATTTCACAAACAGTTGAATAGTAAATTATTCTGCAAACAGTATAATGGTAAATTATTTCACAAACAGTTGAATAGTAAATTATTCTGCAAACAGTTGAATAGTAAATTATTCTGCAAACAGTATAATAGTAAATAATCTTACAAACATAAATATCCTAAACGTAGCATCCTAAAATAAATTTTTCAACGAAAACAATAAAATCGCCCAAAATAATTTGTTCGTGTGTAAAAATAGCGGAAGTAATTTACGAGAACCGCCGACGTTTCAGACATTCGGATGCATAAAAGTGTCGAGCTCTAAAGTCATTCTTTCGCGACGAATCGAAGGTTCAAGTCGGGTTTGTCTAGAGTGTAAAAAAAAAAAAAAGAGGAGCGTCGCGTTGTCTGGCCCGTGAAAAAGCGGTCTCTAAATGTGTACAATGCCTCGGGGAGCTTGGCAGCGACGGGACTGAGAATAGCTTAGCCTCCCATGAGCGTCCGCGGCGCCCGATATCCCACTGTCACCGGCACACTTGCCGGCGATACTTCAGGAATGCACCGGCGAACGTTCGGTCCATTCGAAAGAAATTATCCTCCCCAAAAAGCCGAGCCGTCAATTATAGCGGGCGCACAGCGACGCGAAGTTACGTCCAGGAAATGCTAATAGCACGCGAGTAATTAACACAGAATGCTTCCTATTTTTTTTTTCCTTATTTTTTTCTTAAACACTTTTTTCCCTCGAAGCCGCTCGACGTCGAGCGTGCGTTAGGACCGAGTCGCGCGTCCCGGGATTATAAATAAATCTCCGTGACGATTAGACGACCGATCGACGATGAGGCGCAAGGTGCGAAGTTTACACTGCAGAGAGATATTCGATTAGGGGACAAGAATAAGAAAAAAAAAAAAAAAAAAATTTATACGAGAAAGTCGAAAGATAAGGTACCGGTTATGCGCCGTCGGAGCGTGAGTCATTGGACGCGCGTGCCGGTTTCGTTTGAAAGTAAACAGAGTCGCTTCTTCGCGCTGCCCGCTGTATGGCGCGCGATGACTTCACGCCCACGGGATTCGTTCCGCGGGTGTGAGTATTCGCGCGAAAAGTTGTCGGTAGGCATGTGCGTTCGAACGCGTCCTCGGGAGCGCTCGAAACCGGCGAGCTGGCGCCGCGAGGGCTTCCTCGCCGCACCTACTTGAGAAACAGAGACACGCACGGACCCCCAGCTGCTCCGAACGCGGTCCCATTCATCCGCGACGTTCCCGCGGATCGAAAATTATCGGAGTCGAGTCGCGATCGATATTCAATTAACGTGTTACTTCCGGTGCTTGCTTGTCGAGGCACCGAACGAACTTTTCTCATGTTTCGAACACCCGGAAAAAGAAGTCTATTAAAAACGAATAAAATCTATTTCGAGGTACACTGCAAAATAGGGACAACGTTTCTTGTCCGCAAACGTCCACAATTATTTTCGTGTTGATTTCACAAAAATGTCTGTCGATTTTACGAATATTTTTTTGTAAAATTAACAGCAAAATAATTGTGGACGTTTGTGGACGAAAATGGTTTGTTAAATGTAGAAATCTTTTTTACTGTGTAATAAAATTGCGTATGTTTCATGGGAATCTATTAAATTAATTCAGCTAATCGCGCATTCAGTTCCGTTACATTTTATTTCATTTAATTGTGTAAATAAATTATTGACGTTGAGTAATTTTTTTCTTTATTGTACATTATGTGCCGTTATATCAAGCGGTTTTTTTCGCTCCGGTTTCGAATACCCAGTAAAAAAAGGACATTAAAATAAAATAAAATTTATTCGGAACAAATAAAATTGCTTATTTCGATGTGGGCTTAATACAGTTTTATTGGAATCTAGTGAACTAATTTATTTAAGCGTACAATTCAGTTTAATTAAATTTCATTTCTTTATTATCAATTATGTCCAATTACATCGAGCGATTTTTAATTCATCATTTAGATATTCGATCGATACCACATCTTGCCGAGACATCTTGATGTCGCGCGAACACTTTTTTTTTCGCGCACGCGACTCTTCCTAGAACCATCGCTCGAAGTCTTCCGACCGCACAGACAACGCAACGCAATGTGGCGAACGTTTCTTCGAATCAAGTGAGTTATTTATTCAACGGAAATAAATACCTATTCAACGTCGCGTATGCAAATATCCGGTTTGTTCGAGGGAAACAAATATCTATAGAAGGTGCCGTTTTCCGGGCGATTCCTAATCGTCCAATAAACCAATTCCTTATCCTGTAAAAATCTGCACGGCTATCCTTCAAATATATTTTTCAAATTAAAGATGAATACAGCATATTACTTAAATCAAGTAAAAATATCCTCGAGTCAAATAAAATTATAATAAACTCAAATAAAAATTATCCAAATATCCGATTTTATTCATAGTTAATGAACTTTTTTTCTGGGTGAAGTCGTAAATCCGCTACTTCTGGTTAATTATCTCGTCCGACGCGAAAGAAGGTTTTTTCTGTTGATAGTAAATTAAAAGATGCGTAGGGGCGTGGTAATCGTGGAGATGGATGGATAGTTGCAGAGGCAACATAGCGCGATGGAAAGAGCCGTTTCCGGACAGTTTGCATACATATGTATATATACATATATACATGTATACATATACATACATACATACATGTATATACATATATACATTATATGTATATGTATATGTATATGTATATACATATATACATATATACATATATACATATCACAGCGCGGTACCGCTGAAATCGAACAAGTGTATATCTCCGTTTACCCTCGCGTCGAATTCCGCGCCCGTTGGACTCGCACCGGTACATCAATATTGAAATTCCGTTATCGGTACGAACCGCGAACAATTTTCAGCGCCCTCCGTTTTTCCCCCCGCGCCGGCCAAGATTGTTCGGAGCTCGCTCGTACCGCGGCCGCTCGACGTCCGCGTTTATAGCGGCACGAAACATTACAACTCTTCCAGCTCCGAGTCGTACGGGTTGCGTGAATGTAAAAAGTGCAAAAAAAAAAAAAAAAAAACCGAAGAAAACTCGAAGTAGAGAGATTCGTCAACCGTGGGTAAAGTGGAGGAGACGCGGTCGAGGCGAGAGAGCCATTACCGCAAACCGCACATCTCACGTGCTCGCCGAGGCCGGCTTAACGTCCGGCTAATATAACCATTACTCCTCGAATCCAAGTACGCTTGTTAGCTTTTTTTAAGCGCTGCACCGAGCTCGCAACTACCCGCCCCCCGCTCGAAGCATCAAAAACTTGCGCGCTTCCATCCTTCTCGAGCCCCCCCCCGCGTGTATAATGAGAAAAAGTTGGCGTCAAGTTGCCTAACCGAGCGTCGAAACTTTACAGCCCTCGGTCGCGGTTAGAGCCCTATCTTATCCTCGACGTCTGTATCTTCGCTCGCGCCACCACTCGCGCCATTCCCAAACAATCTAGAAAACCTCCTCAAGAGCCCTCGGCTTCCCGCACTCGCCGACGAACGCCTCCTCACTTCGCCAACCCTTTTCTCCCCCCGCACCTTCCTTCCAACCTTTCGACCAACTTTTCATCCCCCCCCCTTTACCGACTTCTCTTTATCGAGTAAATATTACAGTTGTTCGGCGATAAAGAAACGCCCCTGGGCAGGAGCGAATTTATACGAGACCGGTGGTTCAATCAATGCTAATAACATCGACTATCGTCGAGATACTTGTTACTCCCGAGCGCTGCCGGAGACCTACGCGTATATATGTATAGATACCGCCTTGAGCGAGGGAATAAATGCCCCGACAAGCTAATAATTCTTACCACGTTTCAAGGAGCTCGACGATGCTGGCCGGTCGGAGCGATCGCTCCTCCGCGAAATATTCGATTCGAGGCTCGTATATCGAATGTGCGGCGCGTATGCCGAGAGTTTGCCGGTTTCCCGACGCCGGATTCGTACGGTATATTCGCGGCGATTGAGAATGTGGTTATCGAAAGCGAAGCCAAAGATAAGTGCGTACGTGATCGATGTACCGACGATCGACGATAGGTCGCCACTCCTCGAGACATCCTGGCCGGAGACGCCGATGTACGCGCGAAGGAACCTCCTGCATACGCTACCTGTTACTCCTCGTAAGATCCTTCGAGCGCGCGATGAAAAGTCACGTACCAACCCCGCAGATACCCACGCGGACGCGTCATCCAGCCGGGGAATTATTCCGTCCGCAATCCGCGTCCTCGCGTGAATTCAATCCTGAGGCGATACCGGACAGCTCACTTCCGGCGTGCGGGGACGACGAGAGCGACGAGGGTGGGACGCGGATGCGCCGATGCGCACTCGTGAATAAATAAGATCGAATGGTCATTTTTTATGTTGAAAAACGAAAAGTTTTTTTTATATATATATATCATTCTTTATTTTTGAAATTCAATCTCAGAGTAGAATTTTTGCGATTCGTTACTTATTCGATATACAGTGAACGGATAGCTTTTTTTCTTTATTTTCCTTTTTTTTAAATTGAATTCTAAGGCGATAGCGGAGAGCGCACCTGGAGGAGGGTGAGACGCGGATGCGCCAATGCGCACTCGTGAATAAATAAGATCGAATGGTCATTTTTTATGTTACAAAACAAAAGAGTTTTATTTTTCTTATATATATCATTTTTTTTAAATTCTATCTCGGAGTAGAATGTTTGCAATCGGTTACTTTTTCGATATACAGTGAACGGACAGCTTTTGTCCTTTATTTTCTATTTTTGAATTGAATCCTGAGGCGATAGCGGAGAGTGCGGGAGCGCACTTCCGGTCTGCTGGGACGACGAAACCGAGGAGGGTGGAACGCGGATGCGCCAATGCGCACTCGTTAATAAATAAGATCGCATATTCATGTTTTATGTTACAAAACGAAAGAGTTTTATTTTTATTTTCATATATCATTTTTTTTTATTAATTCCATCTCGTCGTAGAATTCTCGCAATCGGTTACTTATTCGATATACAGTGAACGGATCGCTTTTTCCCTTTATTTTCTACTTGTTTTTATTTACTTTTCTTTATTTTATTTTATTTATTTAATACGTTAACCGTTATCGATGGTTCGTCTATTTACAATAATAATACAACGATAAAATTAAATTTCAATTTCTATGAAATTATTACTAGCTTTTTGTGTGTGTGTGTGTCCGTGTGTATTTTTTTATACTGTGTACGCGAGCGTCTCGAGAGGCTTAGAACGTCGACTGTGGGCGAACACTATTTACAAAAGTAGTTACATTATTTACATAGAAAAATTCTTCTTAGAGTCTAATAAGCGTCGAGTGACTTGGACACTCACAGTCGGCAATTATTTTTATAGGAACGAGATACTTTCTCACTCTCTGCTATCGTCACCCTATCTATCTCACTCTCAGCGTCAAATAAAAAAAATTACATGTCCGATAACTCATCGAAACAGCCGGCAAATTAAACAAATCGTTATTATTACTTGGAATACAAATAATCGTCGAGCGTTGTCGGCGCGAGCAAATACAAAAAAAAAAAAAAACGAGTCTAATCACCGGTCAAATGATTGACGTTATCAGGCCGATTGCCGCCATTATCGAAATTTTAATTGATCTACGAGCTTCCGCGGCAGTCTTGAGAATGAACATCGGTGCGTTGGGAGAAGCGTTTCCCGGCGGGGTCGCGATCGCTCGCGGTCTTAAGAATTTTGTGATAACGAGACAGCGCTCCGGGATGTTTCGCAAGTTGAACGGGAGAACGCGGTCCGAGATCCAAGTTTAAAGTCGGCGGACCGACGGGGAGGGTGAGGTACGTCGCGGTAAAGCTCGGATCGAATCGATCGATCCTCGGAGGGCAGTTGGAAGCGATAGCGGAGTGTTTCCCGGGGAACGACCTCGGAGGGAGGTGGCGTTGTCCGCTAAACGAAGTAAGTACGAGGATTGATCGGCAGCGCGGTGCCAACGACAGAATTCGCGTTGGACAATGGTGGTTCGGGTATGGTGCTGTACAGATGGCTGGCCCTCGACGCGAGACTGGCAGGACGCCCGTTGGCCCCGTGATACGCGCCGTAGCCGGCGAGATGCTGATGTTCCGCACCGCTGTCCTCGTCCTCGGTTCTGCTCGACGCGGAACTAACGTAGGTCGACTGTGTGGGAGTCGGGGTGGGCGCGTGAACCGGAGCAACCAAAACCCCGTTCGGCTTTGACCATAGATCGGCGGCGGAGGGTGCGGCGGTGTAACGGGCCGGCACCCGAATCCCTCCGCCTGCGTTGCAACGCTCGGCGGTTACCGCTTTCTTGCCGCTGTCCCTCCGTCTTTTATCCACCGAGTCGGGCATGGCGAAACGCAATTTTTCCCAGAATCTCTTCTCTCCCCACACAATGACCGTGCAAGTCTGCAGTAGAAGCTGAAGCTCGGGATCCCTGAGGGGAGCCTCGATGGCTAGGAGTATGACGACCCGTCTCCTTCTCGAGCTGGGTCTTATGTTCTCGATAGCGCATCTCAGAGCCGAACGAAATTCCGGATGCTGCCACTCGTTCGCTAGAAATACCGGTGAGAATACGAGAATGATTCGTCTCGCTGCTGCGGCGGCGGGTGGCACGGCTTCCTGTGCCCTCGACGGCGGAAGATCTCTCCAGTGAAGACACAGGGCCAATCCCGACTGTTCCAACTCGGCGGACAGGCATCTGGAGACGAAGTCGTCGTCCCTCTCGCTGTATATCACGTAGCCGTCGTAGAGACGGTCCCGCTCCTCGTCCGGCGGCGGGGTCATTTTGCCGAGTCTCAGGCCGTATCGCGAGTGCGCCCACAGACGCACGTCCTGACGGAAGACGAATGCCAGAGCCACCACGAGACAGAGTATGATAACGGCGACGAGAGCGCCGGCCAGGAGTGGCACGAGGTTGCCACCCATCATCGGTGTATCGGGAATTCCACGGCTAACGGCCTCGGTCGATGGATCGCCGCAGCGACGGAGGGCTTCCGCCAGAGTCTCCGTGCCATCGCGGCAGTACATCTTCTCGGCGTCGCCCTTGTGAACGGTGAGCCATGCCCGCAATCTCGCGGTGTTGGTGCAATCGCAGTTCCAGGCGTTTCCCTCGAGGGCCACCCTGGCACCGGCTCCGGCGCCGGCGAGGGCCTCCCACGGTCGGAAATCGACGATCCTGTTGCTGTCGAGCCTCAGCACCTCGAGACTCTTCATCTTGTTGAACGTCGTGTTTCCCACCATAGCTATTGCGTTGTGATCCAGGTAGAGCTCCGCCAGACGTTCCAGCTGATCGAACTCGAAGCCGCGAAGTTCACGGAGCGAATTACCTTCCAGATGAAGAACCCTCAGCGCCGCGGCGCCGTTGAAGGTACGATTGTGAAGCGCCGAGATACCGCTGTTGTTAAGATACAGAACCTCCAGTCGGCGCTTACCTATGAATACGTGACTACCCAGATCGCCGAGCTCGTTCCCATCCAGATATATCTCAGTCGCGTCCATCGGTATCTGCTCGGGCACGTGACTGTAACCGCCGTTCGAGCAGTCAACGACGTTGCTCGACCAGCTGTGATCGTGGTAGCAGGAACAGTTGTCCGGGCAGGTCATCTCGCAGTCGCAGGCGTCGAAGTCGCAGCAGTGACAGAGAGCGAAGCAGTGAGCCTCGTACCGGCACAGGAAGTCCTTTGGTTTGAGGGACAGGAGAGGACGGTGGGGGGTCGCTCTCGTGTGAACCATTTCGCAGGTTACGGAGTCCAGGTCCATGACGCGGGGATGCTGACGGAGTCTCGATAGTTCGTTTATCTTTGGCAGCCACTCCATCGAGCAGTCGCACAGTATGGGATTATCCCCTATGTAGAAAGCCGGTATCTCTCTGTTCTCCGGTATTGTCTGAAGACCCAGAGCAGCAACGTCCAGATGCCTTATCTCGTTCCCGTAGAGGACAACCTTCTCGATACTCGTCTTTTTCAGAAAAGTACCCGGCGCCACGGTGCGAATCTTGTTGTTGTTGAGAAAGAGCGTTTCGACGCTGTCCGGCACGCTCGAGTCTGATATCTCCTTGACGAGATTGTAACTGGCGTCGAGCATCTTTATCCTGAGGCTACCGTGCACCATGTGATAATTTCCCAGCTCGCTGATCTGATTGCTGTGCATGTCGAGCCACTCGAGGCTGTTCGGCAGATGACTGTAGTCGAACCACAGTAGTTTGTTGTCGGAGACGTTCAGCCAAACGAGAGTCGCGAGGGACGTGAAGGCGCCGCGTATTTCCGTGAGTTCGTTGCCGTCGAGCCTTATCGCGCGTAGTACGGGATTCGAGGCGAAAGCGCTCTGCTCGACGTGGCGTATCGTGTTGCTCGCGAGATTGAGCACCTGAAGAGCCGGCAGAGCGCTGAATGCCTCGCGCGAAACGTTCTCGAGCTTGTTGTCCACGAGCCGAAGACCGTAGAGCTCGTCGAGACCGGCGAAGGATTCCTTGTCGATACTCGATATGTGATTGTTACCGAGGTCCAGGGTCTTCAGCGACCTGAGCTCCCTGATAGCCTCGGGCACCTCCGCGAGAAGATTTCCGCTCATCGAGACGTCCTGCAGACCGCTGACGTTCGCGAAGGCGTGACGGTGAACGGTTCGCAGCCTGTTGCTGTCGAAGAACAGCTGAACCAGAGCGCCGAGACCGGCGCTCTGGGCAGGCTCGAAACGCACAATCTTGTTGTGGGAAAGCGTAAGAGAGTGCAAGTTTCTCAGGGAACCGAAGCAACCGTCGGCCAGCGTCTCGATCTCGTTGTGCTCGAGTTTGAGGCTCTGAAGGCTGTACAGAGATTTAAGGACGTACGCGTCGATCCTCGTCAGGGCGTTGAACGACAGATCGAGAACAACGAGTCGCACGAGGCGCGAGAATGTGTCCCGATTGACCCAACGGCTCGTCAGCTCGTTGCCGCTCAGATCAAGCGACTGGAGTTTCTCGAGGGAATCCAAGAGTCCCGGTGCGAGTACAGCGAGCGAATTGTTGCTCAGTACGAGCTCCCTCAATTCCTTGGTGTCAGCGAAGAGTTCCGGCGGCAGAGCGACGAGCCTGTTGCTCGAGACGTTGAGGGAGCGTAGCGCCGCGAGTTCGGCGAGCGCGTGATCGCCCACGTGTCTGATGTCGTTATCCTGGAGCATCAGGACAGTCAAGCCTCGCAGAGCGCTGAAGCTTCGATCGGGCAGTGTACCGAGCTCGTTACCGCTTAGATCGAGGACCTCGAGATTGGGCGTGCAAGTCGCGCCCCAGTCGGACAGCCCCAGCGACACAACGTCCTGTAACTTGTTGCGCGTTAGATTGAGCGTAGCTAGATTGGGCACGGGACAGAGAAGCTCGGCCGGCAGGCTCCACACATTGTTATCCGCCAGATCGAGCTCCCTCAGGTTCGGCAGACCTCGAAGGGCGTCCCGATTTATGTCCAAGGTCATAGCCGACCAGTCGCCGTTGCGAGTTCTAAGCGTCAGTTTGCGTAGCTTGTGAGCGGCGGTGAAAACCCCGCCGGGTAAGTAGCGAATCTTGCAGAAGTCAATTCTGAGCTTCTCGAGCCTGGGCAGCGGTGCGAGGAAGTCGTGGGGACCGGGCTGCTCGAGCTGGCTCTCGAAGAAGAGGGCATCGTTGCATTCCAGACCCAGCGAGGTCACCGTGTCGGCCTGAACGCTGGAAAGGTTACCGATAAGAGATCCAGCGTTAGCTATGGTTCTCAGACGGCAAACGAGAGTCTGTTGATCGGTGCGCGACTGCACGGTGGGGGAAGTGGGGGAGGTGGACGAAGAAGAGGCGCGCTCGTTCTCGTTCTCGCCGGTCTCTCTTCTCCACTCGCAACCGCGCGGCGCCTCCAGGCTCGTGATGCTGCGTCCCAGAACCGCGTTTAATCGCAGGACAACCAACGCCAGCACAACCGACGTTAAGCGGCAGCGTCGTTTCACCATTATAATATCTCCGCGCCTAGGCGCCCCGATCTTTCTGTCTTGCAGTCCTGCGTCCGTACGCCTCCACGGCCGTTGGCCGTTAACCGCGATGCACACACACACACACACACTGCGGGCGCGGGCGCGCGCACGGCCTCGATTATTCAACGTTTACAAACGGTCGAGAGGCGCGCATACACACACTTTGACACACAGGCACTAGGCACAGAGTTTACGCGCACCCCCAGCACCCTCCTCGGGAGAGAGAGTGCAAAAACTCGTCCGGTCACCGTATTGTCACGCACTCATAGTCACTGGCTGGATAAGGGGGCACGGGGCACTTCCGGGCACCGCGCGCGCACGCTCTTTCAACTTCACACACTCGGCTCGCGCCAACTGTTTTCCCTTTCGTATTCTATAATTTGCGAAGCAAAATTTTTTTTTTTTAACTTCAATACCATCCAGTCTTTAGGTCCGAATTTGACAAGATGCGTGTCATTGCCCGGTTTTTTTTATGTTAAAAAGGCTCGTGTCTTTTGTTACTTTGTTCGGAAAACGCGTATCAACGAATGAGGAAACTTTGTTGTCTCTTTGTGGGAATGCCCGATTCGTGTCCTCCGTTGCGCCGTCGAGGTCGGTTCGACCGCTGGAGCGGGAATGTTTATCCGGCGAGCGTCGGAGGTCGACTGACTCTCGTAGCGTAGCGGCAGTCGCGACCAGCACACCGAATCCTGTAGACGGTCACGCTCCCTGCGTGACTGGCAGCATCGCCCCCCTCCCTCTTTGCCCCTACCCTAACAGTTAAATTATACTCCCGCCACTGACGCCGTCGTCGTTGGCGCTGCTGCCGCTCTGCCTGCTGCGCTGCTACTTCGCCGGTGCCTCATCCTTCCACCGCACATCGCCGCACACTAAGTAGTCCCTAGCTATGACCACTACCATCTTACACCGCTGAACCGTTCCAATCTCGCCGCGCTGAGACACAATCCGGCAACCGACGAGACCTTCCCCCGTAGAACGGCTGTCGGTGAGCAAAGCATACACGCATACGGGAAAAACATACTCCCGCGCTGTAACGCACGAAGGAGTCTCACAGTCGCCGAACTCGGTCGACTAACCGAGTGACAACGCTACTTACCGGGTAAACATTCGAACTGGTTCTCAGACACGTCGACACTTGCATCGGGTAGCTTTTGTTCAATAATAGTGGTAATGATAACGATGAAGATAAAAATCCTTCTTTACCGGCGACTTCTCTCCAGCTTTTTTTCTCGAAGGAGTTTCAGAGTCTCCGTACTCGGTCGACTCGCCGACTGACAACTTTACTTAATAGGTAAACATTCGAACTGGTTTTCAAATACGTCGATACTTGCATCAGGTAGCTTTAGTCTAATGAAAATGATAATAATAATAGTAATAATAATAATAAAGTTAAAAACTCCGAACAATCGTTTACCGGCGACTTCGCCTCAGCTTTTTTCTCGAAGGAGTCTCAGTGTCGCCCGGTCGACTAGCCGACTGACAACGTCACTTACTAAACATTTGAACATCCTTCTCAGATACTTTGCCACTTCCATCGGGTACCTTCCATTTAATAATAATGATAACAATAATTGAAGATAAAAACCTTTACCAACGACTTCTCCTCGGCTCTTTTTTCCAAAGGACTCTCAGACTCCGAACTCGGTCGACCAGCCAACTACACGCTACTTACTAGGTAAACATTAAAACTGGTTCTCAGACACATCGCCACTCGCATCGGTTCGCCATTATTAAATAATAACAGTAATAATAATCGACGATAAAAACCCCGCTCTTTTTCCCGCATCCTGCCAGCAGTCGCCGATGGCTCTCGCTACAATGTTATTCATCGATGGTTAGCCCGCTCGCGGGATACGACGAGAGATTAGATATGCGAGAAAAAGGACGAGAGTCGACGGCGGGCGTGAGCCGCGAGGCCGGACGTCGTCCAAGCGTCTCGGATCGAGCGATTCAACTCGATGTATCCGTCTCGTCGACGACGACTGTAACGACCCCCCCCCCCCCCCCCCCCCCCCCCCCCCTCCCACCAGCCTCTTGTCGCTCTCTCCGTGAAACGCTTAGCGGCCCCCGCTCGCCGCTCTTCGATCATTCCGACACGGTCCTTCGGTGTCCTCTCTTCTCGACTCTCTTCCTTCTTTTCCTCTCTATCGATCGCTACGATCGGCGCGTACGATAAATCAAGCCCGCGGAGGACCGAGAAGGAAGACTGGGACGAGGAGATGGAAGAGAGTCCGGCCGTGTATGTATGTACGTCTCCCCCCCCCCCCCCCCCCCCCCTCCACGCCCCCCTCCGGTACAGCGGGCGAAGGAGGCGGAGTACGATACGAGAGACTCTCGCGTCTGGGAAGTTTGGCGCTGTGTGCTGTGCGTCGTAGCACGCCGTCCCTTGCCCCCCCCCCCCCCTTCGCTGTCTTATTTTCTCCTTGTTTCGCTATATTCTCCTCTTCCCTCGGAACCCTTCTCGGCGTTCTCGTTGTCCCTTCCACTTGTTTCTTTTTGCTACCTCTTGCGCGTCTCGGGGTTCGACTCGGCTTCCACTGCAACCTCTCGTTCTCCGTCTCCCCAGGTTTCTCGGCGGTTCTTCTTCCTCCGCCCTCTCATTCGACCCCCCCCCCCCCAAAAGAAACAGAGGCCTCGCCGTGTCGTCCCGGCCGACCTCGCGGTCCCTCTTCTAACGAGGCGAGCCGCACGCGCCCCCGAGCTTCCCTCGAAATTCAATTCTGAGAAAAAAAAACGCGGTTCTGGACGAGCAAACTCTCCCCCCTCCCCCTCCCCTGCCCGCTCGGCTCCTTAACTTCTCTTTTGCCTTATCCTTTTTATTCGGTATTTTTAGTATTATTTTTTTATTTCAATTTTTTTAATTCTATTTTTTTAATTTAATTTTTCTTATTCTCACCCTTCCTTACCGTTCTTCCTCGTTTATCGTACATCCGCCGAACAGCCGGTAACCCGCCGTAACCCCGCGGAACGGGGCTCTTCTCTACACCCACGAAGTATTTCGTAATCGCACTTCTCGCCCTTCGTTAGGGCCGGAGATAAGAGGAGTGCTTTTAACACTTGCGACCACGTGGCCCGCGGCCTTTCGGCACTTTGAGGCTCCCTTCTCGACGCCACTCGGAGAGATAGACCTCGAAGACCCATCGCAACCACCGCCGCTACCAACTATTCCGTATCTGTGTTCGTACCTATTTCTCTCGACGCCTTCGCCGCTCCGCTCAGGGAACCCATCGACGGGAACAGATGTAACCGCCTCGAGAGGCTCGAAAACATATATACAGTGAGAGATGGACCTGATGGAAATTACCATAAATCTGGTGAAAACTGAAGGAATTTTCGGGTCTATGGGAACTTCAGCGACATCCTGGCAGATTATTCGTATTAAACTTAATACATTCTCCTAAAAAATATTTCAATTTTCGCTGTTGCATACATTACCCGAATAACCCATAATTTTTGCTAGAATAGAATATAGTTCTTTTCACAAGAAAATATAGTAATCCATGGCGCTGCGATCGCGAATCGTTTGTAGATTATACCGGCGAATGTCAATTTTTTTAAATGTATATGTTACCGTTTCCAGTGTAACATTGTATTTAACGAAGATTCGAAATAATAAAATATTGGAAGTTCGACGATACGGAAGAGGTGCGTTCGGACCCGTCGGATTTTCGGCCGTACGACTGAACAGTCGAATGGAACTTAAGTCGGCCGAACAGCCGACTGAAGGTCAGGCAAAATAATCTAACTCTGAAATATACCATATGGCTCGGTAGTTTTTCCGCGATCCTTCTCCCAGTCTATCTCCCGAATTGTTTAACGGAGGAAAAAAATTGTTGGGACAACAAGAATTTTGTTACCATAACTCATTTACCTGGTTAACAATAGGGACAACAAAATATTTCGCTGTGGCAGCAAATATTTTACTGTGGCAGCAAATATTTTGCCGTGGCAGCAAATACTTTGCCGTGGCAGCAAATACTTTGCCGTGGCAGCAAATACTTTGCCGTGGCAGCAAATACTTTGCCGTGGAAGCAAATATTTTGCCGTGGCAGCAAATACTTTGCCGTGGCAGCAAATACTTTGCCGTGGCAGCAAATATTTCGCAGTGGCAACAAATATTTTGCTGTGGCAGCAAATATTTCACTGTGCCAGGAAATATTTCACTGTGCCAGGAAATATTTTGCTGTGGCAGGAAATATTTTTCTGTGGCAGGAAATATTTTTCTGTCGCAGCAAACACTTTGCTGTGGCAGCAAACACTTTGCTGTGGCAGCAAACACTTTGCTGTGGCAGCAAACACTTTGCCGTGGCAGCAAACACTCTGCTGTGGCAGCAAATATTTCGCTGTGGCAACAAATATTTTGCCGTGGCAGCAAATATTTTTGCTGCCACAACGACAAATTATTAACGATGTACATTTTGTCGGAGAAACAGAACAATTTTTCTCCGTGTTCCATCGCCGTTCGTCCGGACTCCGTAGGAAAATTGAGCTCCCGAACGAGAGGCGGGTACCGATTCGTCGACGCTTCTGGCCCGTTTCTTTGAAGAAACGACTGCAGATCGGGGCGGTATTCATCGCATGCCGTTTATTACCGAAACGACCCTAGCAGTCTTTTCTCTCATTGAGATATTCCCTCCATTTAGCCTCCGCGTCTGCCGCCGGCATTCCGCAGCTCGATTGGATAAATGCCCGGGCTATGCAGAGCATCTCGAAATTCGGGATCCGCGATGCTCCCGAAGACCGCCAAGATATCCATGTAAAAAGGGACATGACAATTAAAATACCGGGCGGCCGTAGCGAGGAGCTCCGCAGAGCCCGAAGCTTCCGAGCCGGCGACCAACGGTCCTCCTCTCCGCCACGGAATCGGATTCGTCAAATGAAACAAATCAACGCGAAAAACTGGCGAAGAAGAAACCAAAATGGGAGACGGAGCGAGACGAGCGGAGGAGAACTCTCGGCGGCGGAGACCGAGCCGGAGGAACACTTTTTGCTATTCGCCTCTTGATACTCTTGGCGCGATTCCCGGAGAATCGTATTTTTTACTCCTCTTCCTTTTGTCCGTCGCCCTCGATGCCCGGTAACGCTATATATGTTCACGGCGAAACGTCGTTTCGGCCCGTGAAGAAACGGATCGGCGAGAGAATTAGGGGGGGGGGGGGGAAGCTGGATTCAAGGGGCGAGGGGGGGGGGGGGGGGGGGAGGGGGGAAGAGAAGAGCATCTGGCATTTTCGATCACGCGCCGCTGATGCAAGGAATCTACATAGTTTACCGGGCGTGTTTCCCACACTTCATTAAGTATTTTAAGCGACGACAACGCGGGACGAATTTTTCATCGTCTTCGCGGGCCGCGTGCGCGGTTCTCCTCGCTCCCTCCCTCAGCTCCGCTCTTTCCGCTTCGGTAGGCAGAATAATTTGTCGAGCCGAAGGGGTGGGCCCCGGCGCCGTCGGCAAGCTGGCGGCGAATTAACGAGGGAGAATGCTCTCGCTCCCGGAGGAGCCGAAACGGAGACGGCCTCCGCGGATCCTCCGCGACGGGAACCGGGACGCACGGAGGACATGAGGGACGTCGCCGTAACCCGTTTGTACCCGGAGAAAGAGCGAACGCGCGACAGCCTACGAAGATTCAGTGACTCGACCGGCCACGCGCTGACGAGACTCGACGACGACTCGCCTGACACATTGCCGCATCGATTAAACGACGCGTTATCGATATAGCGGGGACCGAGATCGCATTCGGGACCAGCTCGTGCCCCGATCGCGGCCTCGCTCGCGAGGACTTACCCCCCCCCCCCCCCCCCCCCGCCCCCCCCCCCCCCCCTGCACGCAGACCCATCGGGCTGTGGTGAATCGTCAGACTACGTTTGTTCGTGCGACAAAACTGTCCGCCGGCATGTGAAAGGACGAGTTCAACACTCTCGTCTCCTCGGGTTTTACTCTGAAAAGAGGCGATACTGAGACGGACCACGAATGAGATTCTTCACGAGATTATTACAGTTAGACACAGGCCGTGACAGAATGCTTTTCTTTTTTTTTTTTTTGTGTTTCTTTTTTTTTGGGCTACAATGGATCCGGGCGAGTATCGTCTGCATACCCGATTCGTCGCAGAGCGTCGTGACCGGGAAAATAAAATCGTTGGCTCTTGTTGTTCGATTCTTGTGAGAAACGTTCTGTAGAAAAGTGAAGGATAATAGTGAGATGTTGTTTTCGTTGGTATTGTTCGAGCGATAGTAGTTATTAATTGTCGTAGATGGCGTATGTGAATATTGTACGGTGAGAAAAACGAACGGTTGGATCGACCGAAAGACGCTTTTGCACAGAAAAGTGACGAGATAAATCAAATTTTTATGATGAGCCGTATTTGATTATTATTCACTTTCTGTAGAAAAGTGCATAATAATCATAATAATGAGCTACCGTTATAATTATTATTACTATTGTTTGGATGATGTTGGTTATCAATTGTACTACCGGACGTATATAAATATTGTACGGAGAGAAAAACAAATCGTTGCCATCATTTGTTTTTCGCAAAGAATAAAAACCAAAAGACGCTGTTGCACAGCATCGTGACCAGGTGAACAAAATTGTTCGCTCCTGCTATTCAATTTTTATAAAAACCCTCATTCGATTATTATCCACGTTCTATTGAAAAGTGAATAATAATCATAATTATAATCTATTATTATTATTATCATTATTATTACTATTGTTTGGACGATAATAGTTATTACATTGTACTACCTGGCGTACACAAATGTTGTACACTGATTAAACAATTTTTGGTACCAACCAAAAGACGCGCTCGACATGCGTTCAAAGCTTATTCGTTTGGTACGAACAAAGCATCGCTTCCGATAAACAATCACTCGCATCGATCCATTCAAAATTTCGTCGATTCAAGCAAACGATCATTGTTGCCCCAACACTTTCACTAACTCGGTCCACAACACGTACAATACGCGAGATTGTACTGCATGACAGATATAAATACGTCGTAACTTATAAATTGAACAATTTTTTAACGAGTCGTCGAGTACCGTCGAGGAATGCGGGAAAGATTGCGCAAGCCACGGCGACGAATCACGCGACAGGAATGAACTTAAAATAAAAGGAGGCCTAAAAAAAAAGAATGAAAGAAATAATAAAGAGGCAAGTGTAACGCTGAGACTGGCGGTCGGGGATAGCCGGCTCGACCTCCGGGAGCAATTGTGTCATGCGTACAGGGAATTAGAGCCAATGAAGTCGTGCATCTGCGCGGGCTCTCGTCATCCGAGACGATACAGTTGATCTCGCGGACGATCGAGCATGAGGCAGGCAGGGCCGACGAACGAACGGAGCGGGCGAGTAAGCAAGAAAGCCGAGTGGCGGGCAAGCGAGCCGGCAGATATGAACGAGGCGATCGGGATAACGGAGGGAAAGAGAGTTCGTGGTCGATAAAACGGCCGGCTGCCCGCACACGTGTATCGGTATCGAGAGGCACGCGTGTAAAGTTTCGCGGATAAAGTTCTCTCCGACGCGTGCGAGAGACTTTCTCGGAGCGCATGCGCAACGCGGCGTTGCGCTCGCGCACCGGAGCACAATGAGACCGATGGTCGTCGTTCGACCGCGCGATGAGAACAGCTTCCCAAAGCCAACTGTTAAGGTGAAGACATCGGGCTCGGACGGTTAAGAGCATCGCCAGATTCCGAGAGTTGTTGATTCATCGAGACATTTTTTTTTTGGGGGGATGAGTGAAAATAATTTCAAGCTGATAGTTTCTAGTCTCCAAAAGACATCGATTAATTTCGAAAAGATAAAGGTTTGTTTAATTAGGGATGGAAATAAGGAGAGAGCCCAAATGTACCAGTCTTCGGACGTGGCTTTTTGGCAAGTCCTTATATTCGGACACTGTACGTCCCAATGTTTTGGACAATCATAGATTTCGAGAGTTCTGACGCACGAACTCAACCAGTTGATATTAACGTAATGAGTTTCTTTGGTATTGATTAATAAAATCAATGAAAATATTATATTCACCTAACTTATTATATTACCTAACTGAAATATTATAAGACCTAACTTCTTCGAACTATCCGATTATTGGATCGCGCATATAGTAACGCTTCTCCCAATTTCCGAACACTCTATCGTCTCTCTTTGAATAAAATCCAACAACAACAAAACAATTTACGTTCAAACCCCGGATAATTTCTTCCCTGCATAAAACAAGGTCTCTAGATAAGATTACCAGTGTCAATTAAAATGTCTAATCCGTAAATTCCGAATAAATAAAATCCTCACAGTAACGTCCGGCAACTGGGACGAGTCCGAGCATCGGTGCTCTCGCCTCACCGACCGATAAACTTCGTTCCCGTCGACGCACAATGTGCCCTTGTTTCCCAGCGGAGGGTCGAAGCTTCTATCGCGAATTGTCTCTCGCGGGCCGCGTATCGCGGTCCGCGCCGACGCAGCATCCGGTCGGATGCGGCGGTCCGTAGGTCATCGGGAGCGCGGGGGGTTTTCGCCGGCTTGCGGCTCTTCGAATTCACACGATCGCGGTTCGCTCCCGTACGGAGCGCACAGAAAACGGAGCGCGGAGGTGGAAGAAGGAACGCTCTCATCGAGAGCGGCGACGCTGGTCCCGGTCGAAAGTTCAGGCAAGGTCAGCGAACGGTGAAAAGTGGTAGCGCGTCTCCGGTCGGTCGCCGCGTCGGCAGCCAGTGCGACCGCTCGGGAGCGACGGCGGCCGCTAACGCATTGTGTCGCTCGTGTCTCGCGAGGCAAAAGCCTCTCGCGCACGGCCGACCGGGTATCAAACGTCCCGGCTGTGTCGCTGGCAATCGCGAATTCCTCGCGACCCCCCTCGCGGTTGCCTCGCTAGCGGCCGTCGCGGCCGCACTTGCGCCGCTGCCTTTCGCGTGCGCGAAACTCAGCTCCTATGCACGAGGCCTGTGAGCGATAAGGTTTATTTTTTATATATATGTATAATTTTTTTTTAGGTGTTTTTCACCTTCCGCACGTGTTTCGCTGCGAGAGTTCCCATGGAGTTTGGCGAAGGCGTGCCGGGATCGCAGGCGGAGCTTTCGTCCGCGAAAAGACCGCCTGCCGCGACCGCCCCCGGTCGCGGAGAGAGAGAATCCTCTCGCGAGAGGGGCCCGCGTGTTCGGCAACGAGGAGTGCTCCTTCGACGCTTCCTCTTCTTCCTCCTCGCCGCGGTTCGGGCTATCGGGATCGCGTGCGGTAACACGTGCAGGGCTCCTTCGCTCCGTGCGCGAGCCGAGCGTGCCCCGCGATCGCTCCTCGGCGAGCCCGCGAGTCGCGGGAGCCTCCGCGGTGATCCGGCTTCTCGGGACGCTGCATGGACCGCCGGACGGATCCGGGGTGAGAGCGTCTTAAGGCGGTCCTTGCGAACAGTACTTCGCATGGGTTTCAAGGAAATAAGAGGGAATTGCAGACACCTCTCGATGGTGCTTAAATATGAAAAAAAATCAAGCATGTCAAAGGTGCCGAGTAGATTTGTTTTGCATAATGATAATTCGAAAATGTTTTTGACTGATCGATGGAATATAAAAATGTTTATCAAATCTTCCAGAAAGCTGAACTTTTCTTTTATGAAAATGATTCGATCATTTTTCCGAATACGCATGCATTTTTTCGGATTTCTTAATTCACTTTGATTTTTTTTTATGGGAAAAATGTGCAGAAAGTCACGAAATTCAAAGTGCATAAAGAAATCTGGAGAAATGCATACGTATTCAGAAAAGTGAACGAATAATTTTCATAGAAAAAGAGTTACGTTTCCGGGAGATTTGTTGAACAGTTTTATTTTTCATCGATTTGTTAATAACATTTTGGAATTATTATTATGCGAAATTAATCTTTGCAGCACCTTTAATATGCTGGATTTTTTTCAGATTTTTATATCATCGAGAAGTGTTTGCAATTTCCTATCATTTCACTGAAACTTTTGCGATGTTAACACTATACGCAAGGACGACCTTAACGAGAACAAGGAGGAAGCTCGATCGCGTTTAAGACATTCAATTTTATTTTTTTACATCAAACCGAAACAGCATTGATTACATTTTATCTAAGCAACCGAAACCGCATAATTAGACCGAGGAGAAAAACAACTGAAACCGAGCAGACCGTTGACATCCAGAAAATTAATTACCCCAGCGTGGCTGTCATTTCCTGCGAAATTCGTGAATCCTTTATCGTAATAAAAATAAAATAAAATTTAATTTTTTTACATCGAACCGAAACCGCATAATTGCAGATTAAAGGTCTCTCTCGCTCCGTCCGCGAGGCGAGCGTGTCCCGCGATCGCTCCTCGGTGCTCCAGCTTCTCGGGCTGCCGCGTCGACCGCGGGGGCCGGATGGAAGGCGCGAGCGTGTTAACGAGAACAAGGAGGATCGCGGATAGAGCGTCGCCGACACCGCGAGAGAGCCTCGCGATACCCGAGAGCGGGATCGCGCGCCCCGAATTCCTGACCTCCCGACTCGTGAGGAGAATCTCTCCCGCGAGCGCGCGGTCCACGCGGATGAACGATGCACTCTCGACGGCGAGTTCTGGGACCTTCCCGGGACCGGAGCGAACGGCTCTACGATCACGAAGAGAACCTCGGGCACGAAAGCGCTCCGGCGCCTTCGATAACCGAGTCGTGCAACCTCGCAACCAACCTCGACTCACCCACCCGTCTCACCTCCTCACCTCCCCGACATCGGACACAACGCCTTCCGACTCGGACCGCTTGACGATGACTCGGCGACGTCATCGATTTCACATCTCACCGGCCATGTCTCGATGTTGAAGAGAAAATACGCGGCTACGTCGGTCCCGAAACGAGAGTCAATGAATTTCTTGGGTTCCCCCTTAACTACCCCCCCCCCCCCCCCCCCCCCCCCCCTGCTCTTAGCATCTCGAGAGCCAAACTTCGTCACGAGATGCACAGCCGGTTGAGTGTTATGTACGAGCGGCGAGCATGACTCCTTGCACTCATGAGAACCCGTCGAGATTTTCGAGGACTGGAGGATTCGTTGCACACAGAAAAGTTATTTACTAGACGGACGCTCCGCAAATAAGTTGATTTGATTTGGATGAATATTGAGTTAATTGAAATTAATATTTTTTCGATTTAGAATAGAACAGAATATTTATTATGCATTTGTAGGATTACAGAGGAGTTACGCTAATTAATCATATTACGAAGGTCTTTACTGATACTAATAGTTGCGAAAAGGCTCAACAATTGGGTGCAATTGAACTAGTCATTACCTGACAGTCAAGCTGGCTTTAGAACAAATAGAAGATGTTTCGATTATGTGTTACGCACTTAGTGCAGCCATACAATTCAGACTTCAAAAACGAAATAAATATTTATTTAATTTCAATGACTATTGCTTTTATTTAAATCAATATTTATTTAATTTCAATGACTATTGCTTTTATTTGAATAAATATTTATTTAATTTCAATGACTATTGCTTTTATTTAAATCAATATTTATTTAATTTCAATGACTATCGCTCTTATTTAAATCAATATTTATTTAATTTAAATAACCATTGGTTCAATTTAAATCAATATTTATTTCCATCAATTATTTTTCTGGACGATTCCAATGTTTCTTCAACGCGTCTCAAGCGGGCTTAATTCTTTGTAACCGTAATAAAATACAAAAAAGAAGGTTCGATAGCATTTAACGCTCTAAACTCTTGAGATTCAGACAGACATTATACGCCGCACCGGAGCATTTGTCATTCGAGTTTCGACAGAAGATTTTTCACCGTGAATGGATAGTCCGAAGAAAGAGCTTTCCGGCTTCTCGGCTGATTTTTCCACCTGGATCCGGAATATGTGGATTCCTCGCCTCGCTAGGACGATTCCGCCGGGCGCTGCCAAATAAGCATATTTGTTTGTTGACGTTTGTCGCTGTCACGCCCGAAGGCGAGTGAACCGGGCTTGTTCCCGGAACGTCCGAGGCATCTTCTAGGCTCGTTTACACTCCATTTTTTAAACCCCATAAATCGTGACCTCCCGTGGTACCCAACAGCAGTCGTGCGCGCGCGGGGCCCGAGACGAGCGAAAATCTCATGCGGTGTGTTGCATCTCCGCTCCCCCTTAAAGGAGCCTGCGCACACACAATCGATTCCACGCGAAAAAAAAAAAAGGAATAATACAAGCGGTACACATTTCTCCGCCTCCAATTTGCCGACGTTTCGGTCGAGTCCCGAGCCATACATCTTTGGTGGTCGAGCAAGCCTCCGCCGGTGCTTGGGTAAATAAAAAGTACGTTGGCTGCGAGGATTCCCGCGTGCCTCCGGCACTAATTGTAGGTACCTATCTGCCGGGCAGCATCGGCCCGACTGCCGTGCCCTCTCCTCCCTCCTTTGCCCCCTTATACACTATGCAACGAACTCAACTCTTTCACCCGACATACGTAGATTTTTTCGTTTCATTCGAAAAATACAAAAATTTGTTTAATATTTTACGTCAAAACTGGATTGGATTAATCATGTCGAGGGATAATGTAAAATACGATAAGCTGCAACAACGGACTGTGCATATCCGCAAATCAAATGACACTAGAGCACGTATTCTTTCGTGGGGAAATCAATGAATATTTTTTTGTTTACTTAATTTTTTTGAATATAAAATATAAAAAACGGTTGAGCTGCATGGCAAAGGAATAAAATGAAAACGATGAGCTGCACAACGGACTGAATATCCGCAAACTAGATGACACTGGCGGACGTATTCTTTCGTGGAAAAATACATGTATATTTATTTATTTATTTAATTTTTTAATTTTTTAGAAACAATGAGCTGCGCAACAGACTGTGCATATCCGCAAATTAAATGATCCTGGCGTATATATAGTTTCGTGCAAAATTCACATATATGCATGTTTTTATTTAACTTTTTACGTCAAAACGAAATTGCATTAATTATGTCGAGAGAAAAAATAAAATACAAACGATGAGTTGCACAACGGACTGTGCATATTCGCAATTTAAACGAGCCTGTTTCGTGCAAAATTAATATATAAATTTTTTTTTAAATCAATTATTTACATCAAACCGAAATTACATTAGTTACATGGAGCGGAAAAACAAATAAAAACGTTGCGCTGCACAACAGACTACGAATATCCGGAAATGTAATGACCCCAGCGTGAGTGATCCTTCGTGCAAAATTCATGTATTTTTGTATAGTTAATTTGTGCTTCCTCAGAGAAGAAGCTTCGTTTTGGTGAACAAAAAACGTTCGAGATTTTTATTAAACTTAATTTTCTGCATCAAACCCGAATAGCATCGATTAAATCGAGCAGAAAAAGAAATGAAAACGATGCGTTGCACAGCAGACTGGATATCCGGAAATTAAATGACCCAAATGTGCGTAATATTTCGTGCGTATTTTTTTTTTTTTTTTTTTTGTATCGTAATTTTGTTTACATCGAACAGAAACAGCCTTAATTGCACCGCGGAAAAAAAGAACTGGAAACGATGCATTGCGCAGCAGACTGTGGATATCCGGAAAGTCAATTACCCCAGCCTGGTTATTATTTCGGGCGAAATTCATATATTCTTCATTGCGATAAAAAAAATATATATATTTAATTTTTTATATCAAACCGAAACAGCATTAATTACACCCAGGAGAAAAACAAATTAAAACGGCTCGCTGCAGACTGTGGATATCTGCAAATTTAATGATCCCAGCGTGCGTAATATTTTATGCAAAACTTTTTTTTTTATAATCAAAGTTTTTTTTTACATCGAACCGAAACATTATTAATTACACCCAGGAGAAAAACAAATGAAAACGGCGCGCTCCGCAACAGACTGTGGAACTGTGGATATCCGGAAACTTAATGACCCCAGCGTGCGTATTAAAATGATGAAAAAATGCTTTATATTTAATAATAAAGAAAAAGACATATTTTGCACATCAAACAGAAAGAGCCTTAATTACACCGCGGAAAAAATCAACTGAAAATGATGCGCTGCACAGACTGTGGATATCCAAAAAAATTAATGACCCCAGCCCGTTTATTATTTCGTGCGAGATTCATACATCCTTTTTTGTATTTAGTATTAAATTTTTAAATCTTTATCGTACTTTATCGTATTTCGTATTAAAAAAAAAATTAAATGTATTTTTTAGCATGAAACCGAAACAGCGTCGATTACACCGCGGAGAAAACCGACTGAAAGCGATGCGCAGCCCAGCAGACTGTGGATATCCGGAATTTAAATGACCCCAATGTGCGTATTATAATATAGGTGCGGCGACGTTGTGTGCACAGATATCCTAATGCAGAGTGGCCCGCATGTCTGCGGTATTCGTGTGGGCCATGTGTTTCGTTCGGAGATTGGATTCCTGCAGCGGAGGCTCGGCGGCTATTTAAACGAGCCGCGCACCGCCCGTTCTCCTTTTCTCCCGTTTCCCCCTCGAAAAAGGGCCGTGCGATTGGCTCGCATGCAAATGCGCGTTTGATTCGTTCGTCCGGATTACGCTCAGGCTTATTTTCCGAAACGCGCTCGCACGGCAAACTGTATCGCCTCGCTAAAACGAAACGATACGCAAACATCATTATCCAATTTTAACCGCTCGGTCTCACGACCGTCCCCCCCCCCCCCCTTCCGGTCCCTTTTATAAATCATTAATCGGCAAAGGTAAAATTTATCAGATAATTCATCCCGCGAAACCCACCCTTGGGACAACTTGGCCCGGTAAAACCGATGAAAATTTATCGTCGCATCGCGCCGGTGCAAAATTGATTTTCACCTCAAAGCGGTTGCTCCGCCTATTCCGTTTCAACCGATCGGCTTTTCTCGTTCATCTTTAATTGAAAGCCCGTCCGGGGGCCGGCCATTGCGAATTTAACGCACCGCACTGAATCTGTAACTATCTCGTTGAACATACCGTAACACACGTAGCACCGACTCCGGCGCTCGCAGAGCGGGCTGCATCCGTGACCGATGCTTTGACCTCCCTTCGCCGGATGAGAGAGCGACCGAGGCATTATTTAATACACACGGGGACCGGGTCATCAATCTTGGGCCGAAAGTTGGGGCCTTGTAAATTATAGAGTGAGCCCAAGTTCTACATTCGCGATATCGCCGCGACCCGAAACTCTTCGCCGGATCGCGAACCGCCCGCGCATTGGGAACCCCCCCCTTTTTATTTTTATTTTTTTGGCGAAAAAAATAATAATAAAAATAAGGATTTTTTCTTAATAAAAAAAATGAGACAAAAGCAAAAATAATAATCCGGTTTGACGAACGCCCGATTCGAACGTCGGAGGTTCTCCGGCAGTTGGGAACCCATCTCGGGGACTGATTGCCAGGGCCCCCGTGTATAATGACTGGCCATCAAAATGTCATTACGGGAGGAGAGGCTCTGCTCTCCGAGAGAGGCCCCGAACCGAGGAGCCTCGTCAAGGCCTGTATGGATTCCGGGCGCACTGATGATTTAGCGTAATTTAGTCTTGCATTAGCGGTGTGCAATTACTTCGCTCTTATCGCGCGACTCGATCCTAATTGCGAGAGCTCGTCTAAGAACGCTGCTGAAACTGCGAACCATTCTCGTACCTTATCGGCGCGCTTCGTTATCTTCGGTTTGTCTTAAACATTTTTGTGTCGAGGTCGCACAATCGCCTGACTGTCCGGATGAAAAAAAAAAATGAAGTCTGGTAAGGTTTGCAATTCTTTTTTAATTTTTTTTTTTTGTTGTTACTTTTACTATTATTTTCTAGTCGAGTGATCTATCGTTGAAAAAAGAAGAAAATGAAATGGGTAAAAAATCAAGTTGTACGTTTCGACGGTCAACTATTCGATTTACACTAATAATGAGCAGTCATTTTTGCCCACTTGGGAAAGATTTTTACCGGGTTGTACACAACTTTTACGCTACCTTTTTTTTTTCTTTTTGTCGAGTTATTTGTATTCGCCGTGTTTGAACATGACTAATGGGCAAGTCCGGCGTCAATTTCGTACGGGCTCACCCGAAGAACTCGCTAATCCACTGAAAAAACTCGCTAGTTCGCAGAAAAAAATAGCTAAATTATTAAAAAATAATTGACGTGATTAAAAATTACTCGTGAAATGGAAACGTGATTCGATTTACGGTAAATAAACTATTCGTTTTATAGTTAATTTTATACTAAAAGTGCGCCGTAATTTTTACTCACTTAGAGAGTCGTTTTTACTGGGTTGTACACAACTTTTACTGTCTCTTCTTTTTTCCCCGCTCTCCGAGAGTTATTCATATTCGCGGTGTTTAACCCTTCAAGTAACAGGGACTTTTTGCCGATCGCAAATGACCATGCCTTCTTTCAAGCACAAAAACGATGCGGATGTTCGTAATAAATTTTCTTCAGCATTGTCAAAAAAAAAAAAAAAACAACAACACATCAAGGTACGCCTGTAAATTTTTACAGATTTTTTTTTGCACATTAACTTGTAATTCGAATCGTTCGAATGCTGCGACTTGGCAAACTCTAGGTTCTCATTGAACAAGGGTTCGGTACGTGAAGGGTAAAACATGACTAATGGGCAAGTCAGTCGTCAATTTGGGGCGGACATTGTCTCGCGAGAAGGGTCCTTTGAAGTCCTTTGAAAAGATTTAAAAATTATTATAAAAATAATTCGCGTAATTAAAAATTACTCGTTCAACCGTGAAATTTTCCAGTTGTCACAATCAACTAATCGATTCAGACTAGCTTTTATACTAAAAATAAGCGGCAATTTTTGCCCACTTAGGGAGTCATTTTTACCTTGTTGTACACCACTTTTACAATCCCTTATTTTTTTTGCTCCCTTTTCTCGGGAGTTATTTGTACTCGCCGTGTTTAAACATGACTAATGGGCAAGTCCGTCGACAATTTCGCGCGGGCATTGTCTCGCCCGAAGGACTCGCTAATCCGTTGCGAAAACGAAAGCCCCGTGACTCCTGACAGGGTCAGGCACTGTCTGGAGGCGCAGGCCAATTTTTACGGACGTTCAGCTGCCGCTGCTGCGTGAAGCACCGTGCATGACTGTATGGCTATTGGGTGCGCTATAGGACCAATCCATGTATATATATATATATATATATATAGCGAGAATCAAAATGCCTGGTGCACGAGCATGGCCCACGGGCCGCTACGGTCATACCGTAACGTACACCCTGCTGGGAGGTACACGACGTCCCGTCGTTTCTCGGCCGAAAACTCAGCGGTAACAACGGAGAACGTGTCAAAATAGCTATAGAACAGGCACTTCTTTCCTTTCTCATTTTTTTTTTCTCTCGCGTCCCTGAAACGCGCGAGAGCGAAAACCGAGGACGAAGCGCGCTTCGGAACGCGCGGATAAGCCTACCTGCTGAGCTTCGGATCCTTCTCCGCCGCCCGGTTACCGTAGAATTTTAAACCGTTTCGACAAGCCACCGGCAGAAAAAGGACCGAGATCTCCCAACCCTTTGAATCCCATCGGGCAAATATATACACCCGCGAGACAGGTCCTAATACCGGGATACCGCTCCATCCTAAGCCGGAAACTCCATCGGTGGGTCCTGTTGCAAAAAAAAAAAGGAACAAAATGGCAAACTCCTGCGTTTTTGGTAGGGACCAAACTTTCACCATTGTAAATCAGTGGACTCACGGGGAAATATGACGTTTGTCCCGGGACGTCAATAGACCAACTCGAAGCGTATTTAAGGCACCGTGAGCAGAGATACTTGCCAATACGGATAGATACAGATACTTACAGATACAGATAGATATAGATACTTACAGATACACATACTTACAGATACATTATACTTACAGATACATTACAATTACAGATACATTATAATTACAGATACATTATAATTACAGATACCTCATACTTACAAATAAAAATACTTACAGATACAGATACTTACAGTTACTTACAGTTACCACGTTACTAGGTTACGGCTTCATTCTGAGTCGGAAACACCGTTCTTCTTCTTTCTAATTTTTCTTGGATTTATGCCGCTTGGCCGAGTTCCATGGGAAACACCGTTGATGGGTCTTGTTGCAAAAAAAAATGGGGCAAAAAATGGAAAACTGCTACGTTTTTGGTAGGGGCCAAACTTTCACCATTGTAAAACAGTGGACTCACGGGGAATTATGATGTTTGACCCGAGACGTCAATAAACCAACCCGAAACGTATTTAAGGCACCGAGAAGCAGCGTCTCGGACGAGAAAGGAATGCGCTCGGTGAGTCTCGATCTCCGAACGCTGACCCGTCCGGAGTACACGAATCCACGGACCTGAAGAATGTATGTTGAAATTTGTGTCGGAGCTATCAACGCGTTTCTATACGGCCTGTCCGTCAACGTAGGAGCGTGAGGCGAAAAGGCTTGCGCAAAAAAAGATTAGAAAAAATAATATTGGACCCCATTCAAGACGACCCTAATTGCGAGGGATGGCTTTCCCTCGTTGTAAAATTAACGGCGAAAGGTCTTGTTAAGGAACTCTTGTCCCGTAGCAAAAAAAAAAAGGGAACTAGAAAAAAAAAACTAACTTCAGCGCTACGCCCGGAGCGTCGTTGCAGTTTGCCTTTTAAAAGAAGATTCAGTTTTCGTCTTCGCTCCGCGCAGCGGATTCGCCTTCAATGTTGTAAACTCCGCAGCGAAAGTCTCGTTAGGGCGCTAAGTCTTGTAGCGGGAGAAATAAAAAAAAACAAAAAAAAATGTCAGCTTGTTGCAGGCTCCGCGGTGGTTTCATCGCCGGCTTTCTCTTCTAAAATCCAAGACGCGAACCCGAACAAAATTCCCACGGAGTAGCGTCAGGCAAAAAAAAAAAAAACCAAAACAACGGCAAAAAAAGACGCAAAACCAAAAACATTGGCGTTTCTTCTCTTCCGTCCGCCGTCGAGTGCCGGAGTTCGGACGGTTTCGCATCGAAATAAGAGAGTCGGGGTTTCGCGACTCCCCGCGGGTATTAATCAAAGGATTGTCGAGGATTACGGAAAATATATTTGATAAATCGAATGTACCGACCGAATTTGTGTGTATGCGAATGGGGCGGAAGGGGAGGGATGGAGGAGGCCATAAGCGGACACATTGGTGCACCGCATGAATGGAATTCGGTCGGAGTTGTCTGGGTGTGCTCCAACGACGAATGGACCACGACGGTGTGGTCGTCGTTTAATGCTCGGGTCCGTGTTGTGCGTCCGCTCTTCGGGCGATTCAGTCACGCGGGGCGGAAGCGATGAAATATGTTCTAAATGGGATTCGAAGGTGAAAACGCATTGCCCTTTTGCCGACCCACTGTCCGAATTGGTAATGTCAGCAATTCCGGATGCCCCGGGACTTAATCGGCCTTTAAACGCCCGGCAGACTGCATGTTTCGCAAACAGTTGGCGATTCAATGCGCCCTCTCGCTCAGCCCCCTGCCGCACACCGGGGCTGCACCGAGAGGCACCCGATATACGCTTTCTCTGCGTGTGTACATATTTTCCACTGTGGATGTACAATAGCCGTGCGAGCGGGATACCGGCCGGTAGAGCCGGCTCCGCTGCGGCCGTAGCTGCGCCGGACACGGGCGAGGGAGGCTGCGTCTCTCCTGCTCACCACCACTCCGGCCGTCCATTGTTAATTTTATCCTCGCCGCTCAAACACCGTACGGTATGTAGTGTAATACCTTCGGCCACCCCCTGAACACACCCTTGTTTACTCCGGGTTATTACACCTTATGTTCTAGTGCTGCACACACAGAATTTTACAGATTCTTACAGATACTCACATAGAAACTGACAGATACTTACGGATACTTACAGATACTTACAGATACTCACAGATACTTACAGATACTTACAGATACCTACACCGAAAAAAGGGTTTGGTAATATCGAACTAAGCTGCGGTCGCGGGTGGTGGAAGAAATATTTGGTCGATTGAAAGAAATATTTAGTTGATTGAAAGAAATATTTAGTTGATTTAACGAATATTCAGTAGTTTTACCGAATATTCAGTTGCTTTAACAAATAGATACTTGGATTTAACAAAAAAAAAATTTCAGTCGACCTACAGATACCTACAGATACCTACAGATACATACAGATACAGGTTCTTACAGATACTTACAGGTACTTACAGATACCTGCAGATACCTACAGATACCTACAGATACCTACGGATACCTACAGTTCCTGCCGTACATCGGGGCTGCACGGAGATGCCCCTCATGGAGGCTTTCTTTGCGTGTGTACATATTTTACACCATGGACGTATAATAGCCGTGCGAGCAGGATACCGGCCGGTAGAGCCGGCGCCGCTGCGGCCGTAGCCGGACCGAGCACGGGCGAGGGAGGCTGCGTCTCTCCTCGCCCCGCTCGCCGCCACTCAGGCCGTCTATTGTTAATTTTATCCTCGCCGCTCAAACACCGTACGGTATGTAGTGCAATACCTTCGGCCATCCCCTGAGCACACCCTTGTTTACTCCGGGTAATTAAACCTTATGTTTTAGTGCTGTTCATTATCAGCTCGCCCGGTGTCCGCGTTATCGGACTCGTATCACTCCTTACCGCACTCGTATCACTCCTTACTGCACTCGGCTGTCGTTTGCTTAGGCGCGAGCGCTGTGAAAGCCTGTTACAAAACAATCTCACAATCTTCCTATCGTCAGGACTGACTGTGAATTCGAATTCCGTAGTTTTCGTTTATTTTTCTTTCTTCTTTACGAAGGGTTTTCAAAGCCATCGACTTGCCTAGTTGTTTGTTGTAGCGGCGAAGCTCCCGAGCATTCCTCGGACTGCGCGGAACAATGTGTAATTAGGCGATGCTTACAAAAAAAAAAAAAAAAAAAAAAAAACGATCGCTGTTTTACTCGTCGTGGGATTTGGCCGCGGCTCGATGATTTTGTGTGAGAGAATCCAGACCGTCAGCGATTGCGTATGCAATTATTAGCGATCGCGTTTGCAGTTCTCCTGGAACCGGCTGCCCGACGGGCAGCGAACCGACCATCGCAGAAGAAAAGAGCTCTCTTTGTTTCTCGCTACTTTCCGCTCTGTATTCTCGCGGAGTTACCTCTAACATTCGCTGAGGCGTAACGACTTGTCTGCAGAACGAAAAAAAAAAAAAAAAAGAGAAAAACCCGTGAAAAGTTTTTGAGATGCTTGGCCGGGACAGCGGGGAGAGTGTTATACATGCGTCCTGTAAAAATGTGAGCTGGTTATCAAGTTTTAACAGCCCCGGCATGAAAAGTGGAATGAAAGGCGGTGAGGAGAGAGTGGATGCTCGCGTTAACTAAAAACAACGCTCACCGCGACGACGAGAGAAAGAGTCGAGAGCCGACCGGGCGCCAACTGCATCCCGGCTCGTTCGAGTTTTAATACGAGGAGAGCATCGGAGTAAGAAAGAACTGCGCCATTCGTCTTGGGTTAGCCTCGAGCTCTCATCGACTTCCTGCGAAATCTCTTTCTCTCTCCGGTCGACGAAACGTATGAAAATTCATGATTCAACCGAAGACCCTTACAAAAGAGGCGACGTTTGTGCACTCGGCGAGCGACACAACGAGTTTTCGAGTTAATTGTCGGGAGCTACCCGTGTACCAAATCTCTATGCAAAGATAATGCATGTGGATGCTGCGCGGATGGGAGAGTTTCTTTCGCCGGGATGGCACCCGACACACGCGAGCCTGTCCGCGTCTCGGCGAACGGGATGACTCGGATTTTATTGTCAAGCGCATAAAAACAATACATCACGAAGGTTGGGCGGAGAGAAACCGAAGAGTCATCGCTATACAGACAAATGAAAGTTTTTGATTCTGTTTGTCAGTCCGTCTGGCTGGCTGTCCCACTTACACAGATACTAATAGTCACTCGCACATATACTCACTGGTGCTCACAGTTACTGACAGGTAATTACAGTTTCTCACACAGATACTTCCAGATACTTCAAGATACTCACAGATTTTTACAGACACTTACAAACACTTACAGATACTTACGGATACTTACAGATACTTACAGATATTAACAGATGCTTACAGATACTTACAGATACTTGCAGATACTTACAGATACTTACGGATACTTACAGATACTTACAGGTACTTACAGATTCTCACAGTTACTTACAGTTACTTACACATACTTACTCATATTTCGCGGAGCTTATGGTCCGTGAATGCTCCGAGTCACCTCACGGGGTCCGAGGAGATCCATAAGAGTTATCTCTAGAACGAATGGGGTATGATGAAGTCCTGTTACCTCTGTACGAAAATAAATACTCACTGCGAACGCACGAGCCGCGATAGACTGCCAGTAAAGAATAAATTAATGTCAGGATGGTAGTTAAGAAAAAGAACCGATGAATCATGCAGGCGGATACGATTGTCTCTCCGATGTTCCGCGATTGGCTCGGTCGACGTTCGAACAACGCTTTCAAGTTTATAATCTGATATACTTTGGCCCTAAGTGATATTCGGCAAAGGGCGCGACGAGCCGCAAAAATAATTTATCGAACAAGGGATATATTCTTCACCGTCGCTCTTCGGGGAAGGGCGACGAGTGCGTGCATTCAGAATGCGAAAGCATTCACCGCCGCGTAGGCACCAGAATGAGAGAAGCCTCTGGTACTTTGCTTCAGTGTGGTAAAAGGTCCGCTTGGCCGGCAAAGCTCCCACAAAACACACCATGTGGCAGGTTGTTTCGCGCTGAACTGAATGAGGCTGATTAGATTGAAGGGTCGTCGCGGAGAGGGGTAGAAAAAAAGGATATCCTTTCACGCCGAAGGGGGAACATTGCGCCAGCCATCCTCTTCATAATGTAATATTGCTGCTTATGCGCTCTCGTCGGAGCAATCGATACACACAAGACCATACATTCTACAGCCTGAGAGCCGGAGGGAGCGTTAGCCGTTGTCATCCCCTTTACCAAAAGCTTACAACCTGGACACTTTTTTTTAAGCCACACAACCGCGTCTATTAACGAAAGGAAAAAAAAATTTAGGGATTACAGAAATCAGTACACTATTCTCGGAATAAAAGTTTTTCCAGGGAAAAAACGTTGTGTTCCTTGAATAAAAAAAATATATATTTTCTGGGCAGCACTTTTAGCCCATTTATCAGAGATGAACACGACAAACGGATGATTTCAGTCTATGTATCATCGGAGTCAAAATCGAGTTGTGTGCCAAGGCGCTGCAGGGCCGAAGGTGCGAACTCGGCCACTCAACCGCGTCTATTGCCGAAAGGAAAAAAATTAGGGAACATAAAAATCAGTGCACTATTCTCAAAATAAACGTCTTTTCGCCGGCGAAATTTCTGACCCTAAAAAAAAGTAGATAATAAAACACTTTTCCGGCCAAAACTTTCAGTCCATTTATCTCTTTGCGTCACGGTGGGACATAAGGTGTCCCACCTTCTTTCGCTCTATTTTCAATTTTTTGAACTAATTTCTTCACACGAAACACCGAGGTTTTGTTTTCGTAGTATCGAAATGTATAGCTCAAAGGGTTATCAGAGGCAAATACAACGAAACGGATGACCTCGGTCCGTGTCTCATCGGCTACTTAACGAAAATAATGAAACCGAAGAACACAAAAATGAGTGCACTATTCTCAGAGTAAAGTTTTTTCGGGGTGAAAAATATCTTCTGTTCCTAAAAATCAAACAACATTTCCTGGCAAAACTTTCAGCCCATTTATCAGAGGCGAACCCAACGAACGGATGATCTCGGTCTGTGTCTCATCGGCTACTTAACCGCGTTTATTAACGAAAAGAACGAAACCGAAGAATACAAAAATTAGTGCACTATTCTCAGAATAATGTTTTTTCAGGGTGAAAAAAACCTTCTGTTCCTAAAAAAATACCACATTTCCATCCAAAACTTTCAGCCCATTTATCATAGGCGAACCTATCAAACGGATGATCTCGGTCCGCGTCTCATCGGAGTCAAGATCGAATTGTGCGACAAGGCGCTGCGGGACCGAAGGTGCGAACTCGGCTGTGCGAAGCGGAATCGCATCGCACACACACACACGCGCACACATACGAGGCCTAAATGGGGAAAAGCGCATATGTCGCCATTTGCTCGACGATTTTCGGGTTCGGAGTCGACCAGCCCGGGTGTCTCTTTCCCCGAAGCCCGGGGATCCATTCGAGGGTGTTCCGCCTCGTCCCACCGGCCTGTTGCCGGCGTGACTGTCGATCTGTAAAATCAGTTTCGTGCCGAGGCTCTCGTGTGCCTCCGGACTCCTCTGTGCGCCTCCGGAGTTGGCGGAGTCGGCTCTCCCGGCTGCGAGTCGCGGGTTCTTGCGGCTCGGAACGAGCGCCAGGGTTGGGGCGAGCGACTTGCCTCGGAGGGATCTCGCACAAGCTGCACACGGGGCTCACGCGAGACTCACACCAGTTCGCGTTACTTAACGCACACACGCACGGCCGAGGGAAAGAGTGTGACGTGCGAGGGGAGGAGAGCCGGCTCATCGGACGGGGATGAGGATCGAGGGAATCGGGGCTCCTCTCTCGTACACGGGGCCTGTGTAAACAGAGACCCCATCCGAGTCTAGACGAGCCTCGAGGCTTGAACACAGGGCCCGAAGCAACGGCCGGGAACGAGCGGCTCGGGCTCCGCCTCTTCGGGATTCCACGGCCTCTGCTTATATATATGTATATGTATATGTATATGTATATGTATATGTATATGTATATGTATATGTATATATATATATAAATATATATATATATATTTATGTAGGTGTGTGTGTGAGTGTGTTGCTCCTTTTCCCTTCGGCGCGGTGGGTTGCAGGCCCTTCTTACGGTTAAGTCGATCGCGGTTCTTCGCTGCGGCCGCTTCCCCTCGCGCGATCCTCTCCTCTCGAATTTACGGGTCCCGATGCAATTTTACGATTACGCAGAATTCAACGAGAAGAAGAAGAAGAGTCCCGCTCACTCCAGGCTCCGCGTCCTTCCACCGCGGGGAGGGATACAATAGAATGTTTTATGCGGTCGAGTTTAACACACTTGAGGAGTGACAAAAGCGGATCGCCCCACCCCACGCCCCCCTGGGAAGTGATCTCGTTCAGTGATTTGGACTTTTCGATATCAAATGAGAAAGAAACGGCGTTATTGTTTCCGTCTGGGGAAGGCTATCGGGTAGTTGGGTAGCTGAAGAGGTTTTTTTTTAATGTTAAAAAAATAAAACGTTTTAGAAAATGTGTCTATTGAATTGAAAAATTCTCGACCGTTGAATGATCGTAGAAAATTGAAGGAGGTGCCTTTGGTTTTGAAAAGCGGAATGTTTGAAATGAAAGAAACAGCATTATTGATAAATGGAACTTCGACAATTTTTAATATTCATATCCGAAGATTTTTTTTTTACATGATTTCATATGATATTGCTACGATCTCGTTCGGCGATTTCAACTTTTTAATGTCAAACGAGAATGCACGAATGCAATCTAGCGAGCGTTTCCGGGTAACTGGGTAAGTAGACGAGTAGATTTTTTGTTAAATATTAAAGCATCGGCGGAGGGCAAGGGGGGATCAATCGATTGGAGCAAAAAAAGAGTGTTTTATTTATTTTATTCAGTCATAAAAAATTTGATGAAAAATCCCCAACTATTGACTCTTCGCAACGGCGTACCGATCGTGACATAAATTTTCCATGTCCGAACATTAAAAATTGTATGCGGCGCTCCATTTCAAAAAAGCAAAAAATATGAAATAAAAGATATATTATATTGAGCAAATAGAACCTCAACAATTTTGAATATTCGGCCCCGACGATTTTTTTTTTACATGCAATATTTACAACCGAGAATAAAAATGAGACCATTTTTTTTGTTTGCCTGAAATCGATGGACCTTTCTATACCATTATTCCGATCGTTTTATGATCTGGATTCGAATAAAAAAAGAAAAAACTAACAAACAGGAAAAGCCCGATCAGGATAATCGCTTTCTCTTCCGTTTTTTTCCCACATGAACTTTTCAATGTTTTCCTCGCACATAAGCGATCCGGGATTCCCGATAAGAATGTGGTTCGTTCGTCGGGTCGCGGTCGATCACAAGCTCTCGCACTCTCCCTATCGGTCCCGAAAGATCTTTCAGTTCTTTTCCGATGCTTATCGATCGGCGGAGATCCGGTCACGATTTATCGCAACCTGCTGTTGTTGACGCGATGTGCTCGCTTCGATCTCTGTTAACGATTTTCTTCTCTTCACTCTGGGTCTCTGGCATCTGCGGCCATCGACGCCGGTTACCGGCTGTTTTACGATCCCTCGCTGCCAACTGCGGTTACAAATATTTTGGGGCTTTACCGGTAAATGTCACCGGGACTCGTCGACTGCGGAGATCGGTCGCCTCTTCGCAGACTCAACCGCGCCCGGATCGGGGAGTGAGTCCTGCAAAAGGGCACCGAAAAGGATCGCTCCGATCGGTGAATCCCACCCTTTAATCCTTTGACTACAATTAGGCACATCTTTTTTCCTCGATGTTTGAAGAAAAATCTCGAATTATCACTTTCGATCTAGGCTTATGTGGATTGGCTGCCGCATAAAGCTAAAGGTAAAAGCTATCAATCGGAAACTTCAGTCACGCCGCAAACAAAAAATATAGAAAAGTTCTATCCACGATTTGCAATTTATTGCGTGAGTTCAGAATAAACAGCGTTTGGATTTGTTTTCGGCATGAAAAAACACATCAGTCTGTAGGCTTGATCATTTTTGAAACTCTTTGATTTAACGGGAAAATTGGCCGGAGTAAAAAAAAATTACTAGGGTAAAAAAAAATTGGCCTTATTATGTTTTTATCGCTCTCTCGCGCAATTTAGTGCATCAGGTCAGAACAAAACAGCGGTTGGATTTGTATTCAGCACGAAACAACACACCAGTCTGTAGGCTTAACCATTTTTGAGACTTTTCGATTTCGCGAAAAAAAGTGCCAGAATAAAAAAAAAAAAATTGCCACGTTAAAAAAAAATACCGCTGGTATAAAAAAAATTGCCCTAATCATGTTTTTGTTGCTCTTCAGCAGGTCCAGGCCACAGACCCATGATCCTGACGAGAAAGCGTGTCCTGCAGGGCTGTACTCGCAACGATGCACCACGGAGATCGACACAATTCGTCACATAAGCTCCCTTAACAGGTAAAAAAAACAATATACCCTTTTTTCATAATCCCTTAAGTTCCGCCCGCTGTTCATGAACTCCAGTAACTCCAACTCGCGTCAGCGCTGGAAAAAAAAAAAAAAAATAACACGACTCGATCTCCGTCAACGATTTCTTCTTATCCCCGGGTCTCGCATCAGCGACCATCGACTCCGTTCCCTGCCTCCGTTTTCCGTTTCCCCGCTGCGCCCTCGTCGATCCGCGGACTGCGGTTAAAAATATGTCGTGTCTTTACCTGCGAAAGTCACCGGTACGCGTCGAGTGCTCCGATCGGGAAACGCAACCGGGCGAGGACCGTGGGGAGTGAGCCCTGCGAAAGGGCACCGAAAAAGGGTGGCTGCGATCGGTGAATCCGACCGGTGAGCAGGTCCCGGCCACAGGCCGGTGATCCTGAAGAGAAAGCGTGTCCTTCAGGGCTGTACTCGCACCGATCCACCGTGCAATCGACCAAATTCGCCACACAAGCTCCCTCAACGTACACCATAAAAAAAAATAAATAAATAACAAAAACCCTTTTTTCATCATCCCCTAAGTTCCGCCTGCTGTTCATGAACTCCTGTAATTCGTACTCGTGTCCGCGACGGAAACCAAAAAAAAAATATGATGGCTCTTAGTTGGGGTGAATCGGGCATTTTGCCGCTACGTCCCTGGTCCGTTCTTCGCGGTCGGTTCTCTTATATAGGTATATATATATACATATACATATATATAGCTAGTAGCGTTACGCTCGACAAGAGATCCCGAGTCCAGCAAGGGGGGTAAAAGCGAAGAAGAGAAGGCAGATGCATCGGCCGCAACGTCCCCGTGCTTGCCGTATGTCACACGCTCATGCAGATGAGACCGCTTATAATGCCCCACTAATACGCCGAGCAAACAGCGCCGTTTCGCTACGATAGAGCGTGGTCTATCCGGCCCTTGGGGACCGCGCATGCGCACCGGCCGCACTCGTTCTCGCGAACAGCATGTCGCTAATATCGTCAAACATAACTCCGGCCTACCGATTCACCGCGTTTGTTGTTTACCAGATTGTGGCCAATAAAAATTATTTATGACGTATCGGGCGAGCGTCGGGCCGACTCCGGGCGAGCGCGTCGGGCCTCCGCATATTCGGCGTACACGCAGCGCTCCGGAGAGGCTTCATCGACGCATTACCATTTCAATTCTCCGGGGGCGACAGGTCCAAATTAAATTCCACATGAATGCGTTTTCGGCCCTCGGACCAAGGGTCATGACAGGCATCAACGGCTACCCATTCATTTGGGACTGGGGGGGAGGGGGCAGAAAAAAAGGGAGATGTATTAAGTAGCCGTTCGAAGAAAGTGGATGGAAAAGATTGACTGTGTAACCGACTGTCTCGTTCGTTCGTGGCTTTACGTGCAGTTGGACTCCAGGCGGTGCGGCATTAACGCAGGGCGATGCGATACGCTGACGCACAATACCTCATGCATTTTTTCGCATCGCGGATTCAGAGGGTGAGGGGGGGGGCGGGGGGGTGACGAGGGCTACGATACCAAGCTCCCGAAAAGAGCGATTAAGATGGACCATCGCGCGACTGTCGTAAAAAAATGTAATAGAAAGCATGCAAGTATTTTATTGCCAAGCTGTTCGAACATCGGGAATTAAATTAACGATCGGAAAAGCATCGGAAATTGAATTGAGTCTCAGGAAAGTATCAGAAATTCAATTAAGCATCAGAAATTGAAACAAGCATGAGAAAAGAATCAGAAATTCAATTAATCATCGGAAAAGCATAAAAATGCAATGACTTCATAAATATTTTTAAAAAATGGCAACATTGTCCACGACAAAGAAAGCGCACGTGGCATAGATCTTGAAAAACATATCCGCGATATTACGAGATGAATTGCGCGAAAAAAAAAAATTGATTACATGTTTCATTACCGGCAACTCGGGACCGGGGGAGGGGGCAGAAAAAAGGGAGATGTATTAAGTAACTGTTCGAAGAAAGTGGATGGAAAAGATTGACTGTGTAACCGACTGTCTCGTTCGTTCGTGGCTTTCCGTGCAGTTAGACTCGCGGCAGTGCGGCAGTACCGCAGGGCCATGCGATACGCTGACGCACAATACCGCATGCATTTTTTCGCATCACGGATTCAACGGGTATGGGGGACGAGGGGGGGGGGGGGGCAACAATGCCATAGTTGCACCGTCCGCGCTGTTCACATTGCACACAGGTTTGCATTGCGCTTTGAAAGCTGATCACCTGTAACGGTGCATTGTTGGATGGCTGGACCCGCGCGACGGTATATCGCGTATAGTCCATTGCGTTCACGTAGCCGGACCAACGTGCGTTGGGCGACGATTAAGTTCGGGCGGACAGTTGCGAAGGGAAAAATAAAATGCGCATCCATCGTCGAGTCGTTTGCCGCGGAACGGGGCATCGTGTCCACTGTCTGGAGAGAATTTTGTATCGAGGGTAGGCGAGTTACTACGGTCAATAATGAAAACTGTAATAATTTTTTTTTTTTTTTTTCGTCGGAAATTTATCTCGTAATATCGCGGATATGTTTTTCAAGATCTGTGCCACATGTGCTTTCTTTGTCGGATTGGAAACATTTTACGAATTCTCTTTGGATTTCTAATACTTTTTCTGATGCTTAATTGAATTTCTAATACTTTTCTGATGGTTAATTCAATTTCTGATGCTCGAATAGCCTGGCAATAAAATAGTTTTAGCGTTATTATCAAATTTTTTTACAGAAGTCGAGTGATGGCCTATTTTACTCACTCTTTGTGGATGCTCGGCAATATGGACCACACAGATCGGCTAATAATAGACGACCACCTACGAACGTCCCAGGAATGCTTCAAACACCGAGAATGCAATTCAGCTTTCTTCGGAACTTCAAGTAGTACAAATAAATGAATTAGCTTTAACGCCAACTGGTCCATCTTACCTCGTCGACCCATATGCGCCACCTTACTCTCGAAATCTTTCGCGCGGCAAATTATTTAATTCCACTTTCTCCGGAACGGCAAATTCTTTAAATTAAAAAATTCAAACATAAAACGTTTATTTTTATCTGTATTTGTGTCAACACCAGCTGGTCCATCTTACCTCGTCGACTCATATGCACACCCTTACCCTTCATACCTTTACCGCAGAAAAAAAAAAGAAAAAAAAAACCCGGCGTCAAAAAACGTTCTACACGTGGCCAATAAGCATTTTCGTTGTCGAATTGCCGCGGCGCGGAGAGCGAGAAGGCCCGAAGGAGAGGAACAACGAAAATCGCCGCGGAGGATGGCGATTACGCGGGTAAACAGCGTAGGTAGGTACGGGGCGGCTGTACGCTCGCGCCGCGCTTCGTCCGCGGCGGATCCGATGTAGACACACACTCGTTCCTTTCAGCAAATAATACTATAAAATGATTGCCGCGGATAAAGGCTATCGGCGGGCGTACAAGGCTATCGCGCGTGTATCGGGAGAAACGGAGACGGAGAGAAAGACGCGGAGCACGGGGGAGTTATGTATAATTCACATTTATGGCCTCGCAGGTTACTCGCGGCCCGAGCAATAGCAGCGGCAGAAGCGGGAGAATCGGCAGATAGGGGCGAGCCCCGGCGAGCTCCTTCGAGCGTGCAGATAGCCGTTTTCCTTGTGTTCGATGAACCGTAAAGCAATTTTACGGACTGTCGAGAACTCTCGCGAATCGAAATCACCTTCTTTTTTTCGTTACAACTAACCACTTTGCCGCGATCTTTTTGGCTACTTTTTTTTATAGTATTTTTTTTTTTTTTTTTTTTTCGGTTCTTTCTTCCTCAACTCGGAGAGGAGTCGTCCGCGGTCCGCAAGGACTCGCACTCTTTTCCCGTACGACGAGTGCTCGCACCTTCCCGTAACGTCCGACACGTCCAACTTTCGCCGGGACATTCGAAATTAATCGCGTCACGAGAAGAGCGTGCACCGTCGCTCGTCTAATTGTTAACAGAACTTTCGAGGGCCATGGGAGCTTCTGTCGTGCGCCCGCTAATCGCTCCGGCGCGGAGCGGCACTCGGACCTTCTCCGTCGGTCCCGGCATCCGATGTTTGCCCATTTCATAAAAGACGAACGAGCAGAGGCGACCGCGGCAAAGCGCTCCGTTTTATGAGAACGTTTCGAGCTCCGAAGAAAAATTAAAAAAATAAAAAAAATTGAAGCTGCCAACGAGGCCCACCGAAAGAAACAACGTAGTACTCGGGACGCATTGACAAGTTTATGGCGTGCGTTATAGTTGCCGTGGCACACTGAACGCGGCTCTCTGCGCGCCGCGCTGAGAATGAATCACCAGCTGTGTGCACCGTTATGGTTTTTTTTTTTTTTTTTTTTTCTTCTTATCGCGCACCGTGAAACGCAGCGAAGAAAATAGTGAGAGCGAGGCTGTAATCGATTTTCAAGACCGAGGGGAAGTCGTTGAGGTTTTCCAGAGTGCAGTTTACGGGGGGGGGGGGGGGGGGGGCGGAATAGATATTCTACTTATTGAGATGCCGCGAAATCTCGTCGCGGCTGTCCGATACGGCTGAACGATGGCGATTACTCGCTGTACGGGGAGTCTTGTTGACGATATAAACTGCCGGGAGTCGATGTAATCGTTGCGAATCGGTTTGAAACAAACTCGGTGAGGACTATTAGCCTGAGTGCCACAGTTAGAGCCTCGGATGCGATCTCTCGACCGTCCGGGCAACGAGCTGCGAACGAGAAAACCGGGAGTATCCTTTAACTGCGGTCTGAGATACCCTGGGGAAAAACTATGTTTTTCTTTCGGCCGTAAAACATCGGCAAAGCCTTCAATCCTTCCGAAGTAGCTAAACAGTAAAAAATGTTTGTGCACTTAAGAAACTTTTGTGACGACTTTTTTGTCGTTAATTTTACATAAAATATTTGGAAGAATCTAGAGTTTTTTGAGAAACGGACATTTTTTGTTTGTAAATAAATTCAATGAGAAACGTTGGGACCTATTTTAGCTGTAAAGCATCGGGGAAGTCTTGAATCCTTCCGAAATAGCTACACAGTAAGCGAGATTTGTACAGGTAACAAACTTTTTTGTCCACAAAAGCCTACCATTCTTCTCTCGTTAATTTTACACAAAATATATCGAGAAATCATGAGACATTTTTGGCAAACGTTGATTTTTTTGTTTGTAAAACGAATAAGAAACCTTGGTCCTTATTTTTCTGTAAAGCATCGGAGGAGTGTTGAATTATTTCGAAGTCCACATTAAAAAATATCTACTCATCTAAAAGGTTTTTGTCCACACATGTTCACAACTCTTTTTCGGTTAACTTTCCCAAAAAGACATTTAAAAAAATCAAGAGACATTTTTGGTAACCGGACAACATTCGTTCTAAACAAAAAGAACAAGAAACCTCGATACCTATTCTACTCTATACCGCGTCATAAGTTCCCTTCGACAGGCGAAACCGGAGCCGGAGGCAGCGAGAGTCTCTCAGGCGCACGCGCACAAGACAGAATATCCGCGGGACACGCAAGTGTCCCGCGGATCACACATCGCGTTCACCGATCTACAATTTCATCTCCCCGCATTTTTACAGTGATATTTTCCTCGAAGCAACAATGTACAAACCGAGAAGACAATCGCCGAGAGAAGCGTCGGCGTGCGGGATCTCGAAGAGCTCGCGGTCCATCCGTCCCCCGTTGTCTAACGAGGCCGAGATCGACGAGTCTCCGAAGACGATCCCGCGGAGTCTTCGTCGGCAGCGGCAAAAACGTGGCTCGTATCGCGCCCTCGTTGCCCGGAGGCCGGCCGTTGAAAAACGCCGGAGAGAACGGGAGATCGTACGGATAGAGAGCGTCAGAGGCGGAAAGATCGAGGGGATGGAAAGCGAAGCGACGGTTCGGATAGATGGAAAAGTTGGCTGGAGGCCGTGGAAGAGCGCCGCGTGTGCGCGAGATAGTTCCGAGTGCATCGCCTCGAGTGAACCGCCTCGGAATAAAGGAAAGTCGCTACGGTCTTCGGACCTAACCGGAGGGTGCAATCCATTGATCGGCGATGGCCCCGTCTTCGAAACCGCAGCCTCCCATCGCAAACCGCATCGGTGCGGTGCCCCACACTGCGTCAACTACCTCGAATCCTCCGCCGTAGAACGAAGAACATCGGAAGGAGGCGCACACAAAAAAAAGACAAAAAAAAAAAAATGACGAAGCTACAGACATATAGATTCAAGAAAGAGATACATGTACAGGTATACACGTGAGCGCATATACATTGAAAGGAAAAAAAAGGGGGAAAGAATGTATACACAGCCCGTGTGCAGCCAAAAGTCAGCCCGGGGCGCACAAGGTGCGGGGACAAAAGCCCCGGGACCGCACGATAGCCGTAATATTTTGACAATATATATATATCGCTATTGATGGCGGAAGGGCCGGACGACCTATCGGTGGAAATTCTTTCGAACGGGCCGCTGGGACGCACGCTTCTTTTCTCCGTGTGCCATGGGACGCCGTATTCCTCCTCGGTTCTCTTCGCGCTCCCCGCTCCTCCATCGTTGTGTTTGCGTTGCGGATAAGTTGAACGAGGGTGGCCGATGGCGCGGAGGGCGAGGACGAGAGGGGTTCCTCACTCTCCCGCCGGCCGTGCAGCGCCGGGGTTTCTGCCATTGTCCGAAATCCACAAAGTATCGGTTCAATGTTGAATGCAATCTGGCAAATGTCCCTGCCCGCAGCGCCGGTGCCGAGACGATCCGCGCGGAGTTCCATCGGCGTTGTCCGGCTCCGGTGCTGGCCCGGCGTGCCTCCGGCGGACTGCGAGGCCGGCTCCGACGGAGCTCTCGTCCCTTCGTCCCCTCCGCGGCCCGCAGCGTCCTCGCTCCGTTCGCCTCTCGACCGGATCGCGCTCCCCTGTCACCTACCTGAGGGCCGTCGCGGCCCACGGTGAGACGCGACCGAAGTACCCGACCGCGCTCACCGGCCACAATACCTTGTTGCCCGTTGTTTATGTAATCCTATTATTCCGTATTGTGTCGCTCGAGAAACACTTCCAGCGATCCTCATCTCGGTCCTCGGACGCCCCGTTGGACGTCAGCCAACCGGCGTCCGCGAACGGATGCCTACGTGTGTCTTGTTATTTCTTCGGCCGTCTTCCAACGGCCGTGAGATACAACGTCGCCTATCACTTCCTCGCTTGTGCCCGCGTCAATGAGTCAGGGTATTCAATCGGTTCGATTAACACATTCACTGGACATCGGGACTCGGCGATCGTCGGCGTCCGGAGTCGAGTCGTTTGTACACCACGTTTCCTCGTGGAATCGATGCGGGACTCGGTCCAACGGTGGAGGATCGCACAGAGCCTCCGTTGTGCTGCGAGCTCCGGCCAGTGTCCGTCGTTATCGCGCTGCTCGGTAAATTCTTTTGACGATCTTCCGGTGACACGGGAGCGGGCCATGTGTCGAGATCGCGGCAACTACTGGGTATTAAAAAAATACGTCCATCATTGCCTCGCGATAGGTCCGCTGCGCGCTGCGGGAAGTCCGCCGATCCGGACGATTATTGTGGACTTGCTGAGGCGAATGGACCAGTTTTCGTCGATGGCCCAGTTACCGTAATCGGAGGCAATTTATACCAATAATAAATACAGGTTTCCTTAACCTTTTGAAGTATAGATTTTTTTTTTACAAAGGTGAAGTTTCAAATACATCGGTTGTAGATTTTAACCAAATCCAATACCAAAGGTCTCTACTAGCGTACCAAATTTCTATATCTGCATGAGACCGAATTTCATCAAGTTACAACGACTGTATTTAGCATCGCAAAAATTTTGCTCGGTGAAGTTCACCTGGAGAATAAAATTCTACAAATGAACAAAAATTTTTTCTCCGTAAATCCGTGGATTGATAGAAGCTTGCCAAAGATGAAATTTGATTACATCTTCAAGGTCATACTTATGTCTGTTTTAACTGATGCAAACCTGTCACACACGTAAATCCAAATACACGTAAATCCGGACGCCATCTAAAAATCACATTTCCCAACACTTCAGACTATTTAAGTACCCCGACATTGATATCTCGAATTTCTTGTTTACGAAAACATAGCTTCCTCTATGATGAAGCGTAAAAAGAAATCGAAAATATGTCTGACTCAGAGTTCGTTGAGCTTGAGAAACCCTGACCGTCGTTTTCCCGAGTCAGGTATGTTTATATAGGAAAATTTATAAATGGGGATGCCTCCATAGAAAGCCGGAGGTCGGGGACGAAGCCGCCGCTGCCTGAGGATGGCTGACGCGGTGTGGAAGCGAAGGAGGAGATGGAGTGAGGTGGACAAGGCGATGGCTCATTGTTGCTTCATTGTTGACGATTTCTTCGAGCGGACCCTTATGCACACCGGTATCATCGGTTGGCTATCTCGTTTAATGTCCCGTCGGATGCGTGCCTTTCGTAAGGCAGCGAGGGCTGCCACGGGGGAAGAGTGGACGGCAAAGGTCGTGAGAGACAGGGCGTCGCGGGGCCATCGGGAACGGGCCGGTATCGGGAAGGCGCTTCCCCGGTACCCCGCCGGTTCCCTGCCAGTACCCCGCCAGTACCCCACCGGTATCCCCCCTCATTCCGTCTCACTCTCCTCGCAGCCGGTGTCGAAGTTGACTCTCTCTCGTTATACGCCCGGGCATCGATTCAACGTAACGAACATCGACGAGAGACACGCTCACGCCCACGACTTTCGAAACATGCCACGATCCTCGCCCGATAGAAGCTAACATAAGTTACGGTGATCCCCGCGAGCGAGCGCCTCCCGAGAGAGCCCCGAACGTTTCCTCCGGTACCGTGTGCGTGTGCGCGTGTGTGCGCGAGACACCAAACTCCCGGTCGGACATCCCCGAGGCTGACTCGTTAAATAAATAGGCATAATAAAATATATCCGACTCCGTGACGCGCTTCAATTTATTCAATAGTCTTTCAATTTACCTTAATTCAGTTTCAAAAACGCTCGACCCCGCGCACCGTAACGACCGGACAAGTATCTTCATTAGAAAGAGATCTTTATTAGCGATAACTTTCCGGCGTTGGGATAATACCATGGGAATCTCGTACGCTCTGACGATATACATTTTTTTGTTCGAGGGTCTGGACGACTATGCGCGAGTTTCCTTTTTCGTATTTCGTAGCTTACCCTACGCGGTAACGAGCTCGAGTGCATGAGCGACAGCCCGAAACGACGCCGAAACATAAACTTCAGAGTTGAAAAAAATTGAAGAATAAAAAATGAAAAAGTAAAATATTTGGAAATAAAAAATGTTAAGTTAAAATCGAATAGAATAGTTTGATTCATATGAGGGAACGAGGGCCTTTTTGCAAGGGCGAGGCTTCTTAGAAAATTGGTACAGAGAAAAGCTAAAAATACAAGTTATAAGCAACTCAGACTTAAAGTCAAAAGTACAACGAATTTACAGGTCACTCTTTTAACAAAAAGGCACGCAGCTTGAGGCTGTTTGATATAAAATAAAAGAACGCTTTGATAGCAACTGACTCGAAATTTAACAGTATTGCTGCATATAATAACTCTGGTGTGCTGAAACGCCCAAGGCAGAAACCTCTAAAAATGACACACGATGGACATTCGAACAAGAAAAGCGAAATGGTCTCGTTTGCCTGACAATCGTAGATTTTACGTAAATCATCTGGAGTAAGCTTGAAAGAGGAAATTATTACATATTAGCCTGCACACATAGATGTTTGCTAGCCTGATCTGTGCCATTATTCGGATTATTTCAAGATTCAAGATTCAAAATTCGAGATTAGAGATTTGAGATTTAAGATTCAAGATTCAAGATTCAAGATTCAAGATTCAAGATTCAAGATTCAAGATTCAAGATTCAAGACCGTTGCGAAGGGATAAAAAGCAACTTCCGGCGTGCGAAAGTTCGCGGGACAGTGAATCGCACAGTTAAACGCTCTCGCGACGATAAATTCGAGTGTTCGCAGGGTCGAGAGGGTCAAGAAGCGCAGATTGAGCGACCAATCGGCAAACCGGGTTTCCAGCTCGAACGATGCGCGAAGTTGTCGTCGACACTTTTATTATTTTAATACGCGAGCAGCATCCTTTACAACCCCCGCGGCCCCAGCAACCCGGCTGATCAATGAGTGCCGTTATACTCACTGTACTCATAGATTATCGCGAATCATTTCCTCTCCTCGCGCCTGCGATACTGCGCGTCCGATTTCACAGACTCTTAATTGTGACCGAGGGCCTACCGGACGTGAGTCATCGAACTTCGACGACAAATAACAGCTACGCAATAACGATGGGTCGCGCAGTTCATTCCTCGATAAAGATTCAATGAAATAAAAAAAAAATTCATACAACTCATCTCGACCTCAAATATAAAGAGATGACAAATCTGAATTTAAAAATAATAAAAATGATATCAAAAAATAAAAATAAAAAATGAAAATAAAGACCTCGGAAATAGACAGATGATAAATATGAATCTTATATTATACGACAGAATCGATACGTCCGGATGAATTATAAGGAAATACGTCACATAACGATTTTTCTACTTTGGCTCATTGCTTTATAATATAAGGCTTTTTCAAAGAATTGCTAATACTTTTTTTCTCCACGTGGATTCCGAAACACACGATCTTAAAATTGTGTCAATTAGCACGAGCGGTATATGGTGCTGCGTGACAAGCAACTTTCTTTGTAAAAAATATGTATATTTCCAAACTACTCTATTAGCATTTCTTTTCTAAAATAGTATTACAACATTATTAGGGACACATTGAAAAAAAAAATCGAGCTGTGCCCACAGATTTTCGAAGGTATTACTAGTTGAAGGAGATTCAAACCCGAGGATGAATACACTGGGAGAAGGATCTAGTAAATCTGACAATATCGCTTGAGAGATATTACCATAATACATAGTAGTAAGGACTAGGGCGCCACCTATGGTAGGAAGTACCGGATTTATAAGAATTTTTCGTAGAAATTGTAATAAAAATTCTTGGAAAATCTGAGTCTTATCGATATACGTGTCACCCTAGTGCCCTATGTGCTATGGTAATTTTTCTTAGATAACGGCTGGTTTTTACTAGATCCTTCCCTCAGTGTAGACATCTCGGCCTCAACCACTGTCAGCTATCCCAACCCTTAAGATAACGCGGATACAGAAATCAATTGATTCTGAGCGGACTTGCTTGCAAAATAATCAACTCCCTTTTTATACTTTCTTTTTGTCAATCTAAAAATCTTGTTCCAGTAATTTCCATAAAAATCTGCTCAACTTCATGTTCTACGAATATTTATAATTGCACATCAATTATTGAAAAATAAAAAATAAACAATTAGCAACAGACTCACTAATCGGCGATCATAATCGATTCCCGATGGTACTTCCGGCTGCGACGCTCCTCCGGAAAGTCTCGGTTATTGATAATTAACTTCATCTGTTATCTGATAATTAAGAATATCCCCCACCATTAAGAAACGGCGACCTGCGACGCATTCCCTCAAGCGTTTTCCGTGTCACTCAACTGTGCGCTCACATTTTACGCGAATTTTTCTTCGTCTCGAATTACGGGTACTCGGCAATCCGTCTCCGTTCGCAACGAGTCCAGTTATGAAAATTGGAGTGGCCCCGTCGTAGCCATGAATATTCGAACGCGAGGACCACCGGGGAGGGAGAGAGCGAGCCAGCAGCGGACCGGAGCACCGTCGAATCTCCATGCAATTTAGCCGTGAGCCAAGAAGAAGACGGAGGCGAGCGGGCGATTAAATCAATCGAAGACAAATTACTCGGTGTATCCGAGTCGGAGTGTTTTCGTGGCTGCGCGGAATCTTGGCCGAGTCGAGAATTTCAGTATCTCGACGGGTTGATAGAGCGAGAAGCCGGGTCGGCGAGGAGGACGGAGAGTGCCGAGGGGGAAGAGGGAGTCGTGCGCTGCGGATACCGAGGGGATGAATAGTGGCTGGAACTCGTGGGACGGTCGGTCTCGAATCAATCGGCCGGCGATCCGAACTCGCGTGGAAGCTGCCGAGTCCGCCGAGCGGGCAATCTCCTTCGTTGCGGCATAATTAATTCACGAGCTTCGAGCAAATATCGTTGCCACTGGTCGGTGCTGCTTCTCGGGAGGGACGAGGAAGAGGGGGGGGGGGGGGGGGGGGGGGGAGGAGAGGGGTGGAAATGCCCGATGCGAAATCGAGGCCCGCTAGCACGCCGAACGAATGGATCGCGAAAACCGCCTCTCTCTATATCCACCCCCCAGACGGAATACGGAAGCGCCGCGCGGCTCGGCCGAATCAATCCCATATCGAATGTGATAACATCTTTAAATTCAAGAACCGTTCCGGGAATCATTCCTGAGAGGGCAATCCTGCGGAGCCGACGTAGATAAGAAAACGTACCCTCAACGAGTGCGCGAAGCTACCTAAATCCAGATATTTGCGGCCCAAGCCCGGGCTCCGGTCAACGATAAATGGGATCGTCCGCGCGCAATGCCTTTCGTGTTAACTGATGATAATGCATTTTCATTGAATAGTCGATCGGACTTACCATCGAATTAAGGTTCCCCGGGTGGGATTTAACCAACGGCACGGCTCGGCGGTATCGAGTCGGCGTCGGGCCGACCTCGGTATTGAGGCGGAGCCGACGTATCGGCTTGAAGGAAAAATTGTTATCGCTGCGCCTTTATCGGGCATAGCATCAGAGCCTTTTCTCTATTCCGCGGAATCACGGTTTGCGAATATCATTCGAAGACGATGAATCTGCCTCGGTTCCACTCCGGTGGACTTTCCGGGTCCATTCAAGTGGACTTTCCGGGTTTTCCCCAAAATACATTTGAGATACGTGTTATGCACGTTTTTCTACCCACTTTCCTGTGTTCCTTAATTCACACGTTTCTGTCGCTGGCTGCATACACAGTAAAAAATAATTTAGTAAAATCGGAATGCAAAATTTCGTAAAAATAATTTTGTTTAATAAGCGACAAACAAGTTTGTCACATATTTGAATATACGAACTTGACCTTTTATTTCCCTTGTTATCGACGATTTTAGTTTGTACATTTGTTTGTAAAACTAGAAAATTAACAAATAAAAAATTGTGGATGCTTGTTGACAATAAGTTGTTGTAAAAAGTACAAACTCTTTTTCCTGTGTACGCTATACATTCGAGATTATTTTTAAAAATCTCTGTGACGTTATTCCGGAACGTGACGTCATACGTCACTTCCAGTTTCAAAATTTTATTTTTCTACCGGAAGCGACGTATCTCCGTGATGACGTCACTTTCGGTTGAACACCGAGATTTTCAAACCGGATGTGATGTCGCAGAGAATTAAAAATAAAACGTTCTCCGCGCAGTTAATAATATTATTGTGATTTTGACGTAAAAGAAAAAGTGGCACGGTCATTCGACCGGTGCGGCGCGGTGCGACCTCCTTACGTCGAAAAGTCCGAATAAGCGTTAAAATTTGTGCGACCCTTTTAAAAACGTTGTTACCCACGACGGGAATTATACGGGTTTGAAAAAAGAAAGGTTCAGAACCACGGAGCGAATCTTGATGCGGACAGTTTGCTCTATTTTTTCCTGCGGAGATGGAAGAAGTTTTCATTCAATTAAGAAAGTTTCGCCGGTAAAGTGTGCGAGGCGTTTACACGTCGGAGACTTCTCCCGCGGTGCGAAAAACGCCCGGACTCATTCCACGAATTAGCGAAACTGGATCGACACTAATCTCAATAAGTCGTGCGGGAGAACGTGACAAAGACTCGTTCGGTCTCACACCCGATTCGTCACGAGCGTTAAAAATACCGTCGCCGACTCGAAAATATTTCCCCGAAGTCCCCATCGATATTTTTCGTGCGCGTCATAAGTGCGTTGATGAACCTTCCAGGAACTCGCGAAGACACGTACCGCCCAGGCTAATTACCCGACGGTTAATGAAGCCTCTAGAAAGTGTCGTAATGTCGCTCGTTCTGCTGAACAGCAGCGCGGTCGAGTCCCGACCGCGAGAAATGAATGCCTTTCCTAATGCATTCCCTTTCCCCGGGACGAGTCTCATTCCCCTCGCGCTTTTTGATTACACCGAGGAAGATGAATCTTTCTCTTATGATGAATAATTTTCAGTGTGTGCTCACTACGACGCACCGCGAACATCGCACGATCGAGGCTTTGGTGTGCTTACTTTTTTTTTACATTTTTTTCAACATTCCGTAACAAGCAAATAAAAATCGGTTAAATATCTCATATTTTATCCCGCAGGACACCCGAGATCTGTAAATTTTATTTATTTTTGGCTTTTTTTATCGCCCTTTAACCTGCAAAAAAAAAAAAACTGTTGCGAAAAACTCCGCTGATTATCTCACATTATTTCATTCCATAGGATAACCGAGTTTTATAAATCTGTTCGGAAGCGATGCATTTCCTAATGCATTCCCTTTACTTCGGACGAGTCTCATTCCCCTCGCGCTTTTTGATTACACCGAGGAAGATGAATCTTTCTCTTATGATGAATAATTTTCAGTGTGTGCTCACTACGAGCCACCGCGAACATCGCACGATCGAGGCTTTGGTGTGTTTACTTTTTTTTTACATTTTTTTCAACATTCCGTAACAAGCAAATAAAAATCGGTTAAATATCTCATATTTTATTCCGCAGGACACCCGAGATCTGTAAATTTGATTTATTTTTGGCTTTTTTTATCGCTCTTTAACCTGCAAAAAAAAAAAACTGTTGCGAAAAACTCCGCTAATTATCTCACATTATTTTATTCCATAGGATAACCGAGTTCTATAAATCTCTTCGGAAGCGATGCATTTCCTAATGCATTCCCTTTACTTCGGACGAGTCTCGTTCGCTTCGCGCTTTTGATTGCATCGAGGAAGATGAATCTTTCTCTTATCATGAATAATTTTCAGTCTGTGCTCACTACGAGCCACCGCGAACATCGCACGATCGAGGCTTTAATGTGTTTACTTTTTTTTAAACATTTTTTTCAACGTCCCGTAACACGCGAATAAAAATCGGTCAAACATCTCATATTTTATCCCGCAGGACACCCGAGATCTGTAATTGTTCTTTATTTTTTGCTTTTTTTATCGCCCTCTAACCAGCATAAAAAAAAAAACAGTTGCGAAAAGCTCTGCTGAATATCTCACATTATTTTTAGTCCATAGGGTAACGGAGTTTTATAAATCTGTTCGGAAGCGATGCATTTCCTAATGCATTCCCTTTACTTGAGACGAGTCTCGTTCGCTTTGCGCTTTTGATTGCACCGAGGAAGATGAATCTTTCTCTTACGATGAATAATTTTCCATGTTTGCTCACTCCAAGTCACTGTGTACACTGCTCGATCGAGGATTGGATGTGTTTTTGGCATTGTTTTTTAAATAAGAAAAGAATGTATTTAATAATTTTTTGTTTGCATTTTTCGTCAGCCTGTAGAAAGTAAAAAAAAAATCAGTTGCGAAAAGCTCCATTAGATATCTCATATTATTTTATTGCATAGAGTACCCGAGTTTTATAAATCCGTTCGGAAACGATGCATTTCCTAATGCATTCCCTTTGCTCGGGACGAGTCTCATTCGCCTCGCGCTTTTTGATTGCACCGAGGTAGACGAATCTTTCTCGTACGATGAATAATTTTCCATGTTTGCTCACTCCGAGCCACCGTGCAGATCGCACGATCGAGGCTTGGATGTGCTATTTGCATTATTTTTGGACTTTTAAAAAATTTGACTGTTATTTTTTCAACTATAAATCCCGAAACCGCGCTCTTGAATGTACTACGGTGATTGCCGTTGCGATACCTCGCGCTACTATATATTTTCTGTAACGGAGGCTTTGAACGTATAAAAAAATAAAATGAAATACATTTTTTTAAATTGCATTTTTCATCATCCTGTAACAAGTAAAAAAATTAATCGTGAAAAACTCCGTTAAATAGCTCACATATTTTATCCCCCAGGGCACTTGAATTCTGTAAATCGATTCGGACAAGATGCATTTCCTAATGCACTCCCTTTCCTCGGGACGAGTCTCATTTGCCTTGCGCTTCCTGATTGCACCAACGAAGATGAATCTTTCTCACACGATGAATAATTTTCCTTGGAGGCTTAAATGTGTTTTTTGCGTTACTACTGAAATTTGAACACTATCTTCCTTTATGATTATTTACAATTTTTTTTCATTCCCATTTTTCATCATTCAGCAACAAACAAAAAAATCCGATGTGAAAACCCCCGTTAAATATCTCACATATTTTATCCCGAGTTCCACAAATGTTTTTTATCCCTATTATTTTTTGTTGCATTTTTCATCACTCTTTAACAAGCAAAACAAAGGTAGATTGTGAAAAGCTCCCTTGAATATCTCACATTATTTCATACCACAGGGCACCCCGGTTCTGTAAATCCATTCGGTAGCCCGGAACACCGAAAATCGCTGCTTTTCGTAAAAAAAAAAAAAAAAAAAAAAAAAAAAACATCGTCCAACGAATATATTTTTGTGCATTGTTTCCTACGCCGGGCCAATTATTTTACCGCCTAAAAAAATCCGTTTGCCGATTCCCTTATCCGATTAATTTTGGTGCCACGAATACGTCCCACCTGTTTCACTCCTGACTCAATGTTTGACAGAGAACCTGCGCGTGTCGAGAAAAAAAAATAAGACCTGAAAAATGCGGCCACGCTCCGTGGCTCAATGCCGCTATTCCACGTATCTGATGTTTACCCATTCGGGTGGCTCATGCGTGCGCAATTCATATATATCGAATACTAAAATATGAGACTCGAGGAATTCGCGTCTCGATACGGTGGCCGAGGCAGGTGCGAGCGCTATATCGGGGCGGTGCGTGCATATGTTTTCGTTCCTAAATCGCGTGTCGATAAATCTACCGTTGAGCAGCTGACAGGCAAATTTACACATCGGATACATTATACGCGGTCTCGCGCGCGCGCGCGCGCGCGCGAGGTCGGCCAGGGAGGGAAGGAGCCACGTGCGTGTGTGGCCGCAGCTCTCGAGCTCCGAGCCGGCGTGCTGAAATGCTGGCTGCTGCTGTTGCTGCTCCGCTACTCTCTGCCCGATGGTCGATAGTGCGTACCTTATGCAGCACTGTACCGCACTACATAAGGCTGGCGCACGTGCGAGGCTGGACCGCACGCATCAAGCGACCCGGCTGCTGACTGCACGCGGTTCGATCCTGAGAGACCCGCTGCGCTTGCTGGGTCTTCCTCGAGGCTCGATTTTCCGTGCCGATCTCACCTAGCGCCCGGGGTCGCCGAAGGAACCACGCCTATGCCCATACCAGAGCTGAGCAAAGCACCGAAAAATACTTCAAGTACAACGAAGAGAGTATCACAAATTTCATTTACAACAAAAACGAGAGGGATTCGTTCTTCTCGTTTTTTTAATGGAATTTAATGGAAAATAAGTAAAAAAATTCTCTTTAAACTTATACTTGTTAAAAAGTTAGGACAGATAATCACATATTAGAAGCATGATATATCATGCTTCTCGTCGAGTATCCGCAATGCGTGCCTGTACTCAACAGTGCTTGTGCTTGTACTTGGTATTTGAAATCGTAAAACAGTATTTCAAGCGTTAAAAAGAACTTCAAGTGCTAAAAAGTACTTCAAGTGCTACAAAGTACCTCAAGTGCTACAAAGTACCTCAAGTGCTACAAAGTACCTCAAGTGCTACAAAGTACCTCAAGTGCTACAAAGTACCTCAAGTGCTACAAAGTACCTCAAGTGCTACAAAGTACCTCAAGTGCTGAAAAGTACATCAAGTGCTAAAAAGTACTTCAGGTGCTAAAAAGTACTCGTGTGCTGCAAGTACATTCTTGAAGTACCGACCGAGTACCCGGTACTTCAAGCCCTGACCACCTCTGGTCCATACACACCTCCACAAATACCTCTAGAGCACACGTCTCGATCCAACGAAACCCGCTGCGCTTGTTGGGTCTTCTTCGAGGCTCAATTTTCCGTGCCGATCTCACCCAGCGTCCGGATCGCCGGGAGAGCCACGTCCATGTCTATAGATACCTCTACAGATGCCTCCACAGAGAGAAAGAGGAATCAGCCAGCTCCCCATTCACCGTGGCATCAGAGTCCGACTGACTTTTTCATTTTACAGAAAAGATGTATCCACGGAGAAGCCCATTCCGGCTCAATAACGGTCAGCAACCGTCCTGACCGCACAGCTCGTTTATACACCCCAGCCCGGCTATTGAAGTCGCCATCGCCTTCTTTTTTATTTTCCCTCCCGTCTTATGAAAACCTTATTTTTCTACTACGAGTTACGTATCTCCGGTATGACGTCACTTCCGGTGGAAAAATAAAATTTTCAGAGCGGAGGCGACGATTTTCCGATATGACGTTACTTCCGGCCGAAAAGTGATATTTTCAGTAAGGAAGTGTCGTTTTCCCGCATAACGTCACTTCCGGTCGAAAAGTGAGATTTTCAAACCGAAAGTAACGTCACAGATATTTTTTTTTCTTTTTCCCTACGCTGAGAAAAAAAATTTGTTGGATTAACCAAGTTGCATTCTTGGTACAATAAAAAATGTTCTTTGAATCGAAATATTTTGAATCGACTGAAGCGAATAATCGTTCAACAGAAGAATGATTTAGTTGTACCATGCAAATAACATTTTTGAACGTATGTGACCGCGAATTTGGTTAAGCCAACAATTTTTTTTTCTGAGCGTATGTAATTTTAGTAATTAATTTTCATTTGACTTTTACGGGTGGATAGCAACAAGAAAATGTAGCACAGTCATTCGACCAGTGCGGAGCGATCCGAGCTCCTTGCAACGTCGAAAAGTTCTCCGCAGAGAGAAGGAGCAAGTCAACCAGCATCTCATGCACCGCGGCAAGAGAGTCCGACCGGCTTTTTCATTTTACAGAAAAGATGTATCCACGAAGAAGCCCATTCCGGCTCAATAACGGTGAGCAACCGTCCCGACCGCACGGCTCGTTTACAAACCCCGGGCCCGACTATCGGAGTCGCTATTGCCTCATTTTTATTTTCCCTCTCGCCTCACCTCCTCGCAGTCCGGATTCTCCTCCGACCTCACCGCCGTTTCGCAATGCCCGCCGATCGCGCGCGCGTTTCTTCGAGCCCGCCGAGCATATCCGAAACACCCGGGAATTCGATTCGTCACCAATATCGGAGCCGCCGAAAACCATCCCAAAAACTCTATGCATCGTAAAACGCATTCGGGCTCATCAGCATTTTACCGATTTTATTATTCCCCGCTCCGGACATCGCGATCCGCGAAACTCGCGACTCTCGAACTTCCCCCCGCTTTATCGCCGTAACCTACGAAAGAAGTATAAAATAATTCCTGCCGCCCGCTTTCGATCTCCTTTGCCCCCCCCCCCCCCCGAACCCTCGCCGACTTCTTCATCCTTCCACCGGCTCGCCACTCAGCACAGACGCCGCTCAAAAACTCGCTCGACGAATTACCGCGATCCCCTCGTTCAATGACCCGACGTATACTCATCTCTCGAAATCCCTCCTCCTCCTCCACCTCCCGGCCGTCTCCACTTTTCTTCTTATAGCTTCGTTGCTTTCGCCTCGGTTTGATGTTAAATTTAATCGAAAAATACGTACCGCATCGCGAATACCCGCGAAGCCGCTCGCCGGCCTCTTCGACTCACGATTCCTCCGCTCGCTATCCGCGGAATCTCCGCCCGTTTCGGGATTTTTCTCGACAAAACGCCGAAACGGATTTTCTTTTCGCGGGCTTCTTCGACCGGCGGACAAACGCAACGATACCGATCCACCGAGAACTGGTCCTGTGTAGGTGTTCAACCGTCGATGCGCTTCGATGTATATTAGAGAAGGCTTTTTTATGTACCTTCCCGTTCGAAATGGCCTTTCTCTTATTTTTCGTGCAACACGTCGAACCTCCTATTACACATGTATAAACCGTACTTGCGTACCGTTCCCCGTTGTGCACGCCTCGACGGAGATACTTTGCATTTCGGAATTCGGCTTCGAGTCTCGTAACGCTCGAATGCGAAAAACCTCGGACCGTGGAATCCTTGGTAACAATTCCTTTTAAGATTAAACACGGGAAAATATTAATGGTAATTTGTAAATATTTATTTATTTATTTAGATCTTTACGGGACGAAACCTTTTACGTTTTACATAGAATGCGAGTGTATATATTTAAATATATTTATTGCTTTCGGTAACTTTTGTTTTTGTATTTATGTGGCGATTTTTGACAATACATTTTTCTTCGTCAAATGTCGATGCTCTGTTACGAATCAACATTCGCTGTATTTAGTGTATTTGTGCATAAAGGATATTTATAAACGATTTTTTTTAAATTGACACTCATTTTGACCAGTTCGGAGCTCTCCAAAGTTCCTAACGCGTAATTTTATGGAGTTTTGGGATTGTAAATTTAAAAAAATCGTCATACATCTGAGACCCAGAAGATATTATGGCAATTAAGTTGCAAAAATATTCATTGCTTTCGTTAACTTAAAAAAAAAACATGCTAATTTTTTATAATAAATTGTGGTCCATTAAAATTGATACTGTATTCACTACCTGTAGTGAATTAAAATTCACTGCAGTTAGTGTATCAATGCATAAAGCGTAAATTTCTGCAGACGATTTTTTTTTATTTAGCACTTATTCGTCCAATTTGGAGCAGTCCAAAATTCCCAACGCCGTAATTTTTTGGAATCTTGGAATTGGAAGAAAAAAAAAATCGTCACTGTGGCCATACGGTAGGGAACACCTTGTATTAGAGCATACGTCTTACACCCATAAAAAAAATTAATGACAATAAATGTTAAAAAATATTAATTGTTCCGTGTAGGCGTTGAACCGTCGATGTGATTCTATGTATTTTAGACAAAGCTTTTCATGTGTCTTCCCATTCGAAATGCCCATTCTCCAACATTTCGTGCATCCCATCGAACCTCCTATCACACATCTATAAACCGCACTAAAAACGGTAGACTTTGCGTTACGACTGGCCGGGAAGACACTTTGCATTCCGGAACTCGTCTTTGGCTCTCGCGCGGCTCGAGCGCGAAAAACCTCTGTCGGAATCCTTGGCAAAAATTCCGTTCGAGATGTTTCTCGTACGCGGCATACGGATTCGATGACGGTGCGAGTTTTTCACAACTCCCTGCCCCGAAAATCCTCCAGATCCATTAAAGTCTCGTTAAGATCGGCCGCTCGGAGCCCGCGACGCGGGACGCTCGAATTTTTACCCGGTTTAGTCACGCATCCGCATATCCTGACTCAGCCGCGCGGAAATGAACTCCACGCGATATTAAAGTGCCACGGAGTGTCGCACGATCATTGTTTATTTTCATTTTTACCAAGAATCGCACGAAGAACACCTTTGGAGAAGAAGTTTCGCTTTTTGAGGAGAGCGAAACTGCGGGATTTTTTACCCTCGGATACAGAAGTTTGGTATTCCGGCTCCGGACACCTGCCACAGTCGTCCCGCGCCGGGTGGAGAAAAATTTGAGTGACATGATTCCAGATGAAATAGGAGGAGGAGTCTTGCGTTTCGAATTCCATCAGAAAAAAAAATATATATATATATATATATATATATAAAGCCGAAGGATCCAGCGAGAATGCAGCTGTGGAGGAGACGAGTCGGTATTGCTTCTCTCGGTCGAGTTGGCTCATAAAGTGGGTCCGACGGAGACTCTGGCCGAGGATACTGTGCCGGGGTTTGAGAATCCCGCCCATATCGGAGAACGAAGCCGGACCGAGCGGCCTCGAGGTGACCTGCCCACGAGTCGTTCCCGAGAACCCTTCGTAATTGGATCAATTATCGGGGAGACAAAGTGTGCCTCTTGAATGCAAATCCCGATTACCGCCTGTTGCGCCAGCACACGCTCCCCTCCCGGCCGCCTCCTCCCCCGCCCGCCGATCCCAATATCGGCCTTTAATGAAACCTCGCGCAGAGCCCGGCTCGGCTATTATCGAATTCCTTCATTAGGAGACAATTTCACAATTTTGACAAAATAATCGTCGGGAGTACGTCGATTTACCGACGACGGCTCAACGAGGATGGATCGATCCGTTGCGAAGCGGAGAACAACCCTCATGCGCATCAAGCCGCTAATGGCTTAAATGTATATGATTGTGCATTTTTCATTTTTTTTTTTTTTTTTTTAAATACCATTAAATCGGTTAAATTCTGATGTGGGCGTTGTTGATGGGCCCAATGCGTATAATAACAAGGCTGCGAGTGGGGGGAAAAAATGTAGAGAGCATCTGCGCGCCTAGAGGCCGTTAATGGTACGGAACAAAGTATAGTCCGGCGGGCAGCATCGGCGAGGAAATGAACCCATCATTCTACGGCGGACAAATCAGCTTCCGACAAAAAATAGTAATAAAAATGAATTAGTCGTCACAATAACTAATATTCGGTCGTGTGTAATATTCAATATGATATCGAATGGAATTGACATTGGTTGAAAACAAATTTGGTGAAAAATGTTGTTAACCCCTTTTCGGTTTTTCAATTACGAAGAGGCGGAAAAAATGCTGAGATAACGTATTTTTTTTCACCGCCATTGGTGTCAATCCTGTTATATTGAATATTGACTAATGTAATAGTCAATATTCGAAGGTGAAGTTCGAGTAATTCTTTTCTTTGCACAGTAGAACCTCGATTATCTGAATCACTTGGGGCCGGAGCTCGTTCGGATCAACGAACATTCGGACAGAACTGTAAAGTTGTTTTCTGTGAAAAAATTGGCATTCCGCATATATTTAAAATAATTATGATATGTGTTTAAGGAATAACGTGATGCTTGTTTTTTGATAATATTCAACGGTGACTTAAAACCTTCTTCATCACGAAATCCACAAGTCCAAACTTTACTTTATAATATAGGTGTCCATAGGTTATTTAAAAAACTAACATTACTAAAAATAATAATAAATGAATCTATGAGAATATTCAACTATTTACGAAAAAAGTGTGAAACTCTACTTATTTAGTCAGTAAGATTATATGAGGAAAATAGGCTTTGTTACTCTTGTGACTCAAACATTTTTATTTGTGGCACATATCGACTGCTAAGAAACAAAAGGACGTAACCCGTAAGCTTTAATGCTCGAGATACGCCCTTCTCTCTCCAAGTAGTCAATATAATACCCCTATCGAACTTTTCTTACGGAACAATTAAAAAAGATCGATCGTTTCGAACACAATTCATGCCGAAATCGATTCAACGATCCGATTCGATCCGACGGATCGATCGTTTCGTTCCCACCCGGTAACCGCCCAATAGTTCGGATAGTGGAAACGAACATGCGACGTTTCGTATAATAGGCGTTCGGAAAATCGGGGTTCTACCGTAATTACAAAATTGTGGTTCGACTGAAAAATAATTCGAACGATAGTCGACTGATAAGCGCGAAGGCGAGTCCGAGCGGCCCGAGCCGTTGCAGAGATTACGCGCACCGAGCATTAGCACTTTTACTCATGACGAGCCGACTCCACTCCGGCATCGTATTTAACCCGTTCCGATGGAAAACCCGACACGCGATAATGACTCTGTACGCAACCGACGCTACAATATTATTATGAACGATAATAACGGAGCATCCGATTACGTGGTCCTACGCGTTCCTGTTATGCGCAGCGTCATACCCGCGAGAACTTTACACCGTGTAAACCAGAGATCGGGACAAGTCACAAGCTTATCTTGAGAAAATACAATAATTCCATGAATTCGTGCGTTAATCGTTTTATTGCGTTCGAGATTGTTTGATGTTACAATTACACAAGCTCAGCTCGAATGAGACGATGGATAACGCGAAGGCTGGCTTGTTCATCGCGCTTCGCTGCCGGAGAGTGAAGGGAACAAAAAACTAGGCGAGGTGACGTTGCGGTGAAGAAAGAAGGATGTGCCTTTCGCGTTGAAATTTAGCGCCGGGGTTTGTCGGGTCGGCCGAGGTGGATACGAGAAGCTGCTGCTGCTGTGCCTCGGTGTGCTAGTTTCAACGGACGGTAAGCACGGGATTAACAGTTGGTACGTTAGTTACCGGCTCGGAGAGTTCCGCAGGCTGGTTTCGACTTCTTCGGTTCATTATTGTTTGAATGGTTCGGGCAACGTTTTGTGCATCGATCAACTTTGGTGGACGACGGTTTGCATGAGAGAACATGTATCGGATCCAGAAAAAAATATAAATGATAATTGATTTGCAAAAATGTTCACCGTTTTCGTTGATTTTCAAAAATCATATGCCGATTTTTTGTAATAAATTTCTCTCCATTAAAAATTGATACTGTATTGCGAATCACCATTCCCTATATTTATCATATTTATGTATAAACCTTCTCATAATTTTTTTCTTTCTATTTACCTCTCATTTGTCCGTTTTGGAGCGCCCCCAAATCGGTAACGCGATATCGCATAATTTTGTAGTTTTGGAATTAAAAAAAAAAAAATTCATCGCCGTGTTCATAAAGTATGGGATGATTTGTGTTGCAGTAAATGTTTTATACTCAGAAAAATAATAATGGCAATTAATTTGCAAAAATATTCATGGTTTTCGTAAAATTTTAGAAATATTATGCCGTTTTTTGACAATACATTTTTATCCATTAAATATTGAAGCTTTGTATAAACGATTCCACAAATTCGACATTCGTTCGAGCAGTTCGAAGCTCTCGAAAATCCATAACGCGATAACGCATAATTTCGTCGAGTTTTGGTATCGGAAAAAAAATAAAATTCGTCAAGGCGTGACCGTACAGTAGGGGAATTTCCTCATTCCGGAGCTCACGTCTGTTCGAAATACTAGATGCGTTTCGTGACTCGCAAAAGTAATACGAAACTCCACGAGATACTGTACATGCCGAGCGGGAGACATACTGCACCATATACACACACATATATACATACATATATATATATATATATATATATATATATATATATAAAATAACAAGCGCCCTTTGCACTTCCCATCTACACACGTACCTTACATCGGAGCATTAACTATTGTCCCGGATATTTAACGATGTTCGCAGAGTTACTCACTACATACCATAAATCGTCGCCTCCCTCTTCGCACTCCGACTCAGATTCGCGCAATATGCGCGTCATGAGCGCCGCAACATACATTTCGAATGCCATGTGCACCACTCGCATTTTTTATATTTTTTCTTCCCTACACGCAGAAGATACCGCGCATATTGGAGATCAATTTTGCATGGTTCGAACGTCAAAAGAAACAAGAAAAAAAAATTATATATATAGCAGAAAATTTCATACACTGTCCCCCTTCGAACAAACGAGGGGTGCAGCGATATGTGCCAGCTACGTCGGTGCAGTAAAAAAAAAATCATACTTTTCGTTACGACTCGGCAATTCGGAAAGACAAAAGAATCGCATCCGCCCGCTTCGTCGTACACAGTCATACCTTTTTCGATTATTCATACGGTAATAATCTCCATAAAAAAAAAAAAAAATGATCCGAAGCCTTTATCGCCCTGTCATTGGCACTCGTTGAGCCGCTCCCTGATCCTACCTAGGGTGAAGCGTGCGCGATGGATCTCTGTGGAGTGTCGACAATTTTCCGGGACGAATTCTAAATTAGCAATTTCTTTTTTTTTCCCAGCGACACAAAGCGTAAACGACTTTCACCACAAGCGCTATCTCGCCGGGCGTGATACGTTATAAATTATAGATAAGATCGGTGAGGGGGGGGACGACACATCGAATACAGAACGTCCCCACCTTCCGGGGAATGCCTAGATGCTGTGTGTACATAATATATGTATCGTAGGGTTTTTCGGACAGACAGGGCGACTTTAGTGTCCCCCGGCCAGATATGGCTTCTGCCACCCTTATCTCGAAGCCCTGAACCGGAGAGGCGCGTAACGCGTATTATAAATAAATGACTACTGCTCTACCGGCGTGGCGAGCCGCGTGATTCGCGATGCCGTTTAAACGTGACTCATTGATGGGCGACCCTCGCCCCAGTCGGCACTGCCAGTTCCCCGTTCCTAAGATACATAGATGTGTACATATACATGTATATATACATATGGGGAATTTCGCGTCAAGTCGAACGGCCCAAAGACCGGGCCTCATAGATCGAGCTGGAAAGTTCGTGATGTAATAGTGTTATACAGTGTGAGTGCTTGGGATTTGTTTCAGATTTTTATCGGCTCTCGTTTTCGAGTTAACAGATAGGTGTGTTAATATTTAAATTTGTTATAGCTCGGAAACTTCTGATCGCAGAAGAGAATGTTGCTTACAAAAAAGATACTGTTTTTGATGAACTATCTTTGTACATTATTCCAACATTGTCCAAGGACGAGGAACTATTTTTAAAACACTATATTTTTTTTTTCAACAAGTACGACTCTGTGCATTTTGCTTAAAATTTCACAGAACGTTCTTAATTAGTGTGAAACATATGTAAATTTCAGAGTGGGTGGGCGATTGCGTTCAATTTCCGCAGACGTCTAACCATTATATACATATATATGATATATACATATATATATACATATATGATATATATGTATATATCCTGATAAAACAAAATCGTTAAACGCCTGAAGCGATTGAACGCAATCCCAACCCATATTACACACATTTCTTGTGCCTGGGAAATTGTGAAAAAATTTACGAAGATAGTTCATCAAAAATAGCATCTCCTTTGTAAACGTCGTTTCATTGTACGACCAATAGTTTCAGAGACATAATGTTTTTAAACATTAACGCATCTATCTGTTACCTTGAAAACGAGAGCCAAATGAAAATCAGAAAAAACGCCAGGTACTCACTCACACTATATAATACTACAACAAAATGAAAAATAGAAATAGTAGTAGCAGTAGTGAGTTTATTGCCAATACATAACACGTAACATTTTTTAATGCCCCACAAACTTATCTCTGTTCGGTCATCGAGCGCAGTCCTTCAGCCACAAAAAGTAAATTAATAAAGCACTTTTTAAAAATACTTCATAACTAACTTTCAGCTTGATCTAAGAGGCTCAGGGTTTTGGACCGTTGGACTTGGCGTGAAATGCCCAATATATATGCATACATATACACGTATCAACTGTTAAAAGACAAAAGGGCGGAACTCGTATGGTTTTACTTACGAGTTACGACCTTCTGTTCCTCAGCAGTCCTATACACTTCAATATGCAGCCAGATGTAGTGAGCCACATATAGCTTACGCATGGGATTCGCACTTCGGAGCCGTCGCGGATATTTTAGATAATGTATCTCCCGTCAGAGCCCCCCATCGGGAGGGTGCGATGTGTTCAACATACCCTTACCCACCATAATGCCCGGCATGCATTATAGATATTCGAATCTGAGATTACAAAAGGATGCGCTCCGCCGTATTTGGCAACCGCTGCCTCCGTAGGGGAGAGCGGGGCAAAATGGAACAGTGGGCCAAAACTCAATTTTCCAATAATTTTTCGATACGCCATTTTAACAGATGTTATTCCTCTATAACGATTACATTCTCACTGCCTTCACCTATTTTAATCCACAGTACAACTGAGCTATAATAAACTTACCAATACCGATACATCCGGATTTTCAAGCCCGTTCCGCCTCACCGCCACCCAAAAGTTATTAGAAAATTGCGTTTTGCCCCATTATCCCGTTTTGCCCCACCGTCCATTTTGCCCCACAGTAAGGCAAAACTCAATTGGCAAATAATTTTTCTATGCCCCATTTTATCCCAACGATACAACGATAAAAAATTTGATTCTGTAATAACCATTACATTGTCACAGTCTTTCCCTATTTTAACCCATAGCACAACTAGGACATAATAAACTTACCGAACCGATACATCGCGATTTTCGCCCCAATTACCGCCACCATCCAAAATTAACTTAAATTAAATTAAATTAAAAAAATTAAATTGAATTAATTAAATTAAAAAAAAACATTATTGGAAAATTGAGTTTCGCCCTATTACATGATATATTCCTATACCATTTTTCTCCACTGTCCCATTTTGCCCCGCTCTCCCCTAGTTGCCTGTATCACTGAGGGGAGGCTCGTTCCACCCTCGGTCCAATCGCCCTGTATCGGAACGAAAAATTGTGAGCCGGGGACTTGGAAAAATCCCCGTTCTTATTGTAACTCCACCCCGCTTCGCCCCTAACAGAGACGGAAGGGTGGAACGGGACAACAAAAGTCGACGTGACGCATGAACCATCGCGGTCTACGAGGCTGCTCCAATACGCCTTGTGGCAATTATATGTAAATTCGTGCGACCGGTACGGCGAATCCGAGAGTGGTGGACGAGAGAGCGAGAGTGTGTTATGACAAGAATAATTAATGGGTCTTTGTACGGACGGCGTTTAATCGGCGCGCGAATAAGTGACTACCAATTGCGGGCGATCGTCGATCTGTTCGAGGGGATTCCCCGGAGGGGCCTTTCAGCATGACACGTTGAACCACCAGTCGCAGACTTGCAACGGTTCGCTGAAGAGCGTGCCGTTCGGACACACCATCGGAACGCCAGTGTTCGTTCCGTAACAGACGTAAAATATCTGAAAGCAAGCGGGATTTTGCATTGATTATACTTTATGGGACGATAATTTAATTTAATTAAGCGCAGAAAATGGGGGAATTTTTTTTTTTTTTTACCTGACATCGGGAAGCTCGATCGGCAAGGTATACGTGAGTCTTCGATGCGCGGGGACATGGAAATCTGTCTACGACGTTGCGCAGGTGGTGGTGAGTGTGCTCCTGATGAACCGGGTAGTCACGACCGGGAACTCCGGGCACTGCTCCCGTTTTTCTATTTGGATCTACGGATTTTTTTTTTAAATTTTTGGTACAGATCGCTCGAGTCTGATCAGTCCGGAAAAAAAAAGATTTGTACACGTTTAAGAGGGTCCATTGATTTTTAAAATAACCAATTGACAATGACTGATGAACCGAGAACTTCGGGGACTGTTCACTTTTTTCCATTTGGATCTACGGAACTTTTTTGAAAATCGAGCGATTGTACATCGCTCGACGAGGCTGCGTGTAGCGGAAAAAACAATGTGTGTGTCAAGGTCCACATTTTTTTTTTATTAAGCGGGTCCCTCGATTTCGGGAATAAAAACCAATTGCTAATGACCGGACAAACGGAACGGAAGTTTGTCCGCGCCAAACCACTTTTTAGTAGCCCGTAAATTTTATAAAATGAATTTCTCCCGTTTACCATACGAATCCAAATGTTGAAAAGATCGAAACGGTGTGTTCGTTATGAATCGGGTAGTCACGACTGGGACATCGGGCACATTATAGATGGCTCGACGAACCTGCGTCTACACCCAGAAAAATAATTTACTGGTCGGACACCAGCAAATAAATTAATTTTCTGGGTGTATCGAAAAAAAGGGAAATGTGCTCAAAAGCCCAATTTATTTTAAAGACGATCCATCAATCCCAATTGAAAAACAATTGCTAATCACCCGACAAACGACTTGTCCCGTTTACCGTACGGAAGTAAATATTGGAAAGAGCAAAACACGATGCTTCTCATGAACCGAATAATCACGACCGGGAACTCCAGGCACCCGTTTTTTCCATTTGAACCTATGGAATTTTTCTAAATTTTTATTATAGATCGCTCGTCGAGTCTGCGTGTAACGAGAAAAAGATTCGTGGACGGAGCTCCACATTTAAAAAAATGAGTGTCCATCGACTCGAAGAAAAAACCAACCAATTGCTAATGACCCGACAAACGGAACAAGTTCGCCCGCGCCAAACTTCTTTTTGCCCTCCAATCGCACAAACTAAATTTTTCCCATGCACAATTCGAAAACAAAAAGCCGCTGCAGGAAGCCAACGTACCTCGAGACTCACCGTCGCTGAATCTGAAGTGATTGGAACGCTGCTTCGGTCGTCTCTGCCGATCGTATCTTCCGGCCGAAGAGAACGTTCCTTTTCTCATAAACGTTTTTACGGACTCGAAACGATCGTCCGTATACTTTACGCTGCCGCGGCCGTTCTTCGGGCGATTGCTTCCGCCCGAGGCCGCCATCGGGCTTTCCGGTCTCTCGTTCCCGAGCTCTTCGTCAATATAAAACGAACGCGGAAGACCCGGCTCGGCTTCCCCGCTGGACTTCCGACCGCTCGACTTCGTAAGGTTCACGGAAGATTCGCGCGCGAACTCCATCCAGCGATCGTCGTTGTCCGCGCCCGATGAATCATCATGGCCGTTCGGCTCGCTTTCCACCGATGCGTCGTTCTTGTAATTCGATTTCGTAACTTCGTTGTTCCGCGTGCGTTCGGACTCGCTGCTGGACTTTCCCGCATGCGACGATGATTCATTGCTCCGAGGCTGCGCGAGGTCGTGGCCGAAAGCGTCCTCGAGGAACGCTTGCGAGGACGCCTCGTGAGGCGGGAGAAGAACGGGCGACGGCCGAGGAGCTTCGGAATCAAAGAGTCTCCCATCCGCCCTCTCATTTCCGAAGTCTTCCCTTCGCGACTTGAAAGGCGACTCTCCGGGTCGCGTTTCCGGTCCCTCCGAGGACGATGCAAATGGTCCTCTTCGGACACCGCCGGTTTCTTCCGCCCAGCCGTGAGAGTCCCTTTCGTTATCTTCCCTCGCCGGGCCGATCGACTCCCCTTCCCCCCTATCGATCTTCGTTATCCTCTCGGACCACCATTCCGGAACTCCGGCGACTTCCGGCTCGACCTCCTCGGCCCCGATCCGACCTCCAGCCAGATTGACGAAACCTTTACGAAAGCGGTTACGTTCGAGTGCTGTATTAACGTTGTGCGAACGGTACAGTCCCGCTAAACGCAAGTTTCACAGACAAATTCGAAAAATCCGAAAAAATCAAGTATGTGGGAGGTGCAAAGATTTTTTTGTGTATTGATTATTCCAATTTTTTATCAACAGATTGAAGATAAAAATCATTGTTCGACAACTTACCCGGCAACTTAATTATTTTTCCTCATACAAATGATACGTTTATTTTTCTGAACATGTAAGAATTTTTTTCAGAATTTTTTTGTATCTTTGCGTTTTTTCACATCGTGAACATAGAAAAAAACGCGATTCTCAGAGATCACAAAGAATTCTGAAAAAGTGTATACGTATTCAGAAAAATAAACGATTAATTTTAAAGAAAAAAAATCGTTAATTCGCTGGGTGATTTGTCGAAGAATTTTTTTTATCGTTAATTTGTCGATAACATTTTGGAATTATTATTACACAAAAGCGGTGTTTGCAGCGCCTCTCGTATAGTTGATTTTTCTCAGATTTTTATCCCATCGAGAGACGTTTGAATTTTTTTCCGTAAACTCACGTTTGTCGGGGCTGTAACGCTTGGACTGCCTTAAACGGCGACAACGCGAAGGCGCGGATCTATCGCGCATGCGCAGACTCCGTTATAGACGGAACGATACTCACAGACAAATAAAATGGAGCCCGAAGCGATCCTCATGATGGCACTCTTTATCGACTTCCAGGGATTATGCGAGTTAACTCGGCGTTTCGCGAGCCAAGGCCCGACTGATCCGACGAGGATCCCTTGCAGTCCGGAGGCAAACCACCGGGGAGTTTCGCACCGGGCGCGCGGAGGGGACTCAAGGACCGTGAGTTTGAAAAATGAGGGCTCAAGTAGCATGACCGTTCTCTTTGCCCTCCGAGCTCCTCTTTCCCCATTCGCGCGTACCGCAGGCTCTTCGTAATTAATTCGGCTCTTCTGCCTTTGTACGCTTCCGGGCCAACGGACGTCTAGCGTGTTACAGAAGTGAAAATTAGAAAATTAAGAGCTTGTGCTCGTTGAATAATAAATCTGTGCGGTGGACGGTTTCGCGGAAAACGGAAGAGTCCCGGACACAGTTTCCCGATATGCATTAATAATAACACCGTGGCATCGATCATCGGTTGCGAAACTGGGCAACTTGCGGCCGACACACTGCCGCAGAAGTTACGTGGATCGGACGATAGGCTATAGATGATAAAACCCACAAGCTGGGAGTATATAATTCCAGGCTTATGTTTCTTTTTTCATTCGTGTATCTTTCTACAATACAAAACGATTTCGATGTCGCGGCCGTTTTCAAGAATCGAGAAGGCCGGGGTGGAATGGAACACTTTGATAGGGGTCAAATTAAGCACCTTGGTCGGGATAAAATGAAACACTGACCGGTGTCAGATGAAGAACTTTGGCCGGGGTACAATTAAACACTTTGACAGGGGTCGAATGAAGCACATTGACCGAGGTCAAATAAAGCACTTTGGCCGGGGTAAAATGACCGGCGTCAAATGAAACACCGAGGGAAAATGAAACACTATGACCAGGGTCAACTGAAACACTGAGGTGAAATGAAAGACGGTGACCGGGGTCAAATGAAGCACCGAGGTAAAATGAAACACTACGATCAGGGTCAAATGAAAGGCGGTGGTGAAATATCTAAGTCCCTATATGGGGGAGGAGGGGGAGATGAAATATTCCAAGTCCCGTTGGGTGGTCCCGCAGCTGGAAATGTTATAAGCTCTTTTAGAGAGGGGGATCGTGGCGGGAGGGATTGGATCGAGGGGGAACTAATGTGCCACTCTAATTTAGTTTAATAATTAGCTTACGGAACATTCTGTATTCCTTGGGGCCACTGCCCCTGTTCCTGGTCTTGATTATTCAAAGTCACTATTCTATGTAAGTTTTGGAGATACTCAAAGGGAGGGCGTGGAGTGCTCGACCCACCAAAAGCCGTAGATATATGGGGCACTTCGACCTAGGTCGGACTGTTCAAACCTTGCAGCAGGCGTTTTTTACAGGTCTGAACTATTTCGCAAAAGAACTTTTTTAGATTAAAAAAAATGGTTGATATTCATTTATATGATAAAAAAATGAAGTTATCGATCACCATGATTAAAAAATTTGCAAAAATTCTGAGAAATCTTGGATAAAAATCTTGAATAAAAAGTGTTACGATTTCTGCCAAAGTCACCTTCTATTCATTCTTTATGTTTTTATGAAAAAAAAAACAGGGAAAAAATTAGAAAAAAAATCAGTCGCTTATGGATTACCGCTTGACCATTTCTATAAGGAACACTGCAAGAAGGTGAAGCCGTCCCACTGCGGCTCAGATCTTAAAATTTTATTATACATATATGACACAAGAATTTTCAGAATTAAAAAAAAAATTTAATTGCCGCTGTCAACAAGTTCATTTTTTTTGTGATAAATACTTATAAACATTTTTTAAAAATCTAATAAAAAATCTCAGTACTTTCGAGAGTTAGTTGAGTCATATAAAAAATCGCGGGCCAAAACCAAGGTGTGAAAGGGTCAGGACCCGGATCGAAATGGTAGGGAATGCACATATATGAAAAAATAAAATAAAGAAACAGAAGACTTCACGGACAGCGAGTACTTAGTGATACCGCACGTGAAAGCGGATCCCGTTTGACAGCGAGCACTCACCGAGAATGGTACTGCTTTGTGATCTCGAAGATACATAATTTTACGGAGATGCGAAAGATGTGCGCGGAGACTAACGGCAGCGGCAGCAGCGACTCGTCCTTGCAATAGCGGATGATGATATCGCGCCGCTCGACGGTGTTTCGCATAGTTACCTTCCAATAGAAAAAGCAACTTCTCAAGTGTGAAGGAACCCTGGCTGCCGTACACGCATCGCCCGTTCATAACAACATCCGCAGTTTCCCTCCGACGCTTCTCCGGTATCTTCTCATCTTCACCGGTCGTCATTGTAAAACGATCAATTCTCGTTTCAATGCACCAGTTACGTTTTTTTTTTTGCTTTTTTTCACCTCCAAGTATAACTTTCACTATAAGATTTATTCATACCGCGATCGAAGAACAGTTTGCTCCTCGCTAGGACTCGCAAGACCCGTCATCGAGTGAACGCTTTGCTCTTACAAATTTTTATTATGTTAATAAAAAATGTCAGCACTGTAAAAAAAATTCACATGAAATTTAATGTAGCGGAGTGGAATTTTTTATGCAGAAACTGGTATATTAAATTTCGTGTCCGATTATGATGAAAAATTAATGTTCAGTGTATTAAAAACATTGAAATTACTTTATTTTTTATAATTTATTTTTATTTAAATGAAAAAGTATATTAATTTTTCGTCACGATTGTACATTAAAGTTGATATGCCAGTTTTTGTGTAACAACTTCTAATCCGGTATGTTAAATTTACTATTTTTTTTTACTGTGGCTATGAGGACCTTTCGTGATTCCTCGCGATGTACGAAACTGTCCAAAACCGTTGTAAAAACGTGTCTCGGTGTGTTGTACAAAACGGTCGAAAGCTGTTTTTTTTTTTACGAAAAAAAAACCTTCATTGCAGTCTTTGCGGTAGTCTTTAAAATAAAAACTCGAATACATGGCCAATATAGGTAGTAATATGGCGATAACATCCGCAGATTTCCTCCGACGCTTCCCGGGAATCTTCTTATCAGCTTACCAGTCGTCATTGCAAAACGATCAATTCTCGTTTCAATGCATGTTTCGTTTTTTTTCACCTCGTAATATAATTTTCACAATAAGATTTATTCATACCGCGACCGAAGAACAGTGCTCCACGCTAGGATCCACAAATCCCGTCACCGAGTGTACGACATTTTCTCTTACAAATTTACATTATATTAATAATCAATATCAGACTGAGAGTCTTTCGTGATTATTTGCGATGTACAAAACCGTCAAAAACCGTTGTACAAAAAATGTCTACATTTGACTACAAAACCGTCGAATACTGTTTTTTATTCTTTTTTTTCAAAACAAAACCTTCATTGCAGTCCGTGCCATAGTCTTTAAAATAATATTCGGACACATATATGTATGGCCGATATAGGTAGCGATATGGCAATGGTTAGTCTTTGTCGTTGATCAAGCTGCTGGCCAAATTTTGCATCTCGATCTCCTTCTGCGACTGGCTTAGCGTCGAGTTAATGACGAGTGGAACTTCGACGTCCAGTTTCACTCCGTTCTCGGGCGAGTCCTGCTGATTGTCTTTGATCGTGCAGCTTATAGGTATGAGTCGTCCGTACACTAACTGGAGCCAGATCATCGCGACGATGAGAGTCAAGCCGGTTATGCCGAACGTGTGGTACGTTCCCCAACGCGTGTATATCAGACCGACGAACACCGGACCCAGCACCCTCGACAGACAACCCGCGCCGGTCATTATTCCCATCCAAACGCCCTGCGGACGAGGTCCGAGGACTTTGCTGAAAATCGTTTGCACGAGAGTCACGCCGACGGGATATCCGATCGATGTGAACGCGTAGCCGATGATGAACTGCGTCACCGTCATCTGAGGCGTTGTTCGGCACCACTCTTGCGTGCTCGGACAACCGAGTATTTCAGTTCCATTGGCTGTTGTCGTCGTGTTCGTCGTTGCTGCAAATTTCAAACACGAAACGGTCAAATTCCGAAAGCACAGGTTTACCAGCTTTGTTTTGGGCTCTACAAAAATTTTGTTGGTAAATTAATTAACGGTACACTGCAAACAAAAATTGTATGAAACTTAATGTAATGGTGGTGAAAGGTTTTAGGCATAAACTGGTATATAAAATTTCATGTACAATTGTGATGAAAAATTAACGGGCAGTATATTAATAACTTTAGAAATCCTTTATTTTTAATAATTTACTTTAATCTTACTGTAAACGTACTTTAAATCCAATAATTTACTTTAATTTAACGGTAAAAGTTCATTAATGCTTCATTAGTTTTTGCATAAAAACTTCCAGCCAAGTGGCTTGAACTTTCCATTTTTTAAATAGTGTATTGGAAGTTTTTTTTTACATAAACTGTTTCTGAAATTTCACACGCATGTTCGTCGCAATTTTTTTACAGTAAACATTTTTATTTTTAATGAACATTTTTGTGATATTCAGGCAAAAGATTTGTAATTTTACTATCTAGTATTTTAATTTTACGAAAGATTGCATTAATGTTCAATCAATGTCAGTGATGTAAGCAAATTTCAAGTTCCAGTACATTGAATTTTCCAATTTATTTTAACAGTGTCGTGCTTGCTTCGGGCATACTTACGATCTATTTCGGCGATGATGGGAGGATCGGGGCCCCACGGTATGCACATTATCCTGCCGAGGACCATGAACAAGAATCCACCCCACAGCATCACTTTGCGCTCGTCGAACCTGGTAACAATCAATTAAAGCACGAAAATATTTTTGAATGGTTTCGAGTTTTCTTTTTATATATTGAAGATATTTTACCAATATTAAAAATTATTTGGTGAAATGTTTGAAAAACATTTTGAAAATATTTTTTTGTTCGCTCATAAATTTAACCTTTTACAAAGCGGTCCGATCATTACGAACGTAACGCAAGCTATGGCTCCGCCCACGCTCATCATCAGTCCCATGTAATAAAGCGTCGCGGTTTTCGACCAGGCAAATTGATCCATAGTTAGAGAAGTTCCGAGTCTGTAATAATTAAATGAATGTAAATTAATAAGAAGAATGAGACAAGGCAAAATGGCTTATCGGCACGATTTAAATTGATGAGTAAAATTGAACCAACGTTTCTAGGAGTACGAAGTTGAATACGAGTAGGAAAAACGCGCAGATCAACGTCCACGCGGCCATGTAATCCGGTTTCATCGATTTCAGCGCTGCCTTCTCTGAAATAACGAGCGTTGCATTTTCGTTCAATTAATCGACGCTAATCATTTTTTAAAAATTTCATTATCGTAAATAATTAACGCACGAACCTTGTCGAACTTACCGGAAGCTTTACCCTGCTCGCGCATCGCTTCGCGCGCAGCGATCTTGCACTCTTTGAAGTTCCACGGCAGGAACAGAACGAAATTGGCGACTCCCATTATCACGTTTATCCACGCGGCCATCGTGTACATGTTGAAGGGCAAGCCCATCATGTAATAACCTTGATCTCCCAGCGGCGTCACCGCAGCTTGCAGACCGGGCCCTACTACGAAACCTAGCACCTGCAACATATATCGATTTACTTATATTCATATATTTTTTAATTACGGGTGGAGTAGCCTTTTTCGGCAATTTTCAGGGAATTTCCTATAATCGAGTTTTTTTTTTTGAAAGAACATTTTAGTGTTTATCCCAATGAATCTGAGTGAATATTTATCCACCCAGTTTCATCGCAATGAGCACAAGAATTTTCTTTAAAAATTTCAAATATAAAAAATGACAAATTCCTGAAATACACCTGAAGAAGCCCAAAAAAATTCGACTCTTCTACCCTTAAATATGTAACCACTATCGGACGCGAGTGATTCGAGGGAAGGATTTTACCTGCGCCAGCGACACCATGGACACGGCCCCGGTCCTCTCTGACAACTTCGTTGCCGCCGAAAGATACGATCGAGCCACCGCGATGTTTGCTGCCATCGGCGAGAAGACGATCGGTGTCAGTAAAATTGGACCAAAAAAATATATAAAAAATGAAATAAAATGAATATTGTATGTTCCTGCGACAGCGAGTCGACGAAACCTACCGGAGCTGACGCCGACGAAGAATCTCGCCGCGATCATGTAAGCCTTTTTGTCACCGGGAATAATCTCGAGGGCGCTGTAAACGGCCGACGAGCAGGTGAACAGTGCCAAAGTCGCGAGGAGCGGAAACCTCACGGATATTTTATTTCCCCACCATCCGACCAACGGGGAGAACAACATTTGCCCGAGTGGATTCGCCGCCACGACGTAGCCCATAAATTCCTTTCCCGCTGTAGGGTCTAGCTGAAATAATGCAACGAGGAGTCATATCGCGTTCAATCGTCTCCGCGTAGGGTAAACCTGCCAATGAATGGACAGTTAAGCAGACGAAAAAGCCAGTGAATAGACGTTTTGTATGCCCGTGCTCTTATGGAAAGTGTCCATTCACTGGTCCTGGCCATTCATTGGCTGGTTCAGCCTAAGAAAGGGAAATAAAAAAAAAAATAAGACTCCCACGCGCGACACTTTACCTTATCCAGATATGGCCACACTCCAGTTAAGATTATACTGAATCCGAGCGACATGAGGAACATTGTAAAATAAATTACATAGATGCTTCTCCATCGGGCTTTTCTCTCGGCTGCTGATTCGAGATCGTCGCCCGGCCACGGTGGGGTTCTGCTGGAGCGAGGGTGAAAAAAAACAACATTATTTTCCTCGAAAGTTTTGAGTGTCGTTCGAGGGATCGCGAGACACGCCGGTCGGTAATAAATCGCTTCTCGCATTTTCATCAAAACTATTGATATTCCAAAAAAAGCAAATTAGATTTTCACGCGTCTATTAAGGCACTAGCATAAGGATTTGGTCCAAAAAAACAGGTCGATTTTCAACATTGCTATTTGAAGGACAAGGTCGGGTTTTTACACACAGCTAGTACAAAGTGTCATGAAGTTTGAGTTTTCTTTTTAAATGAAAAATATCAATTAAAAACGGACTTACTGATGATTAACGAATGACAATTAACAGCGGACATTGCATCTCAAGATCTATTCATCCGATCGAGTTGAAATTTTGACGGATCCTTGATTACAACATTTTATATCATCAGATGGAAAATGTTATAATCAAGGATTTGTCCACAGTTCGACTCAATAGGACGATTAGATTTTGAGTCAAATCGTCAATCGTTAATCGTCAATCGTTAATCGATATACCATGTATTTAAAAAAAATGGAAATCGACCTGTTTTGTGGACCTTATGTCAGTGCCTTAATCGGCTCCGGAAACCTAATTTCCTTCCAGTCGGAGTATCCACCGTCTCGGCGAAGAATGAAAGGTCGCTTCATTACCGACCGGGCCGGACACGGGGGCGTGTAAAATACAAAGTGCATAGTGTGCTCACATTTTTTGACGGAAGTTCCTGTACCACTCCAACGCGCGATGCATGACGGAACTCATGATAACGAGTATTTAAAAAAAATCTCTTCGTTCGTTAAAAAAAGAAAATTACGAAGCACCGAGCGATTTTTTGTTTTATTTTTTACTCTATATATTATTGCACCTGCAAATTCGCCGGCAAAATTGTATTATCGACAAACGCTCTTCGTCATCTACGGGACCCTCCGGACTCTCGGCTGCTTTGCCACCTCATCGTGATGCTTCGATAATCTGAAAAAAAAAAAAAAAAGAAAAAAATCGTCGAGTCGTGTTATTAGATCGAACCTTTATTTACCAAACGGTATTGCGATACGCGCATAGTTATAGTGTACGGTGTGATCTATAGTTACCGCTTGGGTGTCGCGTTGCGACTGCTTCATTCGACGATGATCTTCAAGGTTCCTCGGGAGCGCTCATTGCGGTTGTGTAACACCGATCGCTCGAACTGAAAACTCGGAGCGAACGTCGGGAACTTCGAGAGGACGGAACGTGCCTTGCTGCCGGGTTCTCAACGATGCTTCATCAGATGCGCGTCGTGCGAGACCGGAAGTCGTCGATATCCGGATCGTCGAGTCGGCTTCCCATCGAGGCAACGTCAAGAATCTATTTTCAAAGAATATCATGCCTGAAAAAGTTTCATCCGATTTGGCGATTTTTGGATGAAGGTCTAACTTTTTTAACAAAACTCAACATCACGGGGCGTCAGAAATTTTTAATTGACCGGCTACCCGGCAATCGAGATTATTCGAAATGGAACATTTTTCTCGACGATACGAAAATTCTAGAAACAAATTCAATGTATTCGGAAAAAAATCAACTCATCTGTTTTTCATTGATTTCATTAATTTAATTGATTTAAATGATTCAATTGATTTAATTTATTTAATTGATTTCATTATTGTGCAAAACTAATATTATCATCACCATTTATTCGATCATTTTATCTTATTTGTTTAAATAATTTTTATCCCATTGGAAGGTGAAAAAAAAATTACCAACGTTTCTCACGCTTGGCTGGGAGTGTATGCGCAACGGCGCCTCGAAGTTCCGTCTCGAACCTCTAATCAACTACCGTGATAACTTATTCTTCTTGGCTCACACATCGAGAACACGCGGAACTTTCGAGTGCGGCGAGAAATCCACCGGCCAACGAAGTGATCAACGTCAGAAAGACGTCAACTCTACGATTATTCGAAGCTATTAAGTTTCTATCGATAGATACCAATTCTATACACAATCTGTATACGCAATAAATAATCATAGAGGCGTAGACAAGGCGTGTGATAACGATAAGAAGCCCTGCCAATCAAGTTCTACTTCCTACTGGCGACGGCTTCCTACTCTAGCACGTGATGTCAGAACCGTGGAATAAATTCTCTTCAATCGCTCTAGATAGATCTGTGATCTACAGCCGCATGCAAAAGTACACGAGGCAACAATGTTGCGCAGTAAAGTAGGTTACAAAGTTCACAGCTTTGTAACCTATATAAGTCTTGTTCACAAACGTCAGCGATCCGTTTCTGGTTAATTTAAAAAAAAAAAAATGTTCTGCATTTTACAAAAATGTTTGTTAATTTTACAAAAAATTTGTGTGAAATTAACAAGCAAAGGCCTTCTAATCTATAGCCGTGTGCAAAAGTACACGAAGCGACGTTGTTGCACCGTAAAATAGGTACCAAAGTTTTTTGTCCACAAACGTCCACGGTTCGTTTCTTGTTTAAAAAAATGTTTGTTAATTCTACTACAGTGTTTGTTAATTTAAAAAAAAAATATTTGTTAAATTTTCAACATTTTTTTTGTAAAATTTGCAAGAAAATAATTCTGAATGTTTTCGAACACAAACAGTTTTTTAAAAGTACAAATCTTTGTTACTGTGTGCAGTCGACGCAGCGTAGACCTGCGTCACAGTCTGGAATCGAGCATTACATCTACTTCCCGCATCGAAACTCGTAGTCGGCCCGATCGTACCGTGCATATTAATTTGTTTACCGACGCGAGGATTAAAGTCGCACGCGCCCGACTCGACGGCGCGTGCGTACCAACCGATAGGTTGCGCGACGTAAACGGCAGCGTAGAGTCAACAAAAAAAGAAGAAAAAAAAATTGATAATGTTATCTCCAGCCCACATGCGTTTTTTTCTACTCTCTTGCGAGAGAACTCGACGTTTCCGAACGCTCGCTACGATTTACTGCAAATGAATTTACTCGAGCGCCTGCAATTTTCAATGTCTCATTGTGTCCCTTAATTAAGGGCATCCGCGAGAGGTTACAAAAAACAGCGAGAGCCGCGATCTATTTTCGAAAGACGTCGTTACATTTTTATTCACCTTTTGTTGAATTTTCATTCAACTTTTAATTCTTTCATTTTTTATATAAATTTTACACCCGATCGTGTAACGAACTCGAAGTTTTCTATCGCTAGCTACGATTTACCGCAAATCAATTTACTCGAGTACCTGTAAATTTCAATTTTTAATTACATCCATTAATTAAGTAACATACCGTTAATTAAATGCATTACGAAAGATTGCAATTGATTACAGAATCGTCATACGTCGATAGTGTAATCGACAATTTTTTTAAAGCACAAAACTTTTTTATCGTCATATTTCAACATTTCCCTCATTTCGCTACGCTGATAACTGAGCACTGCCAATAACTGTACCAGTGCCGATAACTGAAACCGCCCGGCGAACCTTCGATGCTATGCATTTACAATTCAATGATTCGCTGACAAAGAGCCGCCTGTTCGATAACTTCGTTTTTTCTTTCAATCTCATCCACATTATCGACCGGAGCTAATTATTTGTCGAGCGGCAGCAAAAAATATTTCTAAAAAAAAAAAAAAAAAGCAATCGACCGTCCTGTCTGCGCGTGAGTTTGACAGTGACGCGGGCACTCGTAAAAGTAATCGTGATAGCTGCACGCTCGGAGAGAGTGCGAACTGATAAGTGGATCCCCGGATGAATCTTGTATGTACACGTACCGAGGGCAAATACAAGCTTGAAGCAAAAGTGCGAAGTGAGAGGATCGAAGTTCACACAAATTTTGCACGACCGACCGTCGGTCTTTGTTCGGCCACGTTCTCCAACGGCAATGTACAAACCGCTGCACTTTCGTTACCGTTATCTCGTGAATACCGAAGATTCCGCGGCAAAAAAGCGTCGGAACTTCATAATATTTTTAAAATATCTTTCTCCCAAGCGACTCGTGGCTTCGCCGTTCGACGTTTATATTAATGGTTACAAATTACCGCACGACAATATACTCGAGGTGAATTGATAAGAGCGACCCTGACGAAGCGTCGCTGTCCTGGCAAGATTCGTGTTTTTTTTTACACCCGTACGAAATATATAAAAGCGCCCGCGTGCACGAGTCGGAACATTTCACACTCGCCTACCTATATACAGTAAAAATTCTTGTAGCGGGAACAACGGGTTTGCTATTTTTGACAGGAGGCGCCCGACGCTGTGTTGTTGCCAGAGCGAATGTCCCTCTATTTGTGTTCGCTCCACGGCATCGGTCACTGAACGAGAATGATCTGGCTTCACGAGCAACTGTAACCACTCGCGAAGTCTTTGTTTTCGATCAGATAAAGTTGTTCTTTTTTGTTAGAAAAAAAACGACGATTGTTAAGCGGGGAAGCACGGAGCCAGCAGCCCGAGGAGACCGAGAGAAGCGCACCAGTCACCGGACTTCACTGAACTTTGTTGTTGCGATCACATGTGCAGCTGGCTCCCCACCGCCCGGGAACAAACTCCGTTCCCCCAGGCCCGTACCCGCTCTCTTGCGGCGCCCGACATTCCCATTTCCCTCGGACCTACTTTCTACCCGATAGCCGAAGCTTTCGTAACGATCGGAATGTCGCTCTGGGTCACCTTTTATTATTATATTCCGCCACTCTCGACATACCTTCGACGACTTCTTACCGACAAAATAACGCAATCCGATTCGTCCGTAATCGTAAAGAAGACAGAACAGAGACGTTTCTTTGTGGTCGAGCGAACGAGGCGGTTACAACTTTCGCTACGGATTGTTTATTATGTTCGCAATATCGTCTGGTGAATCGCCCAGAAACGGCGACAGCTGCGATCTATTTTCGAAAGACGCTTTTACATTTTGATTCAATGTTGATTCAATTTAGTTTCAATTCTTATTTAATTATAATTCAATTTTCATTCAATTTTCATTCAATTTTCATTCAATTCTTATTCAATTATCATTCAAGTATTACTTCTTACATTTGTATACAAATTGCACACCCGTTCGTTGTTTATTTTACTTCTCCAAATTTCATCCGGCGAATAGTTTCGTTCGGTGAGTTTTTTAGTGTTCTGATATTACAGTTATCAATCCAATTACCGGAATACACTGTAATCGCCGGTATCAATTGTATTCTCAATTACACGAGGGTTAACCCCGATCTCATTATTAACGTCAACAACAGTTTGAAAGCATCGAATAAATTTCCTTAAATGCATCCGTGAACAACGACAATGCCCGGATAGCCCCAATAATATGTGGCGTCATTGATTTCGGCTTTCATGTATTCGCATACTCACCCGAAAAAAAGGAAAAAAAACTTGCACGCTCCACTTGTTGAATATTCGCCGAGGCTGTTGCAAACGGCCAGGTAACAGCGTCTTACCGACTCGACCACTCCCGTTGCATTTCCAGAAGCTTCCACCACGCGCCGCCAGGTGGAGCCGACCGCAGTTTTTGCCCGCGAGTTCGTTGCGGGCCCGCCTGGAGGCTAGTTTCGCGTTCATCGGCGCTCGGGACGGACGGAGCCGGTTTCCTCGCATCAAAACAAACAACAATTCAACGTCGCGTCGCGCATTTCTCTCCGGATAATCGTCCCGAAATCAGACCAGTATGAGTCGAAGAAAAAGAGCGAAGGTAAGATGACTATTCAGAAATACAAATAAAGATAACTTTAGTTAAGAATCGTCGCGAGAGGTTAAAACACTCGATCCTCCGTGTCGTAAATAAACCATCGGCGACGCACGAGTTCACGAACATGGCCGCCGATGTTTACAAACATTGCTGTTCGATGATAAACAAAAAAAAAAAAAACGTAAAATTGTCGATCGCAGGTGGAGTACCGAGAGATGGAGGAGAAGTACAATCAGCTCGACGACGAGAACGCCTCCGACACGTCCGAGAAATCTAAGACCGGCATGGGAACGCCGGAGAAGAAAACTCTTGCCGAACCTCCGAAGGTCGTCGAGACGGCGCCGCCGCCGCCGACGATGCCGGCATCGTCGGCCTCGAAGGTCGAGCCGAAGGAGGAGGAGGAGCAGGACAGCGACCACGAAGATCCTCACGGTGAGTCCGTCGACTCTGCTCGCTTGCTGGCGAAAGATCTCACCGCATGTTTTTCGTATGGGAAAAAAAGACAGTAAACAAACTATGTGTTTTTTTTTGTGTAGTCAAAGAACTGCTCAACGGATTGGAGGGCGCGGCGTTTCAGAGTCGTCTTCCCTTCGACAAACTCACGTCCACCGAGGCGGCCTGCTTTCCCGACGTCTCGTCCGGACCGCCTCAGACTCAGAAGGTTTTTCTTCACGTTAGAAACAGGCTCTTGCAACTGTGGCTGGAGAATCCCAAGCAGCAGCTCGTCATCGAAAATGCCTTGCCGGCTATAGAGCCGCCTTACAACAGCGATACTGTGCTCACTCGCAGGATTCACGCCTTTCTGGAACGTCACGGTTTCATTAATTTCGGCGTTTTCAAGAGGCTCAAGGTAATTTTTTTATTATTATTAATATTTTTATAACTACTTTGGTGTACGGTAAAAGTAAAATCAATGGCCGGAGATCCAAGGAGCAGTCACGGTCCCCGTTGACGCATGAAAAATTGTATTTTGTCTCAACTGTGTTAGATTAATCACATTCCTTGCGTGCAACGTGGACAAAATGTTGTCTATTATTGACTAATGATTGTTATTAACTTGATCGTTATTACTCCCGAGGGAGTAAACGTCATTGACGAAAATGACGATCTTGCGCCGCAAGGAATGTGGCTTTATTTTAAGAATGTCGCAAAAAAGTATCGTATGGTGCAATAGCAGGTAGCGGACCTTTACCTTGTGTGATTTCTTCCCTCGCTTCGCTCGGACAACAAACTTCAAACTCTTTGAAAATCGTGGACTTAGCTCTCTTGTAGCATAATATACTATTCTTTTTTCCTTGCGCCCACGCGTTGTCCGGCCATTAAACGTTTACCTTAAATTTGTGCTTCGTTTCGTTGGATACGTATCGGGTTTGAATATGTGTGATATTCGTTTGCAGTCGCTGCCGAACAAGAAGTTGGGAAAGGTCATTGTCATCGGTGCCGGAATCGCTGGCTTGGCGGCCGCACAACAGATGCAGCAATTCGGCTTGGAAGTTATCGTCCTTGAAGCACGGGTAAATAGCAATAAAAAAAATTAAAAGAATTCAATGGTTCATTCCGGACACACGAAAATTACTTTGCAAGATGGAAAGTTAACGAAAAAGTCGTATTTATTAATGCATAAACTTGTCCTGCTTTTCGTGTCATCATCATTTTTTTATAGTATTAAATTTGTCACTTGAAAATGAACTTTTTCACTTGCAAATTGAAACATTGCCATTTGATAATTAATTTTGTCACTTGAAAGTTGACTTTATGACTTAAAAATTAACTTTGTTTCTTGAAAATAAACTTAGTCACTTGAATCGTCAAATATAGAAATCTCGTTTACCGTGTAGTAGATTCCATTTAACTGTACGATGTTTCAGGATCGAGTCGGCGGACGAATAGCAACGTTCCGAAAGTCGTCTTACATAGCCGACCTGGGAGCGATGGTTGTAACCGGCTTGGGAGGCAATCCCGTCACGACATTGAGCAAACAGATAAACATGGAGTTGCATAAGATACGACAAAAGTGTCCTCTCTACGAGAGCGACGGTCAGACAGTGAGTTAATTGATAAATCGTACAAATAAACCGGGAATTTCGTTCCTTGCTTATCGCTCGGTGTAGAGCCCTACGGGTCGGTAACGACGATCCCGTCCTTGGTGACCGAAAAATTGTTTCGAGTATTGTGTTCTTTATTCGGCGATCAATTTACTGTTGCAGGTACCGAAAGACAAGGACGAGATGGTCGAGAGAGAGTTCAATCGTTTGTTGGAAGCGACTTCGTACCTGTCGCATCAATTGGACTTTAATTACGTAGGGAGCGCGGCCGGTACGACGAGCCAAGGCGCCACAACGAGACCGGTGTCCCTCGGACAGGCTCTCGAATGGGTGATTCGGCTGCAAGAACAGGGAGTCAAGCAACGACAAGTTGCTCATTTGCGTTCGGTTTTGTCGCTCCAGGGAAGACTCGTGGCTAATCAGCACAGAGTGAGTGCACGCAACATGATTCGATGAACCTTCAATGACGATTTATGGTTTCTTACACTGATCTTTATCTCAATTTGATACTTTACAGTTTGTTACTTTATAGTTTATTACTTTACAGTTTGTTACTTTATAGTTTGTTACTTTATAGTTTTTTACTTTATAGTTTGTTACTTTATAGTTTGTTACTTTATAGTTTGTTACTTTATAGTTTGTTACTTTACAGTTTGTTACTTTACAGTTTGTTACTTTATAGTTTGTTACTTCATCTTACTTGGTCTTTGATTTCCGTTTTGTTAAAGATGATCGCTATCAAGGATCGTTTAGCCGAGCTGAACAAACAGTACAAAGACATGACGGAGAGTAAATTGCAGTCGAGAGACATTACCCAAGAATTCGTCCTGCGCTCGAAGCTCCGAGATCTGCACAACGCTTGCAAGGTCCGTTTACACGATCGACGGTCGAACAAAAAATTGGCCTCGTTAGCCAATTAATAATTTCTCGAAAATAATTTCTCACACAGGAATGGGATCAGCTGGCGGAGCAGCAGAAGGAGATCGAAGCTAAGTTGCAAGAATTGGAAGCTGCGCCACCAAGGTTTAGATCAATTTTTTTCATACGAAACAAATTCCTCTTTTGGGAAAAAATCTTAATAAAAATCTATCTCGTGCCACAGTGACGTTTACCTGTCGTCCAAGGATCGACAAATATTGGACTGGCACTTCGCGAACTTGGAGTTCGCCAACGCAACATCTCTGTCGAACTTGAGCTTAAAGCACTGGGACCAGGACGACGATTTCGAGTTCACCGGAAGTCATCTAACTGGTGAGTCCTCTTTACTTTGACCTCGCCTTATCGAACTTCGTCTCGGGCGCTCGAGATCCGAGAACCGTCGTACCGCTAAATGCCTCGGCAATCTCGATAATTATTTAATAATTAAGTGAAGGTTAGCAAAAAGCTTGCAAAAAACCTTAAAATGAGAATAAGTTCAACGCTCCTAATTCAAGATTGTTAGGATCTTTGGATAAATGGGCGGCCCGGTGCGGAAAATCAAGTTTGTCACGAGAAAATTAATTTTGTCACTTGAAAATTAATTTTGTCAATTAAAAATTGACGTCGTCACTTTAAAATTAACTTTGTCACTTGAAAACTAACTTTGTCACATGAAAATTAACTCTGTCACTTAAAAACTAACTTTGCCACATGAGAATTAACATTGTCACTTGAAAATTAACTTTGCCACATGAAAATTAACATTGTCACTTGAAAATGACCGGAAGTCATCTAACGCATGAGTCCTCGATGCTTTGACCTCGCCTTATCGAACCCTGAATCTCGTTGTCAGGGGCGTTCTCGACCCGAGAACCATCGTGCCGCTGAATTCCTCCGCAATCTCGATAATTATTTAATAATTAATTGAAGCTTAGCAACCAAAAAAAAAAAGAAAAAAAAAACCGTAAAAACACAGTAAGGTCGGCGCTCCTAATTGGAGAATGCGGGGATCTTTGAATAAATGGGCGGTCCGGTGGCCCCCGTCGAGCTCGCGCGAGCGTTAAAATCGCGAGTGCTAATCGAGTCGCGAAAGGCCACGGGCGTGAGGGGCACCGACCCTGCATACTGAGGGTGGTGTAACTCGTGTATAGTATTCGTGTACGCGAAGTCAGCATGTATGCCGTTACATGTGCGCGGGTACTTCTCTTCTCTGCCCCTCCGCGCAAGTTCCGGAGAAGATACTGGCACTACGGGTAAGATGGTGTAGATAACGCGTGAATTATTCCCGCGCTCCATCCCCTTTTCGCATTCACCCGATAGCCCTCTCTCCGTCCCGCTCGGTCTCTCCGGCCCCGGCCGTGTCCCCGTACCCGGCGTTACTACCTTTTCGACCAAGTTGACTTTATCAACCTTATTAAAAAGCGATAGGGAGGGAGATCCCGTGTAGATAGCTTCTCTATCCTGCCGGCTGATCAAATACCCGAGGCTTACCCCGTATAATGTTCTCCTGCAACGTGGGCACTCCCGACTCCCGATTAGAGATGGGCGACGAGTTTGTGACCGGTCATTTTTTTAAATCAATTTACTGACACGCGAGCGTCGATTTACCGGGCCGGAAACGACGGCACTGTGACAGCGACATTGACTCTTAAAAACCTTGACGTTTTCAACTTTGAAATTAAGTAATAAATAGAAAATTAATTTTGTATTCATTTTATAATGTTGTTTGATTTTTTAATTTAATTGATAAAAAATTTAAATGGGGATTATTACGAAGTCAACGAGGGAGAAAAATGTCTTTGAAATTAAAATAGACTGCTAAAAGACTCTTAAAAACCTTGACGTTTTCAACTTTGAAATTAAGTAATAAATTAAAAATTGATTTTGTATTCATTTTATAATGTTGTTTGATTTTTTAAATTTAATTGATAAAAAATGAAAATGGGGATTATTACGAAGTCAACGAGCGAGAAAAATGTCTTTGAATTTAAACTAGACTGCTAAAAGGTTTACCATATTTGTGAACCCGAACAAAAATTATGGTCATGGCACAACAATCATTTTCCGGAACAAAAAAAGACGGCAATTGACGATAATTTTTTTGATCAATTGACGCTTAAAAAAATTATCGTCGCAGTACATCTTTACTCTTGACTCCCGATTAGAGAAGGGTGGCGACTTTGTAGCCGTTTATGTTTATTGTCAATTGACTCTTATGCGACCGTCTATTGAGCGATCCGGAAATTACCGCACTGTGAAAACAGCGACATTAACTCTAAAAAACCTCCACGGTTCCAACTTTCAAATTAACGAAGCACTAATCTCGTTAATTCAAAAAAAATCATTTACTATTCATTTTATGATGTTGTTCGATTGATGAATTAATTGATAAAAAGTGGTAATGTCAATGATTTATTACTTTACTTTACTTTATACTTTCTTACTCTGCACTTTTTTACTTTCAATGATGACAAAATCAAGGAGAGAAAGAAATTCGCTTGAAGTTAACCTAAACTGTTCAAAGAGTTAAACAAATTGGTGAAGGAAAAAAGACGATCAAATCCTAACGGGATGGATGTTTTTCGCTGTTTTTACCATATTTGTGACCCGGAACAAAAAAAGCCGGTCACTTTGCTTCCTCATAGAGGAAGCTTTGTTTTGGTCAATCCCAGTTAATGTTGTTGTCAATGCGGAAATGACAACAACATTAACTCGAAAAACTCCACGGTCCCAACTTTACAATTAACAAAGTACCAATATCGTTAAAAAATGCATTTTTTATCCATCGTAAAGTATTCTTTCATTCATGAATAAATTGATAACAAATGAAAATACGAAACAACAAATGAAAATTTGTATCAAAGAATACGAATGATTACGAAGTCCTTGAGGGAGAAATATTCCTTTGAAATTCATTTGGACGGATAAAAAGTTCCCAAAATTTGTGACAAAACGAAAAAATGTCAGACTAATACCATCTGGATAGATCTTTTTCGCAGTTCTGACCGTATTTGCGAACCCGAACGAAAATTACGGTCATGTCAGAACAAACATTTTCTGGGATAAAAAGGGTGAATTGACGTTTACAAAAAAAACTATCAGGGCGCATCTCGACTCCCGATCAGCCGAACGGAGCGATCGAAGCACATTTCCAACGGTGCTTAACGCTCGTCGAATCGATCACACTTCTATTTCCAGCGATACTCGAACTCTCGAGACAGTCCAGCGGCGCGCAATTCTTATTTACTTCGATGGAAGCCACGAGTTACCCGACTCTGTGTTAACGAGACAAACGGCATTCGCTCCTCGACGAGCTCCGCCGGGACGCGCCGGAGTTAGACTCTCCCTCGCCCGCGAGATAGCGCAGACACGATGACATTCCACGGGGTATACCATCGGAATGCGATACCGATCTTTATTAGTGAGCTTCTAGGAGGTAGACGATAAGTCTCGGAGACCATCCAACCCCGGTCGCCACTATGAGACTTACCTGTAAGGATTGTGTTACGGACTGCCGGTTAAACGGCTCACACGCAACTCGTCACCACTTAATGGCCCATTATTGCGACCTTTCTTCATCCTCTCATTTTTTTATTTTTATTTTTGAGATTGTTGTTTATCATAATCATTATTTTATTTTATTTTTATTTTTTTATCTTTTATCTGCATTTATGTACCGCAAGATTGTTACACCGTCAGGTTTAATCACGTCTGTTTGCTTCCCGATCGTTATTAGTTAGCTTCTAGGAGGTCGACGATAAGTTTCGGAGACCATCCAACGGGTTCGCTTCTATGAGACTTATATCTGTAAGGATTGTAAGACTGTAAGACCACTTAATGGCCCATTATTGCGACCTTTCTTCATCCTCTCATTTTTATTTTTATTTTTGAGATTGTTGTTTATTATAATTATTATTTTATTTGATTGTCATTTTTTAATCTTTTATCTGCATTTATGTACCGCAAGATTGTTACACCGTCAGGTTTAATCACGTCTGTTTGCTTCCCGGTCGTTATTATTAGTTAGCTTCTAGAATTAGATCTAGAGCAGTATTAGTTAGCTTCTAGAAGGTCGACGATAAGTCCCGGAGACTATCCAACCCCGTTCGCCTCTATAAGACTTACCTGTAAGGCTTGTGTTACGGACTGCCGGTCAGCCCTCTGGTTAAACGGCTCGCACGCAACTCGTCGCTACTTAATGGCCCATTATTGCGACGTTTCTTCTTCCGCTCATTTCTTTTTTTTGTTGTAATTTCATTCTTCAATCTTATTTTTTCGGGTACGATTTTTACTATTTTTCTCGTTCTTCAATTACGTACTGCAAGATTGTTACACCGTCGGGTTTAATCACAGTTGTTTGCTTTCGGGGGGTAATAGCGACATTTAACAAATTGTCACCGGAGCACAGGCCGGACGACGGACGTTCGCACTTCGTTGATCGAGAAAAGGATAAAGGGGCGGCGGGGAGAACGGGGTCGGTACGATTATTCAGTAATAGCACGGTTGAGGTAAATGATAGTGTTCTCGCGAGTGGCGTCGGGGCTCCCAGAGCACGGCCGCAGAGCGGCCGGGGCGAGCAGTTCCGTTCGGAGTTTTGCTTAGTTCTGAGTAAAATTACGACTGCGGGGTCGGACCGAGAGGGGGGGTTCCCGACTCCGGACGGAACATTCCCAGCGAATGCTCCAGACATTTATTAAACAGACCCTTCGCTTCTCCGGCTCTCCCTTCCCCCTCGCAGGCGCGTCCCTCACGGAATGTGTGTCAAGTATCGCGCGGCGACGTTACATCCACCCCAGACGAACATTTCTCTCCAGTATTTCTCTACAATCCCCCCTCCTCCTCCCCGGGCCGGTTCAACCTTGCGAATATATCGTGCGCACGAACATCTCTAAATTTTAGTTTGGGCGAAAATATTCCACACTCGTTTCGAAGCTGGACGGTTGTAGGCGAACAATCGTGGGGTTAAAGTAACACTTGCGGACAGTCCGACCTCACGTGAGTTCAGAGAGAATTGCGGACGATTCTCGATGGGATAGAAATCTGAAAAAACGAGAATTCGTCCAGCCCAGACGAACGTCCACCCCAGACGAACATTTCTCTCCAGTATTTCTCTACACCTCCCCCCCCCCCCCCCCCTTCCCCCCCGGGCCGGTTCAACCTTGCGAATATATCGTGCGCACGAACATCTCTAAATTTTAGTTTGGGCGAAAATATTCCACACTCGTTTCGTCGATAAGGATTGAAGTTGGACGGTGGTAGGCAAACAAGCGTGGGGTTAAGGTAACACTTGCGGACAGTTCGACCTCACGTGCGTTCAGAGAGAATTGCGAACGATTCTCGATGGGATAGAAATCTGAAAAAAAAAACAAGAATTCAAGTCAAACTTGAGTTTTTTTATTAATTAAAAAACGCAATGTTCAAAAGTTACACAAAATTCTGGAAAAATTCAAACATATTCAGAAAAATTAACAAATTGTTGTCATTTTTAAAAAACTATGTTTGTTGAGCATTTTTTTTTTCCAGATTTTGTTAATAACATTTCGGAATTATTTGAAAATCGACGATTTTATAACATTTTGTTGCAATGCTTATTCAATCACATGATGCACAATATAAAGGAAGTACAAAAAAAATGTGAATACGCCGGACATAGAATTTTCTATCGTAGATAAAATGATTAAGTAATCGGGACACGGCAGTAATTGGGACACGGTCGATAATTGGGCCATTCGCCTTACTTGACAAATGGCATGTCTCCATGTATCAAATAACCGCAACGGTTCCGATCCCCCCTCCCGGTTCAACTTCGTTAATATATCGCGCGCTCGAACATTTCTAAATTTATGTTCCGTCGGAAATATTCCACACTCGTTTCGCCGATGAGACCATTTGAAACACCTCTCTCCCCGTGCATCCCGGGCTCAGTCGGTATCGAATACTGTAATCATACCCAGAAAGATAATTTATTTATATATTTATATAAGTTTTATTTTATTAAAAGTTTATTTGGTTTAAGTGAAATATTCATTTGATTTAAATAAATATTCACTTAATCTAAATAAATATTTATTTAAATAAAATAAATATTTTACTTATACCAAATAAACGGTGGCCGTCGAATAAATTATTTTTCTGGGCGCAACTTTTCTCACAGGTTCTCGTATGTACGTTCAAAAGAAAAGTCTCATCGGAAATTGATATCCCCTCTGCTTCCGATGAGACTCTCCTTTTGACGCACTTCCCAGAACCCGTGAGAAAATTCGACTACAGTTTTTATTACCGACCGCCCTATTGTGCATGCTCATAAGGACTCAAGCTGAACGCGAGCAACCGCGCAAAATTTTTCTTCGCCTGGAAATATTCCACACACGTTTCGCCGATAAGGATTAGAACTGGACGTTTTTAAGCGCGAAGAAGAGCGCCATCAACACTCCCCCGTTTCTTCCGATCTACTCGCAGATATCCGAAAGTATTCGTTTATGTTCCGCGAACCGTATCCGCCGGATATTTTTTGGCTTGTTTTACATACTTGATAAATAGGATGTCTCCACGTATCAAATAACCGAGACGGTTCCTCCCCCTCCCCCTCCCACCCCGTCCCCGCGGTCGCGATCTAAGCGAATGCGACAAGGCATCCGACTTGAATATTTTTGTTTTTGTCGTCACTCGGAGAGCAGAGAGAGGACGAGAGCTCGGCGTGCACTCGACCGCGCCTGGGGAAGTTTTACTATGTGTGTATATAGGATATCGCATGAATTTGAAGGTGAGTGAGGGACCGGGACGCTGCGACTGCCGCCGCCGCCGTTGCGCGCTTGTTAAAGCGAAGAATAAAACTACCATCGCCGGGCCGCAGATCCTTATCTCTTAAGCCGCGTGTCTGAGATTCCATTCCGGTAGGAGAGCTCATCAAAAGACGAATCGGTTGAAAACCGATTTGAGAAACTTTTCAATTGCGGTCTCTCTATCCCTCCCACGGATGCCTCGCTCTCCCCGGATGGGAGTTCGCCTCGACGAATCCTAGTAAGGACATTCTATTATAACAGTCTCGAAAGAAATTAAATAATAATAATAATTTTTAAAAACGGTACGATCGTCCGTTCTCTTATTGTCTGCGGTTCGAGCGGTTACATCTACACTGAACGAAGGATCTAGGAAAAACTACCGATCATCTAAGGAAAACGAACATAGCACATAGTGGATACTTTCCGTCACCTATGAGGGAAAGTCTCAGATTTTCCAAGAATTTCTACCATAATATTTACGAACAATTCTTATTGGTTCCCTATTACTATGTGCTATGGTAATATCTCTCAAGCGATAGGGTCATATTTACCAGATCCTTCTCTCAGTGCAGCGCGCGGCCGGAAAAAAGAAGATTTCGTTAATTTTTTCTGAGAAAACGTGAGCAGGTTTTCCATTTTTTTCACATTAAAGAGTATGGTTTCAAGTATCTTCCACAATTGTTTATTATTGAAAAATGTTTATAAATGCGGTAGCTACAATGGTTTGTGAACGTCGTTGTTTGAAAATTGTTCTTCGCGGTAACCGCTTCTGCTTTCCATTCCTCGAGGAGAGCTCGTCAAAACACGAATCGCTTGAAAACCGATTTGAGAAACTTTTCCGTTGCGGTCTTTCTATTCTTCCCGCAGATACTTCGCTCCCGACGGGAGTTCGCTTCCATGAATCCTAGTAAAGACATTCTATAATAACAGTAAAAAAATTGAACGAAAATTGAGGAAAGGTATGATCGCCCGTCCACTTATTGTTTGCGGTTCGAGGGGTTATATCTACAATGACAAAAAATGCGGTTTAGCCAACCGCATTTTTTGTCATTGTCCCCCCCCCCCCCCCCCCCCCCCCCTTTTTTTTTTTTTTTAACGTCCCCTATCAAAGATTCGGATAGGGGACGTTCAAATAAATATTTCATGGCTCGAAGAAAATATTTTAATGCCTCAGAAATATTTTGGTGAAATCATCATAAAAAATTGTGGATCTAATCGATCCTTTAGCTGTAGCAACAAAATATATATTTTGTTGCTATTTATATATTTAAACGTCCTTGCCCGGATCTTTAGTTGATTCAACCCTATTTCGTCATCAGTGCAGCTCGCGCCCGGCAAAAAGAGGAGTTTTCGTCAATTTGTTCACATTGAAGACTATGGTTTAAAGTATCTTTCACAATGTTTTATTATTGAAAAACATTAATAAATGGACACAACGGTTTGTGCACATCGCTGTTTGGAAATTGTCCTTCGCGGTGACCACTTCTGCTTTCCATTCCTCTAGAAGAGCTCGTCAAAATACGAATCGGTTGACAACCGAGTTGACAAACTTTTCCATTGCGGTCTCTCCATTCTCCCCTCGGATGGTTCGCTCCCCAGACAGGAGTTCGCCCCGACGAAGCCTAGACTGTAAAGAAATGTGTTTGAAAATTAATGAACAGTATCGGAAGCTTTTTTACATAAACCGTTTCTGAAATTTTAAACACATGTGCGTTGCAATTTTACAGTAAAATTTGTATTTTTCATTAACACTTTTGTAAATTTCGAGCAAAAGATTTGCAATTTTAATATGTGGTATTTTTATTTTACAAGCAAAGTACACTAATGTTTAATTAATATGAGTAACGTTAGCAAATTTCAAGCGCCCGTACATTAAATTTACCATTTTTTTACAGTGTAGTAAGGACATTCTATTATAACAGTCCTAAAAATAATAATAATAATAATAGATTTAAAAAAAAAAAACGATGTGATCGTCCGTCCACTTATTGTTTGCGGTTCGAGGCTCATTCCGGTTGAAACGAATCATCCCCTCCCTCCGACCGCATCATAGTTTCATCACCGAGATTCCTCGGTGTCCTTGAGATAAATTTCGCGTGTACGATGAGCTATTTTACAGTACCCGACGCGTAAAGAGGGTCAAAATGTGTTAATACAGCAAAAACAAAAGGTAATTGAAAAAAAAAAAAATCTCTTCTGCATATACGCGAGTTTCGCGAGGACGTGCATCACCGGCGTTGCGGTGCTCGCGTAATTTACTCTTCGGGCTTATTATATTTGATACTGGGTCTACCGAGGCCCTCGTACCCAACATTGCCCGCTGTAATGTACTCGCGAATGGGAAAAATCACTGGCTACTTTTTTGCCCCGGCGAGAGAGAGAATCAGAGAGAGGGAGAGAGGGCGAGAGCCCAGAGCCGCGTGTGTGCGCGCTCGCGCTTCGCCGCCGAATCAAACGCTTCACATGAAATTGCGTATTCGCTTCGCTGGCTCTCTACCTGAAATGCTCAACTCCCGTTACCCCCTTGGCTCGCTCGCTTCTCTTCGATCTCTCTTCTCATATCTCTTCATATATGTTTTTATTTTTTTTCATTTTTTTTCTTTCGTTTCCTCCACTTCCCAGTCGAAAAGTTCGAGAATGCTCTCTGGTGTTTGGGGAGACCGGGGACAAAGGTAACACGGGTCAGTTGTAACAAGCAGCCTTTGCTTGGTAAAAGAAAAATGTTTGTTTGAATCGAATTTGTTTGGATCAAATTTTGAATCGATTGAAGCAATTAATCGATTTACAAAACAATTCTTTATTTTTACCAAACAAATAACAGCTTTGGCACGGATGGTCAAGCGACCTTTGATTAAATCAAACATTTTATTTTCTCAATGGAGGCAACATAGTGCGAAATATTGATGCAATCAAACGCAAGGAGTTCTCAGTGGCAGGTTCTTATTGAACATTTTGATCACTGAGACAATGTTTCAGTTTGTGATTAAAAAATGTCACAGTAACGCTGGTAATAATTATGTGGGCACCGTAAAAAAAAGTTTGCACTTTTTACAACATTGTCCACAAACGTCCACAATTTTTTATTTGTTAATTTTCTAGTTTTTCAAACAAAAGTACAAGCTAATATTGTTAATGACACGGGAAATAAAAGGGCAGGTTCGTATATTCAAATAAGTGACAAACAAATAAGTGTCACTTACTTAACCAAATTATTTTTACGAAATTTTGCATTTCGATTTTACGAAATTATTTTTTAGTGTGTGGGGTCGATTGTGACGGTCGATCCGGATCAATCGTACCAGTAATAATTTATTTTTTCCAATACTAATATATTTTATATATCTTAAATCTCACATTCTAAGCAATCAGGTAACGGAGCTTTTCTTATTTATAACCAACCCTTTATAGACTACAGCATTTATAGCTACGCTTACTGTATCGGTGTACGCAACAGGTAAACTGAAGATATTTTGCTGACGAACGTTCATAAATAACCTGACCAATAATAAACTTTCATGTTTTTGTAATAGAATAGAATAGAATACAATAGTCGTTTATTTGTCCTGGGATAAAATTCCCTAAGGACCAAGCAGCAAAGAAAGGCGACATAATTATATAGTAAAAGTTTATATAAATAGTGCACTCCGTTCTATTTGTTAATAGCTGTCGGCTAACGATTTCGGTGCAGGGACACGTTACAAATGACCCCTTTACCCGTTACAATTGACCACACCGCCCAAATTCTCACCCGATTTCCTTTGCCTTCAAAGGTGCGGTGTTTGCAATTCCGTACTATTTCCCGCTCGAAATTTTTTACCCTAATACCTAAGAGTAGGTTGATGATCCGCCATTGGATGCTCAAGCGTTACACCTTCGGGTTTCCCGCTAAAAAAATAAAAATTAGTTTTTGTTACTCTCGTCCCCGGTCGCCCCCTACTCTCTTCGGTTCTTCGTCGATGCCCTCCGATATCCTCGTCCTCCGGAGCGCGAGGGCGCTCCCGAGGACGAGTTGTGCGTTAACTGAAAAACAGCCCGTTCTCCCCACCGAGCAGTCCTAGCCGTACCATACCAGTCGTCGTGTTTTGCAATCGGGAATCCCACGTGAGAACGCAGAGCTGTAAGTACATTGCCGGGAAGCGAAGGAGCCAGTCGGTACTTTCAATTTGTGGATAGTGAGTTTTTGCCAAGTCTCGAGAGCGACTCGGGCTACCGCGGGTCGCCGCTGCTGGGCTGCGAATGGACCGGAGGACCGTCGAGGGTGAGGAGAAGGACTCCGCTGCTGCTGAGCTGGATCCCTGGCTAGCCTCTCAAGAAACCCGCCTCGCCTCTCGACCCCCCCCCCCCCCCCCCCCCCCCCCCAATGCCTCCTGCTCCGCCGCAATCCCGACCAGCTTCTCTCTTCTCTCTTCATGCCTTATGTATTTCTGTCAGATTTTATTCTTGCCAAAGTTGCTCAAAATCGCCTCCTCGCCGACCCGCCTTCGGCCCAACGGTCCGTCCCGCCGGCTATCATAAAATTATTCTATACGGCGCGATATTTGTTCCTTCGCTCTGCTGACACGCACTTATTTTTTTCTTCCTCTCTTCCAGGCTCCCATGTCTATCGTTGCATTTTTAAGTTGGGAGCCTCGAATTGGCCCTTTTACACGGGACGAACGCCGGAGATGGTGCAGAGGAGTCCTGAAATTATTGGAAAATTGCGTTTTTAAATCATTCCAATAATTTCAATTATAGTTAGAATAATTTTGGAACGTTCCATTTTGTCCCATCGATGCATTCCGATTGTCGGTCCCGTTTTGCCCCGCTATCGCCTACGACCCTGTATAACGTCTCTGGCGCTTGTCCTCAGGGTAAGTCGGGGTGATATGGCCACGATTTGTTCAATAATTAAAATTGGAGCTTTAACGTTAAAAAAACCTTTCAATTTTGGTCGTAACCAACTCTGAACTGAAGTAATTCACTCAGAACTTTCGATATTTCTCGATGTAATTACAGCTTGGTAAATAAACGATATTGCCATAGTAATAATGGTAGTCGATTAGGCCTAGAGAAGCATAGCGGCCTCGCACAAAACACGTCTCAGAATATTTTATGATGTCTACATGAACTACAGAAAGACAATAATAACCTTCGTTAAGCGTTTCGAATGCCAAACTAAAAACAAACGGTTTTACTGGCCATACGACCTAGAAATTGTACGGGATTGTACGGAATCTTATAACTTTCGGTGCAATCATATTGAATATACTAAAAACTGTGCAAACGGCAGCGCAATTCGTTTGTTACGTTAAAAGATGGGTGGCCATGTGGCCCTGACTTAGCCTATGTATTTCAAATCGATTTTGTTCTTGCCAAAGTTGCTCAAAATCCTCTCTCTCCCCCCCCCCCCCCCCCGGACCATCCTGCCGGCTATCATAAAATTATCCTATACCGCGCGACATTTGTTCCTTTGCTCTGTTGAAAAGGACTTTTTCTTTTCCTTTCTTCCAGTCTCCCAGTCTCCCATATATATCGCTGCATTTTAAATTGAAAGCCACGAATTGGCCTTTTTAACTCCCGACTGCCCGCCAGGGCAAAAAGACGGGAGTTATTACATGGAACGAACGCCGGAGATCGTGTACTACCCTGTACACCATCTCCGGCCTTCGTCCTTATATATTATTGTCAGATTTTATTCTTGCCAAAGTTGCTCAAAATCGCCTTCCCCCCCCGCGGTCCATCCTGCCGACTATCGTAAAATTATTCTCCACGGCGCGACATTTGTTCCTTCGCTCTGCCGAAACGCCTTTTTTTCTCCTCTCTTCTTTTCTTCCAGTCTCCCATATCTATCGTTGCATTTTAAGTTGCAAGCCTCGAATTGGCCTTTTTACATGGGACGAACGCCCGAGAATGGTGTAGACCCAACGTGGTCTCGTTCGCTTCGTTTTGGAATACGTTTAGCTCGTTTCCGCTCCGAAGGAGAGAAGCTCCGCCGGTAACGGAGAATGGAGAGCGACCCGGCGAGCCTTAATAGGTATCGTCGATCGCACTATTTCTTCCCTTCCCTTATGCGTAGCGAGCGCGCGCGCGAGGAGAGTTCGGAATAGGGAAGTTGCTCCGAATTCGGAACCAACTGGGTAGACGGATATTTAGCGATATTCCGCTCTGGGTTTCGCTGTTAAAATCCCCCCCCGTTCGGTTTTGCGCGGTTGCTCGCTGCTTTTATACACCCGTGTACGCTGCGAGTACATCGAGCAGGGACGAGAGGGAGGCAGAAGAGACGACGGCGAAGCGAGATCTACCGCGAGAGCAAACCTGCCGCGGAGAGAACGAGTAGCCACACTGTGGCCGGGCTAATTGACATTCGAGCCTGTTGAGTTATGATCCTCTCGGCTATTGCGTCGATCTACCCTACCGATAATACCGTTGAATCGTGATCAAGCTTTTTACGCGCCAACTCGCTCGTGCAACGCGCCGACTTTACAACCAACCCCAACGTTTTCCTTTCTTCTTGCTCTCTCGTCTGTGTGCAATGTGGTGGAGCGATTTAAAACAAAACAAAAAACAAAAAAACTATTAAAATAAGTGAAAAAAAAATTATTCTCGCTAACGTGTAATTGGCCCTCGGAAATACGGCCGAGTTAGTCAGCTATTGAATTCCTGTTGCGAGCTACGATGCAGTCTTTGAACACTTTCATGTGTTCCTTAATTCACACGTTTCTGTCACTGGTCGCGTTCGTGATACATTCCAGAGAAAAATTACAAAATTATTTCTGTAACGTCACTTCCGGTTTGAACAATCTTACCTTTAAACCGAAAGTGACGTCATATGAGAAAACGTTACGGCCAGTTGAACAATGAATTTTGCCAACCGGTAGTGACGTAATTCTTTTCGACGTCGCTTCCGGTCGTAAACTGAGATTTTCAAATAGGAAGTGACGTTTTCTCGTATGTCGTTACTTCCGGGTGTCATCTGACATTTTCAAATCGTAAGTGACGTTTTCTCGTACTACGTTCCTTCCGGTTTGAAAGTGACATTTCCGAGTCGGAAGTAACGTCACAGAGAGTTAAAAAAATAAATTCTCTGCAAAGCAGTGGCACAGTAGGATTCCAGCGACCCGATGTATTTTTGACCAATCTTATGATGAATTTTCTTGGGTTTTTTTTCCGCTTGCCATCCGGAAGGGATACATTTTCCGAAGTTCTACATTTTTGCTCGATACAGTTAACTCGAAGTTACGTGACCGACGAGCCGCATTGGTCGTACAAAGTTATATACGAAAATTGTCAAGAGATAAAAGTCGGAGTGCGAGGACGTTTGATGAGAAAATTGAGGAGAACTCGTCGGAGACGGGGAAAGAAACCTCGAGACTGCGAACGAGTGTATTTTACGCACGTTGCTGTGAGCGTGCGCTCGTTCGTGAAAATCTTTCGTGTCGGAAAGCAATCTCCGCTGATAGCGAGAAACCCGTGACCACACCGCAGGTGGAATCCGCGAGTCCAACGGCGTGACGGGGAACTTCGTACTTTACGTGACTTCGGTGAAGAGTATGTCAGCTCGCAGCCCGGCACTTCTAGTCATCCAGTGCATTCATCCCGAGTGACGGCGAGCGGATAGTGCGCTACCGCTACGTGTGCGGTATTTCCACATGCACTTGTCAAACGCTCCCGCGCTATGTCGGCTTCCGCCGACGTAACACGAGGTTGTCGAGACGCGTACGTGTTCCTCTCGAATACAACATTCGTCGATCGGAAAGTTACCATTTTTTTGAATTACAACAATCGCGATTGATCGTGAGGAACTCAACTTGGCCATGGTCATCGCTGTTCGTGCAATTTTTCCGTGTCTGCAGTGCAAAACCTTGCGAAGACACACGAGGTTTTCGAGATACGCACGTTTTCGTCTCGGATGAAAATCCATCGGTGCAGATGTTACGATATTTTTTAGGGCCACGAGAAAAATTGTAAAATCTTTGGCTCGCGAAGTGGAGGCTAACTTGGCCATTGTAGTTAACGATAGTCCATTATTTTCGCTGCTGAACCAAAATTGAGATGTCGGTTTGGACGTTAAAATATAGATCCGAGTGATCGACGGAAAGAAGACACGCGAAAGTTCGGGACAGACTTCTGACACCAATGTTAGGACAGAGGGGATTCAACAATACGCGTATTTGGAATTTTGGGATTGTTGTTATTAATTACAATCACGACTATTTATCTCAAGTACGAACTGTCAGACATCTGCCCTCTTTAAAACGCTTGTACATTCGTTATTTGTCATATCGAGCTATTCCAGTCGTCTATGTAATATCGTGTGTCAATCTTCATCTCTATATTCGATACAATATTTTTGAGGACAAAAACCTTTAAAATCTGCGATTGCTCATGAGGAACCCAACTTGGCCATGGTCATCGCTTTTACGAAATTTGTTCCAATGGTTTCAGCACGCTGCCTTCCATTGAAAAAAATACGGTTGTTGAGATGTGTACATTTTCGTCTCGGATAAAAATCCATCGGTACAAATATTTCAATATTTTTAAAGAAAATAATTAATTAAAACTTCAAAAAACCTGGCTCGTCAAGAGAAGGCTTAATTCATGATTAAGCATCGTCCATCATTTTCGCTGCTGCAATATTTCGTGATATGGTCGATCGCAAATATATATTTATGTTGCAATTATAGCACGCATCGAAAATATCGAAAGTTCTGAGTTAATTACTTCAGTTCGATGTTTCTAGAGTCGTTTACGACCAAAATATAAAGGTTTTTGTTAACGGTAAACCTCCGATTTTCATAGATTAAAAAATCATGGCCATATCATCACGACTTACCCTACAAATAAAAAATATTTTATTTCACTCAGTGCGAAAATTGCAGTTTTTGCCACCCCCTATTTTCACACTTCGTGAAATAAAATTTTGTTCGATACCCGTGCGAAAAAAGTTTTCTGAACTCGTGTGATTGCAACACTCGCCTTTCGGCTTGTGCTGAAAACTCACACTCGTCAGAAAAAAGTTTTCGCCCTCGTGGAGTAATGTACTATTTCGCACTCGTATCGAAATGTACGATTAAAAAAAAAAAAAAAGAAAAAATCAGCATGCAGCTAACTCGACCACCATCGACGTTACGCGGCCCGATTCTTTCGCCACCTGTGGCGGAGGAATGGGTCGGCAGGATCGTCCCGAGCGAAGTTTTCTCGTTGGGACACCAAAGTTTATTCGCGTACAGTGCGTAATTTCTAACAACGCTCGACGGACTTCTCGGTCCGTTCGCTCGCCTACCGCCTTCGCGGTAATTTGTGAACGGGAGAAGGAGCGGGAGATCCGCGAGGTCCGGCCAGGGGCACGTAAGTAATGGCGGTTGTTTCGGAAGCGCTAAGCGTACAAACCGGCCTGCCAAATAAATATACACAATTCACGCCTGCGCAATAAACAAGCCTCGCGGAATATATATAATAAAACAAGCAGCAATTTTTTCCCGTGTCTCGCAATCTTTCTCTTTAGCTGGGCAAAGTTCGCCGGGGACTCGCGAGAAAGGCCAGTTCGAAACTCGCATCCCGCCCCTCCCCTCTCCTCCCCCCCTTCGCCCAACCAATGCCAACCCTCCCGCGTTCTCTTATTTCTTTCGCGTTTCTTCACGACTGCAACTGATGACCGCTGCGAAACCCGAGAGCGGAATAAGAATTACATTGTAATACTTTACTTGGCGTGCTTGCAGAAACGGGGGGAAAACGAGTACCGTGAATTTATTTGGTCTCGCACCTCGATCGAACCGGGCAACGAGAGCCGTCCGGGGATACAGTAAAGAGCCCGCGGGGGGGCGAACATAACGCCTCGTTGCATGTTTCAGCTCTTCCGTACTGGAAGTTCATTCTTCGGCTGACGTTGAGGAATTTTTTTATTTTATTTCATTTAAAAAAAAATTGAAATCGTTCGAGAGGCTTGTTAAAAATTTCCGGACACATAACGTCGAGATATCGCTCGATATTTTTTTAACGCCTGTCAGTTGGGGGGGGATGAGAGATGGTTGGTTTTTTTATTACACACTAGTAAACCGTTATAAAAATATGTATAGCGTGTTAAGAGGGGTTTAATATGGCTCTGAAGACATCTGTGTGACAGCAAGTTTCATATTTGCCAAATCTCTGTCAGTGCACTGCTGTAGGCATTTAAAAAAAAAAATTGTTCACTTTTAGAATTGTAGTCTCTAAGTAAACTTCCCCGAGCTAAGTTTGTCGTATGCAAAACACATCCGTTACAACTTGACGAACTTTGGTCTCGTGCAGATGTCTTCGAGGTGATTTAAATACAACACTGAAGAGACCTGCAAGGCATTGAATTAATTATTAAATTTCATCTTTGGCGAATCTCTGCCAATGCGCTGCTTAGGAATAAAAAATGTCTTTGATTGTAGAAGTTCATTCTCTAAGTGAACTTCCCGAGCGAAGTTTGTGCTATGCAAAACACAGCCGCTATAACTTGATGAAATTCATTGGGAAGATCGAGGAAAAGGAACGGCGAAAATGACGGGATGGGAAGCTGCGATAGAGGAAAGCTTTACAATTACCGAATTTTGCGTTAAATAGGCCGCTGGACGAGCGCGGCAGCGACGAAAAAAGGGGTTTTGTGAAGAAAGCGACAATCAGAGACAATTATTCATGTAGTAGAACCGCGCTTATCCGATCTTCCATTATCCGAACCTCCGCGTTATCCAAAGCACCCAAGTGATCCGAGCTCTCCGCGTTAATCGAGGTGTAGGCTCGAATAGTACGGAAAACTCGGATAAAACGGATAAATTAACTGCTACATTGTTGCATACGCGCTTAAACTTGTGCAAGTTTGCTGCGTCTTTATATTGCGAGCCGTAAATACTTTTGTTCCGATTCTAGAGTCAATGGTAGAACATCGTCACGTTTCAAAAAGGGAAACAAGTCGTAAATTATCTAATAACGTTAATGTTTATTATGAAGTGGTATGTTATTTTTTTATATACATAATAGTAGTAAAAGTTTGAATTGAGTATGTTATCCGAGTTATCGGAGTTGTCGCTTATCCGACACACGCTCTCCCCACATTACCTCGGATAAACGGAGTTCTAGTGTATGGAACATTAATGTGGAATATGATGGAAAATTGCGCTTGAAATACTTGGAAATGGTTAGATGTTTATATATATATATATATATATATATATATATATATATATATATATTCTTTTCTGGGGTTTCGGAATGAGTTTACTATAAGGGTCGTTGTATATCAAATCGCGACAGGGTATACACGGAAATACAATAACTACACTAAGAGAAGCATATAGTAAAAACTGCCGGGCATCTGAGGAAAATTACCATAGCTCATCGAACTAAGCAACTGGGGCGCCTGCTATGCCAAAAAGTCACAGATTTTCCAAGAATTTTTACCACAATATCGACGAAAATTCTTATAAATCCGGTACTTCCTGTCAGAGATAGTGCCCTAGTTCTGTACTGCAACTGCTACTACTTGATGAAACTTAGGGGACAGCGGGGGAAAATGGGACAGTGGGAGAAAACGGGACGGACTATCGGAATGCATCGATGGGGCAAAAATGCGACGTCCTAAAATTATTGACGTCCTAAAAATAGTGTTTTTTAACTAAGTTTTCAACCACGCAATTTTTCAATAAATTTAGGACGTCCCATCGTTCCCCACCGATGCACCCCCATAGTCGATCCCTTTTTGCCCCGCTCTCCCCAGCGTCCCATACAGACATCGATCCATCACCCCGACACATCATGCAGATGTGTCAGGGTGACGATTAAATCGTCACGGAAGGCTATCAAGAAATTTAATAATTACAGCTCTACGTGACAGAGCGCTGTGAGCTTTCGTGCGAAGGGTCGCAGCAAGAGAGGCGAGTGTTCGGTAACTTCGGAGGAACGTGAAAAATTTCAGCAATTTTACACGTGTGCGAGTTTCGAAATTTCCGAAAGGTGCAGGTCGATTCGATCGTGCGGGTAACTTTTTTTTTCCCCCCCCCAATCGAATTTCTTCGCTACGCGGGAGTCTCGCGGAGTTCGAGGATGGAAGAAAGAGAGACGCGAAGAGGAGCAGCAGCAGCGTCGGTGAGCCATACTTTTGCCAGACGGTCAGGGAGACGCGCGGGAGGGACGGGGATCGGCGGGATAGTGCGCGATGCCGCGAGGACCCCCTCGAGAACGAGGCGTGCGTTACTTGAATTTTAGATGACCGCGCTTCTTCTCGACCCGATCTTTTCCTTTTTTTTTTGTTGCCCCCCCCCTCGCCTCGATGCCTCGCTTCGAGAGTTCTTGTTCACGCGGAATCTATTTTAAACGAGTCCGAATACTCTTAACTCGGTTCTTCCTCCGTTCCGCGATTCCGATCGCTCGGTATTCAACCACGCGTCTCTATACCTGTATACAGTGAACGACGGACGTAACGCGTTTCTCGTTCGCAACTTATACTCCGCGATCGCGCTCATTTATTATTCCTTTTCTTTGGAGGAATGGGTAAGGGCGGGGGGGGGGGGGGGGCAGGGGGGTTAATATGGCTGCCCGGAGACAAAGCTCGTCCTGTTGCCGGCGTGTCGAGCCGGATCAGCGAGCAGCTATCCTACTGGAAATATCCCTCTCGCCAATCCCCCCCATACGAGATGTATCGAGAGTTCTCGCGTTTCTAGTTACAGGCCGCTCCCGCTTCACGGGCTCGAAGCGATATCGGCCTTGGGGCAAACACCTTCCACGATCGCCCATACCACGTCCGATTCCCTCATTCACGCTTCGTCGCCAATAATGAATTGGCCCTGCTTCTGAATACGTATTTTGCACCTTGTTCCCATTTTTTTAAATCTTTTTTTTTTTTTTATCTTCACCCTTCCTCCGGACAGGAGTATCAATCATCGGGAAACATTTCGCGAGTTAAAAATCTTCCGTGCCAGTGAGCCGAGGTACGAGGCAACTTTGTATCCGCGAGGCGAAAGGCGTGAGTAAAAAAAATAATAATTTCGAAGTACGGTCCCGTGAATAGGTATTGTATGGTGTGGGCCGTCTGGGTCGTCCTGTTCGACGGGGCGCATGGAAGCGTGCGGTCCAAAGATTTTACGGACTGTCAGTGCAGGTGCGCTCGCAAAAACGGGTGGACTCGAAATCGCGTGAATCATGCCAACTCGCAGAAGGGGCCTCTCGCTCGCTCGCTCGCTCGTTCTCTTTTCGATATAAAGAAAACCGGCGGCGGGCGAAGCGGTAGCGAGGAAGATCGGCACGCCGCATGCCGCATGCACGGTTATATATATATGTATATATATATATACATATATATATATGTATGTGCGGTACATGCCAGCCAGTGTCGAGAAAGTATCCGCGTGTATATCATCTTCTTCTTCCATACCCCTTGTGTAACGGCAGAAGTATGAGCGACATTAACGAGGCCGATGGATTTTTATACCGTCGCGCGCGGCGCCCCGCGGCTCTGGGCCCGATGAATCGCGCGAAACACCTAAAATCGACAGTCGAAAAAATAAATTAAATTCACTTCGTTAGTTTCGTCGTGAAGTTCTCACGAAATTATCGCGCCGTTTAAAGTATCCGGAGGATAAGAAACCGTGTTCATACTCCTCAATTGATTTTCGGTATTCGTTGAAAACGATTTTTTTTGTTTGGTTTTTTAAGGGTCGGTGCTTCGCACCAACTCTTAAGTCCAATGTACTTGAAGTACCGAGTGCTTGAGGTACCGAGTACCTGAAGTACCGAGTACTTGAAGCGCTAAGTATCTCGCGCATACGTAACTCTTATCATTCATAAAAAGTGAAAATTTAGAAACTGAGTGAAACATTCTTTCGATTTTCAACAAAAAAAGATTGCGCATTTGTTGAGAAAGTGATAATAAAAGTCCATAATACATTACCGATTGAATGTATTGTTCACTACTCTGATTGTAGCATAATTCCTTGCGCAGTTTCGAAATCCATTCCGTATGCAATGAAAACCGAATTTCCGGAAACATAGCATATGGGATGGATTTCCATTCCGTATGAAAACCGGGTGGTGGGGGTCACCTCACCGAAAGCTTTACCTGGAGGGTAGGGGGGACAAACATCCAAACCAACAAACAAATAAATCCACAGTTTTCCAAAATACATACGAGATGGATAGATAGATCGATAGATTGTTATTGCTCGCATAGAGCACAGCAAGCTCAGCGAGGTAACAGCTTTGCTTATCACGGAGGAGTACAAAATAAATAAAAATATATAATACACTTAACAAAGTAATCGCTCGCATCTTGTTCGTTAAGAGGAAAAGCTCTGAGCATGAGGCTTTTTTGAATTTCGAGACTTTGTACGTTATCATAGGCTAGCATAGCTTCAAGCGCTCTTTCGGCGTTCTCAGCTCGCACTAATTGATAGAGGTAGAATTCCCAGTGTGGGTTGCAAAGTCAACAACTACATAGGAAGTGACTGATTTTCACCACAATCCTATAGTAAATTTTTGTTTGAAACGTTATCACAACACCGTCTCTCCTTATATGCTGCTAAACATTCAGCGGAAAAATATTCCAAGTAATCATCACCGAGGATGATGTACGCTTGAGCTCGGCTAATGTTGCGTACGACTAGATTCTCCGAATACCAAAGTGGGTTGATAATCAACACGATCGCGGAAGTGGCTGTCCGGTCGGTGACGGGCGCCTGTCCGTGGAGTCCTCGTTAGCCATTTTTGGCGGTCCATGTTGACGCAGAAAGGCTTGTCGACTACACCGATGTTTGTATTTCATAATTCGCCACACTCCGAACCGGAGTTATGCGCCGATCGAAGAGCCGTGTTCGCAACGGCTCGTCGACGGTTCTCGATGCGTGTGGGATTTTTCGACGTTCGATTGCCTTGAACAGCCTCGTCATTATCGCTGCCGGTCGATGACAATGGTAATTTTTTTTTTTTATCGAGCCCGCGAGAGACGCGATTGCCTATTTGCGACTAGCGTCAGAAGTATCGTCAGACTCGACGGTGAGAGCATTTCCGGGACGAGGTGTATGCACAGCGGCTTTTTCAGCCGGTCTACCGAGAAAGAAGGTATCCTTTTTCTATTTCTCGAGGCTAAAGCAAATTATAATCATAGAACGGTAGAGAGATGCGTGCCCGATACACTCGCGCTCCACGAGGATACTCCGGTACGCTGATTATGGTAGGTAAATACAGAAGATTGAGTGGAGTAATCGGTGGCCGCGGGTCATTCTATAGACGCTCCCGATGATGTGTGGCATTATTGCGACCGCCAGAGAGCGAGATTGCGGGTTATCGGGCGACCACCAAGAGCTCTCTTTCGTTCTGCATCCCGAGTCCCACTGGAGTCCGTTTCTGCCCGATCCTGCGGATCCGAAGTTGCTCCCTGCAGCAACTTCCCCGACGATGTTTATGGATTCTGGGTATCAGCGTTGATATATTTGAATCTACAAAGCTCACCGTCCCTGATCACATCGTTCGCTGAGCCGGAGCTCGAACTTTACGGTCACGAGAAACCATACCAGCATTGCCCCAATCCTACACTGATAAAAAAGTACAGTTCAATCAACTAAAATTCGGGCAGGGACGTTCAAATAAATGTTTAGTTGGTCGAACAATATATTTTAATGACTTAAATATATTTTGGTTCAATCAACCAAAAAATGGTTGAACTAACCAATTTTTTAGGTGTACCAATAAAATATTTAGTTGAACGTCCCTGCCTGAATCTTCGTTGATTCAACCGTATTTTTTTATCAGTGTATTATCGTTTTTCCGGAATGTTCACCGGAATATGTCGTCATTGACTCGTCGTCGTTCCTGCGTCCAGCCTTGTGATGGATTGTTCAATCATTCAAGCCTTTTCGTAACTCGTGGAAATTCTTTGGCGAGCAGACATCTTTAACTGCGGATCAATAGGCTACTGATAAGATTACTGTTGATCAGTATTATCGCGACCGTCAGTAAGTAAGATTGAGGGTTAGGCGACCACCAAGAGCTCTCTTTCGTTCTGCATCCCGAGTCCAACTGGAGCCCGCTTCTGCCCGATCCTGCGGATCCGAAAAGTTTCTCCCTGCAGCAACTTCCCTGACGATGTTTATGGCTTCTGGGTGTCAGCGTTGATATATTTGAATTTACGAAGCTCTCCGTACCTGATTGCATCGTTCGCCGATCCGGAGCTCAAACTTCACGGTCACGAGAAACCATACCAGCATTGCCCCGATCCTATTATCGTCTTTCCGGAATGTTCACCTAAATACGTCCAGCCATTGACTCGTCATCGCTCTCGCCTCCAATCTTATGATGGATCATTCAATCGAAGGCGCTTTCGTAACTCGTGGAAATTCTTCGGCGAGCAGACATCGGTAACTGCGAATCAATCGGGTACCGATCAGTTTATTGTTGCTCGGCATTATCGCGATCGCCAGTGAGCAAGATTGCGGGTTGTCGGACGACCATTAAGCGCTCTCTTTCTGCATCCCGAATCTTCCCCGACGATGTTTATGGACTCTGGGTATCAGCGTTGATATATTTGAATTTACGAAGCTCTCCGTACCTGATTACATCGTTCGCCGATCCGGAGCTCAAACTGTACGGTCACAAGAAACCATACCAGCATTGCCCCGATCCTATTATTGTCTTTCCGGAATGTTCACCTGAATACGTCCAGCCATTGACTCGTCATCGCTCCTGCGTTCACGCGTATGATGGATCGTTCAATCGAAGACCCTTTCGTAACTCGTGGAAATTCTTCGGCGAGCAGACATCGGTAACTGCGAATCAATCGGGTACCGATCAGTTTATTGTTGCTCGGCACTATCGCGATCGCCAGTGAGCAAGATTGCGGGTTGTCGGACGACCATTAAGCGCTCTCTTTCTGCATCCCGAATCTTCCCCGACGATGTTTATGGACTCTGGGTATCAGCGTTGATATATTTGAATTTACGAAGCTCTCCGTACCTGATTACATCGTTCGCCGATCCGGAGCTCAAACTTTACGGTCACGAGAAACCATACCAGCATTGCCCCGATCCTGTTATCGTCCGTCCGGAGTGTTCACCGAAATATGTCCAGCCATTGACTCGTCATCGCTCCTGCCTGCAGCCTAATGATGCATCATTCAATCGAAGGCCCTTTTCGTAACTCGTGGAAATCGGCAACTGCGGATCAATCGGCTACTGATAAGTTCATTGTCGATCGCCGACTGCAGACGAGAATTCACCCGAGCCCAGAGGTCGACTCTGTCGTTAAACCAAATGAGCCCCCTGCGATGCGAGTCCTGCAACTAACTACGAAGCGTTTGTGATCGCACGCACAGCACTGCCGATCGTAACGAGTAGTAATCGCCTCACGCGCTGCAGCGTCATGCTGTCCGAGCATCGCCGGGAACTTCGCGGTCACGACTGCCAATTATACAACTAATTCGATCGGGCATCCGTAATCCATTTAATTATTCCAATTATTCATACGCTGAGTAATTTTTTATTTTTTAAAATAAATACACCGATGATTTTCAAGTCGTTGCCGCAGCGCTATCTAGTTGCGTGGCCCTGCCCCGTTGAAGGGTGCACGGATGCGTGTCCATCGAGCTCGAACCGCCCGGGACGTGTCGTCCTCCTTATTTCTTCTTGCTTCTTTTACATACTTCCTCATTTATCGTTGCGACTCGAATCATACACGGCGCACGTGATGTCCTCCCCTTCGCGCCCTCCTCCTGTGTAGCCGGCTATCCGGTTAATATTTTTTTTAATTAGAATATTACCGATATGAGGCATTCTTTATCAACTGGGCCATTTTTTTCGGTCGACCTCTCAGATGTTTTTTCAAATTTGCCAGTTTGCAGTACTTGAGAGGTGCTTCTGTGATTTTTTAAAGATTTTTAAAGTGCGCCATTCGGGATTCACGTTTTTCTTTAACATCCGTACATCTCAAAAAATGTTGGTCAAAAAATTCGTAGGAACATTAACTTTTTTATTTTTAATCAACTTTCGAATGACGTTAGAGTTATAATTTTCCTGATACGGGAAAGTCTATATTTTTTTGTACGTGAGAATCGCAGGTAGCACTTTGGAATTTTTCGCTCAGAATGTTCATACAATGCCAAATATCCTGTAAAATTGGGACCAGAATCGAAGGTTCGTTTTTAGTAGAAAAAAATCACTTTATTTTTTTTCCACGAAACATGGATTTTCCCGTATCGGGAAAATTATGACGCTAACGTCATTCGGAATTCGATCGAAAATAAAAAAGTCAATGTTGCTACGAATTTTTTGAGTGACCAATATTTTTTGAGATAAGCGAATATTAAAAAAAGGAAATCCTGAAGGGAGCACTTTCAAAATCTAAAAAAAAATCACAGAAGCACCACTCAAATAGTACTACAAACTGGCAAATTAAAAAAAAACATCTGAGAAGTCGACCGAAAAAAGTGGCCCAGTTGATAAAGAATGCCTCGTATATGAGGCATACGCAAGCAAATACACTATTGAACTTCGTCGATGGGAGACACGAAATTCCAGCGAGGATCGAATTTTCGACGAGTCTGGCCAAGTTTTATGTTGAGCAGGATTCTTAAGTGGTCGATGGCCGGCTTTCCAGACGGTATTTTTTGTCGGACACTGCCGAGTGTCTAATTCACGATTTGAAAAAAAAGTCTAAAGAAGAAAATCATTACCAAAAATAAAGTCCGGCGAAAAGGCGTTATCGAAGGCGCCGAACGGGGAACACGGCATTGTCAAAAAAAAAAAAAATCAGAAAAAAAGAAAATACCGACGAGCGAGACCGAGGAGGGCCGTGTGTATTCCGCCAATACGTATTAAACTACCATACTCCTACCGAAAGGACAGAAACGAATGGCCGGTGTCCCATGAAATCTTCGAGGAGCCCCAGCATTCCCGAATCTTTTACTACGCCTCACGGAATAGATATACCATAAATAAAGTCCGTAAACGTTTTCGGTGAACGAAACGATCACCCACCGCGGCCCAACGGCGTTTCTTCTCCCCGCCCCGCCGTCGCTGACTATTTAATTATTTCCAGCTTCGCAGCCGGATCTTTCCTCCATAGCCGCGGGAATCAAATCTAGTTTTTTTTTATCACTTCTGTTCGCTCGTTCGCGATCGGCGCGGGCCGCGCATTCGTTCTGCCGAACGATTCGCTTGACCCCTCTGCGGAGAGCGCGAGATGAGAAATCGAAAAAAAAAAAAACATAAAAAACTGAAAAAATCAGGGAATTTCGGTTGGAGAATTTTGTGGCAACAATGAGGAAGCGAAAAAAAAAGAATAACAAGAGAGATCGAAAAAAGTGCATTTTTTTTGCAACTGAAAACGGGCGATGAAATTACTCCCGGTGGATGAGGCTCGTTGCGATACCGCAGAGGTATGAGGAAGAGCCGGAGGAAGCGGGGGAGGCGGGGAAAAATAAGGTGGTTTTGGGGAGGCGCGTTACGTCATCGGGAAGCAGGGAGCTCCTTACCTGGTGCAGGAACGGCAGCATCAGCGGCGCATACGGCAAACGGGCAACGATCCCTGCGCCACGTTCGTATGGCTCCGGGCCATCTCGGTGTTTCGGATAAGGACGCGTACGTATATCAAATCAAACATATCACGACTGGTTCTCGGCTCCGCCTTCGGCAGGCCAAATGTGCTCTGTCATCAGCGTTACCACGCCAGGGCCGCACCGGCGCATCTTATCCCGAGATCGTTCCGGGCGCGGGGAATACGCCGCCGATGTTGCCGTCGTACTTCGCCGCTCTCTTCCATCCCTCGAGTGGAAGAGAGCCAGAACCGCACTCCAAACTCCCGACGACCCTGGCGCATCGGGCTGCCACGTATCAACACACGCACGCGACACACAGCTCTGGATGCGGAATGACGCGGAGACCCGACGAGAACTTATCGCGGCTCGGGAAGGCTGCGTTCAAGGATTCACGGAGTTTCGCGGAAAGAGTGTCGGGCGAATGGAGACATAAATTTCATATTATCCTGCGATCCTTTCGGATCCGGGGAAATTAGTCACGGTTTAGGGAACGTAAAAAAAAGAAAAATTGTATGCTCGATTTATGATGTCGATTCGGCGGTTCTCTGAAAAGCCCGGAGGATCAACTTTTGTTATGTGCACCGAGAAAAATTAACATAGTCGGAGTGAGTAACTTTCTACTACAAAATATAATTTCGGAACGTTCATACTTTACAGTTAGGACGATAATCACAAATCATAATCGCAAATATTATTATCGTTTAACCAATTAACATATCTTTCGACAGAAACTCTATATATAGCTTCTGTTGAAAGTATTTGTTCTGTTTAAAATTTTTTAATGATTGCTTGTAGTTATCAAAAATATATCCTTTGACTTTCGAAGGAATTATATTCAAATTGTAAAAAAGGATAGAAATTGTTTTTAGCCTTGCAAATAACATAATTTTCATATACGGATGTCTTAACTTTCAATGCCATCACCGGTAATTTTAATACACAGGTATTGCATTTAAGATTAAATTATAAAAATTCAAATACAATGTCGGTGTATCTCGGTATATGAATTTTAATTTCATATACTTTAGAAATACCTATATTTTTTTTTCTCAGTGTGGACGAAAGGCGTAAGCGCGGATTTCTATCGAGATGTGCCTTTGCTTTGCGAGGATCAAATAGTTCTGTCAGTTTTTTTTTCACTATTGCGGCGTCTTGTGCTCGATTTCGGACGAAATCTCACATTAATTTGCTTCCGGTGATTTCCGCTCAATTTTACATTTGCCCGAGGTGTATGGAGACATAAAATTCACATTATCCTGCGATCCTTTCGGATCCGAGGAAATTAGTTAAGGTATACGAAACATTAAAAAAGTTGCTTGCTGACGTCGATTCGGCCGTTGCCTCAAAAGCTCGCACGATCAAATCTTACAACGTGAACGAAAAACGTACGTGTTCCTATCGACATGTGCCGTGCATCTCAGAGATCAAATTATTTTGACAAAATGAAAAATAAAAAAAAATTTAATATTGCGGCCTCTCATGCTCGATTTCGGCCGAAATCGCAAATGAAATTATTTCCCGTTGACATCCGCTTTATTTTATAGTTGACCGGGGCGTCCGCTCAGATCAGCGAGAGCTGTTTGGAGATGCGCGACGTTCGGGATATGATTTCATACGTTGAAGTTGACAAGACGAAGTATAGAAGGGAAGTAAAAAAAAAAAATGACATCCGCGGATTACGGTCCCTAATCCAATCGGTCCCCGTTCCTCCGCCGCTTCATTCATTCCCGTTTTGATCGTGAGTAGCGCGACGATGTGTACCGTGGCCAGTTACGCTTTGGAGATAATAAACTCGCCGCCATAAAGCGATGATCGTAATTCTCGGCTCCCCGCCCGTTATTGTCGACGGGTGGAAAATAGCGGTGGGAAGACGACTACTTGCCATAGAAATTTACTACCGTACACTCGAGCTCTCTCGGAGTATCGCCTATTGGACGTTTGTCTTCGTCCGCTCTTTCCGCTGTATAAATACAGGCTTACATCTGACTGTGCCCGCTTCTGGCATCGTCTAACCGGTGCCTATTTATCCTCGCCCGCGACTTCGCGCCTATCCGCCGTCCGCTCTGTCGATGGCCGCACGTTTCCGCCTTATTAAAATTGGCAGATAACCTCGCAGTCGATGCGTATCTGAGTTTGCATTTTATACGCGTTATATAGGGACTCGCTTCTATCGATTGTAACGCGCCGATTTGAACGTAAATCGCAAGGAGGACACTCGTCCGTTTCGAAGACACTTAGAAAATTGTTGTCCGAGTTAAAGGGAAGAGACTGAGAGGGGAAGCGCGTCGGTGTGATTCAATGAGATTAAATCGGATTCTCGCGAGGGATAGTTGCGACTCTTGCAATTTATTAAAGGCGGTGTAACACGCTTTCTCCACACTCACTTCGCACTCTGTCGTTAGTAAAAAATGTAATTCATTTTTCAAAGAGTAAAGAACCATCTGTGATCAACCTTAGATCTCGTGTATAGGGTGGAAAACTACGCTATACGATATTCAAAAGACGCGATGTCTTGCGAATTTTCGTTAGGTTTTCGGCTTTAAGGGTCGAATTTGAAGACGTTAGTTTGAACTTAAGATCGCTCTTGAGATCGAACTTAAGATCGAACTTAGGATCGAACTTAAGATCGCTCTTGAGATCAAACTTAAGATCGCTCTTGAGATCGAACTTGAGATCGAATCTCAGTTCGAACTTGATTTCGTGCTTAAGATGGAACTCGAACTGCATTCGATTTGATTTGTATTAAAGCGTATCGGTGTGATTCAGTGAGATTGAATCGGATACTCGCGAAAGGATGGTCGCGGCTCCCTTTCTTCTTTATAAAAAGTGATATGACACTGTTTTCTCCCCACTCACTCTGGACTCAGTCGGTAATAAAAAGTGTGATTAATTCTTTAAATGGTGCAGGCCATCTACGATTAAAACCACATTCTTTCATGAAGCGGACATCGATCGAGCTTCATGAAAGAATTTGCTTTTCATCGGCCGACGTCAGTATCGTTGATGAAAATAAGATACAGTTTTTATTACCGACTGAGGCGTTTCACGTCCTTTAAAGGAGACCAGAGCGCTCCGCACTAGACAAATCGGTGCAAAATAAAAAACAAAAAACAAACAAAATTTTTCTGAACACGTATGATTTGGTTCAAATTTTTCAATCAGCTTTGATTTTTCTTTATATGGAAATAATGTGAAAAAACCCGAAAATCAAAAATAATTGAAAAATCCGAAAAAATGCATACATATTCAGAAAAATGAACGAATCTTTTTCATAAAAAAAAGGTTCGTTGCCGGCTAATTTGTTAAACTATTGATTTCTTGATAAATTTTTTGTGTGATCAATTTTATGTTTTGGTTAATAACATTTTGGAATTATTATTATGCAAAATGAATATCTTCAGTACCTATAATATGCATGCATTTTTTCAGATTTTTATACCATCGAGAAGTACATGCAATTTTCTCTTATTTTTCTCGAACTCAAGCGAAATGAGCGCGACACGTACTGTAATAAAAATAACCATTCCCCGTCGTTTAGTCGTAAAACATTCTGTAAACGACGTTGAAGATTTGACGCTCGATCGAGGATCAATTGAGGAGCTCTCGAGCTCCCCAACGTGATTCGGCGCATCGAGGTTGAAGGGATCGGGAAAGGGGCACGGCTGTTCGATGCATCGGCAAAAAGAGAGAAGTAACGCGCTTTGTTCGATCGAACATCGCGAACACACGCGCCCGTGTCTCAGACTCGGAGGATATACTTTTGGAAGAAGGGTGGGTGGGCGCGGGAGACACGGTTGACACACGGGCCCGAGGACGTGTTATGTTGACGCCGACTAGCGATCTCTCGGGCGACGTTTTTAGAGCCTGGGAACCGGGCCTATAAACTTCTTCGAACATATCCGAACGCGCACTACCTATCAACCGCGTGTTATCCCGCACAAATCCTGCCGGATCCTCCAACAACCACCAACCCCTCCCTTCCCCCTCGGCCGTACTCAAAATTGAATGCCAAAATAAAATTAACGAGCGAACAGATAAAATGGGTCCCGCGAGATTTTGAGAGGCTGTTAGGCCGTTTCGTTAGAGCCCCGACAGACTCGTTTCCGAGATCGTTTGATTTACTTTGCGAGATTATAATGGTCCAGAATACCGCGCTCGCAAATATCTTTTTTTTATTTATTTTTATTATTATTTTTTTTTTTACATCTTGTAGATCTACCTGACGACGTCGCGCCGGACTTTAACTACCTTCGATATATTACGATCCTTGACTTCGCCTCTCTTCGTTCCTGCACTCTTCACGAATCGCCGGTCGATCGGCTCCTTACCATACCTTACCTATTATGAAGCTTCTCTAGTGAGCATATTGTTGGGTTTTTTTTTCGTAAACATGGCGAGGTTCTATTTTTGAGATTGATTCGACACTCCATTGACAAAAGCAAGTTTTTTTTTTAATAGAAGATACACAGTAAAAAAGGTACCAACGTTTCTTGTCCACGACGTCTACAATCCTTTTCTTGTTAATTTTACAAAAATGTCCGTCAATTTTACGAATATTTTTTGTAAAATTAACAACACTATAATTGTGGACGTTTGTGGGCAGAAAAGGTTTGTTAAATGTACAAATATTTTCTACTGTGCATGACGCTGGTTCTTCAATTGTCGAGGACGAGGCGTTGGCTTCGGAATATTTAAGGAAGTTGGAGTGCTTCACAGTAGTCAAATGAGTGCTACTTTTCAAAATCGTTTATACAAACTTTTACAAATCTATTGATTATAGTGGATGGTTATTTTTATGTAAGCAGATGTCCTTAACCTACGAAATCATTAATTGCAATCGATTTGCAAAAATATAAACTGGCTTTTGCTAATTTTCAAAAAGGTACATCTTCTTTCAGTTTTTTCACAGAATAATCCGCAATTTTTGCTGGATTTTGATGTATTATGGCTCATTCTCGTCCTTGAAAGATGCTCTAGGTATAAATTCACCATCAAGATATTCGATGGTTATTTCCGTTTAAAAACGACAGTTGTTTGTGAAGCAATTTCGTCGATGGATAAACAAAAGGCTGCCATTTTTAAACGGGAAATACTATCGAACATCTATATGGTTAATTCGTAGAGCATCTTCTAAAGAAGAGAATAAATATAATACGTAATACATCAAAATCGAGCAAAAATTGCGTATTGTTTTTTGAAACAATTGAACGATTATGTACCTTTTCGAAAAATCGCATAAACCAGTTAATATTTTTGCGAATCCCTTGAAATTAATGTTTTTCTTGGTTAAGAACATCCACTATAATCAATAGATTGAAAAAGAAAGGAAAACATTTTGAAAAAAATTGTAAGGCTGCTTATTTGCCTAGTATGAAGTGCTTTAAGCTCTTTAAGGATAAAAAAACGTTCCGGACTGCATGATTCGAGTCATTTTTTCTCGCGACTCGCACGAATCCGGTTCAAGATTTACTCTTTAGAGATTTCGAGCTGACCAACGAAAACAAAAAATTCTTGGGGATTTTTTCAAAATGGTTTTTTAGTTTTTTATTTTAATTGACGATGATACACGACCATCCATCTGCATCATGTTGATATCGCGTATCGTTATCCTGTACCCCATTTATTAATTTCATCGACAGAATTAAAAAACCGTGTCTAATTGTCCCGTGGAGGGATAAATTCGTCGGGCTCGCCAAAACAACTCAACTATCAAGCTAAATTCCTGCGCTGTATTATAAGATAAGCCCGCATCGATGAACGCGACGATATATCAAGTCCGGTCGACGGGTTACACGATTTCGTCAGTCGAAAGCGATAGAGCCGCCCACTTGCCAATCGTGCCTCTCGCTCTCCCGAGGAACGGCTATTATACGCCCGGCCGAAACATATTCGACGACTATCAAAAGTAATTTTTATGTCGCATTAATTCGACATTCTATTTCGTTTCCGCATATATATTAACCATGATGACGAGCCGCCATGGTCAATCTCTTTGACCTCTCGTTAATCAATCGTTGACTATTAAATATATATATATATATATATATATATATATTTTATATATATAAAATAGATATATATACTCGAGATAAACCAAACACTATACGATAATTAGATAGAGCACTAAAAAAGATCTATGGAGGAGGCCTCTAGTGATTAACGCGAATGCAAATAAATTTTGATGTACGAACGATAGTTTCTTCTGGATGAAAGATTTAGAGGGAATTAACCGTGCAGTGGGAAGAGAAGTAAAAAAAAAAATTAATATAATTTTATACAATGAAATCGTCGACTGATAAAAAAAGACATAAATCATTGTTATTCTTTCACTTTGTTCGACGAATGTATTTATACTTAATTCTGTGTCGCACCCAGAATAATAATTTATTTGACGGCCACCCGCAATTAAATATTTATTTGGGTTAAATCAATATTTCAATTGATTTAGATAATTATTATTTAAACCAAATAAATATTTATTGGCGAGACCTCCGTCAAATAAATTATTTTTCTGGGTGCTCACTCTCAATCAGCTATTGTCCATTTGGCCCTTACGTTTACGTATCGCGCCTGTAATTGGGCCAAGCCCGTCAATCTACCAATAAATAAATAAATGAAAACATGTATACTCGAGATAAACCAAACACCGTACGTTAATTGCATACAGTACTAAAAAAAAGTTTCGAGTGATTAACGTGGATGCAAATAAATTTTGATGTACAAGCGATAGATTCTGCTGGATGAAACATATCGAAGCAGTTAACCGTGCAGTGGGAAGAGAAGTTAAAAAAAAATGAATAAAAAATAATAATAAAAAACGGGAAAAGCGCCTGTTAGCCCGCTGGCTGACAGAAGAACCGGCTACTTTGCCTACGCGCAATTCATATTACTTCGGTAAAAGGAGCGGGAGAAAAAAGGATGCATCCTGGCACGCAACGGTACTAACCGGCGGCGGAGCGTCCCCTCGGCACTGCCTCGATCCACATGCTCGATCGTTCATGACAACACGCTCAATGCGCTCGACGAACGAACCCCAAGAATGTTTATTTGATAAGGCCCCCTCTCGTTGTAAGATATAACTTCAATTTGCATATGTCAAAGCCTCGCACGTACAACCGTGAGCGCTCCCTCGTAGTTCCACCGTCGGGCGGCTGCCGGCCGTGTAATATCGACAAGTTTATGAACTCGACGAGAGGCCGCGCCGTCCCTCCGGTTAACATTTCTCGACAGCCTGGGCACTCCGTGCGACCCGCGATAATTGCGTGATCCAATAATATTCTATCGGCACCGAAGAATAACGGAGTTTTATTTCTGACGATCTCGGGATAGGGAGAGAGAGCTGGCTCGGAAATGTGCGAGCGACGTGCAAGTCGTGTGCACGGTCAAAAATAAATGAATAAACAAATGAATACATAAATAAATACATAAATACATAAATAAATACATGAATACATAAATAAATACCTAAATACATAAATAAATAAATAAGATTTGTACATTTAACAAATGCTTCTTTTCCACGATCTTTTTTCTTGTTGATTTTACAATATTTTTTTTTCTCGCCGAATCGTTTTTTTTTTATCAAAAGAATTGTTAAATTAACGAGAGAAATAATTTTTTAATTAGGAGTTTTATTACGAACGATCTCGAGGTAGAGAGAGCTATCTCGGAAATCCGTGAGCGCCGTACAAGCCACGTGAACAGTCAAGAAAAAAAAAAGATGGTTTGTACATTTAACAAACGCTTCTTTTCCACGATCTTATTTCTAGTTGATTTTCCAATTTTATTTTTTTGTCGACGAAGAATCGTTGAATAAACAACAGAAATAATTGTCAACGTGGAGCCATTTCAATAAACTTCTTATCCCTTGTTTACGTCAATATATTTTATTACTAATATCAAAGATAAAAAATAATGCACAGAATCTATTTAAAAAAAAGAAACATCGTGTGAACATCGTGGGTGGCAATATTGCCGAAAAATGGCAACAAATTTACCGCGACAGACGGACGAGGGTTCATTCATAAGAGACGAGTGGAAATTAACTGGCTGTATCTGACACGGGAAGAGCCCGGGACTGACAGACTATACCGACAGTTGTATAAGACGAATTGAAAGCGGAACGTGTCCCGAATCCAAATGCACAGCTCCGAGAGGGGAGAATAAGGACGAAAGGAGAGAAATGGGATGGGTACGTGTTAGGGGAAGCTGGGTAGTATAGTATTCCGAACAGGAGCCTGCCGCAGGAAATGCTCTCCGGGTCTCGTGTACAGGCCCTTGGGTGGCCGAATCACGTATTTCCACATCCTTTGACTACGAGCAAACAAAACTTCGATAACTGTCATTATAAGTTACGATAAATCACCATACTCTTGTCAATAAATAGAACGCTTAACATTTGGTCTACCTCATCTTATTGTAAAGAAAAAGTAAAATAAAACTGAAGATGTTTTACTGAAGTCATGATTTGCCCAGTTATCGACCCGTGTATGACGCAGTGATCGACAACCACATTTTATCATTGCGCACACGAGGTTAACTTGCTCACTAATAACAATGACAAACGGCATTATTTAACGGTATAGCAAGAACGAAATAACATTTTAGTAAGTAAGTCTATTAGCATTTTATTAAAAGTATATAACAGTCGCAGTAATAACCGCGGATACGAAAATTGTGACGCCATTTTTTCGGTGAAAAAATAAACAACGTTAGTGGATTACAAGATAGTATTCAGTCATGGACACATGTACGACCTAGTTATTGACATGAATTATTTTGCTGTTTAATTATTTATAGAGACCCCAATAGCCCTGTCGATAACTACTCCTCGTACAGTTCGATCGTTGAATTAATTTTGTCATTATTTTTTACCATCTAATTCGTAAAAACAATACGTGATTTACATACATTTTTTATCCACGATATTGTCTTTGTGATCGAGAGTATTACGTAAGTAATTTTACGACAACAGAACATTAATTTAGTGATAATAGATTCTTCATGTGTAAATTAAATATTCTGTCAAATTAAACTTACCCAGTTAAAGTCTTCATGCATTGCAGAATTTAACCAAATTTCAGGAGTCGAACCGTGGCCTCCAAATAAAGGCTTCCAGCGAAAATACGCTCGGCTCAAACTGCAAGTTTTCGCTTTTCTTATTATTACTGTTCTGATTTTACAAGCCTCTACATTTCACACAACGTTGAACTTACCTTGGAGAAAGTGTCGTCAATTTTGGTAACCGTCGAAAAGCACTCAGTCTTATCTATCGCTGTTTCATCGCTCAGTGGTCGATTACTGGTACATGGTCGATTACTGGGACATTTAATTGATACCAATTTGAAAAAAAATAAAAAATTATAGATCGTTACAGCGTTGAAGATACGGTCGGTTGCTATAGGTTACCATCCCCATTGATCACAGACGAGCGAGTAATTGTGCACCGGTGTTATCGCTCCGGTCGTCCTCCGAAGGTGGGGTTTGAAAGTCTTCGAGGCTCTTATTAAAAAAGTTTAGTGCCTCATTAACGACCGTTGCCTCCGACCATGCAATCTCATTATCCTTGCAGCTTTGGCCCTTTCCCTTTTTTCGTTCCGAGGGTTTCTTTCTCTACAATGTTGGCCCAAAACGCCTAATTATATTTTTTTCATTAAAAACTACCTCGTGGCCGTTGAAGCCCTTTATAGATGTTTCGCTTCCGTGTGGGTCTCTTCGTGCAGGCAATGATCCCTGACTTCCCGGTTTTCCGCGACCATCGTCTCCCTTCATAGTTTCCTACGAGCCGTCAATTCCTCGCGCAATTTAAGCTTCCCGATGTTTCCTCCGGATCTTGACACTCCGCATAACACGCAGCACATCTTGACGGATGCTGCAAGCGCGACGAAACTTACGCAGGGTGTCCAGTGGTCCTTGAAGTCCTTGGAGTCCCGGAATCGTCCTTGAATTTCACATAATGTCCTTGAATTTTTTATTTCCCCGAAAATTTGAGTTCGTTTAAAAATGTATATTCAGTTTAGTAAATGTTTTCGTTTTTTTTTAAAATGAACTGCCATGTATTTCGACGAACTTTTTGCCGCTGAACATGAATCGGCTGGCCTTTTTGTGGCTAAAGTAAAGCGGGACATTGAAAGTCTCGATTTTATGCACGAAAAATCGTATTTTTGGGATTAAAATCTAAAATATTGGGTTTGCAGCAAAATGAACGTCATGTATAGTGACAATTCTAAAAGAATGTGTATCTCAATTCCGCTCAGATACATATATACATTCGTGCATAGTGAGTGGTCTTGGATTGTAAACGAAAGCGGTTATCGAACTAAATGTTATTTCGTACGTCGCGCGCGATATGCGTATTTAATGTACTGGTAGTGGAACTTTTAATGCATGACCAGGTTTTTATGCATAAACCTTATTAAGTACAATTTAATGTTCGGTACATTAAGAAAAATTTCGTACACTTTACTTTTAATAATTCACTTTAACATTACTATAAAATTACTTTAATTCCAATAACATACTTCAACTTCAATGAAAAAGTATATTAAAATTTCATCACAGTCGTACATTAAAGTAACCATTTTTTCAGTACTTCGCTTCCGTGTGCGTGTCTTCGCGCAGTCGATGATCCCCGCCTTGCAGCGTTTTTCCGCGAGCATCTTCCGAGTTCCGCACGAGCAATCAATCTCCCGCGCAATACAAGCTTCCCGATGTTTCCCCGTTGCCTCGACGCTGCGCGGAATACGCAGCACACCTAGTCGGCTGCTGGAAGCGCGACGAGGTTTAAAGCGGCGACAACAATAGATTTCCCCCTCGGACGTTTAGCTTTTAACGGGCAGGACATTCGACGCGCCGGATCTCTTCGGCGTGTACGCCGCAAAGCTGCAGCATAACCGTCCGCACAGGATCCGAATAGGCGAACGGGACGTCTCGGGGCCCCCGGAAAGGCTCGCTGACGGGCACGAGACTCGATAACTTCGAAATCAATTGGCCGATAGGAGCGCGCACGCGCAGACGCAGATGCACATGCGCCGGTGAATGTCGCGCGCGCGCATGCGCGCAGCGGTAAGGCATCAGCGGCTCCAATGTATACCATAAATATCGTGCGCAGCCTCCGCGGTGCATGTTACACTGTGAAATGCTCACTGCCCCTTGTCGGCCGATAGATTGTTATGTATCCGCTAAGATGTTAAACTTATTGCATACATTCGAGTGAGTGAGCCTCGCGGATAGCCGGAGGTTGTGTTTCGCATGCATTTCTTCGCTCCGGGCACCGTCGGACCGAACTCCCCGCGGGCTCGCTGCGCTCTATCCTCGGGCCGAATGTTCCACCGCGTGGAAACAATGGCGCGAAGCGTACCGTTCGGCGGAATCTCTTATAAATTCCTCGGCCGCAGAGGCGCGGCGTGGGGGGAGTCTGCGAGGAAGACGGAGAAAAAATCTCGTCCTTCGAAGCGCGATGGTGTTTTTTTTTTCTTCATTCTTTTTTTTTTTTTTTTTTTGCAATTTCTACAAAAGTCTGAAAGTGTGTTTCTCATCGTCCGGCAACATCTTGCGCTTGATTCTCTCAGGGTTATCGGGCGAATAAGCAGCATTTTCTGTGACATTAAAATGTCGATGACTGTCAATGTAAGTTACAATCAGAGCTGGGCAAATACCCTAACTACTTAAAGTGCGTATTAAACTATCAAGTACTCGAAGTACTGAGCGCTAGGTAGTTCTTGAGTACTGGCAGAACTAAATTCTTGAAGTTTTGAATAGTGGGTACTGACTCAGTACTTGATGCTTCAATACGTATATAAGTCCTTAGTGCATTTTGCCCAGCTCTGGTTACAATGCATCTGTATACTCTTGTCAACGAATAGAACGCTTAACTTTTGGTCCACCTTATCTTATTGTAAAAAAAAATTAACATCAAACTCGACTTGTGTAAGTGTATCAATCATGGACATACTCAAGTCGCACTGAGAGAAATAAATTCAAAGGCGTTATTCAGTTGTCACAATTTTAAAAAAATTGTTTGAATCGAAATAATTTGAATCGACTGAAGCGAATAATCGTTCAACAAAGGAATGATTTAGTTGTACCAACCAAATAACAGTTTCGAACGTATGTGACCGCGAATTTGGTTAATACAACAATTTTCTTTTCTCAGTGCGTGGTTTTCCCAGGAAACAATGGCGCGAAGCGTACCGTTCAGCGGAATCTCTCACAAATGCCTCGGCCGCAGAGGCGCGGCGTGAGGAGAGTCTGCGAGGAAGTCGGAGAAAAAATCTCGTCGGTCGGATGGCTTTTTTTTTCTTCATTCTCTTTTTTTTTTGCAACTTCTACAAAAGTCTGAAATTGTGTTTCTCATCGTCCGGCAGCATATCTCGCGCTTGATTCTCTCAGGGTTATCCGGCGAATAAGCAGCATTTTTTTCAAAGTCCCTTTAACGATCAATTAGGAAGTTTGTTTGGATATACTTGGCTCTCCGGCGGCGCGCGAGGTGCAAGCGCAGGATATGAGCACGCACGTTGAAAGAGCGCACGGAGAGAAGGAGGCGCGTCTCACCACGCGAATTTCAAAAGGCGAGAATCTACCTTCGCGATCAAACGTGTTAAGTCATTCTTCTCTCCCCCCCCCCCCCCCCCCCCCCGCGCGCCTCCCTCCGGCGAAACGTTTTTTTCATGAAGTATTTCAGGGGCAACTCTCGGCGAGGCTGATAAAATCGGCGAGTACCTTGGGCCAATAAGGATCCGCGCCGGGTCTCCGCTTGCTGGCTCCGGTACTTGGCGCTCCTCGCTACTCTCCGCGCCTGTTCCGTACGGTGGTGCCACACTGTGCCGCGGACGCGCCGCGGATGGGGCATTTATTTGCCCGTTTAATTAGACAGTTGGTATCCTTATCCGGCGTGAATCTTCGTGCATGGGCTCGCTTCTCAAGTTGAGCAGCACCCGCCGACGCCGGCTATAAGGAGCCGGCGAGAGAGGTGCGGCAAAAAAGAGGCGACCGTCGGGGAGACCCTGAACTTCGACATACGCGCGAGCCAAATCTCTCTCCCTCTCTCTCGGGCCTTGAACCCTTTGAAGCGCGCCCACGCGGCCCTAGCCTCATTTCGTTCTCCCAAGGAGGCTGGCTCGCTCCGCACCGAACGAGTGCCAAATTCTCTCTGTAACGTCACCTCCGAAAACTGAGATTTTCAAACTTGGAGTGACGTTCGCCCGTATGTCACTGCAGGTCGAGATTTTCAAACCGGAAATTACATTTTCGCGTATGGCGTCACTTCCGGTCAAAATCGATATTTTCAAACCGGAAGTGATATTTTCCCGAATGACGTCGCTTCCGGTATAAATTAAAATTTTCAAACGGGAAGTGACGTCTTCTAATAGTGACACTTCTGGTCAAAATCGATATTTTCAAACCGCAAATGACATTTTTCCGAATGATGGCGCTCCTGGTCGAAATCAAGATTTTCAAACCGGAAGGGACGTTTTATCGAATGACTCTAGTTCCGGTCGAAAACTAAGATTTTTAAGTCAGATGTTTTTCCGTATTAAGCCTTATTCTGTCAAAAACGAACATTTTCAAACGGGAAGTGACTCAATGTAATCTAGTTTGCCAAGAATTGACGATCCAGATATCTTCGAAGGACCAAAAATTAGAGAATCGAAAATTGACAATCTTTCGTTTCCCGATCGATGCCATTTTCTCACGAACAGTTGTAATTTATCAATGGACGATGCTATCAATTTTCTTTTATTTGCAAATTCCTCGCTGCGAATGTTTGTCCATAAGCTATTAAAAAAATCCAAATCCCCTAGTATGTTTGTGCGTAAAAAATTCCCGGAAGGATGTTGAAAAAAGTCTCACTCATTTGACCGGTCCGGAGCCGCGCAGCGTCTTCGCCGCGCTCTTTCCGTCAATCCCTCCTTCGCTCTCCCCCCATCCGGTTCGGGTAAAATTCAACTATAGGGTCTTATCCGGACCGGAGCTTCGAAAGCAATTTAAGACAAACGGACTCGGAAAGTCCGCGGCTTATCCCGCGCGGATTATAACTTTCCGGCAGTGAACTCTGTCGAAATCGGTGAAACAGCCCGGGCGAATCTCGTCCCTCCCTTCGAAAACTCTTGGCGGTCGCAATCTTGACGAAATCTTCGCTCTCCTCTCGTTTCGTTGTTTCGACCTTTTCCGGGTAGTCCGCGCAGCACGCACGGGGCACATCTCAATTATCGAAGCCCCGGCCTCGACGCCGTTCGGTCACGACCGTTGCATTCATTTCTTTCCGTCAACAAAGCCGGACGGCTCCATCACCCGGCGGACGAGAGACACACGTGTGAATTTGTCACTGCGAGCGAAGTCGAACGAGCCGAGAGACGTCAGCCCGACGGTGCATAATTCCCGGTAAGCCGCCCTATGACTGACGGCTTTCTCATTGGGCGTTAAAGTGTACTTTTTGTCCCGTTTACATTTTTTCACGTCACCCGTAGCTTCACACCGTACCGTACGAGGCATTCGTCGCCGTGTATTTATTCCGAATATGTATCATGTCCGGGCGGCGAAGGGTGAGATGAGAAAAAATAAAATCCCCGCTAATCAAGAGTGGCACGACCGGACGAAAGGATAAACCAATCATACGAAGTGACATCGGATCGCTCGTATAGTTTTCATTCCTCGAATTAAAAAAAAAAAAAAAACACACACACACACGTCACGAATTTCACGTGTCAAAGTCGCCGGTCGATGTGCCGGACAAACCTCGAACACGCGGTGAGACAAAATTTTTCGTGGGGACGGAAATAGACCGCGGTAGTCGGGACTGTCGTCTAAAAAAAGGACTCAAAGTTGGATCATTTAATGCACGGAGGTGTGCGGGGATGAGGACATCTGTCAATACGCCGCCGATAAAATAAATGCGACCTACCGGCCTTCCGATTGACGAGGACGGCATCGAGATAAAAAAGAAACCAAAAAATAAGAGACAAAAAATCGGCGCGACTTACGCGTATTGGTGCACCGAAAAAAAGGTTTGGTAATATCAAACTAAGCTGCAGTTGCGGGTGGCGAAAGAAATATTTGGTTGATTGAACAAAATGTTTGGTAAATCCAAGTAACTATTCGTTAAAGCAACTAAATATTCGGTAAAACTATTAAATATTCATTCAATCAACTGAATATTTCTTTCAATCGACCAAATATTCCTTTCGCCACCCGCAACCGCAGCTTAGTTTGATATTACCAAACCTTTTTTTCGATGTGGGTCTAATTTGTTCAGCTCCAATTCCGTGAGGACAAACCTCGAACACTCGCTGAGACAACATTTTTCTTCGAGGACGGAAATAGTTCTCGGTAGTCGGGACTCTGTCGTCCAAAAAAAAGAACTCAAAGTTGGATCATTTAATGCACGGAGGTGTGCGGGGATGAGGACATCTGTCAATACGCCGCCGATAAAATAAATGGGACCTACCGGCCTCCCGATTGACGAGGACGGCATCGAGATAAAAAAAGAAACAAAAAAAAGAGAAGAACGAAAAAAAAAAGAAAAAAAACCGGGGCGACTCACACGTATTGGTGGATCTAATTTGTTCAGCTCTAATTTCGTGAGGAGAACGTCGAGGCGCTGACGGCGACATGGAAGATAAGTGATGCTAAGGAGCGAGAAGCGTCCGGAGAGCGGCGGCGAGGGGGAAGAGAAGACCGGCGGAGGGAGAGGCGCGGAGAAGGCAACGAGGTATACGGTCGGGGCCGAAGACACGCTGTGCCGCGCGTACGTGCACGGTGCCTCGGTGCTGCTGCCGGTGCTGCCGTTCCTTGCGCCCGGTGATCCTCGCGGCCCGAGACGATCGTCCGATCCGAGCCGCCGGGATGAGAAAGCGAGAGACCGAACGAAAGGAACGAAAGGGAGACGGGAGGTAGTCAGGGTCGGTCGGAGGTAAGAGGAGATCGAGGCGGCTTCACACCGATCACCGGCTGACGTGACACGGCCAGCACATTCCTTCATGGGAGAATGCTAATCGTGGTCCGGCCGACGCTTGCTTCCTCCTACTCCTCGTCCTCCCCTCGCCTCTTCTCCTCCTCGCTCCTCTCCCATTTCGACCCCCCCCCCCCCCCCCCCTTCGCGAGCGGCGCTCTTGCTCTTTCCTCCGTTTCACATTTTTCCCTTTTCTCCTTTTGCCTTTTTTTTTATCGCCAACCCTCCTCGCTCCGTCCCGGCGCATCGCCGATCGCTCGCGCTCGCTCCCAAAGTCTTCTTCACGTGGGCCAAAAACCCTTTTACCTCCGAATGCATCTGCCTGCAACGACGGCGCTCCTCCCGAGCCCTCGAGCGCCAGGGCTTTCACCCTGTGTGCGCACTCCGTGCGGCTCTTCGGATGTCTCTCTTATTCCCTCCGTTCGCGAACTCTTCGTATCCAGAATTGCTTTTCGGTAACCTCCTTACCGGAAGAATATCGGTAAAGATACATGTAGAATCCATTTGATACCGTATTAGAGAAACTATCCGGGGCTCGGTTGCTCTTCACCGTTCCGTACAAGCTTAGGAGGGTGGGCGAGGAACAAAAAATTGGATAAAAATTCTGCCGGGATATTGGAAACTGTAAAGCGGCTTAGCCGAGAGAGAATCAATGAAGTTTCCCGGCTGAGAGAGCGAGAGACGGTAAGTGTGCGGGGCGGGGGGTAAAAACGGTCTGGGGGAAAAATGGAAAATGAGCAAAATCGGATCTTAGGCAATATAGAGCGGATCGCTATGAAAAATATGTAGGCCGATCCGGGCTCGCGAGATTCGCGCTTTCCGTTTCGGTACGTGGAATATGTTTGACCGATTTATATTGTAACACGGAACTGTAAAGCGGCTTCGTCGAGAGAAATTGAATGAAGTTTCCTGGCTGAGAGAGTGAGAAATTGTAAATTTGGTCTGCAGGGGAAGAAATAGAAAATGAGCAAAATTGGGTCTTCACCGATATAGAGCGGACCGTGATAAAAAAGTATGTAGGCTGATCCGGGCTCGAGCGATTCGCGCTTTCCGTTCTCGCCCGTGGAATATGTTTGAACGATTTGAATTGTAACACGAAGGAGGGTAAATCGATGGGCGCGAAACCTCGTGCGCGCGTTTCCTCGACCTACTGCAACCTCATACACGGATGTAACCCGGCATCAAATCACTTTCGTGCTGGTCCACCCCGAACCAAGTTAAGACAACCTAGCGCCGCGCCCGCTAACTGATTTACAACCGGCACGTTTTGGTCTTGCGAAGTTCCAGCCAGCGCGACCTCAGCTCAAATTAAAGTTAGGAACAGTTCGTCCATAATACCTCCATTACCTTATAATTCACCTCGGATACGTGCTCGCGGTAGAATGAAGCCAACCCTCCCCCCCTTCCCCCGTCGCCGATAAGCCGAGCGTGAAATGAGTTAGTAAAATTAAGTCGTGAAAAAGGGAACATTCGGAAGAGCTAGGCGTTCTACTTCGGCTCGTCCTCCGTGGCTCTTTCACGATAAGTGTAGGGGGGGGGGGGGGGGGGGGGGGGGTCGAAATTTTGAATGTTTCAAATGTAAAGCAGCGGATATTTCGAAATAGAAAAATAACGAATGGTCAAATGCACAACAGCGAGTGTTCTGAGAGTCCTTAAGTAGTAAGTAAAAATTGAGAACATAAGTGTATGGAATTGAACCTACATCGAGACCAAATATATGTATAGGCGATACTGCAAGGGGTAAACCTTGAAATAGACGAAAATTCGAACACTAAGAAGTTCGAATCCTGTAAATCTAATTGCGAATATCAAGAGTGTCCATAATTTCGAATTCATATGTTTTTCA